>JAWHQI010000017.1:3962500-5340000 GCA_033032865.1 Dactylorhiza incarnata
GTCTTTTTAGGAAATGAATTGTTAATCTTATGTTGGTGCATTTCTTTTTCAAGTTATTTTACAAATATGGATTCAACTTTAACGGACAATATCATTTAAGAGTGAAATTTTTTTCTTCTAGCAAAATTTTGATATTCCTTTTTGCAGTCAGTTGGTCCTTGTAGAAACCTCAAATGCACATGTAAATTCATTGCAGGTGCTATGAATTCATGATGAATGTCATGGATTTGGCAAAAATGTTTAAATACATGAGAAGTGAATTCACCTACATTATCACTTCTCACATTTTTTGTATTCTTTTCTAGCTTATTGTCTGCTTCTCTTTTATGAAGGGGTGTTGTTATTTGTACCACATGGATTGATATTTATAACCACAGAATTCTATTCGTAGTCAAGCAAACTATTTGTACCCATTGATAATTCTTGTTTTGCTTGGGTTGTAGATTTAAAAAAAAAAGTAAAATGACCACTGCAAATTCATATTCAGAACTTAAGTAACAAATTACCCAATGAATTTCAGAAGAATCCAATCAGGATTAAGACATTTATAGCGGCTTCATGAGAAATTAGGTCTATGTCCACATGAAGAAGAGGGGGAGAAGGTGTCATCCTTATCATGAACTGATATTTGGTCAGTTGTGGACTTTCAAGGAGTAAATTCTTACTTTAATTGATTTACCTGCACTGATTAGTTCTCTATGGTGAGATCAAAAAACATGAAGGAGTGGATTTACCTGCAGAGGTAAAGATTTCTCTAGACTTTGGACTTTCTAGTTAGTTCTCTAGGGTTTGTGCAGGAGGATGACCTAGAGTCGGTTGTGGATGCTGCTGGAGGATGAAGTTGGTCGAGCGTGGCGGTTGCTAGCATCGCCAACAAACCCTTTTAAACTCCTCTGACCTCGTCGCCTGAGAGCCCTTCGAACTTCTCTGACCTCGTTGACTGCGGGCAAGCAAGCAGGCAACTTGCATGCATGATTCACAAGATGGTTAGGACTCGGGAGGTAGGGCTTGCGTGAACGAGAGAGTGGGTACAAACATTAAGATTTAGGGCTTTAAAACTCGATATAAATGTTGTAAGATTTGGGTATGAATACTCATTTATGGGGTACAATAACAACACCCTTTATGAATCGCGATATCTCTCACCATTGTAATGTGAAAATTTCTCGTTTTGATTAATTAGCGGAATAAACGGGAACTAGGTCGTAGGAACACTCTCAACTCAACTGAGCACAATAAACCAGAACAAAAGAACTGGTATTCAAAACTCTTCTTTACAACTTGAGGTATACATGGCGAGACATGCTTCACCAATACAATCGAAGAAGAATAACAACAACAAGACAAGCAGAAACCGATCAAGCCACCCGACTAGCAAGCCGCCCGACTAAAACAAGGTTGTCCGCGCGAACTGCCAAGTCGTCAAACCGCAAATCAACACGCGGACTACCCGTTATTCCAATGCTGAAACAGTCTGCCCGAGCAAGGCTGCCTGACCGCTGTCACTTGGCCGCTCCTAACCGCGAACACTGCTGCTGACTAGCTGAACAGAAAGCAGACCGGCAAGGCAAGCCGCTTAACCCCACGGTCTGACTTATTGAAAGCAAGAACACAAGCCGAAGAGAGAAGCCGCAACCCGCGACCACCTGCTGCTACATGTCACTGACTGCCACCTACTTAACCACTGCGTTCTCCTCTGACGAAGTCAGAACCACAAACAAGCCGCGCAACCTGCGAACACAACAGAGTCAATCTCAACCCGAGCGACTAGAAAATTCTAACCGCACGAAAGACTTGCGAGCTCTTGCTTACTGTTCATTGTATAAGATCTGAGGGAGAGGTCCTATTTATAGGCGCGAGGTGGAGTGTGGTAACCGCCCATAGAGATAGGATAACCGCCTCAACTCGGCAGCGGATAGAAAACAAACCGCGCGGCTTAAAGACAAATTGCACCGTTCTACCAGAACTCCAGGACTTGAAGCAGACCATGTCCAAGAACAAGCCGTACTGACAGACCGTCAGTCCGCTGCGGGTAGACAACCCGCGCGATCTCCATAACAGACCGCCCGGCCTGCTGCGGGTAGATAACCCGTGCGGTCTCCAAAATAGACCGCCCGACCTCCACTTCACTTCAATATTTTCAACACTCCCCCTTGAAGTGAGAAGTGGAAGTCAACCCGAGTAAACCTCATAACCGAGTGAATGGTCCCTTCTCTAGCGGCTTCGTGAAGATGTCAGCGACATTGTCCTCGCTCCGCACATGCTCAACCATCAGAGACCCCTTCAGCACCTTCTCCCGAATAAAATGATGCTCGATCTCGATGTGCTTGGTCCGTGCATGACAAACTGGATTGTTAACCAGTTTGAGGGCACTCTCGTTGTCACCGCGTAGCAGAGTAGGACGTCGCACCTCCTCATGGATGTCTTCTACCAACCTCCTCAGCCAAATGGCTTCCTGAGCTGCCAAGGCTGAAGCCTTGTACTCCGCTTCAGTGGTAGAAATAGATACTGAATTCTGCTTCTTGCTGCACCATGATATAGCTGCAGGGCCCGCCAAAAAGACGTATACAGATGTCGATTTCCGATCATCCGAATCTCCCCCATAATCAGCATTCATGTAACCATGCAGGTTAACGCACGTATCTCTCCTATAACAGAGACCCAAATCAGAGGTCGACTTCACGTACTTCAGGATACTCCTGGCCGCTACCAGATGAGGTTTCCGTGGCTCCGCTATATATCGACTCACCCTGCCAACTGCATATGCAATATCCGGCCTGGTAATCGTCAAATATATCAAACTCCCAATAAGAGCCCGGAACACTAATGGATCAGAAAGAATCCGCCCCATCCCGCCGAAGCTTTAGACCAACCTCAAGAGGAGTTGAACTACTCTTCCCTTCCTACATGCCGAATCTCTTAATGATTCGCTCCGCATAACCCTACTGGGAAATGAGCACTTCATTTTTCTGCCTCTCAACCTCGAGTCCAAGGAAGTGGTAGAGCTCACCTAAATCCTTCATCTCAAATCTGATAGCAAGCTCAGCCCTTAGCCTTGCTACCTCCTCTTCTGAGTTCCGGGTGACAATCATGTCATCCACATACAACATCACGAGGACCTGAAGCTCTCCCTTCTTCTTGATAAACAAGCTAGAATATGAGTCTGAAGCAAAGTATTTGCAGAAATGAAGATATTCTGTGATCTTCCCATACAACACCCTAGGAGCTTGCTTCAACCCATAGAGGGCCTTCTTAACCTTGCAGACGTGTCCCGGATGAACTTCCGATACATACCCAGGTGGCTGAACCATGAAGATGTCCCTGTCAATCTCGTCGTACAAGAAAGCATTCTTTACGTCAAGTTGCCAAATCTTCCATCCTTGGCAAGCTGCCAACACAATCACCACCCGCACCGAAGTCATCTTGGCCACTAGACTGAACGTCTCCTCATAATCCTCCCCATACTGTTGTGAGAACCCTCGAGCAACAAGGCGAGCCTTATACCGCTCGATACTTCCATCCGCCTTCTTCTTCAGTTTGAACACCCATTTGCAAGTTACAGGAGTTATGCCATCAACCTTGGGAACAAGATCCCAGGTTTCGTTCTTCCTGAGAGCAGCCATCTCCTCATCCATGGCATCTTCCCACTCCTTGATTCCAGTGGCTTCTTCAAACCTTGAAGACTCTCGCTCGTCCAGAGGGCCAGCAAAGAAACATGAAACAAAGCTCACCATGTTTCCTCCTGTATAACGAGCTGGTGGAATTATAGTCCTCTTTGACCTTCTCAAGGTCGTAACTGTACTAACCACTTCCGCTGCTTCTTTAGAATCAACTCTGTTCTCAGGCGAACTTGGAGCATTGCTCCCCCTGCTTCCAAAACTTGAAGCCTCTACCCCAGAGCTTGACGCGACTGGAGCTCCTGGTGAACCAGGCAACTCCTCCTGAAGACCTTCTGCAGCTTCATTTTGTCTTTCAACCTTGCTATCTGATAGTTCTATTCCAGAGCTCCCCTGGTATGACATCAGCTCGTCAAATACCACAAATCTCCGCGTCTGGGGATCCATGCACTTCCAGCCCTTCTTCCTGTCATCATACCCAACAAACACTAGTTTCCTCGCCTTCGCGTCTAGTTTTGTTCCGAGGGCATCAGGAACATGCACATAGCAAGTTGAACCAAACACTCGTAAGTGTCCCACACCGGGCACTCCTTAAACATCAGCTCATGTGGAGTCTTCATGTTGATCGGACTATGAGGCATCCTATTGATGACAGAAGCAGCACAAGACATACCCTCCGCCCAGAAGGACTTTGGAATATTCTTGGCATGAAGCCAGCACTTCACGGTCTCCGTCAGATGATGAATTTTCCGCTCAGCAACTCCGTTCTGTTGTGGAGTATGCGCACAAGAGATCTTTCTTCGGATGTCGTGCTTCCTGCAAAAACTAAAGAACTCTCCTGAGGTAAACTCACCTCCATTGTCAGTTCTCAGTTTTTAATCCGCAATCCAAGACGACCCTCCACAAGCTCCTTGAACTCCACAAACTTCCCGAATGCTTCTGACTTCTCCTTCATAAAATACACCCAGGTATATCTGGTGTAATCATCAATCAAAACCAGCATATACCGGTTGCCTCCAAGACTAGCAGTGTTGGTCGGGCCAAAACGATCACCGTGAATCAACTCCAACAGCTTCTTGCACCTGCTCTGTGACTTGTCAAATGGAAGTCGATGAGACTTGCCATATTGACACCCCGCACAGACATGGCCCTCTCCCATGGACGATAAACTAGGCAAGCCTTTCATAAGGCCTTTTTCTACCATAGCCTTCAGCTTCGCCATGCCAACATGCTCTAGCCTTTCATGCCAGATAGTCGCGCTATCATTTGTCTACATCTTATCAACATAGGAACTTGTTGATAACACAAACAAGTCCTTTACCCTTCTCCCAACATGAACTGTGTCAGCTTTCACCGATGACATATTCTTAAGGAACCTCACTTCTGTTGGACCAAACAGAATGTGATATCCGGCGTTTACAGCGTTAGTCACTGAAAAAGAGATTTTTCTTCATACCCGACACGTGATAAACACTCCGTAACTTGAGTGGACCCTTATCACTGTCTAAAGAAACCATCCACTCTCCCTTGACTGCATGAATAGAATCATCAGCAGTAATAATAGCATCATTACCTGAATAGGGTTGCGCATAAGAAAGCTTTGACCCATCTCCGGTGATGTGATGACCACACCCCGTGTCAACAATCCAGTCCTCCTTGTAGTTGATAGAAGAAGAAACATCAACGGACGCCGTCGTTAGATTTGGCGTAAAGGCACCCTCTCCTCCCCATTCAACTTCATCATTGCTGGAACCAACTTCCTTCTTGCCAGCAGCATGCCCTGCCTGAAGATTCAATTTGCAATCCTTCTAAAAGTGACCAAGCTGATTACACTTGAAGCACCGAAGTCCTTCCTTCTTCTTTCCATCAGACTTAGGAGCATAGCTCCTCTCCTGCTGACCTGAAGTAGAGGGACCATCGCTTCCAAATGATTTTTTCTTCTGGTCCCACTTCTTCTTCTTCCTAGAGAAGAGCACCTCATTATCTCCCCCGGAGACAGACATCCCAGCCATCTGCTTTGCCAAGCTCTCCTGCGAGCCAAGCAAGTTCTCCAGCTCGAGCAATGACGGTTGATTGGCCCAGCCTTGGACAGAAGTGACAAAGGCCACATATTCTCTCTGCAATCCGCGAATAATGTGCCTCTTCAGCTTTGCCTCAGAAATGGGCTCATCCGGGTCCAATGCAGAAATCTCTGCACAGAGGTTCTTCATCTTTAAAAAGAAAGTAGAGACAGAAAGATCACCTTGAGTGGCTTTCGTCAACTCATTTTCTAAGAACTGTAGTCGCGCTACATTCTTCTTATTGAACAACCCGTCAAGAGAAGTCCAAATCTCAGCCGCAGATCGACATCCTATGATGTGATCAAATAGCTCTGATGAAATTGCCCGCTTGAGAGTAAACTCGGCTTTCGCATTTGTTTTCTTCCAAGCTTTCACCAGTTCAGCATTCCCTTCAACAGGGGCAACTGCTTGTCTCGCATCTCCTCCGGCAACCTCCCAGAGATCCTCACCAAGAAGATAGTTTTCCATACAAGACTTCCACTTCATAAAGTTAGACTGTGTAAGAAGCTCAATACCAAGACCTCTTGCAATTCCACCTTCCATTGCAGTACTACTGATTTACTTGTGCTCCAGAAATCCAAGCTAGATAACTGCGGCTGATTCACTGCTCAAACCTCTGTCCCTTTGATACCATGTGAAAATTTCTCGTTTTGATTAATTAGCAGAATAAACGGGAACTAGGTCGCAGGAACACTCTCAACCCAACTGAGCGCAATAAACCAGAACAAAGAAAGAACACAAGAACTGGTATTCAAAACTCTTCTTTACAACTTGAGGTATACATGGCGAGACATGCTTCACCAAAACAGTCGAAGAAGAATAACAGCAACAAGACAAGCAGAAACCGATCAAGCCGCCCGACTAGCAAGCCGCCCGACTAAAACAAGGTTGTCCGTGCGAACTGCCAAGTCGCCAAACCGCAACTCAACACGCGGACTACGCGTTATTCCAATGCTGAAATAGTCCGCCCAAGCAAGGCCGCCTGACCGATGTCACTTGGCCGCTCCTAACCGCGAACACTGCTGCTGACTAGCTGAACAGAAAGCAGACCGGCAAGGCAAGCCGCCTACCCGCATGGTCTGACTTATTGAAAGCAAGAACACAAGCCGAAGAGAGAAGCCGCAACCCGCGACCACCTGCTGCTACCCGCCGCTGACTACCACCGACTTAACCGCTGCGGTCTCCTCTGACCAAGTCAGAACCACAAACAAGCCACGCAACCTGCGAACACAACAGAGTCAATCTCAACCCAAGCGACTAGAAAAGTCTAACCACACGAAAGACTTGCGAGCTCTTGCTTACTGTTCACTGTATAAGATCTGAGGGAGAGGTCCTATTTATAGGCGCGAGATGGAGTGTGGTAACCGCCCATAGAGATAGGATAACTGCGTCAACTCGGCAGCGGATAGAAAACAAACCGCGCGGCTTAAACACAAACAGCACCGTTCTACCAGAACTCCATGACTTGAAGCAGACCAAGTCCAAGAACAAGCCGTACTGACAAACCGTCAGTCCGCTGCACACTAACACACTTGCCAACTATCTTGCCAACTATCTTGACATCTTCACGGTGAATATAAAATTTAAAAATTTATTGAATCTAGCATACATGTGTACATATATGTACATGCACACACATACATGCATTTATATGTCAAACTTCCAACAAGACACTTGAAGTGTGTGGGATTTATAACATCTTCATTTTAAAAAATTTCTTTGTTTTGTACATCAATTTTACTCCAATAGTGTTTTTGCTTTTAGGTAATTTTGATATTTCTCAAGTAATTTTTTTATTGTTTGAATCTCTTCGCTCATTCACGACACCGGGCAATGTTTTATCATGATCGGAATCTTCAAAATCCATGAGTGCACAATTGGCAAATAAAGTAAAATAAAGTCAAAATATCTAAGTTGTAAGTTACCTCTTATTTTTCTTGCTTTATGAAAAGAATTTTTTTCACAGAACTATACATTTGCGCCCGAATCTTCATTCGCACTACCTTTGCATGCGACAAGTTTTTTTTGTTGCGATGAAAAATGTTGAATGTAATGATAGAGAACATTGGGCTTTGAGTTCTATTAAGATGTGCGTTGTTGAATCCGAAAATGCACCTTCGAGGAAAAACGGAGGCTGCGGGCTGTCAGTTACTATTTGATTAGAGAAGATTAGACCGCTGGCAGCGGTCGAGGCCAGACTTCGCCCGTCACGGCAAATGTCACTCCTGTGACGGGCTTTCCTTTGATTTAAGTGAAAAATGTTACAGCGGGTTACAGAACCAAGAAGCGAGAAGCCGGCCGGTCAGACAAGTCGCAAGACAGTGAACTCGAGACCGCATCTCTAACAAGCGAGCTCCAGGATTCGAGTGTACGTGTCTTGGGAACGTCGCCACCCCCTATTTATAGGCTCGGGGGCCTGCCCAAACGGGCAAGGATAAAATATAATAGTATTCTTTGTAACCCTGTCTGCTTCTTCATTCCGCGACCTCGAAAGAATGTTTTGCCGTTGAACCCGCTTCCGGGTTATTTTCCATCCGCGACTCAAATTTCTGCTATCAAGAGAAGGCAGAATGAGCGGTTTTGGAAGGAGCAGCGCCGCAGGATGGACCCTGAACAGTCGCGACAGCCTGTGCACTCAGGCATTTTATCTTGTAATATTTTGTCGTATTATTCGCTTTCGGCTGTGCTAACCACACTTTTTTCTTTGCAGACAAACCGGAAGAAGCAATGAGGCCGGGCGACCTCTCATCTAGCCTACCTCCACTGCCTCAGGTGCTGAGCCTTGCACAGAGCTCAAATTCTGGGCAGGAGGAGTTAGCCAACCTTCAACGCCTTCTTGTCGACTTGGAAGGGAAGGTGAGGGAGACTGAAGGCCGGGAGGGAGCCGCCCGGGTTGCTCTGGAGGTGGAGAAGAAGGCGCGGCAAGAGGAGCAGCAGATGCTTGGGGCTCAGCTGAAGGCCACTCGGGCTGCGCTGGAGGCCGAGAAAAGGCGCGGTTGGACAAGGAGAAGGTGCTGACGGAGCAGAATGTCAGTCTAACCGCACGGCTTGAGAAGAAGAGGAAGGCGGCCTCGAAGTTTGAAGAGGACTCCAAGTATTACCAGGAGAAATATCTGCGCTTGACTCGGGAAGTCGGCGGAAGCCGGCGACCTGTCAATGATGAGAGGATGAGGATATCGAGCCGCCCGACTGTCGGGGGGACCTCAAATCCCCTCCCCCCCCCCCCAGTTAGGGCGGCCGACCCTATGATTGATGAGGCTGTCGGGATTCCTGCTCGCATGGTTCCTGCTGCGCGGGTAGAGAGGGATGTCGGGCGGCTTCATAGCACCATCAATCATTTTCATTATCATACAAGCCAGATATACGGCCTTCTTAACCAAACCAGCGACCAGGTCGCGCGACTTCATCGCGATAATTCTTCTCCTGAAAACCGCCAGCCATGAACGACTTTTAACTTGAAAACAATGTGTAATATTATTTGTTGGATACTTCGGACAGACAGTCTGTTTTGTTGAATGTTTGTTTGATAATACTATCTTTTGCTACCTTTTAATATTCGCGTAATCCGTGCGGATTGTTTTTGAATGTTTGCGGTCTGTGCTTTTGAATCTCTTGAATATTATCCAAACTGTTTGACAGGTCGCGCGACCTGTGATGTATGCCTGAAGTTTTTCTGTTGAACTCAATTAATATAATGATGCAGGTTGCTGACCGCGCGGCTTGTGTTGCTTGTCCGCGGCTTTTTTGTTATTTAATTTCATAAGTATGCAGGTTTCAGGTCGTGGGATTAAAGGATCTTTAGTCGCGGTCCGACTTGGCTATACGCAACCATTGATCCCTGTTGTGAGATATTTTGAATATTTCTGATGTCTATATGTCGACGACTTGTATGTATAGTTCGCAGTATTCCTTTGTGAAACTAATCATGCAGGTTTCTGACCGCGCGGTTAGTTCACATATCCGTTGCACGATTTTACTATTTGCAGATCGTTGGCCCTTATAAGTAGTAGCCATCTGAAAGTGAGGTTAGATCTTAAATTAACTCTAGAGGGGGGTGAATAGAGTATTAAAACTTTTTATTAGTTTTATTGCGGAATTAAAAATACTGATATATATGTGTAGCAGAGTGATTTATAAGAAACTGAAAATAAAACACAGCACAGCACAAGCACAGAAAAGTAAAGCAATCACAGAGGACACAAGGAGCTATAATAGTTCCCCAATAAACCTGGGTACGTCTACTCTTCTACCACCTTTGGTAGGAATCCACTAGGATTTTTAATCAGGTGTCCTAACACCAATGAGCTTTTGATAAGGTGCCCAAAAACCAAGCAGGAATTTTTGATCAGGTGTCTTGCCACCAAGAGGTAAACTTTTGAAGGGAGATTTAACCTTGTACATGAGGGGAGAGAAAGGTTAGAATGTTCTTCTTTGTCAGCAATCTGAGAGAAGACTCTAGTGGATGTTGATGTAGAAAAGCTCCTTTGTATGATATGAATTTGTTTGACAGTAGAATGGCTGGAAGCTTTCTTCTGAATAAATGATCTTCCTGTGTAGCTGATTAAACTGAGAGAATAATTTCTTCAGTTTGTTGTTGCTCTTTTGAAGATCTAAACTTGCAGCTGATGACTAAGAGAGTATTGTTGAAGTTGTTCTCAGAGAATGAATGCTGCTTGAGAAAGAAGATGAAGATCTGTTAGCTTTTTGTTCTTCTTTTTTTTTCTTTCTTCCTTTCTTCCTGCCTGTGCAATTTTCTTAAATATGTTCCGTATGCTTGTTGTCGTGTACAAACTATGGAAGTAATAATCTGGTGTATATCTTCTTCCTTTTTCTCTTTTGAAAATCTCTGACAGATATTAAATGCAAATCTCTTATATTAAGGAATAAATATATCTGAATAGATATTCTGGGAACTGTAAATCTGCTGCGCCGTTTACCTTTTTTCCTTTTTCATGGATATGTCCTTTTCCGAGAAATGTCAACGGCTATAATCTTGAAACAATGAAAGGAAATATATTATCCTTACTTATCTGATATAATAGAGCTGTTGTTGTAGTCGATCTGAGTTCAGAGAATGAAATAATATTATCTTCTGAAATTCTGAACTGAAATAAGAAATTTCGTCGATCTCAAGAATTTTCGTCGAACACAAAATTTAGTTCGTCGACCTCAATTGAATCTTGCTGGAAGAATTAAATTAATTGAGCTGTGAAGAACTTTCATCGATCTGAAGGTATTCATCGAACGCAGAACTAAGTTCGTCGTACTGAGGAATTCGTCGACCGCTGAACTGAATAATTTCGTCGACCGCTGAGATGCTGAGCCGCTGAGATGAGCTTGAAGCAAGTCGTTCGTCGAACGCAGAATGTAATCCGTTCGTCGAACGCAGAGAGCAGTTCGTCGAACGCAGTGTGGAGTTCGTCGAACGCAGAACCTGAATGAATTCTTGAGTTCTAACAGCCTAAACTCTTGACCCATTGACTATACATTGGGGTCAACTTGATCGTAGTCAACAGATAGTGATCCTAGCCCAAATCAGTAGTAGAGTTGTTCCAACACCATCCCGGAGGTTCATTCATTCACTTCAAAAATGGCGCGGGCTAAGAGCAAATCGAAGCGGATTGAGAAGGTTCAAGTCGTCTGAACTGATGCTGCCTCCGCCTTTCATTCTGCTGACCATAAGGAGTGTCGTTTAACTCAAGCTGAGTTAGACCACTTTAGTCAAGAGCATATGGCTGGAAGCAATCTACTCGTGCAGCTTCCCTTACGCGACGAGCGGATTAATTCTTCATCTCCCACTCAAATCGCTATCCCCATCGACCACTTTGAAAACGGCTTCAAGTTTCCCCCGCCCCTTGAAGTTATCTCTATCTTCGATCATTATAGGGTTGTGCCCGGACAACTCCCGCCAAACTCTATCGCCTCCATTTATAGTTTCATCTCATACCTACGGTCTGAGCGGGTCAGGTTTTCGATTGACCTGTTCAGGAAATTCTTTTCCGTGCGGTCTATTCCAGACGTCGAAACTACAATCTTTAGAGGGCACCTTTACTTTGGGTGCCGGGGGATGAAGGTCGTCAACCTTGCGAACAAGGTGACGAGCTGGTCGGAGCGGTATGTGATGTTTGAAGGCCACCTCAGGTTGTTGCAGGTCAACCCACAGGTGCGGAGTGAGGTGTCCTTTCGGATAGTCAATATCGGAGAGACCGAGCTGAAGATCTTCCAATATCTGGAGAACGAGCGGCTTGACGTGAACTACTACATCCCGCTGTTCGCAGAGTTGGAGGATGACCGACCCGAAGATAGTAAGTTTCTCACAACTCGCTGCTTTGTAACTGCACGAACTGCCTTGTTAAACTTTTTAACTTTGCTTTGCAGCCGCCACCATCATTCCGCAGAACAAACCGGTCAGCCTGGCCGGTCCGGTTCTGACCCAGAGGGAGAAACGAAAGAGGAAGACCAAACCGCAATCGTCTGAGGAGGAAAGCTCGGCTTCTTCAGGCGAGTTTGAGCTTCTTCGCTCTTGCAGTAATCCGCGCGATCTGAAGGGCAAACCGACAATCCTCTGGCATCGGGATGGGGATTGTGTGCAAGTTTCAACTGCGCTCCCATTCTGGGGGAGCGAGAGAATTAGCCGTCATGCACTACCCGTCAGAGCCGCTATGTATGGTCGGTCGGAAAACACTGAAAAAATTGAAGAAAGTTCCAGAGGAGGTGTAACATCCCCCAGACAGCTAGACCCCCCAGGTGACTCTATTTTTCCAAAGTCATGACAAGGCCTTGGTAGTGTAGAAATCTCTTTAACTTAGGCAAGATTAGGGTTGAAAGTGCCTTGGACTGCAAATAGCAATTTCCAGTGACCAAGCTTAGGGTTAGACTTTAGGGCCTCATCTTGACTATTTGACCCCACCTTAGTATCCCTAACCCTTTAGGGGTCCCCTTAGGGCACCAAGGACCCATTGGGGTCAACCAAAGAGGCCAAATTGACCAAAGTCAACTCTAACCCTAAATTGGTCAAAGTAGCCTATTTGGAGCCAATTAACCTCCACCATGACAAATTGATCACTCATCTAGGTCTAGAATATCATAAGAGACCTAGTAGACCTAAAATCCCCATCATGGGACCCCCAATGGTGCAAATTGACCAAAATGCCCTTGTTAGGTCAAAATGACAATTCTTCACTAAATACCCAAATTGACCATCACCATGTTAAATTGACCCTACCCTTAGGGTTATCATGTCATAGAGGACCCAGTGGACCAAAAAGCCCCATGACTGGGTCAACCCTAGGGCTCAATTTGACCAAAGTCAACTTAGCCTATTTTGGTCAAATCAGCTTAAATTGGGTCAACTAAGACTCATGTGACCAAATTGACCCCACCAGTAGTTTCTAAACCTAATTTGGAATTCAATGGACCCAAAATCCCCATCCTAGGGTCACCCAATTGGTCAATTTGACCAAAAGTCAAAATTGCCCAAATTGGGTCAAATCTCTTGAATCTAGCCCAATCCCTTTGGGCTAAGCCCAAATTGACCACTTGACCAGCATGCTTGACTGATAATTAACCCAGGTGAGAGTGTAAAATCGGCCATGATGAGTAGGAGAGAGAAAAACCCATTTAGGGGGAGAGAGAAAGAGGGGGAATTAATGGGGAGGAAGAAGAAACCTTCAATCTCCCCCATTAATGGTTGGATTCATCTCCTCTAGGGGAGAGGAGGAGTTTCCAGCCGATTCCCGGCCTCCTAGAGGTGAATACCAAGGGATTTCACCATGGCCGAATTTCCCCATTCATGGCCTTAAATGGCATTGAAGCCATGACTCTTCCCCTCCCTCAATTGGGGCCTTTAAAAGCTTCACCGGGCAGAGAGGAGTGTTTTCCCCCACTTACCTGAAGGATTCGTGCATCTTGTTGTGGTGGTTGCAGAACTCGAAAAAGATGGAGGTCGGCCATGGCAATCCCCCAATCGGCAAGGCATCAAGCTCCAAGCAAGGTCCAATTCTCTTCCTCTACCTCAGTGGATTAGATCTCTCTCTCTCTCTCTCCCGTTTTCAAAGCGCAAGCATAGGAGGTTTTTCCCAAAACTCTTGTTCCACGGTTTAGCCGGAAAACGTAACATCCGGGGGGGCCAACTCCGGCCACCCCCGGCCGCACCGACACCGGCAATCGGAAGCTGGATGTCGGGCGGTGCTAACGGCGGCGGCGATTCGTCGGAGGCGGCGCCGTCACGCCAGAAATCGGCCCGCAAAGTGCCCAGGCGCGGGGGATCTCAGCCATCGGCTACTTGGGGAAGAAGAACGGATGCGGTCCGTTTATTTCTTTTGATTATTATTAAATAAGTTTATTATTATTAGTATTCATTTTAATATAGCTTATATAAGCAGAATCTAATTTTAAATATAGAAAATACTAGATGCCCTCTACAGAAAAAATGCCCAACATAAAAGTTGTAGGCCCTGACCCCTAGGACCATACAAAATTAAGTTCACACCATTTGGAGCCCTGGTTTGACCTCAGCACCCATTTTGGTGCAAAGTTTGACTGAACTTTGGGTGGGTTCCCACACCAAACCACAAGTCCAAATGACTTGAAATTTGGACTAGTAATGAGTCATATCTAGGGCTATAACATATCCAAAAATGAGAATTTTTGGAGAACTTTTCCCTAAAGTTTTTGTAGAAATTTAATAATCCTTGCATAAATTATTTGGAGGGTCAAATGACCTCCAATCACCACCAAATTTTGGTGGGGTGTTATTAGGGTCATGATAAACCCCTGGTTAAAATCTCAACTCATTTGGAGTTCATTTGATTAGGTAATCATTAGGCCAAAGATTTGTCCATTTAGGGGAAATTTGTGAATAAGGGCTATTTGGGATTTTCTTCATGGTCAAACCACCTCCTATTGGAGTGGGATTTTGGCCACTGCCCTAATATCACCCAAATCACCTCCAAGAGAGTTATGGGACCATGGGGAGTTGGATTGCCTTAGGTCATGGGTTTGGAGCACCTTGGGGTGCATTTAGCCAAGTAGAGATCCAATGGCCAAATAGGTCCATAGAGGCTTGAGTCTTCTTCGAAAGGTCAGTGGGATAAATTTGAGACCCCATGAGGAAGTTTTGTGAGCATTAGAGTTGATTTGCTCAAGGCCATAGGGTTGATTCCTATGGAGTGGAATTTGGGGTTGTGAAGGACATAGGGGAGTTTGTCCGTGGAGAGGGGTGTATTGGACTCCCCTGAGTCCTATAAATGTTGTGACACCCTCACAAGAAGTTTGGGTGGATTTGGAGAGGTTTTGACCCTAACCCTAGGTTAAACCCTAAAGGGGTGCAATTAGAGGCCAATGAAAGAAGAGGGGTCAAACCTTAATGGTTTGACTTGAAATTTTGGGGAGATGATCGTGGTGACGAGAGAATGCTATTGTGAGATATTGGTGGGGTTTGGAGTTGCCAAACCTAGGTAATAAATCCTTGGGCAGATTTGTAAATATTTAGGGTTTTGGGATTTAGGAAGAAATAATACTTAATGATTAACCATCTTCTGACACCAACTTAGTTTTGATGTTATTAACCCCTGGAGATTTTATTAGAACCATTGGAAAAACTTTTGGAGGTCCAAATTGTAATTATTCAAATTGTTGACAATTTTTGGGATGATCAATTTTAGGGTGTTAGTTTTCTGTAATTGCATGAAACTTTGCTGGATGACATTTCATACCATTATGAACCCACGGTATTTTTCTCATAATTTATGGATTAATATTTTTGATACCTCTAGTTCAATTTGGAATTATTTGCAAATATATCCTTGGTAAAAATTACAATTGTAGCATTTATGTTACATGGTCAAACTTGGTAGGACTGAATATTTTAGTATGAGTCACCTCTGTATAAATTTGTATAAGGTTTGAAGATCATATGAGGGTACCTCCTTTGGAATTTATTGGAAATAAATGGGTTTTGGAATTTTTAATAATAGTAGATCTTGCTGTAATTCCCTACAAATTCATATCTACTGATTATAAGGTACCCTTGATTTATGTAAAAAGTTGGGTAGGCATTGGAAGTCAGAAGAGTGCACTTGTAGTTCAAACCTTAGAAAGTTGTACTTTTGGAAAATTACTTTAAATATTAATAAGGTTGGGAAAATTGTGAGACTCTGAAATTGACCTTAAATAAGTAGCATGGACCCCCAATAAAGTTATTGTCGGGTCATGGAGTTGACTAATTAGTGTACCTCCCTTCATGAGCTCAAAACATTAAGGATGGTCTGCGTTTAGCAAATTGGCAGTTCTGGAGTTATAGACCAAATTGGGGTACATTGTTTGGAGATGTGAGAGTTTAATGGTGATCTTATGGCTATGTAAGGACCCCTGGAGTTAATTAGGGTTTGATGAGCCCTAGGGTGGTGGGGTGCCACCCTTGGGGTAGGTCGTTCTGGGATTGACGAAAGATCGTCTTGTCCCTTTAGTGTCTTAAAGCACTTTAGGTTTAAATCAGGTAAAGTATTAAAGGGGTTTCCTTATGGGTAGTAACTAATAACATTAAGTGTCTTGGGAATGGGAACTTTGGGGTGTCATCCCATAGTGGTTCCTAGTACCGTAGCGAGCCCCTCACAGGGTAACCCTCGGGAAGTCCAAGACTAACCCTAACTCATAGGAGTAAGACATTGTACAAGATTAACTAATGACACACTCATCCACACCCTGTGGTTTCGGGAGTTTAGTTGGTTTGGTTGTACGAGCGGTGGGCTCGGTGGTTGTAGCAGCAGACTAGTTAGTCTGGTGAGCTTGTGGCTCAGTAGTGTTTGATGGCGGGCAGGTTAGCCCGGGGAGCTTATGGCTCGGAAGAAGGAAGTGGAACATGTTGCATGTGCAATGAAGGTGGTGGGTCTTCGGTATTGGACGGTCGTTCACACCGACGTCAATACGTTGACTCGGCAAGTGTGGTTTTACACTTAGCCTTGATAGTCTGGCGGTCTAGTCAGCAAGAGTACGCAGACGCTCCGCGGGTTTTGTGGAGGCGTACGATAGGTCTAGGTTGGGTAGTGTGAATACCAACCTAGAGGTGGGCGAGGCCCAACCCACCGCTTCCGTTTTCCACTACGGGAGTATCCTGGGAGTCTTGCAAGCTCCAAAAAGGGGGAACTAAAGGTCTATGCGCATAGAGTCGTAGTGAGTGAGTTGCATTTGTATGATCATAGCATATTAACATACTTTGCATGACATGGCATAAACATTGCATTCAACCTACCCCTAACGTATAAGTCGGTTATGGGACTTCTTATACAGTAGGCCCTGCAAAACGACCCCTTGGTCTATAGGGGTAATCCCTATAAATCAATGGTTACTTTTATATTACTTCACTTGCCATTATATATACTGCTTACTGTTCTTTACATGCACTTTACTATGCTTACTTAATGCTTCATATATATATACACCTGTGTAGTTGTAGATCCGCTGTCACCTGCTTTTATTTTTACCCCTTGAATGTCCTCCGCTTCCTCCTCCCCATACGGTGCCTAGGAGCCATTGGGGGAGGGGTGGGGAATTGGCTGAGTCATGTTTGACTGACGGTCGGTGGACCATATCATATTAGGGTTTCGAAGAGACGCAGCAACATCAGAGAAACAGGTGCAGCAGGAACCGACAGGATGGGCCCCACGGCCATGCTACCATTGTCACCAGCCGGGACACACTCGAGTCAGATGCCCCATGATGGGTGGAATCCCTCCAGCACAGCGACCAGGAGGCCGAAGGCGAAGACGTAGACATGGATTGCGAGGCAGCAACCGCAGGCCAAAAGAGAAGAAGCATCCAGTGGTGCAGCACCAGTGGAGCGCAGAGTCTGCAGAGATGGATCAGACTAGTCTGGGTACTCAGGTTTCAGTGTCGGTGACGATTAGCTTTAGTTTTACCTAGGAGTCAGCTTCCGCGAGTGATTTTGTAGTGAGGAAATGATGTATAGGGCAAGAGCCCCTTTTATTAGTGTATCCCTTGTTATCTTTATTCAGTTAATATATGTGGACATTTATATTTCATATTGATTCTGTGGACTTGTCTTCTCTTTCATGAACTTTTCTTTGTGATCGATTTGGCCGACAGAATCGGCGTTTTGTGGTGGCGACCTTCCCGAGTGAAGGTGTCACCGCAAAGCGGCGGTTCTGGGCCTAAGACCCGGTGATTTTTGCAAAAAAAAAAAAATATGGGGTCTTACAGGAGGATCTTTCCCGAGTAGCCGCGCAAGCCGGTGCGTGGGGCTTCGCGGCTAACCACTTTATGGCTCTGTCATACAAGAGGTTAGTTTCGGCCAACACATACTTGGAAAAGAAAAGTGCCGAGCAGGCTGAGGAGATCGCCCGGTTAAGGGAGATCGTGGCGGTAAGTTAACTGGCAAATACTCGTGCTACCTGTTTTCTTCAAACCGTGTGATCTAAGCCCGTTCTTTTTTTTCTTTTTACAGCATCAGTATGATATGGACAACCCGGCCTTTCAGGACGAGGTCTTTCCCCATGTTGCCAAGGGGATTGACGTCGCCCTACACCGTCTGAGAGATCGCGACGGTCTGGCTACGGGTTTCGAGGATTCCACCTTCCCGGACATCTTTCCCGGCCTGAAGGACCAATTTGATGAGATGAACAGTGAGGCCAAAGGAAAAGATAAGGCCGAGTCCATTAGCTCGGAAGAGGCAGAAGACGGCGGGGATGAGAACGTCGTGGGTGGAGAAGCCACTGCGGTTGACGGGACCACTGCAGAGCAGGAGGCCGCTGCTAACAATGAGAAGGAAAGCAACTCGGGTTCGGAGTCCAGCGATTCCGGAGAAGAAGCCGAGCGGTTTAAGCGGCGGAAGTCGGGCGGCTCAAGCAGCTCGAGTAGTGGTTCATCAAGCTCTTCATCGAGTAGTGAAGGATATTCGCCTGAAGTAAATATCGATGGGAGCGAGGACTCAAACTCTCCTGCAACCAAAAAGCTCAAGTCGGACGAACAGTCATGATCGTTACTTTTTGTACTTGTTTTTTATTTTGCAGAACCGATGGCTTGATTTTGTTAGTCGGTCGGTTAAAATGATGTAAGGACATTTTCATAATAAATGAAATTTTTTACCTGTTTGGTTGTCTATCCTTTGTGACTCACTTGTGATTGTTGTGATCTCTTTTCTCTTTAAACTGCAAGTACCTTTAATCAGGTCGTGCGGTTTAATATCAACCCGGGCGGTCAGAACTTTGAGTTTTTTAGAATCCCAATTAGATAGTTACTCGAATATTGCGAAGACTATACGGGCGGCCTGTTCTTTCAATCCTGACTCGTCGAATTTATATTATAACCCGAAAAACTCATGACATAATTATATCTTGTCAAATAGTTGTGCGGTTTAACATATAATCCGAGCGGATAGGAATTCAAGCTCTGAAGAATCTCAATATGAATTGACCCCTCGAGTTAATCGAAAGCCGATCATAACTTTAAACCGCTATAATAGATAAATCCTGATTACGAATTGTGCGATTTGAATGTATCTTGTGTGATTAATAGCTAGTACTCAGATTTGAGATTGAAACATCAAGTCGTGCGATTATTTTTTGGCTTGCGCAGTTACTTCACAGAATAATGAATTTCCACAAGTCATAAGAGAATAACCAACAGGTCGCGCGGTAAGTATTCAATTCGAACGACCTGTAATTTGGATTTCGGTAATACTTATCCTTGTAAGTGTAAGCATCAATCGATAAGTTCACGCGGCCTATATATAATCCGGGCGGTCAATGACTTGATACTTGGTAATATTCATCCTTGTAAGAATAACTCACAATCACTTTTCTGTGGAGAACTCAATTTTAACCGAGCGAATAAAACAGATACCCATAAGGATGGTAGAATTATAGACCGAGTGAGAAAACCGGTCGGTCATTGTCATACTTGGTACCCTGATCCTTGCCTTATTGCATTTTATGATAACCCGTTCTAGCTTTTACGGCTATGATAATTCCAACCAATCGGTTAGTATATTAAGCTGCTGTTTGGTTGAGCCAATCGATTTAAAGATTCCAAACCGCCTGGTATATTATGCTGATGTACCTGCTTATCCCAAGCCGGTCGGTTTAATAGGTCAAACTGCCTGGTCTGTTGTGTACCTGTTAAATCCTATTTCCTCCCAAATGGTCCTGAAGGACCATATGAGATGGGATAACTTTCTGTAACGAAGTAAGAAATGGCTACAGGTTCAGATGACCAAGTGGGCAGGTGGGCCTAGGCGGCGAACATTGCTTTCATCAAGTGGGCATAAGAGCTGTAGAGATAATTCTCTGAAAAAAGGGAAAAAGTAAGTACAGATCTAGATGACCAAGTGGGCAGGTGGGCCTAGGCGGCGAACATTGTTTTCCTCAAGTGGTCATAAGGGTTGTAAACGACTCAACTACTCTCTTGCCTAGGGTTGCAAACCGAGTTGATCAATTGGGCAGGTGGGCTAAGGCGGCGAACATTGCTTTCCTCAGAGAGATCAACTCAGTTGTGGGTCTCACTTAGGCATCACTTGAGAGTACCTATGAGTATTCGATGGTCACACACTAAGATGATCAGTTGGGAAGGTGGGCCTAGGCGGCGAACATTGATTTCCTCAGAAAGATCATCAAAGCTGTAACTATATCCCTTTCGGGGCATGATAGAGGTAACAGTCACCTGGACCTCCCTTGATGCAGAGGTGTGTTAGATATCAGTCGGGATCCAAGATTCCGAAGACCACCGCACGGGAATTGACAAGCTACCACTACACGTGTGCAAAAACTCCCCGCTACACGCGATCTTCGTGGTTTTACGCTAATGACTACAATCAGAGGGGGTTCGAGCAGAACTTGTCGATGTCTCCGCGGTTCAATGAGGGATATATAAAAAATGTAAAAAATTCACTAGACAGGGAGAGTGTTTCTGTTGAATCAGAAAATGCACCTCCGAGGAAAAACGGAGGCTGCGGGCTGTCGGTTACTATTTGATTAGAAAAGATTAGACCGTTGGCAGCGGTCGAGGTCAGACTTCGCCCGTCACGGCAAATACCACTCCTGTAACGGGCTTTCCTTTGATTTAAGTGAAAAAGGTTACAGCGGGTTACAGAACCAGGAAGCGAGAAGCCGGCCGGTCAGACAAGTCGCAAGACAGTGAACTCGAGACCGCAGCTCTAACAAGCAAGCTCCATGATTCGAGTGTGCGTGTCTGGAACGTCGCCTCCCCCTATTTATAGGCTCGGGGGCCTACCCAAATGGGCAAGGATAAAATAATCGTCTGCCCGGATACAGGAGAATCGGGCAAACGGTGACGGGATACAGAAGGGAAAAGGAAACTGGCCGCGCGGTTTGGCGGCTTGAGCATCCGATTTGTACTGGCCGGAGTCGAAGTGTGTTGCGATCAAGGCGATGATGCAACTCGGGCGGTCTCTGACCTGAGACCGCGACTTACCTTCTGGACTTGAGCCTTGGCAGTCTTCAATCCTGGGAGGCGGTCTGGATACTGTTGGACCGCCTGGTTTGTTCAGGCTGGACCGAGAGACCTGTTAGTTCTAGAGCTGGGCGACTTGATGCAGCAAACCGCCCGGTCTAAGAGATGTATTGTTCGGAAAGCGGTCTTCTGGGTAAACATGCGTGGCTAACAAGCTCCTATACAATGCCATAAACAATAGTAAATAATTATCTATACCATAGATTATGAGAATAAATGATTACTGTAGTGGGACAAAATCACATAATTAGAATTTTCTCTCATATCTATTTTAATTAGTACTACAAGCTAAAAAAGAAAACAATTGCAACTCTATAATATATACTATAAAAATAGGTGATTGTTATCCGCACTACAGTTTTGACTATCCGCACTTTTTTTGTATGAGTTATTACGCGCCTTTTGGAAATACGTCTTGTGCGTGCATTTTTAGGAAACGTGATCAACACGAAAGTTGTAGATCTTGATAAGATCTACAACTTTCGTGTTGAACACTTTTCCTAAAAATGCACGCACAAGACGTATTGTCGCCCTGATTGAAACATTTGTGTAAATATAGCGAATTTTTGGAAATACGCCTTGTACATGCATTTTTAAGAAAAGTGTTCAACATGAAAGTTGTAGATCTCGACGAGATCTACAACTTTTGTGTTGAACACTTTTCCTAAAAATGCATGGACAAGACGTATTTTCAAAAGGCGCGTAATAACTCGTACAAAAAAGTGCGGATAGCCAAAACTGTAGTGCGGATAACAATTACCTAAAAATAATGGTTAATATGACGTGATATCATCAAACTAAACCGGTCCGCTAATCATATATCTATTTTCTATCTATATAAAAAACCAAATAAAATCAAATAGATAAAAATAAATAAAAAGTATGAAAATAGAATATACAAAATAAATCAAATTAAATAATGCAAAAGTTATAATGATAAAATAAATAAAATAATTTTCGCACGGATGAAATCATAGAGACTGAGAATTCTGCGACTGCAGAACGCTGCGCATGAATAATATTTGTATAATGTAAATAATGTCGGCGGTGAGTCGACACTTTGAGCTCAATTCATTCCCGAAGTAGTGCGAACGCGTAGTAGAATCAGTTTTAGGCATAAAAGAAGCGGGATTCACATGTATTCGTATAAAATCAAATACAATTACAATTATAAATCTGTAACTACTATATACAAGAAGTTGTGTTTGATGCAACATTCAAAAGTGTCAAATATAGTTTCATTCTTCTATGTCAATGACTTAACATATATTATGAAAAAAAATGGAATTTTATAAAATATATTGATTATTTGTGTAATTACATAATATCTATATAATAAAATAAAGATGGATATTCATAAATTCCAAACACTTTTTAGTAGATTTCTTACATCTATTATGGTAGGTAATTATTATGCCTCCAAAAACAAATTTTGAAATATAATTATTTACTTTAAAATTATTTTTTGTTAAAATATAAATGTTTTTGAAAAAAAAAATTGTAAAATATTGATGTATATTTTTTACGGTCATTTTGAGTACTCATATGTATAAGTTGCGGGAGAAGTCCGTCGTCGCTGATCGGATACTGTCGTATGCAGACACAACCCACTCGAATGCAGACGCAGCCCGCTCAAATACGGGCATTGCGCCCGCTCAAATGCGGGCGCAGCCCGCTAAAAATCAGCGAGCACGGGCGAAGCTGCTTGTATGTACTTTGTTCGACAATTAAATACACGTGTATTATTATAACGATCATTTTCTTGCTCACACGCATCACACATAATTTTCTGGCACGGGTCGAAGTTGTAAGTTCCAAAAGCTATCATCTGAAACCCCAGACCTCCCTATTGCTCCCTCTGTTCGCATCATTACCATAAATCATCCTTCTCCAATCGCTCCTCCTTACCAGAAAATTTCGCCTGCACTGCGGAAGCCCTAGTCCAGTCGCTCCTCACGAACTCGCCTTGATGCCTCAGTTCCGCCCCTAGCTACGTGTGCTCCTGTAACGGTGAAGTAATTAACTGTGAGATCTGTAACAGATGTGGATCTGTAATACTAATATAAAACACAAGAATGCACGGAGGAGAGGTTGCCAGAGATGAGGGAGAAGACGAATGGTCGGAGGTGGCCGGAGTTGGGAGAGAAGAAGGGGCTGGGGATGGAGCAGAAACAAAACTAAAACTTTATTAAACTCTTCTTGATCCTTATTACATGTTTACATGTTTATTTATAGGCTAAACATAAGGGCTGGGGATGGAGGCTTCAACGCCGAGGCCCAGCCTAGTGGATGTTCCGGTAGTTTCAGAGTTCCCCGATGTGTTCCCGAGTGATCTCCCCGGTCCTCCACCACAGCGGGAGATAGATTTCACGATTGAGTTGGTGCCAGGCGCAAAGTCTGTGGCCCGCTCGCCGTATCGTATGGCTCTGAAGGAGTTGGCGGAGTTGAAGCTGCAGTTGCAGGAGCTGCTTGAGCAGGGCTACGTGCGTCCGAGTTCCTCACCTTGGAGTGCACCGGTCCTCTTTGTCAAAAAGAAGGACGGTAGCCTGCGGCTTTGCATCAATTATCGGGAGCTGAACAAGCTGACCGAGAAGAACAAGTATCCTCTTCCGAGGATAGATGACTTGTTCGACCAGCTCGTTGGTTCGACAGTATACTCGAAGCTGGACTTGAAGTCCGGCTATTATCAGGTGCGGATCAGGGAGTGCGACATCCCGAAGACTGCCTTCAGTACCAGGTACTGGCAGTATGAGTTCACCGTGATGCCGTTTGGGCTGTCTAATGCGCCTTCGGTGTTTATGGACTTGATGCACCGGACTTTCCGAGAGCACCTCGACCGGTTTGTGGTTGTCTTCCTTGACGACATACTGGTCTACTCTCAGTCCGAGGAGGAGCACGGTGATCACCTGCGAGTAGTCTTGGAGGTTCGGAGAAGGAACCAGCTGTATGCCAAGTTCTCGAAGTGCGAGTTCTGGCTACCTTCCGTGGCGTTCTTAGGCCATGTGGTTAGTGGAGCGGGTGTGGCGGTAGATCCGGTGAAGGTTGCAGCCATCAGGGAGTGGCCTGTTCTTTCTACTGTAGCGGAGGTCCGTAGCTTTCTCGGGCTGGCCGGCTGTAACATCCCCCAGACAGCTAGACCCCCCAGGTGAATGTGTCATGACAAGGTCATGACAAGGCCTTGGTAGTGTAGAAATCCCTTTAACTTAGGCAAGATTAGGGTTGAAAGTGCCTTGGACTGCAAATAGCAATTTCCAATTACCAAGCTTAGGGGTGGACTTTAGGGCCTCAACTTGATCAATTGACCCCACCATAGTATCCCTAACCCTTTAGGGCCCCCTTAGGGCACCAAGGGCACATTGGGGTCAACCAAAAAGGCCAAATTGACCAAAGTCAACCCTAACCCTAAATTTGTCAAAGTAGCCTATTTAGAGCCAATTAACCTTCACCGTGACAAATTGATCACTCATCTAGGTCTAGAATACCATAAGGGACCTGGTAGACCTAAAAGCCCCATCATGGGACCCCCAGTGGTGCAAATTGACCAAAATGCCCTTTTTAGGTCAAAATGGCAATTCTTCACTAAGTGCCCTAATTGACCATCACCATATTAAATTGACCTTACCCATAGTGTTATCATATCATAGGGGACCCAGTGGACCAAAAAGCCCCATGACTGGGTGAACCCTAGGGCTCAATTTGACCAAAAGTCAAACTTGCCCAAATTAGGTCAAATCTCTTAAACCTAGCCCAATCCCTTTAGGCTAAGCCCAAATTGATCAATTGACTAGCCTAGTAGACTGATATCAATCATGAGAAAGGGGGAAAAATCGGCCATGATGAGTAGGAGAGAGAAAAACCCAATTTTAGAGGAGAGAGAAGGTGGTGTTCATGGCCATTAATGGAGATCACCCCTTCATCTCCTCAATTCAGCCCTAGATTCTTATCCCCTGACCTTTGGGGAGTGATTCAGGAGTTTTCCAGGGAGTTATTAGCCTAGGGAAGGTGAAAGAGGGGTGGAAGAGGAAGAGGCCATTAATGGCCATGGTGATTAAAGCCCCCACACCCAAAACCGACCCTCCCATTAGCTTCAGAAGCTCTCAAGGAGTTGAGACCCCCATTTTCCCGACCCTTTCAGTGCTCAGAGGAGGGAGTTTCCATGGTGCCGAAATCTCCAAGGAGGAGCAATGGCGGCCGATGGTCGGAGCACCCAAATCCCCCCAATGCAGGTCCATTTCTTCACCTCTCCTTCAGTGGATAGATCCACTCTATTCCTTTTTCAAAACCAATCGAGATTGGAGCCTCCTCCAATCGGATTTTCAAATGTTCTTGGCCGAAAATCGTAAGATTCGGGGGGCCAGCTCCGGCCACCTCCGGCCATACCAACACCGGCAAATGGAAGGTGGAGGTCGGGCGGAGGTGAGGGCTTGAGGGTTTCGCCGGAGAAGCCTCCAGTTCGCCGGAAATCGGCCCGCAAAACTGCCCAGGCGCGGGCAATCACAGCCGCAGGCTAATCGGGGACGATGGCTAGCAGCCGTTGGATCTGCGCTTTATTTGATTTAATATACTTATCGTTTATTATTAATATTCATATTAATAGGATTTTTATAAGCTGAATCTAATTTTAATTATAAAAAATACTTAGAGGGCACAACAGAAAAAGTGCCCAATATGAAAGTTGTAGGCCTTGACCCCTAGGATCATACAAAATTGAGTTCACACCATTTGGAGCCCTGGTTTGACCTCAGCACCCATTCTAGTGCAAAGTTTGACTGAACTTTGAAGGGGTGCCCACACCAAACCACAAGTCCAAATGACTTGAAATTTGGACTAGTAATGAGTCATATCTAGGACTATAACATATCCAAAAATGAGAATTTCTGGAGAATATTTTCCTAAAGTTTTTGTAGAAATTTAATAATCCTTACATAAATTATTTGGAGGGTCAAATGACCTCCAATCTCCACCAAATTTTGGTGGGGTGTTATTAGGGTCATGATAAACCACTGGTTAAAATCTCAACTCATTTAGAGTTCATTTGACTAGGTAATCTTTGGGCCAAAGATTTGCCCATTAAGGGGAAATTTGTGATTAAGGGCTATTTGAGATCTTTCATGGTCAAACCACCTCCAATTGGAGTGGGACTTTGGCCACTGCCCTAATATCACCCAAATCACCTCTAAGAGAGTTTTGGGGTCATGGGGAGTTGGATGGCCCTAGGACATGGAGTTGGAGCACCTTGGGGTGCATTTAGCCAAGTAGAGGCCCATTGGCTAAATGGGTCCATAGAGACTTGAGTCTTCTTGGAAAGGTCCGTGGGATCAATTTGAGACACCATGAGGAAGTTTTGTGAGCATTAGAGTTGATTTGCTCAAGGCCATAGGGTTGATTCCTATGGAGTGGAATTTGGGGTTGTGAAGGACATAGGGGAGTTTGTCCTTGGAGAGGGGTGTATTGGACTCCCCTGAGTCCTATAAATGTTGTGACACCCTCACAAGAAGTTTGGGTGGATTTTGAGAGGTTTTGACCCTAACTCTAGGTTAAACCCTAAAGGGGTGCAATTAGAGGTCAATGAAGGAAGTAGGGTCAAACCTTTATGGCTTGACCTAAAGTTTTGTAGAGTAGGTCATAGTGACCAGAGGAACCTCCCCTGTGAATTTGAAGAGGTTTGGAGTTGTCAAACCTAGGTAATAAATCCTTGGGTAGATTTGTAAATGTTTAGGTTTTGGGGATTTAGGAAGAAATAATACCTAGTGATTAATCATCTTCTGTCACCAACTTATTTTTGATGTTATAAATCCCTGGAGATTCTATTAGAACCATTGGAAAACATTTGGAAGTCCAAATTGTAATTATTCATATTGTGTCAATTCTTTGAATGATTGATTTTAGGGTGGTAGTTTTCTGTAATTGCATTAAACTTTGATGGATGTCTTTTCATACCAATATGTACCCACAGTATTTTTCTAATAATTTATGGATTGATATTTTTGGTACCTCTAGTTCAATTTGGAATTAATTGTAAATATATCCTTTGTGGAAATTACAAATGTAACCTCCGTGGTATATCGTCAAACTTTGTAAACCTGAATATTTTAGTATGATTCACCTCTGTATGAAGTTGCATAAGGTTTGGAGTTCATATGAGGGTACCTCCTTTGGAATTTATTGGAAATAAATGGGTTTTAGAATTTCTAATAATAGTAGATCTTGCTGGAATTCCCTACAAATTCATGTCTACTGATTATTAGGTACCCTTGATTTATGTAAAAAGTTGGGAAGGCATTGGAAGTCATAAAAGTGCACTTGTAGTTCAAACCTTAGGGAGTCGTATTTTGGAAAATTGATTTTAAACATTAATAACGTTGGGAAAATTATGAAACTCTGGAATTGATCTTAAATAAGTGGCATGGACCCCCGGTAAAAATATTGGGTCATAGAGATGATAATTTAATGTACCTCCCTCCATGAGCATCAAAACATTAATGATGGTCTGCGTTTAGCAAATTGGCAGTTTTGGGGTATAGGTCAAATTGGAGTATATTGATTGGAGATGTGAGAGTTTAATGGTGGTTATATGACTATGTAAGGATCCCTAGAGTTAATTAGGGTTTGAAGAGTCCTAGTATGGTGGGGTGCCACCCTTGGGGTAGGTCGTCCTGGGATTGACGAAAGATCGTCTTTTGCCTTAGATCTTAAAGCACTTAGGTTTAGATCAGGTAAAGTATTAAAGGGGTTTCCTTATGAGTAGTAACTAATAACATTAAGTGTCTTGGGAATGAGAACTTTGGGGTGTCATCCCATAGTGGTTCCTAGTACCGTAGCGAGCCCCTCACAGGGTAACCCTCGGGAAGTCCAAGACTAACCCTAACTCATAGGAGTAAGACATTGTACAAGATTAACTAATAACACACTCATCCACACCCTATGGTTTCGGGAGTTTAGTTGGTTTGGTTGTTCGAGCGGTGGGCTCGATGGTTGTAGCAGCAGACTAGTTAGTCTGGTGAGCTTGTGGCTCAGTAGTGTTTGATGGCGGGCAGGTTAGCCCGGGGAGCTTATGGCTCGGAAGTAGGAAGTGGAACATGTTGCATGTGCAATGAAGGTGGTGGGTCTTCGGTATTGGACGGTCGTTCACACCGACGTCAATACGTTGACTCGGCAAGTGTGGTTTTACACTTAGCCTTGATAGTCTGGCGGTCCAGTCAGCAAGAGTACGCAGACGCTCCGCGGGTTATGTGGAGGCGTACGATAGGTCTAGGTTGGATAGTGTGAATACCAACCTAGAGGTGGGCGAGGCCTAACCCACCGCTTCCGTTTGCCACTACGGGAGTATCCTGGGAGTCTTGCAAGCTCCAAAAAGGGGGAACTAAATGTCTATGCGCATAGAGTCGTAGTGAGTGAGTTGCACTTGTATGATCATAGCATATTAACATACTTTGCATGACATGGCATAAACATTGCATTCAACCTACCCCTAACGTATAAGTCGGTTATGGGACTTCTTATACGGTAGGCCCTGCAAAACGACCCCTTGGTCTATAGGGGTAATCCCTATAAATCAATGGTTACTTTTATATTACTTCACTTGCCATTATTTATACTGCTTACTGTTCTTTACATGCACTTTACTATGCTTACTTAATGCTTCATATATATATACACCCGTGTAGTTGTAGATCCGATGTCACCTACTTTTGTTTTTACCCCTTGAATGTCCTCCGCTTCCTCCTCCCCATACGGTGCCTAGGAGCCATTGGGGGAGGGGTGGGGAATTGGCTGAGTCATGTTTGACTGACGGTCGGTGGACCATATCATATTAGGGTTTCGAAGAGACGCAGCAACATCAGAGAAACAGGTGCAGCAGGAACCGACAGGATGGGCCCCACGGCCATGCTACCATTGTCACCAGCCGGGACACACTCGAGTCAGATTCCCCATGATGAGTGGAACCCCTCCAGCACAGCGACCAGTAGGCCGAAGGCGAAGACGTAGACGTGGATTGCGAAGCAGCGACCGCAGGCCAAAAGAAAAGAAGCATCCAGTGTTGCAGCACCAGTGGAGCACAGAGTCTGCAGGGATGGGTCAGTCTAGTCTGGGTGCTCAGGTTTCAGTGTCGGTGACGATTAGCTTTAGTTTTACCTAGGAGTCAGCTTCCGCGAGTGATTTTGTAGTGAGGAAATGATGTATAGGGCAAGAGCCCCTTTTATTATTGTAACCCCTTGTATCTTTTATTCAGTTATTATTTGTGGACATTTACCTTTATGGTTTTAATTCATGTGATTCTGTGGACTTGTCTTCTCTTTTATGAACTTTTCTTGTGATCGAGTTGGCCGGCAAAATCGGCGTTTTGTGGTGGCGACCTTCCCGAGTGAAGGTGTCACCGCAAAGCGGCGGTTCTGGGCCTAAGACCCGGTGGTTTTTGCAAAAAAAAAATGGGGTCTTACACCGGCTATTACAGGCGCTTCGTGGAGAACTTCTTACGAATCGCGCTGCCTCTTACGACGCTGACACGGAAGATGCAGGAGTTTGTTTGGACGCCCGCGTGTGCGCAGGCTTTCGAGGAGTTGAAGTGGCGGCTTACCACGGCTCTGATCTTATGTTTGCCTTGCGGCATAGAGGGCTTTGAGATCTATAGCGACGCTTCTGGGAGCGGCCTTGGCTGTGTTCTGCAGCAGCATGGCCAAGTAGTAGCGTACGGCTCTCGCCAGCTGAAGGTGCACGAGCAGAACTATCCGGTCCACGACTTAGAGTTGGCGGCTGTGATATTTGCCCTGAAGCTTTGGCGGCATTATGTGTATGGCGTGAAGATTGATATCTTCACGGACCATAAGAGCCTGACGTACCTTCTGACGCAGAAAGGGCTGAATATGCGACAGCAGAGGTGGATGGAGTTCCTTGGGGAATTCACCTTCGAAATTCATTACACTCCCGGGAAGGGGAATGTTGTCGCGGACGCGCTTAGTCGCAGGGCTCCAGCGCAGGCCAACTGGATTCAGATGCATGATGAGCACCTGATACGTGACCTGGAGGCCTTGGGTATTTCTTGCGTGGAGAAGAGGAGCAGTGTCGGTGCCTGTTTGAGTTGGACTGAGGTGCAGTACGACCTCGCAGTTAGAGTCCGCCAGGCTTTAGAACTCGATCCGAGTTTAAAGCGCTAAGCGGAGGAGGCTGGTGGTGGGCCGAATGCCCAGTTTCAGGTGCGTGACGGGTTGCTGTGGAGAGGCGACCGTTTGTGCATCCCTAGGGTGGGTGAGCTGCGCGATGAGTTGATGTACGAGGCGCATCGTACCATGTATTCAGTTCATCCGGGGAGCACGAAGATGTACAAAGACATGAAGGTCCTTTTCTGGTGGCCGGGTATGAAGAGGGGCATCGCTCACTACATGGCCAAGTGCCACGCTTTGTGCGCTAGTGAAGGAGGAATGTCAGAAGCCCGGTGGCTTTTTGAAGTCCTTACCGGTTCCGGAGTGGAAATTCGATGACGTTTCCATGGATTTCGTGCATGGGCTGCCGAGATCGCAGCGCGGGAACGATGCCATCTAGGTAGTCGTAGACCGGCTGACAAAGGTGGCGCACTTTATCCCCAACCGGAGGGATGACTCGGTGGAGAAGTTGGCGAAGCTGTATATTGATACAATAGTACAATTGCACGGTGTGCCCCGTAGCATCGTCAGTGATCGAGATGGACGCTTTACTTCGAACGACTGGAGGCTAGTCAACCGTCTATTGGGTACGAAGCTGCAGTTTAGCACGGCCTTTCATCCTCAGATGGATGGCCAAACTGAGCGTACCAATAGGACGATGGAGGACATGCTTCGGATGTGCATCCTGGATTTCGGCAAGGGGTGGGAAGATCACCTCTTTCTTGTTGAGTTCGCGTACAACAACAGCTACCATGCGAGTATTCAGATGGCGCCTTTCGAGGCCCTCTATGGCAGGAAGTGCCGCACTCCCTTAGCTTGGGCGGAAATGGGCGAGACGAAGCTCTTCAAGAGGAAAGACGTCGAAGAGGCGACTTCGACGGTACGTATGATCCGGGAGAGGCTTTTGGTTGCGCAGGATAGGTAGGCGAAGTACTATAATGCGAAGCACCGCGACGTCCAGTTCGCCGTTGGCGATTGGGTTTACTTGAAGATCAGGCCGTTCAAGGGTGTATCCAGGATTCGACACTTGAAAAAGCTGAGTCCGAGATACCTTGGACCGTTTGAGATCATCGAGCGCGGCGGCGAGGCGGCTTATAGGCTTGCACTATCGGCGGAACTCAGCGGGCTACACGATGTATTCCACATCTCCGTGTTGCGGAAGGCAGTGCAAGAGCCTACGCATGTGGTCGAGGCGGATCAGGTGCCCGTGGATAGTGGGCTTAAGACGACGGTCAGGCCCGTTAGCATCGAGGGTGCTGAGGTGCGTCAGTTGCAGAACAGGGCGATCCGTATGGTAAAGGTCCGTTGGGACAACTGCGGTCGCGAGGAACTCTCATGGGAGCGTGAGCAGACCATGATGGAGGAGTTCCCTGAGCTGTTTCGGTGACGTTTATCTCTTTTTTTTCCTTTATGTAAAGATCTTTTTGGATATATATATACCTGTTTTTACAAATTTCGGGACGAAATTTTTATAAGGAGGGGAGAGTTGTAACACCCCAAAACTTCGAAGCAGTTTTGGGCTGCTGGGAGCTAGCACAGGCGATAGTGTTACTGCCTGGCGCTAGCTATCTCGACGGTTGCAAGCGTCGAGACGGAGGCCTTAAGCGTCGACAGCCGCTAGCGTCGAGACGGGAGCTAGCGCGGGCGGTAGTGCTACCACCTGGCGCTAGCTATCTCGACGGTTGCGAGCGTCGAGACGGAAGCCTTAAGCCTCGACAGCCGCTAGCGTCAAGTCGGGAGCTAGCGCAGGCGCTAGCGCGTGATACAGATCCCCGATTTGAAAAGGTGGCCATTTATGGCACTTTGACTTTGGGGGCTGTTTTGGACTGAGGTGGCTCGGGAGGTGTCCTTAAGAGGCCGAAAATCACTTGGCTTCCTCATTCCACTAAGGGTTTTGTTTTGGTGAGAGAGGGAGAGCTCCAAAGTGATGATGAATAGGGTTTCTAAACCCTAGGGCTTGGATTTGTTGGAGCTACACTCATCGGAATCCCTCAACGTTGGTGGCTACGCGTAGAGGAGGGCAAGACGCTCCTTTCCATCCATACCAAAAATCAAGCTATGGCCTCGAAGCGACGTCAAAGGGTAACGATCCTTTCTACCCTCTTTTGGACATGTGTTAGTCCATTTCCGTGCATCTTTGAGGTCCCTACCCAAAAGGGTGAGGTCGTGACCTCCGACGGGTGGATTCGTGTTATCCCCGCCAGATCTTGCATACATGTAGAGTCCATGCGTGGAATGGACGTAGGCGCGCTGTGTGAAGCCCATCCGAGACGGTTCGTCCGGATTGGTGATGCTTTTTGATATTATGCGTGCCAAGGAAAACTCCGTGTTGATATCCTGCTTCGTAGGACTAGAGGGTGCTACTGCATGCGCAGCAACGCCTGGGGGTGTGCTCCGGGAAGCACCCGAAGTTAGAAGCAGAAATGGAGTTCTGTTCACTACCGCTGGCGCTAGCGTTAGCGCCGGGCGGTAGCTCCCAGACTTGGTTCTGGTGATTTTGTGCGTTCTGAGGCAGTGGGAGTGCTACTGCATGTGCATCAATGCCTGGGGGTGTGCCCCGGGGAGCACCCACAGCTAGAAGCCAAGGTGGGGTTTCTGTGCGCTATCGCCAGGCGTTAGCGTTAACGCCGGCGATAGCTCCCAGACTGAGTTCTGGTGATGTTGTTGTGCCCACCTGTTGAAAGGACCTGAGGCCTATGTGCCCGACCTGTGAGGGTGTCCTGGTGGATGACTTAGCGGCCCGTAGAGCCGGCTAATTGAGAACACCTGGGCTGAGGGGACGCCATACCCGCTCTTCGTGTTGTACAACGAGAGCTGTGAACAACGGGCATTTGGTAAACCTGAAATCGCACCATTGTAGCACCTGATTAGTAAGGCTCGTACAGCATGTCGGGAAGCAATGGGGAAGAGTCTTCGGACTACGGGATGTTCACATTTAAAGCACGGGAGGGCCCTGGTATTCGGGCCACCAACTTTAGCCTCGAAGGGCAAAGCCATCAAGAGTTGATGGTGGTGGAAGGCGGAGTACACCAAAGAGTGCCTGAGAGCACGAGACGTGGAGGCCATTCCCACGTTTGTGATTGATGCATATGTATGAATGGTTGTGGGCCGTGTCAGCCGCTTCATTTTGTTATATATATATGCTGTGATGCTCTTGCAGGGACGGGAAACTGCCACCCCCTCGAAGGGGTGGGGTCGTTTAATTGGTCAGCTGTTGCTGACCGTTGCCCTGTTTTGCCACCGTTTTTGGTGGGCATGTTGTACAGGTGCTGGACCGAGCGGGAACATAGCGGGCTCTTAGGGCGTTAAAGCCCCTTGCGCTGCTGCGGCCCTTGAAGGCCCTTTTGATGTTCTCTCGTTTTCATGTATGGCCGGCCTGCGCGTCGATGTTGGTAATTTGTAAGGCCGTAGTGCCTCTTTTGTTGTGTAAAACATTTTATTCCTATTAATAGAAGTGGACATACCCGGGTTCGGGTTTTGTGGTTTATATATCTTGTCTCTCTCTTTTGCTTCCGCATAGAATGCTCTGAGTTAGGTTCGTTGTTTAGTGTCGTTCGGTATTTCAATTAAGTGACGTTTCCGTTTGTTTTGTAGTATATGGCGTGGGGCCCCGACCGGACCTTCTGTTATATGCTCCCGAACGGATGGGGATGTTACACACCATGTAGTCCTTTGCAATTTGACAATTTTCAATTCATTGGCATAAGTCATAGGTGCACCGCATCATTTGATTTCTGAAAATTAGGTTCGACTCATAGTGGTTTGAGGTTGTCGGGAGTGCAAATTTCTTTCATTTCTTAGCTTGCATTGTAAATCTCCTTAATATGTAAGTTGGTTGAATATTTTGTACATTGCAATAATTGTAAACCCGCAAAGCATGCTTACACAATAAATCTTTTGTTTGAAAACCTCTACAAGAGCACTCTATATCATTGCTCTTCGTGTCTATTGTCACAGTCCATCGCTTGTCAAGACCACAATTATCGGTAAGGCGTGTGTTATATATAATTGTTTCTTGGTCATATATTGATTCCTCGGCCACGAGCAAACTAACTACTCCCTCCATAAAACTATGCTCAAATATTGAATATATTTTTCGAGTATATATTTTTGACATTTGCCTAGGGATCAAGCATTATTGAATATTAGAGAGATGGAACCTTGTTTGCATTTGAAGTCTTCATCGTGTTCCCTCCTTCGCCAACCATCAATCAATTTCTCCATACCAAGGAAGCATTCAGCTAGTGAACTCGTAGCCTTTGAGCAACCGTGGAGACTATGATTTGCAGATTCACTACGTTGGGTAGATAAAATGTCGAGATCAAATGCGTCCTTATTAAATGCAGTAGACCATTTCTTCTTAATATTGTAAAGATCACTTAACCATCGGTTGTCTTGCAAATTTTCCTTGGATTAGCATTTGGCTCCAATTTAGCTCAAACTCCAATTCATTGCCATATTTACTCATGCACGTATAAAATAAAGATCTAAGGTACTTGTTTTGATTAAAAGAAGGTACCTTAGACGGCGCTTTCTTCAAAATATGCCACTGGCATAAGCGATTATGAGTAGAAGCGAGGACCATCTCAATAGCAACTGCCATTGCCTGGTCTTGATCTGTGTAAATCATGATTGATTGCTTACCTCCTACAAACTTTAAGAAGACCTCAAATACCTAACAGAAAGATTCTATCGTCTCATGTGCTACAAATGCACAACCAACAAAAACATTCTGTCAATGGTTGTTTACTGATATAAAAGGAGCGCAAGCCAAGTTATATTTGTTTAGCCTATACGTTGTGTCAAAAATAATTACGTCGCTAAAACATTCATAATTCAATTTTGCCGGACCATCAATCCAAAAGAAATTGTGCAAGCGATTCATTTCATCTGTTTGTATATCAAAAGAGAACATGTATCTAACAACTGTCTCTCCTTAAAAATTTCCAATAATTTAGCTGCATCTCCTGTTTCGATGAACGCTTTTCTTTCCCTTTGGCAAAGTTATATGCATCCACTTTCCTGAAGCCTACATTATGAGCACCACCAACTTCTCCTGCCATCAGATTGAACGTGTCAATAGTTCGTATTCCAACTCCTGTCATATTCTTAATCAACATTGCTTGACCATTAGATACCTTGCGATGCGATCTCAGCAAATGTGCATCTTCGGGTAATGCCAAAGAATGATTGTGCTCTTCAATAAATTTAAGCACCTTCCAGTTCTTACCGTCTTTGTCGGCAGTGAAGTGTAAGCAAGCTAAGCAACCTGTCCTAGTATCGCTCTGGCGGAATTTCTTCTGCAAATCAGCACACGACTTCTGAATCTTAAACCCTGCTTTTGAGCAAGAGAACTCACGACCCTTGATGATCCGTGTATGGGTCCAATAAAAAACATGCTGCCTTCGCACGCTGAACCCGCATTTAAGAGCATATTCTGCGTACATTTTGTATGCCTCCTCCTCTAAATGAACCGTGGTAAACAATAATTCCTCCTTGTGCACCTGCAAATATGATGTTATGGTGACACGCGTATACTACAGAAATAAGGTCGTATTCTGTACAATACGACTGTATCGTATAATATACAGTGGAAATAAGGTAATATCATACGATTTTCAGCTCCTCCTACGGTGGAGAAGGAATCATGTCCTCCTCCTTCGACTTTTCGGATGGCAGATTGCTGGACGACATACCAGTATATTAAGCACCCTCGCCACCCGATTAAGTTGGAAGTCTTGGCTATGAACAAAAACGATTTCAGTAAACGCCGTCGATGATACAACCATAAAAAAGGATCGTCTAGTTTGTGTTCGCCGACGGCAGGCCTCAGCTGAACTTGACCGACGGAGGGGAGTTACATAGCAAAGCCTAGTCAGCTTGCAGATTGAGTTTGCCGACGGCAGGGCGATGCTATTTCCGCATGCTTCGAGGTATGGGGATCGCCAGTTACTGGTTGCTCTGCAAAGTTCAGCTGGGTGTAGGGAGAACGCAAGCTGAGGGTAGGGGAGAACGCAAGACAATAAAAGCGAAAATAGGAGCGGAAAAACGTAAGGGCAGAAGAGAAAATTGTGACTTTATAATACACACCAAAGCTTATGTGCGTATATGTACCAAAGCTTATGTGCGTATACGTACCAAATAATTTGTGCTATCATAATGCAATTCTTTAGTAAGGCCTGATCCCTGCCGTTATGGTTCTGGAGTGGCGCGACAAGATCCGCCGTTGATTGGAATGATGGGGACGTGGCCCACTGTTGTTACAGCTCCTCGCAGAAACTGGGAACGAGGAGTCCGACTGTCTTCGCCTTCCTCTCGCACCTTGAACAAACCCAATCCCCCTCCGGTATGGAACGGATTAGAGGTTTTCCGTTGCATAAGGCGTGGACCATCAGGTCGCATCCATCGCAGAACACGATGGGATCCGCAGGGTTGTCATCGGTGTTGTAGCACACAGGTCAGCAGGATCTTGGCAAGTTTCCATGAAAATGGCGAGTGGCAGAGGTCTTCCGCTGTCTTGAAAGAGATGAGAAGCACCGACATCCACCCAGATCGCCATTTTTCAATGCGATGATCGATTCTTTCGGAAAGCACAACTGTCTTCAACATGCCATGAACGCTTTCGATCAGATGAGGACCGATGGCAGCACCCCTGACATTGTCACCTGGAACACACTTGGAGATGATGAATTCTGGAGGGATGAAACCTTCGCCAACCATGTATCATGCCCCGGTGAAGCCCGCGTATCATTTATTCTGTAAGTTACTCTTTCTTGTTTGCTCTGATTTTGGTCATGGTTATCAACATAATATGCATTATTCTTGATTTGTTGTGTTTTCTGTTTTTTTGTTTGCTTTGATTTGGGGGAAATGTGCATTTTCATTGATTTAATGATACAACACCCTTCATGCAATCCAAAAAAAAGATGATAAACACTTTTGATTCCACATTTCGTTTCTCACTTAAGGAGAAAGGTTCATGGACAATATAGGATTTTAGATAGCATTCTTGGCTAACAAAAACTGATTAAGTTGATCCACTACCTACAATATGAATTAGTTTTTTGACCACAATATATAAAGAACATCCTTAGGACTAGTGATTTTATTAAAAGAGTCTCGTCTAATAAGGATAGATAAACGCAGTGTTAAGAACATGGATAAACATTTGGTCTGCACATGGACATGATAGATAAAGAACATGCTAAGCCTGATTCTTCACCAAATCGTGTTTAAACCTGCAACTTTCTCATCAGTGCTTTCCTGACAGCTCTATTCTCACCTCTGATTTCTCACAACTGCTTTCTCATCACAATCAGCAGCCCCAAACAGAGCCTGAGTAGATGAACAATGATTTTGGTGTGAACAACTGAGAAATTAGTGTGTGTGTGTGTGCGCGCGCACGTTTCTATATATATTATTAGTGTTAAGTTCTGCTACCATATATTTTATCCACATAATATCAATAGTTTTGCAAGTCCTGCACGTCAATTATAAGTAGGAGGGAGAAAGTTATATGACAATTAAATCCATATAAGCAGGGGGAGGGAAAAATAGTGGAAAGTAAAGAAAAAAGTAGAGGGAAAGTAATGGAAAGTGTGGTATAGCGAGTTGAAAGGAAGGGAAAATTGAAAGGAAAAATAGTGTAATGTATCGCGAGGTGAAGGAAAAATAGTTTTGCAAGTCCTGCACGTCAATTAATTTATTTGATGACATACCTCATAACGAGAAGCGCTATATAAGTGAAGCACGAGTGGGATGACATCAACATCAGAATCGGATGACAGCAAAGCCAACCCTGATGAAATGACTCCGTTGAAGCACATTTAAGATGAGCAATCAATACTAGTTCCATAGCTCTCATATTATGAAAAAGATCCTCATGAATATAATCAATGTGACATGTTCTCCCATTCTGAGCGAATATTGCAGCTTTGGCCATCCAGATCACATCCTTGTTGTTGTACGATCAATGTGGGAGATTTTATGGTTCAGAAAAGAAAGTTTTAGCCTGGTTGTGTTGAATAAATGTAGATCCACCACCTGCACAGCTTGGATTTCTCTTCAATAGCCAATATGGGTTTGTAATCTATTTCAAAACTAAATTTCGATTCCTGACCCGATAGTGACTAGTTACCATATATGGACAAATTGAGAATCGACATATTAGCCATATAGAAAGACCACAGGAATAGATGCATCGTAGAGATCAGATATCCAAGATGATTACCGGTGACAACACCCAACCCAAATGCTCGTGGATTACCAACTGTGACAACACTACTATTAGATTTCCAGATTCCAAGGAGGGATGAGACCAGCGAGTAATTGAATGCATAAGACAAAAATACACATCCTATTGGGCAGATATAGCCGTAACTCTATCCTTGTTGATACCTTTGATGAGACCATCTTTATAAATAGAATCCAGCATGTTGTTGATTTGAATTTTTATGTTATAGGGGCTGAATGCCAAGTTGTGATGTTTGGCGTCATTTCTCCCAAGCCAAATAAACCAAAAAATAAGCAATGGCACTAAGGAGTCTAATAGGTTCAAAACTAGACTAGATAGTCACAAACTCACCAGAGCAAAAATGTTGCGTCAAACGGATGACTGTTTATAACCACTGCGTTCACGATCGCCATCTAAGAGTGTGTTTGGCATGACGATGGTGGTCATGAATGCGGTGGTTACGAATCGTCGTCGTAAATGCTCGACCTCACCTAAGGAACTGCATCCATTTTTATGTTTAAAATTATTTTTTTCTTCGTAGAGGTCATAACTGTTATGTCAAACATGCATTCACAGCAGTAGCGTTTTTGACCAAACTCACCAGAGCAAAAATGCCGTCCCAAACGGATGACGGTTTGTAAACGCCGCGTTCATGACCGCCACCTCCGTGCAAATAGTCCATAAATCTCCAACTATGATGCTCCAGCAGGCTATGAAAAAAATGTGTCGAAAAACCATCAGGTCCCGTCGCAGAATCAGTTTTTAGATTGAAGACAGCCAATTTGATTACCTTTCAATCTAGAGATGTCCTCCCAGTAACAATATTTGGAATAACAGAACAATTCAAATCCGGAATGAGTGAAGTTATTATTGGCCATACTTCGATAAAAAAAACTTCAATTGTACTGCTATTAATAGCTTCCCGCGTATCCAGCAAGTATTAGTGGAGAATGAAAGATGTTATATTAAGTTGCCCTAATACAAGGATAAACATACATATATAGGATGATCCCCACGTGACATATCACGTGTAATACAATGCGAAAAAATTAAACTAAATATATATATTCAAATCTCCCTCTCAAGTTGGGAGTATGTATCAATCATTCCCAACTTGAAAGTATTGTCCATAAAGTTGTCACGACTTAGTCCTTTGGTGAAGTCGTTGGTCAGTTGATCTTGAAAATTCACAAAGGGTGTACAAATATTGCTCTTGTCTAGGTGATCTTTTATGAAATGTCTGCCACTTCAACATGCTTTGTCTTGTTGTATTGAACAGGATTGTGAGCGATACTGATGATAGCTTTGTTGTCTCAATAGATTGTAACATGTTTGTTCAGTAGGAGTCCCACATCCCGGAGAATTGTTTTCAACCACAATCACTCTCACACTCCCTGTACCATAGCCCTATATTCTGCTTCGGCACTTGAGCGAGCAACCACATTTTGTTTCTTGCTCTTCCAAGTTGGGAGTATGTATCAATCATTCCCAACTTGAAAGTATTGTCCATAAAGTTGTCACGACTTAGTCCTTTGGTGAGTATGTATCAATCATTCCCAACTTGAAAGTATTGTCCATAAAGTTGTCACGACTTAGTCCTTTGGTGAAGTCGTTGGTCAGTTGATCTTGAAAATTCACAAAGGGTGTACAAATATTGCTCTTGTCTAGGTGATCTTTTATGAAATGTCTGCCACTTCAACATGCTTCGTCTTGTTGTATTGAACAAGATTGTGAGCGATACTGATGATAGCTTTGTTGTCTCAATAGATTGTAACATGTTTGTTCAGTAGGAGTCCCACATCCCGGAGAATTGTTTTCAACCACAATCACTCTCACACTCCCTGTACCATAGCCCTATATTCTGCTTCGGCACTTGAGCGAGCAACCACATTTTGTTTCTTGCTCTTCCAAGAGACAAGATTCTCTCCCACAAATGAGCAATATCCGGTAATAGATTTTTTATCATCTTGGCTACCAGCCCAATCAACATCAGTAAACACTTCAATCTTTAAAGATTGATTAGCAAAGAAAGGAATCCCACGTTTTGGAGTCTTCTTGAAGTATCTTAAAATCCGATATGCAGCCTGCTGATGGCGAATTGTGGGAGAGTGCATGATTCTACTTAGGACACCCACGACATAAGTAATATCAGGGCGAGTATGAGATAAGTATAAGAGTTTCCTAACCAATCTCTGGTACCTTGAGATGTCAATTTTCTCTCCTTTAGTATTCACATCAATCTTGTGATTAGCCTCAATGGGTGTATCCACAGGAGCACACCCAAGCATACCAGTTCCCTCCAGAAGATCAAGAGTATACTTTCTCTGAGAGATGAAGATTCCTCGATGAGACCTTACTACTTCAATCCCCAAGAAGTATTTTAGTTTTCCCAAATCTTTGACTTCAAATTCTTTGCCCAATTTTTCTTTCAAGTGCGTGATTTCCTCCAGGTCATTTCCTGTAATGATGATGTCTTCCACATATACAATGAGTATCGATATTGGAGTTCCTCTCCTCTTGATAAAGAGAGTATGATCAGCATGTCCTTGAGTATATCCTAGTTGTAACATGGTTTTGTGAAACCGTCCAAACCAGGCTCTAGGGGATTCTTTCAGGCCATATAGGGATTTCTGCAGACGACAAACCATACCATTAGACCCTCCTTCGGTAAAGCCAGGTGGGATAGTCATGTAGACTTCTTCTTCCAGTTCACCATGCAAGAAGACATTTTTGACATCAAGTTGTTTTAACTCCCACTCAAGACATGCAACACATGAGAGGATCACACGAATAGAATTCATCTTTGCAACATGGACAAAGGTTTCTTGGTAGTCAATTCCTTGGGTTTGGGTGTACCCTTGAGCGACCAATCACGCTTTGTATCGCTCCACCACCCCATCTTGATTCTACTTAACAGAGACAATCCAGCGTGATCCAATAGGCCTTGAGAAGGTGCATGCCAATCAACAAACACCGAGCGACCTCCAGTAAGTGTTTATTTTTCCGTTCCGCCACTCCATTTTGAGTGGAAGTGTGCACGCAGGTGGTTTGGTGAAGAATGCCGTGTTCGCCAAGATAGGCACCAAACACCCCCCGATCATCATACTCCCCACCATAATCACTATTTCATAACTGTGAGAAATTGAAAATAATAAAAATTTTATTTCCATTAAATCTAAGTATTACAAGAGTATTGCCTCCTTTATATAGACTATGAGAGAAAGAGGAAAATACAAATCTACAATGCGGGGCTAAATACCAATACAACTACAAACAATTATACAGGAGAGCTGGGCGGTCAGGGCGATCAGGAAGATTGAGACCGCTGAGATCGGTGCGGTCTGGAGAGCTGATCTGCGGTTACACAACAGGAGTTAGAAGGTTGCGTGACAGAGGAGACCGCCAATTGACAATCCAGAGACTGTTGAGACCGTGGAGAGGAAGAGTGCCAAGATCGCGGATGGTCAGAGACAAGACCGTGACTCTTCAACATATGCGGCGACTGGTGAGCCTGAGATGGTGGAGCTGGAGACCGCGGGGACTGCTGATGCTCTGAGACCGTGGAGACCGCTGAGGTGAGACCGTTGTTCTTCAACAGAGCCTGAGATGGTGGAGCTGGAGACCGCGGAGACTGCTGATGCTCTGAGACCGCGGAGACCGCTGAGGTGAGACCGCGGAGACCGCTGAGGTGAGACCGCGGAGACCGCTGAGGTGAGACCGCGGAGACCGCTGAGGTGAGACCGCGGAGACCGCTGAGGTGAGACCGCTGTTCTTCAACACTCCCCCGCAAGCTGGAGCATATATATCAATCATGCCCAGCTTGTGTCCAGCTCTTTGTCTGAAGTAACGAGAGGAGTGCAAATTTGTTTCTTCAAGATTTCTTCCCTGATGACAGTCAACCTCAATGTTATTTGTTCTCTCATGAAAGACTGAGTTTTGAGATATGTAGATTGCAGCTTTGTTGTCACATAACATTGGTAAGGGATAGTTGTAAACTTCTCCTAAGTCTAGCATGAGAGTTCGTAACCACTTTAATTCACACGTAGTTTGGGTCATGCTTCTGTACTCAGCTTCAACACTTGATCTAGACACAACTGATTGTTTCTTGCTCTTCCAGCTAACAAGATTTCCTCCTACGAAGGTGCAAAACCCAGATGTGGATTTCCTATCTCCTTTATCATCAACGTAGCTAGCATCTGGATAGGCTTCTATCTTTAGATGGTTGTTTCTTTGGAATAGAAGTCCCTTCCCTGGAGACACCTTAACATATTTCAATATCTTTAGAGCAACTTGAAGATGACATTTCCTTGGAGCTTGCATGAATTGGCTGATCTTCCCAACGACATAACAGATATCAGGTCTTGTTACAGTTAAGCAGATGAGCTTGCCTACAAGACGTCGATACCTAGTGCTATCAGGCAGAGGAGGAGAATTGTCATTCCAGAGTTTGCCGTCTCCTACTGTCATTGGATACTTAGCAGGTTTAATACCAAGAAGACCAGTTTCCTTCAGAAGGTCAATTGCATACTTACGTTGTGAGAGGACAACATAACTATGCTTGCGTGAGATCTCAATGCTAAGAAAGTACTTGGGAGGTCCCATATCTTTGGTCACAAAATGTTGAAGAAGGTGTTTCTTTGTAAGAGTGATACATTCAATATCATCACCAATGAGAAGGATGTCATCAGCCAGAACCACCATTCCATGAGAGGTCTTGCGTATGAAGAGAGAGTGATCTGCAGAGTTGCGGACAAATCCAATGATGTTGATCACTTCATTGTGTTGGAGCATGCGTTCCGCACTCGTCCGGTTTGAGAATAACAAATCCCGAATGTATTTGATTCTATTTTTATTAATGGTGTGCAGGTAACAGGTATGAGATGTTCACATTTCTGCTGGAGCTAAATTTGAATGTGGGAAAATTGCACTGTCGGAAAAATTCCGACAGCCGCTGTCGCCCAGCCGACAGCAGAGAAGTTACAACTACTTCCCTCCACGGCAGCTCGACGAAAGTCAGTTTTGAGCTGTCGGAATTCCGACAGCGATGTCGCCCAGGCGACAGCTCGGAGGTTACAACAACGGCCCACGACACCACCCACGATCGGCAGTTTTGCACTGTCGGAAATCCGACATTGATGTCGCCCAGGCGACAGCTCGACGGTTACAACAACTGCCCGCACGACGCCACTCCAGCGGCAGTTTAACGCTGTCGAAAAATTCCGACAGTCACTGTCGCCCAGGCGACAACGATTTTCTATCAATTGCCTCCTTGTGTTCGTGCATTAAAAAGATTTGAGAATTTCAAGTCCCTTCCTGGGTGTATACGAACCAGAGAGCTCCAGAACTTCAAGAACTCCCATTTTTGCTGAGTAGGTTTGAAATTGAAGACGAGATCGGACGCGCTTCTACATCAACTATCATCTCGAGGCTTCAACCTTCCTTTCAGAGATTTGAATTTCTAGGGAGTTCTTATTTTATCTTGTATTTTCATTTATATACATTTTACTTTGTATTGGTAGGGAAAATCGCTTCCTTGTGCGGAGCGTCTAAGTCCTTGCGTGGCTTAGGGGAAAATCGCTTCCTTGTGTGGAGCGTCCAAGTCCTTGCGTGGCTTGGTGGGAAATCGTGGCCTTGTGTGCTACGTCTAGATCTTGGGAAGATCTCTTGGGAAGATCTAGAGGATAGGCTTGGGCTTGGTCTAGGGAGAGACAAGTGATAGCCTTCCGATCCTTGAGAGAAGGATTGGTAAACACAAATTGTTAAAAGTTTATTTTATTATAGCCTTGATTTTAAGCTTTATTAAGATCGACAATCCTTTGTATTCATCACTTGTGGAAATAAATTTGATTTCCAATTTCTTATGATTTTCTAAGTGTTTATTTGGGTTGTCTAAAAATCTACTTTTTATCCGTTAAAATTATCATAATATATTAGAAAATTTTCAAAGTAAATTTTAGCCCTTATTCACCCCCCCTCTAAGGGCGCCGTAAGATCCAACACATTGAACTTTTCAAACCAGGCGTGAGGACTTTTTTTGAGTCCATAGATGACCTTCCTTAACTTACACACATGAGTCTCCCCTGGAGCAACATACCCTGGAGGTTGCTCCATGAAAACAACCTCTTGAAGATCACCATAGAGGAAGACATTCTTCACATCCAATTGAGAAATTTGCCAACCTTTGTTGATGGCCACAGAGAAGAGAACTCAGATGGTGGTAAGACGAGCGACAGGGGAGAAGGTGTCAAAGAAGTCAACCCCATATGTCTGAGTAAAATCTTTGACAACCAAACGAGCTTTATAACAGTCCAAAGAGCCATCCATATGATATTTGATCATAAACACCCATCTGCATCCAACAATATTTGCTCCAAGAGGAGGAGGAACAAGGGTCAAAGTGCCACGTTCCTGAAGTTTGGAAATTTCCTCATCCATGACAGCCTTCCACTGTGGTATAGTAAGAGCTGCCTGATAAGTAGCTGGTGTGACAGTATCTGAAATAGCAATAGCAAAAGCCCCAACAGAAGGAGTGAGTTGAGCATAGGTGACAACATCATGAATAGAATGTTGCGTACAAGGGCGAGCTCCCTTTCGAAGAGCAATAGGGAGATCGTCAGTGGTGTCTGCATCTGCAGGAGAGTCATCATTCGAAGAAGAGAGAGCTGACCCAAGAGGTGGGAGAGGAGGCCCTGGAGTAGGAGGACAGGTGGTAGGAGACTCTGTAGGAGGTGTAGGTAAAGGAAGAGGTGGTGGTGTTGGAAGGAGAGGTGTAGTATAGGTTGGGGGTGGAGGAGGCGGGGCAGAAATGATAGCAGAGGAATAGGAGGGTCAAGAGGCAGAGAGGTGGAGGTTGTAGAGAAATATGGTATAGTCTCAAAGAAGGTGACATCAGCTGAGACATATTGTTTGCGAAGTAGAGGATCATAACACCTGTAACTTTTCTGAGTTAGAGAGTAACCAACAAAGATACACTTTACTGCGCGAGTGGAGAGTTTGTCCCTGCCGGGTGAAGGGGTATGGACGAACGCAGTACAACCGAACACCCTGGGAGATAGAGAGAAAGGTTTCGCTGTTGGATATAAGAGAAAAAAGGGGGTGCGTCCATTAAGTATGGTGGAGGGAATGCGGTTAATGAGGTAGCATGAGATGAGGATGGCATGACCCCAATAAGTTTTAGGCATATTCATCTGGAAGAGTAAGGTGCGAGCCATGTCGAGGAGGTGACGATTCTTACGTTCAGCTATCCCATTTTGTTGAGAGGTATATGGACAATTAGTTTGATGTATAAGACCATGATTCATGCAAAACTTAGAAAATTGGTGAGAAACATATTCTTTGGCATTATCGGTTCTAATAGCTTTGATAGACACTCCAAACTGAGTGAAAATTTTATTATAGAAGGTAGAGAATACAGTGAAAAGTTCAGAGCGTTCTTTTAAAAGATACACCCAAGTACATCGAGAAAAGTCATCTATGAAGGTGAGAAAATACAAACTACCCCTACCAATGGTCTTGGTAGGAGAGGGACCCTAGACCTCGGAGTGGACAAGATCAAAGGGGTGTGTCGAGCTACGACCGTGCTTGGCAGGGTAGGAAGCTCGATGATGCTTTCCCAGTTGACAAGCTTCACAGTTGATAGGAGAGGTATCTTTGCAAAGGTGAGGTAGAAGTTGATAGAGCAGCCGGTGTGGGGGATGACCAAGACGGAAGTGCCATTGATAGAGAGAGTCAGAGGTTGCGAAAGCAGAATGTGCATCAATAACGTCAAGGAAGTAGATGCCTCCACTCTCAGTCCCAGTAGCAATTGTCTCATTCGTGTGAAGATCCTGAAAATAACAGTTAGTAGGGGTAAACACAATACAACATTGTAACTGGCGAGAAAGAGTCTTGACAGATAATAAGTTGCAAGGAAACGTAGGCACATAAAGAGTGTCCTCAAGAGAGATAGTCGGAGTGATTTGCACCACACCAGTCACACACACTTTAGAGGGAGAACCATCGGCGGTCAGGACTGGTGGTGAGTTTTTATGCTCTTGTAACTTTGAAAAAGTAGAGGGTTTCCTGTCATATGATTTGTTGCGCCAGAGTCAATAAGCCACTTGCCTTCAGTAACCAGATGGACGCTACCTGAGGAGGTAGCAACGGAAACAGATGGGTGTAGAGTAGCAGAATGAGGTGCCGCAGCCAGAGGACGAAGGTGAGGATGCTTGAGATAACAACGATCAATGGTGTGACCCTTCCGACCACAATGAGAACAGAGGTACCTGGAAGGTCCTCTACCACCAAGATAGCCACCACGACCACTGAGGTGACCACATTCGGCCGGGTGAGCAAAACTCTCTAGAGGAGGAGAGGTCAACAGGGGCCTTTGGAGGAGGGAGGTAACAACAGAGACCCGAGCAACGGTGGCATCAAGGGTAGGAGAGTCAGCTTCCCCAAGAATTTGCTGACAAATCATATCATAGGAGTCAGGAAGACGGAGAAGGTAACACACAACCAGGAGCTCCTGGAAGTGCTTATGCTGCTCAGTGAGGTCAACAGAGAAGGGACGACGCTGAAGAAGTTCTGCTCCAAGGGCCCGAACCTCTTGATATGCTGTGGTGGGATTCATGGTGGGGCGGGCAAAAAGATCAACGTATAAGGTGTAGATGCGGGAGATTTTGGCACCTTTGGAGTAAAGGGCAGCAAGATGGGTGAAAACAGCTTTGACTGTCTCATCGTGACGGATGATCGGAAGACATTCATCAGAAAGGCTGTTAGCTAGCTAAGTGCGAACCAGAGCATCGCTAGCATCCCAATCATTAAAGGTGGCAGACCCTTTGGATGGAGGATCATCTGTGAGATGTTGGCGTTTGCATTGAGAGCGTAAGAGGAAGATGAATGAGACACTCCAATCAGCATTATGTGCAACATTAGATTTTATTATAAATGCATGAGCATTAACCTTTCATTTCGGCTTCCGCATATTTATAAAATACACTAAATTCTTTTCAAAGTAATAAATTCAGATATATTGTAGTATTTCTGTTTTCGACTTAGCATGCATGATTTCCTGTTCGCTCATGCCTGTGGCATCACGGCCCGCCCGAAGTGCGCTCTGACCCTTGTCGAGACGGGTTGTGACAGTTGGTATCAGAGACCACTGCCAAGCGTCCGCTTCATTGCCAGATCCTGAACTACACAAAACTCTACGGAGCAATTTAAAGAATTAGTCAAATGACTAATGGATAAAAGATTGTCAGGAAATGAAGGGACATGCAAGATAGATGAAAGAGAAAGGTTAGGAGAACAAGAAATGGTTCCTTTGCCTGTAATAGCGGAAAGGGAACCATTGACAAAATAACCTTATCACGACCAGAGAGAGGAGTATAAGAAGAAAAACCTGAGGTAGATCCGGTTATGTGATCAGTGACACCCGAGTCAATGATCTACTCGAAGTGGGAGGAAGACATAGCATGAGCACATGAGATACCTGAAGTAGCAAAGACGGCAACGGAATCAGTGGATGTAGAGTCAGAATGCGAACGTAATAGGCGACGGAAGGCCTCCAGCTCCTCATCAGAAAGCCCTCAGGGGGGGGGGGTTGTCCTCATAAACTTCAGTTGAGTGGGCAGAATACTGTGAGCGGGCACCAGACGGACGACCACTAGCACAGTGGCTGCCTATCCCACGGACACCAGTTCCCCGACCAGGTGGGGCAAGATGAGGATGTAGACGATAACATGTTTCTTTAGTATGTCTTTTCTTCCCACAGTGGCCACACATAGGAGAAGAGTGAGTAAGAGTTCCATAACGCATCCCAGCAAGAGCAGAGTGATCCGTAGATGGAACATCATTGAGGATCATACTGAAGGCATCCCTAAGAGAGGGAAGAGGCTCACAGTGGAGGACATGCAGGCAAACAACATCAAACTCCATGTTGAGTCCCATAAGAAAGACGTGAACACGAAAGCGGTCTTTGTCCTGCTGAAGAGTCAAGGCATCTGCAGTGCACACAAGAGTAAAGGTGTTGAAGTAATCCAGTTTCAGATAAAGACGTTCGAACTCAGTGGTAAGCAGAGACAGACAGGGCTCCCTGCTTCAGCTCCAAAACACGACGAGTGAGCTCATAAATCTGCGTCGAACTCCCAGCCTGAGAGTAGGTTTCACGTGCCTGAGTCCAAATTTCATGAACAAAATCTATATGCATATAGATGCGGTACACCTAAGGGGACATAGAGTTAAGTAACCATGAGACAGTCAAGGAATTGTTCACATCCCATTTTTGCCATGAGGGATCATCACGTGATGACTCAACAACGGTTTCATCAATATGCCCATATTGCTGGTGACTCCGTATAACATATTGAGCTGCTCTAGACCACTCAAGATAATTCATGTCATCTAAGGCGACTGTAGTGATCTTTAATGAGCCAGATTGACCGTGGCTCCGAGGAGGATCACCAGAAAGAACAGGCCGAGGAGATGATGAGATGTCAGAGGAATCACCCATCGAGGTCCTCCCGAAAATACAATCAAGATGAAGCAATTAAGAAGGTATAACCACATCTTATGAGCCTCCCTTAGATTACGCTACCGGAGAGAACACCATAGGATGTGACCACGATGTCTCCGGCAACAGCCAGAAAGACAAAACTGTCAGAGACAAACAGCCTCCCGCAGAACGGGCGGAGAGGGCCGCTGGGTGCTGCGAACAGGAGGACGAAGCGGGGAAGCGTCGACTCTGGAGGAAGCGACGACTCTGGAGGAAGCGGCGGTGCTGGAGGAAGCGACGACTCTGGAGGAAGTGACGATGCTGTAGGAAGCGACAGAGAGCTAGGCGCAGATTGGCAGAGCCCTAGGCTGGAGCGGCGGAGATGGAGGACTGGAGCGGAGGCGACGATGATCTGTGGAGGAGAGGCGAATCGATCGAGTCGCTCCTGGGAAGGAGTGGGATGAGCGGATCGGGACGAGCGACTATCTCTGATACCAAATGGAGAATGAAAGATATTCTATTAAGTTGCCCTATTACAAGGATAAACATACATATATAGGACGGTCCCTACATGACATATCACGTGTAATACAATGTTGGAAAATTAAACTAAAGACATATATTCAACTATATTATCATCCACCATAATTTTGTGTGTACATGCTAAGTTAAATGCATAAAGGATGAAACCGATACAGTTTTGACGGATGATGTGGCTATTAAAGAGCGATGAAAAATATACTTTTATCAACTCTGTAATGAAACAAAAGACAATGAACTAAACTTTTTAGAGTTAAGTACATCGGAGGAGTATATATACATAATGTTTTATCGTAAAATTTTAATATCAGAGGTAAATGATGCTCTAAAGAAGATGAAAAATGGAAAGACGGTTGAGCCAGACGATATACCCATCGAAGTATGAAAATGTCTAGGGAAAAAAGAAATTTTGTGGCTTACATATTTCTTCAATAAGATATTGAAGTCAAAGAGAATGTCAGACAAATGGAGAAAACGTATCTTGGTATATTGCACAAGATGGAGCTTAGCCGCCTAAATCAAAGCAAAATTCACAAAGTATTTTTTAATTTTCTTTACTGCAATTCTGTTTCTAGTATTCGGGTCTACAAGCCTTTGTTGGACTATGTCTTCATTTGGTTTGTATTGTATGACCATAAGCACTTGGACATTGGTAGATGTGGACACTAAATATATTTGTTTACGATTTTTGATTTCTTACTACTCTAGGATATGTAGATGTTATTGGAGATTTTATTTTATACCATCCTTTAATATTCTGCTTGTGAGTGTTGCAAAATTTAGGGCCAGGTTGAAATTTTATTGCACGACAATTACATGCGGTGTGGTACAATTTTGGTATCAAAGTTAGGTTTATGAGTTTTAGACCATTAGGAAAGAGTTGTCCGCATGAGATTTATTTAATTGAAATCATGAGTGCCCTTTGATTGATATTTGTTAGACGTTAGTGTACTAGTGTCGGGATGTGTTATGTTCAAGGAGGCGAAATATTTATAGCATTATTGGTGTCCCAATCTACAAAGCTATCTATGCCATACGTGCATGCAGTTTATGAGTTTGAGGATGTCTTTCCTGATGAAATCCCTAGAGTACCACCCTAGAGAGAATGATTTTGTGATTGACTTATGCATGTTAACAGATAATTATATGTATCATTGCTTACTTGGGGATTGAGATTTATACTAGGTTCTTGACCTTTGGAATTCGTTGGAGAATTTAGGGTTTGATTATGATAGCCCATTTAATATGCCCACATTATTGAGTGTGAATCATTAGTGGTATAAATAAACTTTATTTCATGAATTGTAATTCTTTGCATAAGTTTTGACTAAAAATCTGTAAGGATTTTATGTTGGAGCATGCGTTCCGCATATCTTGGTTTGAGAATAATAAATCTCAGTTTGTATTTGATTATGCTTGTCGTGTGTTTATAGTGTGCAGGAACTATGTATAATACCCCTATGAGTTCGATCATGAAATGCACTGCAGAATGAAGTTGAAGCTCTGAATGGAGAGCTACCGTGGTGCCGTAGCACCTACTGCGTGGTTGTAGTTTTGAACACTGGAGGGACAACTGGCAAGATTCTTTTGAATGCAAGGAACGGCGGGAGGTAGGCATCTATATCAAGTCCTTACCGCGGCGCGGTAACTCTATCGCCCGTCGGCAGCCTATGGAAAGCCCGTCAATCAGCAGTTGTAATGAGGAACCTAATGGAGCAGGAAATCAACGGAGCAGCGTATACAGAGCTGGAGCAGCGCAGTAGCATGTTATGTGGCCCTACTCGGAGCGGTGGCCAGAGTAGTGGTCGGAGTCAGAGATGACAGTGGTGGAGGATACTACGGAGCCCTTGACCGCGGCTGCCTATGCGGAGTTGCTCATTAGATGGGAGAGCCACCAAATATCTCATACAATAGAAATGAGTTTCTTCCTACTTACCTCATACACCCATACATATGCCTTTATATAGGCTTTACAACACATAAAAGACAAACAACAATAATGATACCTAATACTAGTTAGCAATGATGAACTAGGCACGGGGCTCGAGGCCTATAGCTCCTATTAACTAGATAAAAGAGTAATGATGACACCCCCTAATATATAATGATGACACCCCCTAACATATAATGATGACATCCCATAACATCATCACACTCTCTAACATATAATGATGACATCCCATAACATGTAATTATGACATCCCATAACATCACACCCGGTCTTAAAAACGAGCTTGACCTCAAGCTCGAGGGAGGCCCATGATAGTGTACAGTTCATCTGATGCCTTCCTCGTTAGAATCCTCGACGTGCAGGTAGAAAAGCTTTTTGCACCTGTGTCCGCGATTGTATTGCTCGTCACAGTTATAACATAATCCCTGAGCGCGACGTTCCAACATCTCGGCCCAAGATAATCGGCGGACAGGTGGGGCTGTAGGACCCTCGAGACGGCTCTGCTGAATGTTGTTGTTGGGGAGCAGGTATGCCTCTTGTGTCAGCTGGAGGCGATGGTCGCAGAGCCTGGCCAGACTCATAGCAGTCACTAAATCTGGAGGGGCCTCAAATTCGACATCCAGTCGTAGGTGATCGCGGAGTCCAGCTGTGAAAATGACGATTTGCATTTCCGGGGTAAGGGTAACATGCGCCAAAAGAAGTTGAAATTGTTCCAGGTACTCATCCACGGACCCCGTTTGTCGTAAAGACGTGAGTTCGCCGAGGGGGTTGCTGCGGATAGGAGGACTGAAACGCAAGTTGTACTACCGTTTGAAGTCCTCCCACATCAGGTTCGGCTGGTCTGTGAGGAGGCGAGAATCCCACAATACAGCTGAGTCAAGCATGTGGAAGGATGCTTGGTGAAGGCGTTCTGATGCCGGAGTTTGTTGGTGGCCGAAAAATTGCTCGCATCTAGTGAGCCAACCCAAGGGATCACTTTAGCCATCGTATGTTGGAAATTCAAACCTGGAGTAGCGTCGTAGAAGAGCAGCGTCGGGGCGGACGAGGACCGAAGGTGGCGGTTCGTGGAGGATTAGTGGCGGCGGCGCGTGGCGGATAAGTGGCGGTGCCTGACTACTGTTTGCTTGATCATGCGCGGGGGTGTTAGAGAGATTATCGATGCTTTTGGAGAGCGCAGTAATGACCTCTTGATGACGCTCCGCGATGGTATTTTATTGTGCTATGAAAGTTTCTACCATGGTCATAAGTTGGTTGAGTTGAGCTGCCGTCTCGTCCATGTTGTGTTGGGCGGAGGATAACGAGCGAGTGACAGGACGATTTAATTGCACCGAGGAGGCCGATTGGGAATGACCACGAGAGCCACGTCGGCGCCCAATAGTGACCCGATTAAGATTTATTGATTACCGGAGGGAGTAAGTCTGCACGCTGATGTGCAAGGGATGGGCTCGAGACGAACAAAAGGCGTGCCTGGCAGTTATGAGCTCGAGAAGGAATGAGCGACTGTAAGCATGCTGTGCGACTGAAGGCGCGGGGTTCGAGAGCCGTTCTTCTTCGTGCGTTCAGCGAGGACAGGACACGACTGAGGATGCGTCGCTGACATCGATTGGGAAGATCGAGGGATGTTTGGCGGAAGCAGCATGCTAGACAAGGGATAGAGACGCTGCAGGGAGAAGCGTTTCAGTGAGAGCGGCGTGAGGGAAAGGTGGGGTTGCCGTCGGCTGCGTCGATGAAGTTGTGTTTGATTGTGGATAGCGACGAGGAAGCAGTGGCAGATGGAAGAACAACGTGTGTGTGGGACAAGTTGCCGCCGGTTAGCGTCGATGAAGCTTCGCGGTTGTTGCTGTCGATGAGGAATCAATGGGCAATTTGGAAGAAACAATGGGTGGGCGGGTTGGAGGAGTTAGGGTTGACGGATAGCGGTGTCGGCGGAAGAGGAGGAACCTAGCTCTGATACCAAAGTTGTTACGGCCCTACTCGAAGCGGTGGCCGGAGTAGTGGTCGGAGTCGGAGATGACGGTGGTGGAGGATACTATGACCGCGGCTGCCTATGCGGAGTTGCTCATTAGATGAGAGAGCCACCAAATATCTCACACAATAGAAATGAGTTTCTTCTTACTTACCTCATACACCAATACATATGCCTTTATATAGGCTTTACAACACAAAAGACAAACAACAATAATGATACCTAATACTAGTTAGCAATGATGAACTAGGCCTGGGGCTCGAGGCCTATATCTCTTATTAACTAGATAAAAGAGTAATGATGACACACCCTAACATATAATGATGACACCCCCTAACATATAATAATGACACCCCCCTAACATATAATGATGACATCCCATAACATCATGACACCATCTAACATATAATGATGACATTCCATAACATGTAATGATGACATCTCATAACAATGCCTAACTTGAAGGAGACCTCCTACCATATCTGTCATGATCCGTATGCCTCTCGGTTTCCTTAATCGATACCGCACGGCGGTAACCTTACCACCGGGCGGTAGCTCTCTGGCTCTATTTAAAAGCCAGATCCACTCTTTCCAATTGATCGCTCTCCCATACATCAAAGCTACAACTCCAATTCTTTCGTGAGAGCCCTCATCCTAGAAGTCCAGAAGCACTCCCCACTCCATCGAGAGAGGAACTTGAAGGAGGAATCCATCAACGCTCATTCTATGCGAAGGACGTAAACATCAACTATGACAATCCTTTTAGCGTGCCTTCGCCGTCTCCTTCAGAGTTCTTCGGCATAGGGAGTTTTATTTCTGGAATTATAATTGTTCTACTTGTATTTCTCTTTTACTCTTTGATAATATTTTGATCGATAGTGGAATTTGCTCCGGTTGTTGGCGACTAGGACTTGCGAGATTTAAGGAAGAATTCGTCGGGGTGTTGGCGACTAGGTCTAGGTTTACATCTAGGGGCGGCTTGAGGTCTTATCTAGGGAGAGAGAAACTAAAGCCAGGTCCTTGGGAGAAGGGTCGATATAGAAAACGAAAACTATTTTTCATTTATGTCTTGATTTCAAGCGTTATTGAAATCAACATTTTGTAATCATCTTCTTAAGAAATAAAAACATGTTCTTTTTTTATTCCTATGATTTTATTTCCTATGATCTAAAATGCTTTAATGAATATTTTCTCTCAAGGTCTTAAAGAAAAATATTTTTAACTAAAACTTTTTCTAAGAAAACATAAATTTCATAAAACCCCTATTCACCTCCTCAAAAGGCGCCAATAGATCCAACAAGTGGTATCAGAACTAGGTTATTCCAAAACGGTTTCACCACTGGGAATAATGACGCTTCATGATCTCACTTTTAATGAGCGGCAAGGGATAAGTAGACCACCCCTATTCACTGGATCCGACTGCAACTATTGGAGAACTAGGATGCAGTACTTTATAATGACTCTAGATTTATATGTATGTGCTATGGTAGAACAACATTACTCTCCTACCACAGCTGGAGTCCCCAAACATAACTTTAGGTTCAAGTTTTATCTTATACTCTTCCACCAATTTCTTATCTCCAGTCATATGTTTGGAGCAGCCACTGTCCCAGTACCACAACTGGTTTGTGGCCGGATTCCTTTCCTGCAATACAATTAAAAGTTAGTAGGAATCCAGGTTACCTTGTGTCCAATTTTTCCATTATAAGGAGTGACATAGGAAAATAAGGGTCTATCCTTGTACCCTTTAGGGTGGAAGGTTGCTGGTAGATTATACCAACAATATTTTATAAAATAGTCAACTTTGTGACAATAATAACATCTAAATTTGTTATATTTATTCTTCCTATTAACCTGAACAGAAGAGGGAAGTGATCTTGTAAGAGATCCATGCATTTTGTAATTTTTCTCTGAATAAGCCATACATTGACTTCTAGTCGACACAAGAGATATAGGTCTCGATGTACGTCGAGTGAAAGTTGACTTAAGTTGAGATCTTTCAAACTATTTATACTGATAATTATTTTTATGCATTGGGGTTTTTCCCAAGATCCCTCTTACTCCGAAGGAACTAACGTTGTCTCAACATGATTTACTAAGTTATTAGTTCTCTTGTTATATTTACTAATTTATTAGTCCTCTTGGAGTGATAACATAGTTGACTTTTCTTAAGTCGTTGACTCCTTCCATTTAAGCTATCTTCAAAGAATTTTTCTTTATTGAGTTCTTCTTTCAAATTTTTATTTTCTAGTCTCCGAGAGTTAATTTCCTCACCGAGCCTACCATTATGAACCCTTAGTTCTTAATTCTCAATACATGAATTTTCTTCTTTCAATCTCTGTGAGTAAGAGTTATTATCTCTTCTTTGAGTAATTTAATATGGTTTTCTGCCACCAATTGGTCTTGAAAAAAAATCTTTGAATGCAAATTTAAAATCTTCTGATGAGAAATCAAAGTCATTAAAGCAAGTTACATCAATGTCTTCCTCTAGAAGATCATTCTCTTATTTTGAAATTTCTAGAGCCATCGTGCAGATTTCTTCTACTTTGCTCTCTTCATCTCTAAGCTAGATGAACTTTCCTCTTCAGTATCACACAATGTTTCAACAACAAATCCTTTGCCTTTCTTTTTGTTATTCTTCTTAAGATCATACTTCTTCTTAAGATCATACTTCTTCTTATGATCCTTCTCCTTTTGAGTTTTATCCTTATTGAATCTAGACACTTATGATCAATATGCTCATGTTTCATGTTGTTATAACAAATAATATCTTTACCGGGGATTTAATCATACCTTGGTTTATATTGACTCCTCGATTTCTTTTTGGAATCTTCAAATCTGACCCACCTTTTGAATCTTCTTGCCAAGAGGCTTATCAGTTCATCATCAACTGTTGGGCTTTCTTTATCAATAACTTTTAGTGCAATTGTCTTTTCTTTAGTAGAAGATGCAGCTTTCTCCTTAGCTTCACTTTCTCCCCTTGTCTTGAGAAGCATCTCATATGACTTGAGTTTGTCAATGAGAGCATCTGTGGTGATTTTCTTTTAGCACCTGACCTCACTTATGGACCAAATCTTTGCATCCCATGAGCTTGAGGAGCACATCAGAAGTTTATCATTCATCTCTATCACAAAGATTTTCTTCTCAAGTCCCTTTAGCTCATTAACAATAATGCTGAATCTAGGGTACATGTCAACTACTGATTCTTCAGGTCTCTTCTTAAAGTTCTCATACCGAGGAATCAATGAGTATTTCTTATCCTTTCTCTCATCTGATGATCCCTCAACTAATCTGGTTAATAAATCACAAATTTCTTTGGCTGATTGACAATGAACAACTTTTTGAAATATATTATCAGACATTTATGGATACCAAGATGTCCATGGCTTTGTCATCACATGCTCTTATTTTCTTTTGTTCTTCTGTCAGATCAGCTTTTGTAAGTTGAATAGTTTTGCCATCTTTATCAGTCTTTGAATGACTCACAGAACTTGAAATAATAGAATTAAAAATGTCTTCATCAATAGAGTTCATATATAATCTTATTTTTTATTTCTATAATGCAAATTTATCTAAATTGCAAACTAGAGGTCTTATGGTTACATAATCTCTAATCTGTGCATAGCTCATGGTCGTGTAATATATTCACACAATTAATTCTGTACTGGATCTTGATTGATAAAGGTGTTAGCCTTTTTGTAATTAACTTATCTCTAATATCAATTGAAAGATGGATAAACCATATGCAAGAATTACTCTAGTGGAGGGGGGGTGAATAGAGTTATTAATATTTTACACAACTATTCACAGTACATGCCACATATTTTAATTTTAAAGTAGTGCAAGTATGCAAAACATAAAACAATATGCAGAAAAGTAAGCAACCGGAAGACAAAGGAATTTATAGTGATTCCCCTAAATATTTAGGTACTCCACTCTTCTGCCCCTTGACAGGTAATCCACTAAACAATGCTGAGTCTTTTGATAAGGAGGCTCTTAGAACCAATACAACTGAATCTTTTGATAAGGAAGTTTTTTAGAACCAGAAGAGATTTTGATAAGGTATCTCAAACCAGAAGCCTTTTGATAAGGTGGCTTAAAATCAAACTAAGAGTCTTTTGATAAAGTTGACTCAAAACTACTCCAAGATTCTTTTGATATGGTAGATCAAAAATCATTGAATCTTTTGATGAAAGATTCTCAAAATTCCATCAACAGGTTATAGTAGAAATCTTGTTTTCACAATGTAATCCTCTTCAACAGTCTCTGAGGGTTTTGATCTTTAATGCACTGTGTGGATACTTGTTGTTGAAGATAGAAGTAGCAGATTCCTCTTGAGAGATCAGATTCAATATGGACGAATGTTGAATCTGTAAGAGAGGAATATCTGATGAATAACTTGTTAAACCCTTCAGAGAGAATCAACCTTCAGATCTAGAGAAAATGATCTTGTCGACTGCAGAAGTTCTCTGATGTTTTCTTGATGGAGAGGAAAAAGAGAGACGAGAGAGAGAGAGTTCTTCTATTGCTTCTATATGTTGTTATCTTGTATTCTTCTATCAGAATATATATATGTATATACATACATGTACATATACATACATGTATATATATGTATATACATACATGTATATAGATGTATATATATATAAATGTATATACGTACATGTATATAGATGTATATATATATATAGATGTATATACATACATGTATATATACTTACATATATATATACATACATGTATATATACGTTAATACAAACACGAAAGAGAATGCTTGGATTAATGAAACCACTGATACAATCCGGAGCAAGCTCCGGCCAACTCTCGGAGGCTGGTTCCTCCAAAGAGCTTCTCTCTAGTGAGAGGTCAAAAGACTATGGATCAAAAGATACCTAACTCCCAAAACCACCTCCTTATATAGGGAGGGGGGCTCACAACAACCTAATGCATTTTAAAAGAAAAGCAATAATAAAATAGAGGACGCGTGCGCGTAACAATACATCCCGTCAGAAAAGCGACCTTGACCCCAAGGTCGTTACACCACCCGCCGTTCACTTGAGTGAATGTGCCCACGACACGTGGACCCGTAACACTCCATCCGTCCTTCAAAACGAGCTCGCCCTCCAGCTCGTGTATCAAGCGGGTGGCCGGATCCTCTGGTACCTTGACCTCCCTCCAAAACAGGGCCAGGTAGCGCGTAGTGGCGGTGGCGGTGTTGGCGAGTAGCGGCGGCGCCATCGGAAAGACGGGCGGCGAAAGCAGTGGCTTCCGCAAAGTCGGTGGAGCGGTGGGGAGCAACAACACTAAGGATGTCGGAGATGCGACGACCGGCAGCAGGAATGGATCCGTCGGGAACAACGGGGTATAGGGCGACAGAAGAGGCGGCGATGCGGCCGGTGGAAGAGGCAAGGTAGGGGCCGACGGAGCAAGAGCAGGGAGAGTATGCTGTGAGACGGCCGAAGGGGGCGGCAAAGCGGGTAACCAGAGAGGTGGTAGAAGCGGTGGCGGTACGACCACTGTGGGGAGATGCAGTATAGCAGCGGTCGGTGCGATTTCACCAGGAGGATCGACTGTGGGGCGGAGGGACGGGTTGGTGTCGTAGAGGAATGTTGGGGGCGGCATGGCCGGATAACTCTCGCATGGTAAAGGAGGCAGCCGTGGTGGAGGAGACTTAAGGCAAGGAGCCTCGAGGGAGGTTGCGACGGCTCGTCCGTCGAGAGCGATGAGACGATCGACTTTGGCGTGGAGAGAGGCGCATGTGGCCAGGATTTGTGCAACGAGGGCAGAAAAATCCAACCGTGGGGTGGTATCCGCCGATGGCAAGGACAGCGGCCCGGGCGCGGCCGACTGGGCTGCGACCATGTTGCCAAGGAGGTAGACTGGAGATGATGCTGACCGATTGGTGTGTAGAAAGGGCAGATCTGGCGAGGAGAGGCAGGTAGGTGGCTGATTTGATGACAACGACGGCGGAAGTTCGGCGGAATCGAGCGGAACGACGTGATAGTGGGCTGAGGCCGGCGGATCTGGGCGGAATCAAGCGATTCCTGGTGGAGGCCGGCGGAGCTGGGCACGGAAACCAGCAGAGAACGTCAAATCGGGGCAGAAGCGGCGGAGTTTCGGCGGAGCGGGATCGCGGAAGGCGCACAGCAGCGGTAGCAACGATCGGGCTTGCGGCTGGGTCGACCGGAAAACAACAGCAGTGGTCGAGGACGGAGCAGATTGGCGCAGGATCTGGCGGAGAGGGGGCTACAGCAGCGGCTCGAGAGGATCGTGCGGCGGAGCCGGCGATGCGAGTAACAACGAGGACTGTGCGGAGCGGAGCAGATGCGAGACGCCGATCGCGGAACGACGGGGAACGCCGATCGCTGGCGGAAGGCAGCTCGCGGGCGGGACGCAGATCGGGCGACGCCGATCGCAGGCGAAAGTCGATCGCAGACGGGACGTAGAGCGGGCGACGAACGACGTATGTCGAGCGGGCTGGACGAGTCGGGGAGAATCCTTGGCTGATAGCGAGACTCCGGCGGCTAGGTCAGCGGGCGGAGCGGCAGGTCAGACCAAATAATACAAACACGAAAGAGAATGCTTGGATTAATGAAACCACGGATACAATCCGGAGCAATCTCCGGCCAACTCTCGGAGGCTGGTTCCTCCAAAGAGCTTCTCTCTAGTGAGAGCCCAAAAGACTACCTAACTCCCAAAACCACCTCCTTATATAGGAAGGGGGGCTCACAACAACCTAATGCATTTTAAAAGAAAAGCAATAATAAAATAGAGGACGCGTGCGCGTAACATACGTACATGTATATATACATACATGTATATATACGTACATATAAACATACATATATATCTACACATATATATACATATATGTATATGTACTTATATATGTATAAATCTATATATGTACATGTCTATATGTGTATATATATATGTGTATATATATATATTTATTATATAAGGGAATATACATATCTATCAAGCACACCACATTTTTTATTTGGACCGCACGATCAAACATCTGGAATGATTATTATTCGTCAGATTGCCGAATTCACGGGACTTTCCAACCCTAGCGCATCTTCGTTCACCCCCCCGTCAACCCCGATTCGATAAATAAGCCCACCCTGCTCACAAAATCGTGATAACCTTCTGCTCCCTCTCCTTCAACCCACTCTACCTCAGCAACCAACGCCAGAACCCGCTCCCTCCTTCAACCATCTCTGCCATCGCCGCCCCTCGCCACTTCGGCTTCCTCCGTTTTGTGCCTTCAGAGCCGCTCGACTTCAACCATCTCTGCCATCACCGAACCTCGCCGCTTCGGCTTCCTCCGTTTTGCGCCTTCAGAGCCGCTCGACTTCAACCATCTCTGCCATCACCGCACCTCGCCACTTCGGCTCGACTTCAGAGCCTCCCAGATCGGAATACATCCTCTGAGGCTTCGCCTTCAAAGCCGCTCGACTTCAACCATCTCTGCCATCGCCGCACCCCGCCGCTTCGGCTCGACTTCAGAGCCTCCCAGATCGTAATACCTCCTCTGAGGCTTCTCCGCACCTTTTTCCGCTCGGTTAGGTCACATTCGGCTGCTCCGGTGAGGTGCGTTTCTCTGCTCTGTTTTTGCACTCTAAACTGATTCTTTGTTTATTATTTTCTGTGTTACCCTGAGGTTGCACTCTTGCTCACAGATTCATGATCTTCCCCTTTTCTTATGCTTCCTTAAATTCAATTTTAGGGTATCTCACACTTCTTAACACATAATATGTACTCATTATCTGAAAAATGTTAGATGGCCGGAATTAATGGAAGTACAACAACCTGATCATTGTACTTTTTTGCAAGATTTTTCCTTAAATAATTAACCTTAGATCTTCTCTTTATTGTAATTGTTCAGCACTGTAATACTTGAACACATAATAGTTGATGCCCATATATGCCTGCAAGTTAAAGCCAAAAACTCCAATACAAGTAATTGGAAAAAATGAATTTTTATGCAAATAGACTGAGGCAGGTAAACTGCTTAACTACACTGTTATTTGGTTGTATGGATAATAATGTTTTATATAATATCAGCATTCATATGGCACCAGGTATGTAATCTTGGCGATTTCTCCTTAAAAAATTGATCCGCTGGTAAGCATATCTTTTCCCTGTTAGTTTTGGATAGGTAAAAGTTCATAGTAGACTCCATTTTAGATGGCCGGAATGAATGGAAGTACAGAAACCTGAGATCATTGTACTTTATGCAAGATTTTTCCTTAAATAATTAACCTTAGATCTTCTCTTTATTGTAATTGTTCAGCACTGTAATTCTTCAACACATAATAGCTGATGCCCTATTCTTTGTATGCCTATGTTTTCAACTTCTTACAGTAGGTTAGAAATTTGACTTCTAACTAATTAACACATAATAGCTGATGCTATTCTTTGTATACCTATAACATAAATTTGAAGAATATTAACCTAATGTGTCCTCATACGTCATTAAAACTTAGAACACGTTGTATCAAATTTGAAGAGATTTTGAGAGAAACTTGCGATGAAACAGTGAACTGAAGTAATGCATTATACCTGAAGGAATTTATGCAAGCATGTAAAAGCAGAGGAGGTATTCCGATTAGATATAGTCTTGAGTTATGAGATCTGTTTAATATGGTGTTATTTTGTTAGAAACGAAATGTAAAAGCAGTTTTTATATGTTAGTTCCTCTTGAAGGCATCATTCCGCTTAGATGCGCCGACAGCGAAGCCAGCTTCGCCGGCAAGGGAACGGGTTGCACCCGCTCACATATTCGGCAGCCATGTAATGCCTCACATAATTCATATGAAATTGATTTTTGGCAGCCACGTACGACTCACATTGTGAAGCTCGCAAATGGGGCCAAAAATACGTACGAAAATATACACTTTAGGCATATAAAGATGCAACAACAAACCGACATAGTAGCTCTGGAGTTTGGAACACCCCCCCCCCCCCCCCCCCCCCCCCCCCCCCCCCCCCCCTCCCCCGACATATCTACTCTAAACCCGCCCATTCGGGCGGCTTTGCGACGTAAGAGTGGAAGAATATGTTCAAGATGAGGCAAGCTTTCTCTGAGGGTTGCAGATGGGTTATAGGATATGGGCAGGTGTGGTTCTGGACTGGCAATGGGTTGGGATCCTTTGCGCAGCTTACTTCCTGAGGATACATGGGATGAGCTCAGGGTGCAATATATCCTCCGGGAGGACGGCTCCTGGGATCTGCAACACATCCACCAAGCAGACCTCGTTCTATATCTTCTTTTCTCCCAAGCCAGCTAAAGCTCTGCCGTTCTGGCAGGGTTCTTGTTCTATCTCAATATGGTACGAAGGTCCGGAAGGGGAGATTCCAGGGCAACCGTGCTACATGCAAGGCGCTAGTGGAAGCGAGCAGGCAGGAATGAAGGCTGCGAACGATACACTGAATTTATTATCACTGGTGTAGTGGTGCTTCGACCACATCAAGAGAAAGAAATGAAAATGAGATCTATCAGAAAGGAAAAAGAACTGAGGAACCTTTATATACCCTATTCTTGGCCGCCTTGGAACGTCGATTCGACGTAAGTGGAGAAAAGTCACTATCAACACCCCCCCCCCCCCCCCCCCCCCCCCCCCCATTCTAAAAGAGATATTGATTGAAGAATTAAGTAATGGCCTAAGCAACCATATACCACAAAAGAAACAGGAAATGCATAAAAAAAATTCTTGAACAAAAGCAAACAACATTATGACTGCGCAATCTGTTAGATGATTTTTGGGCGTCTATTTATGCAACAACTTAGAGTGAATCATTGTCTACAAATTGTACCTTCAATTCCTCCACAACGTTAGAAGTTGCAGTAACACACTCCAATATGGATGGGAATAGGTAAAAACTGGTGAAAAAAACCTACAAAGAATATAATGTAAAACATTATCCGCTATAGGTATACAAAGAATAGCATCAACTATTATGTGTTAATTAGTTAGAAGTCAAATTTCTAACCCACTGTAAGAAGTTGAAAACATAGGCATACATAGAATAGGGCATCAACTGTTATGTGTTGAAGAATTACAGTGCTGAACAATTACAATAAAGAGAAGATCTAAGGTTAATTATTTAAGAAAAAATCTTGCAATAAGTACAATGATCTCAGGTTTCTGTACTTCCATTCATTCCGGCCATCTAAAATGGAGTCTACTATGAACTTTTACCTATCCAAAACTAACAGGGAAAAGATACACTTATCAACGGATCCATTTTTAGGGAGAAATTGCTAAGATTACATACCCGGTGCCATATGAATGCTGATATTATATAAAACTTTATTATCCATACAACTAAATAACAGTGTAGTTAAGCAGTTTACCTGCCTCAGTCTATCTATATAAAAATTTATTTTTTTCCAATTACTTGTATTGGAGTTTTTGGCTTTAACTTGCAGGCATACATGAGCATCAACTATTGTGTTGAAGAATTACAACGCTGATACAATAAAGAGAAGATAAAAGGTTAATTATTTAAGGAAAAATCTTGCAAAAAGTACAATCATCTCAGGTTGCTGTACTTCCATTCATTCCGGCCATCTAACATTTTTCAGAAAATGAGTACATATTATGTGTTAAGAAGTATGAGATACCCTAAAATTGAATTTAAGGAAGCATAAGAAAAGGGGAAGATCATGAATCTGTGAGCAAGAGTGCAACCTCAGGGTAACATAGGAAAGAATAAACAAAGAATCAGTTTAGAGTGCAAAAACAGAGCAGAGAAGCGCACCTCACCGGAGCAGCCGAATGCGACCTAATCGAGCGACGAGGTGCGACGAAGCCTCAGAGGAGGTATTCCGATCTGTGAGGCTCTGAAATCGAGCCGAAGCGGCGAGGTGCGGCGATGGTAGAGATGGTTGAAGTCGAGTGGCTCTGAAGGCGAAGTCTCAGAGGAGGTATTCCGATCTAGGAGGCTCTGAAGTCAAGCTGAAGCGACGAGGTGCGGCGTTCGCAGAGATGGTTGATGTCGAGCGGCTCTGAAGGCGCAAAACAGAGGAAGCCGAAGCAGCGATTGGTGGCAATGGCAAAGATGGTTGAAGGAGGGAGCGGGTTTTGGCGTCGGTTGCTGAGGTAGAGTGGGTTGAAGGAGAGGGAGTGGAAGGTTATCACGATTTTGTGAGCAGGGTGGTTTTATTTATCGAATCGGGGTTGACGGTGGGTGAATGAAGATGCGCTAGGGTTGGAAAGTCCTGTGAATTCACCAATCCGATGAATAATAATCATTCCAGTTGTTTGATCGTGTGGTCCAAATAAAAAACGTGGTGTGTTTGGCAGATATGTATATTCCCTTATATAATAAAAATCATAGCACATAATAAACTTCTTGGCGTTCGTCGACATCTCCTTGCATACTTGTTATCGTACGTCAACATCATCTCGAAGCATAAACTTCTAACTTAGCTTTTCTGAATGCACTGATTCTTTGTTTGGCCTTTCTGAATAACTTTGAGCTTGAGAATATGCCATCCATACATAAAGACATTTATCCTTTATCACTTTTAATAACCTGATATGTCAAATCACAAAGAAAGTTTTTCCCAACAGTATCCCGAGCAGGATTAATGAATTTCAGGTTTCTAGTGATGCTTCTACACATGGTTTGAGTTTCGTTTTATATCAACGTGATAAGGTGATTTCCTAAGGATCGAGATAGTTGCAGCCACATGAGAAAAATTATACATTTCATGTTTTGGAATTGGCCGCAGTGATATTTGCTTGAAGATATGTACGTGTATAACCCGTAATTCGTCGAGATCAGAAATGCTTAAGGAAGACACTTTAGGAGACCTCATCTCGGCATACCTCGTCAGGTATGGCTATTCGCAGACCTCTCGGTAGGAGAGTAAACATAGTACTCTGTAGGGGAGCAAAAATAGTGCTCTGTAGGAGAGCAAAAATAGTACTCGGCACGAGAGCAAAAATAGTGCTCGATAGGAGAGCAAAAATAGTGCTCGATAGGAGAGCAAAAATAGTGCTCGGTAGGAGAGAAAAAATAGTACTCGACAGTCTCTCGGAATCTTCCTAGAGACCTCATCGGGGACATCTATTTGTAGACGAATACCCCCCCACCCCCCTCGATTGTCCGTGCCTAGCTCAGCTCTTGGCTTTGGATGGGAAATTCTTTTCAAATTCTGGGTACGTGGAGGACCTCCTCGCTATAGCACTCGGGTCGTGTTTGTAGACATTACCCCCTCTCTCTCTTGCTCCCACCTTCTGATCTGTGGTGTCAGACCGCATGATAAGTAATCTTGGACTACCTATTTGGTCCGAACTTTTGTGAACCTGTTTCTAACAGTTTTGGTACGGTGCGCGTGGACCGTAGTTGGAGGAATAATTTTGCGCGAAAAGACATCATGGCTCAAGATGGCAACTCACGAGTTCTCGGGAAGGTGGAAGAGCTCGCTGCGAGCTCAACTCTCCATTTACTCTCCCACAGGCGAGCTCTCCGCTCAGTCGCCTATAGGAAATCTTCTTTTTTAATCGACCACAGGTGAGCTCATGTTGGCGAGTTCAAGTGTTGGCGAGTTCAAGCTTGGCAAGCTCATGTTGGCGAGTTCATGTTGGCGAGTTTATGTTGGCGAGTTCATGTTGGCGAGTTCAAGCTTGGCGAGTTCAAGCTTGGCGAGTTCAAGTGTTGGCGAGTTCAAGTGTTGGCGAGTTCAAGTGTTGGCGAGTTCAAGTGTTGGTGAGTTCAAGATTGGCGCGTTCATGTTGGCGAGTTCAAGCTTGGCGAGTTCATGTTGGCGAGTTCATGTTGGGCGAGTTCATGTTAGAACGTATTCACGTATTCCGTCATCGTTACGTTCCGTTACGATGTATTCTACCCTATATAATGGGGACCATTCTATTGAACTTAACAATTTTCTTGCCCTAATTAACATGGTATTAGAGCGGGTTCCGCTCATGTGCGGCTAATTCCGTCTCCCGCTCGCGTGCGGCGTCCGCCTCCGCCCGGGTTCCGCTCCTGTAGAAGAATGTGCATGTGGTACCAATATCTTTTGTGCACATATTTTATGACAGAATCGTTCATGTCCAAATTCACCGGAGCAAAAACGTCGCGCCAAACGGCCCAATATTAAGAATATTTGTGTCCATAACAAATTTCCCCTCCAGATGTTTAGGCGAAGGAGCCTAAAAGCAACTCACATTTTGGAAGCGCCAGTCTCATAAAATTGGATCAAGTAAATTCAAAGTAAAATTAATTTGAAGTCAGGGTAAAATTCAAGTAAAGCTAGAATTACTATTCTTTATTTGGCATCAATACAAATTACCTTACAAGTAACTCCATACGAACATACCTGGAAGCGCCTCATCCAAGCATCGAGCAAGCACGGCAACATATTCAAGCACAGAGCAACCTCCTTGTTACATATCAGGAGTCATGGAATGAAGCGCATACCCTACAATTCAATTTCAATTCTTCAGAGGTCTTTAAGCTCTTCAGCTTAGAGAGCATCAGATGTCTCATCTGTTGTGAGTTTCTTTCTGCTTCTATCTCAGCTGAGAAGAGAAATAAGTGATCTTCCATGTGCTTGAGTTAGTTTTATCATGCTCAGGTTTGTAAATGGCGTTCTTACCTTGATTGGAAGGAGACAAGTCTTGTAGAGGGTTTCATTGTCGCAATTGGATATGCCGGAACAGAAGCCTTCTCTGAAGAAGTTTCAAAGGTGGATCAGATTGATTTTGGTAGACAGCGAAATTTGTGCCATTTGGCTACGAAAGCCTTCTCTGAAGAAGAAATACCTGCTGATTGAAATTTCAAATCTCCTGCATTATCGTCCAAGATCGTTAGAAGAAAAAGGAAGAAGAAAAAAATGAGTGAGGAGCTTATGTGATTATACCTAGTCCGTCGCTACCCTCGTTGTCGTGGGTCACGACCCACGTCTCCTCGAAGAAATGAAGATGAATACTCATGACTAACGGAAGAAGAACCGAAGAAGAGTGCTCTTTTCGTCTGCTCGGGGCTAGAATGCGGCGCAGAAACTGGTCACTGGCTGGATATAGCGACAACGACAGAAATGGGGGATTCACGCAGACGAGACTAGCTAGGGCATTCCCGATTCCGCTATCCGTCGCCTTCCGCGGATGCATCCAGACACAGACTCGCCTGCAAACGACTCATGTCTCCGGTATTCACTTCTTCTCCATCAAACTTTTGGGATTTCTTCAACATACCTAAAAAACTGTTGTATCTGTGTGTATGTTTGTAGTGGTGTGTATATGTATGTGTGTGTTTGTGTTTATATATGAGTGTTTGTGTGTGTATGAGTGTATATGAGTGTATATGTGTGTATGTTTGTCGTAATGTGTATATGTATGTGTGTGTTTGTGTTTATATATGAGTGTGTGTGTGTGTATATGTGTGTATGTTTGTAGTAGTGTGTATATGTATGTGTGTGTTTGTGTTTATATATGAGTGTGTGTGTGTATGCGTGTATATGAGTGTATATGTGTGTGTATGTTTGTAATAGTGTGTGTATGTGTGTGTTTATATATGAGTGTGTGTGTGTGTGTGTGTGTTTGTAGTTGTGTGTGTGTGTGTGTTTGTAGTAGTGTGTGTATGTTTGTAGTAGTGTGTGTATGCATGTGTGTGTTTGTGTTTATATATGAGTATGTGTGTAATTGTATGTTTGCGGTAGTGTGTAATTGTATATGCGTGTGTGTATGCGAGGGATTTGCGCATAATAGTCGGATTTTTAATTTTGCTATAAGCAATCCTAAATACAACTTTGCGCACCCACTCAGAGGTAAAGAAGTTATAATTGTAGTTCATTTATTATTTTTCCCAATAATTGTTCATTAAAATTGTGCGTCGATCATGCAGGAAAATATTATTTGGTGGACGCTGGATATCCACTACAAAAAGGGTATATAAAATCATATCCAGATACACGGTACCATCTTCCTGATTTCGCTCATGTTAATCGTCCCGCTGAAGGAGTTCGAGAGATTTTTAGTCAAGCACACTCTTCCCTTAGGAGTGTGATTGAACGTACATTTGGTGTATGGGAAAAAATGGGCAATACTACGTGATATGTCAAGCTATAGTTTTGAGAAGCAGATATATATTGTCTTGGCGACAATGACTTTGCATAATTTTATACGGAGACATCCATCACGTATAGATCCTGATTTTGGACAAAGTGAGAGAATGGGTCAGGAATTCTTGCAAGACTCGCATAGATGACATGATACATGCATTGATACATCAAGTGGTGTAGACGAGATGATGACATTGCGTGAGTCTATAACGCAACAGCTATATGAGGCAAGAAGGTAATATCTATTGCTCATATTTTATATTTTAATTGTTATAATTTAAGAATCTAATAAAACATTTTCAATCATGTAGGTGATACACCGAACTACATGCATGCAACCGATGGATTCGTTCGCTGAAAGTTTTACAAAAAAATTTTGAAGGCTTAAGTATATGAAAAATATTGAAGTATTATTATGTATGTCATGGAACGTTTGTTTTGAATGTTCAAAACTGTTTCTGGTATTTAAAATGAAGGTCATAATTAGAAAAAAAATCACCTAAGAAAGTATTATAATAATTAGAAACTATTATAATAATTAGAAAAAAAAATCACATAAGAATTGCCAAACAGTTTTTTAAAAACAGCTTGTCAAACAGTTATGCAAATTCAATTTCATCCAAACAATTTTATAGCAAAACTTTGTTTTTCAGAAACATCACTTTTTAATCAGCAGCTTATCATCAACAACTTTTCATCAGCAACAGATCTCCCAAACAGAGCCTAATTATAAACTTATGGTTTAGGCATAATGATTTTAGGTGTGCTGATAGTTATTAACCATATTATTTTAAAAGGTAACAATGTATAATTGTTGCTTAAAATGCGCCAACAAATACAACATTTCAAAATTGTCCTCAATAATAGATAAAAAAATATTTATTGAATGTTGTGATACAAATGTTGCGTAAAACTGCTACTTATTGATAACATTTATAAACTGTTATCTATTCTATGTTTAGACAACATTTTATAAATGTTTTCAAATAAAGTGTTGCTAAAGGACAAAAATATTGTAGTGTGACTTTGGTGCACAGAGAGAGATAAGGCTAGACTAGATGTTGATTTGGAAAATGATTTTGGGAGATATGATGTGATTGTGATTAGGGTGATAGAAGGGCATATTGGTATAATCAGTCACCTTAATTGAAATTAATATAGATGAAGGTTGGAAGAAGGGCCATCAATGCGGGTATTGCTGTGGGTCGCTTAGTGCTTTCCCGGACCGGATGAATCAGACCAGCTTAACTCGAGAGTAAGCTAAGCGCGCAAACAATCAAAAAGATCGAGAACAAACAACAAAACAAGTCGTTTTACATGAAAAAACTTGGAAAGAGAAAAAACCATGAGGTCAATACGCTGTTGACCAAATCCACTAGTTGTTGGCAGTTACAATGCTCTCTGGAGGGTGGCAGGTCACCGCTCCTTTTACAAGTCTTTTGAGGAAGGAAAGAAACTAAGGCTCCGTTTGGGGGAACTTATTTTCACCGGTCAAGCGGTTACGACCGCATGAACCGGACCTTAATTAAGGTCCGGTTCATGCGGTCGTAACCGCTTGACCGGTGAAAATAAGTTCCCCCAAACGGAGCCTAAGTCTTCAACGATGCTCGCGGGAGCGGTCTTTGGAGCAGTCTCTGTTGCTGACGTAGAGCGAACACTGAGCATGAGAGTCAGAGGGAATGCTAAGTAGAATAGTCAAAGTGAACACTAGGCAAGAGAATCAGAATGTCAAGTCTTCGTCGAAAAACTTCAGAGCTCTGTCTTCTCTCTTTGGTTGTATGTCTTCAAATTAAGACTTGGGGGCATATCTATAACTTTTCTGGAGGAGCGTGCCGGTAATAGTGCCTTCTTGGAATTTGAATCGGCGAATAGGGATGTACAATTCTTGTCACATGAATCACCAATTTTGGAAAATGACGACCACGAGCCTCGGGCGGTCCGGGCGGTCTGGGCAGGTTCGCCGGCCGTGACATCTTGTCTTTGCGAGTTGATTTCAAGATGACTTCATGTCTCTGCTAGGTGATTGTCAGATAACTTGCAAGCTCCCTGCTAGTTGATTGTGAGATAATTGTCAGTTTCTGCAAGTTTCCTTCAACTTTTGGGCGAGGTGATGCGAGTTGCCGGCTCAAAAATTTCAGGCTATAGTATGGCCAATGGTCACTTGTTCGCGAGCGGACATTAAAGCATGAGGCAAGGAAGAGAGTAAAAGAATATTTTATCACTTGAGAAAGTGGTTGTGTTACATTGTGGAGGTTCTTTGACATACCAAAAAAGTATAGAAGCTCCCCCTCCCGAACCAAATGTTGTGTGAGTTTGAAGGAAGGTAGGCGAAGTCATCAAATCTTCAAATGACGACCATCTCGAGGTGTGAATTGCCTCTCACCCATTATAATGAGGCCATACTTATAGATAAAAAGGGGGACTGATGGCGCAAAACGCCTTACACATGTCTATTCCCACAGGAGGCAGTGAACCAACGCCCGTTCGGGCGATCCGACTCCACAGTTGCGTCCGGATCGTCGTTGCGAGTCGATTTACTATATTATTTTATTTATTTTGAGTTTATTTGGCTCCCGATCGGACCAGACAATATGAGTCGTCCGATTCATATGCTCCAAGTTGGTTTTAGGTTTATAAATACACATGCAGCTGTTCTTTGGGGGTATCGAAAGGTTGGATTGCAGTTTTGGCAACCGTCAGTCTTCTCTCCGGTGCGAAATCGGAAGAGCCTCCCTCTGGTGCGACGCCTAGGGTAAATCCTCGCCACTTTCCTCTCCGTTAATCATCCTTCCTCCTCACTCCAGCTGCCAGTCCCCTCTTTTTGACGCTACGTCTCCTCCCTGTTGTGCATCCCGTCCTCCAGTCGATCCAGTTCATACCGCCAGAGTCTTCTTCGACTCGCTGCAGGCCTCTGTCCATCTAATCCCCTTCCCAACCTTACTTCCTCCACATCATCGAACCCCTCCCTGTCTATTTCCTAGTTGCCGACTCCCCTCACATTCCCCCTTCCCCTACAACCACTTCTACCTGGCTTCTCCACTGCTGCCAGCCCCAGATTACCCCACCGTGAGTTTCCACATTCATCATCTTTTCCCTAACAGCCACTATGAACCCCACCGAGCCATTACATACCCCCACCGTGAGTCTACAACCAACATCCTCCCCTTAGTAGCCACTACACACCCCTCCCAAGCCACCACCAGTCCAGAAATCCACTCCCAACGCCTTCCCCACTTGATACGACCTTAGACGCCCGCAGTCAACCGTCATTACCACTTCCTGCACGTGTAAGTTGTTTTTGGAGTTGTATTTTCTATTGTTGTTTGTTCGGCATCTTTACCTGTTGTGGATGTCTTTATTTATTTGCTATTAGCACTGGATGTTGTACGATTTGCAGGGTGTATTCCGCAAGCGCATAAAAGTGTTTGCGCTTCGTTCGTTTGAAGAATTGAAACGTGTTTTCCCTAATTATTGTTTTTGATCACTTGTACTTCTGTTAATTTTTATATACAATTATTTACTGTTGCAATTTTTTAGAGGACCAATTCTCACATTGTCATCATTATCCATTACATATAAGATTGCATTTAGTGAGTCCACCTCGAGTCAACCTACCACTGCATCACATTGGTATCAGAGGTTAGGGTCATTGCATGTTATGTAGTGGTAGAGATTATCGTCAACATATGTCGAATCATAATCTCACCGACGATATGACCGCTAGTTCACAGTCGGACATGACGTCCGCTGAATTTCAAAAGTTTGTTCTTGATCATTTTGATCGGATTGGGAACCAATTCGTCGCTCTTAGAGGCGACATCGCTAAGGTTAGCACGAGGGTCGATCAGTTAGAAACCCCTAGAGGTCGAGCGGCTCCACCCCCAGATGATGAGCCACCCGAGGATCCCCGAGACGCTTCACCCCCTCGTGGGAGACATGGTAGAGACATTCCTCGCCGAGACCCCCCTCCTCCCGCTAGAGGGAATTTCCATCGTGGTTAATTACCAGCATCGGCAGGACCAAGGGAGAAATCCTCGTCCCCCACCTCCACCTGGCCATAGAGGTCAAGCCCCACCCGCACGATATGACTACGACTATGATGACCAGTACGATGAGTACCGTGGGCCACGTCGTGGGATGATTCCCGAGGAGGAGGATATCACTCGGCGCATCTGCATCGATGCGCCTTCCTTCGACGGTCACCTGGACCCGAAGGCATTTAGCGATTAGCTTATGAACACGGATCATTATTTCGACTGGTTCGAGATGAGTGACGAGAGGCGTGTGCGGTTCGCCAAGATGAAATTAATAGGGCAGATGAAGATTTATTGGTCGAGCGTGGAGAGATCGCTTGAGCGGGACAAGTACTACCCCATCACCCAATGGGACGAGATGAAGCAACGTCTGAAAGGTAAATACATCCCCGCTTCTTTTCATGATCAGCGTATAGATCAGTTGAATGCACTACGACAGAGGACTCTTTCTGTTGCAGAGTACATGTCACGCTTCGATGAGTTGGTGCTCCGTAGTGATATTCTAGAGGAGCCCATTGCCACTGCCTCCTGCTTTCGGACCAGACTCAGGGCTGACATCCGAAGGGAACTGATTTCCTACAGGATTGACACGGTCGAGCAGGTTTTCCAGCTCGCGCTCGAGTGCGAGCAATATTTGCGCATTGCTGGCCCGAGACAGTTTACCTCTAGACCCGATTCCACCACAACTCGATGACCCACAACTACCATGACCACTGCCCCTGCCCCTCCCCGCACTACCGCAGATGTGATGGGGAAAGCTATTGTGCCTGGAGGCCCCAAGCCTGGGGGCGCCCAATGTTATCGGTGTTTAGGCAGAGGGCACTTTGCGGCGCAATGCCCGATTAGGAATTTACTGATTGAGGATTCGGGCGAGCCCATCACTGAGGCTGAGGATGCTGACATCGAAGAGATTACGACCATTGTTGAGGAGGGATGGGAGAGCGACGCTGAGAGATCGCTAGAGTTAGGAGTCCTCTGTCGCCTTCTGCACACCCCACGAGTCGAGGAGGATTGCCGACGCACTACGATTTTCTTTACATATTTCTCGAGCGTAGGATGTCCTTGCAAGCTCCCCATCGATAATGGTAGTTGCGTAAACATAATTGCCAAGAAAGGCTTGGAGAGGATGCAGCGGACTGTCGAGCCACATCCGCATCCTTACCGTGCCCTTTGGGTGGACAAATCTACCATCCAGGTTACACATCGTTGCCTGGTACCGATTAGCCTGGCATCCACCGAGGACCATGTCTTGTGTGACGTCATCCCTATGGACGTCGCACACGTCTTACTCGGAAGACCCTGGTTATACGACCGCGATGCCACGTGTTATGCTCGGTCCAACACGTGTGTCTTCTTCGACAAAGGTCGAAAGATTACCCTTACTCCGATCCAGCCTAGGGATCCTCCCAAGGGCAAGGTTTAGTCATCCGTTAGCACGGTCATCGAAACCTCTGCACGTTTTGAGGAAGGGTGATTTTCTGACAGAGAGTTTAGAGGCAGGAGTTATGTTTGTGGTGGCCGCCACTATGTCATCTGAGGTCCCTTGTGAGACCGAGACCACTGATCCGGATGTTTGCTAGCTGTTTGATGTTTACGTAGATATTATGCCCGAGGAGCTCCCTGACGAGCTCCCTCCGTTAAGGGACATCCAGCACACGATCAATCTGATCATCGGGGTATCTTTGCCCAATCTGCCACATTATCGCCTGAATCCGATTAAGCATGTCGAACTGAAGCGGCAAGTTGACGATTTTCTGCGAAAGAAGTTCATTCGTGAGAGTTTGAGTCCATGTGCTGTACCGACCCTTCTCACCCCGAAGAAGGACGGGAGCTGGTGCATGTGCATCGACAGCCGTGCCATCAACAAAATCACAGTGAAGTATCATTTTTCCATTCCCTGCCTCGACGATCTTCTGGATTCGATGGCTAGTGCCCAAATTTTCTCGAAGACTGGTCTTCGTAGTGGGTACCATCAGATTAGTGTTAGGGAGAGGGATGAGTGGAAGACGACCTTCAAGACGAAAGACGGTTTGTATGAGTGGCTTGTTATGCCATTCGGATTATCGAACGCACCCAACACATTTATGAGAGTGATGACGATGGTCCTGCGACCCTATATGAGTAAGTTTCTGGTAGTATACTTTGACGATATATTCATATACAGTCACTGTCGCACCGATCACCTACACCACATTCGCCTTGTGCTTGATCTTCTGCGGAAGGAGCATCTCTATCTAAATCTGAAGAAGTGTCCCTTTCTGTCAGCATTGGTCCACTTTCTGGGTTATATCATTTCTTCATCTGGTATCTCAGTTGACCTGGACAAGGTCAAATCTATTAGTGATTGGCCCATCCCGTCGAATATCCATGAGGCCCGGAGTTTTCATGGACTAGCCACCTTCTATAGGAGGTTTGTCCAAGGATTTAGCTCTATTATGACCTCATTTACGAGCTGCCTCCGCAAGGGTGATTTTGTGTGGACGAAGGCCGCCACGCGGGCCTTCGAGGAGATCAAGGAGAGACTGTCATCAACCCATGTTCTCCGTTTACCAGATTTTTCCAAGGCCTTCGAGGTGGCCTGTGATGCGTCCTACGTTGACATTGGAAAAGTGCTTAGTCAGGAGGGTCATCCAATTGCTTACTTCAGTGAGAAATTGAATGACGCCAGACAAAAGTACTCCAACTACGATCGGGAGTTCTATGCCATAGTACACACCCTTCTCCATTGGCGCCACTATCTCCTACATAAGGAGTTCGTTCTGTATTCTGATCACCAGGCCTTGCGATACCTTGAATCGCAGAAGAAATTATGCCACCGTCACGCAAAATGGGTGGAGTATATGCATGAATTTCATTATGTTCTCAAGCACCGAGCGGGTGTTGAGAACAAGCTGACTAACGCCTTGAGTCGTCGCGTTAGTCTCCTCCACACCATGAACACCAGAGTAGTGGGATTCGATCGACTAGCTTTTGATTACCCTGAGTGCTCAGATTTTAGTGAGATTCATGCAACGCTATTGAGGGACGCACCTGATCTTCGTGAGGGCTACACGATTTCAAACGGGTATTTTTTATGGGCTTGTGCCTCTGAGTTCCCCAGATGTCTCTCCGAGATTTTCTCATCTGGAAGCTGCACGCAAGCAGAGCAGCGGGACACTTCGGTCGAGATTAGACGATTGCGTTAGTCGATGATCGCTTCTTCTGGCCTGGCCTGAAGAAGGACATTACTAGAGTTGTTCGGCATTGTCAAGTCTGTCAGACTGCAAAGGGATCTGCCAGCCCACTGGATTGTACACTCCATTACCCGTTCCTCTGCGACCTTGGACTGACATTAGTATGAATTTTGTACTCGGGCTCCCTCGCACTTTGAGGAAGCTCGATTCGATTTTTGTGGTGGTGGACCGTTTCTCTAAAATGACTCATTTTATCCCTTGTCGAAAGACTGCTGACGCCTCTCATGTGGCAGTGCTATTCTTTAGGGAGGTGTTTAAGTATCACGGGTTGCCTACTTCCATAGTTTCAAATCTGGATGTTTGCTTCATGTGCTACTTTTGGAAGACGTTATGGAAGAAGACGGGTACAACCTTGAAGTTCTCCTATACCTATCACCCACAGACGGATGGACAAACTGAGGTTGTCAACCGTAGTTTAGGAACCCTACTGCATTGCCTAGTTGGATATAGCCCGTCTACTTGGGATTTCGTGCTGCCTAACGCTGAGTTTGCATATAATAGTTCCATCAATAGGTCCACAGGTTTGAGTCCATTCCATAACATATTAGGATATGAACCTAGGAAACCTATTGACTTGATCGATATTCCCCTTGAGTCGCAACCTAGTGAGTCGGCTGATTCCTTCATTCAACAAGTGCATACACTTCATGAGTCGGTCCGTAAGAAAATTGCAGCTAGTAATGATTATTATAAAGATCGAGCAGACCAGCATCAACATGAACAAATTTTCGAGGCGGGAGAGCAGGTGTTGATTCGCATCCGACCAGAGAGGCTCCCGCAAGGGCCCGCAAAGAAACTAAGCGCTCATCGAATGGGCCCCTACACAGTCATGCGGCGGATCAGTATGAACACATATGAGATTGACATTCCTCCTGGAATGGGCATCATCTGAGTATTCATCGTAGAAGATTTGACTCCATACTACGAGGAGCGCGTGTATGTGGACCCTTTCTCCACACCCACACCTGAGCTTTTGCCACCTTCGGCCCCTGCCAGTCCTACCCCATCTCCACCCGAGGAGTCACTCTAGGAGGTTCACCCGGCACCAGCGCCAGTTCCACTGATCCAGCAGTCAGACGGAGATACATCACAGTTAGAGCCACCCACTCTTATCGGCGGCATATGTCAGATCACGGGCCATGACTTCTTTACCGTGGACAGACGAGCTATTATACACTATCTTGTTCGTTGGAGTGGTCGCCCGCTATACGACGCTACATGGATTTCTTTAGAGGAGCTAGAGAGACTCGCCCCGTAGCTAAGTCGAGAGTACGATCATCTTCACTCAACTGAGATGAGTACTTTCATGTCGTGGAGAGTTTGAAAGTGCACAGTGTGTAACATCCCGACTTTTATTGGGTCCCTAGACCCTAGCGAACCCAATAAAAGTAACCCCAAAAGACAGAAAGTGATCCGAATAGGGAATATTGCGCTAGGAAGCTCCAAATCGACTTCTGTCGGTTCTGTTAGACTCGTATGACCAATACGAGCGTAACGGAATTCGTTCCATCCAGATCCGAGGTCGTTTAGGGAAAACGACCGTTTTGAGTGTCGTAGCGCGTCACAACCACATTATTGTGGAATAGTGACCAGACGTGCTCCAAATCGACTTCTGTCAGCTCCATTAGACTCGTACGACCAATACGAGCGCAACAAAATTTGCTCCATCCCGATCCGAGGTCATTTAGGGAAAATGACCGTTTTGAGTGTTGTAGCGCGTCGCAACCACATTATTGTGGAATAGTGACCAGACGTGCTCCAAATCAATTTCTGCCAGTTCCGTTAGACTTGTACGACCAATACGAGCGCAATGGAATTCGTTCCATCCCGATCCGAAGTCGTTTAGGGAAAACGACCGTTTTGAGTGTCGTAGCGCGTCGCAACCACATTATTGTAGAATAGTGACCAGACGTGCTCGAGATCGACTTCTATCAGTTCCGTTAAACTCGTATGACCAATACGAGCGCAACGGAATTCGTTCCATCCCGATCCGAGGTCGTTTAAGGAAAACGACCATTTTGAGTGTCGTAACGCGTCACAACCACATTATTGCAGAATAGTGACCAGACGTGCTCCAAATCGACTTCTGTCAGTTCCGTTAGACTCATACGACCAATACGAGCACAATGGAATTCGTTCCATCCCGATCCGAGGTTGTTTGGGGGAAAATGACCGTTTTGAGTGTCGTAGCGCGTCACAACCACATTATTGTGGAATAGTGACCGGGCGTGCTCCAAATCGACTTCTGCAAGTTCCGTTAGACTCGTACGACCAATATGAGTGCAACAAATTTCATTCCATCCCGATCCGAGGTCGTTTAGGGAAAACGACAGTTTTGAGTGTCATAGCGCGTCACAACCACTTTGTGGTAGAATACTGATCAGACGTACTCCGAACCGATTTCTGTCAGTTCCGTTAGACTCGTACGACCAATACGAGTGCAACAGAATTCGTTTCACTCCGATCCGAGGTCATACGGGAAATATGTCTGTTTTAGGTTTTGTAGACCGTAATGATACATAGCATATGAACTGGGAATCGACTGTAGTAAGTCTTAGTAGACCCCTTGGACCTTGACCTACATGGGGGACCCACCCGGAGTTGACTTTGGTCACCCCCCCTCAAACCCTAATTTTGCAATCAAACCTAAAGAGGGGGATCCCACCCACCTCATCACTAAGAGAGGAGGGCTGCCCATGAGTGGGCAGCCCACCCTAGGGTAGTGGAGGGAGGGGGGGGGGGGGGGGGGGGGGAGAAAATATCTCCCCGACCCCTCCCTTTAGTCCCACATCGGGGAAAAAGGGAGGGAGGCCTCCCTCTTCCCCTATAAAAGGGACCCAACCCCCAACCCCCTGCTGAACACGCCCCCCAGCCACCTCCCCCTCCCTACCGGAGAAGCCCCTCCCCGAGCCACCACCGCCGCCCCCTTCATGGACAGACGAGCCTCCTCCTCCCGAGCCCCCCCCCCTTCCAGGTGGATAGCCTCTCCCTCCCCTTTCCCACTCCCCTGAGGCAAGTCGGCCGCCCTCCACGTCGCCTAAGCGCCGCCAGCGCCACCCGAGCCTTGCCCAGAGTCGGGTGGAGGCTTGGCCGTAAAAGCCTCACCCCTAGCGCCGGTGGTGGCGCTTTGGGGGGTGGGGGTGGGGGGGGGGGGGGGGAGCAGGTCCCCACCTAGGGACCTCACCTCCAACGAGAGAAGGCGACATGGCCGCCAGAGAACGCGTCTCTGGCGGCACGGACGAGCTTTCCCCCCTCCTCCGTGCTTTCTGTATCAGTTCGGCGACCACCCCCGGCGGCCTGGACGCCGTACCACCCCACAGAGGTAAGCCCCACCCCCGGTGAACCAGCCAGGGGCGGGGGAAAGCCCTTCTACGGGGGGGGGGGGGGGGGGGGGGGGGGGGGCGCTGCCATGGCCTGTATGGCCCATGCAGGACGCGCCACCGCCCCCCCGCCTCCTATTTCCCCTCTTTCCGATGGTGGCCTGCGACGCCAGGCCGCCGGACCACCGCCAGAGTTGTCGCCGGCCTACGGCGAGTCGGCCGGGGGCGGCGCCGGCCCCCGCCACCCGCGGTAACCCCATTATTTAACGGGGGCCGTCCGATCTCCACGATGAGATCGGACGACCCCTGTTTCCTAGCCCCCCCCCCCCCCCCCCCCCCCCCCCCCCCCCCCGCGTGAATATGAGTGCCCCCCACATCAGATCGACTCTAGATCCGCTGTGGGGATCGAAACCCCACACGCGGACCGGTGCCCCTTGTAAGACCCCTTTTTTTTTGCAAAAACCACCGGGTCTTAGGCCCAGAACCGCCGTTTTGCGGTGACACCCTCGCTCGGGAAGGTCGCCACTACAAAACGCCGATCCTGCCGGCCAACTCGATCCCAAAGAAAAGTAGGGTTTGAGAGACTAAACAGGTCAAGTCCACATCACATATAATTTAAACCATCAAGAGATGTCCACATACATAACTGAAACAAAAAGATAAGATAACAAGGGCTCCTGCCCGATACATAAAAGCCTCACTACATAAGTTCACTCGCGGAAGCAAATTAACTATAACTAACACTCACGGATCCTGTCATCGGTGCTCCTGTGCTAGACTGCCCTGCCTCCACCTGAATCGGCCTCTGGTGCTGCCCCGTCGCCGCGGTCTCCTAAAATGATAAGGTCCACCGACCGTTAGTCAAAAAGACTAAGCCAATCCCCCACCTCTCTCCCAATGACTCCTAGGCACCAAGCGGGAGGACGAAGCGGAGGTAAACAAAGGGGTAAGCAAATGCAGGTGACAGAGAAACTAGTTATGGAAAGATCCACCACTACACAAGTGTGTATATATAATAAATGAAGCTGTAAATAAAAGCATGTAAAAGTACATAAAGAGCAGTAAGCAGTATGTATAATGACAAGTAAGGTATAATAAAAGTAACCATTGATTTATAGGAATGCCCACACAAACCTATAGACCAATGAGTCGTTTAGCAGGGCCTACCGTATAAGAAGTCCCATAACCGACTTATACGTTAGGGGTAGGTTGAAATGCAATGTTTTATGCTATGACATGCAAGGTATGCTGTTATGTTATGTTCATACAAGTGCAACTCACTCACTACGACTCTATGCGCATAGACCTTTAGTTCTCCCTTTTTGGAGCTAGCAAGACTCCCAGGATACTGCCGTAGTGGCAAACGGAAGTAGTGGGTTGGTCCTCGCCCACCTCTAGGTTGGTATATGCACTACCTAACCTAGACCTATCGTACGCCTCAACGCAAACCCGCAGAGCGCCTGCGTACTCTTACTAACTGGACCGCCAGACTTTTATGGCTAAGTGTAAATACCACACTTGCCGAGCCCGAGTATCAACGTCGGTGCAACGATCGCCAACACAAAGGACCCACCACCTTATGCACATGCAACATGTCTACCAACTAACTCCGAGCCACAAGCTCCCCAGGCTAACCTGCCCGTCACCACAAACATCTCAGAATAACAAGCTCACCGGACCAAACCGACTAGACTCCCATCCTAAGACACTTAGTGTTATTGGTATCTACCCACAAGAAGCCCACTTAATACCTCACCTGGACTAAGCCTAAATGCCTTAAGACACTAAAGGGAAAAGTCGATCTTTCGTCAACTCCCATGACGACCTTACCCTCGACCCACCAAGCACACTTTCCTCACATATACTTCCTTGGGAGGACTCACTACTAACTACACAGCCCATGAACACCACCTGCACCCCATCTCCACCTAGTATGCCACTAAATTCCTATGTTTCACAGTTTTACTAAACGCAGTCCAAACCGACTACATGAAGCTTACAACTAGATGTACTCCAAATATTCATCCAACTGACCCGTGCTATTTATTGGAGGTCTAGCATGATATTTTAAGGCAAATTCCAGAGAATCATATTTTTCGCAATATTATTAATATTTAAAAACAATTTTTCCAAAATGCAACTTCTTAAGGTTTGAACTGCAAGTGTACTTTTCTGGCTTCCAATGCCTACCACAATTTTTAAATAAATCAAGGGTACCAAGTAATCAGTGAATATGAAATTTTAGGAAATTCCAGCAAGATTTACTATTTTTAATAATTCCAAAACCCATTTATTTCCAATCATTTCCAAAGGGGGTACCCTCATATGAACTCCAAACCTTATGCAAATTTATACAGAGGTGATTCATACTAAAATATTCAGCCCTACAAAATTTGACCATATTCCATAGAGGTTACATTTGTAATTTCCACAAAGGATATATTTGCAATTAATTCCAAATTGAACTAGAGGTACCAAAAATATTAATCCATAAATTATGAGAAAAATACTGTGGGTTCATAATGGTATGAAATGTCATCCAGCAAAGTTTCATGCAACTACAGAAAACTAACACCCTAAAATCGTTCATCCCAAAAATTGTCAACAATATGAATAATTACTATTTGGACCTCCAAAAATTTTCCAATGGTTCTAATAGAATCTCCAGGGATTAATAACATCAAAACTAAGTTGGTGACAGAAGATGGTTAATCACTAAGTACTAATTCTTCCTAAATCCCAAAAACCTAAATATTTACAAATCTACCCAAGGATTTATTCCCTAGGGTTGGCAACTCCAAACCCCACCAATTTCTCACAGTAGTACACTCTGGTCGCCATGACCACCTCCCCAAAATTTCAAGTCAAACCATTAAGGTTTGACCCCTCTTTCTTCATTGACCTCTAACTGCACCCCTTTAGGGTTTAACCTAGGGTTATGGTCAATACTTCCCCAAATCCACCCAAACTTCTTGTGAGGGTATTATAACACTCAAGGAACTCATAGGAGCCCATCACACACCTCTCCAAGGACAAACACTCCTATGTCCTTCATAAGCCCCAAAGAGCACCCTAAGGTTAACCACTAGGGTTTAAGGGCACACCAAGCCCAACTCTCCCAAGATGGGCTCCTTGGAGTGTCCCATACACCCCAAGTCAGTGACCTATGCCACATCTTCAATCAGTGGGAGGAAGCACCTCCACACTCCAAAATTAGCCTAAGACCACTTTTACCCCAAATTAACCCTTAAGCAAACAAAAGTCCAAGGAGAATTCTCTACCTTGTCCAAGTCCAATCTACCCAACACTTTGGCCAGAGGATTGTGAATGGTCACCCAAGTTCCTACCAATATTTGGTGAGGATTGGGGTTCTTTAGGATGCCTAAATGGGGTGCAAATAATAATTAGCCCCTTTGCAAATTACTAGGGTAAACCACCTCCAATGACCACCAAATTTGAACCAAGGGTTGGCATGGGTGAGGGTGATGTGCACCCCAAATTTGAAGCCAATTGGCTTTGTGGGAGAGTGGGGGCACTCACCCAAAGTTTTTCCCTAACCTAGGGAGCCTAAGATTGACTTGGTGAATTGCCTACCAAATCATCTCCAAAATTTATGAGATTTTAACCAGAGACCCTACATGCTCTCTAGGACCACACATCCAAGTTTGGAAGGGTTTTGAGGTGTTTAAGGCACCTAATTAAATCTCACATGGATTATTGAATTTTTCCAAAAACTATAGGAAAATATTCTCCAAAAATTCTGAATTTTGGATATGTGTTAGATGTATATAAGAGTAGCCTACACTCCAAATTTCAAGTCATTTGGAGTTCTGGATTGGTGTGGGCATCCAAAACAAACTCTGGTTAGCCCTATGGACAGACCTCACCAAAATGAGTGTTGTGCCCTAACCAGGGCTCCAAATTGAGTGAACTCAATTTTGGATTAAACTAGACATCAGGGGCTCCAACTTTGATGTTGGACAATTTTTCCCTAGAAGCCTCTAAGTATTTTTAATATTTAAATCAAAATGCTGCCAGAAATGTGACAAAATACACTTAACTAAATTAAAATCATTAAAATGGGTCTGCGAATATCAGATGGCGGCCGATCGGACGGCTCACAGCCATCGTCCCCGATCAGCCAACGGCCAGCGATGGCCCGTCCTGGGTGACTTTGCGGGGCGATTTCCCGGCCACCCTCACATCTCCCCGGCCGGCAAGTGCCACCACCACCTCCGTTGAAGTGGTGGCCGGCGATGGGAGGTCGTTTGCCGGCCGGTGGTGGCCGGAGTAGGGGTTTCGGGGAGGAGGAAAATGCTCGAAAACGAGCACCTTTGGGTGCACGATTTGAGCCCGATTGAACTCGAATCAAGCCCCAGCTGGATTAGGATCTAAGCACCGAGAGAGGAGGATCGGACCTGAATTGGGGCTTGCCGCCTTGTTGTCCTCGTGTATACCATGGGAGCTCGGGGAGGTTGAGGTGCCAAGCCGATTCAAGCCTACAGAGCACGATCTCCACTGAAAACTTGGGGGGTTTCTCTCCTCTCCGGCTTCTGAAGGTGATAGGGGGGGGGGGGGGGGGGGGGGGTGGGGGTCGATTGGAGGTGGTGGTGGCTTTAACCCCCAATGCCATTAATGGCCTCTTCGAATTCCTCTCATAACCGATCCTAATACATCCCCCCTGCCTTAATTACTCCTAGAAACTGCTGGAAACTCCTCACAATCGGCAGAGAAGATGAATGGGTGTGTTGGTGGGGGAGGCCAAGGGGTGTAGCTCCTTAATGGCCATGAATGGCTTCTTTCTCTCACCTCAAAATTGGGGAAAACCCCCATTTTCTCTCTCCTACTCACCATGGCCGAATTTCTACTCCCCTCTGTGTTTAATGCTAGTCTACTAGGCTGGTTGACTACCCAATTGAGTTAGCCCAAAGGGATTGGGCTAGGTTTAAGAGATTTGACCTAAATTGGGCAAGTTTGACTTTTGGTCAAATTGACCAATTGGGTGACCCTATGATGGGGCTTTTGGGTCCATTGGGTTATAAATTAGGTTTAGAAACTACTGGTGGGGTCAATTTGGTCATATGAGCCTTAGTTGACCCAATTTAAGCTGATTTGACCAAAATAGGCTAAATTGACTTTGGTCAAATTGAGCCCTAGGGTTGACCCAGTCATGGGGCTTTTTGGTCCACTGGGTCCCCTATGACATGATAACACTATGGGTAAGGTCAATTTAATATGGTGATGGTCAATTAGGGCACTTTGTGAAGAATTGCCATTTTGACCTAAAAAGGGCATTTTGGTCAATTTGCACCCCGGGGGGGTCCCATGATGGGGCTTTTAGGTCTACTAGGTCTCTTATGGTATTCTAGGCCTAGATGTTTGATCAATTTGACATGGTGAAGGTTAATTGGCTCTAAATAGGTTACTTTGACCAATTTGGGGTTTAGGTTGACTTTGGTCAATTTGGCCTCTTTGGTTGACCCCAATGGGCCCTTGGTGCCCTAAGGGGACCCCTAAAGGGTTAGGGATACTATGGTGGGGTCAAATGGTCAAGTTGAGGCCCTAAAGTCCCACCTTAAGCTCGGTAATTGGAAATTGCTATTTGTAGTCCAATGTGGTTTTCTCTTTCTTACCTAAGCTCACAAGATCAAATGGCTCTTCTTATGGTTTTGTCATGACCTAGTCATGACAAAACCAACTTAGGGGTCTAGCAGTTTGGGGGATGTTACAAATCCCAATACATAAAAAAAAAATTCGTCCCCGAAATTCAGACAAGCCTGTGGGGTTTCTACTAATAGGAGAAAATGTAACATCCCAGGAAAATAAATTTAAATTGTACCTGTCGTAAAGAGCTGTGGGTACTTTTGCTGCATCAAGTCCAGTGGCTCCCAAGTGTGCTCTTCTTGTCCATGATTCCTCCATAGGACCTTGACCAGCGGAACCTTCTTGCGCCGCAAGACTCGTAGCTCCGTGTCGTCTATCCGAACCGGTTCCAGGTGAATCGACCGATCAGTAGCTACTGGCCCTTCTGAAGTAGATACCTGCTGCTCTGGCCGAAGTAGAGCCTTCCTAAGTGAGGAGACGTGGAATACGTCGTGCAGTCCCTCCAACTCCGGCGGTAGCTCCAGTCTGTAAGCCAAGGGACCGATCCGCTCCAGGATCCTATAAGGTCCCATATACCTCGGACTGAGCTTCTTCCGCCCGCAAACCCTCGAGACTCCATGCATTGGACGTATCTTCAAGAAAACCCGATCTCCTACCTGGAACTCCACCATACGATGACGCGCATCGTAATACTTGGCCTGCCTGCTCTGGGCCTCCAACATCCTATCTCGAATCAACCTCACCTGGGCCTCCGTGTCCTCCACGAACTCTGAGCCAAGAGCCTTGGGATCCTCATCCTGAATCCATGACAATGGTGTCCTGCACCTCCGACCATATAATGCCTCGTAAGGCGCTCTGCCTATACTAGCCTGGTGACTGTTGTTGTACGAGAACTCGACTGACGGCAACAATCTCTCCCATGGCTCCCCGCGGTCCAGAATGCAAAGGCGCAAAAGATCCTCCAGGGTCCGATTGGTGCGCTCTGTTTGCCCGTCTGTCTGGGGGTGAAATGCTATACTAAAGGTCAACCGGGTGCCTAGGTAGGCCTGCACCGCTCTCCACTCCCTCGAAGTAAAACGTCCATCTCGATCTGACACGATCGTCCTTGGCACACCATGATGTCGGACAAACTGCTCCAAAAACTTCCGTACCAAAACTCTGACTGAATCATCCTTCCTGATCGGAATAAACCTGGCCACCTTCGTCAGTCTGTCGACGATCACCCAAATCGAGTCATTTCCCGCACGAGATCGGGGAAGACCGTGAATAAAATCCATCGCAATATCGTCGAACTTCCATTCCGGCACCGGGAGTGGCTGCAACAATCCTGCTGGGTTCCGGCATTCCGCCTTCACGAGCTGGCAAGTCTCGCAGTGGGTCACAAAATAGACGATGTCTCTCTTCATACCCGGCCAGTACATGGTCTTCTTCAAATCCGCCGTCATCTTGGTAATACCCGGGTGCACAGAATATCTACTGCAATGAGCCTCTGCCATAATATCCTCCCGAATCTGATCCCCTGCCGGTATATATACTCGACCTCTAAAACTCAACAGGCCGTCCTTCAGCGAATAATCTCCGGCTGAGCCTGTCTCCAAGGCTCTGAATATCGTCTCCAGCTTGACATCCTGCCTCTGCCCTTCCCTGATGCGGTCTCGAATGTCGTAAGTGGTACCAGTCGCCGCTAAGTACTCCTCGTACAGCTCCGGATCATCCTCAGATACTAGGGAGATCTGCATATCCTCGAACATCTGTACTAACTCCATGGCCATCAACTTAGGCTCTGCTCCTGACGTAGTAGCTCTCCTGCTCAACGCGTCCGCTACTACATTCGCCTTCCCTGGGTGGTAATGCATCGTGTACTGGTAGTCGGATAAGAACTCCACCCATCGCCTCTGTCGGATATTCAGCTCTTTCTGTGTATCCACATACTTCAGATTCTTGTGATCGGAAAAAATGTCGCAGTGGACACCATAAAGGTAGTGTCGCCAGATCTTGAGAGCGAACACAACTGCTCCCATCTCCAAGTCATGCACTGGGTAATTCCGCTCATGGTTCTTCAACTGGCGGGAGGCGTAAGCTATCACATGCCCGTTCTGCATCAGAACGGCTCCCATCCCCTGATATGACGCATCCGTATACACCTGAAATCCTTCCTTTCCCGACGGAAGGGCAAGGATGGGGGCCGAAGTAAGCCTACCCTTCAGCTCCTGGAAGGATGCCTCACACTGCGGCGTCCAAGTAAAAACAACATCCTTCCTTGTCAGGGAAGTAAGCGGGAGGGCTATCTGAGAAAACCCCTGAACGAACTTCCGGTAGTAGCCGGCAAGTCCCAAGAAACTCCGCACGTCGGTGGCCGTCTTCAGCGGCGGCCAATCCCGTACTGCCTGAATCTTTGCTGGATCCACTGCCAAGCCTGATCCACTGATGATGTGGCCTAGGAAGGCCACCTCTTTCAACCAAAACTGACACTTGCTGAACTTTGCATACAACTGATGCTCTCGAAGCTTCTCCAAGGTTAGTGTCAAATGTCGTGCATGCTCCTCCTCCGTCCTCGAGTAGATGAGGATGTCGTCGATGAACACAATGACAAAGATGTCGAGATAAGGCTCGAAAACCCGGTTCATCAGGCTCATAAATGCTGATGGTGCATTTGTGAGCCCGAACGGCATCACAGTGAACTCGTACAATCCGTATCGGCTGCTGAAAGCCGTCTTCGGGATATCCTCCTCCTGGATCCTTAGTTGATAATACCCTGACCTCAAATCCAGCTTCGAGAAGCAGTGGGCTCCTTCTAGCTGGTCGAAGAGCTCGTCTATTCTTGGCAGAGGGTACGTGTTCCGCACCGTCAGCCTATTCAGAGCTCTGTAGTCGATGCATAATCTGAGCGTCCCATCCTTCTTCTTCACGAACAACACCGGAGCTCCCCAGGGTGAGGAACTCGGCCTAACGAACCCAGCTTCTACTAGCTCCTGCAGCTGGCTCCGAAACTCTACCAACTCCTTCGGGGCCATCCGATAAGGAGCTTTGGACACCGGCTTTGCCCCTGGCACCAGCTGGATCTGGAAATCCTTCTCGCGGTGCGGTGGCAGCCCGGGAAGCTTCTCCGGAAATACATCCGCAAAATCTCGTACAACCGGGATACTTGACACCGAGTCCTTGACTTCAGTTGCCTCGAAGAGCACCTGATAAACCTCGTCTCCCTGCAGGTGGGCCTTAACGGCCTGAATAGACGATAAGAAGAGACGAGAGGTGGGTTGAGTACCTTCGAATGCTACTTCACCGTCTCTATGCTTTAGCATGATCCGCCTTGACGGGCAGTCAATCCTTGCCTGGTTCTCGTATAACCAACTCATGCCCAGGATCAGGTCGTAGTCTCTCATCTTCAGCACAGTTGCCGGGGCCTCGAACAGTTTTCCTCCAATTTCCAGACTCATGATGCACGTTGTATTTGTTAGAACCTCCGATCCGTCCGGAAATCGCACCCTCCTATAGTCGCTTTTGAAGTGTTGGACTTGGTCCAGGTCCTCGATAAACTTAGCCGAGACGAACGAGTGCGAGGCACCCGTATCGAACAAGGTGAAAGCAGGTTTGCCATAAACGGGTACTAAACCTGAGGGTTTTGTTGTTTGATTCAATGCTAAGGTAAAGCTAAAACTTATAAGGCATTAACAATTTAAATGAAAACACATCAAAGTACCTGCGATGACCCTTGCTGGGTCCCGGGGCCTTGCCAAGTCTAGGGCATATGCCTGCTCCCTGTACTGTCTCCGATCATCGCCCTGAAATCCATGACCTCGACCACGTCCTCGGCCCCCGAGATGATGGCTCTGTGGTGCTGCCTGTAATGCTGGTGGTGCATTCCTCTGGGGGAAGTTCCTCTTGATGTGGCCGATCTGGTGGCAGTGAAAGCACTCCGGAGGTGGCCCACCTCCTCCAATCCTTGGCACTTCCCTCATCTGCAGAGGCTGAGGGGCCAGCACTAACGGTTCCCTTTGCACCTGTCTCTCCCCCTAGCGGGGTCGGACCTCCGTCTTTCCTTCTCCAGCGCCTCGGCCTCTTGGTTGGTCCCTTCTGCCACTTCGTCCCTGTTCCTCCATTGGTCTCTTTCTCCCACGAATAGCTTGCTGGTCTCCTTCTAGCTTCTTGGCCATCTCCAGGATCTTCGCCATACTGCCGTCGGAGATGAAGAGGAGGGCCTGCCTCATCTCATCACGAAGGCCCTTATAGAACCTCTTTGCATATCCCGCATCATCTAGCTGATATGATACCGCAAACCGGGATAGGTGGGTAAACTCCTGATGATACTCCAGGACTGTCCTACTCCCTTGTCGCAACTGCAAAAACCTGTCCTCCAGATCATCTCTTGCCGACTGCGGCACAAAATGTTCCAGCAGTGCCGCTTTGAAATCATCCCACAAAACGTCTGCTGCCTCCAGTCCCGGATAAGCTGTAGCCAGGAACCTCTTCCACCACCTCTTGGCATGAGACTCCAAGCAAGAAACCACCAGTGGCACCTCCATGTCTGCCGGGCACTGGATTCCTGTCAACATCTCCTCCATGATGTCTACCCATTCTTCGGTCCTCACAACGGTCTCCGTCCCGATGAATGCAGGTGGGGAGAGACCTCGAAAGATGCTCAGCCAGTTGGCCCCGGGGTTTTGCTGAGGAGACGGTGTCTGCTGTGCCCTGAAGGTCTCCAGAATGGCCGTCAGTGTCTGTCCCAACTCCGTCTGCTGCAATGGGGTAGGAGCCGGTGGTGGTGGGACGACGTTCGGAGTCGGTGGAACTCCATGCTGCGGTGAAGGTTCCGCCGTCGGCTACATAAGAAAGATTACACTTGTAAGGGACTTAGCTAAAGGAAGTTCAGTTATAAGTGGACCTTTTCATGTGATTTCCCTTATGGGCACACCATTGCTTCCGCTGCTAGTTTGTCCTCAAACTAAGCTCGCGCGGGGTGGCCCAGGGTTTGTGGACTTCTTTTCTTCGAATCGAGGTTCCCTCTGATACCACTTGTAAGACCCCATTTTTTTTTTGCAAAAACCACCGGGTCTTAGGCCCAGAACCGCCGTTTTGCGGTGACACCCTCGCTCGGGAAGGTCGCCACTACAAAACGCCGATCCTGCCGGCCAACTCGATCCCAAAGAAAAGTAGACTTTGAGAGACTAAACAGGTCAAGTCCACATCACATATAATTTAAACCATCAAGAGATGTCCACATACATAACTGAAACAAAAAGATAAGATAACAAGGGCTCCTGCCCGATACATAAAAGCCTCACTACATAAGTTCACTCGCGGAAGCAAATTAACTATAACTAACACTCACGGATCCTGTCATCGGTGCTCCTGTGCTAGACTGCCCTGCCTCCACCTGAATCGGCCTCTGGTGCTGCCCCGTCGCCGCGGTCTCCTAAAATGATAAGGTCCACCGACCGTTAGTCAAAAAGACTAAGCCAATCCCCCACCTCTCTCCCAGTGACTCCTAGGCACCGAGCGGGAGGACGAAGCGGAGGTAAACAAAGGGGTAAGCAAATGTAGGTGACAGGGAAACTAGTTATGGAAAGATCCACCACTACACAAGTGTGTATATATAATAAATGAAGCTGTAAATAAAAGCATGGTAAAAGTACATAAAGAGCAGTAAGCAATATGTATAATGACAAGTAAGGTATAATAAAAGTAACCATTGATTTATAGGAATGCCCACACAAACCTATAGACCAAGGGGTCGTTTAGCAGGGCCTACCGTATAAGAAGTCCCATAACCGACTTATACGTTAGGGGTAGGTTGAAATGCAATGTTTTATGCTATGACATGCAAGGTATGCTGTTATGTTATGTTCATACAAGTGCAACTCACTCACTACGACTCTATGCGCATAGACCTTTAGTTCCCCCTTTTTGGAGCTAGCAAGACTCCTAGGATACTCCCGTAGTGGCAAACGGAAGCGGTGGGTTGGGCCTCGCCCACCTCTAGGTTGGTATATGCACTACCTAACCTAGACCTATCGTACACCTCAACGCAAACCCGCGGAGCGCCTGCGTACTCTTACTGACTGGACCGCCAGACTTTTATGGCTAAGTGTAAATATCACACTTGCCGAGCCCGAGTGTCAACGTCGGTGCAACGATCGCCAACACAAAGGACCCACCACCTTATGCACATGCAACATGTCTACCAACTAACTCCGAGCCACAAGCTCCCCAGGCTAACCTGCCCGTCACCACAAACATCTCAGAATAACAAGCTCACCGGACCAAACCGACTAGACTCACTTCCTAAGACACTTAGTGTTATTAGTATCTACCCACAAGAAGCCCACTTAATACCTCACCTGGACTAAGCCTAAATGCCTTAAGACACTAAAGGGAAAAGTCGATCTTTCGTCAACCCCCATGACGACCTTACCCTCGACCCACCAAGCACACTTTCCTCACATATACTTCCTTTGGAGGACTCACTACTAACTACACAGCCCATGAACACCACCTGCACCCCATCTCCACCTAGTATGCCACTAAATTCCTATGTTTCACAGTTTTACTAAACGCAGTCCAAACCGACTACATGAAGCTTACAACTAGATGTAGTCCAAATATTCATCCAACTGACCCGTGCTATTTATTGGAGGTCTAGCATGATATTTTAAGGCAAATTCCAGAGAATCATATTTTTCTCAATATTATTAATATTTAAAAATAATTTTTCCAAAATGCAACTTCCTAAGGTTTGAACTGCAAGTGTACTTTTCTGGCTTCCAATGCCTACCAAAATTTTTAAATAAATCAAGGGTACCAAATAATCAGTGAATATGAAATTTTAGGAAATTTCAGCAAGATTTACTATTTTTAAAATTCCAAAACCCATTTATTTCCAATCATTTCCAAAGGGGGTACCCTCATATGAACTCCAAACCTTATGCAAATTTATACAGAGGTGATTCATACTAAAATATTCAGCCCTACAAAATTTGACCATATTCCATAGAGGCTACATTTGTAATTTCCACAAAGGATATATTTGCAATTAATTCCAAATTGAACTAGAGGTACCAAAAATATTAATCCATAAATTATTAGAAAAAAATACTGTGGGTTCATAATGGTATGAAATGTCATCCAGCAAAGTTTCATGCAACTACAGAAAACTAACACCCTAAAATTGTTCATCCCAAAAATTGTCAACAATATGAATAATTACAATTTGGACCTCCAAAAGTTTTCCAATGGTTCTAATAGAATCTCCAGGGATTAATAACATCAAAACTAAGTTGGTGACAGAAGATGGTTAATCACTAAGTACTAATTCTTCCTAAATCCCCAAAACCTAAATATTTACAAATCTACCCAAGGATTTATTCCCTAGGGTTGGCAACTCCAAACCCCACCAATTTCTCACAGTAGTACACTCTGGTCACCATGACCACCTCCCCAAAATTTCAAGTCAAACCATTAAGGTTTGACCCCTCTTCCTTCATTGGCCTCTAACTGCACCCCTTTAGGGTTTAACCTAGGGTTATGGTCAATACTTCCCCAAATCCACCCAAACTTCTTGTGAGAGTATTATAACACTCAAGGAACTCAGAGGATCCCATCACACACCTCTCCAAGGAGAAACACTCCTATGTCCTTAACAAGCCCCAAAGAGCACCCTAAGGTTAACCACTAGGGTTTAAGGGCACACCAAACCCAACTCTCCCAAGATGGGCTCCTTGGGGTGTCCCATACACCCCAAGTCAGTGACCTATGCCACATATTCAATCAGTGGGAGGAAGCCCCTCCACACTCCAAAATTAGCCTAAGGTCACTTTTACCCCAAATTAACCCTTAAGCAAACAAAAGTCCAAGGAGAATTCTATACCTTGTCCAAGTCCAATCTACCCAACACTTTGGCCAGAGGATTGTGAATGGTCACCCAAGGTCCTACCAATATTTGGTGAGGATTGGGGTTCTTTAGGATGCCTAAATGGGGTGCAAATAGCAATTAGCCCCTTTGCAAATTACTAGGGTAAAACACCTCCAATGGCCACCAAATTTGAACCAAGGGTTGACATGAGTGAGGGTGATATGCACCCCAAATTTGAAGCCAATTGGCTTTGTGGGACAGTGGGGGCACTCACCCAAAGTTTTTCCCTAACCTAGGGAGCCTAAGATTGACTTGGTGAATTGCCCTACCAAATCATCTCCAAAAATTATGAGATTTTAATCAGAGACCCTACATGCTCTCTAGGACCACACATCCAACTTTGGAATGGTTTTGAGGTGTTTAAGACACCTAATTAAATCACACAGGATTATTGAATTTTGGATATGTGTTAGATGTATATAAGAGTAGCCTACACTCCAAATTTCAAGTCATTTGGAGTTCTGGATTGGTGTGGGCATCCAAAACAAACTCTGGTTAGCCCTATGGACAGACCTCACCAAAATGAGTGTTGTGCCCTAACCAGAGCTCCAAATTGAGTGAACTCAATTTTGGATTAAACTAGACATCAGGGGCTCCAACTTTGATGTTGGACAATTTTTCCCTATAAGCTTCTAAGTATTTTTAATATTTAAATCAAAATGCTGCCAGAAATGTGACAAAATACACTTAACTAAATTAAAATCATTAAAATGGGTCTGCGAATATCAGATGGCGGCCGATCGGACGGCTCACAGCCATCGTCCCCGATCAGCCAACGGCCTGCGATGGCCCGTCCTGGGTGACTTTGCGGGGCGATTTCCCGGCCACCCTCACATCTCCCCGGCCGGCAAGTGCCACCACCACCTCCGTTGAGGTGGTGGCCGGCGATGGGAGGTCGTTTGCCGGCCGGTGGTGGCCGGAGTAGGGGTTTCAGGGAGGAGGAAAATGCTCGAAAACGAGCACCTTTGGGTGCACGATTTGAGCCCGATTGAACTCGAATCAAGCCCCAGTTGGATTAGGATCTAAGCACCGAGAGAGAGAAGGAGGATCGGACCTGAATTGGGGCTTGCCGCCTTGTTGTCCTCGTGTATACCATGGGAGCTCGGGGAGGTTGAGGTGCCATGACGATTCAAGCCTACAGAGCACGATCTCCACTGAAAACTTGGGGGTTTCTCTCCTCTCCGGCTTCTGAAGGTGATAGGGGGGGGGGGGGTCGATTGGAGGTGGTGGTGGCTTTATCCCCCAATGCCATTAATGGCCTCTTCGAATTCCTCTCATAACCGATCCTAATACATCCCCCCTGCCTTAATTACTCCTAGAAACTGCTGGAAACTCCTCACAATCGGCAGAGAAGATGAATGGGTGTGTTGGTGGGGGAGGCCAAGGGGTGTAGTTCCTTAATGGCCACGAATGACTTCTTTCTCTAACCTCAAAATTGGGGAAAACCCCCATTTTCTCTCTCCTACTCACCATGGCCGAATTTCTACTCCCCTCTGTGTTTAATGCTAGTCTACTAGGCTGGTTGACCACCCAATTGAGTTAGCCCAAAGGGATTGGGCTAGGTTTAAGAGATTTGACCTAAATTGGGCAAGTTTGACTTTTGGTCAAATTGACCAATTGGGTGACCCTAGGATGGGGCTTTTGGGTCCATTGGGTTACAAATTAGGTTTAGAAACTACTGTTGGGGTCAATTTGGTCATATGAGCCTTAGTTGACCCAATTTAAGCTGATTTGACCAAAATAGGCTAAATTGACTTTGGTCAAATTGAGCCCTAGGGTTGACCCAGTCATGGGGCTTTTTGGTCCATTGGGTCCCCTATGACATGATAACACTATGGGTAAGGTCAATTTAATATGGTGATGGTCAATTAGGGCACTTTGTGAAGAATTGCCATTTTGACCTAAAAAGGGCATTTTGGTCAATTTGCACCCCTGGGGGTCCCATGATGGGGCTTTTAGGTCTTCTAGGTCTCTTATGGTATTCTAGGCCTAAATGTGTGATCAATTTGACATGTTGAAGGTTAATTGGCTCTAAATAGGTTATTTTGACCAATTTGGGGTTTAGGTTGACTTTGGTCAATTTGGCCTCTTTGGTTGACCCCAATGGGCCCTTGGTGCCCTAAGGGGACCCCTAAAGGGTTAGGGATACTATGGTGGGGTCAAATGGTCAAGTTGAGGCCCTAAAGTCCCACCATAATCTTGGTAATTGGAAATTGCTATTTGCAGTCCAATGTGGTTTTCTCTTTCTTACCTAAGCTCACAAGATCAAATGGCTCTTCTTATGGTTTTGTCATGACCTAGTCATGACAAAACCAACTTAGGGGTCTAGCAGTTTGGGGGATGTTACACCCCTAGCTCCCAGCCCAATTTCTTAACCGCACCCCAACTCCCCCTCCCCTTGCTGATTTTTCTGAGACTAAACTAGGCCTCTTTGGCAAAAATCTCCAACATGAAAAATGTTCCCCACCCAGAGGGGCACCTCTGGTATTTTTTTGAGAATTGTAGGTTGGGTTTAGCTATTTTTAAATGCCTTTACAAGGTTCATTAAAGGAATTAAAGACCCAAAAAACTTTGGAAAATTCCAAAAAATTTATAGGCTCAATTTTAGGCTATTTTACAAGTGCTATCAAAGTTTAGAATTTTTAACAACTCTTTTGATAATTTTAAAAGCCTAAATAAGATTTCTTCGAGCAAAATAACGCCCTAAAATGAACTGAAATATTTGGGAAAAACTTGTGGGCCCTCGACGTGTTATCTTAGCTATATAGTAAAATTGTGCGGGTCGATTAAAGATAAATGGTAAACCCACCAATTATAGTAAGAAATCAACTAAGTTAAAAGCATCGAAACACGCAATCGAGTCGCGATCGCGAGACGATATTTCAAATCAATAACGACATGATTATTAAAGTGTGAACTCAAAGCACACAGTAATAAGAAGTCTCGTAAAATATAAACCAACCCAGAACTATAACTAAGATAAACATGCTCCTATGAACAGAGAAGAGGCCCATATGAACGGGGGAAAAAATAGAATTTCCTCTTAGGAACGGAGACGACACTGAAGCCTCATGATTATGGAGTGATTGGACTACTAACCCGCTTATTTATTTATGTTCTCCAGTCTCATACTGGTCTTACATTTACTACTTGCAATTATTCCTTTTAATTCTCCAGTCTCGTACTGGTCCTACATTTACTACTTGCAATTATTCCTTTTAATTCTCCAGTCTCGCACTGGTCACTTAGTTACTGCTTCTGTTTGTTCTTTCTAGTACTCCGGTCTCGCACTAGTCAAATGTTTATTGCTTTCTGTTCATTCTTTTCAATACTCCAGTCTCGCACTGGTCAATTGATTATTGTTTTCTGTTCGATACTCCAGTCTCGTAATGGTCCAGTTAATTCGGCCCTCGCCTTCGGCCTTCCTTTCTGTTAAGTACTTTATTACTCAGCTACGCAGTTTACGTTGCACTATATAATGCTAACCCAGGTCATGCGCTAGATAACGGTTCTTTCTATGCTGTTATAAGATCTTAGTTGGGGATAACCAAGAGTTGAGTTCTTCCTCTGGGGTTAGCCCCAAATAAGATGCCCCACTTCCGCTGCATCTCCGACCAAAAGTTGTGTAATCGGTTGAGTTAAGGAAGCCGCGGTGGACCTGGAGTAGTCATTCCTTTCTTTAAATTGTTTGCAAATTGCTTACTATAAAAATGGCGGGCCGGTCACGCCCGCAGACCGTTCATACCGGTGCGGGAGGGATGATGACTCATGGCGACAGGGAGATGTGCACCGCGGGTTATCACCATTTCGAACCCGCAGTTTTGCTTCCATTGGTCGGCCTAAATCTTGGAATCGCCGGATGTCGCTCACATCCAATTAGTACACCAAGCTGTATGGGAAGACATGCGTGATACGGTATGACTACGCTCAGAAGTGACAGGAGTGGCCACTGTCACCGACGACCACAACGATGAGGCTCGCGGGGTTCGCTACCCTGCTGGAAGAGAAGCGGTTCAAACTGTGTCGACACAGGGTTTTGTGTGTACAGGTTTGAATACCTGTTATGTGTGTGCAAGTTAGTGTTACTAATGTCGTTATAAGCTGCGCACTCCCCTTCATTTAACTAATAATATTGTTGAAAAGCCTTATAGATATATATACGTACCTGCTGCTAACCCTTTCCTTGCTTCAGCTATTTATTTTGGTACTTTAGCCCGCCCCAGGATACGTATCCGGGGAGGGAATGTGTTTTCCACTTAGCTCTGTGACTAACGATTATTCTTATAACCATTCACGGGAGATGGGACATCACAAAGCCCTCGCACCACATGATGACTTACCAGCCCTAGAGATTGCCCAATTAGATACTCCAGCCTCGCCCCTGTCTTCCGTGACGTGAGTCCTAGAGTATAGGGCTAAATAAGGAGTGTTTTGTTGTACTTATTGTAACCCACGAGGCAGTTTATGTAAACAGTAGGCTACGACCTTTTTGATTAGATATCTATATAGTCGTTGCCTCTCTATTTCCCTTACCTCTGCTTCCGCTGTGTGACTCTGATATGATGTGATTGATGATTCTTGTGCCTGACAAGACAATCACTCAGTGCTTGAGAGGGTGGGTCGTTGCCACCCGGGAAGCGCTAAGCGCCCGTCTTGGGCAGTAGGACCCCCTCTCCCTGAACTAGGTTCAATTTGGGGGGGGGGGGGGGTCTTACACAGTGAGTCCTCTGAGTATTCTCTAGAGAAGGGGGGGTGAATAAAGTTTAAAAACTTTTCACAAAAATAAGTGCACATAACAATAATAGTTCTAACAACTTTGCATTCAGAAATACCAATCCACAATAAAATAAACACAGAATTGCAGAATTAAAGAAGGGACATCACAGAAATTTCACAGCACAGATTGAGACAAGATCTATAGTGGTTCCCCAAAATATGGGTACTCCACTCTTCTACCACATTGGTAGGAATACACTATCTAATATCCGAGTCTTTTGATAAGGAGACTCTTAGAACCAGGGTCTGAGTCTTTTGTTAAATAGACTCTTAGAACCAAGTTAGATTTTTTGATAAGAAGATCTTGAACTAAGGTCTGAGTCTTTTGTTAAGGAGACTCTTAGAACCAAGCTAGATCTTTTAATAAGGAGATTTTGAACCACTGAATTCTTTAAAGAGGAATTCTAAGGACTCTTTACTCAATTTACCGAAAGTGAAAGAAAGAGTAAAGAAGAAGAAGAAGAGAAGATGATTCTTCTGATTGAATCCTCATGTAGCAGTCACCGAGGATTCAGACACTTAGTGTTAGAATGGATCTCTGTTCAGCTGATGAATCCTTGCTTGAAAGAGATATGCAAAGATTGTAAAAACTCTGATCCTGATGATGATCTCTGTATTTTAATTTGCTTCTTGCAGTAAGTAGAGGAATTAAGATGAAGTCTTGTATTCATGTACAGAGATCTGTTCAATGTTTTTCTATCTCAGAGAGAGATGGAGAAGAAGAAGAAGATTGAATTATTGTCTATCCGATTATTGTTGTCTATCTTCTTCTGTATACTTATTCTTATGTCGAATAATAATGAATTACTTTCCTCTTTTGTTATTTGCCTAATAGGAATATCCAAGAGATAACATTGTTCTCTTTTCATTTCTGTTGACAACCCGTCCAAATCTTTTTGAATAACTTCCAAATATATCTTTATTGTATCTCTGGAAATCTTCTTTCCATTCTTGATTATGGACGACCCGTTGAAATTCAAATAACTTTCATTTATTACCTCTGAATACGTTTCAGAATAGAATACAGGAAGTATTCTAATTCTGTGTATGTATTCGACGTTGCGCCAGATACACTTGCCTTCTTATCGACACACCTCTGAGTTCTAATAGAAGCTGCTTCGACATATTCTCGCAGGAGGTGGTGAACCATCACCCGTTCAGGCGATCCGAGTCCGCAATTGCGTCTGGATCGTCGATGTGAGTCGATTTACTATATTTCTTTATTTATTTTGAGTTTATTTGGCTCCCGATCAGACTAGACAATATGAGCCATCTGATTCGGGTGCTCCAAGTTGGTTTTAGGTTTATAAATACACATGCATCGGTTCTTTGGGGGTATCGAAAGGCTGGATTGCAGTTTTGGCAACCTTCGATCTTCTCTCTGGTACAAAATCGGAAGAGCCTCCCTCTGGTGCGATGCCTAGGGTAATTCCTCGTCTCTTTCCTCTCCGTTAATCATCCTTCCACCTCACTCTAGCCGCCAGTCCCCTCTTCTCCACGCTACGTCTCCTCCCGGCCCTGTCGCGCATCCCGTCCTCCAGTCGATCCAGTTCATACCGCCAGAGTCTTCTTCGACTCGTTGTAGGCCTCTGTTCGTCTAATCCCCTTCCCAACCCTACTTCCTCCACATCATTGAACCCCTCCCTGTCTATTTCCTAGTTGTCGACTCCCCTCATACATCCACTTCTCCCTGCCTTCTCCACTGCTGCCAGCCCTAGATTACCCCACCGTATCCACAGTCACCCTCTTTTCCCTAACAACCACTAAAAACCCCACCAAGTCATTACATATCCCCACCGTGAGTCTACAACCAACATCCTCCCCTTAGTAGCCACTACATACCCCTCCCAAGCCACCACAAGTCCATAACTCCACTCCCAACGCCTTCCCCGCTTGATACGAGTATACGACCTTAGATGCCCACAGTCAACCGTCATTACCATCGCATGCACGTGTAAGTTGTATTTGGAGTTGTATTTTCTATTGTTGTGGGTTCGACATCTTTACCTGTTGTGGATGTCTTTATTTATTCATTCTCCATTACATATAGGATTGCATTTAGTGAGTCCACCTGGAGTCGACCTGCCACTGCATCAGGGATCTTGTTGTCAGAAGGTGCACGCTACCCCTCGGTGAGGAGATATGCTGAGCTCGCTAAAGTGATCATCTGATGAGGTCGCTGAAGTGATTTGTTGAGAAGCGCAGTAATTTGTACTGGATGGTGGGGACCCCAATGTGAGGTGATGCTCCCATTATTTTTGTTGTGACATGAAGGATGGTCGAGGAGGTGCAGTGGATCGCCGGATCGGTTTATCGCCCTTCGATGACTCGAGTTCATCTAGCCAAGTTTTTCGATCCTAGTGCATTGACGTTCCATGGGTGAGTCAAAGCAGTGATGAGTTCGAATTGTGGCAAGGCGACATACGCCTTGGGGCTTGAGATGGTGCAAAGTTTCGTTGATGCTATGTATAGACAATACTTTATGCTTGAGGTGGCCACATAGGTAACCCTATCACCACTCTTCGGAACAATCTAACAATGCATAATAGTTAGGCATTGGTACTCTAATCATAACTTTTGTAACTTTATAAATTATTTCGTGAACGTGTGTAGGTCTTCCACACTACCATGAAAGTGTAAATCTTAAGACGCTGCGATGCCAACAAAATGTATCATGGAGAACAAATAATCCAACTTCTAATTATTTATTGTGTGATTCGGGCTTATATGCCATGATCTTATAAATATTTCAGAACTCCGTATTTATCTTCCATAAGTACTATCATTGAGAATGCAAAGTGTTGCGTTGTGTGAACTGACAATATTAGGAAGCACACTGCAACAAACTTGATTATAATTTCATACGATCTAGATACTTTTTTGTAATAGTATCGAAATAAAATTAACAATTTATAAAAATAATTAAACCAAAATGTTAATATAATTAGATTTTGTAGCATAATATAAATTATATATATGTGTGTGTATTAATTAATAATGCATACAGGAATGGCGATTCAATATTTCTATTTGGTTTATTTGAAAACAAAAAAACGGTCTCGCCCATTTATAATTTTAAATAAACGAGAATATTTTCTTTCTCCCGTCTCTCTCTCTATAACTAAACACCTTTTTATCTCTCCTCCCCCTAAAATCATGCAACCAAAGTAGCTAAACCATCAAATTTTCTCAAATCCAGACCTTATAAATCTCGCTCTCCCTAATCCATGAAACTAACTCTCTCTCTCTCTCTCTCTCTCTCTCTCTCTCTCTCTCTCTCTATCCTGGGCTGGCCAGCTTCCCTCAGCACCCACGCGTCTCTCGCTCTCTCAACCCTCCTCAGACACACTCTCTCTCTCCCTCTATCGTCACTCCTCTCTCTCTCAATCTCTCTCTGCACCACCCGTCTCATTCCCTCTCTCTTTCTCTCGCTCGACACTCATCTCTCTCTCTCACTTACCCGTCCTTTCTCTCTCTCACTTACCCGTCCTCTCTCTCTCTCTCTGCGGTCATCTCTCTCCCTCTCTATCGGCAGTTCGGCACTCATCGTTCTGTCTCTCTCTCTGCACTCACCCGTCTCTCTCTCTCTATCTCGCTCGGCACTCATCTCTCTCTCTCTCTCTCTCTCTCTCTCTCTCTCTCTCTCTCTCTCTCTCTCTCTCTCTCTCTCTCTCTCTCTCTCTCTCTCTCTCTCTCTCTCACTTACCCGTCCGCTCTCTCTACGCTCATCTCTCTCTATCTCTCTACCGTCACTCATCTCTCTCTCTCTCTCTCTCTCTGTACTCATCCGTCCGCTCTCTCTCTCCCTCGCTCTCTCTCTCTACCCGGACCTTCACTTCATTTTCTAGCACCTTCTTCATCCGCAAGAGAGAGACTGATCACAACAATCTCTACATTCACCGCAATCTCTACATTGCCGAGGAATCCAAGGCAACAGCTCCACATACCGAGTTTGTAACTACAGATCCCACAATCCAAGCCGTCTTCAAGCATTGAGGATTAAAAGAAAGGAAGCGGTAACAATGGCAAATGGCGAACCTGCTATTCAGAGCTGCAGAAAGAGAAGAAAAACTGAAGCATTAAGCTGGTTGGACAAGGGCGGGCCTAACAATATTCAGATCTACAAGAGGAGAAAAACCTTAAAAAATGAAGCAATTAGGTTGGACCAGAGCAAGCCAGACATTCAGGGCATGAAGAAGAGAAAAATCTTCAATAATGAAGCATTGAACTACAAGGGGGAGCCCGCCATTCAGAGCAAGAAGAAGCGAAAATCGCCGTCGTCGTCACACATGGTAATTAATTTCGACTCTTTACCATGAAATAATCTTAACTCAAGTACTACAACTCCTTTTTACAGCTTATAATCACAGTATCTTCAATCAGCTTTCGTTAATTATATATACCTGTTTATTTTCTAATCTGGTAATACCTGTTTAATTCTTTTCATTTATTTAATATAATATTTTCTCACCTATTTCCTCGTTTACAATATAACCATTTTCTCACTCCAATTTTTTTTTAACTTATTTGGTCATTAGTGGCTTGTTTATTATTTAATTGTCATTTCTACCTTGAAGTCCCCGCAGTACATACTTAATTCCCAAGTTTAGCCATTTAGTTTTTACTGTATAATTTCTACATTTATCTTTTGAGATGAAATACATAAAACCAAGAAAATTATATAAACCCATCAACTGTGTAAGTGTCAGGATCTTCTTATAATATCAACCCATCATCGAAATTTTAGCCATCAAAAACATCAAAGAGTACTGTTTTTTTTGGTGGCCTATGTATGATTAGGCTCTGTTTGGCATGGCGTTTATGCTCCAGTGAGTTTGGACAAAAATGTCACAATCATAGAATGTATGTTGTTTGGCATGACCACCAATTAAAAAAAAAACTAGTTCTGAGCGTAAAAGTAGATGAAATTCCTTCGGTGAGGTCGGACGGTCACCAACGACGGTTCATGACTACAGGGTTCACGGCTGCCACCACCGCGCCAAACAAAGCCTAAACCTATCACATTTTATCTCCTTGAAAAAACTCTAGTCAATTCACAATTATTTTATTGAAAATCATTGCTCATCATAAATATCTAATTTATTAACTTCAGCATAATTTTGAGACACATTTTGTGTTTTATACGCGATTATCAATTCTTATTCAATCAATTTACAGTATTAACATAAGTATGATCACAAACAGCCTTTCATTACTCCCTTTGCTTTTCAATCAATTGTTGTAAGGAAATGCATGAATTCAAGTACAGTTTCTTAGCGGCATTGAAAATATTTTGAATAATCTTTAACATTTGCATAATTATGTTTTTCATTTGACTATTTTAGCAGAATACTATGCTTGAAATTACAACTCAAAAGTTGAAAGAATCCGAAGAGAGAGTCTCAAATCTGCTCAAACAACAAAAGGTTTTATTACTTAAAGTTTTTGTGTCAGTTATTTTAATTTAGAGTTATTTTAGTTAATAACTTGCCATTTTATTTTAAATTAATAGATCGATAGGGATAATTCCATGAAACGGATACTGGAACTAGAAATGTCAACTAAAAAAAAGATAGAAGAAATGCAAACTATATTGGATGACAAACTTGAAGAACAACAATACCTCGAGTCCATTAATTCAAGCCTCATTGTCAAGCATTTTGAGAGCAATACAGAGCTCCAGAATGCTCGGAGACAGCTTTTGAAGGTAATGATTTTATTTTATTTCATTTTTTGTTATCTAGTTAGATACCTGAACACAAAAATTGCTGCCTGGACACAAAAACTGCCTTCACTGAAGCTAGTTCCACTATTTTATGTTCCTTAGGGATTGAATGACAAGTTAAGTGCTCGGACAAAAATTGGAATAAGGAGGATGGGAGCCATAGATGTGAAGGTTTTTCAATCTGTATGCAGGGAAAGGTATTCAAATGAAGATGCTGACCTTAAAGCCGCAATGTTGTGTTCGGAATGGGAAAAACATTTGCGAAACCCAAACTGGCATCCTTTTAAAGTTGTTAAGGTCGATGATAAAGAAGTGGTATGTGCATCTTATATTTCATACTTTTCATTTTTGCGTGCCATTTGACACTTCGCGAACAACTATTTATTTGTAAAAAAAATCAATATATATCAATATAAAATTTTAATTTCTTATGATATATTACTGTAATTGTTTTAAAATTGTATTATTGTGCAGGAAATGTTGAGAGAAGATGATGAAAAATTAGTCTTTTTGAAGGAGCAATGGGGCGAGGTTATCTACAAAATCGTGACGAACGCATTGTTGGAGTTGAACGAATACAACTCTAGTGGAAGGTACGTTGTTCCGGAGCTCTGGAATTTCAAGGAGGACAAAAAAGCTTCGTTAAGTGAGGTGATAGACTATCTACTTCAGAAATGGAGAGCAAGCAGGTGGAATCGAACATAGTTTCAATGCACAGAGTAAGGAAATGACTTGTTATTTGGTTTCTTAAGAAATTGGAATGCATAAAATTTATTCTTGGAGTTATTATGTAAACATTTTTGAAGCAAATAGTCAATTCATTGAGTATATGCTGCGCCCTCCCAGAAATGACTTCCGAAGTTGGGAGGGTCAAAATTATGGTAAATTTTTTTAACTGTGAATTATATTTGTTGGTGGCAGGCAAATCCACTTCTGGTCGAAAACAGAGCAAAGATGATGAACAGTTTTTGGCGGAGAAAAGCTGGCTGAAGGCAGCATAGGCAGAAGTTGAAGCAGGCACGAAAAGCTGAAGAATATGCGAGTTGAAGGAGCTCGCCGGAAGCTCTGAATATTGAAGATTGAACCGGTGGTCTACTCAATTAATAAGGCTTTTAATGTAATTAGTTCCAAAGGGACATATAACCCCTTGGAAATTCTGTTTCTTCACCTTGTCCTGCACCTATAAAGCAGAGAACAATGTATCAGTTTAACATATGAATCTCAGAAAAGAAGTGAAAGCAGTTTTCCATTCTCCTCCCTGTTTTGTTTTTCGTTTCTCCTTCCACCTGCAATAAACATTAAGATGCTTAGTTCAATTTTTCCATTAGTGGTATCAGAGCCAGCTCAATACAACATTTTAATCCTACCACTACTTTTTTAGTAGTTTTCGCGGTGCTTTTCAAACGCCACTAATGATTTTGCGCTGTTTGTACAAACGCCGCGAAATCGCCGTGGATGCCGTCGTCTCCGTAGCCTTTTGCGGTGTTTTTTCAGAAAAACGTAGACTTTGGAGGCTACACCTGCGTTTTTCAAAAAAAGCATTGCAATTTTGGCCTATTGCGGCAGTGTTTTCAAATAAACGCCGCAATTGCTCTCCAGCTTAAATTAAAAAAAATTTGCTCTGAAGAGATAAACCAAACATTGTGAGGAAGCTGCTTTGTAACAAAAGCATCCACTGTAACATATAACCATCTTTTCCTTAGAAGGTGTGAATTCAGCAAGATTGAGAAAATACTCTGTTTTCAGTAGGAGGAAGAAACTTATTTTGTTTGGAAAGGATAACTACTGCACATATTGCATTAGCCCTTCTTATATTGCAGCCATACTTATCATCGTGGTTACTGAACATTCCAGATACACAGATATTTACACATATACCCTTACAACCTAGTTAATATTGTTGGCTTTGGTCTTGTTTGACTTAGTCAACTTGTTTTTATTTTAAGTGATATATTTTATTAATGTTATTGAGGAGAGAGTACGCATTTATTGCGGAGAGAGAATGTATGTAGTTTTTGCTTTGCCTATAAATAGACCCCCCTTTGTAAAGTTTCATGAAGTTGAATAGTTGAATGAAAAATTTCGGCAGAAATTATAGAGAGAGAGAGAGAGAGAGTGCAGGGAGAGAGAGAGATAAACAGTATTCCCGCGGGAATAATAAAAGCTCCCACCATTACCCTCGCCATTTCCTCTCGCCTGCCACCTCCCGCAGGAGCTTCTCGCCACCCCCATCTCGCCAGCCCACAAACTTGTCTCGTGCGGATGTGGAGTAGAAGGAGGAGCAGCCCACATCTCGCCTAAAGGAGTCCTCTCGCCAACCAGCTCGCAGCAGCCCGCACCCGCCGGAGGTTCTCGCCCGCTGCCATCTCGCCGGCGTGGAAGGAAGCATCTCGCCGGAGTGTAGTTCGCCGAGCGTGTGAGCTCGCCGGTGGAAGAGGGTAGTGCTCGCGAGTGGCGTGTTCACCGTGGTGTGGAGGTGTTCGCCGTGGAAGGTCTCGCCGTGGAGTGTTTTCGCCGTGGTGACTATTCGCGTGAAGGAGAGGAAGAGAGCTCGCGTGATTAGGTCTCGCTTCCAACAAGTGGTATCAAAGCTAGGTTCCAAACCTTTGCGGTGACTCGGAAGGTTTGAGGAGTAGGAGTGATGGAGACAAGCGGAGCAATGCCGGGGCAAGTCCCCAAGTTGACAAAAACAAATTATGGGAACTGGAGCATCCAGATGAGAGTACTACTCGCATCAAAGGAGTTGTGGGATATAGTGGAGAATGGGTATGAGGAGCGCACTGCTGCAGCAGAGGCGACGTTGACCAACGCTCAGAAGACGACACTTAGAGAAGCAAGGAAGGCGGACAAGAATGCTCTATTCTGGTTGTACCAAAGGGTTGACGAAGCAACTTTTGAGAAGATCTCAGATGCGAAGACTTCCAAGGAGGCATGAGAGGTGTTGCAACGCTCCATGCAGGGGGTAGACATGGCTAAGAAGGTGAAGTTGCAGTCCCTCCGTGCGGAGTATGAAGTAACGAAGATGCAGAGCACCGAGAAGGTCGGTGACTACGTGACCCGTCTGCGGACGCTCACAAATGAGATGAAGCGCAATGGGGGAGACGATCGATGATGTGAGCTTCATGGAGAAGTTGTTGAGATCCATGTCCAAGAAGTTCTGCCATGTAGTGGTAGCAATCGAAGAGTCGAAGGACCTCACCGAGATGGCCGTGGACGAGCTTGTAGGCTCTTTGCAAGCTCATGAGTATAGGATGTTGCAAGACGATGAAGAAGCGAGTGGCTTGGGAAAAGCACTCCAGACCCAGTTGAACTTTGGGGAAAGTTCAGGAAGAGGAGGCGGCCAGCGTGGCCGAGGTCATCAAGGCAGAGGCAGAGGTAGAAGAGGAGGTAGAAACCAAAATTTCCAGAAAGAGGTGGAGCGACCTCAAGGAGGTTGGCAAGAAGGAAGAGGAAGAGGCCGAGGAGATATGTCCCAAATCCAATGTTACAACTGTAACAAGTTCGGGCATATGAGCTATGATTGCTGGGCTCCGAGGAAGAGAGAAGAGGCAAACCACTATGCCGAGGCTAGGAACAACGGGAACTACACTGTCGCTGGAGATCCGATGATGTTCCTAACCTACCGAGGAGCGGAGGAAGGTAGAAATGAAGTGTGGTACCTGGACACAGGAGCGAGCAACCACATGTGCAGAGATAGGGAGATGTTCTCTAACCTGAAACCCAGTGGGGGTGAGGTTATGTTGGAACAACCCTTTTACTGTTTTGGGCTAGGATCACTATGTACTGATTAGGATCAGTTGACCCCATTGTATAGTCTAAGGGTCAAGTCTTTAGGCTGATAAATTAGCTAGAACTTAAGATTAAATCTAAGGTTCCCAGCGTTCGACGAATGTTTAGCAGCGCTCGACAAATGGCATGTGGCGTTCGACGAATGTCTAGCATCGTTCGACAAATTGTTCTAAGCAGACTGAAGTATTACAGCCAGTTACAGCACTCGACATTCACTGATCAGTGTTCGACGAACGACTAGCAGTACTCGACAGATGGCTCCCAGCGTTCGACAGTTTTTATTGACAGCTCTCAACAGTTCTCCAGCCAGTGTTCGACATATTCTGGACAGCGCTCGACAGATGGCTCCCAGCGTTCGACAGATCATTTATTGAAGCCCAGATTTGTTATCAACTATATTCTATCTATCCTAACAGCAAAACGACGAATATAACGGATCTATTTAATATCCTTTGGACGTATTCTGACAGATAAGGAAGGATATTAAACTGAGTTAATATATTCTCTTCTTTCCTTTTTCCAAGGCAGCAATAGCCGTTGACATTTAATGAAAAGGGATCTTTTCATAGTCAAAAATAAAAGGACCTGCCAAAATCGTTTGAGTCGACAGAATTCAAACGTCGTTCTATTACAGAATAAAAAGGATATATATATATATATAGTATTCAGAAGAACATGATATACACGGTTAGACATCTAAGAAAGTTTCTTCTTTTCTTCTTCCTCTTCTTCTACAAGCAGCACAAAACTTCTGAGAACATCATCCTCAAGAACATTCACTCAGAATCTGCTGTAAATTTAGATCTTCTAAAAGAGCAACAAGCAAATCTGAAGAACCTGTTCTTCCAGATCAAACAGCTACAGGAGATCTTAGTTTTCAAGAGAAAGCTTCTTCATTTTCTGTCAAGCACTTCAATCTGACAGGGGGAGCTTTACAACAACATCCACTAGAGTCTTCTCTCAGCATCTTGACAGAGAAGAACACTATAAACCTTTTCCTTCCCATTTTGTACAGGGTTATAACTCCCTTCAAAAGTTAATCTCGGTGACAGGGCACCTTAGCAAAAACCTGCAGTTTGGTTAGAGCACCTTATCAACAGCTCACCTGGTGTGAGGGCACCTTATCAACAACCTCCTAGTGGATTCCTACCAAAGGTGGTAGAAGAGTAAACGTACCCAGACTTATTGGGGAACTACTATAGCTCCTTGTGTCTTCTGTGTTTGATTATTTCCTGTGGCACTGCTGTTTGTTTTGTGATTACATTTACTTAATTTTCCTATTTATATAATTTTCACACTGCTTACACTTATATGTAACACTATTTTAATTCCGCTATAAAAACTAAGAAAAAGTTTTAATACTCTATTCACCCCCCCTCTAGAGTAACTTAAGATCTGACCTTCACTTTCAATTGGTATCAGAGGGGTGTTGATTCTTTACAGACTAACATCTGAATCACAAAGATCAACCAGATCTTAATTTGTCTAGAGCTCCTTTATCTAAGAATTTTATATCATTCAAAACTCATGGCACAAAACAAGGAATATTCTAGCGCAAGACCTCCTATGTGCAATCTCAATAAGTTTGCACTATGGAAAGCAAGGATTAGGCTTTATATGAACTCTATTGATGAGGAGATTTTTAATGTTATTCTTACAGGACCTCCAGCACCTACAACAACAACCAGCACTACTGCAACAACAGACAACACTGCTGTTCCACCTCCTGAGTGGACTGAGGCTCAAAAGAAGCAAAGAAATGCAGATGCAAAGGCCATGAACATTCTGGCCTTAACTATGTCAGATGACATATTCCAGAAAGTAGTTGAGTGCATCTCAGCAAAAGAAATCTGGGAATCTCTCAACAACATGGTGGCAGGCTCAGCAGATGAAAGGAAAGATAGAAGATCTCACCTGATCTCTCAATATGAGAACTTCAAGAAGGGAGAATCAAAAAATGTTGCTGATATGTACAATAGGCTCAGCCTCATAATAAATGAGCTGAAATCTCTGGACAAAGTGATCTCACTCACAGAGATCAATGATAAAATTCTTATGTGCTTTCCCAGCACATGGGACTCCAGAATCTGGCCAATCAAAGAAGCCAGAAGCCTAAATGAAATCACCACTGAAGCTTTGTTGGGCAAGCTCAAATCTTATGAGCAGCTTATCAAAAGTAGGGAAATTGAAGAATCCACTTCATCCCCAGCACTCAAGAAGGAGAAAAGCATAGCCTTCAAAGCTGCAGAAGAAGAAGGACCAACTCCTACCAAAGAGGAGTTGCTGAGTTTCATAGCCAAAAGATTCTATAATATGACTAAGAAAGATTTCAAAAAGAAGTCATCCAGAAGCTATGACAAGCCAAGGTATGACAAAAATCACTCTAATGAAATTATATGTTTTGGTTGCAGAAAGCCATGACATATTGCTCCTGAATGTCCAGAGAATCAAAACAAAAAGGACAGAAAGGAGAGAAAAAGGGAAAAGGAAGAAAGGAAAGGTTCTAGCAAATCCTCCTCCCACTCACACAAAAAGAAAGGTAGAGGATTTGTAGCAACATCCTGGAGTGAAACAGAATCTGAATCTGAATCTTCATCAAGCTCCAGTGATGATGAAGAAGAAAAGAACTTCTGCATGATGGCAATCAATGCCTCAGCCAGCAAATCTGATGAAGAAAATTCAGAATCAGAAGAAGAAAATGATGCAGATCAGGTAATGTCTGGTTTTGATTTTACTTCAGATGAATTCAAAGCTGAATTCAAAGTCCTTTGCTCAGACTTACTCAACTCTGAGAAAGAAATAATCTCACTCAGATGTAAGTTAGCTGAAATGAAAAAGATGAGTGAAGAAAATGCAAACCTTAAGAAAGATTTGGCTGCCTCCAAAGAACACATTGTTCTCATTGAGAATAAACTTTCTGAGGCCAAGAAATTTGAAGAATCCCTAAATGGGAGAAGTATCAAACTGATGGACATCACAAGCACAGTCAATGCTAGACTTAATAATAGCAAACTGGGCTTGGGTGCCTCATCAAGTGAGCCATCTCTGATTAAGAGAAATATCCTCTCCTCACCTATAAAATTTATTTCTGCTAAAGGCAAAGAAGCTGCAAAAAGAGATAAAGATATTTCAAGCAAGTCTGTTAAGGATAAAAGAATTCAAAAGAATTCGTCGAACGGAGATCGACAAAAAGGTTCAAATTTGTCGAACGGAGCTCGACGAAGTCTGAAAACAGATTTTCAGTATAGTTATCAGATGAACAATAGTCGACCAATTTATCCAAATTTGTCGAACAGATACTATACAGGAAATACTAGAAATTTTACTCCCAAACAAACTAAAAATCCTTTCACTGAATGGATAATACCTCCAAGGAGATATCATCCACAAGGCTATATGGACCAGCCTGAAATGTCATTTATTTCTGAATTTTGTGGTAACACAAAAGGACCCAAGGTAGTCTGGGTCAAAAACAACTAGTTTATGTTTTTGTCTTTGCAGGTACATGGCCATCCAAGATTAAATCAAAAATGGTACTTGGATAGTGGCTGCTCAAAGCACATGACAGGAAACAAGGCCAACCTGAAAAATTACAAGGCACAGCTTGGACCCAAAGTGATCTTTGGAGACTCCAATCATGGTCAAACCAAAGGCATTGGTCAAATCAAGGTTGGAGCAGTAACATTCAAGGAAGTCACCTATGTGAAGGGTCTGAAGCACAACCTCATCAGCATAAGTCAGTTATGTGATGAAGGCTATCAGGTAACCTTTAATAAATCAGAATGTATTATCAAGTCATCTGATAATGTCATTGTTTTATCAGGTATTAGACAGGGTAACATATATTTAGTAAATTTCAATTCCTCTAAATCAGAAATTTGCCTGTTTAATGAGCTAAGCAAACCTAGTGAACTATGACATAAAAGATTAGGGCATGTAAATCTTAGAACAATTGCCAAACTATCTAAAGATAATCTAGTTAGAGGTTTACCATCAGGATCATATAAGAAAGAAGGTTTATGTAGGGCATGCCAGCTAGGAAAGCAAACCAAAAACAGTTTTAAATCCTTATCTAAAAGTGATTCACCTAGAATCTTATTTTTGCTACATATGGACCTTTTTGGACCTATAGCAATAAAGAGTTTAGGAGGGAGTCTTTCACTCTAGTTATTATAGATGACTTCTCTAGATTCACTTGGGTATTCTTTTTGAGAGAAAAGTCAGATTACTTTAAAGTTCTTACAGACTTTCTTAAGAGCATACATATTGAATACTCTACTGTAGTTGCATTGATCAGAAGTGATCATGGCACTGAGTTTGAGTCTCTTCTTATGCAAGAATTCTGTGAGAAGGAAGGTATCAGGCATTGCTTCTCAGCTCCTAGAACTCCTCAACAGAATGGGGTAGTTGAAAGGAAAAATAGAACCCTAATTGATTCAGCAAGAACATTGCTTGCAGATGCTAATTTTCCACTATCCTTTTGGGCAGAAGCTGTTAGCACAGCAAACTATGTTCTGAATAGAAGTTTGATACACAAACTTAAGGGTAAAACTCCTTATGAATTACTTAAAGGGAAGAAACCTAAAGTTGACTATTTCAGAACTTTTGGTTGCAAATGTTTTGTTCATAACAATGATAAGAAATATCTTAGAAAATTTGAACCAAAATCTGAAGAAGGAATTTTCTTAGGATATTCAATAGTTAGCAAAGCATATATGGTATTTAACAAATCCACTCTTAAGATAGAAGAATCCATGCATGTTTCCTTTGATGAAACTAACATGTCTTACAAGGAGAAGAAATCTTCTACCAAGAATGCTTTGCAGGCACCAACTCTATGTGAAGAACTTAATGAACTAAATCTACAGTCAGGAGATTCAATGCAACCATTAGCTCAAAACCTTGAAGACAGTGAAGAAGAAGATCATTCAGATCTTATTGATTATCAGAATCAAGCAACAACAGAACATCCTTCACAGGATACAGTTACTGAACAAAATTCCCAAATAAATATCACTGCAGAATTAACTCCAACTGTTGATCACATCACAGTTAGAGATCACCCAATTTCACAAGTGATTGGTGATATTTCAGCAGGTGTTCAGACAAGACATCAACTACATCAAAATCAGATGCATACTTGCTTTCTATCACAAGTTGAACCTCAAACCATAAAAGATGCAGAACAAGATCCAAACTGGATTCTTGCAACGCAAGAGGAACTCAACCAGTTTGAAAGAAACAAAGTTTGGGATTTGGTTCCAAGACCAAGAGGTCATCCAGTCATTGGCACCAAGTGGGTCTTCAGGAACAAACTTGATGATCAAGGAAATATTGTGAGAAATAAAGCAAGGCTAGTAGCTCAAGGATACTCACAGGAAGAAGGCATAGACTATGATCAAACATTTGCACCTGTGGCAAGACTTGAAGCTATCAGAATATTTTTAGCATTTGCTGCATACAAACAATTTAAGGTATATCAAATGGATGTAAAAAGTGCATTCCTAAATGGAGATATCAAGGAAGAAGTTTATGTGGAACAACCACCAGGTTTAATCTCTCCAACTCACTCTTCCTATGTATTCAAGCTTAATAAAGCTCTCTATGATCTCAAACAAGCTCCCAGGGCATGGTATGAGACCTTAGCTAGTTTTCTATTGGAAAATAAGTTCTGTAGAGGCTTAGTAGACCAAACCTCATTTTTTAGAATATATAAAAATCAAACACTGCTAGTTCAAATATATGTTGATGATATTATTTTTGGCTCTACTGATTCAAATTTATGCAAAAAATTCTCTAAACTTATGCAATCTAAATTTGAAATGAGTAGCATGGGTGAATTATCATACTTCCTTGGTCTACAAGTGAAGCAAACCTCATCAGGAATCTTCATTTCACAATCCAAGTATGCTAAGGAATTAGTAAAAAGATTTGGAATGTCTGATTCCTCTCCCATGAAAACACCCATGGCTTCTAATGCTGTCATTAATGCTGATGAATCAGGGAAACCTGTTGATCAGAAGGTGTATAGAGCAATTGTTGGCTCATTACTCTATTTGACAGCTAGTAGGCCTGATATAATGTTTGCTACTTGTATTTGTGCTAGGTTTCAAGTCAACCCTAAAGAATCTCATCTATCTTTACTAAAAAGAATTTTAAGATATATAAAGGGCTGTCCTAATCTAGGTCTCTGGTATCCAACAGCATCTGAATTTGAATTAACTGGATTCTCAGACTCAGATTATGCTGGATGCAGAGTAGACAGAAAAAGCACATCAGGAACTTGTCAGTTTCTTGGTGATAGGCTTGTGTCTTGGTTTTGTAAGAAGCAGACATCTGTGTCCACATCAACAGCTGAGGCAGAATACATTGCTGCAGGCAGTTGCTGCTCACAGATACTGTGGATACAAAATCAACTTCTAGACTATGATATCAACTTAAATCAATCAATTATATTTTGTGACAATACTAGTGCAATATCTATAGCACAAAATCCAGTTCTCCATAGTAGAACTAAACACATAGAAATAAGGCACCACTTTATCAGAGATAATGTGGATAAAAATAAAATTTGCCTACAGTTCATCTCCACTGATTTACAAAGAGCAGATATTTTCACCAAACCCTTGGATGAAAAGAAACATATTTTCTTTATGAATCAACTGGGAATGATAGATGGAGACTCAATTTGTTGAAAATTATATTTTCTATCCTATCCAAAATATTTTTTTGTCGAACGAAGAACGACAAATTTTTATTCGTCGAACGATGGTCGACAAAAACCTACATCTTCAAGAGTCAGTAAAGAAAATCTCGTTTGTCGAACGGCGGTCGACGAAATTTTCTTTTATTTTTTAAAGTCGGTTCGACTTCAGATTTAATTAGGTTTTGCCGAACAGCGCTCCTCGAATTCTCCTCCCTATTTTTTCGACTATATAACACTTATTTTATCTTATTCTAAGTTTTGCGCCTACAGAAATTGTCTTTCCCTCCAGTTCCTCTCTGCACTTGATCTTCAACTTTCTTTGCAGGAACAATGGCGATTCCTCAGGCTTCTCTGCACCTAATGAAGTTTGACGCAGGCTTTGACATTGACATGGACTCGTTTGCACAGTCAGACCAAATCTTCAAGGATATTCTTCAAACGCTGGATGAACAACAACTAAGGAAATTTCTAAGCACCAGGCAGAAGATAGCTATTGCAGAGATAAAAGAATGGGTTTTCACTGCAAAATCAGTCGATGAAAGTTTGTCGGGAACAATATCAGGTCATCATGTCTCTCTCTCTCCCACCATCCTTTCTGAAATCTTTTGTCTTGAAAATGGTGAAGATGAGTTAGACATAAGCTCAAATGAATTTGATGAAGCTTTAGTCAAAATGGGCCATTTAACTGGAAACCCTAGCCACATTCTGAAAAAGAATCTGTCTCAGGACTACAAGTTCTTAGCAGATATTGTTGGAAAAGTCTTGCTGGGCAAGATTTCTGGGCATGACTATATCAGTAGGCACCAATTTCTATTAATGGTGGCCTTAATGGAGAAGAAGAAAGTCAACTGGAGATCAATCCTTTTTGACCTAATTAAAAAGAAAAACTCTACAGAGAATGTATGCTTTGGAAGAATCTTAGGAATCTTTCTGCAGGAAAGGCATCCAGAACTTCTGGTGTCACCAAAAGTAACAATAAATACCAGCAGGAGGCTGACCTCAGCACTATTTGCTAAATGGGATAGAATAATTCCCAAGAAGAATACAGGAGCTGAGGCCTCCAGAAAAAGGAAAGCTTCTGAGGACACAAGGACTGATCAAATCACTCCCTCTACCCCTCTAGAAGATCCTTCCTCAGTTCCTCCTTCCTCTCATATCCTCTATCCACCTGCTCAACAATCTCCTGCTCATTCTTCATCCCCTCCTTCAACTGCAATATCACCCATCAATGATATTCCAATCTTAACCGCCCACATTAGTGATGCTCCACCTCTATCTTCAGAACCACTACCTACCACACCTCCCTCTCCAATACATAATGAATATCATTCACCTATCCATTCTCCTAGTCCAATCCATCTAGACATTCATACACATACCACCAACATCAGCAATATCATTCCTTCAATATCATCTCCATCCACTTCACAACCATTCACTAGCCATCCACCAGATTATCCATCCCTCAACCTATCCTCTATTGCTGATCAAGTTTTTGATCTTATTCTTCCTAAAATAAGCCAGCTCCTGGATGCAAAACTTGCTCCAGTTCTTCAGGCACTTTCTACTTTATCTTCTAAGATAGCCTCTCTTCCCTCCTCCACTGCTGTCCCTTCTACTAGGGGCCTAGATTCAGGCTGTCCTGAAGCTAGGCAGGGGGAGATGTCCTATGAAGAAGCTCCAGAAACAGAAGGAACTCCAGAAGATGATACAAAAGTTACAATTTTTGATACAGATACACAAGTTATAGAAGTAATAAATAATATATGCTTTCATCCATCCTGTGATCTATATAGCTTATTATCAAAATTTGATGTCACATATACTTCAAGGGTATCACCATACATAGAGGATCTATCAAAGGCTCTGATTTGCCTTCCTCAGAAAATTCATTCTGACATCATACAAAATTACATATCCTCTATTCCTTCATCCACTGTTCAAGACATTCAAATAAAGGATCATTCTGCAGAATATGAAGATGATCCCGCAGAATTCCTTGATGATACAACAGCCCCACAAATTATTTCTTCACCTCCAATTTCTGTATGGAATGAAGAACCAATGCCAAGCTTTGATGAAATCTGGAGAGAAGCAGATGCAGAGTTTGACAAAGCTGAAGAAGAAAGATTAAAGGCTCGGGAAGCAATCAAGAGAATTGATGATTTATACAATAAGCCAATCTCATCTTCTGACTCTGAAGATGATGATGACAACAGTGATTCTGATGATACACTCTCAAAGAAAAGAAAGAAAAGAACAGCTAAGTCAAAGGCTGCTCCCAAACCTCCAAATCCAAATAATGACATTCCTCTGTACATTTTGTATAATGTCCCTCTTGATGAGAAAACTCCTCACTGGATGAAGCTCTCCAGAAATGAGAACAATAGGAGGAAGAAATTCAAGAAGACTGGCTACATCCCTGACAAACCAGTCAAGCACAATCATCCTCCTCCTCCAGCAGCTGGTGCAACAGGATCAGCAGGTGTATCATTTTCCTCTCAGAGGCCAAGCTCTCAACATTCAAGGAGACCTGGTAGTTCTAGTGGTTCTCAAGCCTCTGGATCAGCCAGTGCTCCTTCCTCTAAGAAATCAGCTCCTATCCTTCAAAGAAGTCAAACCTTTTCCTCTTCTCAAATATCTTCAGAATACAAACTTCACATTTCTGATGGAACTCTTCACAGAGATAGAGTACCTCAAAAGGTCACTCAAGACAAAAATGATTCAGAAAATATTTATTATTTTCCAGATCCAGAAGAAGAGAAACTCTGTCAGATGGCAAGACTAAAAGAAACAATTGGGTATGCACAGATTAAAAAAGCTAAAGCTGAAGGCAAAGACTTCTCAAGTTACTCAACCATGTCAGAATACAGAAGAAAAGAACTTGAAAAATACAAAACAGTTAAAGCATTCAATACTGAGGAATATATTGATATGCACCCAGAAGCATTTATTCCTCATGTTAAAGAACAGAAAATCATTGGTGCTCAAGACTTGTTTATCAGCAAAAAGAAATCAGAAGACCCCAACAGAAAAATCATATTCAAGCCACCTTCTCAGGACAAAAAGCCTTAAATAAATTGCTTGGTTATGAATGTAAAGTTTCTGAACTTAGAGCACTTATTTTTATTTTATCTGATGATCTATTTTTATCTATCAGATATATTTCATTTCATTATTACTCTGTTTTGCTGCATCTATTTAATTTTTCTTGTCAAATAGTATCCTAACCCAAATAGGGGGAGATTGTTGGAACAACCTTTTACTGTTTTGGGCTAGGATCACTATGTACTGATTAGGATCAGTTGACCCCATTGTATAGTCTAAGGGTCAAGTCTTTAGGCTGATAAATTAGCTAGAACTTAAGATTAAATCTAAGGTTCCCAGCGTTCGACGAATGTATAGCAGCGCTCGACAAATGGCATGTGGCGTTCGACGAATGTCTAGCATCGTTCGACAAATTGTTCTAAGCAGACTGAAGTATTACAGCCAGTTACAGCACTCGGCATTCACTGATCAGTGTTCGACGAACGGCTAGCAGTACTCGACAGATGGCTCCCAACGTTCGACAGTTTTTATTGACAGCGCTCAACAGTTCTCCAGCCAGTGTTCGACATATTCTGGACAGCGCTCGACAGATGGCTCCCAGCATTCGACAGATCATTTATTGAAGCCCGGATTTGTTATCAACTATATTCTATCTATCCTAACAGCAAAACGACGAATATAATGGATCTATTTAATATCCTTTGGATGTATTCTGACAGATAAGAAAGGATATTAAACTGAGTTAATATATTCTCTTCTTTCCTTTTTCCAAGGCAGCAATAGCCGTTGACATTTAATGAAAAGGGATCTTTTCACAGTCAAAAATAAAAGGACCTGCCAAAATCGTTTGAGTCGACAGAATTTAAACGTCGTTCTATTACAGAATAAAAAGGATATATATAGTATTCAGAAGAACATGATATACACGGTTAGACATCTCAGAAAGTTTCTTCTTTTCTTCTTCATCTTCTTCTACAAGCAGCACAAAACTTCTGAGAACATCATCCTCAAGAACATTCACTCAGAATCTGCTGTAAATTTAGATCTTCTAAAAGAGCAACAAGCAAATCTGAAGAACCTGTTCTTCCAGATCAAACAGCTACAAGAGATCTTAGTTTTCAAGAGAAAGCTTCTTCATTTTCTGTCAAGCACTTCAATCTGACAGGGGGAGCTTTACAACAACATCCACTAGAGTCTTCTCTCAGCATCTTGACAGAGAAGAACACTATAAACCTTTTCCTTCCCATTTTGTACAGGGTTATAACTCCCTTCAAAAGTTAATCTCGGTGACATGGCACCTTAGCAAAAACCTGCAGTTTGGTTAGAGCACCTTATCAACAGCTCACCTGGTGTGAGGGCACCTTATCAACAACCTCCTAGTGGATTCCTACCAAAGGTGGTAGAAGAGTAGACGTACCCAGACTTATTGGGGAACTACTATAGCTCCTTGTGTCTTCTGTGTTTGATTATTTCCAGTGGCACTGCTGTTTGTTTTGTGATTACATTTACTTAATTTTTCTGTTTATATAATTTTCACACTACTTACACTTATATGTAACACTATTTTAATTCCGCTATAAAAACTAAGAAAAAGTTTTAATACTCTATTCACCCCCCCCCCCCCCCCCCCTCTAGAGTAACTTAAGATCTGACCTTCACTTTCAGGTTAGCTTCGGGGATGCTTCGAAGATCTCGCTAGAAGGTAAAGGCTTGGTGGTTGTGAAGCTGAATGGAGAGAAGGTGCATCTGAATGATGTGTACTATGTGCCAGGCTTGAGGACTAACATCTTGAGCCTTGGGCAGTTGGTGGAGAGAGGCTACTGCGTCCAGTTGAAGGATGGGTCTTTGGCGATGAAGAACCATCAAGGGAAAGAAGTGGTGAAGGTGAAGATGACGGCGAACCGTCTCTTTACATTGAAGATGGATACCTAGGAGATGACATGTCTCGCGAGGACGTAGGAAGAAGAGGAAGCATGGTTGTGGCACCATCGGATGGGTCACTTGGGCTTCACAGGCTTGAAGCTGCTATCCCACTCCAGGATGGTGCAGGATCTACCTATGATCTCACCTCCGGAGAAAGTCTGCGAGGCGTGCACGAAGGGCAAGCAGACGAGGCTGGCGTTTGAAGGAGGGAAGTCTCGGAGAGCAAAGAGACTACTTGAACTGGTTCACTCGGACATTGCGGGTCCGTTTGAGACCACCTCAGTGGGCGGAAGCAAATACTACATCACCTTCACGGATGACTTCAGTCGGAAGTGTTGGGTGTATTTTCTGAACGAAAAATCTGAGGCCCTTGATAAGTTCAAGGAGTTCAAGGCGATGGCTAAGAAGGAGAGTGGTCATCCACTGAAGGTGCTGAGGACTGATAGAGGTGGGGAGTACACCTCTAGACTGTTTGATGTCTTTTGCAAGGAGAATGAGATCTCACACCAGTTGACGACGACGTACTCACCACAGCAGAATGGAGTCACGGAGAGGAAGAATCTCACCATCATGAACATGGCGAGAAGTATGGTGAAGGGCAAAGGGTTGCCGAAGATGTTCTGGGCGGAGGCAGTGTAGTGTGCGGTGTATCTACTGAACAGATGCCCCACGAAGAGTGTGAAGTTCATGACCCCGTTCGAGGCTTGGAGTGGCTGGAAGCCAAGCGTGAAGCACTTGAGGGTCTTTGGGTGTGTAGCTCATGCTCACGTCCCGGACCAAAGAAGGAAGAAGCTCGATGATAGGAGCGAGAAGTGCATCTTTGTGGGATACGCTCCGGAGAGCAAGGCCTACAAGTTATACAACCCAGTGACGGAGAAGGCCATAGTCTCGAGGGACGTTGTGTTTGAAGAAGACATCTGCTGGAGCTGGGATGAGGAGACAAGGAGCAAGAAGGGGATGTTCTTTGAAGATGAGGTGGAAGGTGGTCATGAAGCAGGAGCTGAGGATAGTGGGGTTGAGCCACCATCACCACCTAACGGACATTCAGGGGGAGCTTGCACTCCCAACTCAAGTGGAGGAAGTTCTAGTGGAGCAAGCACTAGTGGAAGCAAGGATGATCGTCCTCAACCTAGGATGAGAAGGATGAAGGAGATCTACGAGGAGACGGCACCAACACTTAACGATTTTTCTTTATATTGTTTGTTGGCAGATTGCGAGCCGCACTCCTATGACGAAGCAGCCCAGGAGAAATCTTGGAGGATGGCGATGGATGCTGAGATGGCTTCCATAAAGAAGAATGAAACTTGGAAGCTGGTCGATCCACCCGCGGGCCACAAACCCCTCGGGGTGAAGTGGGTCTACAAGGTGAAGAAGAACAAGGATGGAGCTGTGGAGAAGCACAAGGCTAGGCTCGCCGTGAAGGGCTACAGGCAAGTCCAAGGAGTGGACTATGACGAAGTCTATGCCCCAGTGGCGAGGATTGACACCATCAGGTTGATCATCGCACTGGCAGCTCACTATGGGTGGAAGATCATGCAGATGGATGTGGTGGCAGCATACCTCAATGGCTACCTGGAGGAGGATGTGTACATTGAGCAGCCTCCGGGGTATGTTGTGAAGGGCCAGGAGAAGAAGGTGTGCAAGTTGGGAAAAGCATTGTACGGGCTGAAGCAAGGGGCAAGAGCATGGAATGGGAGAATCGATACATTCCTTCAAAAGCATGGATACATCAAGTGCCCGTACGAGTATGATCTGTTGACGCCAGGAAAATCCTGACCTCAAAATTCGGACCTTTGCAGCCGGAGGCTACTTGCCCAGCTATCCGACGAGATGATCAAACTGGCGACTATGAGAAAGCTAGGAGAGCAACAACAGGACCCCAAATGCTGCGGTAGGGAGGTCCCACCACACTCACCGCACCAAAGTGTTGACGCCAGGAAAATCCTGACCTCAAAATTCGGACCTTTGCAGCCGGAGGCTACTTGCCCAGCTATCAAACGAGATGATCAAACTGGCGACTATGAGAAAGCTAGGAGAGCAACAACAGGACCCCAAATGCTGCGGCAGGGAGGTCCCACCACGTACCCGAAATCTCCAAGGAGTCTTTCCCTCCACAACCAAGAATGGCCAAGCAGGGTACGAGGAAAGCACCGACTTGGCTAACAAGCAGGGGTGACGGGCTCGAGAATTCGGAAATCGGGATCCAGAAGCTCAAGCACAGGTGCCAATCCAAGTACCCCTGGGGTCCTATTTATAGGCAACCAAGGGGTAGGGTGGGTGGGGGGGGGGGGGGGGGGGGGGGGGGGGGTTATAGCCCAGCCCTAACCTGGCGACATGCGGGATACTCGGCATGTATCTCCGACCATAGTCGCCCATCTGGCGAGTATTAGTTGCTGCTCTTCTGTGGCTTGCGTAGGTCTTCTGTGGCTTGCTGGACGTCTGGGGCGACATATGGGATACTCGGCACGTATCTTCTACCATAGTCGCCCACATGGCGAGTATTAGCCAATACTCGCCAAGCCTTCTTTGGCTCCTGCTGGCTGATTTGTCTTGTGTCTTGGACTGCTGGTCTCTGCGCTGACCCTTTGACCTTTGACTTCTGCCTATGTGGCCTTGAGTGGGTCCTACCCTCGGAGAATAAGGTTTGTGCACAATCCCCGCTCTTTGCGAGTAACATAGTTGCTCGGAAAGAAACATCCAACCTTTATTCGACGAGCTTCTGTCTGGGCGAGTATTGGGAAATACTCGGAATCTCATCGGCCGACGTCTGGGCTCTATATATAGGGGGGGGGGGTCTCCGACGAATCCGTCCTTCTGCACTCGCACATAATGTCGCTAGCTTTTGCCGAGGCTGCCAAAAAGGCCAAGGCTGATCTCGCGAATCTGATCGGCGTTCCAGCTCTTTCTTCCCGTGATGCCGAACTCGATGCCTTCCTCGCCACTAAGAAGAGAAAAATGAATGCTAAGAAGAAGAAGAAAGGGAAGAAGCAGGAGGTGACTACAGAGAACGTCGCCGACCCTTTGGGCGAGCGACGCCAGCAGCTGCTGGACGACTTGGGTCTCATCCATGAGGGGAACTCGCCTGCTTCCGCTCCTCCTCCTCTTTCGGCAGAGGTCGCCCCGGAGGCGAGTAGGGTTGGGGCCCAAACTCAAGCCCAACCGGACCTTCCTCCTGCACGAGGTGAGCTCTTTTTCTGAAGACTATGCTGCTATAATAACCACTCCTAGCGAGATTTCTGACGCTGCTTTGCTTCTTCTTTCAGATCCTCCGAGTACCGAGGTTCGGGAGGAACCTTCGGATGCTGTGCCGCTGCGATCATCCTCGCTGATCTCGCCTGAGGGTGGATCTCGAGGTGGTCGCGTGGTGAGGATCCTCCACAGTTCATCCGTGGAGAAGAGGCCGATGAGCGAGCATGGGGCTCCTCTGTCGAGCATCAATCCTCCTCCGCCACCACCTGACTCGCGACCAGAGCTGGCGAGCAGCTCGCATCTGCCTGGGGTTGTGTTGCCGCCGCCTCCTCCTGGACTTCCGCCCTCATTGGCTCCTCCGGGCGATCAGCGCCCTTCTATTTCAACTGGTCCCTCTATCCACCAAGGGGAGTCCTCGCGAAGACGCGGGACTGGAGGGTCTTCGGCCTTCTTCGCTCCAAGGGGTGGAGGGTGCACAAGAGATGGTCGCAGTCGGGGGAGCACGCCCCATAACCGGGATCATCCTGGCGGCCACTCTTCTCGCCGAGATGGCGTTCATCACAGCCTCTCCCCGCATCGAGGAAGGGTCTCTCCTCGTTGGCGATCTCGCAGCCCTGGTCGCCGACGTTCCCGCAGTCCTTGGCCAGGTACTTTGGTCGCTGCCTTTGGATAATTGCCACCGCTCTTTTGATTTCTGCGGGAGTTCTGACTCTTCATACGCTCTTCTGCAGGTCGCGCTAATACTCCCGTGGGAGCATTGATCGACGCCGTCGGGCTTCCCCCTCGCGAGTACCAGGAGAAGGCTACTCGCGCTATCTTGGATTTGGAGTCCAGGATAGAGCGGCTATCGATCTACGAGCCTCATCGTCGCTTGACTGAGATGGAGTCGCGGGTTGAGCGCCTAGCGGCCAGTGACCCTCATCGTCGCCTGACTGATTTGGAGGCGCGAGTATCCCGGCTGGAGGAGTTTGATACTCGCCTGTCGGGTACTGAAGCTCGCCTCCAGTCTATCAGCGACTTGGAGCGCAGGGTGGCGCGGATCGAGCACCGGCAGCAGCTGCATCATGACGAGCTGGTCGGGATGCGCGTGAGCATGGGCTCGGTGGGGAGGCTGGCGATGATCGAGGACCAGCTGCGGCAAGGCGAGGATGCTATGTCCGTGGCCTTCGAGCATTTCAAGCGTGCTCGCAGTTTGGGCTGGGTCGGGCGTCATCCTCAACCTCAGGATCCCCAGGCGACCACTCAAGCGCAACCTTAGCTGCTGCCCCTTCTTCATTTTTCTTCTTCTTTGTAGCTTGTAGCTCCTGGCGAACATCTTGTATCTTTAAACACTTTATTATTTGAAGTAGTATTGATTTGCCGAGTAATTGGCTACTCGCCTTTCATTCTTGTTTTGCTTTACTTTATCTGTTGTTGTTTGGATTTTTTCTCTATCTTCTTTTTGTTGTTTGCCGAGCATATGTTGAATGTCGCCTGCATCCTGGCGAGTTTCTTTGTGTTTCTGTGATGTAGGTACTCGCTAGCTGAAGGTCGGCATTTTGACGTGCTCTGAGCCTTTGGCGATTTACTTCGATACTCGTCACCCCTAGTCGTGCTCGCGGAGTCGTGTTCGACAAGCCAGGTTATCCGACTACTATAAATAGGGGGGTGGGGGGTGGGTGAGTCTTAAATACGCTTTTGGCGATCTCTTGCTCCTTGAGCGACTACCTTACGGACCTCTTCTCTTCGCTCCTCTTCCATACTCGCTCCCTTTCCTTCATTCCCAAAATGTCTGACGAGGCGACCATCAGGCGGGCTAACCATGCTAAGAATTTCGAGGAGAACTCTTTCAAGAAGCCGATTACCCAACAGAAGGACTTGGATGACTTCAACGCCAAGTTCACGGCTCCGGGGTATGTCGCCAGGCTTCCTCGCCAGTCTGAGCGACTAAACACTTCCTCGCCCTTGGCGATGATCTTCCCCATCCGTCACTTCGAGGTCGGTCTTCGACTTCCCTTGTGGCCGGAGTTCCGTCAGATACTCGGCTTCTTCGGGATAGTCCCCGCCCAGATTAATCCCAATGGAGTGGCGATTATCGTGGGATTCTTGTGCTTCCTGCGAGAACAGAATATTGTCTTTGACCTTGCGATCTTTAGGCGAGTATTCTCCATCATGGCGACCGGCGAGGGCGTCATCTTCCTGTGTAGCCATGTCTGCACTCTGGCGGGTACTTCAAACAAGAATCACCGCTGGGTGGAGCGACTAGTCGCCACCGAGGGCGACTTCGCGGGCATCTCCAGTTCGCCCATCCAACCGTCGGAGAATGTCTTCACGGTCCCCTTCCCGAGGGAGAGTTAGGAGAAGCTGCTCGACTCCTTCAGGCATCGTCGCTTTGACGTGGTGTTCTGGAGGAGGCGAATAGACGAGCTCACGGAAGTTCGCCTAGGGGAAGGTACTTTTGCGCGAGCATCATCCATACTCGCCCTTGAGCCTTGATCAGGCGACTAATCTTTGGTCTTCTTGTTTGCAGGCGTGCAAAATCTTCCGCGCGACGCTCTTCCTCCCGCGTTGAAGGCGACGGCTGCCACCCAAGGGGGTGTGGGAACCTCGGCGCGCGAGGTTGGGGGCTCCTCCCCAATCGCCTTGTCGCCAGGAGGCGATGATCTAAATGTCGCCGGTGGTGGGGTCGGGACCTCGAAGAAGCTAACGGGCAAGGCTAAGGCCTCTGAGCCCAAGAGACAGAAGAAGGAGGTCGCCCACATGGATCTGGGCAAGAAGGCGGATCCCTCGGAGGCTGGCGAGCCGAGCGACCATCCGCTCTTCAACGAGGGCATCCGTAGCGAGGATGCCTATGGTCGCCCATTGGTGACCTGGGCTGAGCGCGCCCACGAGGTGACCCTTAGTTCCAACCTCCCCGCCTGGTCGAAAGACTGGGAGGACAATGAGGAGGCCTTCGACGTGACCTACGTCCTCTACGGTCGCGCGGACGCCGAAGTCCTGCAGGACACGACCGCCGAGGATCTAACTCACCAGACCTCGCGCTCCTTCTTGCGATCCGCCGAGCTGGCTCATGCAACAGCAAGGCGACTGCTCAAGTATGAGCAGGCGATCAAGGTGCAGGGCCCGAAAATGGTCGCCATGGCGAACAAGATTAAGGAGTTCGAGGTATTCGCCCTTGCGACTTTACTCGTTTTTTAGGATACTCGCTTCCTTGCAAACTTGTTTAAACTAACCTTCTTCTTTTCGCCCGCTGCAGGCTGCCGAGCTGGAGTCGACAAAGAGGCTGTCTCAGGCCGAGAAGGAGCTGGAGGATACTCGCTCGGCCCTGGAGGTCGCCCAGATCCGTATTGCCGAGTTGGAAACTCGGCCTGCCGAGCAGCAACCGGCAGAGGCGGCCATTCCGAGGGGCAAGCGCATAAGGATGCACGGCGATGACATGCCGTATATTCGCCGGGAGATCGCGCGAGCAACGGGGGAGGTCATCCTGAACCAGCTGAAAGCAGACGATCTTCTGAAGTCGGAAGCTATGGGATTGACAGTGGGGGACATCATTCCGGCGCTGCTCGCCGAAGAGTCCACCTCCCCCTTGCGAGTATCCTCGCCGCAGCCTAGCGAGGCCAAGGATGAAGATGATGAGGACGACGATGATGATGACGACGACGATGATGATGATGATGATGCTGACGTGGATATAGAAGGCGAGGATGTCGCCTAGTCGCCTGGGCTCCCTTTTTGTTCGCCCGACGACCTTTTTGTGCAGTTCATTTAATATACCTGTAACTTGATGTTCACAAGATTTTTTGCATAAATGAAAGGAACTGGATTATATTGCTTGCCTGTTCTTTGCCTTTGTATTTATTTCCTCGCTTGTATGTCGCTGAGGCTCCTAGGCTCGAGGTGAGGTTGAGTGCTCGCTAGGCTCAGGATTTCGGCAAGGTTGAGTACTCGCTACTGCATATTTGCACCAACATACTCGCACCTGCATTCTTGCTCCCAGGGCCTTGACTTGCACTTTGATGTTTTGATGCCTTCGAAGGATGACGTTAAGTATGGGATGGCAGCCGGGCAGGTCCCCCAGGGACACACATTCTCGGGGCCTCCGTTGACTTGGATGCTTGTTGTCTTCGAAGGATGACGTCAAGTATGGGATGGCAGCCGGGCAGGTCCCCCAGGGACACACATTCCTGGGGCCTCCGTTGACTTGCATGCTTGTTGTCTTCGAAGGATGAAGTCAAGTATGGGATGGCAGCCGGGCAGGTCCCCCAGGGACACACATTCCCGGGGCCTCTGTTGACTTGGATGTTTGTTGTCTTCGTCTTTTGGTTGGTCAAATCGGTCACCTTCTTTTCCAAGTCGGGATATCGGCGTCCGGACTTCTTCCTGGTAATCCCTCCAGTCGAATGAGAAGCGCAGTCGATACGAACCGTGGCCAACATGCAAGGGGGGAGATGATCTCGACCGTCAGTACAGAGGCTTGGTCTTAAAGGGTTGCTGAACCGAGGCACTGTCCCATCATCCGTTCCGAGGTTTTACGAGGTTCAAGTCGGAGGCTTATTTCCCAACTGGTGGTGACGGATATCGACGAGCAGATCGTCCGATAGTGAATGATAGTCGGGGAGTTCCGTGGGGACACACCTTCCCGAGGTCTCCTCCTACCTGGATGATGAATGCCGACCAAACCTGTTTCCTGCTACTCAACAATTTTAAGGGGAGTTTAAGCACATTTAAGCACATTAGCTCACTCAATCAGAAGAATGCTGGAAATAAGACGCTTTGAAGCGAGCTGGTTTAAATTGATCACTTCTTTGCCCGATCGGAAGGTCGGCGTCCAGACTTCTTCCCTGTAATCTCTCCAGTCGGATGAGAAGTGCAATCGATATGAACCGTGGCCAACATGCAAGGGGGGAGCTGATCTCGACCGTCAATGCAGAGGCTTGGTCTTAAAGGGTTGCTGAACCGAGGCACTGTCCCACCATCCGTTCTGGAGTTTTACGAGGATTAAGTCGGAGGCTCATTTTCCAACCTTGCCTGTGGACCAATTCTACCTGTTTTTCTTTTTTATTTTAGGAGCTTACAGCTCTCAAGGGTATGCGACGCCTTTATTCAAGGGTCCCCTAAGCTAGTTAAATTGATCGCCTCCTTGCCAGATCGGAAGGTTGGCGTCCAGACTTCTTCCCTATAATATCTCCAGTCGAATGAGAAGTGCAGTCGATACGAACCATGGCCAACATGCAAGGGGGGAGCTGATCTCGACCGTCAATGCAGAGGCTTGGTCTTAAAGGGTTGCTGAACCGAGGCACTGTCCCACCATCCGTTCTGGAGTTTTACGAGGATTAAGTCGGAGGCTCATTTTCCAACCTAGCATGTGGACCAATGTTACCGGCTTTTTCTTTTTTCTTCTCTGAAGATGCTTGCTGTGACAGAAAAAGCTTACCGATCCCATGTTTTATTTATAAATCTATAGGGATTACAAGGGTGGGACATACACATTCCCCCTTAGGGGTAGAACCTTTTCAGGTCATCACCGCTCCAAGTATTCCCAAGCAGCTCTCCTTCCTGGTTCTGTAGACGGTATCCTCCGGTTAGGAGTGACTCGTGGATGATGAAGGGCCCTTCCCAGTTTGGATGGAGCTTTCCGATGGCCACTGATCGTCCCACCGCGTCTACCTTCTTCAGGACCAGGTCACCTTCTTGGAAGTGCTTGAGGCGAACATTTTTATCGAAATGCCTCGCCATTCGTCGCTTGATCTCCTCTTGTCTGGCGGAAGCTGAATCTCTAAGTTCTTCGATGTAGTCGAGAGATAGCTTCTGAGCCTCCTCATTCTCTAGTCGCCATCCCTCACTTCCGCCCTCGGCGGCGATGACCCTTGGACTTTTGACTTCAAACTCTACTGGGATGAGAGCTTCCGATCCGTGAGAGAGCTTGAACGGTGTCTCCCCGGTAGCTGAGCTAGGAGTGGTCCTCAAAGCCCATAGAACCGAGGAGAGCTGGTCCGCCCAGTTACCTCGCAGGTTCTCCACCTTTTTCTTCAATAGGTTGATGATCAGCTTGTTGGCGGCCTCCACTTGGCCATTGCTCCTCGGGTGATGTACAGAGGCGAATCGAAGATCAGTTCCCAGTTGTCTGCAGAAATCTTCTAGCTCCAAGCTGGCAAACTGAGGACCGTTGTCGGTGATGATGGCGAGAGGAATCCCAAACCTACAGACGATCTCCCCCCAGATGAAGTTCTTTACGACTTGAGAGGTGGTCTTGGCCAAAGCTTTGACCTCGATCCACTTGGAGAAGTAGTCGATCATGACGAGAATGAACTTCCTCTGACCACTAGCTAGGGGGAAAGGGCCAATCAAATCCATTCCCCAAATGGCGAACGGCCATGGGGCGGTGATTGAACGGAACTGCTGGGCTGGCTGCAACTGGAGGGGGGCGAAGAGCTGGCACTTCTGGCACTTTTTCGAGAAGAGCTCAGCATCCTTCCGGATAGTAGGCCAGAAGTAACCATGTCTTAAGACCCTCTGCTCTAAAGTGCGAGTCCCAGAATGACTTCCACACTCTCCCGAGTGGATCTCTTCCAACACCCGGGGTACTTCGTCTTCAGAGATACATCTGGCTAGGGGGCCCGAGATAGTTTTGCGGTACAGCTCCCCATCTTGCAAAAGATAATACGCCGCTTTATACCGAAACCTCCTCTGGTCCCCTTCACTTGCTGGAAGCTGGCCGGTGGCGAGGAATGTCACGAATGGGTCCGTCCACGAAGGACGCTGCTCGATCTCCATCATCTCTCCTTCTTCGATGGATGGCCGGAACAGCTCGGTGATGGTTCCTCCAGCTCTCGGCCCATACTTGGCCAAACGATCCGCCGCCGAGTTCTCCTCTCTTGGGACGTGCTCGACGAAGAAAGACTGGAAGCCTCCAATCAATCCCTTGACCTTCACCAAATATTTCTGCAGGATGATGTCGCGTACTTCGAACTCTCCTCTAATCTGCGACGCGACCACCATCGAATCCGTGAAAGCCCGAACATCACGGATCCCTAGCTCTCTGACAAGATGCAAGCCTGCCACTATGGCCTCGTACTCTGCCTGATTATTCGTGACGGGGAAGAGGATCTCGATGGCCTGCTCGATCCTCGTTCCCTGTGGGCTGACAAGAACGATGCCTACTCCCACAGAGCTCCTTCCCGAAGCTCCGTCAACAAACATCTTCCAAGGGATTGGGTCGAACACCTCTTCCCCTGGCTCTGCTTCTGCCGAGAAGTCTGCCAAGAAGTCTGCTACCGCTTGGGCCTTGATCGCCACCCAGGGTGAGAAGGAGATGTCGAACTCGCTGAGTTCTACCGACCATTTCGCTAATCTCCCTGAATGCTCCACTCCTTCCAAGATGTTTCAGAGAGGATGATCAGTCACTATTCAGATGGAGTGAGCCTGAAAATAAGGCCGGAGCTTCCGCGCTGACACCACCAAGGCGAAGGCAAGCTTCTCCAGGATTGGATACTTCAGCTCCGCCTTCTTTAGTACCCGACTGACGTAGTAAATGAGTAATTGTTTTTTTTCTCTCTTCTCGGACTAGCACAGAGCTCACAGCCTCTGCCCCTACTCCCAGGTAAATGAGCAGGTCTTCGCCTTCTTTTGGGCTCTGAAGGAGAGGTGTCTGAGTTAACTGCTCTTTTAGCTTCACGAATGCCTTCTCGCATACTTCGGACCACTCAAAATTCTCCGTTTTGCGGAGTGTTCTGAAGAATGGAGAGCACTTCTCCCCGACCTTCGACAGGAAGCGGCTAAGACCCGCCAACCTTCCAGTTAACCTCTGCACCTCCTTCATTGTCTTCGGGGAAGGCATCTCCAGGATCGCCTTAACCATGTCGGGGTTGGGCTCTACTCCCTCCGGGGTAAGGAGATGCCCCAGGAACTTGCCTCTTCCTGCTCCAAAGACACACTTCGCAGGATTCAACCTCATTTTGAATCTCCTTAGCGTCGCAAAGGTCTCCACCAGATCCACAATATGTTCCTGGACGCTCTTGCTTTTAATCAAGAGGTCGTCCACATACACCTCCAGGTTCCTCCCCTTTTGCTCTTTGAAAATGTGATCCATCATCCGCTGATAGGTGGCTCCGGCATTTTTCATCCCAAAGGGCATCATTTTGTAGCTGTAGCGGCCATCATCAGTGATGAATGACACATCGCGGCAGTCAGGGGGATGCATCCGGATTTGATGGTATCCTGAAAACGCATCAAGAAAGCTCATTACAGAAAAACCGACGGCTGAATCAACCAGCGCGTCGATTCGAGGCAAGGGATAACAATCCTTCAGACATCTTTTATTCATCAAAGAAAAGTCTACACACATTCGCCAGCTGCCCCCTACTTTCTTAACCATTACAACATTTGAGACCCAGCCTGGATACTGGATCTCTGACACAAAGCCTGCGTCTAGCAGCTTCTTCACCTCCTGCCGGATTGGCTCGGCCAGGATAGTGGCATTTTTCCTCTTTTTCTGGCGGACGGGCTGGGCCGCGGGATCCAAATTGAGGTGATGACAAGCGACCTCAGGATCGATCCCCGGCATCTCTGCTGCGCTCCAAGCAAAGATGTCGACGTTCTCTTGAAGACATGCCGCCATCCTTATCTTCTCTTCGATCTTCAGGGACCCACCGATCTTCACCAGCCCGGATGCTCCTGTTGTGGAGAGCACCTCGATCTCCTCGACTTCCTCAGCTACCTCCAGCCTAGGTGGGCTCTCCAGCACCCTTCCGAATTCTTCCGCGTCAGCCATCCAGCTGATGGTACTGACGGCGCTGAGGTAGCACTCTCTGGCGGCTCTTGGATCGCTCCTGATCCTCACCTGAACATCCCCCTGGCAGTACTTCAAGCACTGATGGTAGGAGGATGGGACGGCCTTGAAGGCGTTGAGAAGTGGCCTCCCGAAGATGGCCTTGTAACAGCTCGGGGCGTCGACGATTACGCATCGACAGTTGATGGAGGTGCCACCGAGGGTTACAAGGAGATCTGCCCCTCCTTCCACCTCCTTCTTCTCTCCGGAGAAGCCAAAGTCGGGACCATCTGATGCTCGAATTTTGTCGGGCCTAACTCCCAATCCATCGAACGTCCCTTTGAAGATGACGTTCACGGAGCTACCATTGTCGACCAGAATTTGATCAATGGTGAAGTCTTCCACTGCGGCCTGGATGACGAGGGCATCATGGAAGGGGTTCTCATTCCCTAGCATGTCCTCCTCTGAGAAGGTGATCTCTTCCAATGGGGGCGGGGCTTGAGAGGTCGAAGCGACGCTCCGACGGTAGATCTGATGGAGGCTCCCCTTTCGGGACGCTCCCAGCCCGGCTCCCCCATGGATCACTCCAACTCCTCCTCCCCCTCGACCCCCTTGGCCAAGCTCTCCACGACCTCCGCGGTCGACGCGATCCTCGTTCCTCCTTCGAACGACGGCAGCCTGCCCTGCCTGCGGCTCGGCAGGGGCCTCGATCCTCCGCTGCTCTCCTCCGTCTTCCCCTGCGTCTAGCTTCCTTCTGGCCTCCCAAAAAGCTGGGCAGGCCATCATGGCATGCCCCTCCGCCTGGTGGAAGTCGCAGTAGAGCGGGACCTCTTCCATCTGCTCCTTCCTTGGCTTCTTCTTCTTCTTGCCCTGAGGGTGCCCAGGCCTGGCAACCATCATGGCTTCATCTCTCCTTCCCTCTCGCCTTCCCTGCTGGTGGTAAGGCCTCCTCTCGGGGGATCTCCCCCTCTGATCCTGACGCTGGTGCCGTCCAGCCGGCCTCCAGGGCGGCCGGTTGTCCGGAACCTGATAACGCCTCTCCTCTTCTCGATGCTTCGGAACCACGACGGGTCGCCTCTCGTCGTTCCTACTTGGCTCCTCCCTTCTCCTCTCTTCTCGCCGCTCTGGCTTCTTCCTTTTTGCCCTCGGGGGCTCTTCCCTCTTACTCTTCTCTGGGACCTTCGCCCTCTCTTCCTCTCCTGCCTTGGTCATCTCTGCTAACTTGGCCAAGAAGTCCCGGTTGGAAGCCTCCCCCTGAACGAACTTGTTGGCCCTCACGATGAGGTTGTCGTAGAGTAGGGAGGGTTCCTGCCGAGCTCCAGCTTGAAGAGGCCTTGCCCTATCCCGAACGTCAAGGCCAGCTGCAGGATGGTGCGATCCACCTCCTCGATATGCAGCACCTCCTCTTGGAAACGCTCGATTTAGGCCCCCAACGGCTCATCCGCCCTCTGGGTCACAAGGAACAGAGCTGTCGCCTCCTTCTTCAGCTTCTGGGCCGTGGCGAACTGGGTCGTTACTCCACGGCACAGGTCTTCGAAACAGTAGATCGAGCCCAGAGGTAATTGGTGGAACCAGTCCCTGGCTTTCCCTGTAAAAGTGATGGCGAACAGCCGGCACTTGAACGCATCCGACATGGTTCGGATAGAGATAATATCCTCAAACCACTGGATGTGACGAACAGGGTCGTCCCTCCCGGTGTAGTATTTCAACACAAGATCCCTGAATCCATCCGGCACGGGCGCGACAACGATGTCTTCACTGAATGGGCTCCTCCCACTTGCTGGACGACGGTCTTCAAGCTGGCGAGTATCATGGCCATACTCGCCATAAGGCCGAGTATCCTGATATCTCGCCTGCTCTTCCACCTCGCGGAAGCGAATTCCTTGCGAGGATTGCGGGAAGGGCTGCGACCTCCTTGGTCGCTCGATCTCCGGATCGACGTGCTCCTTGCCTGCGCGCCGGGTATGCTCCTCAACCTCGGTCAGCACCGGGCGATTAGGCGAGGTCGCCGTGCCCTCCGCACCCTGCTGGAACACTGCTCGCATATCCCCTTCCATGCGCTGGGCGAATGCTTCAAAAACTTCCATCGTCACGAACCTGCCAGTTCCTGACGGATTGCCGACCACTTCCTCGTGGTCGCCTTCTACGACCATCTTGTCTTCCGATTAGGTTTTCTCCCTCTGACTGCGATCCACGCTCACCGCACCAAAGTGTTGACGCCAGGAAAATCCTGACCTCAAAATTCGGACCTTTGCAACCGGAGGCTACTTGCCCAGCTATCCGACGAGATGATCAAACTGGCGACTATGAGAAAGCTAGGAGAGAAACAACAGGACCCCAAATGCCGCGACAGGGAGGTCCCACCACGTACCCGAAAGCTCCAAGGAGTCTTTCCCTCGACAACCAAGAATGGCCGAGCAGGGTACGAGGAAAGCACCGACTTGGCTAACAAGCAGGGGTGACGAGCTCGAGAATTCAGAAATCGGGATCCAGAAGCTCAAGCACAGGTGCCAATCCAAGTACCCCTGGGGTCCTATTTATAGGCAACCAAGGGGTAGGGGGGGGGGGGGGGGGGGGGTTTATAGCCCAGCCCTAACCTGGCGACATGCGGGATACTCGGCATGTATCTCCGACCATAGTCGCCCATCTGGCGAGTATTAGTTGCTGCTCTTCTGTGGCTTGCGCAGGTCTTCTGTGGCTTGCTGGATGCCTGGGGCGACATATGGGATACTCGGCATGTATCTTCTACCATAGTCGCCCACATGGCGAGTATTAGCCAATACTCGCCAAGCCTTCTTTGGCTCCTGCTGGCTGATTTGTCTTGTGTCTTGGACTGCTGGTCTCTGCGCTGACCCTTTGACCTTTGACTTCTTCCTATGTGGCCTTGAGTGGGTCCTACCCTCGGAGAATAAGGTTTGTACAATGTGCATACCTAGGTTCCCTCTTTTTTGATGCTCAACCTAGAAGATTGATTGTGCTTGAAACCTTACCTTGTGTAGTTGCACTTTCTTTATATTAGTACTTGTGCTAGTATGGCTTGCTCGCAGGGTAGAAGCTCCGCCACCCCGGGAAAGGGGTGGGGTCGTTATAATTTGGTCAGCTTTGCTGACCGTTACCTTGTTTTCCACCGCTTGGTGGAATGTTCTTATGCAGGTGCAAGTGAGCCTAGCGGAAATTAGCGGGCGGTGGCCCTTATGCTGAGTTGGCCCTCGAAGGCCAGCCTCTTTTCTGTTTTCCTTGTACTGTCGGCCTGCGTGCCGATGTATGTTTGGAGTTTTTATCACATTTGGTAAATGTAAGGCCTTAAGGCCGTAGATCTATTTTATGGTTTCATTCCTATGATAGTGGACAGTTCTAATTGAAATGTTTTTAATCAAATGCTTCCGCTTACGTTTTGTACTCTCGTGTAGTTGTATTCTTTTCTGTTTATCACCTTTTAACTCCTAGCTAGTGTGGTTTGTATTGGGTGGGGTCCCGGCCGGACCCGCTGTTATACTTTTCGTACTGGCAGGGTGTTACAATTTGGTATCGGACTTAAGGCGTCGATCCGTAGTTTAGCAAATTCGGGACGAATTCCTTTTAAGGGGTGGTGTGCACGGGATGTGCATTCACCTAAAACGACAAAAACTAATAAGAATGTCCACTTAGGAATGGAAAAACATACTTGTTTGCGGAACCTGAGCGTTCCATGATTGTTGTTTGCTACGTTTTCGGTCACTAAATTGTGCCTTGCATGATTATAGGTGACGAGAAGTGCTGCGGGGCAGTCTCGACCCCGTAACACCGCTGAAAATAGTGGGTCGTCTGAGGTGCCAGCGACCACTCCTTCGGCTGAGATGATCAAGTTAGTCGCTGAAGCGGCTTCGCGATGATCAACACTCAGTTCGGGCGGCTTGCACAACCTACTACTCCAACTCTGGATGTGGCCCCTGTAACTGTTGCTGCAGTGGAACCTGCGGTAGAGCTGAGGGTGGAACGTCGAGTTGCGCAGGTAGTAGTGGGGCGAACGCGTGACCAGCAATTAAAGTACTTTCTGAGCCTCAACCCTCCATCCTTCGAGGGGATGGAATCCCCTGGGAGAGCTGCTGAGTGGTTGTCAGAAATAAAGAGGACTTTAATGTCAATGCTTATAAGCAAAGATATGTTGGTAACCTTAACCACCTTCCTACTTATAAGAGAAGCAAGACTTTGGTGGGAAGAAGAGTTGTTGCACAAGTTTGGTGGGAGACAACTTTCTGAAATCTCTTGGGAAAACTTCCATGAGTCATTCCTTCTAAAGTTTATACCTCTAACCGAGATTCCTGAACTACAAGATCAGTGTCCACACCTAGAGCAGGGAGAACACTCAGTGGATGAGTACCTGATTGAGTTCATCAGTCTGGGTCGTTATGAGAGGTCTATGTGGGAAGATGAGGAGACCAAGGTCAACAAGTTCTACAATGGGCTGCGTGATGACCTAAGACTAATGCTTGTGGGTCCAAAGTTACTCGGCTTCAACGTCTTAGTGAAAACAGCTAAATCTCTGGAAATGGATATGAAGAGTATGCAGCGCGCGAAAGACTTCAATGTAAAGAAGTCAGAGTTTCATGCGCCGGTCTCTCAGTCCAAGTCTGAGTTCAGAAGAAACAAGAGAAAGTTTAACTCCGTGGAAGCTAAGACTGCACAGTGTTTCTTAAATTGTTTCACTTGTGGAAAGGTGGGACACAAAGCCGCGGTGTGTCGAAGTGGTCCCCCAAAAGCAAAAAGCGGAGAAGTGGACTATGCTCGTGCGATGGGTTCAGCTCCTATGGAGAAAGGCAAAGCGGTGGAGTCTTCGATTCCCCAATATTCTCTAACCCAGCCGAGAGTCTACTCTTATGGCCACCAAGAGGTCATTCAACAGTGCGATGTTGCCACAGGTATGGATGATCATATCCTAATATGATTTCTACCCCGTGTGCGGATAGAGATAGAAATGTGTCCACTGTATCTGATGACAACAAAATTTTATGTCTTGTATTTGTGTGCAATTAGGCCTTGTCCTAATTATCGACTATTCGACGAGAGCTCTGTTGGTGTGGGAGCATCGCTCTCCTATTTGTCTAAGGACTTCGTGTTATGAATCGAATTGTCATTTACCTTAGTCAAGGATAGATTGGAGGTAATGCTGCCCAATAGATCTCGAGTGAGCGCGAATAAGAGAAGCTGTGAAGAGGCGCGAAGATGTTCTTCACCTCGTTGAAGGATTCGGGGCCTAAGACCAGTTTTGTGTTGTCCTAGTAGTAGCGGACCAAGCTGACCGAGAAGAATCGATATTCGATTCCAAGAATCGATGATTTATTCGACCAACTGGTTGGGTCGACGGTATACTCCAAACTGGACCTAAGGTCCGGCTATTACCAACTGCGGATAAGGGAATGTGACATTCCAAAGACAGCGTTCAGTACTCGCTTTGGGCACTATGAGTTCACGGTGATGCCGTTCGGTCTGTCTAATGCACCGTCGGTATTCATGGACTTAATGATCAGAACGTTCCGGGAGTATTTGGATCAATTTGTGATCGTCTTCATCGACGACATTTTGGTATATTCTCAGTCGAAAGAGGAGCATGTAGGGCATCTGCACGCAGTTCTGAGCACCTTGAGGAGGAGTCAACTATATGCCAAGTTCTCCAAGTGCGAGTGTTGGCTACCGTCAGTAGCATTCCTTGGTCACGTCGTTAGTGGAGATGGAATTGCGGTTGATCCGTCGAAGATAGAAGCGATCCGAGTCTGGCCTTGTTGAAAAACGTAGCGGAAGTCTGAAGTTTCTTAGGACTTGCCGGCTATTATAGGCGCTTTGTGGAAAACTTCTCGAGAATTGCACTTCCTCTCACTAAACTGACTAGGAAAGATCATAAGTTCGTTTGGTCGCCCGAGTGCGCACGAGCTTTTGAAGAGCTGAAGAGTCGTCTGACCACGGCGCCCATTCTATGCTCTCCATGTGGTACGGAAGGCTACGAAATTTATAGCGACGCCTCGGGGAGTGGCTTGGGTTGTGTCCTAGTGCAGTTCGGAAAGGTAATTGCCTACGGCTCCCGGCAACTGAAGGTTCATGAGAGGAATTACCCGGTCCATGATTTGGAGCTAGCGGCCGTGGTATTTTCTCTTAAGCTTTGGAGGCATTATTTGTATGGCGTGAAGATCGACATCTTTACCGACCACAAAAGCCTCAAGTACCTGCTGGATCAAAGGGAGTTGAATATGCGTCAGAGAAGGTGGATGGAGTTCCTGGGGGACTACACCTTCGACATCGAATATACTCCTGGAAAGGGAAATGTAGTTGCGGACGCGTTGAGTCGTCGGGCTCCCGCTCAAGCAAATTGGATTTTGATGCACGATGAGCGTCTAATCCGCGAACTGGAAGAAATGGAGATCATTTGCGTTGATAAGAGAGCGTCTACTTCAGCATGCTTGAACTGGATGGAGGTTCAATACGACCTTGCCGACCGAGTTCGACAGGCATTGGAGCTGGATGAGAGCATGAAATGCTATAAAGCGGAAACCGTTGATGGGTTAAACGCTGATTTCTCCTTCGAAGATGGCCTTTTGTGGAAAGAGGGCAGATTATGCGTCCCAAACATTGACACTCTACGGGCGGAGTTGATGTACGAGGCGCATCATACTAAGTACTCGATCCACCCGGGGAGCACTAAAATGTATATGGACATGAAGAAACTTTTCTGGTGGCCGGGTATGAAGAAAGACATTGCCCTCTACGTGGCCAAGTGTAATACTTGCGCGTTGGTGAAGGCGGAATGTCAACGTCCCAGTGGATTTTTTGAAGTCCTTGCCGATTCCGGAGTGGAAGTTTGATGATATCTCGATAGATTTCGTGCACGGATTGCCGAGATCACAACAGGGAAACGACGCCATCTGGTGATCGTGGACCGATTGACGAAGGCATCGCATTTAATTCCGAACCGGAAGGTTGATTCTGTAGAAAAACTGGCAAAGTTGTACGTGGATAACATCGTACGGTTGCACGGGATTCCCCGTAACATCGTCAGTGATCGTGATGGGCGGTTCACATCGAATGATTGGAAGCTGATTCATCAACTATTGGGTACCAAGCTGAAGTTTAGCACGACCTTCCACCTGCAAACGGATGGACAGACCGAAAGGACCAATAGGACGATGGAAGACATACTGAGGATGTGCGCCCTGGATTTTGAAAAGAGATGGGAGGACCATCTCTTTATGATCGAATTTGCTTACAACAACAGCTACCAAACGAGTATAAAGATGGCCCCTTTCGAGGCTCTATATGGTAGGAAATGTCGCACACCGTTGTCTTGGGCTGAAACGGGCGACACTAAGTTGTTAAAACGCAAAGACGTGGATGAGGCGAATACATCGATCCGGGCTATTCGGGAGCGCTTGCTCATTGCCCAGGATCGGCAGGCAAAATATTTCAACGCCAAGCATAGGAACCTAGAGTTCGCCGTCGGTGACCGGGTTTACTTGAAGATCAAACCGTTCAAAGGGGTATCAAGGATCCGACGCTTGAAAAAGCTCAGTCCAAGGTACTTAGGACCGTTTGAAATCGTGGAGCGTGTTGGTGATGCGGCTTATCGGCTCGCACTATCTGCAGAGCTGAGCGGTCTACACGACGTGTTTCACATTTCAGTATTGAGGAAGGTAGTGCAAGAGCCTACTCATATCGTTGCGGTCGGCAAAGTGACGGTTGATAGTGGGTTGTCGACGAAAGTCAAGCCCTTACGCATCGAAGATACCGAAGTAAAGCAGTTGCAGAACAAGTCCATTCGGATGGTAAAAGTCCGGTGGGATAATTGCGACCGAGAGGAGCTCTCTTGGGAGAGAGAGCAAACGATGCTTGCGAAGTACCCCGAGCTATTTCTCTCAGGTAAAATATAACTGTAATTCCTGCTCTTACTGTTTTCGAAATTTCGGGATGAAATTCTTTTAAGGGGGGTGGAGTTGTACACCCCAAAAATTGTAGTTCAGCGAGGTAGGCGGAGTGGTAGTGCTGCGCTCGGGATAGGCTAAAAAATTTCATAGCAGTTCTCTGCGCACGACCATTTCTCCTCTTCGCGCACGACCAGTGATCGTGCGCCAATGATCGTGTGTTAATTCACAAGGAATCGGAGTTCTGTCTCGGGTAGTGCGCACGACCATTTCTCCTCTTCGTGCACGACCAGTGATCGTGCGCCTGTGATCGTGCGCCCTGTTTATTCTGCTCCGCGAATTTGAGCGGAGAAGGAGATCGGTCCGTCCAAATCTTTTGGAATCCGATCCATTGGCTAGGATTAGATGTTGGAGGTCTTTAGGGCTGATGAGAGGAGGTTAATCCTCATAATTTCTAAGCCTTTCTCTCTCCAAACCTAGAGAAAGAAGAAGGAGGCAAGGAAAAAGAAGGAGAGATCCCGCCATTGACGGAGCTCCGGAGCTCCGTTTCGCGAGCCGTTTCCAGATCTGGAGAGTGCAGCCCGGTGCGGTCGTTTCCCTCCGTCTAGAATCTCGGATCCATGGCGAAGAAGAACGCTTCTAGGGTAACGATTCTTCCTCCCGATATTTGGACTTGTATTTGTCCTTTCATTTCTCTTTCTATGCTTGCATGAGGAATCCCTTTCACCAAATGGGTGAAGTGTAGGATTTCCTCAAGTTCTTTGGAACTCCGGGTAGATTGTGTCCGTCCCCGGCATATTGCATATAGAAAATCCGGTAGTCGTGCGGATTTAGGCATTGTGTGTGAAGCCTATTCGTGGTCGTGAGCCCGAATCGGTGATGCTTGATTTGCGACGTTGCATTTAGGTTAAGCCTAGAATGCGTGCCGGAGAATGACTCCGTGATATATGCGATGGTATTGTGGGCTTTAAGCGTAGGCGTCTTGTGAAGATCCTAGCGAAAGCCCCATGCTTTGCGAGTGGTTGAATGCAAACCTTCACCACTAGAATTGTTGAGGAGTGGTCTTGTACCTCCTTTTTGGTTACGTGTAAAGCCTAAGTCCTCGTGAAGGCTTGGGTGTTGTAACTTATGTTTTGTGTAGCGCTAGCTAGTGCTAAACCCTTACGGGCCGAGGTGATGTCATACCCGCATCGTGTGTTCAATCGATGACAAGAGCACGGGAATTGGCTGAACTGAACCCATTTCCAGGCGCGGCGGTAGGGGGATTTATCTCTTGTAAACCCGAACGACCTTGGGAGAGGTTGGGAAGGGCGTCTTGCCTAGACTGACCAAAAGCTCTTTTCCATCTAGAGTTTCCGGACTCATGATGGTTTTGGTGCTCGGGAAGAAGTACCTTTGGTGCATGCCTTGTGAGCATGGAGTGTGCGGTTGTGTGTACCCACGTTTGTGATGAATTGATGTTGTTAGCCTCATGCGGTTGTTTAGGCGGTTGTGGGGAACCTTCGGGTGAACCCAACCAACATCATGTGCATACCTAGGTTCCCTCCTTTTTGATGCTCAACCTAGAAGATTGATTGTGCTTGAAACCTCACCTTGTGTAGTTGCACTTTCTTTATATTAGTACTTGTGCTAGTATGGCTTGCTCGCAGGGTAGAAGCTCCGCCACCCCAGGAAAGGGGTGGGGTCGTTATAATTTGGTCAGCTTTGCTGACCGTTACCTTGTTTGCCACCGCTTGGTGGAATGTTCTTATGCAGGTGCAGGTGAGCCTAGCGGAAATTAGCGGGCGGTGGCCCTTATGCTGAGTTGGCCCTCGAAGGCCAGCCTCTTTTCTGTTTTCCTTGTACTGCCGGCCTGCGTGCCGATGTATGTTTGAAGTTTTTATCACATTTGGTAAATGTAAGGCCTTAAGGCCGTAACTCTATTTTATGGTTTCATTCCTATGATAGTGGACAGTTCTAATTGAAATGTTTTTAATCAAATGCTTCCGCTTATGTTTTGTACTCTCGTGTAGTTGTATTCTTTTCTGTTTATCACCTTTTAACTCCTAGCTGGTGTGGTTTGTATGGCGTGGGGTCCCGGCCGGACCCGCTGTTATACTTTTCGTACTGGCAGGGTGTTACAGCATGTACTTGCCATGCCATCTGGTTGAGGAACTTATTGGAGGAGTTGCATCATAGACAGGAAGGGCCAACGACAGTGTTAGTGGATAACATGTCGGCCATCCAGCTCGCGAAGAATCCGGTGCTGCATGGGAGGAGCAAGCACATCGAGACGAGGTATCATTTTCTTCGAGAGCAAGTGGAGCTGAAGACAGTTGAAGTTGTGTATTGCCCCAACGGAGAGCAGGTCGCAGACATTTTCACCAAGGCGCTGAAGGCAGAGACGTTTGCGAAGCTCAAAGGCAAACTCAGCATAAGCTGACATGTTTGAGGGGGAGTTTGTTGGCTTTGGTCTTGTTTGACTTAGTCAACTTGTTTTTATTTTAAGTGTTATATATTTTATTAATGTTGTTGAGGAGAGAGAGTACGCATTTATTGCGGAGAGAGAATGTATGTAGTTTTTGCTTTGCCTATAAATAGGTCCCCCTTTGTAAAGTTTCATGAAGTTGAATGAAAAATTTCGGCAGAAATTATAGAGAGAGAGAGAGAGAGTGCAGGGAGAGAGAGAGAGATAAACAGTATTCCCGCAGGAATAATAAAAGCTCCCGCCATTACCCTCGCCATTTCCTCTCGCCTTCCACCTCCCGCAGGAGCTTCTCGCCACCCCCATCTCGCCAGCCCACAAACTTGTCTCGTGCGGATGTGGAGTAGAAGGAGGAGCATCCCACATCTCGCATATAGGAGTCCTCTCGCCAACCAGCTCGCAGCAGCCCGCACCCGCTGGAGGTTCTCGCCCGCTGCCATCTCGCCGGCGTGGAAGGAAGCATCTCGCCGGAGTGTAGTTTGCCGAGCGTGTGAGCTCGCCGGAGGAAGAGGGTAGTGCTCACGAATGCCGTGTTCACCGTGGTGTGGAGGTGTTCTCCGTGGAAGGTCTCGCCGTGGAGTGTTTTCGCCGTGGTGACTATTCGCGTGAAGGAGAGGAAGAGAGCTCGCGTGATTAGGTCTCGCTTCCAACAAATATTACATTTTACTGGCTCGCGTGAAGAGAGCTCGCGTGATTAGGTCTCGCTTCCAACAGATATCTGGCTGCTTTCTTCTTCTTCCAGCGAGGATCTGTCTTGGCTTGGGGCTTCTTCGGATTACCCTTCTTCTCCAACACCCCTTCTTAATCTGGAGATGCCCCAACTTGTAGTTTCTCTCGCAGCTCTAGAAATCTTCGTCTTGGCAAAGGTTTTGTCAAAATGTCCGCCACTTGATTTTTTGATTTACAGAAAAGTAATTCAATTTTGTTTTGTTCAACTTGTTCTCGAACAAAATGGTGGCGGATTTCTATGTGTTTACTGCGTTTATGAAACGCTGGTTTTTTAGCCAGTGCGATTGCTGAGGTATTGTCGCATCGGATTATAATTTTGCTATCTCTTCTTTTTTCATCTTCTATACATTGCTGAAGTTGCTGGAGCAGATTGCTTCGCATGTTCGAAAGAACACATACCCGGAAGTACTTTTCCGGTCTTCAGTGTCTCCTGCCCAATCTGAATCAGAGTTGCCTTTTATTTTTCTATCTCCCCCTTTCTTATAAATTAAGCCATACGATCTGGTACCTTGAAGGTAACGTATTATACGTTTAGCTGCAGCAGCATGCTGTTTGCTGGGATTTGAAACATAGCGGGACACCAGATTGACTGCCATTTCGATGTCTGATCTTGTGTGAGTGAGATATAAAAGTGATCCAATTGAGGATCTATAATATTCTATATTTTATTGTTCTTCATTCTCCTGCCATTTCGATGTCCCGGGGAGAGATTTCGGTCTGGGAATAATAAAATTATGACAAGTGGCATATTAAAAAGAAAATGCGGAACCTGAACTATAAATGTTAGCCAGAAAAAATATTTAATTTCTTGTTTTTTTTCTATGGAGATCGATAATTCGATTTTCATGGCGCTGAAATTGATCTCCATGGAGATTAAAATCAATTATCATAGACATTGAAATTTATCATTGTTATTTAAGTAATGAACAAACAAAGTGATAAATAAAAGCAAACATCAAATAAACTGCAGCAAAATGTAAACATCAAAATGATCGAAAACTAAAGAAAAAAATAGATCAAACACTGCACTGGAGAATATAAAAGAAAGATGAACCAGAATTCACTTTGGTTGAAGCCTGATTCATTACACTTTTCCCTTCATGGATGAAAGCTCACGAGAAAATGATCCAGAACAAGCAAGTCAAAACTAACATGAGAAAACAACATCTTCAACATGTGACAAATTTTGACGCTTTCTACGGCCTGGGAGCGAAGATTGGAAACGAAAACCACTCAATGATGTGCTCCTTGGATGCGGCTACGCCGTCAAAGCAACAATCGTTGAAAACTGTGACGGCAACGGGGCCGAAATCAAGAGAGATGTTAGAAAGAGAAAGTCTTTTTTTCTTCTTGTAGCAAACTTTAACGCCTTATGCGGCCTCGTGGGAGTGAAGATCGGAGATGAAAATTACACATCGATGTACTCCATGCATGCGGCTACGACGTGGAAGCAATAATCATAGGAAACGAAAATGACAACGATGCCGAAATTAAGAGAGAAGTTAGAGAGATAAAATCTTTTTTTCTTGCTAAAATTTAGTCTCTGAAGATCAATTGATCTCAACGGAGATCAAATTTGATTTCCAAGGAGATCAAATTTGATCTCCGCGGAAATCAAATTTGATCTAGATCAATTGATCTTCACGGAGATCAAATTTGATCTCTGTAGAGATCAATTGATCTCCGCGGAAATTAAATATGATGTTGCGCGGTCATTTTTGTATTTTCCCTTTGATTTCGCCACCTGTCAGCACGATACTTCTCCCGGACACAGATTTTGAAACTGGACATGGAGCCAAAAATTTCGCGTTCTTGAGAGAGGAATATAAAATCTTGGCTTTGTTTTAACTGAATACCAAGAAAGTAATGCAGAGGGTGATGCAGGACGTCGGGGCCCCGACCACACCCCATGGCGTCACACCAGCTAGCGGACCACGACCAAGCACGTCTGCCAGAAGGACTGCAGTCCAGGCACCCCAACCCGTCTACGCACCTGTTCTCAGCGCGACAAGTTGTTGAGGCTGGGGCTCGATCCCCAGACCTCCTTGATAAGAACCTCTCCTAACAGGCCTAATCACCAACTGACCTGCAGGAGAGTTAGTGATAAGGCCTGTTAGGAGAGGTTCTTATCAAGGAGGTATGGGGATCGAGCCCCAACATCAACAACCCGCCACACTGAGAACAAGCGCGGAGACGGGTTAGGGTGCCTGGACTGCAGTCCTTCTGGCAGGCGTGTTTGGCCGTGGTCCGCTAGCTGGTGTGATGCCACGAAGTGCGGTCGGGCCCCGGCGTCCTGCATCAAAAAAGTGCACTTTTTTGATGCAGGACATCGGGGCCCCGACCGCAGCCCGTGGCATCTCACCAGCTAGCGGACATTAAGGATCGTTATTCCGAGAGAGATCTTGAGAGTCAGTTTCGTACTGGTGCCCCTTCCATTGACGACTCATCGAGTCCCGAGTCTTTTAATTTTTGGCTCGTGGACAAGGAGTATTATCTTGACCATTTTGAGGTATTCGATGAGCATCGTGTCAAGTTTGCGAAACTTAGACTTTTAGATCAGGCGAGGGTATATTGGTATAACGTTGAGAGGACCCGCGAGCGAGACCGTCTACATCGCATCACTAGTTGGGTGGACATGAAACGTATATTGTGTCAGAGGTATCTTTCGTCGTCGTATCAGACTCGCTTGCTCGACCAATTATTTTCCCTTCAGCAAGGATCCATGTCCGTCGCTGAGTACATGGATCACTTTGATGAGTTATGTATAACCCTGTATTCGCCGAGTAGGCTCCCGGGACCCAAGGAGTCTTTTAAGATATTGTTTTCCAGCAAGGCCCAGGACAGGAAGCAAGAGGGGGCGAGGGTTGGAGGGGCGCCCTGCCCCCCTCTCGCCCCCACCCCAATAAGGGGGGAGAGACCCGAGGCGGGCGGCCTCCCAGCTCGCCCCGCCCCAGCAGGGGGCGAGCCCAGGAGGGAGGCGCCCTCCCGGCTCGCCCCGCCCCAGCAGGGGGCGAGCCCATGAGGGGTGGGGGGGGGGGCGCCCTCCCGGCTCGCCCCGCCCCAGTAGGGGGCGAGCCCAGGAGGGGGGGGGGGGGGGGCGCCCTCCCGGCTCGCCCCGCCCCAGCAGGGGGCGAGCCCAGGAGGGAGGCGCCCTCCCGGCTCGCCCCGCCCCAGCAGGTGGCGAGTCTAGGAGGGAGGCGCCCTCCCGGCACGCCCCGTCCTAGCAGGGGGCGAGCCCATGAGGGAGGCGCCCTCTCGGCTCGCCCCGCCCCAGCAGGGGCGAGCCCAGAAGGGAGGCACCCTCCCGGATTGCCCCACCCCAGCAGGGGGCGAGCCCAGGAGGGGTTCCCTCCTTGCTCACCCCACCCAGTAGGGGCGAGCCCAGGAGGGAGGCGCCCTCCAGGCTTGCCCCGCCCCAGCAGGGGGCGAGCCCGGAAGGGAGGCGCCCTCGTAGCTCGCCCCTCCCCATCAGGGGGCAAGCCCAGGAGGGTGGCGCCCTCCCGGCTCTCCCCGCCCCAGCAGGGGGCGAGCCCAGGAGGGTGGCGCCCTCCCGGCTCGCCCCGCCCCAGCAGGGGGCGAGCCCAGGAGGGAGGCGCCCTCCCGGCTCGCCCCGCCCCAGCGGGGGGCGAGCTCACGAGGGAGGCGCCCTCCCGGCTCGCCCAACCCAGTGAGGGGGGCGAGCAAGGGAGGAGGTCAGCCCCCTCTCTCCCGACCCCGGGAAGTCATTCTGTACTACGTTTAGCGCCTCGGAACATCGGGATTTGGCTGTTCGTAGGCCAAATCCGAGGGTATTTTCGTAATCCCGTAGGCCAGATTGTGGTTGTTAGCAGACCAGGTCCGAAAAATAATAAATAAGCCCAAGGGGGCACCATTTGGAGGGACTTCTCTTTGGCCTCCTCTCCCCCTAAGTTCCTTTGTTGGATGGAGAGAGCCTCTAAAGGTTCCCAAGCTTAGCATTGGCTTGGGAGGGGAAGCGCTCTAAGATCTTCCGGGTGTGTGGTGGGACCTCCTCGCTAAGCCATTTGCCTTGTTCCTAGTTCCTTAGCCTCTTTGCCTAGAGCTCTCCCTTGGGAGGAGTAAGTGTTGGTCACCCCTCAACTTGTTGAGGGACCGAACTCCTCGAGGGACCAATTTATTGGTTTCAATATTATGGTGTGGTGAGCGTGGAGAGTGACCAACACAAGAAACTCTCAAGATGAGCTCCATGTCTGGAGGTGGAGGAGGATCCGACCCAGGCCCCTCGCAGCCTCCGGTGGCTGGAGTGACGTTGGAGATGTTTGAAAATTTCAAGCAGGAGGTCATGCAGACCTTGCAGGTAGCCTTCGCCACGATAGGCAGGAGAGGAGGTGGTCCGGAGTTCCCGCCCCAGCAAGTAGGAGAGAGCCCTCCGGGCCAGCAGCCCAGGAAGGAGGTTCCATTGGGGGGGGGGGGGAGTGGGGAGGCATTCGGCCCCCACTCTCCCGGTCCCCTAGGAGGGGGCAAGTGGGGAGGTCCCAGGCCCCCACTCTCCCAGCCCCAAGGGGGCGAGTGTGGAGGTCCCAGGCCCCCACTCGCCCAGCCCCAAGGGGGCGAGTGGGGAGGTCCCAGGCCCCTACTCGCTCAGCCCCAAGGGGGCGAGTGGGGAGGTGTCATACCCTATCTCGCCCAGCCCCAGAGGGGGGCGAACAAGGGAAGTACTTTGTGTGAGCTGATCCTCTCAGCCCCGGTTCAAGAGGGGTTCGGAGGGCTGGATATGTCTTACTACTCCGGCAAGGATGACCCAGTCCTGCACCTGTAGTGGTTTGAGGACATGGTCTCCATCAAGCCCATGTCGGACGCTTTCAAGTGCTGGCTCTTCGCGACCACTTTGAAGAAGAAGGCAAGGGTTTGGTTCTACCAGCTCCCCGGTGGGTTTATCTATGCCTTCTAAGACTTGCGTCGAGGTTTCCTGCTACGCTTTTCAACGTCAAGGAAGAGGAAGAAGGATGTCGAAGCACTCTTCAAGATCAAGCATGAGCAAGGGAGTCACTTATGTTGGAGCATATGTTCCGCATCTCTTGGTTTGAGAATAACAAATACCGTGTTGTATTTGATCTTGTATTTTGTGTGTTAATAGTATGTAGGTTGTACAGGTATTTGTAAAGAAAGCGTATACTGAATGGAGATGACTCTCTGGAAAGAGGGATAACGCCCCGCGTTAGCCATTCGATGAACTGAGCTACTGCACGACGACACTGCGCTCGACGAACTTGGAAGGCTGTTCGACGAACTCTGAAGGTCGTTCGACGAACTCTGAAGGTCGTTCGACGAACTCTGAAGGCCGTTCGACAAAATTTTGTTTGCCTATCGCTGAGAAGGATGCCGCCGAGAAGCCAGAGTCAACGCCAACGTTAGATCTTAACGCTGCGTGTTCGCCGTTTGACGAACTGAACTGCGCTCGACGAATTGGAGCGTTCGATGAACTGAACTGCGCTCGACGAATTGAAGTTAACTGCGCTCGGCGAAGGCGCGTTCGACGAAATTAGTTTCGTTCGACGAAAGTTGGTTCTGCCACGATCCCGACGGTTTGCACGATCCCGACGGTTTGCAGGTTCACTAACGCCGGCGTTAATACTTAACGCCCCGCGTTAGCTCCCGTGGCTATTTAAAAGTACAGCCCCTCTTATTCTATTAGTGATGATTCCAGAATTCTGATACTTTGGAGAGAGGTTCGTGTACATCAATTAAGAGATCTCCCTTGGGCTATCATGAAGATCTAAAGAGGATTTTGAAGGAGAAGGTCTACAACGCATATCCCATACGAAGGACGATCGTTTCAAGAACGCCAACATTTACAACGCCTTCGTCCTCACTTTCAGAATTTCTTGGGGAGTTTCTCTTTACTTATCTTGTAATCTTTTATTTTATTCTATTTGTAATTTGTGTGGAGAAATCGTTCGGGGAGAACGTAGGATTCCGGGAAGGATTCCGTGGGTAAATTCGTCTTGTGTTGACGACTAGGTCTGGGTAGGACTTATGGAGGAATTCGCCTTGTGTTGGCGACTAGTTCTAGGTGATTAGATCTAGTGGGTGCTCGAGGCCATATCCGGGGAAGGATTGGCTAGAGCGGCTTGAGGCCATATCCGGGGAAGGATAGGCTAAAGCCAACCGGTTTGTGGGGATACAAGTCGTTATAGAAAAGGAAAAATTATTTTTCTTTGTACGCCTCTGATTTCTAGTGTTATAGAAATTAAATATTTGTGTATTCAAGTTATTGTGAAATAAAATCATGTCCTTTAATGTTCTATTCAATTGATTTTATTTCCTCTTCAAGAATGTTTTAATTTCTATTCCATTAAAGCATTAAAATTAATATTTGTTTAATTATCTTTAAAATACAATAATCATTCTTAATTATCTCTGATTTTCTAAAATTGTATTTCATTAATGTTTTCATTAGTAAAATCCCATTGACATAAATTCTGAGCAGATTAATTTTCTGAAGAGCTAACGCCCAGCGTTAACACCTAACGCCAGGCGTTAGCAATAGTAAGGAAAAAGTTTTGTTTTCCTTATATGAGATATTAAAATATATTTTCTATAAAATATTCTGAAACTTCAGTCACAATCTCTATTAAATTTAATTAAGATCTAAATTCCATAAAACCCTTATTCACCCCCCTCTAAGGGCGCCGTAAGATCCAACACGTGGTATCAGAGGAAGGTTATTCCAATACGGCTTCACAATCAGGAATAATGTCTCTTCATGATCTCGCATCTTCTAGAGGGGATAATTTTTATGAAAATGAAAAATCATTATGTCCACCATTATTTATGGGTGAAAATTATAAAACGTGGAAAACTCTTATGGAAAAATTTCTTAAATCTTTGGATATTGAAGTTTGGAATATTACAATTAAAATGCCCCCCAAGTATTTTAAATAAAAATGAAATATTTTTAAATGTCAAATCTATGAATAGTTTATATTGTGCTCTAGATCAAAATATTTTCAAACTTATTTATACGCTCCCTACTGCTTTTGAAGTTTGGAAATTTCTTGAGAATACTTATAGTCTTCCTTCCACAGATGATGAACAAGAGGAATTCCTTATGTATCCAAGAGAAGAAATCGACGAGGACTCATTCTTGGAGGAAGATCAATCTAAGAGAGAAACAATATTGGACCTAATTGATGGCAAAACATCAAGCAAAAGAGAAGACGAAAATTATAGCAAGATAAGAAAATCTAAATCTTCTCTTCTCGTAACTAATTCTATTTCTACATTTCGTGTGCTTAAATTTGCTAAACGTAAAATTTTAAAGTTAAAAATTGCTAATTCCAAATTACGTTTAGAAAATAAATCTTTAAAAGCAAACGATAAGGTAGAATCAAATATTGATGTGTTTAATCCTCTTTCATGCTCTTTAGTTAAAATTCATATTCCTTGTTTTGATTGCAATCTATTAAAAGAAAAATTCAAGGATATTGAAAAAGGGCTCTTAGTTTCTAAAGAACATAATGAAAAATTGATAATTGAAAATGATGCTTTAACTTGTAAGTTAAGACAATTAAAATCTTTTGTTGAAAAAGTTCTAATTTCTAGTAATGACTTTCATCATAAGATTTTGAATAACAAAGATAAATTAACTTACAAAATCATTTCTAAAAAGGACCATTTTCATACATTAACTCAAAAGGAGTTTAGTTTCAAAAAGAATTATGACCCTCACAAAATTCTTAAGAGTCACTATTATAAGTTTCAATATATTTTCAATCATGACTCAAATTTAAAAACCCATTTTCATGAAAATCAAACTACAAAATAATATCCTTCATATTATAAGAGTATGTCTATAAGACAGAGTGGAAATGAAAATCATCAAAATAAGAATCAATCTTTTAAAACATATTGTAACCCACTCTTTCAACATTCTATTCTAAAGAAAGATAATCACTCTTATAAACTTTCAAAGAATCCATATAATAAAACTAATTATGATTATCAACATCAAGCTATTTTGAAAATAATTTGAATAAACATGAATCCCAAATGAATTATTTTTCAAACAACTATCATCATATAAAGATGTCACATAATCATTTTATGGATTTAAGTGATAAATAACCAAAGTATGAATGAAGGCCCAAAATTAAAAACGAAACACTAACTCCACTTGTAAAGGCCCATTGATCACTATCTCTCCAAAAGCCAACACGATGTATTTGGGTACCTAAAGGAACCATCTTACTTGGTCCCCTTTGGACACCTAAATATCTCATTCACTAGGAATCATTGTATTGCATGAACTAGAAATAAATTAAAAATGAAATATCATTACTCTACTTCATGATATGCTTAATTGCTTTTTCTTTTGTTTAATTTTTATTTTTGAGCCAACTTGTTTATGATCACTTTATGTATCATGAGATATGACTTTCATTTTAAGCCTAATGTTTAACAAATCAAATTGAATTAAATTGAACATAAAGTCATATTCTTTTTAAGTGATCTATCTTTTTTTTCTATGTTTTATCCTTTTTAAATCCATTGCCTATAAATGTCTTATATTATCATTATAAATTGAATACTAAATTTGCTAAATGATATTATCAAGACTAATGAAATTACTTTCAAAATTGGATTTAAATGGACTTTTATGGGTCTTAGGCTAAAATATTAAATGCACAACTTATTGCATATTTGTCTATTTTTTGTTGCTTCATATAATAGCCCCTATATTGAAAATCATAATCGAGAAAAATCGGAATCAAATAATATAAAAAATATATGTTATAAAATCAAATATTGTAACTATGTTGCCAACGCCAGGCGTTATCACTAACGTTGGCGGTAACATATTTTCCTAAAAATTCTAATTTCTCTGAAAAATTATTTTACTATCATTATTGTCAAATACCTTGTATTTGTTTTGTCTAATTTCTAAAAATTAAAATAAAAAAGAAAATTTACAAAAGTGATGAATATGATTTCACAATCACCACCATGATCTATTAATATCCTATGCTAAAATTCACTATAATCATATATCATAATTCATGATCTACCACCATGATCTTGTTTTGTGTGTGTGAAATTCATCTTTATTATTTGCATGAATCTCATTATCTTTAGACCTAAAAATTAACTTGATATAAACAAGATGAAATCTAATAGAATTGTCACTTCATTCTAGGTCTATAAATTTTCAAAACTCTAAAATTGATTACATGCAAACTAATTATATATATTTAGCATATTTTGCATAACATCCAAATTCATTATCCTAGCCGCACCTCTTGGTATATGCTCAATTTAGTGTTTATGCTAGGATTATCAATATAGTGACATGCTAAAGGTAGAGAAATTTGAACTTTAAAATTCATGAGTACATTGTGATTTCAAAATCTACTATATGTTCTAAAACTCATGTTTTTTATGAATCAATCCTTAGACTAAAACGCTTAGTATATCCATAATCATTAACATATGACATGTGTCTCACAATAGCGAGGGCGTATGATTGTGTGCATTAGAGACCTAACCTCTAAGTCATGTCTTGTCCTTAACCGGGGAGGGTTCCAGTAGGGCCTTGCGAGGCACTAGGGGGGAAGAGTGCTAGATTGAGCGTCGTCTTTTGTATGCATATGGGATTAACACCCCAACCTATGGCATGTTTGCAGCTCCGCATGCCCATCCGTCACTTAGTACGAGGCTAGAGTGTATTCATGTAGTTAAGGTAACTTGATCTTAGATATACTCATATTATATTCATTGCATGAGCATTATCTCACTCTTTATACATAAATCATGCATATTTGTTTTTTGTTCTAACATTGCATCTTGTGTTTGCATATTTTATTATTTTGAGCTTTAATGATTTTACAAAACACAAGTATTTGAAAAATCACCAAAAACATGCTAAAAGAGCCTTCAAATCTAATCAATATACTCTGAAATTTCAACTGAAGGAAGGCCTCTTTATAATACAAATGAATTTTGAAAAACATTTTTAAAAAAATCAAGAAATGCAGTTCTGTTTTGGCGTTAAGAAGTTAACGCCTGACGTTAGCTCCTTTGCTCCAAAATATATATTTTTTGTTTTGAATTATTTATGGTATTATTTTAATATTTTGTGTGTTTTATTTCTCTGTTTGTAAAAAGTTTTCTATCTTTTTTATTTCCTTTAAAACAAATTTTATTTCTTTTCAAAAAAATATGTATTTTCTCATGCATTATTTTGGGTGTATCTCTCTGGCATAGAATTTCATTTACTGAAAGGGCTATTAACGACTTCTATGTTTTACAGAGAATATATATATATAAACAAATACAAAATTACAAAACAATTTCAAAGAACAAAAATATGTTTTTCTCTTTATGCGTGTTTATTGTTTTGTGCATGTATAAAAATTCAAAAACTTATAAGAAAACTGATTGTTATTCATTGTCATTGTCAAGGATGATTAATTATATCAATTAAAGATTAAATACAATGTTTAATTTAACTTTCAAGTTTCTTAAAAATATTGTTTTGTATTTTTCATGCCTTGAAAATTATCTTGTTATGTGCAATGAAATTGATTGTAGATAAACATGTGTAGAAATGCTTAGCATGCCTCTAAGTATGAGTAATGTATTATGTTTGATAATGATTTATTCACTTACTTATTTTGATTTTCTACATATGTTTACAATCCTATACTTGCATGATTGTGTAGTGTAATAACATAAATAATTAAAATGCATAAATAGATTACCTACACAACATTGAATTGGTAATTACAATTCTTTGTCTTTCATGCACTTATTCTTTAGAGAAATGTGGTTTAAAAAATGCTATGTTTGCAAAACAAGTGAATTCGGAGTCCTTAGTCACTAAACTAAAAAGGAAATAATCAATGACAAGGAAAACTCCACCAAGCACTACTCACCCTCCTGATAAGTCTTAATGAACATTGTGAGGTTGAGCACCTTGGCTAAGAATTGTAAAGTGTCTTGTAGCAAACAATTTATACATCACTTCTCTTAGTACACCGGATCACAAAAAATTGAAATTAAAGCTAAAAAGTATGAAAGTGATCCCCAATCACTACTTTGCACCATGATAAGTCTTAATAAGCATTGTTTGTGCAGAGCACCTTGGTAGTTGTACTCTTTATTTATGTGCATTGAAATATTATGGAAGTAATATTATTTGTGTATTTTAATGTTGTGTTATTTCATTATATATGTCATGTGTTTTTGATTGATTCACTTGTATACTTTATCAAAACACTATTTTATACACATTATTATTTTTCATAAAACTTTTACTCATGAGAATTGGATCCTAATGCGCATCTATACTATTCTCTACAAACGTAAGTAAATACACTAGATAACAAAGAATGATCGCTACAATGTTTATGTTTACTTGAAATGCAAATTTTATTACATTGTAGTTTTTGTATCTTTTCTTGATATTATGAAATCATGCTTGCAATTTTATATTAATGGAATAGCATCTCTTGAATCTATAACTCAAACATCAACATTTCAAATTTAAAACTCATTATCCTTTATATGATTTTATCTTCTAAAATGATGTTTATGTTTAAGAGTGCTTATTATATTCTTCTGCTAAGTTTACCACTTATGCTCATTCATGTCTATTATTTTTAACACTGTGTTTTTATTTTCAACAAGTGGTATCTTAAAATAGAATGCTTACTTTATCATTTCAATTATGTTGCTTACTACTTTATGTTACATCATGCTTATATTTCTCTCAACAAGTAGTATTTAACAAACTTTTGATTGCATCCTATTTTTCTCTCGACATAGAACATATTACTCCTTATTGCATACTCTCACCTAAACTCTCTTTTGATACTACCAAAAGGGGAGAATAAATTGCATAATTCTAAAATTTAGTGGGAGTGTATTATAATAATATTAAACTAAAAAAGGGGTATCTTTGTAGGGGGAGTATTCATATAGGAGGTGCATACACTATCATATGCTCGATCATGACAATCCTTCAATAAGTGGTTCCCAATCAATCTTAATAGATATACACTCATCCCTACCCACTTTTGTTAATAACAAAGGGGTAGAAGAAATTGAGAAATTTAGTAAAATAGGTATTTAGGGGAGTAAATTATAAGAGAACACTTATGTAGGGGGAGGACTTCATATCGAAAGAGTATGCATTATCGCTATCAAATATATCACACTTTTAACCTGTTATTCATGCATATATTATTACCTCACTTATCTATAAACACAAATGGTATTAATCTCACTAATTTCTCATTCAGGTATTTGTTATTATCAAAAGGGGGAGATTGTTGGAGCCTATGTTCCGCATCTCTTGGTTTGAGAATAACAAATACAGTGTTGTATTTGATCTTGTATTTTGTGTGTTTATAGTATGCAGGTTGTACAGGTATTTGTAAAGAAAGAGTATACTGAATGGAGATGACTCTCTGGAAAGAGGGTTAATGGCCCGCATTAGATGTTAACGCCCCACGTTAGCCGTTCGACGAACTGAGCTACTGCACGACGACACTGCGCTCGACGATCTCGGAAGGCCGTTCGACGAACTCTGAAGGCCATTCAACGAAATTTCATTTGTGTACTGCTGAGAAGGATGCCGTTGAGAAGCCAGAGTCAACGCCAGCGTTAGATCTTAACGCTGCAGGTTAGCCGTTCGATGAACTGAACCGCGCTCGACGAATTGGAGCGTTCGACGAACTGAACTGCGCTCGACGAATTGAAGTTAACTGCGCTCAACGAAGGCGCGTTCGACAAAATTAGTTTCGTTCGATGAAAGTTGGTTCTGCCATGATCCTGGCGGTTTGCACGATCCCGACAGTTTGCACGTTCACTTACGCCGGCGTTAATACTTAACACCATGCGTTAGCTCCCTTGGCTATTTAAAAGTGCAGCCCCTTTTATTCTATTAGTGGTGATTCCAGAATTCTGATACTTTGGAGAGAGGTTCATGTACAGCAATTAAGAGATCTCCCTTGGGCTATCATGAAGATCTAAAGAGGATTTTGAAGGAGAAGGTCTACAACGCATATCCCATACGAAGGATGATCGTTTTAAGAACGCTAACATCTACATCGCCTTCGCCCTCACCTTCAGAATTTCTTGGGGAGTTTCTCTTTACTTATCTTGTAATCTTTTTTTTATTCTATTTATAATTTGTGTGGAGAAATCGTTCGGGGAGAACGTCGGATTCCGGGAAGGATTCCATGGGTAAATTCGCCTTGTGTTGGCGACTAGGTCTGGGTAGGACTTAGGGAGGAATTCGCCTTGTGTTGGCGACTAGTTCTAGGTGATTAGATCTAGGGGGTGCTCGAGGCCATATCCGGGGAAGGATTGGCTAGAGCGGCTTGAGGCCATATCCGGGGAAGGATAGGCTAAAGCCAACCGGTTTGTGGGGATACAAGTCAGTATAGAAAAGGAAAAATTGTTTTTCTTTGTACGCCTCCAATTTCTAGCGTTATAGAAATTAAACATTTGTGTATTCAAGTTATTGTGAAATAAAATCATGTCCTTTAATGTTCTATTCAATTAATTTTATTTCCTCTTCAAGAATGTTTTAATTTCTATTCCATTAAAGCATTAAAATTAACATTTTAATTATCTTTGAAATACAATAATCATTCTTAATTATCTCTGATTTTCTAGAATTGTATTTCATTAATGTTTTCATTAGTAAAATCTCATTGACATAAATTCTGAGCAGATTAATTTTCTGAAGAGCTAACGCCCAGCGTTAACACCTAACGCCAGGCGTTAGCAATAGTAAGGAAAAAGTTCTGTTTCCCTTATATGAGATATTAAAATATATTTTTCTATAAAATATTCTGAAACTTCAGTCACAATCTCTGATAAATTTAATTAAGATCTAAATTCCATAAAACCCTTATTCACCCCCCTCTAAGGGCGTCGTAAGATCCAACAACTGGCTCGCTACGTAGATCGGTTCCAGGAGGAGGTTCTTCTCACCCAAGAGGTGTCAAGCTACACTCTCTAACTCGCTTTCATCGTGGGGGCTGCGGGGAGGATTCTTCAAGATGGATCTCAAGAGGAGAGCTCCTTTGTCTTTTGAGGAGTTGATGGAAAGGGTGGCGAAAGAAATCGAGAGTGAGGAAGCCAACCCGGAGTTCACAAGAAGGTTGGCCAAGCTGAGTGAGCCAGAGGCAAGGCAGCGGGGGGGGGGGGGGGGGGGGGGGGGGGGGGAGGGTAGAGGCTCCGAAGAGGAAGTTCGACCAAGAAGAGGGCAACTTCCAGTGAGAGAGGCCCGACCCCCCAGGGTGGAGGCAGGGATCGAAAGCACCCTCTCCACCACCTCAGCAGGCCATGGCAATTGGCGGAGGAAGAAGGAGGAGAGCCAGGAAAGCAGAAAGAAGAGGAAGAAGATGGGATATGGTTGAGTTACCTTACTGTGACTTCCACGATGAGGAGGGTCACGCGACGTCCGCCTGCATTGAGTTCTTGGAATTAAGGGAGGCGAGGGGTCCGAGGCAGCAACAACAACAACCAGAAGAGGTCGAGGAAGATCAGACCTGGGAGTAGGAGACCAAGTTTCAATTTTCATACTTAGGTTTTTCTTTAAGTCCATGTAGAATGATGGTTTACTTTCAGACTTAGTTTTTCTCACATGTAATATGATAATCAAAGTTATGAAAGTTTTTCAGGTACTTAGCCCTGATGCTAGCCCACTGACCAGAATCCCACCAAGCTGGCAGGGCCAGGAAGCGCTCGATGGCCAGATGTTTCAGAAGTACTTAGCCCCGATGCTGGCCCGCTGGCCAGGCTCCCATTAAGCTGGCAGGGCCGGGAACCGCTCGGTGGCCGGATGTTTCAGAGGTACATAGCCCCGATGCTGACCCGCTGACCAGGCTCCCATCAAGTTGGCAGGGTCGGGAACCGCTCGGTGGCCGGATGTTTCAGAAGCACTTAGGCCCCATGCTGGCCCGCTGACCAGACTCTCATCAAGCTGGCAGGGCCGGGAACCGCTCGGTGGCCGGATGTTTTAGAAGTACTTAGCCCCGATGCTGGCCTGCTGACCAGGCTCCCATTAAGCTGGCAGGGCCGGCAACCGCTCGGTGGCCAGATGTTTCAGAAGTACTTAGCCCCGATGTTGGCCACTGACCAGGCTCCCATCAAGCTGGCAGGGTCGAGAACCACTCGGTGGACGGATGTTTCAGAAGTACTTAAAACGGATGCTAGCTCGCTGACCATGCTCCCATCAAGCTGGCAGGGTCGAGAATCGCTCGGTGGCTGGATGTTTCAGAAGTACTTAGCCCCGATGCTGGCCCGCTGACCAAGCTCCCATCAAGCTAGCAGGGTCGGGAACCGCTCAGTGGCCGGATGTTTCAGAGGTACTTAGCCCCGATACTGGCCCGCTGACCAGGCTCCCACCTAGCTGGCAGGGCCGAGAACCGCTCGGTGGCCGGATGTTTCAGAGGTACTTAGCCCCGATGCTGACCCGCTGACCAGGCTCCCATCAAGCTGGCAAGGCTGGGAACCGCTCGGTGGCCGGATGTTTCAGAGGTAGTTTGCCACAATGCTGCCCTGCTGACCAGGCTCCCACCTAGCTAGCAGGGCCGGGAACCGCTCGGTGGCTGGATGTTTCAGAAGTACTTAGCCCCGATGCTGGCCCGCTGACCAGGCTCCCAGCAAGCTGGCAGGGCCGGGAACCGCTCGGGGGCCAGACGTTTTAGAAGTACTTAGCCTCGATTCTGGCCCGCTGACCAGGCTCCAACTAAGTTGGCAGGGCCGGGAACCGCTCGGTGGCCGGATGTTTCAAAAGTCCTTAGCCCCAATGCTGGCCCGCTGACCAGGCTCCCACCAAGCTGGCAGGGCCGGGAACCGCTCGGTGGCTGGATGTTTCAGAAGTCCTTAGACCCGAAGCTGGCCCGCTGACCAAGCTCCCACCAAGCTGGCAGGGCCAGGAACCGCTCGGTGGCCGGATGTTTCAGAAGTACTTAGCCCCGATGCTGGCCCGCTGACCAGGCTCCCACCAAGCTGGTAGGGCCGGGAACCGCTCGGTGGCCGGATGTTTCAGAAGTACTTTTCCCCGATGCTGGCTCGCTGACCAGGCTCCCACCAAGCTCGCAGGGCCGGGAACCGCTCGGTGGCCGGATGTTTCAGAAGTACTTAGCCCCGGTGCTGGCCCGCTGACCCGGCTTCCACCAAGCTGGAAGGGCCAGGAATTGCTCGGTGGCCGGATGTTTCAGAAGTACTTATCCCCGATGCTTGCCCGCTGACCAGGCTCCCACCAAGATGGCAGAGACGAGAACCGCTCGGTTGCTTGATATTTCAGAAGTTCTTAGCCCCGATGATGGCCCGCTGACCAGGCTCCCACCAAGCTGGCAGTGCCGGGAACCGCTCAGTTGCCGGATGTTTCAGAGGTACTTAGCCCCGATGCTGGCCCACTGACCAGGCTCCCATCAAGCTGGCAGGGCCAGGAACTGCTCGGTGGTCGGATGTTTCAGAGGTAGTTAGCCCCCATGCTTCCCCACTGACCAGGCTCCCACAAAGCTGGCAGGGCCGGGAACCGCTTGGTGGCCGGATGTTTCAGAAGTACTTAGCCCCGATGCTGGCCCGCTGACCAGGCTCCCACCAAGCTGGCAGGGCCGGGAACCGCTCGGTGGCCGGATGTTTCAGAAGTACTTAGCCCCAATGCTGGCCCGCTGACCAGGCTCCGACCAAGCTGGCAGGGTCGGGAACTGCTCGGTGGCCGGATGTTTCAGAAGTACTTAGCCCCGATGCTGGCCCGCTGACCAGGCTCCCACCAAGCTGGCAGGGCCAGGAACCGCTCGGTGGCTGGATGTTTCAGAAGTACTTAGCCCCGATGCTGGCCCACTGACCAGGCTCCCACCAAGCTGGCAGGCCCGGGAACCGCTCGGTGGACGGATGTTTCAGAAGTACTTAGCCCCGATGCTGGCTCGTTGACCAGGCTCCCACCAAGCTGGCAGGGCCGGGAACTGCTCGGTGGCCGGATGTTTCAGAAGTAGTAAGCCCCGATGCTGGCCCGCTGACCAGGCTCCCACCAAGCTGGCAGGGCTGGGAACCGCTCGGTGGCTGGATGTTTCAGAAGTACTTAGCCCCGGTGCTGGCCCGCTGACCAGACTCCCACCAAGCTGGCAGGGCTGGGAACTGCTCGATGGACGGATGTTTCAGAAGTACTTAGCCCCAATGCTGGCCCGCTGACCAGGCTTCCACCAAGCTGGCAGTGCCGGGAACCGCTTGGTTGCTGGATGTTTCAGAAGTACTTAGCCCCGATGCTGGCCTGCTGACCAGGCTCCCACCAAGCTGCTAGGGCCGGGAACCGCTCGGTGGCCAGATGTTTCAGAAGTACTTAGCCCCGATGCTGGCCCGCTGACCAGGCTTCCATCAAGCTGGCAGGGCTGGGAACTGCTCGGTGGATGGAGATTGTCAAAGTAAATTTTTTGCCAAAGGTGGCTCCGCTAGTCGGGCTCTCACTAGCCGGCAGGGTAGGAAGACCTCTTGGGGAGGGTAAGTATTTTTCCCCCGAGGTGGCTCCGCTAGCCGGGCTCTCACTAGACGGTAGGGTAGGAAGACCTCTCAGGGAGAGTAAGTATTTTCCCCCCAAGGTGGCTCCGCTAGCCGGGCTCTCACTAGCCAGCAGTGTAGGATGGACTCTCTGGGAAGCTTGAGCAAATTTTCACAAGGACGATGTGGGGTCTTCTCAATTTCATTCAACGCCATTCGCCGAATATACAGGGTTGGACTTTTCTTTCCGAGCGTGTCCCCCGCTCACAAAGAACGGGGATTGTGTACAACCCTGTATTCGCCGAGTAGGCTCCCGGGACCCAAGGAGTCTTTTAAGATATTGTTTTCCAGCAAGGTCCAGGACAGGAAGCAAGATGGGGCGAGGGGAGGAGGGGCGGCATGCCCCCCTCTCACCCCACCCCAGCAAGGGGGGCGAGACCCGAGGCGGGCGGCCTCCCAGATCGCCCCGCCCTAGTAGGGGGCGAGCCCAGGAGGGAGGCGTCCTCCCAGCTCGCCCCTCACCAGCAGGGGGCGAGCCTAGGAGTGGGCGCCCTCCCGGCTCGCCCTTCCCCAGCAGGGGGCAAGCCCAGGAGGGAGGCGCCCTCCCGGCTCGCCCCGATCCAGCACGGGGCGAGCCTAGGAGGGAGGTGCCCTCCCGGCTCGCCCCGCCCCAGCAGGGGGCGAGCCCAAGAGGGGCACCCTCCCAGCTCGCCCCGCCCCAGCAGGGGGCGAGCCCAGGAGGGAGGTGCCCTCCAAGCTCGCCCCGCCCCAGCAGGGGGCGAGCCCAGGAGGGAGGCGCCCTCCCGGCTCGCCCCACCCCAACAGGGGGCGAGCCCAGGAAGGAGGTGCCCTCCCGGCTCGCCCCGCCCCAGCAGGGGGCGAGCCTAGGAGGGATGCGCCCTCCCGGCTTGCCCCGCCCCAGCGGGGGGTGGGGGGGGGGGGGGGGGGGGGCGAGCTCAGGAGGGAGGCGCCCTACCGACTCGCCCAGCCCGAGGGGGGCGAGCAAGGGAGGAGGTCAGCCCCCTCTCTCCCGGCCCGGGGAGGGCATTATGGACTGCGTTTAGCGCCTCAGAACAACGAGATTTGGCTGTTTGCATGCCAAATCCGAGGGTATTTTCGTAATCCCGTAGGACAGATTGTGGTTGTTAGCAGACCAGGTCCGGAAAACTATAAATAAGCCCAAGGGCACCATTTGGAGGGACTTCTCTTTTGGCCTCCTCTCCCCCTATGTTCCTTTGTTGGGTGGAGAGAGCCTCCAAAGGTTCCCAAGCTTAGCATTGGCTTGGGAGGGGAAGCGCTCTAAGATTTTTCGGGTGTGTGGTGGGAACTCCTCGCTAAGCCCTTGGCCTTATTCCTAGTTCCTTAGCCTCTTAGCCTAGAGCTCTCCCTTGGGAGGAGTAAGTGTTGTTCACCCCTCAACTTGTTGAGGGCCCGAACTCCTCGAGGGACCAATTTATTGGTTTCAACAAATTAGTTGTGAGGAGCGATATCCGAGAAGACCCAGCTATGACCTCTTGCATATTTCCGTCTGGCCTGTGCTCAGACATTCGTACTAAGGTGGTTTATCATAGCTCGAAGTCCCTCAAGCAGGCGCATCGGCTTGCTCTTCGTTACGAACAGTCTTTGAGATCCGCAGGAGCTGGTCGGTTGGATCTTCACTTTGAACCCCGCAGTACGAGATCCTCTCACACCGAGGACACCACTCTGCCTACCATTGTTCCGTCCGACATGGCAGAAGTGATACCTGATGCAGATTGCTCTCACCCCAGTGAGGTGCTTAGCCCAGTGAGTGACCTATCTCTTGTTTCTGACCTGTCTCTTGTGACCCCGATTGAGAGTGAGCCTGAGCGACCTCTTGAGCCTATAGTGCCATGCCCCTCACACGCACCACCACCTCTGGCATGTCATGGGTTGATTAGCACCCATAACCTGGACTCACGTCTTGACACTGCACCCACAGACCCATTCTTGAGTGTATATCTATGTCTCTCTCCCATTATCATGGCCCTGGGTCACATCGCGGCCCAGAGCCCAGAGCCTAGTATTGATCTCATAGTGGGCATGTCATCCATTCACGAGGACACTACCCCTTATGTTGGTACACATCTGGAGGACCTTCAATCTAGTGACGAGTTCCCTGATGATCCCCCAGTTGAGCCTCCTGAAGATCCACCACATCCGGGTGAAGATGAGATTTAGGTGAGCCGCTTGTTTACGAGTTTCGAGTTATTGATGTCTCTTTCCCAATAATCTCTGGCCTTGCCCTAGAGGTTGGGTCGTGAGCAGAGTAAAACGAATGTAGTGCCTACCCTGAGCACACTAGATCCTACTCATATTTTGAGGACCTACTTTATGACACATCTTACTTGTGATGAGTTTTGGGACACACCACCCACTGACCCACCCGATGAGTTCTTTCTTGTCGGAGACACTCACCACACCCTAGAGCCACGTCCTCTAGTCGGTGTAATCGATTTTCGCTCAAGTGGTCGTCTCCTTCGCGATGGCTTTTCATACACCCCCTGGTGAGCCCCCTGTTGTGTCACATTTCCTGAGAGACACTTGGATCTTTACGAGCTCGTATTTGAGTATAATTGTCTCTCTCGATCGTCTAAGCTCTCGTCTCACACGAGATGAGTTTTTCTACACTCCTCCGAGAGAGCCTCCTGATAGGCTACCTCCTTTGGTAGATTTTCAAGTGGTTATTAATCTTTCACATAGCGAGTATGTTGTATTCGTCGTGGTTTATTTACATCATTTGCATGAGTCTGTTAAGTCATTTTGTCATAATTTGCATGAGTCTGTTGTGTTGTATGTTCATCGTTTGCATGCGTGTCATGAGCCGGTACGACGAATAATCCATATTGGTAATAAATATTGTAAATCACATACGGATGTTCATTGGCAAGTGCAGGAACTTCATGAAAGCGAGCAGGTGATTGTGAGAATCTACGTTGTGAGGCTCCGTGCGAGGCTTGCTAAAAGCTTGAGCGTTAGGCGAATGGATCCCTATATAATCATAAGACAAATCGAAGCAAACATCTACGATCTTGATATCCTTGCAAGTATGGGTATCCACCTGGTATTTAGTGTTGAAGATATGTCGCCGTACAATGAGCCTCGTGAGTATGTGGACCCAAGCAGTGGGGACTTCCAGCCGCCCACATCTCCACTCATGTTGCCTTACCACCCTCATAGCCCACCCACGTCTGATGACCACCACTACTCACCCACTTCTGACACCCACCCACCTGGGGACTCATATTCTTTGGTTCTACCTACGGTGCCGCCGATCGCACCGGGATCCACCACTCATGAGAGCTTCATGGAGACCAGATTCCGCTAGTGCATTCCTACTACAGACGTTGGTGACACCTGGGTACTGCAGCAGAGCATGATCGATTCACCCCTGGACTTTGACTTCAGCACGATCGTCTCCATTTACCGGAGATGGCAACTTTTCAGTCGGGGAGAGTCGATGGGCAAGGAAACTCTTCCATCGACGACACTTGGGCGACATCTGGTGGACCTCTTCGAGTTTTACCTGGCATACAATGAAAGAATTCCGATCCCAATTCATCGGGAGATGAATTCTTTCAAGCCGGGGAGATTGATGCGGAGCACATGCGAGGACGAGCTTTGGGCCCATTCGGGGATGATTTGGCGACTTTCCATATATGGCGTGCCCGGATCGACGATCGGACTCCACAAATGTGTCCGGATTCACATTGCGAATCGAATTGATATATTATTTTACTATGTTTGCATTTATTTTGATGTATTTGGGTAGCCCCACCTCCGGCCAATCATAGGCGTTGATGGGGGATGCCCTAATACTTGTTTAATTATAAATAGATATGATATGGGGCTGATCTAGCCATTGCAGAATTTGGTGAGAAGTATTCTCGGATTCCCGCGATCCCGCCATGGTGCCGACTCCGTGGAACCCTTGGTGATGACTCCTAGGCTTGTAACTCCCTCCCCAAGGTACCTCCTAACCCTAGACACCTTCCCCCTCTGAAACCCTCATCCGCAGTCCCTACAGCCGCCAAAACTACCATCCGACTACTGTCTAGCACTTTCTACAGCAGACGACAGCCCTGAACCATAGTAAAATTTCACTGTTCATTAACGAAATACACTGTTCATAACCTGTAGTTCTCCCCCCCCCCCCCCCTCCGAACCACCGTCGGCCACCCTAAAACCCCTCCCAAGCCGCCACCTTCCCTCTGTCCAGCAACATGCCGCCCTTGCTGTCCAGGTCATAGCCGCCCTTACCCAAGCATCCCTCCTCCTTGCCACCAACCCACAGCAGCCCTCCTCCCCCTCCACCAACCCAAGCAGCCCTCCTCCCTATCGCCAGTCCACAACAGCCCTTCTCCCAGCCACCAGACCTTCTCCCAGCCACCAACCCTCAGCCGCCCACCCCCTTGCCTCCAGCCGCCTCAGATCCAGTCATCCCCTACAACATACCACCTCCGGTTTCGCCGCGGATCGCCATCACAGCGCATCGTCTCGTGGGATCTCCATTGCCTTGGGCAGCCCCATATTTTGTAAGTTTTATTTATTGTATGGACGTTTAATTTTCAATATTAATATATGGTGTTATGATTTCTTGTTTGCTTGGATCTCTGGAATAGTAGTTGTTTGCTTTAGATTATTTTGTGATTTGTAGGGCTTATTCACCGCGCGCTCGTGCTTTGGTCCTCCACGCGGAGGAAAGCCTAAGCTTGCTTTGCCCTAGTAAATTATTTTGCCTTGCTGTAATTTATCTGCGTGGGATATTTTAATTATTATCTAACCGTGGATTAACCGTCGGATTTGCATAACATGTAGGGTTAGGTCGCAGATATTCCGCCGCCTATAGATTCGTCCTGCGTCAATAATCCTTGTTTTATTATAAATAGAAGGAGTCTAGGGTTAGGGGGTACCTTGTGGAGGGAGATACAAGCCTAGGAGTCGTCACCTAGGGTTCCACGAAGTCGGCACCATAGCGGGATCTCGGGAATCCGGTGTAACATCCCGATTCGAGCTAGACCCCTTGTGCGCATTTTTGAGTCAAGCGAGTTGACTCGGGCTCGGGGTGTACTGAGGGCCAGGCTTGCACCTGAGCCGGGGAAGTGCACTCGACGAATGCGGCGAGTACCAGTTCTATTCTTTGTCCCGATGTTTGCTGTATCGGGATCCGAGCCGTCCCGAGAGCATAACTTGAGCGATAAAACTCGAAGGAGGCGTACCGCCTTGAAGAAATTATAGTACGTACGTTAGCTCAAATGACACGGTCTGCGAATAACGTATTTATTCAAAAGGCGGTATGCAACAGACGGTCTCAGAATTCACCCCAGTTAGGGTTGTTAGACTCGTGAAGCCTATACGAGTTCAACGAAACTGTCCGCGCTCGATTCTGATGAGAATCGACGAAATTATAATGTGGTCTGCGAATAACGTATTTATCCAAAATGGTGAAATTGGCCAAACGACCTCACAATTGACCCCAGTCGGTCTTGTTAGACTCGTAACAATAGTACGAGTTCAACAGATTTATCCGTTTGCGATTTCGATATAATATATATATTATATATATACATTATAAAAAGCTTAGGTTAGACTTACCTTGCCCGATACCTCCCAGCAGCGCCGCCAAGCTCTCCCCTCCAACCCGATCTCCCCCCTTCTGGCGATCTCCTCCATCGCCGACGAAGCCAAGCTCCGACGAGCTCTCCTTTCGGCGCCTCCTCTCCATGGATCGAGCTCGCCCCTCTCCTCTACATCTCCGGCGATGTTCCCTCCGGTGATCTCTCCATGGTTGGCCACCTCCATGGCCGAACCACCTCCACCTTCTCCCTCAAGGCCGACAACCTCCAGATCCGGCGAACTCTTCTCCAAAACTGAAATAGCAGCAGGTCTGAAAGCTCCTCCACCTCTCCTCTTCTCTTCTCCGACGAGCCTATTCCAAACCGCAGCTCCTCCTCACGGCGGGCTGCCCCTCTACCTTCACGGCAACTCCATCTCTCTACATTTCTCCCTCACAGATCCCCCTCTCTCTCTACATTTTTCCGTCACAGATCACTCCCTCTCTACCTCTCAGTTTTTCACCAAGCCGCTAACTACAGAACCTTCGACCTCCTCCAAACATTGTTGCATCCACCCCCCAAATCACCTACAGAACCACTTCAAACCGAGAGCCACCCCATCTTCACCTCTCCAACTCCGACCAACTTCAGATCCACGACCGATGAGATCCGATTCGGCGAGATCCAAGGCCGATTCCTCCGTTTGTGATGGGCCGACCCGAGATCCTTGCGGATCAAGTTCCAACTGCGCCCTCTACTTCATTCTTCGTCGAGCATCATTTCCAAGGCCAAGAACAACGCACTCAAAGAAGACGACACCACTTCGTCGGCGATTGACGAGATCCGGATCGGCGAGTTCTGGCCATGACCGGGAGCGACGGACAAATGCCGCATATGCGGCTATTGGGTTGCATGCATGGACACTCGGTGAGCTTCCTCCCCTCTCCCTTGGTGCTAGTTTCTTAGATCAAACTAGGCGAGATGTCAAACTCAATTGAGTTGATGTGAGAGCAAGCCATGGAGGGATGGCTGAAATCTGTGTTCTGTTTATTTATTCCGGTCACCTCCGGTCACTGATTCGCCGCCCGTCGATGCACCTCATATACGAGAAAGGGGGCGGTGGTATTGGATGGTCGGACAGGAAGTAAGGTGGCTGATGTGGGAGATTTTATAGACTCCAGGTCGGGCAATTCAAAGCCCCAGGCTGGAGGAAGAAGTTGACCGGACATTGTTCGATCGACACTTAGATCCGTGTAGTTTATATTAGTTATTGGTAAATAATATGTTTAGCACGCGGCGAGGTAGGCGTACAGATTCATATTAACTTGGTGATTTACCTTGTTTTTTTTATCGGAAGATGTTTGGAATTGGTAGATAAATGATTGAAGACAATGTGGACATCCCTCTTGAATTTCATAATTTTCGGATATAGGCTTGCTACGATTTGTCAATATTATGTTATAAAATTATTGTGCTGTAAGTAACTATCATGATTATTCTGAATGAGCTGGGATATGGTGTAAACACTCAAGATGCTAACCCTGACATGTAGTAGAAATTTTAGAAGGCTTGGGTTTGATATACCCATTTGATTGATCACTTGTTTGATGACGCGCTAGGACAATAAATATGTGCATGAAACTTTAGGCAAGTTGTGATTTGAATAGTGCTCCTAATTGCATTATATGTAAAGGTTATTGTTATGATTCTAACATAACATTGGGGGTGATTGGTCTAAATATTGGGGCAAATTATGTAATGAACCTAAAACTTGCAAATAGGAGGTTGTTTGTACCTGTTCTCATGATGATAAGACACGACTTGACTGTACTCATTGAAATAGAATACTTAACCGTCTACTTCATGGTTGATTCTTCAATGATATGGGACTTGTAAATATCAGTGTTTATGATCAGCTTCTTATACACTCCTACCAGTTAATTAATGTTGACTATAAGACATGCGAGTTGCCACTAATGTAGATGACTATATTTAAATGATGTCGGGTATGCACCTGAGGATCATACTGTTCGTGAAGTGTCGTTAGACGAATAACTACCTTATAACACCACTCTTTTTACCCAAGAGTTCGGATGTGATGAACGACTGATGGCATAGTATGTATTAACATTTAAATATATATGTTGAATCTAACAGGGTTGGGTAGGAAATAACCCTTGACTAAAAGTCGAGCTTAGTCATTGATCTTTAGTTTGGAGGATATGATATTGTGCACAAGTAGTCCTTAGGTTAGGATCGAGGAAGTCAAATCTCCGGACTTATGTACCTCACTGCTTAGAGTATGCTAACTCCCTACGGGTAGCATTGGGGGCTTGGTTTAGTGATTGGGATGGGTCGACATCCTAAGTTATTGTGGGAAGGGACTCAGTTTGGAGCCCTTGCTTGCTTAAGAGCCTGAGTTAGTCTGGCGAGCGGTAGACTCGAGATCCTCTTGGGAGGATTGAGGTTGTCCTGCAAAAGGTAGGTTCTATGTTATATAAGAAGGACTGGTCGAGTCCTCCGAGCCAAGAGCTTGGTGTTTCACTTAGAGGCATTGTTGTATCAAGTAGTACGCGGATACCCTGTGTGTTCTTAGGGGCGTACGTAAGGTCTAGGTTGGGTGGTGTCACACAAGCCTAGAAGTGGACAGCCCGGTCTACTGCCCTGTTTGCCTCAACAGGGTACCTGAGCGGAGACTCGAATAGAGGGCTAGAGGTGGTGCTTACCAGATAGTACGCAGATACCCTGTGTGTTCTTAGGGGCGTACGTAAGGTCTAGGTTGGGTGGTGTTACACAAACCTAGAAGTGGACAGCCCGGTCCACTGCCCTGTTTGCTTCAACTGGGTACCTGAGTTGACACACTCGAACAGAGGGAACTACAAAAGGTCTGTACGTACAGAGTCGTGTGCGTGAGTTGCATCATGGCATTGCACATCATGGCATAGCATACTTGCATAAATCAGAGACCTCATCGTATAAATTAGTATGGGCTCTTTTATACGATGAGTTTACTTCTTGCCAGATCCCTTAGCTTATGTGTTTGTGTGTGTATACACATAAGTTAAAGGTACTTTCCTAGCTGCGTAGACTCATTTATAACTGCGTGTTTATACTCACTTTGATGCTTGTTTATATACTGCTCGGTTTCATAGTAGCCCCTTGATTTATTAAGATAGATTTGCTAGAAAGGTGCTTGATGTATATATATATATGTTGTTAGCTATTGATATAATTGCTAGATGTAAATGCTTTTATATACATGTTGTTAGCTATTGATATACACTGCTAGGTTAGTGATACCTCCTTGTCACCTGCTTGTTATATTACTGTTTATATTGCAGCCTTTCTTCCTTTCCTTCCGCCCGGTGCCTTCGAGTCGCCGGGGGAGCGGATGGGAAGCCACTTAGTCTTTATGACTAACGGTTGTTGCACCACTATTTTTAGGAGCACACCCAGCTGGAGCGGTACCAGACAGATCAGAGTGATAGGACTTGGAGACATGTTACAGCTTTTGCAACAGCACCTTCTGATACGGTTGTGAGGGATTGTAGTTATTGCTGTAGACTTCCGCTATACCTTGTTATAGTATATTTGGGAGCTCTTTTTGCTTCCTGTCATTTATATATTTTGTGGACATTTATACTTTGTGAATTATGGACTCTTGAAATTATTCAATTTATTGATGGGTTGGCAAATGATATTGGTAATAGACGGCAGAATAGGCGTCTTGTAGTACAGGTTAGCTTGTGTGCTGACGCTACCGCAAGGCGGCTGTTCTGGGCATAAGACTCCCCTCGGCCGTGTTTTGTGTTCCGGGAGGGGGATCTTAAGATTACACTTTTTGTAACGGTCTCTCCAGCATACAGCTCGCAAGGACGACCGCCGGCACCCCCAGCATCCAGCTCGAAAGGGTTCAGCCTAACCAATGGGCTGCAGCCCATGCACCCCAACCCCTCTCTGTCCCACCACAGGGCACAGTGGGTTGTTGGAGACCGCAGTCCCCCTTTGATGAGAATTGAGCCAGTTAAGCGACAATGCGTGGACTTCCCAGGAGGTCACCCATCCCGTGACTACTCCAGCCCGAGCACGCTTAACTATGGAGTACTTTCACTTCTCATCACCAATTGACCTGCAGATCAATTGGTGATGAGAAGTGAAAGTACTTCATAGTTAAGCGTGCTCGGGCTGGAGTAGTCACGGGATGGGTGACCTCCTGGGAAGTCCACGCGCTGCCGCTTAATTGGCTCAATTCTCATCAAAGGGGGACTGCGGTCTCCAACAACCCACTGTGCCCTGTGGTGGGACAGAGAGGGGTTGGGGTGCATGGGCTGCAGCCCATTGGTTAGGTTGAACCCTTTCGAGCTGGATGCTGGGGGTGCCGGCGGTCGTCCTTGCGAGCTGTATGCTGGGGAGACCGTTACATCCGGGAATACTTCTCACCAAATTCTGCAATGCCTAGACTAGCCCCATATCACATCTATTTATAATAAAACAAGGATTAAGGCATCCCCCAACAACGACTATGATTGACCGGAGGTGGGGCTACCCAAATACATCAAAATAAATGAAAAGATAGTAAAATTATATATCATATCGATTCGCAATGCGAATCTGGACACATCTGTGGAGTCCGATCGTCGATCCGGGCACGCCACATATGGAAAGTTGCCAAATCATCCCCGAATGGGCCCAAAGCTTGTCCTCACCTCTGCTCCACATCGGAGGGCCTAAATTAGTCATCTCATACTGCTTTTGCATATTTGTTTTGAAGTCCTGAATTAGGGATGTTGAACTTCCAGTAACGAGTAGATCATCAACATACACACATACTAGTAATATATGTTGTTCTTTTCATTTAATATACAACGAAGCTTCAACTGGACATCTTTGGAAGCCTTGGTTTAGCAAATACTGATCAAAATTAGCTTTCCAAGCCCAAGGTGCCTGTTTAAGCCCATACAACGCCTTTTTGAGCTTATACACTTTGTCTTTGTCTTTTTCTACCTGAAACCCTTTTGGTTGCTTGACATACACCTATTCGGTAAGTTCCCCATTAAGAAATGTTGTCTTTATATCAAGCTGATGTAGAGAATAATTGCACAGTGTTGCTAAGGCTATAATGAAACGAATTGTTTCCATTCTAGCCACTGGCGCATACGTCTCATCATAATCTCTCCCCGACTGTTGAGCATATCCCCTGGCCACGAGACGTGCTTTATATTTATGATATTCTCCCGTTTCATGAGTTTTGATCTTATAAATCCATTTCTGTCCAATGATTTCTTTACCTTGAGGCTTGGCTGTAAGGGTCCATGTTTCATTTTTATGGATGCCTTGTAGTTCTTCTTCCATTGCTTTTCTCCAGTCTTTTTCCTTAACAGCTTCTTCAAAAGAAGTTGGAAATTGGGCTGATAGCACAATTGGAGAATGTTGGTATATTTCTTCCGAGTTTTCTGGGGAAATGATGATGGAGTTTCACTTTCAGTTTCTTCTTCTTCAGGTAAATAACCTTACTGATCTCCCATAATTGGATGGATGGGACTAGATGTAATGACATCTTGTTCAACCCCAACTGTTGGAGGAGAGGAGATATTCACTTTATCTGATCCCCAATCCCATTTACGGTTCTCATTGAAGAGAACATTTCTAGAAGTAATAAACTTCTTTGTTACTGGATCAACAAGTATGTATGTCTTAGATTCAGCACTATATCCTGTGAACAAAAGCATCTGAGTTTTATCATCAAGCTTACCTTCTTTCTCTTTAAGAGCATAAGCTGTACACCCAAATGTCTTGAAATGTGCTAAGTTTGGCTTTTGACCTGATGGGATCCCCCTAAAAGGGCTCGGGTTGAGTCGGACCGAATGTTTCTCATCGCAACCTTGCCCGAACCCGTAAGGCGGCTCTAGCTTTGGTGCCCGGTTTGAATCTTGCAGCTAAGCAACTTCGAGAGCGCTTCCGCTCTCACCTGCTCTGCAAGAGTGCTTCTTCTAGCTCCTGCATCGCAGGAGGCGCTCCTGTGCTCCCGCTCGCACTTGTTCCGCAGAAAGTGCTCCAGCTCTGCAGAAAGTGCTTCCGCTCTCGCCTGCTCCGCAAGAGTGCTTCTGCTCTCTCCTGCTCTGCGGGAGGCGCTCCTACGGTCCTGCTCGCTCCTGTTCCGCAGAAGGTGCTCCTGCTCCGCAGGGAGCGCTTCCCCTCCCCACATGCTCTACAAGAGTGCTTCTACTCGCTCCTGCTCCATGGGAGGCGCTTCTGTGCTCCCGCTCGCTCCTGTTCTGCAGAAAGTGCTCCTGCTCCGCAGAGAGTGCTTCCGCTCTTGCCTGCTCCGCAAGGGTGCTTCTGCTCGCTCCTGGTCTACAGAGGGCACTCTTCCGCTCCTACTCCATGGGAAGCGCTCCCGCTCTCTCGTGGTTCGCAAGAAGCGTTCTTGCTTATGCTTGTTCTGTGGAGCGCACCACTATCGTCCATCGTCGGGGACAATCACTGGCCACCACCACTGTAACATCCCCCAAACAACTAGACCCCTAGAGTGGTTTTGTCATGAATAGGTCATGACCAAACCCTAGGAAGCTTGAAGAGATCACTTGGCCTTAGGCTTGAAGGGGAAGATTACCTTGGTCTGCAAATAACAATTTCCAGTTAACAAGCATATGGTTGGACTTAAGGGCCGCACCTTGACCCTTTTGTTGAAAATGTTGAAGTGGAAGTTGGCGGTCTGAAGGGGTGTTCATGCGGTCTGCCTAACCGCGCGATCTCGCGGTCTCCTTCTGCGGTCTGACCTATTGGTCTAGCCGCAAGACTTCTCGGTGTGATTGTCGTTCTCTATGTCCAAGGTGCCGAGGAGAGGCCGCGCGGTCTGTTGTGAGACCGCGTGGCGAGGTGTTCAGAACTGTACGGGTTTAGCTGTTGACCGCACAGGGTGTTGTTCTGGAAGGGGCAGTCCGGTCTGGTGGCTGTCCTGGTTCTTATGGTGCGCGCGGACTAAGGCATTCTTAGTCGTGCGGTCTCCTCCTTTTGTGTTTGCATAGCCGATCTCTTGGCGATCTGCTGGTATATGCGGTCACTGGTGTTTAGTCGATTTGGCGGGTTGTTGCCCTAGTCATCTTGGTGGTGTTCGCAGTCTCTGGAGGAGGTCTTGTATTGGCGAACACTGGTGGTGGACATCATGACCGGGCGAGTTGCCATGATCGCGTGGCTTCTTGGAGGAGTGGCGATCTCCGGTCCGTGTTGAAGTCGACGAGCTCACAGGCGCAGAGCAATCTTCTGCTGATCGCGCGGGTTAACCGGTCTTGGTCGCGGGATTAGGGGCGGTGACTCTATCTCATAGGGTGGTGACTGGATCAGGTCGCACGCCTATAAATTGGAGTCACTGTAGCAGCAAAATATATCGCACCAAGTGTAAGCTGAGATCGTGCCTAGACCTTGCGGTCTCTTTTTTGTGACTGGGCGGTTTGCTGATTGAATTTCCTTTGTGCAGCTTCTGCGGATTTTGCGGGCAACAACGTTCACCTCATCTTCTAAGGTGTTCGGGCGGTCTCGTGGCTTGCAGTGCGGGTTGCTGGAGTTCGGGAGAATCAGTGGAGTTCAGGAGGTCACGGCTTCAGTGGTGTTGATCAAGTTGCTGGTTGCTTGTTCGCGCGGTCTCCATTTCTAGTCGCGCGAACAATCTGACCACGCGGTCTGGCGGGTTCAGTGATCAGACCACCAGTTATCTTTCTTCAGCTTGTATTTTCTCTTTGGATTTGTGTACTGGAAAAATCATGTCTCGCCATGTATACCTCGCCCTGTAATGAAGATTTTTGCTATCATCAATAAAGATTGTGTTGTTTCATGTGCTTCTGGTTGTTGGTTATAACTTTAAGTTGTACGATTCCTGCTCACTCGTAGATCTTCAAAAAATTTCACATGGTATCAGAGCTAGGTTTGAGTGGATAGATCAGTGAACAACTTTAAGTTGCCATTGCCTTTGAAGAAGGAACCAGTGGTAGAGCCATGGAAGAAGGTTTTGCAAGAGGTCTTGGAATTGAGATGCTCACATCGACTAACTTCAAGAAGTGGAAGTCATGCATGCAGAGTTATCTTCTGGGCGATGACCTTTGAGAGGTTGTTGGAGGAGATAGCACAGAGGAAGTTGTCCCAGTTGGGGATAATGGTCATGAGGTGAGGAATTGGAGAAGGATCAATGCGAAAGCAGAATTCACTCTAAAGAGGGCAATATCACCTGACCTATTCGATCACATCTTAGGGTGTGGATCAGCTGCAGAGATCTGGAGAGCCCTGGACGGGCTATTTAACAAGAAGAATGTAGCGAGGCTATAGTTTCTGGAAAATGAGCTGGCTAGGTCGGCTCAGGGTGAACTTTCTATCTCTACGTTCTTCCTGAAGACGACGAACTTGTGTGCCGAGATTTTAGCACTGGATCCTGATGAGCCAATTTCTGAGGCGAAGCTGAAGAGGCACATTATTCGTGGCTTGCAGAAGGAGTATATGGCCTTTGTGACGTCGGTGTAGGGTTGGGCTAATCGAACGTCTCTGCTGGAGCTGGAGAATCTGCTTGCATCGAAGGAGAAGAAATGGGATAAGAAGAAGAAGACCACCGGAGGTAATGGGCCTTCAACTTCGGGTCAGCAGGACAGGGGCTATGCTCCTAAGGCTGAAGGGAAGAAGAAGGGAGAAGGACCCAAGTGCTTCAGGTGTGGAAAGCTTGGTCACATCAGGAAGGATTGCCGGGTGAATCTTCAGCCAGAGCATGGTGCTGCAGGGAAGGAGGAAGCTGAGGCCAAGACAAATGATGGAGGATGGGGAGGAGCCTTCTCGGCTTCTGTCAGAGTTGCGGCTCCTATCAACTATCAGGAGGACTGGATCGTGGACTCAGGGTGTGGTCATCACCTCACCGGGGATGAGTCGAAGTTTTCTTCAGCGCAGCCTTATTCAGGTAATGAGGCCATCATAACTGCTGATAATATTGTGCATACTGTCGAGAAGGTAAGGGTTGTTTCCTTGGGCAGTGATAGAGGGCCACTAACGTTGAAGAGTTTCTATCAGGTTCCTGGAATAAGGAAAAACCTCTTCTCCGTGACCAACGCTGTGGACGCTGGGTATCACGTTCTGTTCGGCCCAACAGAAGTGAGGTTTCTTCGAAACGTGGAGGCAGTAAAGGCTGATGTCGTTCATGTTGGGAGAGGGCAAAAGACTTGTTCGTTTTATCGACAAGTTCTTATGTTGACAAGATGATGACCAATGATAGTGTTGTTATATGACACGAGAGGTTGGGGCATGTAGGGATGGATAAGCTGAAAGCTATGGCGGTAAAAGGTCTGGTCAAGGGCCTGCCTAGTCTATCTTCCTACGGTGACAGTCATGTTTGCGCGGGATGTCAGTTCGGCAAGTCTCATTGACTACCGTTTGATAAGTCCCAGACGAGGAGTAGTATGTCGTTGGAGTGTATCCATGGTGACTTGATGGGACCGACTGCTACCCCAAGCCTCGGAGGCAGCAGGTATATGTTGGTGTTGATCGATGATTACACCAGATATGTCTGGGTTTATTTTCTGAAGGAGAAGGCGGAGGCGTTTGCCAAGTTTGTGGAGTTCAAGGATTTAGTGGAGGGTCGGCTAGGCCTGCGGGTAAAGAAGCTGAGAACTGACAACGGGGGGGGGGGGGGGGGGGGGGAGTTTACCTCTAGTGAGTTCTCTAGTTTTTGCAGGAAGGCGGGCATCCGGAGGGAGCTTACTTGTGCGCATACTCCACAACAAAATAGAGTTGCGGAGCGGAAGATCCGTCATCTGACGGAGACCTGCAAGTGTTGGCTGCATGGCAAGAGTATCCCAAGGTCCTTCTTGGTGGAGGGAATGTCTTGTGCTGCCTACGTCATCAACAAGATGCCTCTCAGTCCCATCAACATGTTGACCCCGCATGAGATGATGTTCAAAGAAAAGCCAAGAGTGGCACACCTTCGGGTGTTTGGTTCCACCTGCTATGTGCATGTTCCAGATGCGCTTCGGATGAATCTAGATGCGAAAGCAAGGAAGCTAGTATTCGTGGGATATGATGATCGGAAGAAGGGCTGGAAGTGAGTGGACCCGGAGACGCAGAGATTTGTTGTATCTCGCGCCGTCGTGTTTGACGAGGTGATGTCTTACAAGGGAAGTTCTGGTGTTGTGTTACCAGAAAGCAGGGTGGAGGAGCCAGAGAGAGCTGTGGAAAATTTTCAGGTGGAGCTGCCTTTGTCACCGGGTGGTCCATCTACTTCTAGTTTTGAGATGGAGGCTTCTGGATCAGGAAGCAGGGGGAGTGATGCTCCTAATACGTCTGGAAGGGGAGCTGGGGAAGAAGCAGCTGGGGATGTTGCGAGTCAAGGGAAGGTTGTAGGAGATCGAAGCGAACGATCATTTCCCGTGATCGCTATACATGAGGGAACATGGTGAGCTTTGTCTCACGTTTCTTTGCTGGCCCCTGGATGAGCAGGAGCCGTCGAGCTTTGAGAAGGCCAAAGGAGTGAAGCAGTGGGATTTGGCTATGGAGGAAGAGATGGCTGCTCTTGAGAAGAATGAGACGTGGTCTCTGGTGCCCAAGCCCAGGGGCATTACCCCTGTGACATGCAAGTGGGTAAATAAGCTCAAGAAGAAGGCAGACGGTAGTATCGAGCGATACAAGGCTCGCCTTGTGGCTCGTGGATTCTCGCAGCAATACGGTGAAGATTATGAAGAGACATTCAGTCTGGTGGCAAAGATGACTTCAGTTTGGTTTGTTATTGCTCTGGCGGCGTTCTATGGGTGGGAGATTTGGCAGCTCGACGTAAAGAATGCTTTCTTGTACGGCGAGATTGACAAAGATATCTTCATGGTCCAGCCGCAAGGCTTCATATCTGAAGATTTTCTAGAGTATGTCTGTAAGCTAAAGAAGGCCCTGTATGAGTTGAAGCAAGCACCGAGGGCGTGGTATGGGAAGATCGCAGAATATCTCCTATTCTGTGGATTCGGTGCTTCAGACTCTGACTCAAGCTTATTTGTCAAGAAGAGCGGGGAGCTTCAAGTCATCGTGCTGCTTTACGTCGACGATATGATCGTGATGGGGAATTCGAAGGAGGAAGTAGCAAAGCTTTGGGCTGAGCTATCTATCAGGTTTGAGATGAAGGACTTGGGTGAACTTCACCATTTCCTTGGACTCGAAGTACAGAGGAAGAAAGGTGGAGTGTTGGTGTCCCAGGCTGGATATGCGGAGCGAATCGTGGAGCGATTCGGCATGAAGGAAGGGAAGTGCATTTCTACACCTCTGTAGAAGGCCATGAAACTTCGGAAGGATGAGGGGAGGATTCTGGAAGTTCCGATTGTGTTCCGAGCTCTGGTTGGGAGCTTGATCTATCTGACGATCACTAGGCCGGATATTGCGTAAGCAGTTGGCAGGGCAAGTCGTTATATGGCGGAACCACGGAAGCCTCATCTACTAGCGGCAAAGAATATATTGAAGTATGTCAAGGCGACTTCGGATATGGGTCTCCTTTATAGGAGGGATGCAGGCTTCGAGGTGCATGGGTACATGGATGTTGATTACGGGGGAGATTCAGATGATTGGAAGTCGACGTCTGGATTCGTCTTCATGGCGGGCCCCACGACTATATCATGGTGCAGCAAGAAGCAGGATTCCGTGTCTGTCTCTACCACAGAAGCGGAATACAAGGCTTCGGCCTTGGCAGCTCAAAAAGCCATCTGGCTTAGGAGGTTGGTGGGAGACGTACATAAGGAGGTTCGGGGTCCGACTCTGCTCCGCGGCGACAATGAGAGTGCACTCAAACTGGTTACTAATCCAGTTTGTCATGCGAGGACCAAACATATCGAGATCGAGCATCATTTCATTCGTGAGAAGGTGCTGGAGGGGTCTCTTTTGGTCGAGCATGTTCAGATTCAGGACAACGTTGCTGACATATTCACAAAGGCGCTGGCGAAGGGGCCGTTCACTCGGCTAAGGAGTTTACTTGGGATGTTTTCAACTTCCCACTTCAAGGGGGAGTGTTGAATGTTGAAGTGGAAGTTGGCGGTCTGAAGGGGTGTTCGTGCGGTCTGCCTAACCGCGCGATCTCGCGGTCTCCTTCTGCGGTCTGACCTATTGGTCTAGCCACAGGACTTTTCGGCGTGACCGCCGTTCTCTATGTCCAAGGTGCCGAGGAGAGGCCGCGCGGTCTGTTGTGAGACCGCGTGACGAGCTGTTCTGAACTATGCTAGTTTAGCTGTTGACCGCACAGGGTGTTGTTCTAGAAGGGGCAGTCCCGTCTGGTGGCTGTCCGGGTTCTTGTGGTGCGCACGAACTAAGGCATTCTTAGTCGCGCGGTCTCCTCCTTTTGTGTTCGCATAGCCCATCTCATGGCGATCTGCTGGTATATGCGGTCACTGGTGTTTAGTCGATTTGGCGGGTTGTTGCCCTAGTCGGCTTGGTGGTGTTCGCAGTCTCTGGAGGAGGTCTTGTATTGGCGAACACTGGTGGTGGGCATCATGACCGGGCGAGTTGTCATGATCGCGCGGCTTCTTGGAGGAGTGGCAATCTCCGGTCCGGGTTGAAGTCGGCGAGCTCACAGGCGCAGAGTGATCTTCTGCTGATCGCGCGGGTTGACCGGTCTTGGTCGCGGGTTCAGGGGCGGTGACTCTATCTCATAGGGTGGTGACTGGATCAGGTCGCACGCCTATAAATACGAGTCACTGTAGCAGCAAAATATATCGCACCAAGTGTAAGCTGAGCTCGTGCCTAGAACTTGCGGTCTCTTTTTGGTTTGCTGATTGAATTTCCTTTGTGCAGCTTCTGCGGATTGTGCGGGCAGCAGCGGTCACCTCATCTTCTAAGGTGTTCGGGCGGTCTCGCGGCTTACAGTGTGGGTTGCTGGAGTTCGGGAGAATCAGTGGAGTTCGGGAGGTCGCGGCTTCAGTGGTGTTGATCAAGTCGTCGGTTGCTTGTTCGCGCGGTCTCCATTTCTAGTCGCGCGAACACTCTGACCGCGCGGTCTGGCGGGTTCAATGATCAGACCGCCAGTTATCTTTCTTCAGCTTGTATTTTCTCTTTGGATTTGTGTACTGGCGAAATCATGTCTCGCCATGTATACCTCGCCCTATAATGAAGATTTTTGCTATCATCAATAAAGATTGTGTTGTTTCATGTGCTTCTGGTTGTTGGCTATAACTTTAAGTTGTACGATTCCTGCTCACTCCTAGATCTTCAGAAAATTTCACACCTTTGACCCCACCATGGCACACCTAACCCTTTGGAGGGTCCCTTAGAGCATTTAGGACCCACTGGGGTCAACCAAAGAGGCCAAATTGATCAAAGTCAACCCTAAACCCAAATTGGTCAAAGTAACCTAATTAGGGTCAATTGACCCCCACCATGCCAAATTGACCCTACCTAGACCTTTCTAACCCTTAAGGGAGTCCAATGGGTCATAAGCCACCCATTGGGGCCAACCCAAATGGTCAAATTGATCAAAGTCAACTCAAGCTTAATTTAGGTCAAATTACCCTAATTTGACCTAATCAAGCTCAATCCACTTCGGCTAGGCCCAATTGGAGTAGCCCATTAGCTTTGGGAGGCTGATAATACCAGTAGTTATTACTCAATTTCTGTAAATGGTGATTAGGAGAGAGAAATCTCATTTTCTCCAAGAATGGAGGAGAGGGAAAGAGATGGATTAATGGCATTTATGGCTTAGGGAGAGCAATAGCCACCAATTCCTCCTCTAATGTCTCCATTCAGTTTTTCCAATTAATATGGAGGAGTTTAATGGCCATTCCCGGACACATAGAGGGAGAATTTGAGGAGTTTCACCATGGTCGAAAATGGCCATCAATGGCCATTCATGGCAATTGGGAGTTACACACTTCCCCTCCCCGAATTGATTCATTGAAAAGCTTCAAGGGACAGAGGGGTTTATTTTCCACCATTCACTTGAAGGAATCGTGCAACTTGGTGTGGAGGTTGCTGAGGCACCAAGAGGCAAGGATCGACCATGGCCAATCGGGAGACGACAAGGCAATCACCCCTCCACACAGGTCTGGTTCTTCATCTCTCTCTCTCTGTGGATAGATCTCATCAGATTGCTTGCAAGGATTGGGGCCAATTGGTCCCAAATCGGGTAGGCCAAAAGCTCCGCTTTCGGAGCTTTAAATCCCGCCTCTGTATCCCTGTTCCGGCCACTTCTGGTCGGCCAACCACCGCTATTCTCCGGCCACCCCCTCAACGAAGGTGGTGGTGGCATTGGTCGGCCGGGGCGGCGCTTAGGTGGCCGGGAAAACAAGGAGGAAGGCAGCCCAGGTCGGGGCAATCTTAGCCGTCAGCTCGAGCTTGAAGACGACCAGAAGCCGTCCAAAGCTGTGCCAAGATTCGTGCTGGATCGAGTTAAATATGAAATGATTGTGTTATAATGTTATTCCATTTTGAAATTTCGTCGAACTCAAAGTTGAGTTTGTCGAATGGAATACAAGGCTGAGTTCATCGAGCTGAGAAGCAAGTTCGTCGAACTGATAGTTGAGTTCGTCGAACTGATAGTTGAGTTTGTCGAACTCAAAGTTGAGTTCGCCGAACGGAATACAAGACTGAATTCCCCAAGCTGAGAAGCAAATTCGTTGAACTGAACCCGACGTTCGTCAAACGTAATTAATCCGCCGAACTGAATTAATTCGTCGAATAGAGAGATATTAACTGAACCGGCTGGAGATCGGATTTCGTTGAACTGAAGCAGCGACGTTCGTCGAACGCAGAATTGATTTCGTCGAACGCAGCTCAGATTTCGTCGAAAGAATTTTATTTTAATTAATTACTTTCTGCAGTAGTTCATTTTAATTATTAAAAATAGTAGGACCCCTCAAATGAAAACGTGGTCAATACCAAAGATGTAGCCCTTAGGGTCTACTTTATTTTAAAATTTGTTTCAGCCCAAAAGGAGTTCCGTAGCTCCCTGTGGGTCCATTTTGGTGGGACTGGTCCCTAATATAGGACATCCACCATTTCTTGAATAACTTTTGATTAGTTTATGGGATGACTTGAAAACTGAAACCTAGGCTATTTGTACCTACACCCATAACATACCCAAAGATGGGAATTTTAGGAGAAATTTTTTCTAAGGTTTTTGTAATAATTACATAAATCAAATATTAATTAACTATTGGGTCAAATGACCTCCAATGCCCTCCAATGCCCTCCAAATTTTGGTGGGTACTTCTTAGGGTTATCACAAGACCCTGGTAAAAATCTCAGCCCAATTGGGACTGATTTGGTTATGTATTTTGTCAACCCAAGTTAGGTCAAATAGGGTCAAAGTTAGGGCATGGTGTTTATCTTGGGATATTGTGGTCAAATCTCCTCACCATGAGGTGAAACCTTGGCCACTGGTTTAGGATCACCTAAAATACCTTCATGAGTAAGATGGGGTGGTGTAGAGGTGGATATGCCCTACGACCCTAGTTTTACCCCTTGGGGGCATATATAGCTTTGTGAAGGACATGTGGTCAAAAGCTATAGAATGGCCATGAAATTTAGGAGATATGTTCATGGGATGTATATATGCCCTAGGGAATTTGAGAGGATTTTAGGAGAATTTATTCCCCCTAAATTAGGTCATAAACCCTTTAGGGAAATTTCTTATAAGAGACATTTACATGCGCAAATGGTCTTGGATGATGATGAAACCTTGGTAGTGCCTTTGTAATCATATTATAGACCTCTGGTATGTTTTGTGAAATTTATTAGATGATTTAACCAGTACTTCATTTACAAGGCACTTATTTTATCTCAATCTTAAGAAATATAATTAAGGGTCCAAAACTCTCTGGAAAAATGTGCAACTTGGTGATAGGACATTTCAGAGCACTAGGAAGCTCTGTGAAGTTTTATAGAATTTTTGGAAATTGTTATCAGTAGGCTACTTCACAACATGTGCAAATTAGGAATTACTTGGATTAATTGTTTCAGTGAAGAAATGATTCCCATAAATTGTGAAACTCTGTAATTAAGCTTTTCTGGACACAATACAGGTCTGGTAAATTTTCCCTAATTTTGGCATAAGTATGCTTGGTAGTTCCTTCATAAATCTTAAAGTTTGGATAGATGATAAATATTAAAAACAGAGGACATTTTCTTACTGTAAAATTGTGATATTCATTACTTACTGATATTTTGGCATGATAGATTTATCTTAATTTTATGAGAGTCATATCATAAGAATACCTTACACTTCATGTTCATATTCATACTTGGCAAATATTGGAGAAATTTAAATAAATGCTAAAATGTTGAGGAAAATTATGAATCTCTGGAGTTAGCCTTATAATGCCATGATAGCCCTCCAGTAAATATCTTGAGTCAGTTGGATGAATATTTGGAGTACCTCTACTTATGAGCTTCATATAGTTAGTTTGGTCTACGTATAGTAAAATGTGAAACTTGGGTATTTAGGGGCCTACCAAGTGGAAGTGACATGTAGTTGGTGTACATGGTCAGGTTGAAGAGATTGAAGGTCACCAAAATGGATTAGATGGTGAAAGTGTGCTTGGTGAGTTAAGGGTAAGTTATGATCGGGATAGACAAAAGATCGTCTTTCCCCTTAGAGGGTCATAACACACTTAGGGTAATCCAAGGTTAAAGATAAGAAGGGTAATCTTATGGGTAGATACCAATAACACTAAGTGTCTTGATAAAGGGAACTTTGGGGTGTCATCCCATTATAGTTCCTAGTACCGTAGCGAGCCCCTTACAGGGTAATCTTCGGGAAGTCCAAGATTAACCATAAACTGTAGGAGTAATATGTTGTACACGATTAACTTAATAACGCACACACCCACACCCCGTGGTTCCGTGAGGTTAGTTGGTTTGGTCTTACGAGCGGTAAGCTCGTGGTTGAAGCAGCGGACTAGTTAGTCCGGTGAGCTTGTGACTCAGTAATGCTTGTTGGTGCGGATGGGTTGGTACGGCGAGCCGGTGGCTCGGAAGGTTATGATGACGGGCAGGTTAGGTCGGGGAGTTTATGGTTCGGGATATAGTAGAACATGTTTGCATGTGCATGAAGGTGATGGGTCTTTGGTATTGGACGGTCGTTCACACCGACGTCAATACGTTGACTCGGCGAGTGTGGAATTTGCACTTAGCCATAAAAGTCTGGTGGTCCAGCCAGTAAGAGTATGCAGATGCTCCGCGGTTTTTCATTGAGGCGTACGATAGGTCTAGGTTAGGTAGTATGAATACCAACCTAGAGGTGGGCGAGGCCCAACCCACCCCTTCCGTTTGCCACTACGGGAGTATCTTGGGAGTCTTGCTTGCTCCAAAAAGGGGGAACTAAAGGTCTGTGCGCATAGATTCGAAGTGTGTGAGTTGCACTTGAATGAACATAGCATAAACTGCATAACTCTGCATGTCATGGCATAAACATTGCATACCCCTACCCCTATCGTATAAGTCGGTTATGGGACTTCTTATACGATAAGCCTTGCTAAATGACTCCTTGGTCTATAGGTTTGTATGGGCATTCCTATAGATCAATGGTTACTTTTCTACTATATACATGCATGTCTTTACTTACTGCACTTTACTTAGTCTTTACCTGCTCTTACTATGCTCTTTTACTGCTTCAATTATATATATATATACATGTGTAGTGTAGACATTCCCTGTACCCCTATCACCTGCTATTATTTATACCCCTTGTTGTCCTCCGCTTCATCCTCCCACTCGGTGCCTAGGAGCCATTGGGGGAGGGGTGGGGAACATAAGGCTTAGTATTTTTGACTAACGGTCAGTGGACCATATCATTTTAGGTGACCGAGGAGATGCTGCAGCACCAGAGGCCGGTGCAGACGGAGGCGGGCCAGTCTAGTACAGGAGCACCAGATTCAGGAACTGTGAGTGATTGGTAGTTAGCTTCCGCGAGTGACCTTGTAGTGAGGATATGATGTACAGGGCATGATCCCTTTATTATTGTTATCTTTTTATTTCAGTTACTCTCTGTGTACATTTACCATTTATGGTTTTATATATTTCTTGTGATGTGGACTTGAGCTTTTCTATTTGTTCAAATATACTTTTCTTCTTCTGTGATCGATATGGCCGGCAGGATCGGCGTTTTGTAGTGGCGACCTTCCCGAGTGATGGTGTCACTGCAAAGCGGCGGTTCTGGGCATAAGACCCAGGTTTTTGAAAAAAAATGGGGTCTTACAAAGTGGTATCAAAGCAAACCTCGATTCGAAGAAAAGAAGTCCACAAACCCAGGGCCACCCGCGCGAGTTTAGTTTGAGGACAAACTAAGCAGCAGAAGCAATGGTGTGCCCATATGGGGAAATCACATGAAAAGTCCACTTTTAACTGAACCTTTTGGCAAGTATTCTTTTGTAGCCTACGGCGAACCCTGCCCGCAGCAGGAAATAACTCCGGCTGCAAAGATCTCTTTAGATAGTCCTTTAGTCAATGAGTTAGACACAACCCCACTAGGACACTTGACTTTCCATGACAATTTATACCATGCCCTAGTCTGAAATATACCGTAGGAATGAATTTGGTTAAGATACGAGGATACCCCAAAGAGATTAAATAAGGAGCTTAACATGAGAGTGGCCACCTAAGCCATAACTCTGATATCCCTACTTCATCTATCAAAGGATTATCCAAACTGATCGGACCGCCTTAGGGAGATTGACACATAAGCAGAATGGTAGGGGACTCGTATACTCAACCTTCATACAGGTGATATGATTACATTAAGACAACCGCCATGACAAACACCGGGGGTCAGATAAGAGTCCAAGTGCTGAAGAGACCAGTTTGGGATTGTCACATGTTGACCCTGATAAGGTTGTCGTAGAAGGTACCTTGAAGAGTCTAAAGTATGGAGTATACCAACAAGTTTCAGATAGAACCCCAAGTCTAAGATTGTGTGCCCAGCTAGGACGAATATAACATAATGATATCGAAGATACTTAGCCTAAAATAGATAGAGGCTTATCTTTTGTTTATTGGGGCTTACCTTTTGTTTATTGGGCAAATTATTGACTGACTTGGGTTTCCCTTAGACATAATTTAGAAAGTGTTGCGTCGTGAAAATAATGATTTTGAAGTTTATCATATTCGATGTTACTCGGGCGAAGATAAGATTGTGTAAAAGTATGTTCGGAATGATGATCCGTAGTAATACCAGGGCAATGGATAGACATCTTTGATCAAGCAATGACTTAACCTTAGTTGAATCATTGGAAATATAAAGTCGCCTGGATTAATCACTTAGGGATGCCGATGTCCTATTCTAGAAGTTGAGGACGAAAATTAGTTCTTACAAGTTATAGTTATATTCGAAAGTTCTTATGGTTTGGGGCATTCAGAAGTGATCAATTTATGATTTGTTAAAAATCACGCCCTGTCATGGTTGAAAATTTTAACTGCAATAATAGCCCTTATACCTTGGGAGCTATGATGATGAATAACCAAAGATCTTAGACGATGACTATTTGTAATTAGAATATAGTGTTTGAGTTTACTATGATAAGAACGATCTAAGTTTATCTTACTTTGGATCATCCGAAAGTGATCAAGACAAGCATATGTGGAAGTGATAGGATTTTGGTGAAATAAACGTGATGATATTTCCGTGATGAAATTGACTTGTGAAAAATCTTAAGGTTTCAAAAGATTTTACCCGTATACCTTATGAATCAAACTCCACATAGAAAGTGATCTGGAGTCATCTTATAAACATTGATACTAGTGTTGTTTGTTTAACATATGTTCATAAGATTCACAAGTGCACCCCGTAAATTTTAAGGATAATTGGGATGCTTGACGATCTGATCAGTTCCATCAATGGTAAGAACTGGATAAGTTGTAGAGTTGAGTTGTTTGAGTACTCGGACGCACGTGAAGAAATAAGAATCAGAACGTGTAGAGAAAACTTTTTAGAGGCGTTGTCTACCCTTACAAACAATAACTTTAGTCACTGAAGAAATGGTGTTTTCCGGACCATGTAGTTTCCCGAAATAAAGAAAGACGTCATAAATTTTGTGATGCACGGTGAAGGATAAGTGCAAAAGTATTTGGAGAACTACCACAGTCACGACCTGGGTTAGAGTGGAAGTTTGAGGACATAATTATGAATTTCATACACAGGTTACCGCATCCCCACTCCGGGCACAAGTTTATTTGGAACATCGAGGATAGGTTGACCAAGGTAGCTAGGGCCACCTAGACCCGGAAGGACGCTCCCGTTGGAGTTTTGCCTGTAAGCATAGAATATCCAGGATGAGGATCTAAAGACACTCGGCTTGGAATTTGTGGATGACACAGATGCCCACGTGCGACTGATTCGAGTTAGGATGCTAGAGGCCCAGAGCCGTCAGGTCAGGTATTACGATGCGTAGTATCGTCAGGTAGAGTTCCAGGTTGGATACTGGGTGTTCCGGAAGATACGTCTGATGCATGGAATCTCAAAGGTTCGCAGGCGGAAGAAGCTCAGTTCGAGATAGATGGAGCTTTACATGATCCTGGAGTGGATCGGCCCGTTGGCTTATAGACTGGAGCTGCCGCCGGAGTTAGCGGGTTTGCATGACGTCTTCCATGCCTCCTCCTTTAGTAGAGCTTTACTACAGGCGGAGCTGCGGATTTCAACTATAGATGGCCCGGTAGCATCCGATCGATTGATTCACCTAGAGCTGGTCCAGATAGACGACACCGAGATGCAAGTCTTGCGGCGCAAGAAGGTCCGGTTGGTCAAGGTCCTGTGGAGAAATCATGGACATGAGAAGCTTATCAGGGAGTCACTAGAACTGGTACAGCAGAAGTATCCGGAGCCTTTTGCGTCGGGTAAAATTAGTTTCTTAAGGGATGTTACATACAACCACTAGCGGTAGAAACCCCGCAGGACTAACCTGAATTTCGGGGACGATTTTTTTTTTGTTTATTGGGATTTGTAACATCCCCCCAAACAACTAGACCCCTAGAGTGGTTTTGTCATGACTAGGTCATGACAAAACTCTAGGAAGCTTGAAGAGATCACTTGGCCTTAGGCTTGAAGGGGAAGATTACCTTGGTCTGCAAATAACAATTTCCAGTTAACAAGCATAGGGTTAGACTTAAGGGCCACACCTTGACCCTTTGACCCCACCATGGCACACCTAACCCTTTGGAGGGTCCCTTAGAGCATTTAGGACCCATTGGGGTCAACCAAAGAGGCCAAATTGATCAAAGTCAACCCTAAACCCAAATTGGTCAAAGTAACCTAATTAGGGTCAATTGACCCCCACCATGCCAAATTGACCCTACCTAGACCTTCCTAACCCTTAAGGGAGTCCAATGGGTCATAAGCGACCCATTGGGCCAACCCAAATGGTCAAATTGACCAAAGTCAACTCAAGCTTAATTTAGGTCAAATTACCCTAATTTGACCTAATCAAGCCCAATCCACTTGGGTTAGGCCCAATTGGAGTAGCCCATTAGCTTTGGGAGGCTGATAATACCAGGAGTTATTACTCAATTTCTGTAAATGGTAATTAGGAGAGAGAAATCTCATTTTCTCCAAGAATGGAGGAGAGAGAAAGAGAGGGATTAATGACATTTATGGCTTAGGGAGAGCAATAGCCACCAATTACTCCTCTAATGTCTCCATTCAGTTTCCCCAATTAATTTGGAGGAGTTTAATGGCCATTCCCGGCCACATAGAGGGAGAATTTGAGGAGTTTCACCATGGCCGAAAATGGCCATTCACGGAAATTGGGAGTTACACACTTCCCCTCCCCGAATTGATTCATTGAAAAGCTTCAAGGGACATATGGGGTTATTTTCCCCCATTCACTTGAAGGAATCGTGCAACATTGTGTGGAGGTTGCTGAGGCACCAAGAGGCAAGGATCGGCCATGGCCAATCGGGAGACGACAAGGCAATCACCCCTCCACACAGGTCTGGTTCTTCATCTCTCTCTCTGTGGATAGATCTCATCAGATTGCTTGCAAGGATTGGGGCCAATTGGTCCCAAATCGGGTAGGCCAAAAGCTCCACTTTCGGAGCTTTAAATTCCGCCTCCGTATCCCTGTTCCGGCCACTTCCGGCCGTCCAACCACCGCTATTCGCCGACCACCCCATCAACAAAGGTGGTGGTGGCAAAATGATAGTTGAGTTCGTCGAACTCAAAGTTGAGTTCGTCGAACTCAAAGTTGAGTTCGCCGAACGGAATACAAGACTGAATTCGCCAAACTGAGAAGCAAATTCGTCGAACTGAACCCGACGTTCGTCGAACGTAATTAATTCGCCGAACTTAATTAATTCGTCGAATTGAATATGGAGTTCGTCGAATAGAGAGATATTAGCTGAACCGGCTGGAGATTGGATTTCGTCGAACTGAAGCAGCGATGTTGGTCGAACGCAGAATTGATTTCATCGAACGCAGCTCAAATTTCGTCGAACGCAGAAGTTTATTTTAATTAAATACTTTCTGCAGTAGTTCATTATAATTATTAAAAATAGTAGGACCCCCCCTCAACTAAAAAAGTGGTAAATACCAAAGATGTAGCCCGTAGAGTCTACTTTATTTTGAAATTTGTTTCAGCCCAAAAGGAGTTATGTAGCTCCGTGTGGGTCCATTTTGGTGGGACTGGTCCCTAGTGTAGGACAGCCACCATTTCTTGAATAACTTTTGATTAGTTTATGGGATTGACTTGAAAATTGAAACATAGGCTATTTGTACCTACACCCATAACATACCCAAAGATGGGAATTTTAGGAGAAACTGTTTCTAAGGTTTTTGTAATAATTACATAAATCAAATATTAATTAACTATTGGGTCAAATGGCCTCCAATGCCCTCCAATTTTTGGTGGGTACTTCTTAGGGTTATCACATGACCCTGGTAAAAATCTCAGCCCAATTGGGACTAATTTAGTTTGGTAATTTGTCAATCCAAGTTAGGTCAAATATGGTCAAAGTTAGGGCATGATGTTTATCTTGGGATATGGTGGTCAAATCTCCTCACCATGAGGTGAAACCTTGGCCATTGGTTTAGGATCACCTAAAACACCTTCATGAGTAAGATGGGGTGGTGTAGAGGTGGATATGCCCTAGGAACCTAACTTTACCCCTTGGGGGCATATATAGCTTTGTGAAGGACATGTGGTCAAAAGCTATAGAATGACCATGAAATTTAGGAGATATGTTCATGGGATGTATATATGCCCTAGGGTATTTGAGAGGATTTTAGGAGAATTTATTCCCCCTAAATTAGGACATAAACCCTTTAGGGAAATTTCTTATAAGAGACATTTACATGCTCAAATGGTCTTGGATGATGATGAAACCTTGGTAGTGCCTTTGTAATCATATTATAGACCTCTGGTATTTTTTGTGAAATTTATTAGATGATTTAACCAGTACTTCATTTACAAGGCACTTATTTTGTCTCAATCTTAAGAAATATAATTAAGGGTCCAAAACTCTCTAGAAAAATGTGCAACTTGGTGATAGGACATTTCAGAGCACTAGGAAGCTCTATGAATTTTAATAGAATTTTGGGAAATAGTTATCAGTAGGTTACTTCACAACATGTGCAAATTAGGAATTATTTGGATTAATTATTTCAGTGAAGAAATGATTCCCATAAATTGTGAAACTCTGTAATTAAGCTTTTCTGGACACAATAGAGGTCTGGTAATTTTTCCCTAAGTTTGGCATAAGTATGCTTGGTAGTTCCTTCATAAATCTTCAAGTTTGAATAGATGATAAATATTAAAAATAGAGGACATTTCCTTACTGTAAAATTGTGATAGTCATTACTTACTGATATTTTGGCATGATAGATTTATCTTAATTTTATGAGGGCCATATCATAAGAATACCTTACACGTCATGTTCATATTCATACTTGGCAAATATTGGAGAAATTTAAATAAATGCTAAAATGTTGAGGAAAATTATGAATCTCTGGAGTTAGTCTTATAATAACATGATAGCTCTCCAGTAAATATCTTGAGTCAGTTGGATGAATATTTGGAGTACCTCTACTTATAAGCATCATATAGTTAGTTTGGTCTGCGTATTGTAAAAATTTGAAACTTGGGTATTTAGGGGCCTACCAAGTGGAAGTGACGTGTAGTTGGTGTACATGGTCAGGTTGAAGAGATTGAAGGTCACCAAAATGGATTAGATGGTGAAAGTGTGCTTGGTGAGTTAAGGGTAAGTTATGCTTGGGATAGACGAAAGATCGTCATTCCCCTTAGAGGGTCATAACACACTTAGGGTAATCCAAGGGTAAAGATAAGAAGGGTAATCTTATGGGTAGATACCAACAACATTAAGTATCTTGAGAAAGGGAACTTTGGGGTGTCATCCCATTATAGTTCCTAGTACCGTAGCGAGCCCCTAACAGGGTAATCCTCGGGAAGTCCAAGATTAACCATAAACTGTAAGAGTAATATATTGTTCAAGATTAACTTAACAATGCACACACCCACAACCCGTGGTTTCGTGAGGTTAGTTGGTTTGGTATTACGAGCGGTAGGCTCGTGGTTGAAGCAGCGGACTAGTTAGTCCAGTGAGCTTGTGACTCAGTAATGTTTGTTGGTGCGGACGGGTTGGTCCGGCGAGCCGGTGGCTCGGAAGGTTATGATGATGGGCAGGTTAGGCCGGAGAGTTTATGGCTCGGGATATAGTAGAACATGTTTTCATGTGCATGAAGGTGGTGGGTCTTCAGTATTGGACGGTCGTTTACACCGACGTCAATACGTTGACTCGGCGAGTGTGGAATTTGCACTTAGCCATAAAAGTCTGGTGGTCCAGCCAGTAAGAGTACGCAGATGCTCCCTGGTTTTGCGTTGAGGCGTACGATAGGTCTAGGTTAGGTAGTATGAATACCAACCTAGAGGTGGGCGAGGCCCAACCCACCGCTTCCGTTTGCCACTATGGGAGTATCCTGGGAGTCTTGCTAGCTCCAAAAAGGGGGAACTAAAGGTCTGTGTGCATAGAGTCGAAGTGTGTGAGTTGCACTTGTATGAACATAGCATAAACTGCATAACTCTGCATGTCATGGCATAAACATTGCATACCCCTACCCCTATCGTATAAGTCGGTTATGGGACTTCTTATACGATAGGCCTTGTTAAACGACCCCTTGGTTTATTGGTTTGTATGGGCATTCCTATAGATCAATGGTTACTTTTCTACTATATACATGTATTTACTTACTGCATTTTACTTAGTCTTTACCTGCTCTTACTTGCTCTTTTACTGCTTCAATTATATATATACATGTGTAGTGTAGACATTCCTTGTACCCCTGTCACCTGCTATTGTTTATACCCCTTGTTGTCCTCCGCTTCATCCTCCCACTCGGTGCTTAGGAGACATTGGTGGAGGGGTGGGGAACATAAGGCTTAGTCTTTTTGACTAACGGTCAGTGGACCATATCATTTTGGGGGACCGAGGAGATGCTGCAGCACCAGAGGCTGGTGCAGACGGAGGCGGGCCAGTCTAGTACAGGAGCACCCTATTCAGGATTAGTGAGTGATTGGTAGTTATCTTCCGCGAGTGACATTGTAGTGAGGATATGATGTACAGGGCATGAGCCCTTTATTATTGTTATCTTTTTATTTCAGTTACTCTCTGTGGACATTTACCATTTATGGTTTTATATATTTCATGTGATGTGGACTTGAGCTTTTCTATATGTTCAAATATACTTTTCTTCTTCTGTGATCGATATGGCCAGCAGGATCGGCATTTCGTAGTGGCGACCTTCCCGAGTGAGGGTGTCACCGCAAAGCGGCGGTTCTGGGCATAAGACTCGGGTTTTTGAAAGAAAAAAGGGGTCTTACAACCACCACCAGAGAACCTGCTCGGGTTGCCTGAGCTGCCCAGCATGACTGGGGGGCAAATTCATCATAATCACAAAGTTGATAATCTGCGTGCCCCGAATCAGGCATCCCTATTCGCTCGTCCAAGAATCAGCATGACGCAGTTACAAGAATGCCCTCCTCAAAAACTATAAAAGGAGGGCCAGGCCTCCATTTGAGGGGATCTTTCTGGCATCAGGAGAAGGAGGAGCTCTTGAGTTTTCCGGCGAGGATTTTCAGAGAATCTTCATCGACCTTCAAGCTAACCATAGAGATCTCCCTCAAGATCCCAGCTTACTTCAAGTGCTTGGGGAAGACCTCAGTGGCAAGGAACGAGGTTGCTCCAGAATGTTCAGCTCCAAGTTGCCTCCTACGGCTCTTCATCTCAGCTGCTCCGCAACGCTCAGTTTGGGATAGTATCACCAAGTTTCGCGCTAAATGGGATCCACAAGCTCGCTTCACTGGGAATGACTCCTAAGCGTGGAAAGGACTTAGCAGAATCTATGTAACGAGCGGTGGCATGTTACCCTCAGGAAATAATTCTCTTTGTAACACACAGAGCTAGTGGATCGTTCAAAACTGGGCTAGGCCCCGTGGTTTTTTCCCTTTTTGGGTTTTCCACGTAAGAAACCTGTTGTTCCCTGTTGTTTCACACTTTTGAATGTTTTCGCATTCGGCTCTCTCTCTCGAGCTAAGGCGGTTCAGCTCGACCAGTCTAGGAGAGCGTTGAACGATCCCAATAGTTTGGCGCCGTTTGTGGGAACTAAGGCTCCCGATTAGCTCTAAAAGCGATCCCTTTAGAGACTGACAATAATGTACCATCGCCAGACAATTTCGGACACGGGCAGCTCCACATTCCCCACAAACTCAGGAAAGGGAGCGCCCGTAACAGCACCCATCCTGCCCCAGTGGCTCGGCTCGGCGCGGCAGGCAAGCAAGCATCTCTGGCGATGGGGAAAGTTCCAAGCGATGACATACCTCAGCTAAGGCAATCCCCCCTAACATGATAGGTCCTGTCATATCCAGTTCCCTCCTGGCTCAAGCTCCTGCACTGTAAGAAGTTCCACGGAGTAGAGGATCTGTATGAGCATGTCAATTACTTCCAGGCTGCAATGGAGATACTTGGGCCTCCAGATCAAATTTGCTGCAAGATCTTCCCAACGACACTTCGCGATGATGCTCTCAACTGGTATCAGTCCCTGCCTGAGGGAATCATTCACAACTTCATTGAGCTATCCCAACTACTCACAGGAGGGCACGAAACCCGTACGTAGAGAATCAGAGAAGAGGCACAGATATGGAGGGAGCTCAGTTTAGGAAGACCTCCCCATGCAGGGCAGATGGAGCATGGCGAGCTCCAAGGAGACGTCATCGTAGAATCACATGAAAAGGATCTTCGTGGAGGGTTGGATTTAGCCTTTCTAGCGAGCATTGGGAATCCATCATTTGAATTAAGAAGGGCATTGATAAGCCACTGCATTACATGCAATATCTTGTTCATGGCAACTGTGATACGTCTCAAGCTCCTTGGCGGGAACCTCAAGCTCAGGGCTAGCCATGCGGAGCTTCCGGACGGAACAATGATACCAACTATATGAGACATCATCCTCCCTATCCACGTAGGAGCACTTCCGGAACCAGTCGAATACAACGTCCAGTTCATCATCGCAGAAGCTGATTCACTGTATGACGCGATATTTGGAAGCATCCTACTCGATACACTACAACATGACACCTCCATGGCGAGACGTATGTCAAGCAAAGGGAAAATCATCCAAAATTCAGTTCACTACCTCAGCGCTGCAACGACCAGGTTCCTTGGATCGGCCATAAACGCTCGCAAAACATGGATCGCAGAAAACCTCGCCCAGATAAGAGCGCATGGACCCAATGTGAGGCCCCCATTTAGACCCCCACATACTTCTGTTGTAATATCCTCATTCCTTCTAGACCCCCTTGGGTTAGGATTAGGTTTGGAGTTGTGACTAGAGTTCATGGTATGACCCTAGGTCAACCTAAACTTAGGAGAATTGTTATGAGCACCCCAAAAGTGTAAAAGTCAACCTTGCCCAAATTACCTCAAATTGGATTCACCAACTCAAATTGAGCTTGCAAATAGCCTCCTAACCCTAAGAGAAACTCAAGTGACCCAAAAGTCCCAATATAGGGTCACCAAGGTTGACCAATTTAACCAAATTGACCAAAGTCAAATATAAGTCAATACAATCCAATTCAACTCAATAAGGTCCAATTCATACTCATATGGTCAAATTGACCCCACTAATAGATGGTAAACCTTTTAAGGAGTGCTATGGACCCAAAATCCCCATCATGAGATCATCAAATTGACCAAATTGAGCAAAGTCAACTTTTCCCTAATTTTTGGTCAAAATCACACATATTGGCTAAATTGGCCCAATTAGGGCATCAACATGATCCTATTAACATTGGATGGTGTCAAGGTGATCAAGACCAACATATGGGGTCAACACTCAACCCTAGTTGACCAAGTCAACCTAAAGTCAACTCAAGTCAAAATTGACGTAAAATGGTCATTTGAGCCAATTGGACCCAATTCACTTGGGCTAAGTCCATCCAAATTGACTTCACCACCACTCCATAGGCCCAATACCATGGCCCATGAATTATTTCTGAGATTTGAGTGGCATGCATGGTAATTTCATTGTTTCCCCAAATTTTGAATTTAGGCAAATTTGGAAGAATGGAATGGAGCTCCACTTGGCATGTCTCTTCTCTTCCCAAGCCTTCCTCTGACCCTAGGGAGTAATTACCAGCCGAATTGCAGCAATATGGGTGCCAAATGACAGCTTGGTGAAGCAACCAAAGCTTGGCCGAAATCTCCAAAATGGCACAGCCATATACAGTCCTCCTCAGCCCAAATCGACTCCACCATTAGCTTCAGAAGGTGGAGAGCACATGAAATCGAGCCTTGGATCACTTCAAATGGTGGAGGAATGAAGTTTTGAGCAAGCTCGCCGGAGGAGAGGAGATCCATGGCCAACCATCGCCGCCGCCGCGGGCAAGCTCCATTAAGGTCCGGTTTCTCCCCCTCTCCCTCTGTGCTAGTCTCTTAGCTCATTTAGGAGAGGTATCTAGCTCAACAGAGCTGGATTCAAAGTGAGGAAAATGATATTTTTCCATGGATTTTTCCATGCTCGGATCGCCGGAAACCGCCACCTCCGGCGGCCAAACCACCGCCGGCCGATAGCCACCACCTCAACGGAGGTGGTGGTGGCGGTGTCCGGCCAGGGAGGTGGCCCAGTGGACGGGAAATGGGGGATCAAGTGCTCCCAGGTCGGGCAAATCCAGGTCGTTGGCTGGAGTTAGGGGATGAAATCATAGCCCTTGATTTCTTTGCATATGATAATTGCAGACCAATTTAATATAATGAAAATAATCTGTCACACTATCTTATGCATGTTCATGCTGGATTTTAAGGCCCTTAGAAGCCTTTTTAGGAAACATTGCCTGAGATAGCTTTTGTAGGCCTTGATGTCTACTTTCATTTGAAATTTAAATCAGGCCATTTGGATCATTGTAGGACCCACAATACCCATTTTAGTGAGACTGGTCAAAACATAAACCAGAAATTTATTAGTGTGCACACTCTAAAATATAAGTCTGATGGACTTGGGATTTTGACCATGCATGCATGTGCCTTATACCTAGCTTAGGTTAAATATCAGATTTTTAGGAAATTATTTTTCTAAGGTTTTATTCAGAACATGGAAAATCAAATAAATAGAATATTTGGAGTTATATAACAACTAATGATCCCAATTTTGGTGAGGGTTTCCTTAGGTCATGTATGGACACTGGTTAACATTTCATCACATATGCATGAGTATATTTCTCTGAACTTCAAAAATGAAGTTTGTGACATGTATATAATTGTATTTTGTTAAGATAAACAGTTTGTACAGAACTTGCATGTTGACTTCACCTAGGTTAGGCTCATTTCTGGAGATAATGATCAACATGAATATTGTAGACCTTGAGGTTACCTTTAAAATGCCACTTATTTCATGTAATTTGGTCAAGTGTAGCTCCTTCTATGCCATTTTTGGTGTGATATGTATATAATTGTATTTTGTTAAGATAAACAATCTGTACAGAACTTGCATGTTGACTTCACCTAGGTTAGGCTCATTTGTGGAGATAATGATCAACATGAATATTGTAGAACTTGAGGTTACATTTAAAATGCCACTGATTTCATGTCATTTGGTCAAGTGTAGCTCCTTTTATGCCATTTTTGGTGTGACATGTATATAATTGTATTTTGGTAAGATAAACAGTTTGTACAGAACTTGCATGTTGACTTCACCTAGGTTAGGCTCATTTCTGGAGATAATGATCAACATGAATATTGTAGAACTTGAGGTTACCTTTAAAATGCCACTGATTTCATGTCATTTGGTCAAGTGTAGCTCCTTCTATGCCATTGTTGGTGTGACATGTATATAATTGTATTTTGTTAAGATAAACAGTTTGTACAGAACTTGTATGTTGACTTCACCTAGGTTAGGCTCATTTCTGTAGATAATGATCAACATGAATATTGTAGACCTTGAGGATTACCTTCAAAAAGCCACTGGCTTCATGTCATTTGGTCAAGTGTAGCTCCTTTTAGGCCACTTTTAGTGAGACATACATAAAAGTGTATCTGGTGTGTTTAGTGATTTTGGCTCATGCAAATGCTTTGAAAATTTGTCCATGCCTTAGACATGATATCAACCACCTCTAGTTAAGAATTCAACTCATGTGCATGAGTGGATTTCTCTGAACTTCAAGTTGAAGTTTTGGACTTAAGGGTGTAGGAAAAATTGGGGTGCATTTGACAAGAATGTAATAAATGATAATTAAGGATAAATATACCTTGTATTAATATGAGACTTAGGACCTGGTGTTTTTAGACCAATATTGAGCTATAGTAATTTTCCCAGAATTTATTGAAGTCTTAACATAGTACTTGTAGTGTAAACCCTTATCGGCACACCAAATGTAATAAATGATAATAAAGGGTAAATACACCTTGGTTTAATATGAGACTTTTGATATGGTGTTTTTAGACCAATATTGAGCTACAGTAATTTTACCAGGATTTATTGAAGCCTTAACATAGCACTTGTAGTGTAAACCCTTATTGGCACACCACTTGTATTAAATAAATATTATGGACAAATATTACTTGGAAAATTATGAAACTTAGGCATTGATGTTTTTAGGACAATAATATACTTCTGTGATTTATTCAGATTTTTTTGAGACATGTAGGTGGTGGTTGTAGTGCAAACTCTTATTGGCACACCACTTGTATTAAATAAATATTATGGACAAATATTACTTGGAAATTATGAAACTTAGGCATTGATATTTTTAGGTCAATAATATACTTCTGTGATTTATTCAGATTTTATTGAGACATGTAGGTGGTGGTTGTAGTGCAAACTCTTATTGGCACACCACTTGTATTAAATGAATATTATGGACAAATATTACTTGGAAAATTATGAAACTTAGGCATTGATGTTTTTAGGTCAATAATATACTTCTGTGATTTATTCAGATTTTATTGAGACCTGTAGGTGGTAGTTGTGGTGTAAATCCTTATTGGCACCCCACTCTTATTAAATGGTAAATATGGTCAAATACTCCATGTAAAATTATGAAACTTAGGCGCTGAAGTTTTTAGGTCAATTTTATGCTACCATGAATTTATCAGAATTTATAGAGGTCTGTAGATGATACTTGTAGTGTAAATCCTTGTTCACACCCCACTCATGTAAAGTAGAAATTGTGGTTAAACAATCTTTGGAAGAATATGGAATGTAGAATTTGAGGTTGTTAGATAATTACTCACTGTGAACCTACGGTAAGAACTTGGAACTCATTAAGATGTGATAGGACCAAGGTTGTGTCTTAAGAGTCAAACCTAGTTCAATCCCACCTTGGTCTGCGAACAGTAGAAACTGAAAACATAAATTCGGACCCCTTCCTTATGGTCACCACCCCTAGAGTTACTAACTCTAAGAGAATTGCAGATGTCCAATTAGGATTGAAGGATTAATCACCAAGGGCAGTCATCGAAAATTAAGACAGGGTGCATTTAGTGAAACTATCAATTCAGAAACTTGACAAGGACCTATTAAGGGAGGCGAAGGATGACTTAGCAAGAAGTGAAAATTGTGATTGAGAGATAACATAGGGAAATGGTCGGTCACTAGGAATGACATGGTTCGGTGTTCAATAGAACACTAACACATGTCTGCCCGAGTCAAATGGTAATTCACATAAGGATTTTAGAGCAATTGGAGAGCAAATGGGCATACAAGAATGGGTGGCAACTAAATAAAATAAATATCCTGGAAAGGGGGATTTGGGCTTCAGTCACCATCACATTCCCTAGAACCATTGCGAGCCCTTCACCGGTTAATCCACGGGAAGTCCAGGATTCACCCCAAGCTTCTAAGATCAACTAACAATAGACAAGAGTAGTAAATTATGAGAACTTGAAACATAATCTACCTCCCAAATTTGGAAGGGATGAAATAAGGAAGGACTGTGATAGTCCTGCGAGAAGTAGGCTCGGGTTGTAAGGAGGACTAGGATAGTCCTGCGAGCAGTAGGCTCGGGTTATAAAGAAGGACTGGGATAGTCCTGCGAGCGGTAGACTCGGGTTATAAGGAGGACTAGGATAGCCCTGCGAGCAGTAGGCTCGGGTTATAAGGAAGGACTGAGATAGTCTTGCGAGTGGTAGGCTCGGGTTATAAGGAAAGACTAGGTTATAGTCCAAAGAGCGGTAGGCTCGTAGTTTAAATATAAGACTGGTGTAGTCTAGCGAGCGGCGGGCTCGTAGTTTAAATATAAGACTGGTGTAGTCTAGCGAGCGGAAGGCTCATAGTTTAAATATAAGACTGGTTTAGTCTAGCGAGCGGTAGGCTCGTAGTTTAAATATAAGACTGGTGTAGTCTAGCGAATGGTAGGCTCGTAGTTTAAATATTGGACTGGTGTAGTCTAGCGAGCGGTAGGCTCGTAGTTTAAATATAAGACTGGTGTAGTCTAACGAGCGGTAGGCTCGTAGTTTAAATATAAGACTGGTGTAGTCCTGCGAGCGTTAGGCACACTATATATTGCTTTGGATTAGGTCCTGCGAGTAGTAGGCTAGGCATTTTTAATTAGAGGCATCGTTGTATCAAGTAGTACGTGGATACCCTGTGTGTTCTTAGGGGCGTACGTAAGGTCTAGGTTGGGTGGTGTCACACAAGCCTAGAAGTGGACAGCCCGGTCTATTGCCCTGTTTGCCTCAACAGGGTACCTGAGCGGAGACTCGAATAGAGGGCTAGAGGTGGTGCTTACCAGATAGTACGCAGATACCCTGTGTGTTCTTAGGGGCGTATGTAAGGTCTAGGTTGGGTGGTGTTACACAAACCTAGAAGTGGACAGCCCGGTCCACTGCTCTGTTTGCCTCAACTGGGTACCTGAGTTGACACACTCGAACAGAGGGAACTACAAAAGGTCTGTACGTATAGAGTCGTATGCGTGAGTTACATCATTGCATTGCACATCATGACATAGCATACTTGCATAAAACAGATACATCAGCGTATAAATTAGTTTGAGCTCTTTTATACGATGAGTTTACTTCTTGCCAGATCCCTTAGCTTATGTGTTTGTGTGTGTATACACATAAGTTAAGGTTACATTCATAGTTGCTCTAGTTGTTTCTTTACTTGCTCTTGTTATCTTTATAACTACTCTGGTTTACTTTTCTAGCTGCTTAGACTATTTTATAACTGCGTGTGTATACTCACTTTGACGCTCGTTTATATACTACTCGGTTTCTTTGTAGCCCCTTGATTTATTATGATAGATTTGCTAGAAAGGTGCTTGATGTATATATATGTTGTTAGCTATTGATATAATTGCTAGATGTAAATGCTTTTATATACATGTTGTTAGCTATTGATATTACTGCTAGGTTAGTAGTACCCGCTTGTCACCTGCTTTTGTTTACTCCACTTTGTTGTCCTCCGCTTCTTCCTCCCGCTTGGTGCCTAGGAGTCACGGAGGGAGGCGGGCACAAAATCGGCTTATTCTTTATGACTAACGGTCGGTTGTGACCGTAGGTGTTTGAGGAGCTGAGCACATGTACGACCAGTCAGGACATGATGGCAGGACCTGGGAGCAGAAGTAGCGCAGTACTTCTACTACAAGACAGGTGTTTGAAGATTTGAGAGTCTGTTTAGCTTCCGCATAGATGTAGAATGAGAGAGTGAGATTTTGTTCTACTTTGGATATGTACAGGGCATAAGCCCTTTTACTCTTTCATTTATTGTACTCATTGATGGACAGTTTTCATTTGGATATATTTATACAGATGTGTGTGGTTGTGGACTTGCTTATTTATTTTTCTTCTTATTCTTGTTGGCCTAGTTGATCGTTCCTGACGGCGGGATCGGCGTCTTGCTGAGGCGGCTAACTCGTGTGTTAGCGCACCGTAAGGCGGCGGTTCTGGGCATAAAATCCGGGAACTCTCCTGGTGCGGGAGGGGGGTCTTACATCTGTATCTAAGCTATGTTCACAACATGTGTCTCAGGTTGAAGTAAGGCTAGTGAATACAAAATAAAAACACATAATAAGAATTTACTTTCATACCTTGCATTATTCATTGAATCTTTTCTGTCCTACCATGCTCAATTCATTTGGTTATACGTTTCCATAGTCACGAGGGTTACCTACAAAAATTGACGACGAGCTTAGTCATAAAAATATAACTAAGTGAGGATATACCTCTTTCATTGATGTATACAATTAGGAAAACTTACACATAGCATAACATATTTTTCATACTAACCATTTTTCTGTATCCGTAGTGAACATATGAAGCATATAACTGTATGAACATGTTAATAGCAATAAAACAGTAGAAGCAGTTATTCATAGATGCAGTGTAAGTAGGAAAGCTATGCAACCTTTATATCAGTATATCAGTACAAGTAAGCAATTATGAACCAGTTATCATATCAGTATTTGTAATAATGAAGCAATATAACCGTGTATGCAATAAATGAATGTATCTGTGTGTCAGTATATGCAATAAATTAATGTATCGGTATTTCTATATCAATTCTCATCTTGGGTTTCATTTTTCATCTTTTAGTTAGGTTATGTTAAGGGTAACTGTTGTAACTGAAAGATAAAATACGAAATAGGAGGCAAGCGCACCTATCGCGTGTAGTATATATGATAAAAATCATATCAAGGTCATATTTAGTCCTGGGTCTCATCGAGTAGAGTTACTTCGAGCTACGGCTATTGTTTTATCGAAAAGAGCGGATAAAAATCAAAGTAAAAACCATAAAGCCAAAAAATAAGTAAATAAAATGCGGGGAATAAAAACACGAAAAAAACAAATGCGAGAAAACACTTATAAAAGAAAACACACATAATAAAATCTTAAAGTAAAAATACGAAAACAAAGAAAGCGGGAAAATACACGATAAAAACATGAGAAAAATTATGAGAGAAAAATGCTCGCTTTGAAGCGACTTTAAACGCAAACCTAATAATCCATTCTAAACTATCGTGTCAAGGAGGAAAAGAACGAAAAGTTAAATAGACGGGTAAATTCAAATCTAAGAGAAAAATCGATGTTATGGCAACGAATAAATTTAGCTAAAAGAAAGGAAAAGATGCAGGAATTGAATTGCGGATAATAAAGCTAAGCTATGAATTGAAATTTACAGGACATAAATAAAGCTAAGTTATGAATTGAAATTACAGGACAGAAATAAAGCTAAGTTATGAATTGAAATAACGAAACAGAATTGGAATTGCAGGAAATAAAACTATGCTACGAAATTGAAAAATGCACGAAAAAAAAACTAAATTTATTTTATTGCCATAATAAAGAGTTTACAAGAAAGAAAAGACAAAAAATAAAAATACAACATTTAAAGAAAAACTAAAAAAACTAAGCTATAAAGAAAATACAAAACTATAAACTATAAACCAAACTATACACTAAAAAGAAAAATACAACATTTAATTAATTACATAAAAAGAAAAATACAAAACATAAAAAGAAAATACAAAATATAAAAAGAAAAGAAAGTGGAGAAAAGTGGAAGATCACCCCAAAATGGGCAATCCAAGAGAGAGAATTAGTGAGGGGGGGGGCTCCTATTTATAGCAAATTTATGGGGTGCGGATAGAGGGTTTGGGAGCTTCTAGAAGGAAGGCAGCTGGTGGGAGCTTCTGTTGGAACATGGTCTTCCGCATCTCCTAGGTTTGAGAATAACAAATCCTATGTGTATTTGATCTTGTGTGTTCAAGTGTGCAGGTTAACATAGTCCATATGACTCAAGGAGTACTCATGATGACTACCCCCAAAATTGAAGTCAAAATTCGAAAAGGCTCACCAGCGCCGGCGGTAGCGATAGCGCCCGGCGCTAGCGATGATTAGCGCGATTCCGGCAATGTTTTTAGAAAGAGCTAGCGCCCGGCGATAGCTACTAGCGCTGGCGGTAGCATGGCGCACAAGAGGCATAAAGCAAAATGTTGCCGCGGATTAAAGATCCTGCCGCGCAAAATGTTTCCTAATCCGGGCTAGCGTCGGCGGTAGCGCTAGCACCGGCGGTAGCACTAGCGCCGGCGGTAGCGTGAAGGCTATAAATTGGATGCTTTGGCTCCGTCTTCTTCATCCTCCTACAATCCCAAACTCCAGAGCTTCGTGCCACAGCAGAGAGAGGAAGATTCAGAGTGATACTCCCACAAATCCATAAAGGCTTAAGGAGATCCGTGGAGAAGATTTCAACACGCTTCATCATCGTGATGAAAGACCGCATCGACTACGATCATACTCTGCGTCTTCGTCTACTTCTCCAAGAGATCCAAATAGAGGGAGTTTTTATATTATTGTTTTTTTCATTTCACATCTTTTCTTGTAATCGTTTAAGTGAAATCGCCTCATGTTGGCGACTAGGTCTGGGGTAGGACTTAGGGCTGAAATTCGCCTCGTGTTGGCGACTAGATCTAGGCTAGGTCTAGGGGGTGCTCGAGGCCTTTCTGGGGATAGATTGGCTAGAGCGGCTTGAGCCGTATCTGGGGAGAGATCGGCTAAAGCCAACCGGTTCGTGGGGATACAAGTGGTATAGAAAATGAAAAAGAGTTTTTTATTATTCGCCTCCGATCTCTAGCGCCATTGAGATCAAGTTTTGTAAAACTTATTTAATATCAATAAAGCTTGTCTCTCTTTTTTTTTTACTTGACTTCTTGTTTTATTATTGCAATATTCCAAAGTTTTCTAAATAAAATATAAAGTTTTTGAAAACCCTTATTCACCCCCCCCCCCTCTAAGGGCGCCGACCGATCCAACAAGTGGTATCAGAGGAGGTTTTATTCCAATCGGCTTAACAACCGGGAATAATGGCGTCTCATGATCTCGCTTCTACTAGTGGGGGAGATTTTTGTGAAGAGGAAAAATCACTTGCACCACCTTTATTTGAAGGGACAAATTATAAAGGGTGGAAAATCTTAATTGAAAAATTTATTAAAACTTTAGACATCGAAGTTTGGAATTTAGCAATAGCACGACCCGCAAATGAATCAAATAAAAAAGAACTTCAATTAAATGCAAAAGCTAAACACTATTTGTTTTGCGGTCTATCTAATGAAAATTGATATATTGATATATTGCTTTTCAAGTGCATATAAAGTATGACAATTTCTTGAAGAAATGTATGATTCTCCATCTACAGGTATGGAACAATCGCAAGAACCGGAGAATATGCAAGCGTGCACAAATCATCAAGAATGCCCTCCTCATGATGATTCAATGGAGAACACATCAAAGGAAAGAGATGAAGCAATCTTACTTTTGGAAGAGGAGTTCCAAGAAGAAGACAAAGGAACATTATGTTCAAATCCTCCCTCATCCAAAAGCAATGTAAGGAAATCAAACTTCATCGCTTGTACTTCCATTTCTACTTTACAATTGCTAAAAATTACAAAGCGCAAACTTAAGAAACTAAAAAATGCAAATTGCAAATTGCGCTTAGAAAATAAAAATTTAAAAGCAAAAGTTAAAGTAGTATCAAAATCTGATTTATCTAGCTTTACTCATGTCACTTCAATTGAAAATACAAAACCTTGTCTTGATTGCAATAATATTAAAGAAAAATTTAAGGAACTTGAAAAAGAAATTATTTTTATAGAAGAACAAAATGAAAAATTACATTTAGAAAATTCAACTTTGATAAATGATTGTGCTAAGTGTAAAGAATATAAAATTGAAATTAAAGAGATGGATGAAACATTTGATGAATATAGAAACAATTATCAAGATCATATTGATTCAATTATTTCCATTCTTAAAAATAGCACAATCACTTATAATAAAGCTAGACATAATTTAAAAATTAAAAATGATGAATTAAAATCAAAAATCAACTTACTTATGAAAATTGTAAATACAAATTCACAAAATCAAACAATATCCAAAAGCAAGATGAATACAAATATGAATACCTTACTTAAACCTAATATTGGGAATAAGAAACAAAAAGCTTTTGGAAATCATAAACCAAGTCTTGAATGGAGACCAAAAAGCAAAAATGAAAACTTAAACGCAAGGATCCATTCATCACATTCTTTTCCCAACTTAAATTCAAATGAAAACAAATTTCCATTATATAATAAATTCAAGAGTAATGATTATGGAAATTTGAAAAACAAAAATTACATTTTTTTTCATGGTACGAATGGAAACCCATACTTAAGAATGACACATTAATGTCAAACGAAAGGGCCCATTCAAACATATCTCCCCAAAAGAAAACACGATGTATTTGGGTACCCAAAGGAACAGTCACTCCCGGTCCTCTTTGGATACCTATGTCTCTTATTCATTAGTATCCCATCATTTGCATGAAGTAGAAATCAATTAGAATAAAATACACAAATTTCTACTTCATGATGTGCTTTAATGTCTTTTCTATCTTTTTCTTTTTGTGTTCTTTTTAAACTATCATGCCATGGTCATCCTATATAGTATTGGAAATATGATTTTATCTCATAAAGCTTAATGAGTTTATAAATCATTTTTTGATCAAAATTCAAAATCATATTTTTATTTTGATGACCTATCTTTTATTTTTATAAATATCTTATATTATCCATATGAATCAAACTCTAAATTTGCTATAAGATATTTCAAATTAAATCCGGTTATTAGGCTATTAAGATTCCTAGCCTTCACCAACAAGTGGTTTAGTGAAATAACTTGATCTAAAAGAAAATTCAAGATTTAAATAAAAGCTCAACTTTCAATATGGGTGTCATTGTTCACAACAAAAAATTATATTGTGTTCTCTCCTTGATGTCAAACATGATCTAAACCATCACTATTGTTCACCTATCAAAAAATCACATATATATATATATTCAAAATTCTTAATTAAAGGAAAATCACTAAAATGTGTTGAAAGAAGTTATCCTCATAATGAATATTGAATTCACAAACACCACCATGATCTAGTGATATCCTTTGCGAAACATCTCTAAAATCATAATTCATATCAAGAATCATCTATAAACAACTATCATAAATTATATGATAACAATTGACATTATAATTGTTTACCATGGTTGGTGTTATGGTGTATTATGTGTGTATTGTGATTTATTTCTAGTTTAGACCTATGAATCATTTTGATATCAAATCAAATAGAATTGTCACTCCATTCTAGGTCTCTAAGTTGAAACACAATCAAACTTTGGCATAACATTAATCTCAAATTTATCATACTAACATTGTCACCTAAAGAATATTTATATCTATGTTAGGTTTTATATGTCAGGGCATATCCATGTTACTATTTGCGTGAACATTACTCTTTCTTCACCGAAACCATGCATATTTGATTTGTTCAAACATGATATCTTGGGTTTTCATTTCCTATTTTTTTTAAGTTATAAACACGAGTCTTTAGAAAAGTCAAAATGAAAACATAAGTAAATATATCTCGTGCAATGATTATTTTGTCAAGTCATATAAGAAATCACTAACGTTTCATGCAATTTGGACCATCCAAAACATCTCCTAAAAATCTGCAACTTCAGCATGGAACTACTATTGGGACACCTAATCAAGACCACCAATCAAAATTTCTAAAATACTAAAAAATCGTTCACTGTCTCCCGCGCTACCGCAGGCGCTAGCGTCCATGTTCATTTTTCTGTATTTTTTAAATTTATAAAAATCCCTTAAAATATATAAATATATATTTTTTACTTAGTTTTGCACTTCTGTGTTTCTTTACTTTTTGAAAAATCAAATACAAAACTACAAAAAACCAAATTACAAAAAATATGTTTTGTTTTTTCGCTTGTGTTGTTTCCTTTATTTAAAGTTCATCTTTATGTAAAACAAAAATATAAAACAAAACAAAAACAAGTATCAAAATTATTCTTCTGAACTTAACTTTTCTATGTATCTTGCGAAAGGGTGATTTGGGCTATCATCCCATCATATCACCTAGTACCGGGCGAACCTCTCACAAGGTAGTCCTCGGGAAGTCCAAGATCAATTTTATGAGTTCAAACTTTAAATAAAAATTACTCTTTAAAATATCAAAAATATTGTATGAACTTCATTGAAAATCAAGCATGATGTAATCTATTATTTAGAACTTCTATAATGTTACAATTTATCTTTTTAAACTACTTTGAACATTGCTTTCATCATGCTCTGATATATCTATTAATATGTGCATCAATTATTGTGAAAAAGTTGTGTAGAACTAAGCTTAGCATGCCTCTAAGTATGAGTAAATGTTTTATGTTTGATAATGATCTTTATTCACTCACTTTTTGGCATTGTCTACATATGTGTTTAATCTAAGAATGCTTGTGTATGTTTTTTGATAGTACAATGAATTCAAATTGCACGAGTATCTTACCTACACAACCTTTATTTGCACTTTTACAAATTAAGAAAAGTGGTTATCTTTCTTATAAATTATATTGGTTTGCAAAACAAGTGTATTCGGAGAACTTTGCACAAAACAAAAATCATAAAATAATTTAACAAAGTTATCTCCACCAAGCATTACTTGAACCTCCTGATAAGTCTTAATAAGCGTTGTGAGGTTGAGCACCTTGGAAAGAATAATAAAGTATCTTGTGCAAACCATATCTTTCTTTCAAAATAAAAACCACTTATTCTTAAGTGCACTGGATCACAATAAAAAAACAAGAATAAAATTATGTGATCCCCCAAGCACTACTTTGCACCCTGATAAGTCTTAATGAGCATTGTGTGTGCAAAGCACCTTGGTAGTTGTACATTTTTTTTGTGCATTGAAGTGAGTGGAAGTAAAATTATTTGTGTTTTATCGTGCTTTTACTTTACATATTACTTGTATTTTTGATTAAAACATGTATTTACTCTACTCAAAATTAAACTTATGTGCACATCATTATCTTCCATAACACTTCTTCTCATGAGTATTGGATCCTAATGCTAATTCTATATCACTCTTTGCTTATGAAATGCACTAGATAACCTAGCATGTTTTCTATAATGTTTGGTATGATTTGAAATTGTGAATTGAAATAACATTGTAGTAATCTCTTTGTGATAGTATTATTTCATGCTTGGTTATGTTTGTCAACCATAAAAGTTTTTCATTGAAACATGATTTACATAAACATCTTCTTTTTGAAATTAAACTCATATATCTTTGTATGGATTACTCTTGCTTACAATAAGATGTTTCATAAGTCTTCCGCATCATCACCATATAACTTTTACCTTGCACTTTCATGCTTATATCGAGTCTTAAATCTCAATTTTTTTTCTTAAAAACAAGAAGTAGACTTGCTTGGTAAAATTTATATTAGTTATTCTAACACGCATATCATTTTTATGCTAAAAACTCTGATTTATCTCTATATAAACTTTTATGCTAAACACTCCTCCAACAAGTGAAATATTGCTTATAAAACATCCTCTTATTATTGAATTTCAAATCAAACTTTACTTTTGTGTTTCTAATTGCTAAATGGATGTTGTTTCTTTCTTCCAAAAATGCTATAACTCTTATCTTTATAAAGTTTGAAACTCAAAACACATCTACTTTTTGAACTCTTATTATGATGTGTCTTTTTCGAAATCTTCCGCAATGCTCAAACTCTGCTTCATTCATAATTTTCAATATAGCTATGGGAGTGTTCTCATAAAGACAAATAAAAATAAAAACCCATAGGCTATAAATTATCATTAAGGTTTAAATGCTTAATGGTTCCAATAATTATTATCTATGACTTCATATATCACCATAGCGGGGGCGTAGGGTTGTAGACATTAGATAACCTTATCTCTAGTCATGTCTTCTCCTTAACCGGGGAGGGTTCCAGTGGGGCCATGCGAGGCACTGGGGGGAAAGAGTGTTAAGTTAAGTGTGTGTCTAGTGTTTGCATATGGGACTAACACCCCAACCTACGGCTTGTTTACAGCTCCTCATGCTCATCCGTCACTTAGTACGGGGCTAGGGTGTAGATGTATTGTCTGGGTAGATTGGTTACTTGGAAATCACTATTTTTTTATGCTTAAAACTCTTATATAAAGGGGAAATCATTACTTTTGCTCAAACTAAAAACTCTGATATATTTATACAAAAATTATTCTAACAAGTGGCTCTAAAACTCCTTATCATTTCCTTCTCACTCAGAAGCTCGATCATGCCTTTATAATCCAACTTTTCTGTGGTGCATCCCTACCCACTTTTGCTAATAACAAAGGGGGAGAACTAACATGATAAAATGCAAAAGGGGGAGAACTAACATGATAAATATAATCCGCTATCAAAATGTAAACCCAACATGATTGATTAAGTTGATAGCATACATATTAGGGGAGCATTCACATAGGGGGAGCATGTATTTAGGGGGAGCAATTCTAAATGCTAAAATCAATAATTATCCTAAAGTCATCACTCTCACACACACACAAGTATAGTCTCATCATGCTTATTTATTAATGCTTTGTTTTATCATTAATGGATTTATTATTAACAAAAGGGGGAGTTTGTTGGAACATGGTCTTCCGCGTCTCCTAGGTTTGAGAATAACAAATCCTATGTGTATTTGATCTTGTGTGTTCAAGTGTGCAGGTTAACATAGTCCATATGACTCACGGAGTACTCATGATGACTGCCCCCAAAATTGAAGCCAAAATTCGAAAAGGCTCACTAGCGCCGGCGGTAGCGATAGCGCCCGGCGCTAACGATGATTAGCGCAATTCCGGCAGTGTTTTTAGAAAGAGCTAGCGCCTGGAGGTAGCTACTAGCGCTGGCGGTAGCATGGCGCACAATAGGCATAAAGCAAAATGTTGCCGCAGATTGAAGATCCTGCCGCGCAAAACATTTCATAATCCGGGCTAGCGCCGGCGGTAGCGTGAAGGCTATAAATTGGATGCTTTGGCTCCGCCTTCTTCATCCTCCTACAATCCCAAACTCCAGAGCTTCGTGCCACAGCAGAGAGAGGAAGATTCAGAGTGATACTCCCACAAATCCATGAAGGCTTAAGGAGATCCGTGGAGAAGATTTCAACACGCTTCATCATCGTGACGAAAGACCGCATCGACTACGATCATACTCTGCGTCTTCGTCTACTTCTCCAAGAGATCCAAATAGAGGGAGTTTTTATATTATTGTCTTTTTCATTTCACATCTTTTCTTGTAATCGTTTAAGTGAAATCGCCTCATGTTGGCGACTAGGTCTGGGGTAGGACTTAGGGCTGAAATTCGCCTCGTGTTGGCGACTAGATCTAGGCTAGGTCTAGGGGGTGCTCGAGGCCTTTCTGGGGATAGATTGGCTAGAGCGGCTTGAGGTCGTATCTGGGGAGAGATCGGCTAAAGCCAACCGGTTCGTGGGGATACGAGTCGGTATAGAAAACGAAAAAGAGTTTTTATTATTCGCCTCCGATCTCTAGCGCCATTGAGATCAAGTTTTGTAAAACTTATTTAATATCAATAAAGCTTGTCTCTCTTTTTTTGTTTTACTTGACTTCTTATTTTATTATTGCAATATTCCAAAGTTTTCTAAATAAAATATAAAGTTTTTGAAAACCCTTATTCACCTCCCCCCCTCTAAGGGCGCCGACCGATAAAACAGTTTCTAGAAGGAAGGCAGCTGGTGGGAGCTACTAGAAGGAAGGCAGCTGGAGGGCTGGACACGTGGAGGCTGCTGGACGGACTGGGGTGCGGATAGCAGCTGGCGGGCGGGACAGCTGGTAGCGGGCTGAATTGGTAGCGGGCTGCGGGCTAGCGGGTAGCAGGTCTGCATTAAATCAGGCAAAAAATAGCTGCTGCCTGGTTTCGATCCGACCACCTCCCCTTTCAGAAGTTAACAAGACCATTCTCCACTAGGCCAAGCGCGCACTTCTCTTTAAGAATGAAATATATTAAATATATAATACTTTTAAACGTATTTATTAATTAATAACAAAATATTTTAATTAACTAGTATAGTATTAGATTTATTATTAGCTTTGTTTATTATTATTATTATTGTTATGCATTAATATATATTATTATTTATCATTATTATGCATATACATACATATTTATTAACTTTATATAGTTTATATTTTTATATAGTTGATTTTATTATTATATATTTAACTTATTATAGTTTATAATTACATAAATATATAGTTTTTATTTAATAAATATTTACACATACTTTAAATATACATTTACATATATATATTTACATAAACATTTACATAAATACTATATAGTTTCATATATTTAAATATACTTACAAAATTCCTTTTACATATAAATATAAATATATAAATATAAGTTAAAACAAATCATTTATTCAATGATTTAAATGAAATATTACAAATTTTGTATAAAACTATATAAGAAACTATATAGTATATTTTACTATTCATCAAATACCCCCATACTTAAGCTTTTGCTATTCTAGAGCAAAAGTAAGGGATACCTATAAGACGTTTAATAAAATTTCAAATTTACTAAAGTTTTATTTAATCAAAAGTAAGATCGAAATAAATTTAAGAGATTTAAAGAGGTAAATCTTAAATTATGAAAATGATTTAAAAAGAGCAAAAAAGTTTTAGCCGTAAGACTTCTAAAGTTAGCTAAATAGTGTTGAATATTGCAATTACTAGCACCTTGATTTAGAATGGAATTATAAAAACTTTAACTTTTTTAAAGAAAATTTTTAAGAATAAATAAAACCTACTAATTATGCTCTAGCAAACTTTTTAAATTAAAATCTAGCTTACAATTTTATTGGCAAAGGGGTAAGAAGCTTTGGCAAAAAGAAGAGTACTTGGATTAGGGGTGATGAATTTTATCCTCTCACCCCACCTTTTTGGTGGTTTACTTTGGCTCCCAGCGTTTGGTTTACGAGGGATAATTGAAACTTTTAACTTTAACCCAATGCATGTGTTTACGGAATTTTTATTCCCATTGACATTGGATTTCTTTTAACAATATTGGGTGTCTATGTTTACGGAATCTTTTTATTCCCATTGACACAGGATTTCTCTTAAAACTCTTTCTTCTATTTTTTTATGCCAAGCTAAATGGGTGTTTATAAGGGGGGTTTCAGGAGAAAATCTAGAATAATAAAAAAGAATTTTGAGAGCAAAGTTTAGTAGATTAAAATATTCCTAAAGTTTCACAAGTTTGGAGTTAGAATAATTAAATCTAAAGATGGTTTGCCAATATAATACAAATAGAAACTATTTAGGGTAAACTTGAAGTAGTGCTAAAAGGTTTGTTCTCAAATTAAATTAAAATCAAAAGATATTCTTTACTACTAAAATTCCAAAAATTTAAATTTACAAACTATGATATAAATAAAATGGTTTTAGCAAATCAAAAATAGTGAAAACGCTTAAAGATAAACTCTACCTAGCCTTGGAAATAACAAAAAGCTAAGTACGGGTTTTTATTCTATTTTTGGAGTTTTTTGATAAGTTTTTCAAATATATTTTTTTGGAGTTTTAAAGATATGATATATTTTTTGGGGATTTTTTGATTTTCTTAATAACAAAATACATAAACACTTAATAAAAAGAAAAGAAGAACAAAAGTTAAGAACAGAAAAGATACACAAAAACATTTTTTTGGTTTTTTCTAATGTGTTTTTTTTCATCAAAAATTTTTTTTTTTTAAATTATGTACATTAATACTAAAAACAAAGGAAATGTAAAAAAGAAAGGAAAAAAAAAACATATATAAATTTTTTTTGGGGGGGTGTTATGACAAAATTTTGTGGATTTTGTTATAACAAATTTTTAAGTAACTTTTTCATCAATTTTTTTGGATTTTGATTTATTTTTTATAACAAAATACATATATAAATACTTAATAAAAAAGAAAAGAAACAAAGAAAGAAGAAAATTATGAAAAGTAAAATACATACAAAAATATTTTTGGTTTTTTCTAAGAAATTTTTCATCATAAATTTTTTGGATTTTTATTTATTTTATAAATAAGGTTTTTTATATACAAATAAAAACATAGAACTAAAACATTTATAATAATAATTTTTTTGTGTTTTTTCTAAGTTATTTAATAATTTTTTTTTTTTTGGATTTTTGATTTTGTTACATATTTACATATTAAAATTTTTACAAAGAGAAATAAAAGGAAAGAGACAAATTTTTTGCAACAAATTTTATTTTGTTGTAACCAAATTTTTTTTTTGTAATGTAATAACAAATTTTGTTATATTATTTATTTTTTTGTTTTTTTCTAAAAAAAAAGGGGGACAAAAATTACAAAAAGGGGGAAAACACGCCCCCATACTTAAAAGTCAACATTGTCCCCAATGTTGAAATTAAGTATGAGGAACCATTATAAATATGTGCAAAGCATAAAAAGAGTAAAAGTAAAATGTAAGAAAGGAAATAGCAGGGGAAAAAAGCACGTCCCTGATTTGGAGACGGGATGACCGGATTAATACCTGCAAAATATGTTAAAACAAAATAATAAAAGTTATTTACAAAGAGGGAGGGGAGATAAAGATGGAATTTATTATATATATATATATACAAATATTAAGAACTAAAAGAAAGAAGAAAAAAGAGAAAAGCTAAAAAAAAATGCATACAAAATTTTTTTTGTATGTTTTTGGGTGTTTCTAAATTACAAAAGAGTAAAACATATATAAATAAAGCAGAAATAAGAAAGCCTTAATACTTAATAAAAATAAGAAAAATAAAGAGAAACTTTAAAATTAAAAACAAAGAAGATGAAGTGAAATGAAAGGATAAAAGTAATAGGGTTTTTCCTTTTCAAAATATCGACAAAAATCCCCTTTCGGGTCTGTCGAATAATCCTACTTCGAAAAAACTAACTATTATTCTATCTTAAAATTCCAACAATTCTTTTAGATTTATGTTTCAAAGCTTTTCACTATTTTGTCATTTTAAAACTTATCATTTTTTCTTATATGCACATTTATATAACAAAATAAAACTTAATAAAAATTAAAAGAAACTTAACATAAAAACAAAAAAGGGAGAAAGAGAAGCGAGAGAAGAGAGAAAAAAAACAAAGTAGAAAAAGAAAGAGAAGAACATATAATTAATTTTTGGGGGATTTTTCTAATTTTTCATCATCAATATTTTTGGATTTTTAATGTATAATAAAAAAGGGATTTATATATATATATTAATACTTAACAAAAAGAAAAAAAAGAAAAAAAGGAAAGAGGGAGAAAAAAAAGAAGAAATAAGAAAGCCAAAAATACATAAATAATTTTTTGTGGGATTTTTCTAGCTTTTTTTTTCAACATCTTTTTTTTATTATCTATTTTTTTTCAATTTTTGCCAAATATTTACATATTAATATACATATTAAAACCTAAAAATACAAATAAGAAAGAAAGAGAAGAAATGGAAAAAAAAACATTTTTACAAAAAGAAAGGAAAAAATATTTAACTATATTTTTTTTTTTAAGTAAAAAAATCTTCATCATTTTTTTTAGATTTTTAATTAGATATAGTCACAGATTAATGCTTAATAAAAAAGAAAGAACATATATTTTTGGGTTTTGGGTTTTGTTTTTTAAAAATTACAAAAAGAATAAAACATATATAAAGAAAGCAAAACTATTTTTTTGGAATTTTCTAAATATATTTTCTATTTATCATCATTTTTATTTTTGTATTTTTGGTTTTTTTGAAATATGCATATTCAAAATTATATTAAAACTTAAGAAAAAACAAAAATAATAAAGAGAAGCTTTAAGATGAAAAGCAAGGAAGAAAAATTAGAAATAAAAAGGTAAAAGCAACGGGGTTTTCTCTTTTCAAAATATCGACAAAAATCACCTCTCGGGTTTGTCGAGTAATCCTACTTCGAGAAAACGATCTATTGTTCTATCTTAAAATTCCTAGAATTCTTTTTGATTTTGGTTTTAAAGTTTTTCATCATTTTTTTAATTTTGAAAATTGAAATAATACCTTTTCAAATATGCATATAAAACTTAATGAAAAACAAAAGGAGAAACATTTATTTTTTTGGAGCTTTTTCTAAGAAATGTTTTCATCATCATTTTTTTAATTTTTACTTATATGCACATTTATATAATAAAAATTAAAAGAAAAGAAAGTTAACATAAAAACAAAAAAGAAAAGAGGAAGAAAAACAAAATTACAAAAAGAAAGAGAAGAACATATTTTTTGTATTTTTCCTAATTTTTCATCAATTATATTTTTCTTCTACTTTTAAATTTTTAATTATTCATATTTACAAATTAATACTTAATAAAAACAAAATTAAAAAAAACATATTTTTTTTTGGGTTTTGAGGGTTTTTAATTTTTTTTTATTTATTTTTGGTAGTGATAAAATCAATAGTGTAAACTCTTTTCAAAATATCGACGAAATCTTCCCCGGCAACGGCGTCAAAAACTTGATAGATAAAATACGAAATAGGAGGCAAGCGCACCTATTGCGTGTAGTATATATGATAAAAATCATATCAAGGTCGTATTTAGTCCTGGGTCTCGTCGAGTAGAGTTGCTTCGAGCTACGGCTATTGTTTTATCGAAAAGAGCGGATAAAAATCAAAGTAAAAACCATAAAGCCAAAAAATAAGTAAATAAAATGCGAGGAATAAAAACACAAAAAAAACAAATGTGAGAAAACACTTATAAAAGAAAACACACATAATAAAATCTTAAAGTAAAAATACGAAAACAAAGAAAGCGGGAAAATACACGATAAAAACATGAGAAAAATTACGAGAGAAAAATGCTCGCTTTGAAGCGACTTTAAACGCAAACCTAATAATCCATTCTAAACTACCGTGTCAAGGAGAAAAAGAACGAAAAATTAAATAGACGCGTAAATTCAAATTTAAGCGAAAAATTGATGTTATGGCAACGAATAAATTTAGCTAAAAGAAAGGAAAAGATGCAGGAATTGAATTGCGGATAATAAAGCTAAGCTATGAATTGAAATTTACAGGACATAAATAAAACTAAGTTATGAATTGAAATTACAGGACAGAAATAAAGCTAAGTTATGAATTGAAATGACGAAACAGAATTGGAATTGCAGGAAATAAAACTACGCTACGAAATTTAAAAATGCACGAAATAAAAAAAAATTAAATTTATTTTATTGCCATAATAAAGAGTTTACAAGAAAAAAAAAGACAATAAATAAAAATACAACATTTAAAGAAAAACTAAAAAAACTAAGCTATAAAGAAAATACAAAACTATAAACTATAAACTAAACTATACACTAAAAAGAAAAATACAACATTTAATTAATTACATAAAAAGAAAAATACAAAACATAAAAAGAAAATACAAAACATAAAAAGAAAAGAAAGTGGAGAAAAGTGGAAGATCACCCCAAAATCGGCAATCCAAGAGAGAGAATTAGTGAGGGGCTCCTATTTATAGCAAATTTATGGGGTGCGGATAGAGGGTTTGGGAGCTTCTAGAAGGAAGACAGCTGGTGGGAGCTTCTAGAAGGAAGGCAGCTGGTGGGAGCTTTTAGAAGGAAGGCAGCTGGAGGGCTGGACACGTGGAGGCTGCTGGACGGACTGGGGTGCGGATAGCAGCTGGCGGGCGGGACAGCTGGTAGCGGGCTGAACTGGTAGCGGGTTGCGGGCTAGCGGGTAGCAGGTAGCGGGTCTGCCTTAAATCAGGCAAAAAATAGCTGCTGCCTGGTTTCGATCCGACCACCTCCCCTTTCAGAAGTTAACAAGACCATTCTCCACTAGGCCAAGTGCGCACTTCTCTTTAAGAACGAAATATATTAAATATATAATACTTTTAAACGTATTTATTAATTAATAACAAAACATTTTAATTAACTAGTATAGTATTAGATTTATTATTAGTTTTGTTTATTATTATTATTATTATGCATTAATATATATTATTATTTATCATTATTATGCATATACATACATAAATATTTATTAACTTTATATAGTTTATATTTTCATATAGTTGATTTTATAATTATATATTTAACTTATTATAGTTTATAATTACATAAATATATAGTTTTTATTTAATAAATATTTACACATACTTTAAATATACATTTACATATATATTTACATAAACATTTACATAAATACTATATAGTTTCATATATTTAAATATACTTACAAAATTCCTTTTACATATAAATATAAATATATAAATATAAGTTAAAACAAATCATTTATTCAATGATTTAAATGAAATATTACAAATTTTGTATAAAACTATATAAGAAACTATATAGAAAATACGTATATTTTACTATTCATCAATAACATCATATTCATTTTCAGTATTTCAGTCCTTGGGCCTAACCCCTCGGGGTCATCAGTATCCAAAACCAGTACGTTCAACACACATCTATGCCTTTCAGCCGACTGGTTTGGCAATCATCATAGCCTTATCATTCATGCACGTTTACATTTTGTCGTAGCCTTAACATAGCCATGCATCGATGCATTTTCATTTATGTTAGTCATATTCAGTTCTCATTTAGACTTAGGAGTTTGTTGAAACCAGAGAACTGGTCTCGACGTTCGACAGGGAGATGCAGCTAACCCTTACTTGACCCGAGCTAGAACCCTCGATCAGTCACTAAGAACTGAAGAGCCTTTCCCTTGAAGAACACCTAAGTCCGCAAACGGACCCCTTAAGCTGCAGTGTGGAGGTCCCACCACACACCCGGAAGCTCACAAGGAACTTCTCCTCCCAAGCCAATGCTGAGCCTGGGCACCTTGGAGGGCACTAAGGATCACCTCACCGTCCACCTTCACTTACAAAGGGGAGGGGAGGGGGTAGTGCTTGCTCACAAGAATCACGCGAGGGAGAGGGGGTAGAGACCAACCCTTCCCAAGGTGCCCATGAGGATCTATTTATAGACTTCCCAAAATTGGGTTGCGGATAGCCAAAATTCTACTATCCGCAGCTCAACCACGAACCTGGACGGTCAAATCAAGAGGGGGCGAGTGGAGGACGAGACGTCCACTCCTCCCTGCCGGGGGTCAAACGAGTGGATCGAGGTCCACCGCCCTTACTGGGCGAGTGGACCTTACGGTCCACTCAACCCACAGGGCGAGTGGACCCTTGGTCCACTCGCCCAGCTGCACGGGGCAAGTGGACCATAGGTCCACTTGCCCTTACCCTTGGGCAAGTGGACCCATGGTCCACTCCCCCCCCCCCCCACACACACACACTCAGGCGAGTGGACCAATGGTCCACTCGCCCGGGTCCTTGGGCGAGTGGACCAAGGGTCCACTCACCCGGGGCCTTGGGCGGTGGACCCAAGGTCCACTCGTCCAAGGAGGCCTACCCCCCCCCCCCCCCCCTCGGGCCTTCTCTTTCTGGTCCTGACGACCTCCGACGGTCCGATCTGTTGCGTCATGGTCACCCTTTCCACCACGAACTCATCCGCGTCGGGTCACACCGACTCGGAAAATATGAGGGTTGTATACAATCTCCGCTCTTTTCGAGCTTGCCTTAAGCTCGGAAAGAAAGTCAAACCCACATATTTGACGAGTAGGTGGGACCTTAAGGGAATCCACGAAGGGACCCGCCAACGGGATACTCCTGCTGAGTTTTTCAGCTGAACCCGACTTAAGGCGGATGGTGAACCTTTATCCACTTAACAACCCTCCTGTGAGCCTAGCTCAACTGGAGGTGGAGAAAGCTCAACACCTTAAGTCGAATTAAACTTGACCTTAGGTGGAGAAAAACTCAACACCTCTAGTCGAGATGAGTTCGACCTGAGGTGGAAGGCAAACCTTTCTCCACTTTAAAACCCTCCTGTGAGCCGAGCTCAACTGGAGGTGGAGAAAGCTCAACACCTTAGGTCGAATTAAACTTGACCTTAGGTAGAGAAAAACTCAACACCTCTAGTCGAGCCGAGTTCGACCTGAGGTGGAAGGCAAACCTTTCTTCACTTAACAACCCTCCTGTGAGCTGAGCTCAACTGGAGGTGGAGAAAGCTCAACACCTTAGGTCAAATTAAACTTGACCTTAGGTGGAGAAAAACTTAACACCTCTAGTCGAGCCGAGCTCGACCTGAGGTGGAAAGCAAACCTTTCTCCACTTAACAACCCTCCTGTGAGCCGAGCTCAACTGGAGGTGGAGAAAGCTCAACACCTTAGGTCGAATTAAACTTGACCTTAGGTGGAGAAAAACTCAACACCTCTAGTCGTGTCGAGCTCGACCTGAGGTGGAAGGCAAACCTTTCTCCACTTAACAACCCTCCTGTGAGTCGAGCTCAACTGGAGGTGGAGAAAGCTCAACACCTTAGGTCGAATTAAACTTGACCTTAGGTAGAGAAAAACTCAACACCACTAGTCGAGCCGAGTTCGACTTGAGGTGGAAGGCAAACCTTTCTCCACTTAACAACCCTCCCGTGAGCCGAGCTCAACTGGAGGTGGAGAAAGCTCAACACCTTAGGTCGAATTAAACTTGACCTTAGGTAGAGAAAAACTCAATACCTCTAGTCGAGCCGAGTTCAACATGAGGTGGAAGGCAAACCTTTATCCACTTAACAACTCTCCTGTGAGTCGAGCTCAACTGGAGGTGGAGAAAGCTCAACACCTTAGGTCGAATTAAACTTGACATTAGGTGGAGAAAAACTCAACACCTCTAGTCGATCTGAGCTCGACCTGAGGTGGAAGGCAAACCTTTCTCCACTTAACAACCCTCCTGTGAGCCGAGCTCAACTGAAGGTGGAGAAAAATCAACACCTTAGGTCGAATTAAACTTGATCTTAGGTAGAGAAAAACTCAACACCTCTAGTCGAGTCGAGTTCGACCTGAGGTGGAAGGCAAACCTTTCTCCACTTAACAACCCTCCTGTGAGCCGAGCTCAACTGGAGGTGGAGAAAGCTCAACACCTTAGGTCAAATTAAACTTGACCTTAGGTAGAGAAAAACTCAATACCTCTAGTCGAGCCGAGTTCAACCTGAGGTGGAAGGCAAACCTTTTTCCACTTAACAACCCTCCTGTGAGCCGAGCTCAACTGGAGGTGGAGAAAGCTCAACACCTTAGGTCGAATTAAACTTGACCTTAGGTGGAGAAAAACTCAACACCTATAGTTGAGCCGAGCTCGACCTGAGGTGGAGGGCAAACCTTTCTCCACTTAACAACCCTCCTGTGAGCCGAGCTCAACTGGAGGTGGAGAAAGCTCAACATCTTAGGTCGAACTAAACTTGACCTGAGGTGGAAGAAAATTCATCATCTTCCCAAACCAACTGGGGCCGGAGAACCAGTCCACGTCCTAGGTGATTACCTTCACCTGGAGGCAGAGGAACTCAACCATCTCATAAAAGCAACTGGGGGCAGAGAACCAGTCCACGTCCTAGGTGCTTACCTCGCCTGGAGGCGGAGGAACTCAACCATTTCACAAAAGCAACTGGGGGCAGAGAACCATTCCACGTCCTTGGTGCTTACCTCACCTGGAGGCGGAGGAACTCAACCATCTCACAAAAGCAACTGGGGGCAGAGAACACGTCCTAGGGTCTTACCTCACCTGGAGGCGGAGGAACTCAACCACTTCACAAAAGCAACTGGGGGCAGAGAACCAGTCCACATCCTAGGTGCTTACCTCACTTGGAGGTGGAGGAACTCAACCATCTCACAAAAGCAACTGGGGGCAAAGAACCAGTCCACGTCCTAGGGGCTTAGCTTACCTGGAGGCAGAGGAATTAAACACCTTTCCAAACCAATTGGGGGCGGAGTACCCATCCACGTCCTAAGGGCTTAGCTTGCCTGGAGGCGGAGGAACCCAGCACCTTCCCAAACCAATTGGGGGCGGAGTACCTGTCCATGTCCTAGGGGCCTAGCTTACCTGGTGGCAGAGGAACTGTAAGACCCCATTTTTTTTTCTTTCAAAAACCCAGGTCTTATGCCCAGAACCGCCGCTTTGCGGTGACACCCTCACTCGGGAAGGTCGCCGCTACAAAACACCGATCTTGCCGGCCATATCGATCACAGAAGAAGAAAAGTATATTTGAACATATAGAAAAGCTCAAGTCCACATCACAGGAAATATATAAAACCATAAATGGTAAATGTCCACAAAGAGTAACTGAAATAAAAAGATAACAATAATGAAGGGCTCATGCCCTGTACATCATATCCTCACTACAAGGTCACTCATGGAAGCTAACTACCAATCACTCACTGATCCTGAATCTTGTGCTCCTGTACTGGAACGGCCCGCCTCCATCTGCACCGGCCTCTAGTGCTGCTGCGTCTCTTCGATCCCCTAAAATGATATGGTCCACCGACCGTTAGTAAAAAAAGACTAAGCCAATTCCCCACCCCTCTCCCGGTGACTCCTAGGCACCTGGCGGGAAGGATGAAGCGGAGGACAACAAGGGGTATAACAATAGCAGGTGACAGGGTACAGGGAATGTCTACACTACGCATGTATATATATATATAATTGAAGCAGTAAAAGAGCATCGTAAGAGTAGGTAAAGAATAAGTAAAGTGCAGTAAGTAAATATATGTATATAATAGAAAAGTAACCATTGATTTATAGGAATGCCCATACAAACCTATAGACCAAGTGGTCGTTTAGCAAGGCCTATCGTATAAGATGTCTCATAACCGACTTAAATGATAGGGGTAGGGGTTGAAATGCAATGTTTGTGCCATGACATGCAGAGTTATACAGTTTATGCTATGTTCATACACGTGTAACTCACACACTACGACTCTGCGCATAGACCTTTAGTTCTCCCTTTTTGGATCTAGCAAGACTCCCAGGATACTCCCGTAGTGGCAAATGGAAGAGGTGGGTTGGGCCTCTCCCACCTCTAGGTTGGTATTCACACTACCCTACCTAGACCTATTGTACGCCTCAACGCAAAACCACGGAGCATCTGCATACTCTTACTGGCTGGACCACCAGACTTTTATGTCTAAGTGCAAATTCCACACTTGCTGAGTCAACGTATTGACGTCGGTGTGAACGAACGTCCAATACCGGAGACCCGCCACCTTCATGCACATGCAACATGTTCTACTATATCCCGAGCCATAAATTCCACGGGCTAACCTGCCCGTCATCATAACCTTCTGAGCCAACGGCTCGCCGGACCAACACGTCCGTACCAACAAGCATTACTGAGTCACAAGCTCACCGGACAAACTAGTCCGTTGCTTCAACCACCAAGCTTACCGCTCGTACAACTAAACCAACTAATCTCCCGTAACTACGCGGTGTGGGTGTGCGTATTATTAAGTTAATCTTGTACAACATATTACTCCTACAGTTTATGGTTAATCTTGGACTTCCCGGGGATTACCCTGTAAGGGGCTCGCTACGGTACTAGGAACTATAATGGGATGACACCCCAAAGTTTCCTTTCTCAAGACACTTAGTGTTATTGGTTTCTACCCATAAGAATACCCTTATTTTTACCTTTACACTTGGATTACCCTAAGTATCTTCTGACTCCCCATGGGAAAGACGATCTTTTGTCTATCCCGAGCACAACTTTACCCTTAACTCACCAAGCACGCTCTCATCACCTAAACTCCTTTTTGGTGACCTTCAATCTCTTCAACTAGACTTGGTACACTATCTACCTTCCATTCCCACCTACTGATCCACAAATAACTCAAGTTTTACAGTTTTACTATACGCAAACCAAAAGAGTCATATGAGTTGCATAATGGGAGGTACTCGAAATATTCATCCAACTGACTAAATATTATTATTGGGATTCTATCACGATGTTATAAGACTAAATCCAGAGAATCATATTTTTCCTTAATCATTTAGCATTTATTTTAATTTCTCCAAACATTTGACAAGTATGAAAATGAACATGAAGTGTGAGGAATTCTTATGATATGGCTCTTCAAAAATCATGATAAATCTATGATGACTAAATAACAGGAAATACAACATATGATATTTTTACAGTAAGAAATTGTCCTCTATTTTTAATATTTATCATCTATCCAAACTTGTAGTTTTATGAAGGAACCACCAAAAATATCTACTTCAAAATTATGGGAAAAATACCAAGCTCTTGTATTCATCAGAAAAGTCTACGGACTAAATTTCAGAATTTATGGAAATCATTTTCTTACTTAAATAAATACTTTAAGAAAACCTCAAACAAGACAAGTTGTGAAGCAGACTACTGATTTAAGTCTCCAAAAATTATATAAAAAATCACAGAATTTCCTAATGCTCTGAAATGTCCCATCACCAATTTGTACAATTTATTAAAGAATATTGGACCCTCAATTAATTTTATTAAGCCTAAGACAAAATAGGTGCCTTGTGAATGAAGTACTGGTTAAATCATTTAATAAATTTCACAAAATTTACCAGAGGTCCAACATGTGATTATAAAGGCACTACCAAGGTTTCAACATCATCCAAGACCATTTGAGCATGTAAGTATCTCTTAAAAGAAGATTACCTAAAGGAATTATGTCCTATTTCAAAGGGGATAATTGCTCCTAAAATCCTTGTAAAATTACCTAGGGCCTAATTACATCCCATGAACTTATCCACCAAGTTCCATGACCATTCAAGAACATTAGACCCCATGTCCTTCACAAGGTTCAAAGAGCAACCCTAAGGTTTAAACTAGGGTCCTAGGGCATATCCACCTCTACACCACCCCATCTTACTCATGAAGGTGTTTTAGGTGATCCTAAACCAGTGGCCAAGGTTTCAACTCATGGTGATGAGTTCTGACCACCATACCCTAAGATAAACACCATGCCCTAACTTTGACCCAATTTGACCTAACTTGGGTTGACAAATTACCCAACCAAATTAGTCCCAATTGGGCTGAGATTTTTACCAGGGTCATGTGATAACCCTAAGAAGTACATACCAAAATTTGGAGGGCATTGGAGGTCATTTGACCCAATAAATAATTAATATTTGATTTATGAAATTATTTCAAAAACCTTAAAAGAAGGTTCTCCTAAAAATCCCATCTTTTAGTATGTTGTGTGGGTGTAAGTAACTAGCCTTCCATGCCCATCTTAAAACTCTTGTTTAAGTTTTACTTTCAAAATAAATGATATATATATAAATATATAATGTGATGTTTGATGTAAGAGTAATAAACACAAATACTAAGAGTGCGTAAGAAATAAACAGCACAAGTAAAGAAATAAAACAAACAAGCAAACCACTTCCAGATGACACAAAGAAATATAGTAGTTCCCCAAAACCTGGGTACATCTACTCTTCTACCCACTGGTAGGAATCCACTAGGAGAGTTGATCAGGTGCCCTCACACCAAGGTGTTTTTGATCAGGTGTCCACACACCATTGGAGGTTTGATCAGGTGCCCAATTCACCTATAAGCTTTTGACCAGGTGCTTATAAACCAACTAGATTTTTTGATCAGGTGTCTTGCCACCAACAGGTAAACTTTTGAAGGGAGTTTTAACCATGTACAAGATGAGGAAGGAGAAAGGGAAAAGATATATTGTTCTTCTCTTTTTACTGAGAAGACTTTTGATGATCCTGATTGGTAGTTGTGTTTGGATCTTGATGATGATGTTGAAGAGCTCCCCTGTCTTATATAATTGTTGACAGTTTGTGGAGGCATCTTCTCTTGATTGTACAAACTCCTTTCTTCTTTATGCAGTAATGATCCTGAGCAAGTGATTGTGATTGGTGTCTCGGGATATATGATCTGCAAGAAAAAGGGTTAGCAAAAAGAAGATAAATAATAGAAGATCTGCTTCTTCTTTTTGCTCCTTTGATTTTCTCTTATTCTTTTTCTTCTTTCTTCCTGTACAGCAATATAACAATGTTCTGTTCTATTCTTCCTAGCTATATTGTTGAGTGATAACAACTATATATATATATATATCCTGATATATATTATCTGCTGTAATATATTCTGTTTAAATCCTTGCCGACCAAAGAGGAATATAATAAATATATCTTTCATTTCCCAGATCCTTGAGCAGATAACTTGATGTGTTTTGACTTACTGCGACGGCTATATTAATTAATGCTTTTGCCAAACGGCTACAGCATTAAATTCTTGCGTGCTGTAATGTCAGAACAACAATATATATAGCAATATATAAAATAGAATAAAGAAATATTGCTTTAATAAAGTCTGACAGCATATTAGAATAAGAAATATAATTCTGCATAAATTTCGTCGAGCTGAGCTCCACTTTCGTCGAGCTCAAACATTTGATTCGTCGACCTCATTATTAAGTTTATTGTTTCTGAACATCTGTTGGAATTCGTCGACCGATGTTTGTCATTCGTCGACCACTGTTCCACGTTCGTCGACTGCAGCTTCCTTGCTGTAATTTGTCAAGCGCTACTATCTGTTCGTCGGGCGCCGTCCGACGAATGCTGAGCGTCGTTCGATGTTCGTCGAACGCCAGTGAACTATATGTAAATTTAATTTCTCTTCTTATTTTCAGCCTTATTAAATATATGTATATTTTAGCTTTCTTTCTTAATGATATTTAATCTAAGTTATAGGATATATTATGATATAAACTTAGACACTAAAGGTGGATCCTAACTCAAATCAAAACTAAGGTTCCAACAATCTCCCCCTATTTGAGTTGGGATCCTAATCCAAATTAAGTAGGTTCTAACAATTTCCCCCTATTTGGTTTAGGATTCCTAAGCATAAAAAGTCTTGATCTGCTTAAGGGTTAGAGATCATTATATTGTTTTCTTTTCTTTTAAAATATATTTAAGCAACTCTGATTTCCTAGATTTTGTTTAAATAGGATTTTTAATATGTGAATTGCTAGCTGTTATTAGATTCTAGGAATTTAAAAATAAAAAAGACAAAGTCTGATAGCTTCTTTCTATAGAATCCCCTTAATTAGAAGAGACTCGCACTCAGAGCTCTGATCATTTTTGATCTATGCTACTTGAGTAGAATGATCAAACTGATTTTGGAGAAAAAAATCTGTAAGAGAGTGAAGTTATCTGACATTGCTTTCAAAATAGAAAAATTCCAAAGAATCATAAAACTGCTTATTTAGTCATAAAAATTTTAACAGAAAATGTTTTATAATTAGATATTTTTGGCCTTTTTATCTCATTGAAATACAAATTTGAAAAATTAAACTGATTTTGTTGAACATAAAATGTTTCTTTTTCTTTAAAAGCCTATTTAAACTTATCAGCTATAATTAACTTGTTTTTTAAACAGATAATTTGTTTTTCTGGTGTTTTCAAATTTTCGTTAATTTTATCAGAAATTACTTTGTTTATTATTAGCTTCTTACTGATTCTGTTTTCAGAAATTTTTATACCTGCGCAAGGTGATGTGAAAACAGATCTGAAATTTTCAGAGTTAAAATTAGGAAATGTTGTTACCTCTTTTACCTTTTCTTGTTCAGATTCTGCATCTGATATGTAATCTGAACCATAAATTGCCATCATGCAAAATTTTCTGGCTTTTTGTTCTTCCTTGTCTTCTTCTTCAGTTAGAGTAACTGATGTTTCTGCATCAAAAATGATGTTAGTAGAAGAAGTAGGGATGGATTCATTTACCATCCTAGAGAGGGAGTGCCAGATGCTCTTTGCTGAAGTGCAATCAGCCACTTTTTGAAGAATGTCATCAAACATTGATTGAGTTAATATCTCCATGGCTATGGCATCAGCACTGATCAACTTTTCTTGATCATCTGTTGAAGAAGAGGTTGAAGATTGAGTTCCTGTCAAAACAGATTTGTAAATACTTTCATCTATGACATTCATATATAATCTGATTCTAACTTGCCATAAATCAAATTTATCCAAATTACATAAAGGTGGATCTGAAAAGGGGAAATCTGCTAGTGCCATTTGGAAAAGTCTTTTTTTTTAAAAAAAAATAGAACTAAGGTGATCTTTGTGATTTCAGGTGTTAGCCTGTGTGAAAAATCAACTTCCTTTGATACCAATTGAAAGGGACAATTGATATCCTCTGATGAGGGTGATTGATAAAATCAACCTTCTTTGATACCAATTGAAATGAGAGTTTAGTTCTTATTATATGTTATTAAAACTCTTGTTTAAGTTTTACTTTCAAAATAAATGATATATATATATAAATATATAATGTGTTGTTTGTTGTAAGAGTAATAAAAAGAAATACTAAGAGTGCACAAGAAATAAACAGCACAAGTAAAGAAATAAAACAAACAAGCAAACCACATCCAGATGACACAAAGAAATATAGTAGTTCCCCAAAACCTGGGTATATCTACTCTTCTACCCACTAGTAGGAATCCACTAGGAGAGTTGATCAGGTGCCCTCACACCAAGGTATTTTTGATCAGGTGTCCACACACCAATGGTGGTTTGATCAGGTGCTCAATTCACATATAAGCTTTTGACCAGGTGCTTATAAACCAACTAGATTTTTGATCAGGTGTCTTGCCACCAACAGGTAAACTTTTGAAGGGAGTTTTAATCCTGTACAAGATGAGGAAGGAGAAAGGGAACAGATATATTGTTCTTCTCTTTTTGCTGAGAAGACTTTTGATGATCCTGATTGGTAGTTGTGTTTGGATCTTGATGATGATGTTGAAGAGCTCCCCCTGTCTGATATAATTGTTGACAGTTTGTGGAGGCCTCTTCTCTTGATTGTATAAACTCTTTTCTTCTTTATGCAGTAATGATCCTGAGCAATTGATTGTGATTGGTGTCTCAGGATATATGATCTACAAGAAAAAGGGTTAGCAAAAAGAAGATAAATAATAGAAGATCTGCTTCTTCTTTTTGCTCCTCTGATTTTCTCTTATTCTTTTTCTTCTTTCTTCCTGTACAGCAATATAACAATGTTCTGTTCTATTCTTCCTAGCTATATTGTCGAGAGATAACAGCTATATATATATATCCTGATATATATTATCTGCTGTAATATATTCTGTTTAAATCCTTGCCGACCAAAGAGGAATATAATAAATATATCTTTCATTTCCCAGATCCTTGAGCAGATAACTTGCCGTGTTTTGACTTGCTGCAATGGCTATATTAATTAATGCTTTTGCCAAACGGCTACAGCATTAAATGCTTGCATGCTGTAATGTCAGAACAGCAATATATATAGCAATATATAAAATAGAATAATGAAATATTGCTTTAATAAAGTCTGACAGCATATTAGAATAAGAAATATAATTCTGCATAAATTTCGTCGAGCTGAGCTCCACTTTCGTCGAGCTCAAACATTTGATTCGTCGACCTCATTATTAAGTTTACTATTTCTGAACATCTGTTGGAATTTGTCGACCGTTGTTCGTCATTCCTCGACCGCTGTTCCACGTTCTTCGACCGCAGCTTCCTTGCTGTAATTTGTCGAGCGCTGCTATCTGTTCGTCGGGCGCCATCCGACGAATGCTGAGCGTCGTTCGACGTTCGTCGAATTCCAGTGAACTCTATGTAAATTTAATTTCTCTTCTTATTTTCTGCCTTATTAAATATATGTATATTTTAGCTTTTTTTTCTTAATGATATTTAATCTAAGATATAGGATATATTATGATATAAACTTAGACACTAAAGGTGGATCCTAACTCAAATCAAAACTAAGGTTCCAACACTTTTTCCTACGGAACCTTCTTGCGTTGTCGTCGTATCATCTATCCTGACCGGGGTGACCCAACTATCTTGGTCAATCTATCCTCGATGTTCCAAATAAACATGTGCCCGGAGTGGGGGTGTGGTAACCTGTGTATGAAATCCATAATTATATCCTCGAACTTCCACTCTAACTTGGGCAGATTCTTATGCCTCTAAAGTTTCCTTCACACGTTCAAATTCATACTCCTTCAGGTACATCCGAATCAATCATCACTACTCTACAACTTTTCCAGTTCTTAATCTTGATGGAACTGATCAGATCATCATGCATCTTAATTATCCTCCAATTTTAAGTGGGGGTGTACTCGTGAACTTTCATGAGTATATGTTAACCAACCATAATGGTAAGATGACTCCCAATCATTTTCTACGTGGAGTTTGATTCATAGGGTATACGAGTAAAATCTTTTGAAACCCTAAGATTTTTCACAAGTCAATTTCATCCAGGAAATATCATCTCGTTTATTTCACCAAATTTCTATCACTTCAACTTATGCTAGTCTTGATCACTTTCAAATGGTCCTAAGTAAGATAAACTTAGATCGTTCTTACCATAGTGATATCAAACACTATATTCTAAAACCAATAAGTCATCGTCTAAGATCTCTGGTTATTCATCATCATAGCTCCCAAGGCATACGGGCTATTATTGTAGTTAAAATTTTCAACCATGACAGGGCGTGATTTTTAACAAATCATAAATTGATCACTTCTGAATGCCCCAAACCATAAGAACTTTCAGATATAACTATAACTTGTAAGAACTAATTTCCGTCCTCAACTTCTAGAATAGGACATCGGCATCCCTAAGTGATTAATCCTGGCGACTTTATATTTCCAATGATTCAACTAAGGTTAAGTCATTGCTTAATCAACGATGTCTATCCATTGCCCTGGTATTACTACAGATCATCATTCCGAACATACTTTTACACAACCTCATCTTCGCCCGAGTAATATCGAATATGATCAACTTCAAAATCATTATTTTCACGACGCAACACTTTCTAAATTATGTCTAAGGGAGACCCAAGTCAGTCAATAATTTGCCCAATAAACAAAAGGTAAGCCTCAATAAACAAAAGATAAGCCTCTATCTATTTTGGGCTAAGTATCTTCGATATCATTATGTTATATTCATCCTAGCTCGGCACACAATCTTAGACTTGGGGTTCAATCTGAAACTTGTTGTTATACTCCATACTTTAGACTCTTCAAGGTACCTTCTACGTCAACCTTATCAGGGTCAGCATATGACAATCCCAAACGGGTCTCTTCTGCACTTGGACTCTTATCTGACCCTCAGTGTTTGTCATGGTGGTTGTCTCAATGTAAACATGTCACTGGTACGAGGGTTGAGTCTACGAGTCCCCTTTCCATTCTGCTTATATGTCAATCTCTCTTTCTCTAGCCTCTTTGGGGTATCCTTGTACCTTCACCAAATTTATACCTACGGTCTATTTCAGACTAGGGCATGGAATAAATTGTCATGGTAAGTCACGTGTCTTAGTGGAGTTGAGTCTAACTTATTGACTAAAGGACTATCTAAAGAGATCTTTGTAGCTAGAGGTATTCCCTGCTGGGGGCAGGGTTTGCCGCAGGCTACAAAAGAAAACTTGCCAAAATATTCAGTTAAAAGTGGACTTTTCCATGTGATTTCCCATATTGGCACACCATTGCTTCCGCTGCTTAGTTTGTCCTCAAACTAAACTCACGCGGGGTGGCCCAGGGTTTGTGGACTTCTTTTCTTCGGATCGAGGTTTGCTCTGATACCACTTTGTAAGACCCTTTTTTTCTTTAAAAAACACAGGTCTTATTCCCAGAACCGCTGCTTTGCGGTGACACCCTCACTCGGGAAGGTCGCCACTACAAAACGCCGATCCTGCCGGCCATATCGATCACATAAGAAGAAAAGTATATTTGAATATATAGAAAAGCTCAAGTCCACATCACAGGAAATATATAAAACCATAAATGGTAAATGTCCACAGAGAGTAACTGAAATAAAAAGATAACAATAATGAAGGGCTCATGCCCTGTACATCATATCCTCACTACAAGGTCACTCACGAAAGCTAACTACCAATCACTCACTGATCCTGAATCTTGTGCTTCTGTACTGGAACGGCCCGCCTCCGTCTGCACCGGCCTCTAGTGCTGATGCGTCTCTTCGATCCCCTAAAATGATATGGTCCACCAACCGTTAGTCAAAAAGACTAAGACAATCCCCCACCCCTCCCCCAGTGACTCCTAGGCACCGGGCGGGAAGGATGAAGCTGAGGACAACAAGGGGTATAACAATAGCAGGTGACAGAGTACAGGGAATGTCTACACTACGCATGTATATATATATATATAACTGAAGCAGTAAAAGAGCATAGTAAGAGCAGGTAAAGAATAAGTAAAGTGAAGTAAGTAAAGACATGTATATAATAGAAAAGTAACCATTGATTTATAGGAATGCCCATACAAACTTATAGGCCAAGGTTTCATTTAGCAAGGCATATCGTATAAGAAGTCCCATAACCGACTTATACGATAGGGGTAGGGGTTGAAATGCAATGTTTGTGCCATGACATGCAGAGTTATATAGTTTATGATATGTTCATACAAGTGCAACTCACACACTACGACTCTATGCGCATAGACATTTAGTTCCCCCTTTTTGGACCTAGCAAGACTCCCAGGATACTCACGTAGTGGCAAACGGAAGCGGTGGGTTGGGCCTCGCCAACCTCTAGGTTGGTATTCACACTACCCTACCTAGACCTATCGTACGCCTCAACGCAAAACCGCCGAGCATCTGCGTACTCTTATTGGCAGGACCACCAGACTTTTATGGCTAAGTGCAAATTCCACACTTGCCGAGTCAACGTATTGACGTCGGTGTGAACGACCGTCCAATACCGGAGACCCACCACCTTCATGCACATGCAACATGTTCTACTATATCCCGAGCCATAAATTCCCCGGGCTAACCTGCCCGTCATCATAACCTTCCGAGCCAACGGCTCGCCAGACCAACCCGTCCGTACCAACAAGCATTACTGAGTCACAAGCTCACCGGACTAACTAGTCCGCTGCTTCAACCACCGAGCTTACCGCTCGTACAACCAAACCAACTAACCACCCGTAACTACGGGATGTGGGTGTGTGTATTATTAAGTTAATCTTGTACAACATATTACTCCTATAGTTTATGATTAATCTTTGACTTCCCGAGGATTACCCTGTAAGGGGCTCGCTACGGTACTAGGAACTATAATGGGATGACACCCCAAAGTTCCCCTTCTCTAGATAATTAGTGTTATTGGTTTCTACCCATAAGAATACCCTTCATTTTACCTTTACACTTGGATTACCCTAAGTATCTTCTGACTCCCCCACGGAAAAGACGATCTTTCGTCTATCCCGAGCACAACTTTACCCTTAACTCACCAAGCACACTCTCATCACCTAAACTCCTTTTTGGTGACCTTCAATCTCTTCAACTAGGCTTGGTACACTATCTACCTTCCATTCCCACCTACTGATCCACAAATAACTCAAGTTTTACAGTTTTACTATGCGCAGGCCAAAAGAGTAATATGAGTTGCATGATGGGAGGTACTCCAAATATTCATCCAACTGACTCAATATTATTACTGGGAGTCTATCATGATGTTTCAAGACTAAATCCAGAGAATCATATTTTTCCTTAATCATTTAGCATTTATTTTAATTTCTCCAAACATTTGCCAAGTATGAAAATGAACATGAAGTGTAAGGAATTCTCTTATGATATGGCTCTCCAAAAATCATGATAAATCTATGATGACTAAATAACAGGAAATACAACATATCATATTTTTACAGTAAGAAATTGTCCTCTATTTTTAATATTTATCATCTATCCAAACTTGTAGTTTTATGAAGGAACCACCAAAAATATCTACTCCAAAATTATGGGACTAATACCAAACTCTTGTATTCATCAGAAAAGTCTACAGAATAAATTTTAGAATTTATGGAAATCATTTTCTTACTTAAATAAATACTTTAAGAAAATCTCAAATAAGACAAGTTGTGAAGCAGCCTACTGATTTAAGTCTCCAAAAATTATATAAAAAATCACAGAATTTTCTAATTTTCTGAAATGTCCCATCACCAATTTGAATAATTTATCAATGAATATTGGACCCTCAATTAATTTTATTAAGCCTAAGACAAAATAGGTGCCTTGTGAATGAAGTACTTGTTAAATCATTTAATAAATTTCACAAAAATTATCAGAGGTCCAGCATGTGATTATAAAGGCACTACCAAGGTTTCAACATCATCCAAGATCAATTGAGCATGTAAGGATCTCTTAAAAGAAGTTTATCTAAAGGGATTATGTCCTATTTCAAAGGGGATAATTGCTCCTAAAATCCTTATAAAATTACCTAGGGCCTAATTACATCCCATGAACTTATCCACCAAGTTCCATGACCATTCAAGAACATTTGACCCCATGTCCTTCACAAGGTTCAAAGAGCAACCCTAAGGTTTATACTAGGGTCCTAGGGCATATCCACCTCTACACCACCCCATCTTACTCATGAAGTTGTTATAGGTGATCCTAAACCAGTGGCCAAGGTTTCAACTCATGGTGATGAGTTCTGACCACCATACCCTAAGATAAACACCATGCCCTAACTTTGACCCAATTTGACCTAACTTGAGTTGACAAATTACCCAACCAAATCAATCTCAATTGGGCTGAGATTTTTACCAGGGTCATGTGATAACCCTAAGAAGTACCCACCAAAATTTGGAGGGCATTGGAGGTCATTTGACCCAATAAATAATTAATATTTGATTTATGATATTTCAAAAACCTTAGAAGAAGGTTCTCCTAAAAATTCCATCTTTTAGTATGTTGTGTGGGTGTAAGTAACTAGCCTAGGTTTTAAATATCAAGGCCATAACATCTACCCATAAAAAGATATACAGGAAAGAGTGACTGCCCTACCCTAGGGACTAGTCCCACCATTTTTGCTCTACAGGGAGCTACAGTGCTCCTTTTGGGCTGGAACAAATTTTGAATTAAAGTACACACCTAGGGCTACAACTTTAGTGTTGGGCACTTTTTCATCAGAGGTGATCTAGTATTTTAAATAATTAAAATGAAGCACTGCATAATGTGTGACAGGAATCAATATAAACATTTAATTATATAAGTGATTCTGCGTTCGACGAAATCATATATAAACTGCGTTCGACAAAATATGATCTGCGTTCGACGAACGCCGTGCTTCAGTGCGCTCGGCGAAATCATATCTTCGTTCGACGAACTAATCCAGTTCGACGAATTAATTCCGTTCGACGAACTCCGGTTTCCGTTCGACGAACTCAACTATTTTATTTTATTTTCTGGGTGAATTAATTCTATTCGACGAACGCCGGGTTCCGTTCGACGAACTCAACAATCAGTTCGACGAACACAGAATGTGTTCGACGAATGAATTCCGTTTGACGAACCCCGGGCACCGTTCGACGAACTCAACTAATAGTTCGGTGCCTTAATTTCCGTTCAACGAATTATTCTTCTACTCAGATCGATGAATTAAATAAACATGAATATAACATAATCATGAAATAACATTATAACTTATAACATAATCACGTAAATCTGACGGCTCGCAGTCATCGTCCCCGTTGGATGGACGGCGCGCGATAGCCCGTCCTGGGCTCCTTTGCAGGGTGATTTCCCGGCCACCTGTGCTGCTTCCCGGTCAGCCAATGCCACCACCACCTCCGTTGAGATGGTGGCCGGCGATAGGGGGTTGGCCAGCCGGAGGTGGTCGGATCGGGGTTTAGAGGAGGGGAAAAAGAGTACGAATCGAACCCTTTCGGAAGCACGTTCCGAGCCCTATTGAGCACGGATCAAGCCCCAAATTATGAAAAGATCAAGCACTAAGGGAGAGGAGGCGGATCAGACATGTGTGGGGGCTTGGTGGCACGTGTTCCGGCGAGTTGCCATGGACGGTGCTGGAGCTTTCGGCGCCATGTCAATCTAGGCTTCTAGGGCTCGATTTCTTCAGAGAAGAGGGGGGTTTCACTCCTTTTCGTCCTCTGAAGGTGTTAAGGAAATCAAAAGGGGGAGGGGAAGAGCCTTGGCATTAAGTGCCATAATCACCATTAATGGTGATTTTCGGTTTCTTATGGGAAACGAATTGGTCATCAATTAGGCCGGAAAAAGGGCTGAAACTTCTCCTCTCCTCAAGGGGAGATGAATGGTACCATAAATTGAGTTTATTTGGCCGTAAATGTCATTCTCCTCCTCTTCCTCTCTACGCCATTTTGGGGGAAAATAGAGCTTTCTCTCTCCTGGCCGAAATCCTTCAAATTAAATGGCCAACTCAGCAGCATTCAATCCCCATTAGGTGGTGGACCACCTCATTTGGGTCTAGCCTAAATTTCTTGTAAATTTTATTTTTTAGTTTTTATTTAATATTTAAAAAAAATTAAAAAATAATAATCGGGCTTCCAAGGCCTGACCTGGCCCGACATTGGGGTCCTTATTAGGCTCCCCCTAAGGGGGAGCCTGAGCCCAGCCCGAGCCCGGCTAAAACCGGGCCTGAGCCCGATTTAGGAATGCCCGGGCCCGGTAGGCCCGGTTCAGGCCCGGGCCTACCGGGCTTTTTGGACAGGGCTACATAAAACAAATGATATTTTCCTTTTAAATTATTATAATTTCTCAGTTTTAAAAGATAATCGGATCTGTATGAATAATAATAAACGAAAATGCAAAATAATTGGTTACGAAATAGAGCATGAATAAGACGGGTGATAATTGCTCTAAAAAATTGGATCACCTCGAACAAGACTTTCAACTGATGCCCACTTTTTCAAGAATAAGAAGTAGCTAAATCCCAAAAATTTCGATGCATACGAACACTCAAGAAGCACATTTTCAATATCAAGGTAATAAACATAGGTTTGGTAAATCAATCCTCTGCCATCCAAAAGGATACCATGAAAGAGCTTTCTATTCTTTCGTAGAACCTTACAATGATAAAAGCAAATGGCTCAAGGTAACCTGAGTTCCCTCTAATGTTTGAGATGATTGTGCAGGGTTAGGCAGGACCCCTCTGAGGAGAGAATGGAAGAGGAAGAAAGAACTATGGTCTAACAAAGACCCAAATTCAACAGGGGAGTAATTTCTTCTGTAAACTCCTCATCATCTGAATAGTTCTTAAAGATTAATAACATAAACACTATTTTCAATAAACATCATTGCTGGGAAAAACAACAAAATTTTTCTAAGAAAATAGAACTATTTATTCAGAGTTACGTCGAATAGAATTCAACGTATCGTTGGGTTCTACTCGACACAAGCGCCAAAAGCCAATCAGAGTGGATGATACGAATGTTATTCGACGCAGCATCAAGTTCATATCGACGCATGCGTCGACTTAATAGCCGCTGATCAAATTCGTGGTCGCGTCGATTATAAATCGACGCAACGTCGACATCACTGCGTCGACTTAAGAATTGCTGAGCAATCTCGAAGATTGCGTCGAATATTAATCGACGCAACGTCGATATAACCGCGCGCGCAGAATTGCTTCTAGAAGAAGTCTCGACATATTTTTTGAGCGCCAAATATTAATTCTTATCGACGCAGCTTCGATTGTAACCCTAAGTTGCAATGAATCATCTTCTTTTAAGCAACTTCAGCGTCGAATCATTTACGCTTTCAATTTTTTCTCTCCTTGCTCTCTCCTTCTCAAGTTCTCTCGCGCTATTGTGTGTCTCTCTCTCTCGTTTTATCTTGTGTTTGCAGGTTCCTAAAATTGATGGCTCCACCAAAAGTGAACTCTGGCATTGATGTGGATGTTGATTCCTCCAGTGTTGCAGCAGAAAGCTTCAAAGCCATTCTTGGCTTATTTCATGATGTTGGTTTAACCAAGCTAATATCTACAAGGTGTAAGATATTGGACATTGAATTAACAGAGTTAAATGACAACTTTCACAAAGGAAATGATGACTCCTTAAATGGAAACATATATGAGACAGCCATCAACATTACAAAGGAGATGTTAACTCAAACATATGATCTACCATCTGGTAGTGACTCTGATGAACTTTCAACAGAAGAGACCAACAAGACATTACAGCTTATGAAATTCAGCAAAGAGAAGGCAATCAACCTAAAGAAGATTGACATTGGGGAAGAATACAGATTTCCTGCAGACATTGTAGGGAAGGTACTGCTCTGCAAAATCTTTGCTCATGATGCCATTCCAAAGCAGCAGCTGCATATAATGGGAGCTCTTGTTCTAAAGAAGAAGATAAATTGGGGGAGATGCCTCCTGAAATTGATTGGACACAAGTACACTCATAAGGAAAATGCTTATATGGGATTATGAGTCAAGTACATCTTCAGCACTACCTCGCAGTGTGCAAATCAAAAGGAGTGCCTATTCCTCTAGGAAAAAGGATCAACATAGGAATCTTCTCCAAATGGACCAGGCAGATCCTCAAGCCTGGTTAAGCTGCACCTTCACCTCAACCATCTCCACCTCCTCAACATTCAGAGAGACATATACCATATTCCTCAAGGGATAATATACCTCCCCAAGATACTCCAGCAACCCACTAGGATGATACCCCAGATACTGATCAAGCCCCACTCAACCAGGCCAGCTCCTTTATTCCTCCCACAGATAGTTCATCTCCTTCACCTCAAATTCCTTCCCAACCACAGCAACAACCATCCATCCCATTTACAGATCAGCCTGCTCCTCCGCCACCACCAGTTCACATCTCTCAAGAAACCTACCAATCTCTTTCCCCTGCCAACCAAGATCATCCTGATCTGAATAAGAACCTCACACCTCCACCTCCACCTGCCTCTACCTCTCACCCTACACCTCAAGTTGATATTGAACAAGCAATATCAAAGGCAGTAAGGCTGGCTTCCAGCACCTTTGTTGACCTGATGGCCACTCAAGCCAGAAAGTTTAATAAAAAGTACTCTCAAATAGAAAGTGAGCTACTTGACTCAAGAGGGTCCCTCATGGCTCTCAAGGAGTTTGTATCCTCCTCCATGATCACCAAAGAGTTCTTAACCTCTCTTGTCAGCAAGGTTAAGAAGGGGGAGAATATTCAGGAGGAGGAAAGATCAGTCCCATAAAAGGTTGACCAGGTGAAGGATAAAGATGTGGAAAATCCTAATACACTTACTGTATTTGAATCAGTAAGTCTTGCTGCAAATGTTAAGGATCCTACTACAAATGTTCATGGGGAGCATCATACAAGTCCTCAGGAAGATCCAGCACAAGATGATGAAGCACTGCCTGCAGTAAATCAGGGCGAGCTTCCATCAACTCAGGGGGAGCTCCTTGTGAATGATATGCTTCTAAATGAGGTTGCAAAGATTGCATAAGAAGCTGCTCAGAATGCTGAGGAGAATGCAAAATCTCAGAAGAAGCTTCCCAAAGATGATGAAGTCAATGAAGAAGCTAATAGGAATCTTCAAGAAGACGAAGAACCACTTTCATTTGCCCCAAGGAAGGTAGTTCCAAAGGTCTTTTCCAGAAAAAGGAAAACTCCCGATAGAGGACAGTGAGGTCCAGGTACTCTAATTTTGAGATGAGTTCAATACTTTTCTAGTCTCTGGTGGATACAATTATTAAGAACAATATAACTTACTTAACAATGTATGAAATAGTCTGTGATTTCATTCTATCATATTTTATTGCCTATATTATCTTTTATGTATTTCTGTTTATGTAAAAGAATGTGTAAAATCACTTCAAAACAATATGTTAAATTTACTAAGATAAATAGGGTGAGATTGTTAGGAAAAACCCCTTGTGAAACTTAACAAATTACTTATAAGTGATTTTACCTTCTAGGTTTATTACCCATATTGTATAGTAAGGGTAATTTGGTCATTAGATGTCTTAGGATGTCTCACTCATCTTAGAGTGTCAAGACTAGGTCAGGACAAGCACAATCTGAGTTGAATTAATACCTGCGTCGAATATAGGTCGATGCAACTTCGACTTGATGTCGACGCAACTCAGACTAGAAGTCCAAGCAACTCAATCTCTCTATCAAAGTATATCAAGTTGACGCTACGTCCAATAGGAGTTGACGCTACGTCGAATAGGAGCTGACGTAGATAAAGGAGCATGTCGAAGTTATCTTAGAATTCGACGCAACCTCGACTTCAATTCAACGCAGAAGGAAGTGTCTGTCGAAGCCATTTGAAGTCAACGCAATGTCGACTACAATTCGACACAGACAATGGAGTTCAAAAAGAAGTATTCAACTCAACGGTTACGTCGATAAGTAATCGACGTAACGTCGACAACAGAGTTCAACCAGAGCAAGAAGGAATTCAAACTGCTCTTACAAGAACACGAAGGCACGTCGATAAGAGAGAGAATGAAGTCGACGCAACGTCGAATATTTTCCTTTTCAGCTGTCCTTTTAGAACTCTCTCTGAAGGCCCACAACACTAAAAATCGTTCTACAACGGCTTGTTTATTGCCTAGAATGGAGAGGAGCATTAAAGAAGATAGGAAAAGCTTTCTTGGAAAGGATTCAAACAGCTGGCAGACGGGTCGTTAACAAAAGAAGAAAGAAAGATTAATTTTCCAAGACTATGTCTTTTCAGGACAATCCAAAAGAGGAAACAAATTCAAAATTAATCATGGACAATAAATAGGATGAGAAGAGAGGAAAAACATAAAGCATTCATCACATCTGCTACAGTTTGTCGATTAGGGTTCCTACTTCTTCTTCATCCTTCTGGAACCCTAACAGAGACAAATAGAGAAAACAAGTGCTCTCTCAGAACAGAAAACAGAGCTGCTTCTTCATCAACATCATATAGCAGCCAGATAGCAAGCAAAATATATATAAAAGGATCTGAAGAATATAACCCTTGCAAATCATCACAATCATAAGCAAGGGTTCATCATTAGCAGATCCATAGAAGAGAAAAATATAAGCTGAAAGCTTCTACAGAATTCTTCTTCTTCATCTTCTTTCTTCCTTCAACTTCCTCAACTGTACAGAGTTTTAAGAATCACTCTTCAAAAGGATTCAGTGGTTCAAGATCTCCTTATCAAAAGATCTGAGTGGTTCAAGATCTCCTTATCAAAATATCTGAGTGGTTCAAGATCTCCTTATCAAAAGATCTTTGGTTCTAAGAGTCTCCTTATCAAAAGACTCAGGCACATGTTGTGCATTCCTACCAGGTGGTAGAAGAGAGGACTACCCACATTTTTTGGAACCTCTATAAAATCTTATGTCTTCTGTGTTGTCCCATATAGCTTACAACTTTTCTGCTTTACTTTTACAACATTAGTTTTATTCTGTGTTAGGTATTGTTGAGGCATAAAACTTAGTGTTTTTATTGTGTGTGCATAAATAAGATAGAAATATTTTTAAAACTCTATTCACCCCCTCTAGAGTATACTCAGAGGCACACTGTGCACTTTCAGAATCGATCCGGAGCACTCCAGCACCATGTTGCTACCTTGCCAGCCTCTTCGGAGATCAACCTCACCCCACCGACTAATGAGAGCCAGGCAGCGGAATCGATTCGGAGCACTCCAGCACCATGTCGTTACCTTGTCAGCCTCTCCGGAGATCAACCTGACCCCACCGGCTAATGAGAGCCCGACATCAGAATCGATCTGGGACACTCCAGCACCATACTGTTACCTTGCCAGCCTCTCTGGAGATCAACATGACCCCACCGGCTAATGAGAGCCTGACAACGGAATCGATCTAGGGCACTCCAACACCTCAAGAGATCCGGCTCGGGTCAAACATCAGGAAAGATAATAATTTTTAACTTAATAAATCAATCATGTAAACTCAGGGGTAGAAGCCATTCAACTCATCCCCACTCCAAGTTCGGCCAAGGGGTACCCCATCCACATCCTGGAGGTGATACCCCCCTGACTTGAGCGCTTCTTTTACAACATATGGACCTTCCCAGTTGGGATTGAGCTTTCCCACCATGGCTCCCCTTCCGGCCGCGTCAACCTTCTTCAGGACCAAGTACCCTTTCTCGAACTGCTTGACCCAGATATGCTTGTCAAAGTACCGAATCATTTGTCGCTTGACCTTTTCCAGCCGGATGGCGGCCAAGTCCCAGAGCTCTTCCACTAAATCTAAAGATAGTCTCTGTTCTCCCTCGTTCTCCATTCGTCATTCTTCATATCATTCCCCTGCTATCACCACCCTGGATGACTTTACCTCAATCTCTATGGGAAGCACTGTCTCAGACCCATGGGAGAGCTTGAACGGGGACTCCCCTGTGGCCGTGTTTGGTGTAGTTCTCAGGGCTCATAGGACTGAGGGCAGCTGTTCTACCCAGCTACCCCTCAGGTTCTCGACCTTATTTTTCAGTAAGTTCACGATCACCTTGTTTGCGTCCTCCACCTGCCCATTGCTCCTTGGATGATGGACCGACGCAAAGCAAAGGTCGATACCCAGCTGGGTGCAGAAGCTAACAAATTCATCACTGGCAAACTGCGGCACGTTGTCTGTGACGATGGCTAGCGGGAGCCCATACCGACAAATTATCTCCCCCATATGAAATTCCTTATTATCTGGGAGGTCACCTTGGCCAGCACCTTCACCTCCATCCACTTGGAGAAATAGTCGATCATAACTAGCAGGAACTTCCTCTGACCACTGGCCTAAGGAAATGGTCATACTAAGTCCAATCCCCATATTGTGAATGGCCACGGAGCTGTGATGGTCTGAAGCCTCTAGGCCGGAAGAAGTTGGATGGGAGCATATAGCTGGCACTTGGAACATTTCTTTGCAAACTCCACCGCATCCTTTCTAAGGGTAGGCCAGAAGTAGACATGCCTCAACACCCTTCCTTCCAGGATTCGGCTCCCCGAATGGCTACCGCACTCTCTAGAGTGGATCTCTTCCAGGAACCTTGGGGCCTCCTCCTCCGACACATAACAGGCTAGGAGCCCCGAAAGGGTCTTCCGGTACAGTCCACCTGTATGTAAGGAGTAGTATGTCGACTTATACCTGAGCCGCATCCCCTTCTGGGAACTCCCCCGAGTTCAGAAAGGTTATGAAGGGGTCCATCCACGATGCCCACTGATCTATCTCCATCGATTCCCCTTCCTCGATGGATGGTCGGAAGAGCTCCGACACCGTCCCTCCTTCCCTGGGACCGAACTTAGCCAGGAGGTCTGAAAGTGGAGTTTTAGTTCTTATTTATCTTATTAAAAAATCTTGTTTAAGTTTACTTTCAAAGTAAGTGATATATCTATTTATATGAGTGAGTTTGCTGATTTCTGTATGAATAATAAAACCAAACAGTTAAAGTGTATCTAAATAAATATAGCACATGAGGTGAAACGAAAAGATAAAAACAAGCAATCCACAAATGACACAAAATATATAGTAGTTCCCCTCAACTGGGTACATCTACTCTTCTACCCACTGGTAGGAATCCACTAGGAGGTTGTTGATAAGGTGCCCTCACACCAAGGGTTTTTTGATAAGGTGTCCACACACCAAGTGAGCTGTTGATAAGGTGCTCTAACCAAGATGCAGGTTTTTGCTAAGGTGCCCTGTCACGGGAGTTAACTTTTGAAGGGAGTTATAACCCTGTACAGGATGGGGTAAGGAAGTAAAATAAAAACAGAAATTATATTGTTCTTCTCTGTATAAGAAGACTCTTGAAGATCCAAATGTGGTGTTGAATAGATCTGATGTTGAAGAGCTCCTCCTGTCTGGTATGGTTTGATGACAGTTCTGGAGGCCTCTTCTTTTCACCACTTCTTCCTTCTTTTGCAGTGATGATCCTGAGCAAGTAGTTGTGATTTGTGTCTCAGGATGTTTGTAATCTGCAGGAAGATGTTAGCAAATGAAGAACAATTGATTTTCACTTTATTTCTGTCGTGTGTTCTCTCTATTGCTTTCTCTGTAACTGTCTTTTTATAATCTGAGAACATTTACTCTTAATTTGAATTCTTCTCTTGGGAAGAAGGAAAGAGCTGGGGTCTCCATCAATGCTTTGACTCCTCGAGAAGATAACCTGTCGTTTCTTTTTATTAAAGCTAGTCTGCAATGGCTAATAGTATTGATTGATCTGCAACGGCTAAGAGGAATAGTCAAAAGACAGTGAAAAAGATATTAAAATAATTCAGAGAGAAATTCGTCGATCCCAGCTTGACATTTGTCGGGCTGAGCTCGCTGTCTGATATACTGAGCGATTGTCTCTATCTTAGAATTCGTAGACCACTGAAATGGCTGGATTGAGTTTGTCGAGCGCCGTTCAGAGAATGCCTGGCCGCTGAGATTTATTCTAACTGAATTCGTCGAGCGCAGTTCGCCATTTATCGGACGCTGTTCTGATGGAAATTTGTCGAGCGCTGTTTGGCTGGAATTTGTCGAGCGCTGTCTGGCTAGAATTTGTCGAGCGCTGTCTGGCTATTTGTCGAGCGCCTTTCGACATTCGTCGAACGCAGAGAGCTTATATTATTTGCTTAAGTATGTTCTCCGATTCGATCGCATCATATTTAATTTATGTTTTCTTAGATTTCTTAATTGATCTAAGTTATTAGATGACTTATTGACAAGCGGATGGATCATAACTCAAATCAAAAGCTAAGGTTCCAACAATCTCCCCCTATTTGAGTTGGGATCCTAAATCAGATTAAAACTAGTGGCCTGGAAGTCTTCTTTTAGTCCAAAACATCCTTTGATTGATTATATATAAAGTTTTCAAGTGCAGCAGCTTATTTCTTGAGTTAAAGTTTTCAATTGCAGCAACCTATGTATTTAGAAAGATTAAATCTTATGGTCTGGTAATCTCCTCCATTTGGTTAGGATGCTAGCAGCTTTAATTTTTATTTTCTCCTTTTCTCTCTCACTTGGTTTCTCTGAATTTCTCATTTTCTCTCTCACTTGAGCTTTAATAATTTTTGTTCTTAAATTATTTGAGCAACTCTGCTTTCCTAGACTTTGATTTCTAAGGATCTGGATTAAAATTTTCAATTGCAGCAACCTTTAATGGATTTTAAGGAATCTTTGTCTGATACCTTCCTTCTTAAGAATCCTCCCTATCAGAAGAGACTCACACTCAGTGCTTCTGATTATTTCTAATCAATGCAACTACAGTAGAATGCTCAACATAATTTGGAGAAGGTCTATAAGAATATTGAAGTTATCTGACATTAATATTCAAATGAGTTTTATGCTTGCTTATTAGGAATGGAGTTTAATGGTGAAAAACTTTTTAATACCATTTGAAAGTTCTTTTAGAAATATATGTCTTAAGAACTTTAAAATCTGATTTTTGTTACTAATTGAAAGTTTTCTTTTGTAGTCGTTAAAATATATGTTTGAAATTATTTTAAAGTTATTTTGACAATTTTTAAGCAATTTATCCTTGATTGATTTATTTTGTGCTTTTGATTTTTCTTCAGTTTTAATATTCTCAGAAGTTAAATATTTTATGCTTGTTAACTTCTTTTTAATTTCTTTGTCTATTGTTATTGAATCTGTGAGTGTTAGTTTAAGAATAGTTTTAGAGGTAGAGTTATGATTTGATTTTACCTCATTTACCTTTCCTAACTCTGCTTCTGCATTTGGATTTTGGTATGATCCATTTATGGCCATCATGCAGAAAGCTCTAGCTCTGTGCTCCTTTTCTTTTTCTTCTTCACTCAGATTTATTGATGGTTCTGCATCATAAATACATTTAGCTAGATCAATGGAAGAAGATGGTTCATTTACCATCCTAGAGAGGGAGATCCAGATTCCTCTTGCAGAAGTGCAGTCTTCAACTCTTTGAAGAATGTCTTTTGACACTGATTGAGTTAAGATCTGCATAGCTTTTGTATCTGCATCTGTTGAGTGGTCTGAAGATGGGGAAGGTTCTATAGATGGGGAAGGTTCTGTATATGGGGAAGGTCCTTTATGTTTATCAGTCTGCCCATCATCAGCACCAGCTTTGAATTTATCTGGCTTCATTTTGCAAACACGGGCAATGACATCAGTTTCTCTGTTGGTAGTCTTCTTTGAAGAAGATATATCAGCTCCAACATAAAAATGCCCTTTCATTGCTCTCGAAGGCGACATGAGACTCGAGGAACTAGGTAATGCAGGTGTAGCTGCCTTTGATGATATGAGGGGAGGTCCTGTCAAAATAGATTTGTAAATTTCTTCATCTATAGCATTCATATATAATTTAATTCGAACTTGCCATAATGAGATATTATCTAAATTAAATATGGGTGGATTTGAGAACAGACAGGTTTCTTGTGCCATTTTGAAAACCCTAAGAACTAAAAGTGATCTTTGTGATTTCAGGTGTTAGCCTGTGTGAAAAATCAACTCCTCTGATACTAATTGAAAGTGGAGTTTTAGTTCTTATTTATCTTATTAAAAAATCTTGTTTAAGTTTACTTTCAAAGTAAGTGATATATCTATTTATATGAGTGAGTTTGCTGATTTCTGTATGAATAATAAAACCAAACAGTTAAAGTGTATCTAAATAAATATAGCACATGAGGTGAAACGAAAAGATTAAAACAAGCAATCCACAGATGACACAAAATATATAGTAGTTCCCCTCAATTGGGTACATCTACTCTTCTACCCACTAGTAGGAATCCACTAGGAGGTTGTTGATAAGGTGCCCTCACACCAAGGGGTTTTTGATAAGGTGTCCACACACCAAGTGAGCTGTTGATAAGGTGCTCTAACCAAGATGCAGGTTTTTGCTAAGGTGCCCTGTCACCGGGAGTTAACTTTTGAAGAGAGTTATAACCCTGTATAGAATGTGGTAAGGAAGTAAAATAAAATCAGAAATTATATTGTTCTTCTCTGTATAAGAAGACTCTTGAAGATCCAAATGTGGTGTTGAATAGATCTGATGTTGAAGAGCTCCCCCTGTCTGATATGGTTTGATGACAGTTCTGGAGGCCTCTTCTTTTCACCACTTCTTCCTTCTTTTGCAGTGATGATCCTGAGCAAGTAGTTGTGATTTGTGTCTCAGGATGTTTATAATCTGCAGGAAGATGTTAGCAAATGAAGAACAATTGATTTTCACTTTATTTCTGTCGTGTGTTCTCTTTATTGCTTTCTCTGTAACTGTCTTTTTATAATCTGAGAACCTTTACTCTTAATTTGAATTCTTCTCTTGGGAAGAAGGAAAGAGCTGAGGTCTCCATCAATGCTTTGACTCCTCGAGAAGATAACCTGCCGTTTCTTTTTTATTAAAGCTAGTCTGCAACGGCTAATAGTATTGATTAATCTGCAACGGCTAAGAGGAATAGTCAAAAGACAGTGAAAAAGATATTAAAATAATTCAGAGAGAAATTCGTCGATCCCAGCTTGACATTTGTCGGGCTGAGATCGCCGTCTGATGTACTGAGCGATTGTCTCTATCTTAGAATTTGTAGACCGCTGAAATGGCTGGATTGAGTTTGTCGAGCGCCGTTCAGAGAATGCCTGGCCGCTAAGATTTATTCTGACTGAATTCGTCGAGCGCAGTTCGCCATTTATCGGACGCTGTTCTGATGGAAATTTGTCGAGCGTTGTTTGGCTGGAATTTGTCGAGCGCTGTCTGGCTAGAATTTGTCGAGCGCTGTCTGGCTATTTGTCGAGCGGCTTTCGACATTCGTCGAACGCAGAGAGCTTATATTATTTGCTTAAGTATGTTCTCCGATTCGATCGCATCATATTTAATTTATGTTTTCTTAGATTTCTTAATTGATCTAAGTTATTAGATGACTTATTGACAAGATGATGGATCCTAACTCAAATCAAAAGCTAAGGTTCCAACAAGGTCTGCCGGGATGCTCTCCTCCCTCGACACATGCTAAATAGAAAAGGTGCGGAACTACCCAATCAATCCCTTGACCTTCTCCAGATACCGCTGGAGAGTTGGATCATTTGCCTCAAATTCCCCCTTCACCTGGCAAGCCACCACCATGGAGTCCGTTGAGACCTCCACGTCTTGAACCCCCAAATCTCGGGCTAGTTGCAACCCTGCTATTCCCGCCTCGTACTAGGTCTGGTTGTTGGTGAGTGAGAAATGTATACTAATTGTTTGCTCGATCCTCGTTCCCTGGGGGCTCACCAGGATGAGACCTCCTCCAAAGGAGTGCTTCCCTGATGCGCCGTCAACTACTATCTTCCATGCCACCAGACGGGGTGGTTCAGGCTTCTCCACCTCAGTTACATAGTCCGCTAAGAAGCCTGCCACTGCTTGCGCCTTTATTGATAACCTAGGCACAAACGAGATGTCAAACTCGCTCAGCTCCACGGACCATTTGACTAGCCTTCCGGAGTGCTCCACCCCCTCCATGATGTTGCGAAGGGGGTGGTCGGTCACCACTTTGATAGAATGCGCTTGGAAGTAAGGTCGGAGCTTTCGGTCTGACACCACTAGGCGAAGGCCAACTTCTCTAAGATGGGGTACCTGAGCTCCGCCTTCCTCAGTACTCAGCTAACGTAATAGATCGGGAGTTGCCTTTTCCCTTCTTCCCGGACCAGAACGAAGCTTACCGCCTCAGACCCTACCCCTAGGTACAGGGATAGATCCTCTCCTTTCCTTGGCCTATGGAGCAACAAAGCCTGAGTTAGTTGCCTCTTCAATCCTTGGAAAGCCTCCTCACACTCCGAGGTCCACTCGAACTTTTGGTTCCCCCGTAGCACCTTGAAAAGGACGCGCACTTCTCACCCGCCCTAGAAAGAAACCTACTTAGCCTAACCAACTTCCCAGTGAGGCGCTGGACCTCCTTCGCATTCCTTGGCGATCCTAACTCCAAGATCGCCTTCACTTTGTCAGGGTTAGGCTCCACCCTCACTGGGGTGAGCAAGTGGCTTAAGAATTTCCCCCGGCTTGCTCCGAAGACACACTTATGGGTGTTGAGCTTCATCTTAAACATTCGCAAGCTCCCAAAAGTTTCTTCGAGGTCCCGACTTTTTATCATGAGATCGTCCACGTATACTTTAAGGTTCCTTCTCTTCTGCTCTCTGAAGACCCAATCCATCATCCGCTGCTACGTTTCCCCTGCATTTTTCAGCCCGAAGGGCATCATCTTGTAGCAACAATACCCATCCCCAGTGATGAAGGAGACGTCCGTGACGTTGGGGGGGGGGGTGCATGCGGATCTGGTGGTAACCTAAAAAGCATCTAAGAAACTCATTAAAGAAAAACCGACGGCTGAGTCAACCAGCGCGTCGATTTGAGGCAGGGGTAACAATCCTTAGGGCATGATTTATTGAGCAAAGAGAAATCTACACATATCCTCCACCTGTCATCCTCTTTCTTTACCATTACCACATTGGAGACCCATCGTGGGTACTGGATCTCCGATACAAAAGCTGCCTTGAGGAGCTTGCTCACCTCCTCCCGGATGGGTTCCTCTAGCTTGTCCGCGATGAACCTCTTCTTCTGACGGATGAGGCGAGTGTCGGGGTCGAGGTTGAGGCGATAACAGTCCACATCTGCGTCGATCCTGGGCATCTCTGCCACACTTCAGGCGAAGACATCCACATTTTCCTAGACGCAGGACAAGATCTTCGTTTTCTACTCGGGGCTGAGCTCTCCGCTGATCTTCACCTTTCTATCACTCCCGCCTGGGAAGTGACCTTCAACTCTACAACCTCATCCACGACCTCCAACCTGGACTGCTCCCACCAGTCGCTCTCCTTCCTTTCGTCGCAAGCAACGCTTCGACCCTTCCTTCCTTCATTCTCTCCTCCCTGACGTCCATCAACTCCTCTGCCCCTCCTGCTTGGGCTTCCCCTTTTTCTCCCCTTCTCTCCCCCGTTTCCTCCGTCTCCTCTGCCCTGGGTCCTCCAACGACCCCTTCCGCTTCCTCTTGCCTCTCCATCTCCCGGTCCATCCCCTCTACCTCAGATTTCCAAGTGGTGTTGACCACGGTGATGTAGCACTGCCTCGCTACCTTCGGGTCACCCCTAACCTAAACCTGGACTCCTCCTATGTTAAGCTTAAGGCACTGGTGGAAAGTGGAGGGGACGCATCGGAACACGCTGATGAGGGTTCATCCGAAGATGGCACTGTAGCCGCTCGGAGCGTCCACGATGATGAATCGGCAGTTACGAGACTGCCCCCTAGGACAATGTGGAGCCCCACTCCTCCTTCCACTTCCTTTCTCTCCCCCGAGAATCCGAACAAAGGGCCATCCAAGGACAACAATCTCCTCGCCTCCACCTTCATCTCGTCAAATGCCTTCTTAAAGATGACATTGACCGAGCTCCCGTTGTCCACGAGGATCCGAGAGACGGTGATGTTCTCAATAGCAGTTTGGATAACCAGCGCATCGCAGAACAAGTCCTCATGACCTGGCATATCCTTCTGAGAGAAGGTGATCTTTTCTGCCGGGGTGGGGTTTGAGATGTCGAAGCCACGCTCCGACAGTACATGACATGGAGGCTCGCCTTTCAGGTTGCCTCAATCCCCATACCTCCATGGATCACTCCGATCCTCCCTCGGGTCCCCACATCGACCTGGTGGAAGTCACAGTTGGGTAACGCCACCCCCTTCTCTCGGCCTCTGCGACCCTATTCCTTCTCCTCACTCCCGCTCCTTCTCCTCTTCCTCGTCCTCTTTCACATCAGATTTCCATAGCTAGATGGGCGGGGGAGGCAACGACCTCGAACCCTACCTCCACCTGAGCTGATGAGGTCTTCCTTGACCACCTTGGAAGTTGCCACCTCCCTGCTTCCTCCGCCCCAACTTCGGGGCCCTCGACTCTTCCCTTCTCCGAACCTCATGCTGCTTGACCTCCGACTCACTGAGATTTGCTAGCCTTTTCGTGAACTCCGGGTTGGCTGCCTCGCTCTCAATCTCCTCTACCGCACTCTCCATCAACTCCTCGAAGGATAAGGAGGCCTTCTGCTTCAGACTCATTTTGAAGAATCCCTCCTGCAGTCCCACTGTGAAGGCAAGATGGAGGGTGAATTCTGGCACCTCCTGAATGAGAAGGACCTCCTCCTGGAAACGATCCACATAATGGGCCAACGACTCCCCTGGCCCCTGCCTGATTTTGAAGAGCGTCTCGACGTCCTTCTTCCATCAGCAGGAAGGTCACGCGAACGCAGCCTGCCCTGAATTCCTCGAGATGAGAGGAGGAGGGAAAGCCCCAGTAGGGGGAAAACAGCTCTGCCTGGAGGGTCCAAGGGGAAGAGGAGAAGGGAAAAAGAAAGAAGAAGAGGACCCATGCGAAGAAAGAATCGACCTGGAGGCCCTGGGTGGGATCGGGGTGATCCACGGAGGAGTGGGTATAGAAGCCACCCGAAAGGGGAGCCTCCATACCCTTTACCGTCGGAGCATCGCTTCAACCTCCCGATCCCCACCCCCTGGCAAGAAGATCACCTTCTCGGCCCAAGATATGCAAGCCCACGAGGATCCCTTCTGCGACACACTCGTCATCAAGACCGCAATAAAAAACTTCATGGTCTCCCGAATCCTGGTCGACAACGGGAGCTCGGTGAACGTGGTGATCAAGAAGGCTTTCGACAAGATGAAGGTCGAGTCGAAGCGTGTGTTGGCGTCAGACGGGCCACTCTTCGGGTTCTCCGGAGAAAGAAAAGAAGTGGAAGGGGGAGTCGAACTCCTAGTGACTTTGGGGGGTACGTCCAAAAACTGCCGGTTCGTCATCGTGGATGCGCCAAGTAGCTACAACGCTATCTTCGGGCGTCCCCTCATCAACGCGTACCAGTGCGTGCCATCCTCATACCACCAGTGCTTGAAATACAGCACTGGAGGAGTCCAGGTCCGGGTCATGGGAGATCCCAGGGAGGCGCGCCAGTGCTACTTCACAGCTGTCAACGCGGTCGAGTGGATGAAGAAGGTAGAAGAGATGGGAGAGGTGATGGAGGAGAAGGTCGGGGAGTATGTGGCAGTGTAAGCGCAAGGAGGCGCGATGTAATGAACTTGTATCGCCTTGACTATGAAAGAAAACAATTTTTTTTTCAGGTAACACCTATAGGTGAGATCCCCGACTAGAGACCATTCTCTGGGCTCAGTCATGCCGGCGGATGGGAGACTCATCGGGTCGACTCGCTACTTGACTAAGTGGCTTGGGAAGGTGTTGAGTTCCTCTGCCTCCAGGTGAAGGTAAACACCTAGGCCATGGATGAGTACTCCGCCCCCAGTTGGTAAGATCCCCGACTAGAGACCATTCTCCGGGCTCAGTCGTGTCGGCAGATGGGAGACTCATCGGGTCGACTCGCTACTTGACTAAGTGGCTTGGGAAGGTGTTGAGTTCCTCTGCCTCCAGGTGAAGGTAAGCACCTAGGACGTGGATGGGTACTCCGCCCCCAGTTGGTAAGATCCCCGACTAGAGACCATTCTCCGAGCTCAGTCATACCGGTAGATGGTAGCCTCATCGAGTCGACTCGCTACTTGACTAAGTGGCTTGGGATGGTGTTGAGTTCCTCTGCCTCCAGGTGAAGGTAAGCACCTAGGACTTGGATGGGTACTCCGCCCCCAGTTGATAAGATCCCCGACTAGAGACCTTTCTCCGGGCTTAGTCATGCCGGCCGATGGGAGACTCATCGGGTCGACTCGCTGCTTGACTAAGTGACTTGGAAAGATGATGAGCTCCTCCGCCTTCAGGTAAGTCAGGCCCCTAGGATGTGGACGGGTATTCCACCCCTAGTTAGTTTGAAAAAGTGTTGAGTTCCTATAACATCCCCCAAATAGCTAGACCCCTAAGTTAGTCATGACAAAACCATAGGAAGAGCCCAAGACCATGTGAATTTAGGTGAGCAGGAGAAAACCCAAGTGGTCTGCAAATAACAATTTTCAGATACCAAGCCTATGGTTGGACTTTATGGCCCACCATGAACCTTGACCACACCATAGCATCCCTAACCCATTAGGGGTCTCCTTGAAGCACCAGTGACCCATTGGGGTCAACCTAAGTGGCCAATTTGACTAAAGTCAACCTTAACCCTAAATTGGTCAAACTAACTCAATTAAGGTCAATTGGCTTTCACCATGCCAAATTGACCCTGCTCCTACCCTTGTATGGGTACTAGGAACCTAATGGACCAAAAAGCCCCATCATGAGGCCTCCAATTTGACCAATTTGCCCTAAACCCTAATTTGGTCAAAGTGCCCTAATAAGGGGCAATTCACCCTCACTTTGCAAATTGACTCCACCTAAGCCTTCCTAACTCACAAGGGAGTCAAATGGGTCACTACCAACCTATTGTGGTCAACCCAAGTGGTCAATTTGACCAAAGTCAACCCTAGCCTAAATTTAGGTCAAAATGACCTACTTTACCCAAATTGAATCCAATCCTTACAAAAAAATTATTTTATTAATCTTCAAAAATGATAAATAAAGATTTACATTCAAATTTAAAAAAAACAAAAATTAAATTTATTATTATAAAATTTGAATGACAAAAAAATTTACAAATTCAGTAATTTATAATATTGCAAAAAAATTCAGCTCCTCAGGTGCGACTTGCGAGTGTGCGCGTACTTAATCATCTCCTAAATTTATTGCGTCCATCTCGTCTTCTACATTAGTTGAGCTATTCTTGATCGGTAAAATGTGTTGCTTCCTCTTCATAGCATTCAAGTGGTCCTTGTAGCATATGCAAATTTCAAGCGATTCTTCGCTTAGGCGACTCCTCCGCTCGGTCAAAGTCCTGCCACAGAGAAAAAGCAGACTCAGAAGCTATCGTGCTAGCTTGGATTGTTAGTAAATCACAGGTCATATAGGTCATAATATGATAGATATTAACCTTACCTTTCCACCACTTTAGAAAATCAAAATTTTCAATTTGATCTGTACTTATAAAATCGCGAAATTGTGTTTTAGTGTACAATCCTAATTCATTTAAACTACTAGATGATGTGCGTGCTTTTTTCCTAGAAACTAATTCTAAAATTTTATTTTTAAAACAATCTTTTGTTTTAGGTTGTGATATATAATCTCGGGGCCGCGATCCGTATAATTGATTGTAATAATTATAAATTAAATTCAGTGAAAAAAAAAGTTAAAATTTGAAATACTAACGTTATCAAATTCCGAAAAAGTTATATTTAATTAAATTTGTATTTATTTCTTCGATTAGATTTTCTACGCCGTCTACGTCGAATAGAGGATTCAAGGCGACGACGCATGAAAACATTGCTTGCATTTTTTATAATATATTAAAAATTTTGTTTCCATTTTCTCAATTAAAAGCCGTCACCATTCGTGTTGATTATAATAGTTAAATTTTTGTGTGATATTAACCAAATTTTCGATTACTAGAGAGTTAGTTGGATAATACACGCGAGATAAATAAATTATCGCCCTATAAAAATATTTTAATAAATCCAAATAATTTTCTATTACGTTTCAATCGTTATCGTTCAAATCATGAATATTTAGTATAGTGTAGTATTCCATAAGAAATGGTTTTTGTCACAACGCTCTCTTTAACATTTTATATGTTGAGTTACATGTAATTGGCATGTCAAATTGAGATTTCAAATATTTTTGACATTGATCGTTTACGAATTTTTAAAATCTTGTCTTCGTTGCCTAGAACTATGAATAAATTATAACATAAGTTGAATTTTATTAATATAGAGTTCCATAAAAAATAAACTATCTTGTACAACTAAATTTAAAACGTGACAAACACACCGAGTATGAAAAAACGCACCGCTTAGCATTGATTTTAAATCACGTTTTAACCACTCAATTGTGACGGTATTATTAGTGGCGTTATCGAAATAAATACTCATAGTTTTATCTTTAATTTTAAATTCTCGTAGATATTTTATAATAATTTGGTTTATGGCTTGACTTGTTTGCAACTTCCCATGAAACAGAATCGACTTAATGACAAGTTATACAAATATACAATAGTTCTAATTTTATGCTATTAGACCAAACGTCACTCGTCAAACTCACACATCATTCGAAATTTTCAAAATAATTTATTAAAGAATGTTTTGATTCCAAATAAAATTTGAGCACGTCGCGCCTAAGCGAGAATCCACTAATCTTCTGATATTTTGGTTGAAGCTCTTCGTGTATGTATTCGGTCTCTTCCTCGTCGTTGTAGTGGTTGAGCGGCGGTCCACGTCTAATGACATTCTTCACTTGCAGCTCCCGTTGTCGACCTTGATCGTACGTCCAAATTTGCCAGACTCCCGATATTTGTGCCTGACTAGACTCCGGAGCTTGTTTTGAAATGCAAGACTTGATGTGTCTTGCTAGTGTCGAGTTGCCACTCATGGTCAACAACTTCCTGCATAATTTGCACTTCGCCTTGAATTCAGCGTCGACTTTAACTTTTTTAAAATGCTCCCAAACTGGAGCTTTATGCTTGTGCTCCACCACTTCATATGCAACCGTTGATGATGATAACGTCATCGAAAACGACGATGCCATGTTCGATTTGAGAGAGTGTGTGTGAGAGAGATTATAGAGAAAGAGAGAGAGAGTGTGTGTGTGTGTGTGTGAGGGAGAGAGAGAGAGAGAATTGGAGGGAGAGAGGGGGGAGAGAGAATTGGAGGGAGAGGGAGAGAGGGGGGAGAGAGAATTGGAGGGAGAGGGAGAGAGAATTGTAGAGAGAAAGAAAATTGGAGAGAGAGAGAGAGGGGGGTGGCCGGTTGGAGGTGGGGGGTTATAAAAAAATATTTTTTTTATTTAATATTTTTTTTATTATAGCCTAGGCCTTAGGCCGTTGTCAGCGAGTAGGATGCCATTCATAATGGCAGCCTATGTCTGCCATTAACGGCTCTTCCAATGACTCTTAAGAGATGTTGGGGGTCTGGTTTTTGCCCGACCCGGTTTTGGCCTGGGCCGGAAAACCGGGCTATTCCCGACCCGGCCCGGGCTAGGTACCCGATCGGGCAAATGCTTAATGTGGGGGCCCTATTAGGCCCGCACAGCCCGGCCTGGGCCCGACCGGGCTAGCCCGGGACCGGGCTTTTCCCGGGCCGGCCCAGCAGGTTCGGTTTTTTATGTGCAAGGCTAATTTTATGTATATATTATAAATTAAATCTAAATATTTATTTGTAATAAAAAAAGTGTTTTCTTGTGAAGCTGATTTTTGGATAATTATTTCTATTTTATTCCCAACAATAACCAGTAGAGCTCTCACAGTTCCGGTTCGATTTCAATTCTACTAAGATCGGAAACCGAACCGCTAAGGTAACGGTTCATAAAATTAAAACCAAAACCTTATTTGGTTTGACCAATTCTGGTACCAGCACAATTTTTGGAACCGTCGTGTCAACGGTTCCAATTCTGGTTCAACAAGAACCAAAGTCAAAGCAACCACTAATTGTTCGGTCCAGTTCTACGCGGTTCGGTCCGGTTCCAATCGGTTCTATGTGACATATATAATTTTAATCATTTTATAACTCTATAATTTGAGTCATTATACGCAATCACAAAAATGATTACTACTTAAAAATACATTTTCAAACAGGAAAGAAGCCTGAGGTGAGGATAAGAAACCTGCCAATCGATGCTTGTTTGTCTTCCACGGTGCCTATTTAGGGATTGAACAGAGGAGTGAGTTGGAGAGGCAGCAATGGACATGGAGGAAACTTGAAAAGAGGGCGTCCATAAAGAAAGTAGAGAGATATCTGGAGGAATTGAAGGCGAAAGATCTTCTGAGATGGGGGATAAAATAGCTCGAGCTTGGCGATGACTCTAGATTGCTTCATCGAAGGTCTACTGTTGTGGATTGCGTTGCTCTGTCGGTAAGGGGTCGACAAGGAGACATCCAGCGAAGAGCAGAACAACTGGTAATGAAGAGGAGAATATGGAACACATAAAGCCGTCATTTGTCGAGAGAGGAGTGTGAAAATAAGAGAATCGTGCGAGTGTCATTGATCTGCGACAAGACTTGTTTGTGCGGTCTGACGACGTTACACCAAGATGGATTACTTTTTTTGTATAATATAGTAACTATTGATATTATAGATAGATTATAAAATAATAATAATATAATAATAATAGTAAACGGATTGCGGTTCGATTTTGCTTCGATTCAAATTGGGTCTAAAAATTCTGAAATGTTTGAGACTTGTATGTTGCGGTTCTGGTTCTGGTTCTGATCTAGATAATAAACTAAAAGAATCGCACCCTGACAATTATTGTGTTGGGATTTCCGATCGCGGAAGTGCAATCCCCAGGAACAACTAAATACAGAGTCACAAGAAAATACATACTTTGCAAAATTTTATTTGCACAATTAAAATTAGTAAGTACTCAAATTAAGAGATATACATCCGAAATTTACTACAGAAGGACGGACTACAAAAATCTGTAGGAGTAATATGAACTTAACTGCAATCCGTAAAACGAATGCACAAGATTCGTACCAGAATGAACCTTCATCGTCGCTAGATAACCAACCGCCGCCACCAACACCATGAAGAGATCTAAGTCAGGACTTGACCTTGCCGCGAACGCACAGCCCGCCAATGTTGCCACTTGTGCACAACCACCACCGCCTATGAGCATGCAACCATTGAGCACTGTGTACCTTGCCGCAGCCCGCGAATATGACACCTTGCCGCTATCCGCACGCTTTCGCTCTTCGATGTCGATGCAACCCGCAATCGGATGTCGACGACCACCGTCTCCTTCGATCTTGTGCACTACTACTCTCCTCTTTATGGCTTTACCTCACTTTAATTTGCTTTTGGTGTGTCTTTCAAGCTTGCCTCCCTGACCTTTTATAGGGTCAATTCACATGTCTTAGCCACTTTCCAAGAAACTTCCTCATTCAAAGCACATGGGCGGCTTGAAGAAAAGTCCGCATTGGCGGCCGGTAGGTGGGAAAGATGAAAATTTTGTGTTTGACTATTCAAAGCCAACTCAATAATCATCACCTTGGTTTGAATTTCAAACACGTACCACATTCTACACGAAGCATTATCTGCACGAAGCACTGTCTGCACAAAACAATATCTGCACAAATCACCAATCTGCACGAAGCACCACCTCATGTCTGAGAGGTCAACCGACTTATCGTAAGTCGAGCTCCATCTCTGCTCTTGTTCACCTGTGAGATGCCGACGCACCCAGGTCGCAAAAATTGACTCGCCGAACCAGAGTCACAAAAGGACGATCAACTGCACCACCTCGACCATCCACCATATCAACCGCAGAAATCATAGGCGTACCACCTCGCACCGTGGCCCCCATCAGTCGGTATAGACTACCGAACTACACATTCTTCATGGCACGACACACCCGCGTGTCACCGTCAGAACTTTTTTTGTGACAAAATTGCAGCCACCCTAGTCCAAACTGTCCAACGATATCAGATTCTTACGTAGCTTGGGCACCAAATGTACCCTCTCAAGCCTGCGCACCATACCATCATGCACCTGTATGTCCACCTTCCCTGTACCTGTAACATCACAACCTGAGTCGTCACCTAAATAGACCGACCCAGTCATCACCTCCAAAGAACTTAACATCGATGCATCCGAGCACATGCGTTACGATGCACCAGAATCTAATATCCATCCACTGTCAGAGTCGTTATGACTCTCAGTGATGGTATAAAGACCATCACTCTCCACTCTCAGATCTAGCATCACCATACCCGCATCCTGGACGTCTCCAAAACTCTGCGCACACTGTGGGCAATTTCTCCTATGTGACCGCTCTGTCTACATTGGTAACAAATAACTCCCTTCTTCGACGCCGACCGAGCCCGTGCACCCCTCGATCCCCTGTCAAATGCTCTCCCCCGTCCATCTACCACCAAAATATGCTCACCCCCAGGAGTGGGGTCCTTCAGCATCTGACTAGATAGTAATGCCGATGTGACCTCCTCTAACCCCACTGTATCCTCCCCATACAGAAGTGTGGTCACCATGTGTTTAAAGGACGACGGGAACGAGGTAAGAAGTAATAGAGACTTGTCTTCTTACTCCACCTTCACACCAACCACATGCAATTGATTTAGAAGGCTGTTGAACACATTAAAGTGCTAATGTAGGTTGCCACCCTCCTGCATCTTCAACCCATACAATCATTGTTTCAACAACAACCTTGTGGTCAACGACTTGGCTAGATACAATCTTTCAAGCTTATCCCAAAGCTTGATTGCAGACTCCTCAATGTAAATGTTAAAGAGCCATTTGTCGTCAACACGCATCCTGATGGCGCTAGTGGCACGCTCATCTAAGTCAATCCACTCATCATCCTTCAATTCAACAGCCAATTTTTCTCATCCCCGCAAAACCCGCATCAGTCCCTGCTCAACTAGCATATCTTTGACGTGAATATGCCACAAACTAAAATTTCCTCTGCAATCGAACTTCTCCATCGAGTACCGAGTCGAATCGCGTTCTTCCCCGCCATAGTTGCCCTCCGGTATGACTAGGAGACCTGATTAATTCAAGGTCGAATTTGAAATGATGAGAAGAGGACCTAGTCGTTCACCACCGCAGTCAAATCTTTCCTCAAATATTCAATCAGTCGCCTACAGAATCTATCTCTGATACCACTTGTTGAGATTTTCGATCGCGGAAGCGCAATCCCAGGAACAACTAAATACAGAGTCACAAGAAAATACGTACTTTGCACAATTTTATTAGCACAATTTAAATTAATACACTACAACATTTACCGCATACGGCAACATTTTTTAGTTGTTTTTGCGGCGCTTTTCAAACGTCGCCAATTATTTTGTGGCGTTTATTGAAACGCCGCAAAATCGTCGCAGTTGTCGTCGTCGCTGTAGCCGTTTGTGGCGTTTATATTAAAAACGTCGCGGTAGCTGTCACCTATTGCGGTGGTTTATTAGAAACGCTGCCATAGACATGCAATGAAACAAAAAGTCCTGGACCCCCTTTTGCCACGCTTTTATTTGCAAACGCCGCCAATTTTTTTTGTTTTTTTTTAAATGATTCAATATTTCTCTCTAATATTCAGAAGAACCAAACAATATCTAAATAACGCAATTTTGCATAAACATCCGGTGATTCCCGTCAACAATATGGACCAATTACATCCTTCAAACAAAAATACCACATGAAAAGGTATAATAGAATCTTGGAAGAACATCTGTCAATAAAATTTCACTGGAGTTCTTTATTAAATTTAAACCTCATTAATTCATTACAAACAAGTAACAAAAGTAATTACTGCAATTTACAACAAAAACTCAAAAGAGTTTTAATTTGACTGGAAAAATGATTCATGCCAATGTTGAAAGGGTTATTTCTTGATGCAAGGAAATATCTCTGGGTTTATTGCAGCCAAAATTCTCCAAAATGGGGGCATTTTCTCCCATCCACGCCTCAAAGCTATCTGATAACAAAAATAGCAAAAAGCCAACAACTAGTATCAGATTGTCATCATGTTAACGAGATTTATTCATAGTCAACTCAAGAGATAAGGACACAATTGCAAATTAGAATAAGCATAACCTATTGTCATCTAACTCACCATGAAACTAACCTTTTCCATAAGAACGATGTTCGGCCCTACGAGAAGGGAATCGTAGTTCTCGCATTTAGTAGAGCAAGTGTTTCTTCGCCTACCAAGTGTTTCTTCGCCTACCAAGTGTTCTTTCTCGAGTGGTCCACGTTGACGTCACACAGACACCCCTAGGCCATCAATTTTTAGGCATGCAAGCTTTACTAGTTCATATTAATTAAAAAAGACCATTAATACTTCTCATCTCAAATTGGTCTTGTTAAAAGTTATGTGGTATCACAAGTGGTACAAGTTTTATTGTTGAAATTGTTGATATGACACTCCTCAACAAACCTGCAAACCTACTTGGTTAAGCACAATCTGTATACTATGGAGGTTATACTTTCAAATGAATGGAATTGTAAAGTTTCAAATCGTGCTTGTTGGACAAAAATGAATGGCATGCTATGTTCAGTGCTAAATTCAGGCAGTTTTCACAACTGTCTTCTGTGACAGTCAAAGTGCGATTTTCTTGGCAACAACCCCAGTGCATCATGCTCGTACCAAGCACATCGATGTAAGGTATCATTTTGTTTGAGACTTGATCGAGACAGGTGAGGTTCTTTTGAAGAAGATTGATACCAAGGAGAATACATCAGACATGCTTACGAAGGTGTTTCCAGTCCAGAAGTTCACATATTGCAAAGGTTTGGTGAACGTTCGAGCTCAGAGGTGAGTGTCTTGAGGGATACTTTTGAAGAACTACGGGTGGCTTGATCCCATGGGAGGGGGGTACGTAGGCAGCCACCTTGGTGCAGCCGATTTGGTGTTGAAGAGATTTTTGATTTGATGGCATTCAAGAACAAAAACAATCAGTGCAGGATTCAATTAATTTTCAAAATGAGAAGTTGCATACCATGCAGACTTTTGAATTCAAATGCAGTAAAGAACAATGGGGAAGCTAGGAGCTTAGTGGAGAATATGGAGGAGGGCGGAGACAAAGGCATGCAGGATGGGTGAGGAATAGAGGCAGCAGGCCAACAAAATAAAGGACTGCAAGGGAGTGGCGAAGTGGGAAAAGGGGTCATTATCAATAATCTGCATTTCAGAAATAGGTGCAAAATTGTGATCAACTCCTGGATTGTAGCTCAATAGAAAAAGATCCACCAAAAAATCAATAAACCATGTAAGATAATTAATAGAGTGAGACATACCATACAATTTTGATAAAACACGTAATTAACAGAATGATGAACTCATTAAATCAATATAAATTGTCATAAACCAGTTCGGATTACCTTGAGAATACCACGAGGTCATCCACAAAAGAAAAGTACAATCCTTTAAACCTAATATAAATTGTCATAACAGAATGAACTACTGCAAGCAAAAGGTAATGAGCTTAGCATCAATTAACCCCTCATATATGAAAAAGATGCAGTTCTGGTGTACAAAATGATGCAGAAAAATCACGGCCAACATTATCCTCATACTTACAATGTATCCCCCCAATGGTTCCTTTCTGAATGTTTACACTTGGTAGGCAACCCACTATATAAGTCTTAAATAAAATGCGGGAATAATTTTAAAGCTTAAAGTTCAAGCATATCACCTTTCTTATACCAGAAATAAAGAGGAGATAGCTTAAGGAGCCCTATTTGACATTAAATCAAATGCTTTGATTACATAATTCTGCCAAGTTATAGCTAATGCTAGAATGATGAACCCCTGGTAATGCATGAGCATTGCTTTGGATGAAGAATGCTTACCAAATGATTACTTAATTTGTTGCTACAGTGTTCCCACAATATTTGTTGATGGAGCCAGATGCTGCAATGGATGTAAATAAAACCTATACATCAACCGAACCAAAAATAAGACATAGCAGAATACCTAGAATGTTGGATTTCGAAACACTTATAATGGATTGTATGAATACAAATGAGTTGAAAACCCCGAAAGCAAAGACAGGAGAAATGCTCACAAAAAGCTCCTCGCCGATTGAATAAAGTTCCTCCCTGGAAGAAGAAGAAGAGACCGGAGCTCTCTCTCTCTCTCTGTGATATTAGGGCAAGTAAAGCAAAATAGAGATTCACGGTATTGCAGGGAGAGGGCGTGCGAGATAAGCGAAAGTTTGAGAGATGCCTGCGGTAGACGTACCAGAAGATGTGGATGGCAGAGGAAGAGGATTTACGCTAGCTATTGCAGCGAGATCTCGTGCGAGAGCTGGAAGACGTGGAGAGAACAGGTGATAGATGTCCAGCGAGAGGCGTGTCACCGGCGGACGCGAGGAAAAGCAGAGGATCGGAAGAGGCTTTGGCGAATGGCGACGGCGAGGAGAACAACATCGGAGAACCCTAGATCCAGGACAAAAAGACGGGAGGGAATAAGATCGCGGGTCGCGGCTTAACATATTAACATAGGACAATATTAATTTTAGCGGTGCTTTACGTGAAATCGCGGTGAAAACGTGTCTTTTTAGCGGCGTTTTCTTTCATAAGCATTGCTAATGCTGTTATAAAACATTAGCCACGTTTTATTAGAAATAAGCGCCGCAAAAGGCAAACAACTACGACGGCGTTTTTAAAAGCGTCGCAAGAAAAACGCCGCTATATGTTTAATTTGTTGTAGTGATAATTACTCAAATTAAGAGATATATGTCCAAAAATTTACTGCAGAAGAACGAACTACGAAAATCCGCAAGAGTAATATGAACTTGTCTGCAATCCGTAAAACGGACGGACAAGATTCAAACCAGAACGAACCATTCGTCGTCGTCAGACGATTAACCGCAGCCGCCACCACCAAGAAGAGATCCAAGTCAGGACTTGACCTTGCCGCGAACGCACAGCCTGCCAACGTCGCCACTTGTGCACAACCACCGCCGCCTACGAGCATGCAACCATCGAGCACTGCGCACCTTGCCGCAGCCCGCGAATATGATGCCTTGCCGCTGCCCGCATGCTTTCGCTCTTCGATGTCGATGCAGCCCGCAATCGGATGTTGACGACCACCGTCTCCTTCGACCGTGCACCACCACTCTCCTCTTCAAGGCTTTACCCCTCTTTGGTTTGGCTTTTGGCGTGTCTTTCAAGCTTGCCTCCCCACCTTTTATATGATCAATTCACATGCCTTAGCCACTTTTCAAGAAACTTCCTCATTCAAAGCACATGGGCGGCTTGAAGAAAAGTCCGCATTGGCGGCCGGTAGGTGGGAAAGATAAAACATGTGAGTTTAACTATTCAAAACCAACTCAGCATATTGTTCACGGTTCTAAAAGTCAAATTGGAACCTAAGTAATTCCCGAACGATTCGATCGGTTCTTTGCGATTCCGACTGATTTCGATTCGACTTACGATTTTCGATTTTAAATGAAAGTTCTAATAACCACCACCAGAGTGAAGAAACTTTTCTAAGGAGTTCACCCAATCCCATCAGCACTATCAAATTAAATGAAAATTTACTTGAAAAAGAACAAATGAGATAGTTTTGCAGCAAATTTGGAGTATCCAACAAAACTGTCAGACATAAACCGCATATTCTGAATCCCCCCATGTTCAAAACCGTTGGCATACGGAAGAAGATGCTTGCAAAATTAGAATAATTGTTCGGTTGAAGAATGCAAAAAAAAAAATCATCGCACCGTTTTGCTTCTTAGGATGATGCGGACCTGCGGGTGCAATTTAACCATGCTTTGTTCCCGGGATGATGGAGTGCACTTCAGCCTGTTGTTACTGCAAGTGGGACCGGGAGCGTGGGGATCCAGAGAGTGCAGCATAGATCCGGCGGAGCACTGGAAACCGTTAAAATTATATTTCTTGGGGAAGAGAACAACGCAGCACGAAAGCAACAGGTTGAGAAAGAGTAAAGAAATGGGGGAGAAGGCAGGAAGAATATGATGGATCGGTTCGGTTTCGTCTTCCGTGTTAGGGACGATGGACTGAGATATGGCCGCTAAGTCAAACCCTCGGAGCAGAAGGCGAGGAGCCGGCATGGGTGTGTAGCGGCGCCGATCGGGATCAGAACTCGGATGGTTTTAACGATCTCCAGTGTCGGTGTTCTCTGCGGATGGGAGGCAGTTGATCGGGGTTGGTGTTGGTGGAGGCGGAGGGGCAGGTCGGAGAAATTGGAGGCGAAGAAGACGAAGGGGGCTGGTCGGCGGTTTTTTCCAGGAGGATGAGGCGGGGGAAGGGACGGAACGGGCTGCTTCCGAGTTCACTGCGGATCATCTCCTCGTGTCTGAAGACGGTGTCCGCGAACGCCGGCAACGTCGCCTCCAGCGTTCGGTCTGCCGGGGCTTCTGTGGCTTCCTCAATCTCTGTTTTGCCCGAGGATGAGAAAGACCAGGTTCTCTCTCTCTCTCTCCCCGCCTCTCTGATGAGCTTTTGTCTCCTGCTGTTTCGAACTGGCGGGGTACTTGCTAGAAGTGTTTTCATTTGGTGTTCGGCAGTTTTGGTATATTGATACATTTTGTTTAGAGGTTGTTAATGTGCTCTGTTTGTGGTTCAGAAATTTAGGCGTGTCCTCCAAATTGATTTGACCGGATTGATTAAATTGCCTGCTACAATAGAAAGAATGAAGACTATCCACATTGTTTTCTCCAAACATGTTCCATAATGGAGGCCATAGGACACTTTCTCGGTAGATTTCAACATCCATGGCTCATCCATCATCACAAAGCCACTTCTCAGAAGATTTTGCAGTGATAACATGAGTCACGTAATAGAGGTGCCCGCACATTTGAAAAGCAAGGCGAAAGAAGTTCGCTTGCTGAGGGTAGTGGTCTCAGCCAATGAGCGAGAGACTGAAAATATGATGATCCTCACGAGCATCTGAGTGGTGAAGGAGACTTTGGTTCTGTAGTAATTGCTAGATGAAGTATCCAAGAAAATTCTCCTAGCAATGAGAGAGAAGTCATGTTGAAGTTCCATAAATGACGCTAATTGCCCAATCATGGTCTCGGTCAGGCTAGAGAAAGTTGGTGTAAAGTTTCAAAGACTACCAGGAGCCCGCCCGATGGGTAGATTGAGGCTTTTATAAGCACAATGCAGAGGTCTCGATTTAAAAAAATTCTATTGTGTGTGTGTGTGTGTGGGGGGGGGGGATGGTTCGTAAGAGGTTGAGTGGTCAGGTCGGGGTCTTCATACAGATAGAGAATCCAACCGGGACGTGAGCAGAGGCATTCTGGTTTTGATAGAGTTGATCGGGGGCCGTTCATTACGAAAGCAAAAAAACATTGCTTGAGGCATCATAAGTAGCAAATGACTGAAGCGAGAGACACAGTTATGCTTCAACCTCGAGACATCAAGCCTAGATGTCGAGCAGAACCTCCACCCAAGTGATGATGGAAGCCCTAGATCCATAGGAAGTCCTCGATGAAGAGAGGGAGTAGCGAGGTCAGTTTCAATGATGAACCCCGTTCTCGCCATAGGAGGGAGTAGCCTTGTCCTCGACGGAGGAAAGGGAGGAAGGCTTATATATTCAAAGGGCCAGTCACCCATGCACTATAATCAATGCGAGACTAAAATTCAAGAAGTACAGTAAGTAAATAAAGGAGAAAACACAAATGCTTGCTACAGTTTACTTCGATATTTAAGGGTGCAAATGATGAAGAGCTTTACAAAAGTGGCCAGAGAGTCAACTGTGTTTGTGATGAAGTGACCAGTTTAAAAGAATCAACAGTGTTTCTTAGTGGTAGATCTGAGTGTACTTTCTTAAGGCATGTGGGATTTCATATAGACAAATAACACCTATTAAACTATATGAAAAAGTTTGAGTATAATGCACTATGAGATACTGATACAGTTCCATGTTCTTTGTGTTTTGTAAGGGTTAACTTCAAATGAGCAATAGACCTCAAGATTAGTTGATAACAGTTACTGATATGTATAAATGGTAGATTTTTGTTCCTTTAACCAAATGTTTAATTTGATTAAAAGAATGTTTTATTATTATTTCTCTTTTTAACCTCCTTGGATATCTCAAATATAAGATGTGAATATGTTATCATTGCTTGATTATGAAGCCCAGGCTGCCCAGCTAGATCTTTGGAGTTAGATGATCTTGAAGGCTTGAAAATTATGATATCTATTAGCAAAACGATATGCAAACACACTACTTTTTTTGTATCATTCGTAGTACCTGGCTGTAATGAGACCTGACATTGCATATTGTTGGCTTGAAATCGTCTGGATTTGAATCGAAATTGAAACCTAGTTGGCTAGATTCTTTTTTGTGCAAGCCACTTAGGCTCAAAATTTGTTTCGAGCTAGTTTGAATGGCTCAAAATTGGCTCGAATAATTTTGATTCAAATCCAATTCGAGTAAAATATTGAGCGATTTTCAAGCTATTTTTGCATTTTGGTATTATGCTTGACCCTAATCTATGAGTAAAGTGAAAAATTAGAATAACGAAGATATTATTTATAAAATAGAAGGTTTCAAATTAGAAAAGCAGAAACCGACTATATGCAATTTTAGTTGGGTGATATTATCCATTGTCAATTTATCTTATGAGAGGATAAGTAATTTTTTTAAATGCAATTAGTTTAAGTACCTTGGGTTGATTATTCAGATGAATGTGCATAAAGATGTAGATGTAAAAGTTGAATTCAAGTCCTTTTATGTATTTTTATATTTTACCCGTGTAAGGGTATTTCTGTCCGTGTACTTTGCCTTTACCCCTTACTCTATATATATGAGTATGAGGTTGGTTTTATGTTTATCATTTTATTATTCCTTCAACTTGGTATCAGAGGTGAAAGATAAAGGAGGAAACCCTAATCCCGTTCCCTCCTCTTCAACTCTTCAACCGCGCCTCCCTCCCTCTCTCGCCCGCTGCTTCCCTCGTTGTCTGGGTTTGACTTCTTCGTCGATGGTGAGCCGCGGTGCCCTTGACGGCGGCGGTACACGTTGAAGGAGCCGACCGCTCCTCCTCATGATGCGTGTTTCTCTCCATCGTCGTCTCCTTTTTCCGCTACCGTAGATCCAGTGCAGGTTGATCCTGTCGACGGTTGCTGCGCTCGATCCCGTCGGCGTCTTTCTTTTCCAGATCCCGCTGCTGCGCTCCCGTCGTCTTTTTTTCCAGGTCGCGCTGATTCCAGATCACGCTGCTGCGCTTCTTTTCGTCGACGCCTGTTTTCGGCTGTGTTCTTCCCGTCTTCGGCTGTTGCCTCGATCTCGCTCGATCTTGTCTGCGACAGACTCGTCGAATGACTTCTCCAGTACATTCGTCGATTGCCTTCAGCAGCAGACTTCGTCGAGAGCCCGTGATTCGTCGAGTACTGTAATACGTCGAATGCTGATTCGTCGAATGCTGATTCGTCGAATGCTGATTCGTCGTGAGCTCCAGCAGCCCTTCTCCTGCAGCCTTCGTCGTGCCCTCTGTTTCCCCTCCTAGCCGTGATCCCTCCTCCTGCACTACATCATGGATGATCTGTCTGCAGCTGTTGATTCTCCATCACCAAGTGTGGTGACACCCCGAATAAGCGACCCTCATCGCCCTTCTAGTCATTCAGGGTCCCTAAAGATCACCACTGTTCCCTTGGATATGACAAATTATTTGGAATGGTCTCGCGCTGCTCAGCATGTCAGTCGCAGTCATCAGTTGTTTGGATACATCGATGGGACGAAGGTGGCACCTTCTCTGGATGGCACCTTCTCTGGATGATCCTTCCTGGCAACATTGGGACTCAAAAAATTCCCTGGTTGTCTCCTGGCTTCTTCACTCTATGTCTCCAAAGGTGTACATGAGTTATATGTTGATGGACTCTGTTTATGAAATCTGGACTCGGGCACGTGAGACGTACTCACAGATTGACAGTTCCACTCAGACTTATGAGCTGACACGACGTATGCTGGAGCTCCGTCAGGGAACCATGACAGTGTCCTACTTCTCGGAGTTCGAGCGCATCGCTCAGGAATTGGATTTCTTTGATCAGTTTAACCCCGCATGTACTACCAATGCAGTTCAGTTGCAGAAAAGCGACGAACGATTTCGTCTACATGTGTTTCTGATGGGGTTGAGCATGGACATGGACATGGTTCTTGGCGACGAAGACCGCCGAAGGTCCCTCAGCACGGCTCCTCCTCCAGATCGTTCTGCGTTGACTAGTGTTGGTCGTGGAGGCCCAATAATACTAGTGGGGTTCCAACTTGTGATCACTTTGGTCGCATGGGACATACTCGGGACGGTTGCTTCAAACTCCATCCTCATCTTATTCCCCCTGGATACGGCCGGGGTCGTGCCCCTGCCCGTGGTCGTGGTCCAGGTTTTCGGGGGGGGGGGGGGGGGTTACCAGCAGACTGGTTCTCGTCCTCACGACCATCAGGGTTAGTTCCCAGGACATTTCACCACGTCGGAATTGGACGCTCTCCGCCGTCTTCTGCACTCTCAGTCTGAGACTTCCCAGAGCAGTGCCTCTTCCTCCTTTGTTACTGCTGCTATGCCCAGTGCCAATGCCGCTGCCACTCCTCTGTCTGAGTGGATTATTGACTCCGACGCCACCGATTACATGACCGGTTCCTCCTCAGGTTTTTCTTCTTATACCCCCTTGTCAGGTAAGGACAAGGTTATTTCTGCTAATGGCACCTTGTCCCCCATTGCAGGGAGAGGAACCATTTCTTGTTCCTCCTCTTTGTTTCTTCCGCCTGTCTTACATATCCCTTCTTTTCCTCGAAATCTTCTGTCTATTAGCAACCTTACTCGTTCTCTTAACTGCTCGGTAACATTCTTTCCTGATTCTTGTGTTTTTCAAAAACTGGGTACGAAGCGGACCATTGACAGTGGTAGGAACCGTGGCGGGTTGTACTATCTGGATGCTCCCCGAACATCTCTTGCTCTCTCCTCTTCTGCTGCTACTATTGCTGATGCTCGACGCTGACACTTTCGTCTTGGGCATCCCTCTCTTGCTTATCTCTCCAAAATGTTTCCTGCCTTATCGCATCTTATTAAAACCTTAAAATATGATGTTTGTGATATGTGCAAACATGTTCGGCATACATTGTCCCATGTTTCTTCTCCTAGTACTACTCCTTTTGCTATTATACATTCTGATGTTTGGGGACCTTCCCCTGTTGTTTCTTTAAATGACTATCGTTGGTTTGTTACCTTTATAAATTGTTTTTCTCGCACTACTTGGGTTTACCTTTTAAAGAAAAAAATGAAGTGTTTCCTGTCTTTCAAACCTTCCATAAGATGGTGCAAACCCAGTTCGATGCTACTATTCGTGTTTTTCGTAGTGATAATGAGGGGGAATACGATGATCGTGGCGTGTTTGGATCGTATCTCACGAGTCATGAAATTAGCCACCAAACTACTTGTGTCTACACCTCCACCCAAAATGGTGTGACTGAACGGAAAAACCGACACCTCCTTGATGTTGCCCGGTGCCTTCTCCACACCATGCATCTCCCAAACTCATATTGGGGTGATGCCATCCTAACTGCCACTCATCTTATCAATCGTCTTCCCTCACGAGTCCTAGATTTCTCTACCCCTCTCACACGTCTCTCTTCGACTTCTGTTGTTCACACTGCTTATCTTCCACCCCGCGTGTTCGGGTGTGTTTGCTTTGTTCACGTCCATCAGCCTCAGCGTGACAAGCTTGACCATCGTGCTCTCCGTTGTGTCTTCCTTGGATATTCTGCCACCACTAAGGGGTATCGGTGCTACCACCCTCCTTCCTGACGTGTCTTATGTACCATGGACGTGACGTTCCGTGAGGAGTAATCTTACTATGTGGGCTCGACTCCCTCTGCTCGTCAGGGGGAGAATGAGGTCATTGACTCAGTGCCTCTTCCTCTCATTCCTTATACGCCTACCATTCCTCCTCCAGCTATGTCTCCTACACCACCTTCATCTACTTTTCCCATGACACCTACACCTACATCGTTTTCTCCGACATACCAACACCTGCCCCTCATCTCTCCTCTTCCTCATATATATCGTCGTCGGCAAACGGGTGAACAGTCCTCTGTGGTTCCGTCGCTGCCAGTGTCGTCTTTGGACTTAGATTCTGATGCTGGCCTGCATGTTCCTCTTGCTGTGCTAAGATGTAAGGTTGTGTGTACCGACCACCCTATCTCTAATCATATTGCTTATGATCATCTTTCCCAGCTTCATCAGGGGTTTATATCCTCTTTGTCCATGATTACTATTCCTAAGACGTGGCAGAAGGCAATTGGCATTTCGACATGGGCTTAGGCAATGGAGGAAGAGATGCCCGCTTTGGATAAAAATCACACATGGGATGTCTCCCCCCTTCCTCCTCAAAAGAAAGCCATTGGTTTTAGGTGGGTGTTCTCTATTAAGCAAAATCTGGATGGCAAAGTTGAGCGGTATAAAGCCCGTCTGGTGGCTCGTGATTACACTCAGACCCAGAGAGTCGAATACCAGGAGACCTTTGCTCCTGTTGCGAAGATGGACACTGTTCGTGTTATTTTATCTTGTGCGACATGCTTGTGCTGGGATCTACATCATCTGGACGTCAAAAATGCCTTCCTGCATGGTGACCTCGAGGAGGAGGTTTACATGATCTTTCCCCCAGGATTTGTGAAGAAGGGGCAAGAAAGCCTTGTCTGTCGCCTAAGGAAGTCCCTATACGGGTTGAAGTAGTCCCCCAGGGCTTGGTTTGGCAGGTTCCACAAGGTCATGGCCAAGTTTGGATACCAACAGGGACATTCCGATCATACCCTGTTTGTCAGGAAGAATATGGGGAAGATTGTCGTTCTTATTGTTTATGTGGACGACATCGTGATCACCGGGGATGACTCAAATGAAATCTCGAAGCTGAAAGCCCTTCTGTCTGCAGAGTTTGAAGTAAAGGACCTGGGAAGGCTCCGCTACTTCCTGGGAATTGAAGTGACTCGATCTGATCAGGGTATCTTCATCTCGCAACGCAAGTATGTGTTAGACTTGTTAACTGAGACTGGGATGCTTGGGTGTGCTCCCGATAACACACCTATGGAGGAGAACCATAGGATCGATGAAGACACTGATGGAGATCGAACGGATGCTGCAAGTTACCAGAGATGGGTGGGAAGGCTGTTATACCTCTCACACACTCGTCTTGACATCACATATGCAGTTGGAATCCTGAGCAGGTATATGCATGCCCCCAGAATCAGACATCAGGATGCTGCATACCGTGTCCTTCGTTACTTAAAGAAGGCTCCGGGTCGGGGTTTGATGTTTTCAAAGAACAATCATTTAAAGATTAATGTCTTCACCGATGCGGATTGGGCTGGAAGCCGTGATGACAGAAAATCTACAACTGGCTATTGCACTTTCGTTGGTGGAAATTTAGTCACATGGCGTAGCAAGAAACAAAATGCGGTAGCCAGATCTAGTGCTGAAGCCGAGTATCGGTCAATGTCTCAAGGCCTCTGCGAAGGATTATGGCTGAGCACCTTATTGAAAGACCTGGACCTCCAGATTGATACTCCTATCTCTCTGTTCTGTGACAATAAGGCTGCCATCAGTATTGCTCATAATCCGGTCCAGCACGACAGAACAAAGCATGTCGAGGTTGACCGCCACTTCATCAAAAACCACCTCGAAAAAGGAAATTTAGTTACCCTCTTTGTTCACTCCAGAGATCAGTTGACCGATGTCTTCACCAAGAGCTTGGGGAGCGATGTCTTTACTGATGATACCTATAAACTTGGAATGACAGACATCTATCGTTCGACTTGAGGGGGAGAGTTGAATTCAAGTCCTTTTATGTATTTTTGTATTTTACCCAAGTAAGGGTATTTCTGTCCGTGTACTTTGCCTTTACCCCTTACTCTATACATATGAGTATGTGGTTGGTTTTATGTTTATCATTTTATTATTCCTTCAACGGTAACCCGTAGAGTTAAGGTTGAGTAGTTAAAAATAAGAAGTGCCTTGAGATTACTATGCAATTAGAGGATGATATGGAGACTCAAAGTTAAACTTCAGTAAACCACAATTAGACCATTGATATTGTTTGGATTTGAGTGTTGAGAGGTAAAAGTTATTGATGTATGAGTTAAATGCAAACAATTATTGATATGGGAGTTTGGTGCAAAAATTTACTGACATGGGAGTTAAATGTGGTTAAAACGAGGGTGATAAGATGGACGCATGGCAATTACAAAAGATTCATTAAAAATGTTGTATTAGAAAAATAGTGGGAGTGACTTCTTATAAAGATACTATAATAGAAAATAGACTGTGGTTTATCATGTAAAGTGAAGGTAAAAAAATGCACCTTAGATGAATATACAGAGTTAATTTCGAAGGGTTGTTAGGAGGTGTAGCCTGGGGTAATATGGATTTGCATAGATTTGATTTAACATCTCAAATCAAAAACGAGGATTCATAGTGCGACTCTATGTAGTTATGAAAAGACTATTGATAACGATGATGATGCGAGTACTTGTTCAAAAAGCCAAGTTATTTCTTTTTGCTGCATTATTATATCTTAGTTAAATTTTTGTGGTATTATGCGATTATGGATTGGTTTTTCCCTACTTATTGCTGCATGTTCAAGTTTGATCAGATTATTTTGTTATCACATGCACCTTTATTGACCAATGATATTCATCACACAAAATTCTGCCTTCATTTATTGCTGTGTAAACTTTCCATTAAGCATTTCAATTTGTTTGAGGAACATGCCCAGTGTTTTAAGTTGTACAACTTAAGCAGGTATTATGGGTTGGCTTTGACAAGCTAGAACTCAGTCCAGCATCCTTCAAACATGTTCTTCTACTTGGTTATGCTAATGGCTTTCAAGTGCTTGATGTTGAAGATGCCTCAAATGTCTGTGAGCTAGTATCGAGGCGTGATGGCCCAGTCACATTCTTACAGATACAGCCTATTCCAGCCATGTCAGAATCGGAGGGTTTTAAACTATCACATCCCATGCTGGTGGCTGTTTCCGGCGATGAGACCAAGGGTTCAGGCATGGTTCAAGGTGGCCGTTTGAGTGCACTGATTCGAGAAGGCTCTAGTGAGCCCCAACAAGGAAATTGCTTAATCACTCCCACTGTCGTTCGCTTTTATTCGCTAAAATCACATAGTTATGTGCACTTCCTCAGATTTCGGTCTCCCGTGTATTTAGTTCGATGCAGTCCCCGCATAGTAGCCGTGGCCCTTGCAGCCCAAGTAAGCAACTTTTTCTTATAAAATAAAGAAAGTTTAATTACATAAAAAGTATAAAATAGTTAATTAGATTTTGTTAAAGCATATATTCCTCATTTTCTCGCAGATATACTGCTTTGATGCAGTTACTCTGGAAAACAAGTTCAGTGTATTAACTTACCCTTTGCAAGGGGCATCTGGAGTTAACATTGGTTATGGCCCAATGGCTGTTGGTCCGAGGTGGTTAGGGTATGCATCTAATAACCCGCTTTTGTCGAATACGGGTCGCCTCAGTCCACAGAACCTCACGCCCTCTCCTGGTGCAAGCCCATCAACTTCACCAGGCAATGGAAACTTAGTTGCTCGTTATGCCATGGAGTCTACCAAACAATTGGCTTCTGGAATACTTAGTATTGGAGATATGGGTTATAAAACTCTGTCAAAATACTACCAAGAGCTTGTTCCTGATGGGTCTCCCTCCTCCCTTGCGGCAACTTCTACCAGGAGAACTGGGAGGCTACCACCAGTATCACATCCTACTGAGTCTGATAATGCTGGAATGGTTTGCTTCAAGTTAACCATTTTTTGGTTTTATAGATTTATTCACCATCCATCATCTTTGTTTTGTCATCTTTCATGCAGGTAACAATCAAGGATTTCATTTCTAAGGAGGTTATTTCACAATTTAGAGCTCATTCTAGCCCCATATCTGCTCTTTGTTTCGATCCTAGTGGTACTCTGCTAGTTACGGCCTCTGTAAATGGGCACAACCTGAATGTGTTCCGAATAATGCCAACCTCCATGTCAAATGGTTCAAATTCCACAAATTATGACTGGAATTCTTCGCATGTACATCTTTACAAACTGTATCGTGGATTAACATCGGCCGTGAGTATCTACAATCATCCCCTTACTATGAAGATTTAAAGTCTATACTTTTATAAGTTTTTATTTTCCTCTCCTTTGGTTCCAGGTCATACAGGACATCTGTTTCAGTCAATATAGTCAGTGGATTGCAATAGTTTCATCTAGGGGCACATGCCACGTTTTCTTGCTGTCTCCTTTTGGTGGTGATGCTTCTCTTCAACAGCAAAGTCCTTACTACGAGGGGCCAATCCTTGTCCCTAATCTTACAGCTCCTTGGTGGTCAAGCTTATCTTGCATGATAGAGCAACAGTTTATTCCTCCTCCACCGCCTCTAACACTCTCAGTAGTCAGTAGAATTAAGAATTTCAGCTCTGGATGGCGTAATACTGTCAGCAGTGTCACGGCATCTGCAACAGGGAAGACGCTCATACCATCGGGTGCAATCGCTGCTGTTTTTCACAATTCTATTACCCGTCCTACATCATCGGCTCATGCATATTATAGTTCATTGGAACATCTTTTGGTCTACTCTCCTTCTGGTCATCTGATTCAGCACGGACTCTTACCGTCGTCTGGGGAAGAGTCTAGTGATAGCAGTCCAAGAAGTGGATCGTCTCCTCTATTGCAATCTCAAGATGAGGAGCTGCGTGTAAATATTGAACCGGTTCAATGGTGGGAGGTATGCAGGAAGTCTACTTGGCCTGAAAGAGAGCAAAAGATTCCTCAACTTACCTTTTATGGCGAAAAAAATGTCGAGATATTCATGGATGTTTCTGATAGTGGTGTTAGCAATAATTCATCTTCTGCTCCATATACCAATTTTTTGTCCGGAAAAGAGTCTTTAAAAGCTCATGAGAGGCCTCATTGGTACCTTTCTAATGCAGAAGTGCAGGTTTGCTTTGGAAGAATGCCAATATGGCAAGAGAAGAAGGTGAGTGGCTTAGTTCACATGTTTATGTATACTATTATTTAAATTATTTATTTGTATGACCAGTCAACCTAAATGAAGTTTGTTCTAGATATGTTTCTATTCGATGATGCTATCTAGAGCTTCTGAGAACGATTCACATGGTTGTGCTGGTGGGGAGATTGAAATTGAAAATTTATCTTGCCAAGAAATTGAAATAAGGAGAAAAGACTTGCTTCCTGTTTTCAAGGGCTCCCATCTAGTTTCTGGTGATAGGTAAATGTCCTTCCTCTGATTGTTTCTCTTTTTGATGCACTTCTTCATCTTATAAATGTATTTTCTTGTCATGTGTTTGATTTTATTTTTTGCATTTATTGAGTTTGTTATATCTTTACTGAAAGCTGTTCTGACTGTAGTTGCTTCATGTGTGGTTAAGCAGATAAAAAGTTCATGCTTAGATGTTTATGGTATAGATATATCAGCTTCATTGTATGATAAAATTGTTAAGGGTCTGCACGGAGGTTGTCGGAGGAGTGACTGGAGGTGGAGATGATGGTGGCGAAGATACTATGGAGCCTTGACTGCGGCTGCCTAATCGGGGCGTGCTCGAGAGAGAGCTTCCAAAATCTCTTTTAGGGTTTAGGGAAAAGATTTTCTTCATTGATACAATGATACCTCATATAAGACCCCTATGGTCCCTTAAATAGAATGTACATGGGTATTTTCGTAAATTGCCCGACACATAATAATGAAGAAATACAAAATACAACTCGATAATAAGATAACTTATTGGGCACGTTGCCCATAACATCACTCATGCCATCCAAAACGAGCTTGACCTCAAGCTCAAGGGGGATCAACGATGGTGTGAACTTCATCCGATGCCCTCCTCGTTGGAGTCCTCGACTTGTAGGTAGAAGAGTTTTTTGCATCTGTGTCCTAGAGTGTATTGCTCATTGCAGTTAAAACATAATTCATGGGCGCGTTGTTCCAACATCTTGGCCCGAGATAATCGGTGGACCAGCGAAGCGGGTTGACCCTCGGTACGGCCCTGCTGAGTGCCAATCGGGGGGGGGGGGGGAGCATGTCTCCTGTGCCAGCTAGAGGCGACGATCACATAGCTGGCCAGACTCATAGCAGTCACTAAGTCTGGAGGAGCCTCAAATTCGACATCCAATCGTAGGCGGTCACGAAGTCCGTCGGTGAAGATGGCAACATGCATCTCCGGGGAAAGTGTGACGTGTGCCAGAAGAAGCTAAAACTGCTCCAGATAATTGTCCACGGAGCTTGTCTGACATAATGTCTTGAGGGCACCGAGGAGATTACTACAGATGGGAGGACCGAAGCGCAGGTTGCAGCGTCGCTTGAAGTCGCCCCATGTTAGACCCGACTGATCAGTGGGGAGACGAGTGACCCAAAGCAAACCGAGTCGAGAAGGTGGAAGGAGGCCACAGGAAGTCGTTCAACTACCGGAGTTTGTTGGTGGCCAAAGAATTGCTCGCACTTGGTAAACCAGCCAAAGGGATCAGTTTTTCCATCGTAGGTGGGGAATTTCAACCGGGGATAGCGCGAAAGAATAGCAGGTTCAGGGCCTGATGACGTGCGAGGTGGCTCGGGGCGGATGAGCAGTGACATGATCCGTGGGTGGGGTGGTAACAACGGGTGGGGCGGGTGTTAGTCCAATAAGCTTGGTGGTGAGGGTTGCCATGTCGTCCCGATGACTTGCACCGACGTCCCGAAAGCGTGCTTCTACGTCCTGAAGGCGTGCATCCATGTAGGATATAACTGAGTGGAGACGGTTCACTGCATCCAAAAGATTGGGTGAGTCTCCCATATTGTGGATGGAGGTAGCACGAGATAAGGAAGGGGTGACGGGACGACTAGATTGCTCAGAGGCGGACGGTTGGGAGTTGTCGCGGGAGCTGCGTCGTCTCCCAATGGTGGCCAAAAAACTCCAAGCTGGCGGCATGGCACTCGAGAAAGGACAAGGCAAATCAGCTTGTTGTGGAGTTTGGCTGGATCAGAAAAAAATTAAATCACAGGCCCGCGTGACTTACAGCGCAGAAGAGGAATAAATTAAAAAATAATAATTCTCCTGCACCCGTCCACAATAAAGCTGCTGGTTGTTGCTCTGTACGACGGGGTGGGCTCGAGGAATGAAGAGGTTTGCACATGGCACGAGAAGAAGGGACAGAGGATGGGGCTCGATGAAGAGCGTGCAGCTTGATGTCGTAGCAGAAGGCACGTGTGGTTCCAGGCGGAGAGGAGTCGTCAGTTTTGGACGAGGATGAAGAGAGGTCCGTTGGTCTGGAGATGCTTTGGACGAAGAGGGTCGTGGGAGGCTGTGGGCTGGCGAAGAAGACACAGGGGATTGAGCTTCAGCCAAAAAGACGGCAGGAGGCGGTTGCTGGATTTGATGTTGGCGCGGTTGTTACGGCTCGTTGGTGTCGACGAAGTAGCGAGAAGGCCTCGTCGGCTTGAGGGCGGAAACGATGCTGACGACAGTGATATAACCCGTGGTTGGAGGCGGCGTCGATGAGTGGACGTAGGCAGAAGGTCGATGGAGATGCACGACCGTTGATGTTGCGCGGCTGCTGGATGCAGTGGTTGGGCTCTTCGGGTGGAGTGGGTTCGGGAAGGAGAGGTTTGGCTGGAAGGGGAGGAGTGTATCTCTGATACCAAGTTATTAAGGGCCTACCTGGAGGTTGCCGGAGGAGTGGCCGGAGGTGGAGATGATGGTGACGGAGATACTACGTAGCCTTGCGCGCAGCTGCCTAAGCAGGGCGTGCTCGAGAGAGAGCTTCCAAAATCTCTTTTAGGGTTTAGGGAAAAGACTTTCTTCATTGATACCTCATACAACACCCCCAGGGTCCCTTAAATAGAACGTACATGGGCATTTTCACAAAAAGCCCGATACATAATAATGACAACACATAATGAAGAAATATAAAATACAACTCCATAATAAGATAACTAATTGGGCACGTTGCGCATAACAAAACATATTTAGGGTCTGTTTGGGACAGCTCTGGCGGATGGAAAATCTCTATTCCATCCGCCAGAGCTGTTTTTGGGGTGTTTGGAGACCCAACTCGTTAAAAATCGCTCTTTTAAAAACGCTGGTTTTGGTTCTATTCGGGAATCTGCCCTCCCATCATGTATAGCTCTCGCGAAATCGCTCCCAAATCCCGCGTATCGCCCCCTCGCCCCCTCCCCCGACTGCGCAGCGATCTTCACTCCCATCTTCTCCTCGACGAAGCTCTGCCCTAACATTGCGAGCTCTCTCCTCGACGAGCCCTCCCCCGACGGCGCTTCTCCTCGACGAGCCCTCCCCCAACGACGCTTCTCCTCGACGAGCTCTGCCTCCATCGACGACGAGCCCTAACAGCTTGTCTTCCTCCAGTGATCCCTCCAGCGATTCTCTTCCTCCAGCGATTCTCTTCCTCCAGCCTTCCCGATCTCTTCCACATACAGGTATTCCCGATTCCTATTTCTACTTGCTGTTGAGTTCTGTGTTAGGAAATCTTGCATCATTTGATTTCATATTTGGTAGGTTTGTGTGTTTTCTGATTGCATCATTTGAGTTCTCTATTGTAGGTTTGTGTGTGTGTGATTTGTGTTGTTTGGATGTGTGATTTGTGTTTATTATGAGTGTGTATGTTTGTGTTTGTTTGAATGGATGTGTGTATGTGTGTGCGTTTGTGTATGGGTGTGTGTGTATGAATTTGAGTGTGTATATGTGTTTGGATGTGTATGAATTTGAGTGTGTGTGTGTGTGTTTGGATGTGTATGAATTTGAGTGTGTGTTTATTGTTGTGTGTGTTTGGATGAGGTGTATGTGTGTATGTGTATGATTTTTTGGGGTATGTTGTGTGTGTGTGATGTGTATGTGTTGAGTGTGTTGTGGTTTGTGTGTTGGGTTTGTGTGGTTTGTGTGTTGGGTTTGTGTGTGTGTGTGTGTGTATGTGTGCATGTGTGTGTGTGTGTTGTGTGTGCATGTGTATGTGTGTGTGTGTTTTTGGATGAGTGTGTGTGATGAATGTGTGTGTGTGTGTTGTGTGTGGATGTGGATGTGTGTGTGTTTGTTTTAGGATGTGTGTTTGTGTGTGAGTGTGCATTTTTGAGTATTTATGTTTGTGTTTTGGGTTTGTGTGTGTGTATTTGTTTTACTTATTATGTTTGCATTACTTATTAATAGTGTAATGGGTAAACCAAAAGGAGGAATCGTAGCGAGTTGGGAGTCTAGCGAGGTGATGTTATTTTGTGATCTCTGCATAAAAGAGATTGGTTTGGGGAATCGGCCTACCACTCACTTTAGCAAAGAAGGATGGAAAAATTTGATTGCGGGGTTTAAAGAACGAACCGGGAAAAGCTACGATCGAATGCAAATGAAAAATAAATGGGATCATTTGAAGAAGGATTGGAAGTTATGGAAGGAGCTGAAATATGACGAGACTGGTTTAGGTTGGGATCCAGAGAAGAGAACTATTGCTGCATCAGAAGAATGGTGGGCAGAAAAGATTAAGGTGAAAACAAATACATTTTTCATTTCATGTTACTAGTTCTTATTTTGACAGATTTTAATATTGATGTATTGATTATAACAGGTTGTTCCAGCAACGAAAAAATTTCAATACGTAGGTATTGCACCTGAGTTGGAGGAGAAACTGAACACCATGTTCAGTCAGGTTGTCGCAACTGGAGAAGACTCATGGGGTCCTTCAATTGGGAGTTTGCCACCGGATGTGGGGAGGATCCAGTTGGAAGATAATGATGTAGAAGATATCATGGAGAACAATCAACGTGGCCCTGAAGAGATAGGAGGTCATTCAACAAACATTGGGAATGCGTCCACCTCGGCGAGTAAAAGAAGAAAGATCGGGAAGATCAAAGGAATGACATTTTCTTTGATGTCAGACTTACATCAATCCACCCTAGCTGTGAAGCCTCCACCAGTTATCACAGTCAAAGAGGTGGTGGAGTTGATTTCCAGTAGCCCAGAGATACAGGCAAACCTGGATCTATATTACTTTGCTCTCGACCACATCAGGGACAAGACCAGTAGGGAGATCTTCATGAGTATTCCAGAAGATATGCGGGTTTGGTGGATTATGAAGGCGTACGAGAAGAGGGCTCAGTGATCAGTTATTTTTAATTTAGGGTCCACGTTAAAAAATTTATGTATTTGAAGTTAAAAAAAACAGCTTCCAAAATGTTATGTGGTATTTTCTACCTTTCTGATCTGTACCTCTTGCTGATTAACATTGGACCTTGAATTTATATTAGTTGTTGTGGTATTTTCTTTACATAGATTATGATAAATGTTATGTGATATTAAATGCAGTTACTACAATGGAAGAGCATGACTCCTCCCCTGAGGATTCCGGGGATTCAACAAGTCTTTCGTCGGAGCGGATGCAATATATAGAGTACTGTCGTGCAGTTATGTCAACGATTGAGAGGATGAATTATCATGTTCGTGACACACGACCATGCATGACATCTACCCAAACAGGTGAGAAATGGATTAAAGAGTTACTAGAAGGACATCCAGATAGGATTCATGATGCATTTAGGATGTCGAAACGCATTTTCATAGATTTACTTCATAAACTAGAGGTAGATCATGAACTTCAAGGGTCACAACGGACGTCGTCAAGAGAAGTCCTAGGGATGACACTGTATATCTTAGCACAAGGAGGTTCCATTAGATTGGCGAAAGAGCGATTCCAGCACTCGACCGAAACAATTAGTAGATATTTTTCGAAATGTCTTAGATCTCTTTTGTTACTCTCAATTGATGTTATAAAGCAAAATGCCACAGTATAGCTTCAAGAAACAGAGGTCCATAGTGTTGGCCACAATGGCCTTACATAACTTCATTCGTAGACATCCTTCTCGCTGGGACCCTGAGTTTAATGTTTGTGATGCTGATGAGTCTTCTTTGGCACCCTCAGAGGATGAAGACCCTGCGGCGGAGGATGATATTGGAAGCGATATGGGTGATGCTGCTGGAGTTGAACAGATGTCTACAGTACGAGATAGCATTGCCAAAGAAATATACGGGGAGCGTAGATAGCATTACCAAAGAATTATGTAAAAGACTATTGTTATCGGTTACTTTTTAATATTTTTCATGTTAAAAACTTTATGTATTTTAAGTTCTAAAAAAACAGCTTCCAAAAGCTGTTTCTCCAAACAGCTAATTAGAAAATCGCTCTTCAAAGCGCACTTCTACACAGAACACCCAAACACTCTGCAGCTTTTCAAAACTGCTCCGCAGAGAGCTCTTTTAAAACAGCTCTATCCGGACAGCAGCTTTTCAATCCGCCAGAGCTGTCCCAAACAGACCCTTAGTATGATTAAGGGAAATATATGTTAACACTTCCCCTGCAATTTCAAGGAACCAAAGTTTGAATCCAAAGAGGAATGTGCAATGGATCTGAATTGGCGAAATATAAGTTGGCGAGACAAAAGTTGGCAGATGAAGCCCTTGAGATAGAGGCTCATGGGATCAAGGCTTGCGAGATTAGCTGGGAGATGGAGGACGGGGTGATGAATAGGTCAACACTTAACATGGTAAATTTGATTGAAGATCATGGTAGAAGACCCTAAGGTGCTAATGCAGAATACTCTGCTCGAAGAACAACTTAAAAAAACAAACTAGCAAGGTAGGCAGGAGACGCCCTCCATCTCGAGGGCAAGGATGATGTTGCAATTCGAGAGGGTGCATGTCAGTGCAATCGAGGTGTGGGAGTGGATGTTGTGTGAGGTTCAGATGTGGGGATCATATCAGTGTAGCAAGTAGGACATTATGGTTCATGAGGTTACTATGGGTGATGTCAGAACTTTTGCTAGAGGGGTTGCTTGATGTGGAAGTTTTGAAAAATGTGAGTTGCCTAGTTAAGGTGAAGCTCAGAGGTATCAAGATGTGCTGCAGAAAAGTTAGTGAATACTAGAGGGGGTGGTGGCGGCTCCATCTTTCACTATTTGGTTATGATAATCTTGATAGGGACCATGTATGATGATTTGGAGTATAGATGTTTGCTGGTACAAAGATTAGAAATCAGGTGGGCGTGAAAGGATTTCACTGAAGAGGAAGCCGAGGACATTAAGAAGTGGGCAGGGGTTGGGTCAATGGTTGAGTAGGGAGCAATAATTTGTGGTGTGATGAGAAGCTTATTGGGGCTGGGTTCTAGTCGATACTATTAGTAGAACAAGGAACCTCAACCCTAACAAGTAGATTAGAATGAGAGAAGATTAAAGAAACCTATTTCTTTAATACCATATTGAGGGAACAATTTATGCTAACAAATAGAGGTCCTTTGTTAGAAAATTAATTATGCATCGGATATTGATATGTTAAGCTATTTGAGTTGCTCTATGTGTTGTTTTGTGCATGTAATATTTGTGGTCATCTAGCACTCCAGGTCAATGAAAAATCATGTCTAGGAGAAGTAATGATATTTTTTCTAAGCAAATAAATCTTAACTCACTTGCTACTGCTAGGTTTCCAAACTAACATGAGATGGTTGTTTGGAAATCTATGTTGTTAAAGGCATGTCTAAGGCTCACCAGACTCAAAAGTTTGTGCCTCTGCGTACTTTTTTGGTGCCTTGGTGTGATTTATGTTGTAAATTTGTTTTTTTTTTCAAAATAAAGAAAGAAATAATGTAATATCTTCAACAACTTTTAAATACTTTAGTGTTTGTGAAACGTAATCAAGCGTTGAGGCTTCAATATGATGCAAGTGACTACGTTGATTTCATTTTTTAAGAGATATAGATGATAACACTGAATGATGGATGAGTAGAATTGATAAAGAATGTCTAATTATTTAAAATAGGATGTTGTTGTGTCTTGCCCTCATCAGACACATGTTTGCGTACTGAGCCTTGCGTCTAGGCTCGAGGATCCCTTTGCGCCGTGAGCCTTTAACAACTGTAGTGGAAGTTGTCTTTGCAACGGTCCATTCCAATCCTATAACATGATATGACTTTGACCATTGCCTAATTTATGATATCTCTGTCTGAACTCTCAAGGTAGTAAATAAATACTTAATTTATTATCATGACTTGCATATAAATAAGAAAAACAAATAGTAATAAATATGAAAGGGGTCCATATAGATAACAAAACTAAAAACTTTTAAGTCCAATTGAAATTAAAATAATGTTTTATAGACTGAATATATCAAAATCTAATGCATAGTGAACAAAAGTAAGTAATTTATTTCTTATTCTAAGAAAAGCAGCGACAACATCAGCTAGACCTTCAAAGCACATGTGCTTCCTTGTAATAAGAACAATTCAAATTTATGCCTACATCAAATTTCTCCCTGATGAAATGTCTATCAATCTCAATGTGTTTAGTGTGATTCTTGATGTGGATCACAGTTCAAGAGTGGATCATCAGGGCCCACACAGATCTACATGCATATGAAATAGAGATAGGATCGTCATCTTGACGATCCGAGCTGTAGTCGTGCCCTGATCAATAACATAATATATTTTTTTCTATTTATATTTATGTGATGTCACATTTATCATGATCAAATAATCTTGACCACTCATAATTGGTTATTTTAAGTCGTATTGTCTATAAATACATGCACATGAGGCTGATTTTAGGCATCAAAGATTATGGAAAATTTTCAATTCACTCAGTCTTTCCACGGTCCTAAAGCTGTGGAATCTAGGTGTCGAAGCCTAGGTCTCTCTCATCCCTACCACCACCAACTGATTGACCACCCCCCTCATTTGGCCGGTCACATTACCTCCTCCCCGTACCAACTCATCCCCCACTCCCCCTCATATAACTACCTCAACCACCTATTACCCTTTCTATAAAAATCTCAACCAACCAATGCCCTTCAAATAACCACCATTACTACCCACTTCCCCAACCTATAAACTACTCACTTCCCTCCTAAAACTATGACAACCACCCTCCACTACTTATAACTACCCTTAACTACCCACTCCTCCCATTAATACATATAGAAATTGAACCCCACTACTCCAAGCCGCAAAATTACCCTGTCCACTACCCGAACCAAGCCCCAATACTCTCTTAATCAAAGCCAACCTTCCCTCTCTTCATTCGTACATCGACATATTACAGGCTAACCCATAGCGCATCAATATCCCATCGGAGGTGGTGGTGGAGATGGAGATACAAGGAAGTCGAGCTCAACCTGCGGAGAATGCGACGAGGGAACTGAGCTCAACCTAAGAAAGAAGAGGAAGATGAAAACCTTGCTCGACCTTAACCCTACCTTGGGGAGAAGGAGAAAAGAACTAAGAGAGGAGAGATTTAAGATTTTTTCATTGCTTAATTTCATTCATGACCCAAGGGGTCTATATATATAGAATTACATGATGGCGTAGTAAGTGTGAACACTTAAACTTATGTAAAGCAACATATATTAGACTAGATGACATGATAATTAAAAGTCCCGACATGCATCAACACAAACATAAAATTAAAACATATATAAAATAAATGGATTACTGGTCTTGCAGGATCATACCATTCCACTTGTCCTTCAAATTGAGCTTTTCCTCAAGCTTGATCGAGGCTCAGACGGTTTGATCATCCAGTTCATTAATTTTGCACTGTTGAAACTAATTGGGAGAGAAAAGAAGGGATTATTTCATTCATCTCCATAGGGCATAATATAGGAGAATACATAAACACCCAACACTAGACAAGCAGTGTGGGACTAAACGCACGCATATAATAAAATACATAAAATAGAGTAGTTTCTCCAACACTCTCCCTCAAGTTGTGCGTGTAATGTCTGTCATGCCCAACTTGCCTAATATCTTGTCAAAAGATCACTGAATCAAGCCCTTAGTAAGCACATCTGCGAGCTGCTGATTCGATGGAACAAAGGGAGTACTTACAATCCCCCTAACTATGTTCTCCTTAATAAAGTGTCTGTCAATCTCCACTTGTTTAGTACGATCATGTTGTACCGGATTGTGGGCAATACTGATAGCAGCTTTATTATCAGAAATTCACAATAGATCTTGATTGGACCAGCACATTCCATTCCCAGGTCCTTCATAATAATCTGAATCCACAACCCTTCACATATCCCCTGTGCCATTGCACGGAACTCGGTCTCAACACTGGATCTAGCGACCACGTATTGCTTCTTGCTTTTCCAGGTCACCAAATTACCCTTAACAAGAGAGCAATGTCCTGACGTAGATCTTCGATCATCAATAGAACCTGCCCAGTCCGCATCAATATAGACTTCTACTGTTAACGCCTCGTTGGGGAAGAACAGAATGCCCTTGCCAGGAGAGGATTTGAGATACCTCAGAACACTGTATGCAGCCTCGAGATGATGTGATCTTGGTGAGTGCATGTACTGGCTAAGGACACTCACATCGAGATGTCCGGGCGGGTATGAGAGAGATAGATAAGTTTCCCCACTAGTCGTTGGAAACCTGGTATGTCATCCACCACTTCTCCACCATCTCTACCAAGCTTGTGATTGACCTCAATTAGGGTGCCAGTGGGTCTACATCCAATCATTCCAGTCGTCTTAAGTAAATCTAGGATGTACTTTCTCTGCGATATAAATATCCCATGTCTGGATCTGGCCACCTCTATGCCAAGAAAGTACTTGAGAGGTCCAAGGCCCTTCACTTCAAATTCCTTAGCCAACCTAGACTTTAAGTGTTCAATCTCTTCTATGTCATCACCAGTTATCACAATGTCATCTACATAGACAATAAGGGCTGCCAACTTTTCATCCCTGTGTTTCACAAACAAGGTGTGATCGTCATTGCTCTGTGTATATTCGAATGACATCATTGCCTGGTGAAATCTCCCAAACCAAGCACGTGGAGATTGCTTTAAGCCATACATGGCTTTCTTTAACTTGCAAACTTTTCCTACTGACCCTTTTGGAAGAACACCAGGAGGCAGGGACATGTAGAATTCTTCCTCAAGGTCACCGTGAAGAAATGCGTTCTTCACATCCAACTGACCGAGGCTCTATCCTTTACACACGGCACATGAGAGCAAGATCCAGATTGAATTCATTTTAGCAACCGGGGCAAATGTCTCTTGATAATCAATATCGCCAGCTTGCGTATATCCTCTAGCAACCAGCCTGGCTTTGTATCGTTCAACAAGACCTTGGGTGTTTTGCTTCACCGAGAAGACTCACTTACATCCCACTGCAGTTTTCCCTTTAGGCAGACGGACAAGATCCCAAGTATGATTCTTATCAAGGGCCACCATTTCCTCCAACATAGCTGCCTTCCATTCACTGTGCTCAAGAGCTTCCTGCCAAGATCGAGGAATAAATGTGGAAGACAAGGAGGTGACAAATGCTCTATGTGACGGAGACAAAGAGTCATAGGTCACAAAGTGAGAAAGCTGAGTAGAATTACCTCTGTCAGTACCTGAAGATGGATCAAGTGGTAACCCAAGTAGAGTGGGCAAAGGAACAGAAGGAGGGGAACTCACTTCCGTAGTACTTGTCTCCCCCTGAAGAGAGGTCCCATAATAGGCTTCAGATTCCCGGAAGGTGACATCCATTGTAACAAATGTCCACTTAGTACTGGGATGGAAGCACTTATAGCCTTTCTGGGTAGGAGAGTATCCAATGTAGACACACTTCAGCGCACGAGGATCAAGTTTGTTCTTGGGATGGATGTGCACAAAACACACACATCAAAAAATACGAGGCGAGAGAGATGAGGGTCGAACACCCAGAGTGGTCAGGGGGGATGGAATCCAAGGACACGAGTAGGGAGACGATTGATGAGATAGGCAGCGTTGAGAACAACATCACCCTAATAATATTTGGGGAGGTTCATGCGGAGAAGGAGACATCGGGCAACCTCAAGAAGGTGCCGGTTCTTGCGCTCAGCAACCCCATTCTGAGCTGGTGTGTAAACACAAGAGGTTTGATGTATAATGCCGAGATCACTCAGATATTTTTCAAAGCGGGAGTCAATATACTCCTGGCCATTGTCACTGCGCAAGATCTTAATGGTAACACCAAACTGAGTGGTGACCATGTTGTGGAAGCGTTGAAAAAGAGAGAACACATCGTTTTTATGTTTCATAAAATATACCCAAGTACAACGAGAGTAACAGTCAATAAAAGAAACAAATCATGAGCAATCAGAAATAGACGCAGTAGGACTTGGGCCCCAAACATCAGTATGAATAAGGGCAAACGGAACTGAGTTGCGAGGGGACATAAGAGGGAGAGAACTACGATGATATTTAGCAAGTTCACATACATCACAATAGAAAACATTAAATAAAGTAGAAGAAGCAGCAGGAAGCAGAAGCTTAATAGTAGAGATAGGCGGATGTCCAAGACGACAATGCCAGGAATCCAAATCAGAAGCCCGATCAGCATGAAGAGCTTTCAGAGGCGGAGTGAGGCTGGAGGGAGTGGAGGTAGATGGGTCGAACACATAGAGACCGCTGCACAGTCTACCAGAGCCAATCACCATCCCCGTCTTCAGGTCCTGAAAAACACAAAAGGTAGGAAAGAAAGTCTCTGAGCAGTCCATAGAATTAGTCAAATGACTGATAGACAGAAGATTTCGAGTGAAAGAAGAAACATGAAGATCAAAGGAGAGCGTCAAAGAGGAGCATGGAATGGATCCTTTCCCAGCAATAGGAGATAAGGAGTCATCGTCAATGCTCACTTTATCTCTGCTGGACAGAGGGGTGCGGGACACAAAACCTGTGGCTGACCCAGTCATGTGGTCTGTGGCGCCGGAGTCAATGATCCACTGGGAGGACAGGTGGGCAGAGGCAGAATGAGCACCTGCGGATCCCTGATTGGCATAGGAAGAGGAGCTGGTGAGCCCAGTAGGAGCTCCATGCATCAACCGGCGGAAGGCCAAAATTTCTTCAGCTGAAAGAGCGGGAGGTGCCGTGTTGGAATCTAGAGGGAGAGAAACAGAGGCATCCTCCACATCATCCGATAAGTGAGTAGATCGGGACATGGTTGATCGTTTCTGCGAGCGACCGGTGCCTCGGCCACCACGAGGGGCAAGACCACCCCTGGGAGAAGGAAAACCATGGAGCTTGAAGCATGTATCTCTATTCTCTAGTATGACGAGACTTCTCGCAATAATCACACGCGAGGTGATCTTTCTCCAGAGGCTCGATCTGGTGTCACGTGCTAGACGACCCCCGAGGTGAGAGAGAGTGACAAGACTAGAGCCCTCAGTGGCAGAGTCGGGAAGGAGAGTCTGACGGCGGTCAAATTCCTGTTGAACGAGGCTGTATACTTCAGGTAACGAAGGAAGAGGAGAGCGTACCAGAATCTGAATGCTAATCGGGTCAAAATCCCGATGTAGGCCGTGAAGAAATTCGAAGATGCGAATCCGTTCTTCCCTTGCTCTTACTAGCACCTCATCCTCCGGAGACACAAGGGTCAGAGAATCAAAGTGATCATACTCCTGATAGAGTTGGGTGAACTCCGAGTAGTAGGCCGATGGAGGTCGATCGCCCTGACGCAGGAGGAATATTCGGCGTCGAAGTTGGTAGATCTGAGCCGCATTTCCTCGGCAGGAGTAGGTGGTCTCTACGCGCTTCCAGATATCCGTAGTCGTATCCAAGAAGAGATAATTCCGAGCGATTGGCTCCATCATGGAGTTAAGCAACCAGGACATCACAAGTGAGTTCTCAAACTCCCACTGAGGCCACTCTGGAGAAGCAGTAAGCAGAGCCTTCGTCGTACCGCTGACATAGGCAAACAACCGACCACTCTTGAGGGAAAGAATAATAGAGCGTGCCCAAGGAAGGTAATTGGAACCATCCAATTTCATAGTAGTGATTTGAGGGGTGCTATGTTCAGGGTTTACACGGCCCGAACCAACGGAGGCCGGAGGCGGAGGAGCAGGTCCGCCGGGCGACATATTTGTAGTGGAGTCACTCCCTTCCATAGAAGAACCCGAATAGAAATCAAGGGCACACACGAGGGATCACAAGCACACACGAAAGATAAGGGCAGCCCTCATAGAAAGAGGAAAGAACCTACAAGTCCAATAGAAATGGAAGGAAGAATAACCATAACTGGATAGGGAACGCCGGAAATGAGGGAATAAAAAATCCATGAGATTGGCGTCCCCAGAGAACGGGAGAACGCAACTGCTACGGCTGTTAGAGAAGGAGGGGCGATGTTGCGCTGCTGCGGCTGGGAGAGACCGCGCTGGGAGAGACGCTGCTAGACGCTGGGAGAGCGCTGCTGCGGCTGGGAGAGACCCGCTGCTGGACGCTGGGAGAGGTGTTGCTGTGCTGCTGCGGCTGGGAGAGAACCTGCTGCTGCTGGACGGAGAGGCGCGGAAGAGAAAATGCGAGAAGCGCATTAGGACGGGAAGCAGATGCAGAAGCGGAGCGGAAGAGGAAATGCGTGCGGGAGCGGAAACGCGGGATCGGGAACCCTATCCCTCTGATACCATGTTGAAACTAATTGGGAGAGAAAAGAAGGGATTATTTCATTCATCCCCATAGGGCATAATGTAGGAGAATACATAAACACCCAACACTAGACAAGCGATGTGGGACCAAACACACGCATATAATAAAATACATAAAATAGAGCAGTTTCTCCAACATGCACCAAAACAACTCCTTGCAGCGTATCGCCGGAACGGAGGCAACATCAAGAGGCAAGCCTTCGTCATGTTCACTAATGATGCGACCAATGGTGATGTTGTTTGGGGGTTGTTTCTTATGGAGAGGCGTAATCAACGAACCCTTGTGGCGGTGGCTGGGTGCTGGAGGACTAAGAGATGCATGGTCTGGAACGGCTGAGGTGCTTGCGGAGGGAAAACCATGGTCAGTAATGGAGAGAGTTGCGACAAGGGTGTCTGGTGGTGGTGGACGGTCGAGGGTGACCTGAAAGCCTGCAAAATGGGATCTATGGTGATCAAGAGTGGTAGTGCCAACTGGTGGTGAACATTTGTTGGAAGAACTGGCTTGAGGGAGCAACGTGACAGGTGGTGCGGAACTCGAAGTCGGCAAAATCTCTGGTTGGAGAGGTGTTGGATTGATAGGACAGACTGATAGAGGTGCAACGAGGGTGGCCAATTGTGAGTCCGAAGTGATTTCGAATTGCTTAACGGGTCGTGGTGAAGCTGTTTGTACAGCTTGATGGCCCTGGACTTTGACAATGAGAGTTCGAAAATTGCTTGTGTTGTCGTGCCGCGTGAGTGGCAGCTAGGTCCCTTTTACATTGCTTGAAGGTTGTCTTGTCCTTCAAATATTTTTGTCAGGCAACCTCAACTGCTACGAAGCCCGAGGAACTGGAATAAAAACAAAGTTATTAAGATTTGGGCTAAGATTCCTGTATATTCCTCTTAATACCGAGGGGTCTATTGTCATTAGGTCGTATCATTTTGATTCCTTTACTACTCATGTTCTCTATGATATTTTGGATATTTAACTTATATTTACTTAAACTGTTATTGGTTAACTTGCCTAATAATCTTATATTGAGAAGTTACCATGACCTGTGAAATCTTCGTATCCTCTGGCCTGGATCCCAAATTCAGTTTTCTTAATATCTTGAATATTAACCATAAAATCAGGGCTACAATTAAAGATGCCGTTATTTTCAGACATATCCACTTCCATGGTTGCTACCACAGCTTTTCGGGCATCTGCCCTCCATCGTTTATCGAAGATTGTTATTAAGACTTTAGTTCCTAGCTTTTTCCAGGCTAGTTCTTTAATTCCTACATTGCCTAAATGTACTAACTTTTTATCAGTTTATTTTAGTTTATCTATTGTGTCTCTACTAATTAATTTTGTATTTGTGGATTGATTTGCTACTAATATTTCTTCTTCTCTATTAATTCAAAGTAATTGGGTGTTGAAGCTTTACCGATTTGATAAAGCGTTCAAGGATTTAGTAGGCTTATGAGCTTATCTGGTGGTTGTTATAAAGTTCTAAGTCTCTATCTACATTAAGTACTTCTTCTTGTATTCTTTCATTTCTACTATCCTTTCTTAGTAATTGTCCAAGAAAATAAGAAGAACTGATACTACTATTTTCGGAAGTTATTGTTCTACTCGCTCCGAAAAAGCGGTTTAAACTCATGATGCGATCCAAAATATATATTGGACAACTCTGTGTTCGCCGAGGGGGTAAATTGAGACTCAGATATAGGTGAAGCATGCGTGCGAGGCGAGCGGGGGCTCGCCGCCTTGCGACGAGCGGGTCGCGAGGGCGAGGCGAGCGGGGGCTCGCCGCCTTGCGACGAGCGGGGCGCGAGGGCGAGGAGAGCGGGGGCTCGCCGCCTTGCGACGAGCGAATCAGGAGTAGGCTCGCGCTCGCCTAAGTAGGTCACAAGGGGGGAGGCGAGCGCCGGCTTCGTCAGCCCCCAGGATTTTGGTGCAATATGTTATTCATATTTATTCAGGCCTGTCTGCGTATAGCCATCTCAAACAGCAGAGTTTGGCTGTTGACAGACCATTTTGGGGTGCGCTTAACAAAACTGAAAGACGGAATTACGTTATTGGCAGGCCCAATTGAGAAACTATATATAGACCCCGAAGGGCACCTTAGGAGGGCATCCAATTGGGGCTTCTTCATCCTCTGGGCAACTCTGGATAGCTCCAAGGTTCTCCAAGGTGCTCAGCTTCAGCTTTGACTTGGGAGGGGGAGCGCTTTTAGATCTTCCGGGTGTGTGGTAGGACCTCCGCGCTGCAGCCAAGGGTCAGTGCTTAGTTCTGAGTTTTCGGTTAAGTTCTTCCACGGGCCAAGTAAGTACTAGCTGCCCTCTTGTTTGGGTCCGAACTCCTCGTTGGGCCGATTCTCGGTTCCAACATTTATGGTGCGGTGAGTGTGGATCGCGACTTGTACAAGAAAGTCCCACGGAAGTAACATGGCTGGAGAGGATGAGCAAGGTGTCGGCTACGACGGCTCGCCACCACCTGACTCGCCGACAACGGTTGGGATGCTGACAGACTTCAAAAGGGAAGTGATAGAGACAATCAACCTCTCCTTCGTCGCGGCGCGAGGCGAATTCTCAACCCCCGCGGCCCATGTCGTCCCGCCGCTGAGGGTAGGCGAGAATGCCCTGGGACAGAGGTCCGGCAAAGAGAAGGCTGGCGAGGCGCCGGGGCGAGACCTCGCCGGGCGAGAGCTTTTCTCGAGCGCGGGCCCGGTCAGCGAGCTCGTGGGGCGAGTGGAGAAAGCGAGAGCGGTGAGTGGAGGAAGCCCGTTCTGCGAGATAGTGATTTCCGCACCACTCCCAGAAGGGTTCAGGGAGCCGGAGATGATCTACTACACCGACAAAGATGACCCAGTCCAACACCTGCAATGGTTTGAGGACATGGTCTCCATCCGGCCTATGTTGGATGCATTCAAGTGCCGACTCTTCGTCATCACCTTGAAGGAGAAGGCGCGGGACTGGTTTCACTAGCTCCCCGTGGGGTCGATCTATGGGTTCGAGGATTTGCGTCGAAGTTTCCAGCTGCGCTTCTCGACATCAAAGAAGAGGAAGAAGAGTGCCGAGACGCTCTCAAGATCAAGCAAGAGCCAGGGGAGTCGCTGGCCCACTACGTGAACAGATTTCAGGAGGTGGTCCTGCTCATCCAGGAGGTACCCGGGTTCACCCTCTTGCTTGCCTTCACGGTGGGGCTGCGAGAGGGATTCTTCAAGATGAATCTGAAGACCCTTTGTCCTTTGAAGAGCTGATGGAAATGGTGGCGGAGGAGATCGAAGGAGAGGCGGCCAATCCGGAGTTCACGAGGAGGTTAGCAAAGTTGAGTGAACCGGAGGCGAGACAACAGGAAGTCAGGAGGATAGACGAGTCGAGGGCTCCGGAGCTGGGGTGGAGGCAGCAGGGAGGGGGCTTGCAGGGCCCAAAAAGAGAGTTTGTCCAAGGAGGGGGCAACTTCCAAGGAGGTCAAGGAAGACTCACCACTCAGGGTGGAGGCAGGGCCCGAGGCCACTCCCTCCCCCGCCTCAACAAGCCATGACAATCGGCCGGGGAAGAGGGAGAAGAGCAGGAGGAGCAAGAGGAGTTGGAGGGGCAGGAGCTAGGAGGAGAAACCGAGCTGTGGAAGCCGAGGAGCCGAGGAGTTGGGTGGCGTTGCCATACTGTGACTTCCATCAGGAGGAGGGTCACGCAACAGCCACTTGCACGAAGTTCTTGGAAGTCAGGAGGGCGAGATTCCTAGGGGAACAACAGTAGCCAGTGAGAATAGAAGAGGTGACCGGAGCGGCGGAAGAGGAGGACAGGTGCGTGGACAGAGCCGACGTGGGAAGTCGAGGAGGGATCAGAGTGATCCATGGGGGGGGGGGGATCGAGGCTACCCAAAAGACGAGCCTCTACACCATGTATCATCGGAGCGTGGCTTCGACTTCTCAAACCCCGCCCCCGGAGGAGAAGATTACCTTCTCTCGGAATGATATGCCGGACCACGAGGATCTGTTCTGCGATGCGCTGGTGATCCAGACGGCCATCGAGAACTTCACCGTCTCCCGGATCCTCGCAGACAACGAGAGCTCGGTCAACGTCATTTTCAAGAAGGCGTTCGACGAAATGAAGGTGGATGCGAAGAGGGTGCTGGCCTCGGACGGACCGCAGTTTGGGTTCTCAGGAGAGAGGAAGGAGGTGGAAGGAGGAGTAGGGCTCCATGTGACTTTAGGAGGACAGTCCCGCAACTGCCGGTTTGTCATCGTTGACGCTCTGAGCAGCTACAACGCCATCTTCGGACGACCCCTCATCAGCACATTCCGATGTGTTCCCTCCTCATTCCACCAATGCCTCAAGTACAACGTGGGAGGAGTCCAGATCCGGGTGAGGGGAGATCTAAAGGTGGCAAGACAATGCTACGTTACCGCGGTCAACACCATCATCTGGTAGGCAGAGGCGGAAGAGATGGGCAAGGAGATGGAGAAGCAGGAGGTGCTGGAAGGAGTCGTGGAAGAGCCCGAAACGGAGGAGATGGAGGCGGAAAAGGGAGAAGAGGTTCGAGCCCAGGGAGAAGGGGCAAATGAGTTGCGGGAAGTCCGGGAGGAGGGGATGATGGACGAAGAAGAAGTCGAAGCACTCGCTCATGGAGGAAGGACGGAAGGTGACTGGGGTGAGCAGTCTCGGCTGGAGGCTGTGGAAGAGGTGGTGGAGCTGGAGGTCATTTCCCGAGCAGGGGTGATAGAGAAGGTGAAGATCAGTGGGGAGCTCAGCCCCGAGGACCAGGGAAGGATCCTAGCATGCGTCCAGGAGAACGTGGACATCTTCGCCTGGAGCGCGACAGAGATGTCGGGGATTGATGCGGATGTGGCTTGCCACCGCCTCAACCTTGACCCCGACACTCGCCCCATCCGTCAAAAGAAGAGGTCCATCGCTGACAAGCTGGTGGAGCCCATCCGGGAGGAGGTGGACAAGCTTCTCAAAACCGGGTTTGTATCAGAGATCCAGTATCCAGGCTGTGTCTCCAATGTGGTAATGGTGAAAAAGGGCGACAGGCGATGGAGGATGTGTAAACTTTTCATTATTGAATAAATCATGTCCTAAGGATTGTTATCCTTTGCCTCGAATCGACGCGCGGTTGACTCAGCCGTCGGTTTTTCTCTAATGAGTTTTCTAGATGTCTTTTCAGGTTACCATCAGATCCGCATGCACCCTCCCGAAGTCAAGGATGTCTCCTTCATCACAGGGGACGGGTGCTAATGCCCTTTGAGCTGAAAAATGCAGGAGCAACATACCAGTGAATGATGAACAAGGTCTTCCGTGAGAAAATGGGGAGAAACCCGGAGGTTTACGTGGATGACCTCATGGTCAAGAGTCGGGACCGCAGTCCCACCTCCGGGACCTGGAGGAAACCTTCGGTACCTTGAGGAAATTCAAGATGAGGCTCAACCCCCATAAATGTGTTTTCGGGGCCAGCAGGGGAAAGTTCTTGGGTCACTTGCTCAACCCAGCCGGGGTAGAACCTAACCCCGACAAGGTAAAAGCATTCTTGGAGCTGGGATTGCCGAAGAATGCAAAGGAGGTCCAGCACCTCACAGGAAAATTGGTCGGGTTAAGCAGGTTTCTCTCAAGGGCGGGGGAGAAGTGCTTACCTTCTTCAAGGTGCTGCGAGGGAGCAAAAAGTTCGAGTGGACCCCCGAGTGCGAGGGGCATTCCAGGCACTGAAAGAACAACTAACCCGGGCCCCGCTGCTCCAGGGACCGAGGTAGGGGGAGGACCTGTCCCTATACCTGGGGGTGGGGGCCGAGGCGGTGAGTTCGGTTCTGGTCCGGGAGGACGGGAAAAGGCAACTCCCAATCTACTACGTTAGCAGGGTGCTGAGAAAGGCGGAACTCAGATATCCCATCCTAGAGAAGCTGACCTTCTCCCTGGTGGTGTCGGCCCAGAAGCTCCGACCATACTTCAAGGCACACTCCATTGAGGTGGTGACTGATCATCCCCCTCGCAACATTATGGAGGGGATGGAGCACTCATGAAGGTTGGCCAAATGGTCAGTGGAGTTAAGCAAGTTTGACATCTCGTTCGTTCCCAGACTATCAATAAAGGCGCAAGCAGTGACAGACTTCTTGGCTGATTACGTAACCGAAGTGGAAGAACTCGAGCCACCCCACTCAGTGGCATGGAAGATGTTGGTTGATAGAGCATTGGGAAAACATTCCTTGGGGGGGGGGGGGGGGAGTGATCCTGGTGAGCCCCCACGGAACGAGGATCAAGCAGACAATCAACATTCACTTCCCACTCACCAACAACCAGGCCGAGTACGAGGCCGTGATCGCGGGGCTCCGTCTGGCCAGGGAGTTGGGGGTGTAGGACGAGGAGGTTTCAACGGACGCCATGGTGGTGGCTTGTCATGTCAGAGGAGAGTTCGAGGCAAGGTAGCCGACTCTCCAGCGATATCTAGAGAAGGTCAAAGGGCTCATCGGACAGTTTCGTACCTTCTCAATTCAGCATGTGCCGAGGGAGGAGAGCACCCCGACAGACCTCCTGACCAAGTTCAGTCCCAGGGCAGGGGGGACGGTGTCAGAACTTTTCTGACCATCTATCGAGGAAGGTGAGTTGATAAAGGTAGACCAGCGAGCATCATGGATGGACCCCTTCATCACCTTCCTGACATCGGGGCAATTCCCAGGAGGGGACGTAGACAAGCGGAGACTCAGGTACAAGTCAGAGTATTATTCTTTGCATGAAGGAGGATTGTACCGAAAGACCCTCTCGGGACTCCTAGCCCTTTGTGTGTCAGAAGAGGAGGCCCCGAGGGTCCTAGAGAGATCCACTCCGGAGAATGTGGCAGCCATTCTGGGAGCAGGACCCTGGAGGGAAGGGTGCTGTGACAAGATTACTTCTGGCCTACCCTCAGCAAGGATGCGGCAGAATTCGCGAAGAAGTGCTCCAAGTGGCTGGACTTGGACTCCTACCAGCCCAGAGGCTCCGGACCATCACATCTCTATGACCATTTGCGATATGAGGGATGGACTTGGTGGGCTCTTTTCCTCAAGCTAGTGGCCAAAGAAAGTTCATGCCGGTAATGATCGATTACTTCTCCAAGTGGCTGGAGGTGAAGACGCTGGTTAAGGTAACATCTCAAGTTGTAAGAAATTTTGTATGGGGGGAAATAATATGTCGACACGGGCTCCCATTAGCCATCGTCACAGACAATGGGCCGCAGTTTGCCAGCGACGAGTTCGTCAACTTCTGCGGCCAGCTGGGTAATCTTCGCTTTGCGTCGGCCCACCACCCTAGGAGCAATGGATATGTGGAGGTGGCAAACAAAATAATTATAAACTTGCTAAAAAAGAAAGTCGAGAACCTGCGGGGTAACTGGGTAGAACACCTCCCCTCGGTCCTTTGGGCCTTGAGAACCACGCCGAATACAGCCACATGAGAAACCCTATTCAAGCTCTCCCACGGATCCGAGGCCGTGCTCCCGATCGAGTTCGAGATTAAAGTCACCCAGGGTGGTCGCAGCAGGTGAAGGAAACGAGGAATGACGAGTGGAGAATGAGGAAGAGCAAAGATTATCGTTGGACCTGGTAGAAGAGCTCCGGGACCTGGCAACCGTCCGACAAGAAGAGAGCAAGCGACGGATGGCTCAGTACTTTGACAAGCACATTCGAGAAGGGGGATTTGGTCCTGAAGAAGGTTGATGCAGCTGGAAGGGCAGCCGCGCTCAGAAAGCTCAATCCCAACTGGGAAGGTCCTTACATTGTAGAGGAAGCACTCAAGTCGGGGGGGGTGTATCACCTCCGGGATGTGGAAGGGGTACCCCTCAGCCGAGCTTGAAGCGGAGACGATTTGAAACGTTTCTACCATTGAATTGTTATTTTGTAACATATTGATATGAATTGATATAGTTACTTATGAATCTTCTGTTATAGGTCCTTATGATGTGCTTGGATGTTGGATTGCCTCGGATGATTTCGCTGTCAGGCTCTCATTATCCGGTATGTCAGGTCGATCTCACGGAGAGGCTGTCAAATGAAAGGTTATGTTAGATTGCCCCGGATGATTCCGCTGCCAGGTTCTCATTAGCCGGTGGGTCAGGTCGATCTCACGGAGAGGCTGGCAAATGGAAGGTTATGCTGGATTGCCCCGAATGATTCCGCTGCCGGGCTCTCATTAGCCGGTGGGTCAGGTCAATCTCACGGAGAGGCTGGCAAATGAAAGGTTATGTTGGATTGCCCTGGATGATTCCGCTGCCGGGTTCTCATTAGCCGGTGGGTCAGGTCGATCTCACAGAGAGGCTGGCAAATGGAAGGTTATGCTGGATTGCCCCGGATGATTCCGCTGCCAGACTCTCATTAGCCGGTGGGTCAGGTCGATCTCACGGAGAGGCTGGCAAATGAAAGGTTATGCTGGATTGCCCCGGATGATTCCGCTGCCGGGCTTTCATTAGCCGGTGGATCAGGTCGATCTCACGGAGAGGCTGGCAAATGAAAGGTTATGCTGGATTGCCCCGGATGATTCCGCTGTCGGGCTCTCATTAGCCGGTCGGTCAGGTTGATCTCACGGAGAGGCTGACAAATGAAAGGTTATGCTGGATTGCACCGGATGATTCTGTTGCCGGGCTCTCATTAGCCGGTGGGTCAGGTCGATCTCACGGAGAAGCTGGTAAGGGAAAGGTTAGACTGGATTGCCTTAGATGATTTCGCTGCCGGGCTCTCATCAGCCGGTGGGCCAGGTCGATCTCGCAATGAGGCTGGTAGGGAGGAGCAAGAAGTTAACCTCAGGGAGGTCCTACTGCCAGGACTCTCCTAGCCACTAGGGTCGGCGAATCTCTTAGAGTGGCGAGGCGACATAGGGCTCGCCTTGCAGATGCTCGCAGAACTGTGGGACGCGGGGTCCCCCGCAGGACAGGGTTCTGCTCGCAAGGCCTAGGCAACGCGGCCTGGCGGCATATACAGATGGGCGAGCCCGGGGTCCGCAGATCCAAACACACGGCCGGAACAATCGAGAGAAATGGGCCGAGTCAAAGAACGCACACAAGGCAGCGTAGGTGAAGCGCCTCTCGCGACATCTCAGGATAGGCGAGCCCGGGGTTCGCGGAAGTGAATGAGAGGTCAAAAAGCGTACACAAGCCCAGAGCGCGCGCTTAACGAGTACCGACGTGTGAAAGGTGCGCGAGTACGCTACAGCGAGGAGAATATGAATGACAAAAAGCGCAGAAAAGGGGGCTAAGTAAAATTTTCATTTCATTTCATCAAAATACATTCTAATACAGGGGTCGCGACGGTCTCGCGCCAGCCAAAAATCAAAATACAACAGGAGATTAAAGCTTATATAAGCCCTAGGGGTGGTCCTCGGATCGCTCGCTCTCGCCACCAGGAGAGGTGTCGTCGTCAGACTCTGGCAGCGGTTCGAACAGCTCCGGAACCACCTCCTTGGCGGTGAGCCACGCTGCCTCGTCGGTCAAAAGGCATGCCTCCTGCAGGGTTTGAAAGATGTGCTTCGCCGCCGCGATTGCGTTCTGCTGCATCATCTCGTCCAGGTCGCGCTGCGAATACGACCCGGTCTCGCTACTGCGAGGAGGCGGGGGAAGGGCGGCCCCGGTCAGCTCGCTATTCTGGGCCTTCAGTCCGACATTTTCCTTCTCCAAGGAGGAGGTGCGGGCGCGAAGCTGATCGACGGCCTCGACATCCTGCGAGGGGGAAGGCGAGTTAGTCAGGAAAAGGAGCAGCGATGAAGGGAAGCGAATTCTTCAACAACTTACCATCCAACCCTGAAGACTGGCAAGGAGACCGTCAGAGATGTTCAGCTTCTCCTTGAGGCTCGCGACCTCGTCCGTAGCAACCCTTAGCTCGCGTTTGAGCTCCCCAGAATGCCGTTTGAGCTGAAAGCAGCGCCGACCCGTCATATGCGCGAGCTCCAGGGCGCAGAATTGGGCCCGCATGCTCTCATGGGCGAGCGACCGGGTCGACTCATCATCGAAGTCCGCGGCGTCCTCCCGGCCATAAAGCCCAAAGGAGAAGGCAAAGGCCTGACCGCTGATGGTCTCTTGCTCCAGCCAGGAGGGGAGGAGGGTTGACGCGGAGGCCCTGTTGGCCTCCTGATCCCAGCGTAGCAGGGGCTCGCCGGCCTCGTCTCGGTCCTTCTCGCCGAGACCGAAGTTCTGATGGCTCGCCGGCGCGGGCAAGCCCGAAGTACCGACGACCTCTCCAGCGCCCTCGCCGGTCTCCTTATCCGCGAGCAGGCTCGCCGAAGGGCTCTCTCCCGGCAAGTCCCCAAGGACCCGTTTTCCCCTAGAAGGGGTTGAGGATTTCTTCTTCTTGGGCGCCGATTGCGAGGAAGGCGTCCCGCTGCCCCCAGGTTCAGTCCACTTCTTGCCGGAGGGCACAGAAGGGCTGGGAAAGTCCCGGCAAGCGGCTGCGGCCGCGTCGGCAAGCATGAGGTCAGGGGGGATAACCCTGACACTTGCACAAGGGGGGTGGAGTGGAAGATCCCGCTCTCCTGCGAATGACCCATAACAATTAAGGGGTTAGATATCAGAGTGAGAGGACAAAATATAAAGGCGGGGGTGAACGCGAGTAGAACCTGCCCCAGGTAGCACGGGGAGTAGCGAATCGACGTTCCGCCGAAGGCACGCGACCACGAAGTTCTTCCCCATGAAGAACTTGTAGAGTTCGACATCATGGCCCCCGAGGGTAGGAGGGCGGTAGGTCGCCTCGTCGTGCCGGATAGGCGAGAAGGGGACGTTGCCGAAGTACCCCTTGACGAAGACGAACTTCTGGAGCCAATGCTGGCTCTTGTTGACCGTCTCGCTAACCTTGGCATGCTGGCTCGCGAAGTAGGCGATCCCATCCTTGTACGCCCTGAAGGAGAACAGCTTGCGGAAGACCGACATGCTGAACTCAGTTCGCTCTTCCCTCAAATAGCATGCGAAGGCGACTATGACGACGATGGAATTGGGGGTCAGCTGGCCCAGTATCACGCCGAAGTACTTGAGTACCTGGCGAACCTCCAGCCACAGGGGAAGCCGCAGGCCGACATCGAAGTGGGCTGCGGGGATGGCGAGCTCGTCAGGCGAGAGGTTGTTGATGGCCTCTGTCTTCGTCGGTTGGCGAGCTGTGTATTTGGGCGAAATGTGGTGAGTGACCACCGCATGATATTCGCTCTCGGAGAGCGTGCAGCAGAAGAAGGAATGGTCTGAAAATGTCCACGCGCATTTGGCTCGGCCTTCGGTGTCACCACCGTCACCACCCATCTAGCAAACTTTGGAGCGAGAGTTGAAGAAGCGAACGCGAGCGCGAGAAGAGAGGTGTGAATTCTCGAAAGCGAAAGAAGCAGAAGGCTAAAGTGATAAATGCGGTAGTTGGGGGTGGGGACGGGACCTATTTATAGGAAAGTGGAAATGGCGGGAGGGAATCGAAGCTGCGAATGTGCGGTTAACAAATTTTCATTTCTATGCGCCTCGATCCTCGAGCCAGCCCCTTTTCCTCACCTGCTCGCAACAATGCAGCAAAGCAAGAACGCTATAGGCGAAGCGAGCGCGCGGCAGGCAAGGAGAGCCCATTACAAATCGCGTGCGAGAATGTCAAAAACGAGTGAATGCGGCACAAGCAGTAATATCACACAACGCGAATGAATACAGGCAAAAGCCCCATCGCGGGCCAGAAATACCAAACTAACAATTGTAAGATTGTTCGTAGGGTTGTTTAACGAAAGCATTTAAATAAATATAAAGTACATTTTCAGAGGTCGCCGAGCGGGCGCGAGCGCGAGCGGGATCAGTATTGGATCCATCTGCCTCGGCCTCGCACCCCCGAGCTCGGCGGCATGCGAGGATAGTGGTAAACGCGGACGGCACAGAGCTCATGCTGCAGCAAGCGCACCTGATCCTCCGTCCGCGAAAGGTGCACCCCCGGGGAGGTGACTTTGCTACAAGTTTCCAGCCGCAGCTCGGCAAGAAGTCACGCGTAGTCATCCTTGATGGCGGTAAGCCGGTCCTCGGAGGACGTCATGTCCTCCCGCGCCTGGTTGTAGAGGTCCTGCAGCATGAGGCCGTACTTCCGGAGCACCTCGGTTGTCTGCCTCTTCAGCACCTCGGTATCTCGGGGATCACCCAAGAAGTCAACGTTCTTGTCCGGCGTAGGCGGGGGCGAGATCTCTTCTTCCCCAAAGTCAAGGTTAACAGGGGGGATCTCGCGGGTACCTGCAAGTATATCAGTCTAACGAAGGCGAGGTGCAAATGATCGCTAAGGCACTAACCAACCTGCCGAGGCTATAATCCCCTTGCCGGGGGGCTGGCGGGAGGAGCTCGACTGCCCCTGGAAGGCCTCAGTGTAAGTGAGCGTAACAGACTTCCCCAGGCCAAGGGGGTGCGACGCGTTACTGGCGATCCGGAAGGTGGCGGGTAGCGAGCCGTCAGGGCCCTTTTCGCCTAGAAGGGCAGATCCTGGGATCGTGATGTCCGCATCCAGTAGGGCCGGCGACCCTGGTAGAGAGGTGCGTCTTCCAGATGTCGCGAGGAGGGTGACTGCAAGAGGCGACAATGGCCAAGGGAAGCCAGTTTGCTGGGAGAAAGGCGAGTAGCTCACCAGACAGTGATGAGGAATCGTGTAGGACTGCGAGGTCCACATCCATAGCCGCAGTACCGGCCCTCCTGGGGGATTAAGGGCGACGCCCTCGCCCGCGTCTTCTTCCTCGGGAGGCGTGTTCTGTGAGCAAGAAAAGGTGATTTTAACCTGTTTCGGGGGAGATCAAAACCATCAGCTCGTATACCTGTTGGGCGAGCCCGGTGTCTGGTGGCGGATCCGGGAGAGAGGATCCACCCTCCCCCGGGTGGCACTTAACCATCTTTGCTATCTTGGGCTTGGGGGGGGGGGGGGGGGGGGGGGGGACAGGGTCCCTCTGGGCGATCCATGGCGCAAACTTGACGGTGAGCGACCGTCTGTTCTTCCTCGCAGTATCTGGACGAGCTTGGGATTCTTCCGAAAGGGCATTTTGTGGCTACAGTAGTCGATGACGAAAGAAAGTGAAGGGGCTGAGATGTTCCCCATCGCCTGTGATTGGTGGTATTTATAGCGTTGGGGATGGGACCCACCAAAAGATTCCTGCCAGGTTAGCAGCCGACCGACGAACACCAGGGGTTGGACTTTTTCTTTACGAGCTTAGGATAATCTCGCAAAGAGCAGGGATTGTGTACAACCTTTTGTTCGCCGAGGGGGTAAATTGAGACTCGGATATAGGCGAAGCATGCGGGAGAGGCGAGCGGGGGCTCGCCGCCTTGTGGCGAGCGGGTCGTGAGGGCGAGGCGAGCGGGGGCTCGCCGCCTTGCGATGAGCGGATCGGGAGTAGGCTCGCGCTCGCCTAGGTAGGTCGCAAGGGGGGAGGCGAGAGACGACTTCGTCAGCCCCCGGGATTTTGGTGCAATATGTTATTCATATTTATTCAGGCCTGTCTGCCTATAGCCATCTCAAACAACGGAGTTTGGCTGTTGGCAGACCATTTTGGGGTGCGCTTAACAAAACCGAAAGGCGGAATTACATTATTGGCAGACCAAGTTGAGAAAATTATATATAGACCTTGAAGGGCACCTTTTGGAACCTTTGGAGAGTTGAGAGCGAGAGAGCAAACCTTAGGGTTTTTTCCTTCTTCTCGTTTGCCCACCAGGGCCCGATTCTTTAACTCATTTAGTCACCTCCTTGGATACACTCACCACCCGGTGAGGGGGTATTAGTTTGTATTTTAACACCCCCCCTCAAGCTAATACCATAAACATCCATCATCCCAAGCCTGAGAGAGTATGAATGAAGTGATTTGCCAGAAACAACTTTGGTGAACATGTCTGCAAGTTGATCTTCAGAAGGCACAAACACCATCGAAATAGACTGATCCTGGATTTTGTCCCGCACAAAGTGGCAATCAATCTCAATGTGTTTTGTCCTCTCATGGAAGACCGGATTGTTGGCAATATGAATCGCAGCTTGATTATCACAGTGAAGATGCATGGCTTCAAGAACAGGGAAGCCCATTTCTCCCAAGATAGATTTAACCCAGCTGAGTTCACAGGTAGTGACAGCAATGGCACGATACTCGGCTTCCGTGGAGGAACGAGCAATGACATTTTGTTTTTTACTTCTCCAGGAGATGAGGTTGCCACCAACAAAGATAGAGTAACCACTCGTAGATCTTCTGTCCAGAGAAGAACCAGCCCAATCGGCATCGCAGTATCCATGGACCTTAAGGTGGCCATGATCCTGAAATAGAATACCTTTGCCGGGTTCCTTTTTTAAGTATTTGAGGATTCGAAGGACAGCTTGATGATGATGAACTTTAGGACTGTGCATGAATTGACTGACCAGGCTAACGGCAAAGAAGATATCAGGTCAGGTGATTGTGAGATAAATCAACTTTCCCACAATACGTTGAAATTCTAACTTCCTCTCAAGATCTGGAGATGTCTCCTTGTGAATGTCATAATTAGGATCCACTGGACTATCCACAGGTTTGACTCCCAAATATCCAACTTCACAGAGAAGGTCGAGGACATATTTACGCTGAAAGATCATAATCTTCCCGGCAGATCGAGCAATCTCAATTCCAAGAAAGTATCGAAGGAGGCCCAAATCCTTGATTTCAAATGCAGACGCTAGTTTCCGTTTCACTTGAGTAATGTGGCAATCATCATTTCCAGTAATTATGATATCATCCACATAAACTATGAGAATAGTGATACATTCCCCCTTTTTGTAGACAAAGACTGAATGATCAGAGATACAACGAGCGAAATTTAACTCCAAGAGTTTGTTACTTAGCTTGGCAAACCAGACACGAGGAGACTGCTTGAGGCCATACAAGGCTTTCTTGAGGCGACACCCATAGCCTTTAGGGACATCCATGCCAGGAGGAGGCATCATATAGATTTCCTCCTCCAATTCACCGTGGAGGAAGGCATTTTTTACATCGAGTTGGTGCAGAGTCCAGGACTTATGAGCTGCAATTGACAACAAGATTCTCACAGAGTTCAGTTTAGCAACAGGAGCAAATGTCTCTTGGAAATCAACTCTCTCGATCTGAGTGAAGCCTTTCGCCACCAGTCTCGCTTTATATCTATCAAGAGTTCCATCCTGAAGAAATTTAGTAGTATATATCCATTTGCATCCAACGGGGTGACGCCCGTGAGGGATAGGAACAATTTCCCAAGTCTTTTGACGTTGGAGGGCATCCATCTCCTCCTCCATAACTTTCAGCCAATGAGGGTTCAAGCTAGCTTCTAAAAAACTGTTAGGAATAGAAATAGAGGAAACAGAAGCAAGATAAGCTTTCAAGGAGAGAGTGAGAGTGATACCCAACATACTTATCAATAGGGTATCTGGTATGACCACTATGAATTTGAAGGGCTGGAGTGGTCTCCTGAGTGGTGTTAGTTCTTGGATCTGGCGGAGTGGTGGTGGGTGGTGGAGCATGAGTGTGACCTTCTTGCCCAGTATTTTTTAGTCTTCTTTTGTAGACTTGAAGATCCTTCCTCCTCCTGTACACCCGAAGATCATTGGTGGTTCCTTCCTTCCTGGCAGGAATATCCATACTGTCAGGAGCAATCACATCAACCAACACAGGTAAGGGAGGGATCGAATCACTCTCCTCTTTATTCTTTTCCTGAATAGTAACAATTTTTCCCTCATCGGAGTAATAAGGGGTATTTTCGAAAAAGGTGACATCTTTTGATATAAACTTCCTTCGAAGAGTAGGAGAATAACACTTATACCCCTCTTGATTAGCAGCATATCCCACAAAGATACATTTTATCGCTTGAGGGCCTAGTTTATCTCTATGAGGACCCACAAGGTGGACAACGACAACACATCCAAATATTTTAGGAGGAAGATTGAACAGAGGCATATCTGGGCAAAGAAGCTGTAGAGGATACTTTCCCTCCAAAGTGCCAGTGGCCATTCGATTAATTAGATAAACAGATGTGAGAACACCTTCATCCCATAGCCCCTTAGGGACGTGCATCTCTTGCAATAGGCAGCGAGTAGTCTCCATGATATGCCGATTTTTCCTCTCGGCAATCCCATTCTGCTGAGGGGTCCCCGGACAGGAAGATTGGAAAGTAATGTCATGGCCTCCCAGGAATCTCTGAAGATCACTACTTATATATTCACCTCCATTGTCACTTCTAAGGACTTTAATTTTAGTTTCAAACTGGGTCAGCACATGATGATAAAATAACTGAAAAATTTCTGAAACCTCATTTTTTCTCTTCATAAGATACACCCAAGTAAGCATGGTTATGTGCACATAACTCAAAATGGATTCTTTGGTCTGCCCTCTCTGATGTCTTTGGCTTTGATTTGAGGGCATGATTCCGCAGCAAACGTGACAGTATAGGGGGCCACTATTTCAGTGGTAATCTGTGAGCAGCCACTTTGTGCATTTATTGTCAAAGGTTCGGTCTTTCTCCTTTGAGAGAAGCCACTTTGTGCATAGGGCCAAAGGTTAGGTCTGTTTCCAATCTTTCCCCGCCCATACCCCCAATGATTGGGGACTATATGGGTTCTGTTGTTGTTGTTGTTGTTGTATAAGATACACCCAAGTAAAGCGAGAATGATCATCAATAAAAGAGACAAAATATTGAAATCCATTCACAGAGCAAATAGGAGATGTCCAGACATCTGAATGTATCAAATCAAAACATTTCACACTTCGACTCCGGCTAGGAGCATAGATGGTTCTATAGTGCTTAGCTAATTCACAAGACTGACAATTAAGAGGAGTTTTTTAACATCAACAAAATGCGGAAAGATAGCCTTTAGAGTCTTCAAACTAGCATGTCCAAATCTCTTGTGTCACAACATCAACTGATCATGATTGGTTGGCAACTGTGCACCAAAAGCTTGGCGGTTGTCCATGATATACACACCACCTGACTCATGTCCACCACCAATCGTCTTCCCACTCGCCAGATCCTGAAAAACACAATGAGAAGAGAAGAAGGTAATAGAACAGTTGAGTTGTTTGGTTAAACTACTCACGGATAACAGATTTGTAGGAAATGAGGGGACAATAACCACAGATTTGAGAGACACAGAGGGGGAGAGATGAATAACCCCTTTACCAGTCACAGAAGCCGAGGATCCATCAGCGAGTTTCACGCTGCCAGATGCAGGAGAAATAGAAGAAACCCCCAGAGAAGACCCAGTCATATGGTCGGAGGCCCCCGAGTCAATGATCCAAGGAGTAGAGGGTCCTTTTGAGGACACAGACCTAGTGTGAACATGGGCAACAGTGCCGGCTAAATCACCAGAAAAAGGTCTTCCAGAAACAGTTCTTCCAGTAGTATTGGTTTTTAGGGCCTTGAGTTCCCTCGTCAAATTCTCATTTTCTGCCAGGAGATATCCTGTATTCTCCAAGTTGCTATACATAGTTGTTTGAGGTCTCACATATTTCCCATCAGAACTACGGGTCCATCCTGAAGGAACCAAGTGAGGATGAAGATCCCAGCATTTCTCTTTCCCATGTCCTTTCTTTCAACAGTGAGGACACTTCATTCGACTCTTATCATCTTGTCTCATATTCCTTGACTGCTGAAAGTGGGGATAGATCAAGATTACTCTAGAGGGGGGGGGGGGTGAATAGAGTATTTTAATATAATTTCACTTAGCCTAAACAAATTTGTTGAGAACAATTTAAGTTATTTAAGTATATGTGTAAGTGAGTGCAGCTCAGATATAAACACAAACTAAAACACAACACATACAAATAATAAAGACAAACACAGAAGACACAAGGATCTATAGTAGTTCCCCAGTCAACTTGGGTACATCTACTCTTCTACCACCCTAGTAGGAAATCCACTAGGGCCCTTTTTGATCAGGTGAGCCTTCACCACAGAGCTTTTGATCAGGTGCTCAAAACTAAAAATCAACTTTTAAAGGGAGTTACAACCCTGTACACAGTTATAAAAATAAGAGTATGTAAAGATGATGGTGTCTTCTCTTTTCTCTAACAACAGAGAAGACTAGTGGATTGTTGAATGATTGTCAGATCTCCCCCTGTGAATAAGAGTAAGAAAAACAGGAGAGAAAATCTGCTCAGGGTGTAGGTCTTCTTGATCTTCAGAGTATCTCCAGCAAAAGTTCTCTAGAAGGATTTGATGCAGATGATTCCTAGAGATTAAGATTAGGCGACTGGAGAAGATGAAGACTTCAGAGAAAATCAGAGAGAGTTCTTGAGAGCAATCCCAACTTAGTAGCAAAAGATTATCTTTTTGTATATCTCCTGTATCTGTGTCTTCCTCTAGAATAAATAGCAAAGATAATCTCTAGACGAGAGAGAGTTGATCCTCTTTCAAATTTTCAACTGGGCTGGAAAGGAATGAGACAAAAAGAAGGATTTTTCTCTGATAGAAAAGGAATACTAATATATTAAATTCCTTGAAACTTGCAATCTGCCTTATAGAATAATATGCACGCAGCCCTTAATTAATGCAGCAACGGTCATAAATTCTTTGAAAGAAAATACTGCAATAACTGACTGATATTATAATGAGAACAGCTGTCAGCCTTCATAAGGAATCCTGAGGATAACTCCAAAAAAATAATACTCTGAATAGAAGAGGTCACTGAATATAGAAACTCTGAAAAAGTTTGTCGACCAGAGGGAAAGTTCGTCGAACTTAAACTGGGAAGTTCGTCGAACACGAAGAGACTTTCGTCGAACAGAACTTTGAAATTCGTCGAACTAAGTTCGTCGAACGGATTCTGAATTCGTCGAACGTGTTCGAAGTTCGTCGAACACCTTGTCTTAGTTAATCTTCAAATCTCTTCTAGGCTTAGCCTATGACCCTTATACTATACATGATGGGTCAAAATAAATCCTATACCTAGAAATAGACATCCTAGCCCAAATCAGTAATAGGGTTGAACTATGTTCCAACAATCTCCCCCTATTTGGGTTAGGATCCTATGACCAGCATTTATCAAAATATGCAAAACAGAATTATAAGAAAAAAAATATCTGACAGAAAGGAAATTCAGCAGATATAGATCAATTGTCACAAGCAGATATCATCACAGAGTAATTAAGAATCAATTAACCAGAGAGAGATTTTTAAGGATTCCTGTCCTCTGAGGATGACTTCTTGAAGATTATTTTCCTGTTAGTATCTTCAGATTGCCTTCTGCTTAGCTTGCAGTCTGTATCACCCAGTGTTACCTTCTTGGAAATAGTTGGCAGAACAGCCTCTGGGTGAAGACTCATGTAGGCAGAAGTGTTGAACATATTCTTCACCTGGTACTGTTGAAATTCCTGTTCTCTATAGGGAGATATGGTAGAAATGTGAGAGGTATCCATACCTTTTTCTCTGGCCTCTTTTATCTGAGATAGAGCAACATGCTCTCTAAACCTTGCCATGTTGTACAATCTATCTGCTTCAGCTTTATCTTCAGTTTCCTTATCTTCAATTTCTTGTACAGAAAATTGGCTATGCTTTCTTTCATAAACTTGATAACCTGAAGATCTTCCTTCCCAGTAAGAGGAGGAATGACCAGATGGCTTGGACCCAGCAGACTGAGATGTCCTGGATGTGGAAGAAAGTCCTCCTGCAGAACCTGCACCTGGAGGAGGTGGAGGAGGAGGGGGTTTCTTGAACACAGCAGGGTGATCCTTCTGGTATCTTCTTTCAAGCTTCCTTCTCTTCAACTCATTCTTGGAGAATTGCATCCAAGGTTGAGTTATTTCATGAGGCTTGAGATTTTTCTGCACATAATAGAGAATGTCATTTTTATCAGGCCTTTTGGAAGGGGCTGACAGCTTCTTGCATGGAGCTTTTCTTTTCTTGGATTTGATTTTGGCATTACTATCATCACTGTCATCATCAACATCAGAATTTGAGGATGAAGGCACATTCTCATACATTTCATCAATTTCTTTGTATGCTTCAATTCTTCTTTTCTCTAAATCATCATCAACATTCTTGACAGCAGCAGCAGCAGGCTCAGAAGAATAGGAGGGGGCAGAGGCAGAGGCAACTGGCATCTGTTCATCAGGAACTGCCTGTTCAGGAACAACAGGTTCCTGATCTGCCGTAGAGATAACTGGCTCTGGAACTGGAGACACTAGCAAATCTCCATGCCTGGCTTCCAAGTCTGGGGAATAGCAGACAATGGCCTTGGAGAGGTCTTCAGCTGATATTTTGGAAGATGGGTCTGAGCAGAGGGACTGAATGGTAAGCTGCAAAATTTGATCCACTAGAGGGGTGGATTTGAAAAAGCTGCTGGGAGGAACTTCTGAAGGAGGAGGAGGAGCACCTTCTGTGCTTTGAGCCAGGGAGACCAAGACTGTGCTGACATCAGCTAGGTCTGACCCTTGCTCTTCTGGAACTACTTCCTCTGGAGCTTCATCCTGGAACATCTCCCCCTGCCTAGACTCTGGGATACTAGAGTCTGGGCCCCCAGATGAAGGAAAAAAGGAAGAGGAATGAGAAGCAAGGTGAGAGAGAATAAGATTAAGCTTAGAATGCACTGGGGCTAGACTTTGATCAATAAGCTCCTGTAATTTAGAAGCTATGTGACCAAACACCTGGGTGGCTATTTGTGAGACATCCACAACCAGTACATCTGGAGTTGGGTGAGAAGAAGAAGAAGGGATGGAAGATGTGGTATGAGCACAAGAAGTGGATGGAGGAGGAGGAAGAGGAGTGAAATCTGATGGAATTTCATCCTGAGAAAAATCTGGAATGGAAGTGGCTTGAGGAGGAGGAGGAGAATTTTGAGGAGGAAAAGGTAGAGGTAGAGTGGAGAGATTTTCTGGAGGAGGAGGAGGAAGAAGAGAAGAGGAGGCAGGCTCTTCAGAATTTTGAAGAGTCTGTGAGAGAGGAGGAGGAATCTGGGGTGGGGGAGTAGCTATTACAGCCCTGGTGTCCTCAGAAGCTTGAACAGTTGGAGCCACTGGAGCTGATTTCTTCAGGAAAGTCCTATCCCACTTCTTGAAGAGAAGGGGAGTCAGTTTCTTTGAGGCATTAATGTCAACAGCAGTAGAAACTGAGAGGGCTGGACACTTGGCCTGAAGGAAGATTCCCAGAATCCTTCCATAGCCTACATTCCTTGAGGTCACTTTCTTTTTGATGGAATCAAACAGAGTCCGACCCCAGCTGATGTGCTTTTTCTCAATCAAAGAAGTCATGACTAGAAATTGCTGCCTGTTTATGTAGTCATGTGCTGAGCACTTCCCCATCAGAACCTTTCCCACAACATCTGCCAGGAAGGTGTATTCCACTGCAAAATCACGTTTAAGAAGATGTTTAGGGTTACTCCCAGAGTACCCCATCCTGTCCAGCATTAGATTGAATTCTTCCTCAATGAGTTCCAAATCATCATCTCCATTTTCAAATTCAAATATTTCAGATAAAACAGCAGCACTCAGAACAACTTCATTCCCTGAAACCTTTTCTGCAATTTCTGTGTCATTTCGAATCTCAGAAGTGAATGCCCATTCCTTTATCTCATTGATATGAATCTTGGGCCGGCAAGTCATAAACTTGCGCAGCTTTGGGTCTTCAAAGAGATTCAGAATGTTTGTGAAGCCTTCTCCTGACTGGGCAAACGATTCCAGATCAATGTCAAATCCCGTATCGAACTTTATTGAGGCGAGAACTCCAGCAGTGATCGACATTGTTCCTGCAAAGAAGGAAAAACGATCAAGTGCAAAGGGAACTGGAGGGAGATGAAGAGTTTGAGAGCGCAAAAGACAGAATCCAAACGAATAAAGATTAAATATTAGGGTTCGGCGAAGACGAGGGTTTGCGCGGAACGGATTTGACGAGAAGACACGTGTTAGCGGGAAATAAAAAGCTGTCTTTCGTCAATCCCGTTCGACGAATAGAATATTTCGTCGATCTCGTTCGACTAATTGCTTTTCAAAATTTCTTTCATAAGGAAGATAGAACGTCACAGACTTCGTTGATCGGGTTCGACGAAATCGAGACTTCGTCGATCGAGTTCGACGAAATCGAGACTTCGTCGATCGAGTTCGACGAAAATTTTTCAGAATTTCGGAAAGAAGCCCTGACCAGTTTGTCGGCCTCGTTCGACGAAAAAGATGTCGTTCGTCGAGCGCATTCGACGAATTTTCTGAACCTTAATATATTGAAAAATTATGTTGGGTAGAAAGCTTTGCCAATTAGATTGACTCCCCATTTATCATTCCAAGCTGATTTAGAAAGAATTGATGTTTCTTTTCATCCAAAGGCTTGGTGAAGATGTCAGCTCTCTGCAAATCAGTTGGTATGAAGTCTAAACATATTTTTCCCTTCTCCACATTATCTCTGATAAAGTGGTGTCTGATCTCAATATGTTTAGTTCTACTGTGGAGTACTGGATTTTGTGCTATTGATATTGCACTGGTGTTATCACAAAAGATTTTGGAATTATTTAGATTGTAACCATAGTCTAGGAGCTGGTTCTGTATCCACAAAATTTGTGAACAGCAACTGCCAGCTGCTATGTATTCAGCTTCTGCAGTTGATGTAGACACAGAGGTTTGTTTCTTACAAAACCAGGACACAAGCTTATCTCCAAGGAACTGACAAGTCCCTGAGGTGCTTTTCCTGTCTATTCTGCATCCAGCATAATCAGCATCTGAGTATCCAGTTAACTCAAATCTTGATTCTGTAGGATACCAGAGTCCTAGATCTGGACAACCCTTTATATATCTTAAAATCCTTTTTAATAAAATATAGTGAGATTCTTTAGGATTTACCTGAAATCTAGCACTAATACATGTGACAAACATGATATCTGGTCTACTGGCTGTTAAGTATAGAAGAGATCCCACAATGGCTCTATATACTTTCTGATCAACAGGTTTTCCTGATTCATCAGTGCCAACAGCTGCATTTGAAGGCATGGGAGTTTTCATGGGGGAGGCATCTGACATCCCAAATCTTTTAACAAGCTCTTTAGCATATTTAGATTGGGATATGAAGATGCCTTCTGTTGTTTGCTTAACTTGCAAACCAAGAAAGTAAGACAGTTCTCCCATGCTGCTCATTTCAAATTTTGAATGCATTAGATTTGAAAATCTTTTGCATAACTCAGAGTCAGTAGAACCAAATATTATATCATCTACATATATTTGTACCAATAAGGTTTCAGATTTATGATTTCTAAAAAACAGTGTCTGGTCTACTTTTCCTCTAGAAAACTTATTTTCCAAAAGAAAGTTTGAAAGGGTCTCATACCATGCTCTAGGAGCTTGTTTGAGACCATACAAAGCTTTATGTAATCTAAAAACATAAGAGGGTTGAGTTGGAGAAATAAAACCTGGTGGTTGTTCCACATATACTTTTTCTTTGATATCTCAATTTAGAAAGGCACTCTTAACATCCATTTGAAATACCTTGAATCTTTTGTATGCAGCAAATGCTAGGAATATTCTAATTGCTTCCAGCCTTGCTACAGGTGCAAAAGTCTGATCATAATCTATGCCTTCCTCTTGGCAGTATACATAATCAGCATCTGAGTATCCAGTTAACTCAAATCTTGATTCTGTAGGATACCAGAGTCCTAGATCTGGACAACCCTTTATATATCTTAAAATCCTTTTTAATAAAATATAGTGAGATTCTTTAGGATTTACCTGAAATCTAGCACTAATACATGTGACAAACATGATATCTGGTCTACTGGCTGTTAAGTATAGAAGAGATCCCACAATGGCTCTATATACTTTCTGATCAACAGGTTTTCCTGATTCATCAGTGCCAACAGCTGCATTTGAAGGCATGGGAGTTTTCATGGGGGAGGCATCTGACATCCCAAATCTTTTAACAAGCTCTTTAGCATATTTAGATTGGGATATGAAGATGCCTTCTGTTGTTTGCTTAACTTGCAAACCAAGAAAGTAAGACAGTTCTCCCATGCTGCTCATTTCAAATTTTGAATGCATTAGATTTGAAAATCTTTTGCATAACTCAGAGTCAGTAGAACCAAATATTATATCATCTACATATATTTGTACCAATAAGGTTTCAGATTTATGATTTCTAAAAAACAGTGTCTGGTCTACTTTTCCTCTAGAAAACTTATTTTCCAAAAGAAAGTTTGAAAGGGTCTCATACCATGCTCTAGGAGCTTGTTTGAGACCATACAAAGCTTTATGTAATCTAAAAACATAAGAGGGTTGAGTTGGAGAAATAAAACCTGGTGGTTGTTCCACATATACTTTTTCTTTGATATCTCAATTTAGAAAGGCACTCTTAACATCCATTTGAAATACCTTGAATCTTTTGTATGCAGCAAATGCTAGGAATATTCTAATTGCTTCCAGCCTTGCTACAGGTGCAAAAGTCTGATCATAATCTATGCCTTCCTCTTGGCAGTATCCTTGAGCCACTAGTCTTGCCTTATTTCTGACTATGATTCCTTGAGCATCCAATTTATTTCTGAATACCCATTTAGTGCCAATTACTGGATGATTCTTGGGTCTTGAAACAAGTTCCCATACTTTGTTCCTTTCAAATTGATTTAATTCCTCTTGCATAGCAGTAATCCAGTTGGGATCTTGCTCTGCATCTTTGATGGATTGATGTTCAATTTGAGAGAGGAAACAGGTGTGCAAATTATTTTGATTTGGTTGATTTCTTGTTTGCACACCCACTGAGATGTCACCAATTACTTGAGATCTAGGGTGATCTCTTATGTTGACATAATCAGTAGGGAAAATAACTTCTCCTTGAGCTTGTTCATTTTCTCTATGAGGAATTTCTATGTCCTCCTGAACTTCAGCATTAACAGCCTCAAGATTTGTAGGAATATTTGCTGTACCCAATGTTGGTGCAGTAGGACATTCTTCTTCACTGTCCTCATTAGGTAGTAGAGAAGGATTTATTAGATCCTCTTTCTGTAGAGTTAGATTATCTAACTTCTCACAGAGAATTGGTACCTGTGCATCTTGTGAGGTAGAGATATTTCTCTCCTTGCAACTCAAGTTAGTTTCATCAAAAGATACATGAATAGATTCTTCTATTTTAAAAGAAGATTTGTTAAATACTCTGTAAGCCTTACTGCTAACTGAATAACCAACAAAAATGCCATCTGAAGCTTTTGCTTCAAATTTTCCTAGGTGCTTCTTGTCATTATTATGAATAAAGCACTTACAGCCAAAAGCCCTAAAGTAATTTACTCTAGGCTTCTTCCCTTTAAGCAGTTCATAAGGTGTCTTGCCCTTTTGTTTATGAATTAAACTTCTGTTTAAAACATAGTTTGCTGTGCTGACAGCCTCAGCCCAAAAAGATTGGGGCAAAACAGCATCTGCAAGCAATGTTCTTCCAGATTCAATCAGTGTTCTATTTTTTCTTTCAGCTACCCCATTTTGTTGAGGAGTTCTAGGAGCTGAAAAGCATTGCCTGATACCTTCCTTCTCACAGAATTCTCTCATCAGAAGAGATTCAAACTCAGTGTCATGATCACTTCTGATCAATGCAATCTGAGTAGAATACTCAATCTTGATGCTCCTGAGAAAGTCTGTAAGAACCTTGAAGTTATCTGACTTGCTTCTCAGAAAGAATACCCAACTGAATCTAGAGAAGTCATCAACAATGATTAAAGTGTAAGACTTACCTCCCAAACTGTGTATGGGAAGGGGTCCAAAAAGATCTAAGTGCAGCAAGTACAAAATCCTAGGAGAATCACTCTTAGATAGTGACTTAAAGCTGCTCTTAGTCTGCTTTCCCAATTGACATGCCCTGCAAAGGCTTTCCTTCTTGTATGATCCAGAAGGTAGTCCCCTGACAAGGTTGTCCTTTGATAACTTGGCTAGGGTCCTATGGTTTACATGACCTAGTCTCCTATGCCACAAATCAGTATTTTTACTGACTTGGTTAAACAAGCAGATCTCAGGTTTGGCTGAATTAAAATTTACTAAATAAACATTACCTTGTCTATTTCCTAAAATAACAATATTATTTTCAGAAAAGATAATACATCTAGATTGGTTGAAGCACACTTGATATCCTTCATCACATAGTTGACCTATGCTGATGAGGTTATGTTTAAGTCCACTTACATAGGCTACCTTTTTAAATGTGATTGTCCCAATCTGGACTGATCCATAGCCTTCTGTTTGTCCCCAATTGGAATCTCCAAAAATCACTCTTGGTCCAACCTTTGCCTTATAGTTGATTAATTTGGCTCTTGTTCCTGTCATATGTCTTGAGCATCCACTGTCCAAGTACCATTGTTCCTTTGTGGTAGAATAGTCCTTTTTCTGCAATATAAGAAGGGTTAGGTGTTCTTAACCCAGGTTACCTTGGGTTGCTTCTTGTAACCTTGAAATGTAGAAATATATGAGACAACAGGTTGACCATGATAACCTAGAGGGTGATATCTTCTAGGAGGGATAATCCAATCACTAAAGGGATTCTTCAGTTTAGAAGAGGATGTATGTTGTCTGTCCTTAGTAAAATTGGCGTTCGACGAACTTTGTTGTGTTCGTCGACCTGGTTCGACGAACGATGTGGCATTCGTCGAGCCCTGTTTGCAGCAGGTTTTTTGCTTAGATTCAGGCCTTGGTTTTCGTCGATCTGTGTTCGACAAAACCTGTTGGTTCGTCGATCGCCGTTCGACGAACTTGCTTGAACAAAATTTGTTTCAGGAATTTTTCCTGTCTTGTATTGCTTCTTTCCCCTTTTCAGATACAAATTTTACTGGGGTAGATAACATATTCTTCTTCAAAAGAAGAGGTTGATTAGATGATGCCCCCAAGCCCAGTTTGCCATTCAGCCTGGCATTCACTGTGCTTGTGATATCCATCAGCTTGAGACTTCTTCCATTTAGAGAATTTTCTAGCTGCTTGGCCTCAGTTAGCTGTGTTTCTAGAGAACTCACTTGTTCCCTGGAAATCCTTAGCTCATTTTTGAGCTTAATGTTTTCAGTGGATATTCCATCCATCTTAGCTAACTTGTCTCTCAGAGAAATAATTTCTTTCTCTGATCTAATCATATCTTTACACAACTGTTTAAAGTCATCTTTAAACTGTTCTGAATGAAAATCAAAACTGGAAATTACCTCATCCCCATTAGTTTCAGATTCATCATCTGAGTTGTCATTTGATGAGGAGGCATTGATTGCCATCATGCAGAATTCCTTGTCTTCTGCTTCCTTCTCCTCATCACTGGAACTGGAGGATGACTCAGACTCAGTGTCACTCCAGGTTTCAGCAACAAAGCCCTTTTCTCTTTTCTTGTGGCCTTTTGATGAGTGTTTGCTGGAGTGTTCCTGCTCTTTTCTCCTACTTTTCTTGTGAGCTTCTGGACACTCAGTGAGGAAGTGTCCAGGTTTCCTGCAACCAAAGCATATTATCACTTTAGATGGAGTTTTATCATACCTTGGCTTTTCATTGTGCCTGTTGGGCTTTCTTCTAAAGTCCTTTCTTGCCATCTTGTAAAATCTCTTTGCTAAGAGACTCAGCATCTCCTGATCACCAATCTTGTCTTCTTCCTCTGTTGCATGAAAGGCAATGTTCTTCTCTTTCTTTGAGGATGAAGATGGAGAGGCTTCTGCTTCTCTGCTCTTTATCAGCTGCTCATAAGATTTGAGCTTCCCAAGGAGATTCTCAGTTGTAATCTCACTTAGTCCTCTGGCATCTTTAATTGGCCAGATTCTTGTGTCCCATGTGCTGGGGAAGCACATCAGGATCTTGTCATTAATTTCAGTGACTGTGATCACTTTCTCCAGGGTTCTCAGCTCATTGATGATGAGGCTGAGTCTGTTGTACATCTCTGCATCAGTCTCTGATTCTCCCTTTTTGAAATTCTCATACTGGGAGATCAAATGTGATCTTCTGTCCTTTCTCTCATCTGCTGATCTTGCCACCATTCTTGTGAGGGAGTCCCAAATTTCTTTGGCAGAGGTGCAGTCAACCACCTTCTGAAATATGTCATCAGACATGGTTTGTGCCAAGATATTCATGGCCTTTGCATCAGCAGTTTTCTGTTTCTTTTGTGTTTCTGTCCATTCTGGAGGAGGGACAGCAGTTGTGTCTGTTGTTGTTGAGGTTGATGCAGTTGGAGGTCCTGTCAAAATAGAATTAAAGATTTCCTCATCAATAGAATTCATGTAAAGTTTGATCCTTGCTTGTCATAGTGCAAACTTGTTCAGATTGCACATAGGAGGTCTTGTGCTTGAATATTCTTTGTTCTGTGCCATGGCTCCAAAAGAAAACCTTTAAAGTAGTCTAGATCTATCAGATCTGTTGGTTCAGGTGTTAGCCTGTAACAACCAACCCAACCTCTGATACCAATTGAAAGTGGGGATAGATCAAGATTACTCTAGGGGGGGGGGGGTGAATAGAGTATTTTAATATAATTTCACTTAGCCTAAACAAATTTGTTGAGAACAATTTAAGTTATTTAAGTATATGTGTAAGTGAGTGCAACACAGATATAAACACAAACTAAAACACAACACATACAAATAATAAAGACAAACACAGAAGACACAAGGATCTATAGTAGTTCCCCAGTCAACTTGGGTACATCTACTCTTCTACCACCCTGGTAGGAAATCCACTAGGGCCCTTTTTGATCAGGTGAGCCTTCACCACAGAGCTTTTGATCAGGTGCTCAAAACCACCACAGAGCTTTTGATCAGGTGCTCAAAACCAAAAATCAACTTTTAAAGGGAGTTACAACCCTGTACACAGTTATAAAAATAAGAGTATGTAAAGATGATGATGTCTTCTCTTTTCTCTAACAACAGAGAAGACTAGTGGATTGTTGAATGATTGTCAGATCTCCCCCTGTGAATAAGAGTAAGAAAAACAGGAGAGAAAATCTGCTCAGGGTGTAGGTCTTCTTGATCTTCAGAGTATCTCCAGCAAAAGTTCTCTAGAAGGATTTGATGCAGATGATTCCTAGAGATTAAGATTAGGCGACTGGAGAAGATGAAGACTTCAGAGAAAATCAGAGAGAGTTCTTGAGAGCAATCCCAACTTAGTAGCAAAAGATTATCTTTTTGTATATCTCCTGTATCTGTGTCTTCCTCTAGAATAAATAACAAAGATAATCTCTGGACGGGAGAGAGTTGATCCTCTTTCAAATTTTCAACTGGGCTGGAAAGGAATGAGACAAAAAGAAGGATTTTTCTCTGATAGAAAAGGAATACTAATATATTAAATTCCTTGAAACTTGCAATCTGCCTTATAGAATAATATGCACGCAGCCCTTAATTAATGCAGCAACGGTCATAAAATCTTTGAAAGAAAATACTGCAATAACTGACTGATATTATAATGAGAACAGCTGTCAGCCTTCATAAAGAATCCTGAGGATAACTCCAAAAAAATAATACTCTGAATAGAAGAGGTCACTGTATATAGAAACTCTGAAAAAGTTTGTCGACCAGAGGGAAAGTTCGTCGAACTTAAACTGGGAAGTTCGTCGAACACGAAGAGACTTTCGTCGAACAGAACTTTGAAATTCGTCGAACTAAGTTCGTCGAACGGATTCTGAATTCGTCGAACGTGTTCGAAGTTCGTCGAACACCTTGTCTTAGTTAATCTTCAAATCTCTTCTAGGCTTAGCCTATGACCCTTATACTATACATGATGGGTCAAAATAAATCCTATACCTAGAAATAGACATCCTTGCCCAAATCAGTAATAGGGTTGAACTATGTTCCAACAACTGCCACTTCTTCTGCTCAGTGATAAGGTCAGATTTCTCATGGCCAATATGAACATCTGAACGAGTGGAGTTTATGCGGCTTGTCTTCCCTCGAATATAGTGGGCCACGGTTTCCAGATCAGGCACATAATCTCTTCCTAGCATCTGAACTCTCTGAAATTCAAGTTCAGGGGGGAGACCAGAAAGCATTTCGAACACCCTCCGTTGCATAAGTTCCATCTTGTAATCTTCTACAGTCTGGATAGCAGAATATTGATCAAGTTCTGCCCACTTATGGGTCAGTTTGCTATAATATTCCTCAAAATCACTCATCCCTGCCATGTGGATCTGCTCAGTCTGGAGTTGATATATTCTAGCCAAGTCCTTCTTTTTTGAGTAATTTCGCTCGATTAACTCCCACATTTCCTTTGCAGTTTGACAGAACAGGAAGTGACTTGCAATCTTGGGTTCCATAGAATTGACAAGCCAGTTTATCACAGTAAGATTCTCACCTTCCCAGTCCTCATATAGAGGATCAGTCTTGCTTGGGGCCGGCTTGGATCCGGTGATAAATCCAAGTCTTCGACGACTCCCAATGAATATCCGCATAGATTGAGCCCATAGGAGATAGTTTCTCCCATTGAGCTTGATGTGAGTGACCCCTTGATTGAAGTCCATGTTAGAGCTCCCGCCACTGTAGTGTTTGGGTTGGTTAACGGCCCCTTCAGAGGCACTTGCACTTTTCAAGTTGTCCATACGGGCACACAAGATGGCTGGACCTTAGGGAACCCACAGGAAACAACAGCAGCAGGAGGCAGCGGCAGAGAAGGACCTTCAGGTCGGGATTGGTCACTGGCAGCAGCAGCAGGACCTTCAGGTCGGGATTGGCCACTGGCAGCAGCAGCAGCAGGACCACGACAGCAGCAACAGCAGGACCACAGCAGGATCACGCGAGCGGCAGGGACGGAGCTTCAGGACGACGACAGATCACGACGCTCCAGTACGACGGCGGGAGCAGGACGCGGCGGCAGGGACGGAGCTTCAGGACGACGACAGATCACGGCGTCGGAAGCAGGCTCCAATCGATCAACGACGGGATCGGCTCGAGACGATGACGGGATCGGCAGCAGGCACCGAACGACGGGCTTGGCACGTTCCGACGAACAGATCTTCAGAACGACAACAGAGGACGACGAGAACGCACGCAGACGAAGAGGATAGGAGGAACGCACGCCGAGCCTTCAGGTCGATGGGAAGAAGCTCCCCTCTGATACCATGTTGAGAGCGAGAGAGCAAACCTTAGGGTTTTTTCCTTCTTCTCGTTTGCCCACCAGGGCCCGATTCTTTAACTCATTTAGTCACCTCCTTGGATACACTCACCACCCGGTGAGGGGGTATTAGTTTGTATTTTAACATGGAGGGCATCCAATTCTGGGGCTTCTTCCTCCTCTGGACAACTCTGGATAGCTTCCAAAGTTCTTCAAGGTGCTTAGCTTCAGCTTTGGCTTGGGAGGGGAAGCGCTCTTAGATCTTCCGGGTGTGTGGTGGGACCTTCGCGCTGCAGCCAAGGGTCAGTGCTTAGTTCTGAGTTTTCGGTCAAGTTCTTCCACGGGCCAAGTACTAGCTGCCCCCTTGTTTGGGTCCGAACTCCTCGTTGGGCCGATTCTCGGTTCCAACATATATGAGTCATTCCTTTTATTATGTTTATTTTATATCGTTTTTTAGATTTGCTATGCTCTTAATTAGTTCTTCTAGCTGGGGGTCTTCTTTATACCAGGTATTTTTTATTTGTAGTAAGTCAATTTTCTTATGTAGGTGGATTAATAATTGTATTATGGTATTATTTTGTTGATTATATTTTTTGAACTGATAGATGTAGTGTCATAAGTAGAAAGCCCCGCCGGATTTGGTAAATATTTGCTGGTGTGTCTTACTGCTTCTTTATTGTCTTCTCTTTCCATTATGGTAATATTAATTTCTTAACCTCGCTTAAGAGTTGTTCGATTTTATCATAATTTTGTTTTTTTACTGGAGAGCCCGTTTATTGATTTTTTGGATAATTAAACTATTATGTTTTTGTTGATACTTTTATGTTGTGTTCTTAAATTGTTATGATGTTCTAGCTCTTGAAGTTTTTATAATATACTAGCCAAATGGTTTTGAATATATTGTTGGTTAGTACATGTTTCTTGTAATATTTTATTATTGTTAGATAAGTGTGGATTTTTTATTGGCAAATATTCATATATTTAATATTTGAAATTTCTAGGGTGGTTCCTAGATTAATAATGATGTCTATTATACTATTTAGTTGTTTATCCGTACACCATGAAGTTCATGAGGGTAAATTTTATTGAAATAACAGACATGTTTAAACTCATTGTCTTCACTAACGATATTTCTATTTTTTCAGAATAATTCTAAATCTAAATAATGGAATTTTCTTAAGTCTTCTTTACTTACAACGATTATGTCAGAGTACTAGTTTAAGAACTTACAACTCTTAAACTCACTCTTTACTTCTCCCTTTCTGCTCTTGGTGTTCTCGTCCATGCCTTAGTCAGCTTGCTGTTCGAACCAAAACTGCACCAAGTCCACACTTGCTCAAGATGGAGAAGGAGGGGGGGGGGTGATTGTTGAGGTGGTCGGTTACTTTGAGTCACGATTGAAGGAGTGAGAGGGGAGAAAAAGAGATGGAGATTGGAGGTCTCCTGAAGGGAGATGGCGAGGTCTCCTAAAGGGAGATCGCCTGGAAGAGGCTGCTACAAAGAGGTCTCCGCGGTCTCAAAACTGGAGAATGCTCAAGTCACTGGCTGAGGGTTGGAAACTCTCACAAGTCCCTTTTCTGGTACCCCTGCTCCTCTATTTATAGACGCGGGGGCCTTCCCAAACGGGCAGGTTTAAAAATAACGGGCTGCCCGGATCTGCTGAGACCGCTTAGATCGCTGAGATCGTCGAGATCGCTGAGATAGCTGAGATCGTCGAGCTGAGACCGCTGAGATCATCGAAATCGCTGAGATAGCTGAGATTGTTGAGCTGAGACTGCTGAGATCGTCGAGATCGCTGAGATTGCCAGGCATAAGATGAGATCACCTGAAATAAGCTGAGACCGCCAGGGGCAACGCCGACGTTAAGTCTAACGCGGGGAGTTAGCTACTAAGACCGATGCGATCACCTGGGACATGCTGAGACTGCCAGGTACAAGCTGAGATCACCTGGAATAAGCTGAGACCGCCAGGGGCTAATGCCGACGTTAAGTCTAGCGCGGGGAGTTAGCTGGTGAGACCGCTGCGATCACCTGGACATGCTGAGACCGCACGGGACTTGAAGGAGGTCGCCAGGAGCCAAAACTCTCAATCGAGCTAACGTCGGCGTTATGTCCTAACGCCGGGCGTTAGCTACTGAGATCGCAGAGATCACCGAGATCTCCGGGAACAGGCCGAGATTGCCTGGGACAGGCTGAGACCGCCTGGGAGCAGGCTGAGACCGCATGGTACCTGAAAAAGGTCAGCTTGGAGGGGATCACCGATTTCTGGGTAAACACTTGCAACCTTCTCCTTTTATAAATGGAAGGAGGGCTTGTACAGCTTACGACATTCTGTAGAGCCACAACACACCGGCACACTTTATGAATATATCAATCAATGAAGCCAACTCAAAGGTCAGACTCTGGAATCAGATAGGGCTTCGACAATGAGGTCATCTGTTTGAACGAGTTTCAGAGCAGAAAGGGGGAAGTCTATCAGTTATTATCCCGCTCCTTGGAATTGCGGGAGTTGATCTCTTGAAGTTCGAGACAACCAATCTAGTTGATTGAGCGGGGGAAAGTCTCCTGGCGGGGACAAGCCATTTCTCATTTCATATATGAGGTTGTAGAACTGATTCGAAGATATTCATCACTAGTTCACTTAGCATCAAGGCATGGAGAGATACTATAAGGCTAAACAAAAGAAGGGGGGGGGGGGGGGGGGGGGAGGCGCGGAGTAAGAAAGTTTTCAAATGAGAAATGAAGAAAGCCAACCTGCTTTACTAAAGCGAGTATGCACATGCAATTGCGGTCATTTGAGCATTGCAAGCAGGTTAGCTTAATTACACAAAAAGAGGAAAATCTCCATGACACAAAGAAGGTCCAGAAGCGGGGTAGTAGAGGAATTGGTCGCCCTGTTCATTTCAGACTCGTGTTCTTAAGAATGTAGGCTCGAATCCCGCCCGCATGAAGAAAAAATTTTCTTCGCATGACTGCTTTTTTACTGAGAAAAGGTTGAGGTTTCTTCGAAAGAGGTTCCGCGAGGGGAATCTGAAAAAACTCTGATCAATAGGTGCAATGAGAATAAAAAAAGAATAAGGGATATTGCCCATTTCTCCAAATCAACCGAGTGTTATCTTAGACAGAACACGCTCTTTGGGGAATATATAGATAGGGCTCCTAGTCATTCGGTTTCCTTCGAAAGCCTTCAGCTTTCTTCAGGTGCAATCCTCAATCAAGGAAGTCTCCATATCAATCTTGTCGAGAACTAGAAAGTTCGCGACTGGTTCACTCTCCCTCTGCTCACAATCCTAAAGGCCGCCTGCACGACGAAGATGATGAAATTGCTTGTAACATGCTGAATACCGCTTTTGGGGTAAAATGTAGGACATGCTATGTTAGCCTATCCGGCTTTAGAACGGTTTCAATCGCCCGATAACGATCTACAAAGAGCGCGTAGATTGGAGAAGAGTATGGGTCAGTCGCTCACTCCTTTTGAAGAAGCCTAAAAGATCTTCTTTCTCAGGCGATTTTTACCGAACCATCCTACTGTCATTAGTTCTACCAGCTGAGCTACCATAGAGACCAAAAGTCAATTAATGGCCTTGTGCACGGTGGACGCGCGTGCTTGTGTCAGACCAATAGAGGGAATTGTCGTCCGCCTCCAGATCAGACCACCACAACCTGATCTGCGAGGGAGGGTTCAAATGCTCATCTTTCCACCAGTGAGAGACATATCTCTAGTATTACCTCAGCGATAGATGAAAGATCATCTCGTTCAGGAAAAGAAAGATAACCCTTCAATCTATATATGTTAGACCATGCATAAATCTATCTAGTCTAGAGGCTCTTCGAGAACTGACTCTCTGTTCTCTAGCTTGCTTATTGCACTTTAACTACTGAAAAAGCATAAGCAACAATCTCAACAGAACCAAGAAGGATATACTTTCTCTTAGAGGCTTCCATTGTCCTTAGCGCATCAAAATCAAAACTCTCAGAATCTCATAATACACACTTTCCGCTTATTATACCATACCTCGTCTTTGAGGCACGAAAAGTCCAGCTAGCATGTTGTATTATGCTCCCACCCATTAGACAAAAGGCATCGATCCCACTACTGCCTTTAGAAAGAACCGGCGAAAAGGCCCCAAAAGAGATGACTGTTGTCTAGCATGGTGGTCATGTAGCTTATGGAGTGGAAGTACTGAAATTAATTCGTTATTGTAAAAGAAAGAAACACAATTTTCACGAAACTCCATCTGCCCTCATACTCATAAACCTCTCCTACTCAACTATACCTTCCCTCTATCACTCATATGGTCTTACCTGGTGGTATCAAATTCGACTGACCAAAATCCACTGAACCTATTCTTTTTACGACATTCACGAGCTTTCTCTCTTCCCTTAGTAAAGACTTCAGCCTCTGAATGCACCACACACTCATGCGACAACTACACTCCTTTTTCTTTCCTTTTAGATAGTCTCGAGTCCATATAGACAGCAATGCGGGCTCAATACAAAAAAGGCATTTCCTTTTTTTTTTCTCTTAGTCGTTCGAGCGACAACTTAAGTTGCCACGTTCATCGAGAATCAAGAAAGAAAGATCATGAAGAGAGTCATTCCCATCCTCTGTCCCACTGGCTTCAATGCTTCATGCTCCCTGAAAATCACCACCTATCACCTCCTTTCTTTTCTTAGTAAAGGCTTCATACTCCCAACTTCTCACCCTTTACTTAACACAAACCAAATCCCAAATGGTCTAAACGGCCATTTCTCTCTTCTTTACCTCCTCTTCTCTGCCTCCTCTTTACTTAGCGTCTCACCCTAATTTTAATACCTACTTTCTTTTCTTTCTCTTTGTGGACAACTCCTTCGTTCTGTGCAAGTGAAAGGCATGTTGTGCCGTGTGAACGGCTTTCATTACTGTTGAAAGGTGGTCTTTACGTGAGTAGTGGGGTTCTGTATTGAGGCACTAGGTTGATTGGTGTGGATTTGGCAGCGTTCTCTCTCGAGCAAATCCCGCTTAGGCAACTACTATTCTGGCTCTATAGTATCATCCTACGTCATCCCCGCCTCCGGCCACTCATCCGACGACTCTACCAATATTCTACGGGTTTCCCGTAACATGGTGTCTTGAATATTGTCTGTAACTACCCTTATAAATTTTTAAAAACAATTCCCTTTTAGCATCGTCTTATGCCGCTGTAATCACCTGTCTTATGTAATTGATTTATTAAAAGGCATAGTACCTATATCCTGCTGAGAGATAAAACTCACCAGTGGATAGCAACGGTTCTAAAGCATATGCAATCAAATAGTACTATGCACACAAAAAACCTTGCCTAGCTTTAATGGTTAAACTATCGAGCTCATCTCAGAAGAAGAGATTATTTGGATGAATACCTTATCTTCCATCCAACCTTAGATGGCACACAATGAGTGATCATGCACATGCATAAGAATGTAAAATCATAAGTTTTTATCAATTCATGTTTTGTGTTCTTTTAGTAAATAGAAATTTAAAATATGGTTCGTAAAGTTTTTGTTAATATATCTTGTGTTGGTGCTTAAATGGGATCCCTAATAGTGAACGAACTTCTGGTTGAGCTTCTAGAGTTGAAGGTGCGGCAATAACCATTTAATTCCCATTAAGGTGTGTTTTGAAGTCCTTGCTATTGAAAAAAGATTTGATTAATACTTGTTATGATACATACAAGATCAATGAGAATAATCTTCCAATATTTATTTTTTGAATGTATGGATTTGTTCCGGTAAGCGAGACAACCACTCAATAATATTTTTCCACGAGAATTAGAACCCTAAACCATCAGGCATTAAGCCATGCACTTTGTTTCCCGCCAAAGGTTTTGCGTCTTTGAGCTACTAGACCTTTGAAGGCTTTCTAGTTAAATATTTGGATGGCCTTTCAAGCACTTTTTTCTTCTTTTCGTAATAGGAAGACCGGCAGGTTTGTTGATGGGAAACTCTAATCCTAGCAATAAATTGTGGCATCTTTCTTCATTTTTTTGATAAAGATAACCATAATCAAAATGGAGGAAAAAGAGGATCTTTTTTGCCGTCTTGTCGTTATCTCTTTCATGAAATCTGTACCTTTGCTGCTGCTTCGATTGTTGACGACACTTCTTTCAGTTGCATTGGTCAAGGGAGATGCCAGTCTTCAACAACATTCACTTATGAAGGTGTGAATCAGTTGATCAAGACTGCCTCTGCTTCTAGGCACTCTAAGACACCCTCACTTGTATTTGGATCAGATGCTGGTAAGTGTAAGCTTTCTTATGAAACCTCTCTCTCTCTCTCTCTATATATATATATATATATCTACACACACACACACTTGTGTGTATATATATACACTTGGTATATATTTATACGTGTGTGTGTGTGTATATATAGTCATTTACCGGGACCTCCCCTATAAGTTTGTAAAATTACAAGTTGCACCCCTCTATCTCTTGAAATTACGAAAACCTCACATGTAAGTTTATATTTCATACGATGCATGCACAAAAATACCCCTTGAAGGATAGATGGGTGCAACCTATAATTACGCTAACTCTCAATGGAGGTTTGGGTAATTAATAGTATATGTACGTGTGTATGTGTGTAGGAATAATTATTATAACTGCCATGCGACTTTGCATAATTACATGGACCTCCCCTACTTTTTAAAATTTGCAAGACATCTTCTCTAAGTTTATATTATTAACATACATGTATGTTAACGATATAAACTAAGAAGGGAGGTGTTGGCAAATTTTACAAGTAGAGGGGAGGTGTTGGTAATTTTAAAAAATGGAAGAGGTGTTCCTTGTAGTTATGCAAAATTGGATGGGAGGTCCCTATAAATGACCATATATGATATTGTATTTACATCATCGCACTGCAGGGAATACAACTAACTCGGATGAAGTTTGTGCTCTAGAGCCCGAGCCTACTAGTACACAGTTTACTGGCAAGTTGATTTCCCAAAACTGCGGGTGCGGCGTGTTGGATGAAAGCACCAAAATAGGACGAGTTTCTTCTCATGCTAACTGCTCTCGCATTGATACTTCTACTGTAAATAGCTTTACCTCATCACCCACTACCCCGGCACGTGCTGGTAGAGCAGTCCCTAAGGATAATTCTCATTCAACCAACACCTTAAGCAGCCAATTGTTGGAAGATACAAATTCGGAACATACAGAAGCTTCTACTTATAATAATTCCACGCGGTTCACGCAATATTTTCACGAAGATTATTGCAATGTATCGGAACTCGATGACTGCCGTGAGTTGACTGAGGCTGTCACGGACGCGGACAGCGTCGGCAGCCACTGCGAGAGAGGAAAGTCGGAGGATGGGGACAGCGAAGATGTCCTCGGAGGAGTATTCGCCTATTCAGAAGAAGGTATTACTCTAAATCCCTCTGGTTTGATCACTCTGGTAAAAGGATCTCTGATTGTGTTTTTTTTTTCAATGATCTGTGAATCAGGTTGAGCTGATTTGAATTATTTATAATAGTGGTCGAAATGTTAATATGTGAAGAAAGAAGGTCGCCAATTTCATTCCGCGCGTCTCTCTTCTAAGCGATGCTAATCGTTGTTTGAGAATGACGAAATCTCGCATCATCTGAACGAACGATGTCTGTAAGATGGTCATTGCTCATCTGATGTTTGGAAGCCTTGATGCTCTTTTTATTCTCTTTTTCTTTTTGTACATTTGTAGATGTGCATTTGTAATTGATAAAACAGGCAACAACTGGGACATGTGGAAGCTCCATGTCATGATGTACAGAAGTCAACTGTTAAAGAGGATCTTGTTCTTCTGATTCATGGAAATGATCAATGCTCTGTGGAACAGATTTTTTTTTATTCTTTATATATATGTAAGTCATTCTATAGTATTGCTCTATGTTGTTTGCATGCAATCAGGTTTTTGTATTACCCCCAGAAGTGGATAGTGTGATCTACTGATAGTCTCCATGATTCCTGAAGGTGCTGGTTTATGTTCAGATGCATTGCATTTTAGGCTCGGTTTGAGATGGTGCTGGCCATGGAAAAAGTTCTATTTCACCGCCACCGTTGTTTTGGATGTGTTTGGTTTTCAAGTGGTGGGAAATTGCTTGTGTCAAAAAGGTATTTTCAGGACTTTTTGGAAATCAGCGAACCCACTTCCAGAAATGCTAAAAGTAGCTTTTTACGTTTTCATGCTTCACACCTCGTAGGTCAACATCCCCCTTCTCCTCCTGCTTTTCCAACCGTTGCTTTTCAGACAACTCTAATCTCAACACTAGTTTCAGACCAAAACTTTTCCTGCAGCCAAAGCCGTCCCAAATAGAGTTCTAATTTGTTTGAAGTCTGTTATGCTGAGCCGCCTTTCAGTTTAAGCATGATCTATTTGAAGCCAACATATTTATAATATGTGGTATTTTGAAAAATTCGAACGCATTCAAAAGTGATGTATGTATGACATGGTATAGGCCCTCAGAACAAGTCACCAAAGATACCATACCATGTGAATATATCATACCATGCTAAGAGAGTAATTGCTCTTCGACTACAAACATATTCACGAGGCTGGACGATGTCACTTGACACGGGCCCTACTGATGCCAACTTGACACTGCCCTACAGATATAGGGCATCTTTCAAATCCTGAGGTGATATGTACATCCAGTGAATGATCTCCATTGGATACAACTTGGCATTACCATTAGAATATCAATGTCAAGTGGCATCAGGCTACCTTGCAGGTTGTCATGACATTTTATGTAGCTATATAAACCTTGTTGAAGTGAAGTCATTTTGGACGGAGTTTGAATGGATTTGTGGAGGGAGAGTGATTTTTGTTCTCGTCCGTTCGAGTATATACTCGCAGGAGGAGTTAGGATCGTCGTGTAGACGATCTGAACTCGTAGTTGCGTTTAGTCCAACGGCGGAATATTATTTTAATGTAATTTATTTATGCATATTTTGTGTTTTACAATCACAACTATTCGTGAGAGTTTATAAATATTTTATGAATATTTTGTGAACATATCATTAATGATATACTAATTTATAGCACTTTGTTCGGTTTTAATTCTACTTAGAAAGGTATATTCGCTAGACATTTAATTGAAACAGTTTCTCTTTAGTTCAAATAGATCTTGCTTGTGTTTTTAACTCATAATTTGAATTGTGCGTGATTGTGAATTCATCTACACATTTTGGAAGGCAATTGTTATAAGCACACTAGTTTTTGCTATTCGCACACCAATTTTTATGAGTTATTACGCGCCTTTTGAAAATACGCCTTGTCCATGCATTTTTAGGAAAAAATGTTCAACATGAAAATTGTAGATATCGTCGAAATCTACAATTTTCGTGTTAGAACACTTTTCCTAAAAATGCACGCACAACGCGTATTGCCGCCCTGATCGTAACTATATCGAATTTTTGATGAATTTTTGAAAATACGCCTTGTACCTGCATTTTTAGGAAAAGTGTTGAACACGAAAGTTGTAGATCTCGACGAGATCTACAATTTTCGTGTTGAACACTTTTCTTAAAAATGCATGTACAAAACGTATTTTTAAAAGGCGCGTAATAACTCATAGAAATTGGTGTGCGAATAGCCAAAACAGGTGTGCTAATAACAATTGCCTCTCGGAATTTAATGCAATTGAATGTTGGATTGCTGCATTAGCATTACATTATTTTATGTTTTCCCACATCACTGCACTTGCGCTTATTCATTAGAGTCATGATAGGGCATGCTCACACCATGACCTCCACCTTATCCTGCGTTGTGTTCTCTCAATGAACAATTCAGTGGGGGTTCAACAATATACAAATGGTGTTAGTTGCGGGGGTTGACGCATATCAGGATCCTCTCCATTTCGTCACATTTCTGACGAAATGGAGGGGATCCATTTCATGGCTCAGATCTACTGTCTCTTGATCCGACGGGTTCAGTTTTTCCCATTCTTTTATAGTTTTTTTAATCTCAATAAATCTCCACCACTGGATATAGGTTGAAGTATTTTGATCCATTCGATGATGAAATGGAGAGAATCCGGATCCGGTTGACGCTCATTAAAATAAAGCTTTTTTTTTTGTTTAACATTATTCTCCATAGCGAAGATCTATAGTTACTTGTGGGTGCAACTTTGTGTGATTTTGTGTTTCTATTTTAAGCATCATGTGGGCATTTGTCATTGCAAGTATTTGGGAAAGCGCTGCAATATACGAAAAAAATGATTTCGAGTTGGCTCTAATTTTCTTGGAGTTAAATTTGTTAGTTAAAGAAGGAATCAAAATAATATCTATATTTATTAAGAAAATAAATTCATGTAACACCATTAAGTGAAGTAGAGTTTTTCAATACATTTTTTGATCACATCAAAATAAATACAATATTGTAAAATAAAATAAACATAGTAGGCTAGAATCAATAACTATCAACCAGAAAAGTATATTAGAGCAATTAAAACGTAAAATAATGTATGTATGAGCTCACAGTGGTTAAAAGTAGGGAGTAGTTAAGTGCATTGCTATTTTGGCTTGGTGCACTTCAATTTTAAGTAAATTTAGATCTCATTTTCTTCCCAAAACACAGCTAGGTGCACACATTTGAGCGCACTGTAGCCGCTCCTCCCCTCCAGCCCGCGACTTCGTTTCCTAGCGTTCCCTCATCTGCGATCAATCACCCCCTCTCTCGTCTGGCGACGATCCGCCCTTCGTGGACTCTCCCGTCGCCTCTCCCTCCCGCGAGGATCCGCCCTTCCCGTGAGCGACCCAGATCGACATTCGAACCCTTCGCCGCCTCTCCCATCGCCGCTTCCGCCGCCTTGTCCTGTCTTTTTCATCGCCGCCAGCACTTTGCCCTTCGCAGAAGTTTGTAAGCCTCATTCCCTCTAGTATTTGGTCTTCCTTATTATTTCTTGCCGATCCGAATGTTTGTGCCAATCCGCTGCTTGTTTTTCTTATCTGTAGATCTTGGAATCTTGTAGAACTTGGAGCTGTAGATCATCAAAGTATGCAAAATTATGAAGTGTGTGCATTCTGTGGATTTGCAAATGTAATAATATAGATGTCTGCTCCTGCATGGTTGATTATGGCTACACATTCGGTTTTTGTAACCTGTGTTTTATTTGCTCTGATCTTCTTGGCTATATTTGAGACTCATAACATAAAAAAATTCATTTTTTGGATTAAAATTAAGCTTAACTAGTACTACAATATTATAAACTTTACATTTTTATGATTATCAAACCAAGTATTATAAACTTTACATTTTTATGATTAAAATCAACACCTCTGTTGTGCTCCTCTGCAGATCCTTTTTCTGCTCCAGGGCATGTTAAAGATATTGATAGAATTTTATTGAGGAGCTTCTCTGAACACGTCTTATTTCATTTAGTCATAACTCAATAGTTAAGTTATAACATTGTTGCTGTAATTTATGTTGCTCTTCTATTACTCCTCTAATTGACAATTTATGATTTGATTCAATGGAATTTAACGTTATCCTAGTTGGTTTGTTGTTATAAAAAATACGGTGCCCTTAACAATTATGTGTACCCTTATCATAGTGCGGTGTTTTAACAAAAAAGTAACCTAGCCAAAATAGTAGTGCACTTAACAATTCCGTAAAAGTATTATCATTATCAAATACTTCACCGGGAAGACGAAAGATCTCTCTCTCTCTCTCTCTCTCTATATATATATATATATGTATATTTTTATTGGAAATAATAATAATAATAAATAGCATTATAGTAATAATTTAAAAAAAAAATTAATATGTTAGGAGTGGAGCCGTTCTCAATCCTATAACACCACGAGAGCAATGTGTCTACTGATGCACTTATGCGGTTATGCCCCTCCTGCTGAAATGATTAGACTAGTCATAGAAGCGTCGTTAGATGTGTTTGATGCACGACCAAAGAGGCTTGCGCAATCTCCCACTCCTGATGTGGTCCTGATACCGGTTGTGGCAGTCGAGCCGCGGTTAGCTGAACCGCGAGTACGCTGTTAGCAATTGAAGCACTTTCTGAGCTTCAATCCTTCGTCTTTCTCGGGCACTGAATCCACAATGGAGTTCGAGGGCTGGTTGTTAAGAATTAAAAGGACCTTGACGGCATCGGACACTGAAGAAGATAAGATGGCCACCTTGGTCACCTTCCTACTGATCAGGGAGGGAAGACTCTGGTGGAATGAAGAATTGATGCACAAATATGATGTGCGACAACTTAGGGTGCGTTTGAGAAACCAGGCCGGCACCGTTTTGGCCGGTTTAAAATGGTGTCGGAGGCCGGCGAGGTGTTTGGAAAGGCCCGTTGTAAAAAGGCCGTTTCGAAAAGGCTCAAAACAACCGTTTTGAGGCTAGCAGATTGAGCACCAGCCGCTCCCTCCGTTCGCCGTTTTCACGTGATCTTCCTCTTCCGGAGTTCGCGGGTTGAGCATGGATGAAAATTCCTCACAACAGCCATTAATGGCGAGCAAGGGATTGGGTGCCCTAAGGAATCGGGTGCCCTAAGCAAGGAAAACCTGCCATTAATGGCTAGCAATGAATGAGTGCTCTAAAGTAATTAATATTTTAATTTAATATTTATTTTATAAGGGAAACCCCGAATTAATTACATAATTAATATTCTAATAAATAAATTAATACTCTATTATTTGATTAATTAATTAATATATTTATCATTTGATTATAATACAAGTGATAATATAAGTAAAATATAATTTTGGATATAATTTAAATAAGAGAGGAGTGATAATTTTTAAACCGCCACCAAACCAGAGGGTATCCAAATAGAACCTCAGTTTTGAAAATTCAGTTTTAAAAATACAATTTTGAATATCCCTTTTGAACTGCTCCCTTATAAAACGGCACAGGTATCTAAAATTTCATTGGGAAACTTCCCAGTCATTCCTACAAAGATACCCTCTGTCCAGTGCATTGCACTGCAAAACCAATTCCTACGTCTAGCATATAAACATCACACATTAGACGAATATCGACACGAATTCACCAGACTTGGCCGCTATACAAGAACAATGTTGGAAGATAAGGAAACCAAACCAAGAAGTTCTATGAAGGACTGCGATGACTTAAGGTTTCTACTTGCGGGTTCGATGACTTTTGGTTTTCACGTCCTAGTGGAGACGGTCAGATCTCTGGAGATGGACTTGGAGAGTGTCTGGCGCAAGAAAGGCTTTAATGTCAAGAAGTCAGAATTCAAAGTGTCAACCTCTTAGGCAAAGTCTGAGAATAGGAGGCAAAATAAGAAATCAAAGTTTACGGAGATGACTCCCTCTGCTGTTTCAGGGGTTACAACTGCATGAGGCCCTTTAACCTGCTATACTTGTGGGAAAGTGGGGCACATGGCCCAAGCGTATCGAAGTGATCCTCCGAAGACGGAGAGTCGAGCATTGGAGAACACTTGTGCTGCGGGTCCAAGCTACGTGGAGAACGGGAGGGCAGTGGAGTCTTCCACTTCCCAATATCCTCCGACCCATCCGAGAGTTTAATCCCTTGGCCAGCAGGAAGCCATTCCTCAAAGTGATGTTGTGATGTATATGAGTTATTTATTAGTTCACATAGCTTAAAATGACATATATCTCATATGTGATTTTATGCTTTACGTGTTTGTCATTAGGATTTATCATAATCTTTAACTATCCGGCGAGATATCTCTTCGACAAGGTGTCGACGGAGCGGCCAATGATGATGGACGACAAGAGAGATTAAGACGCGTACAATATTAAACTTTGCAATAAGAGAAACAGTCTCCTCATAATCAAGGTCATGTTGTTGAGCAAAACTTATAGTAACAAGACAGACTTTGAGGCAGTCAATTGTCCCATTAGGATTGCTTCACGGTGAAGACTCACTTACATCTAACCGTTGAATAATTAGAAGGAAGGGGAACATGGTCCCAAGAATGGTTGGCCCAAAGCGCAGTCATTTCATCATCCATTACCGCCCACCACCCTGGATACTCAAGAGATTCATGTACAGAAGAGGGAGTGGAAATAGAGGACAAAAAAGTTGCGAACCTGCGCACATCGGAGGAGAGACGGTGCAAGCAAGTATAATTAGAGAAGGATGTGTTTTGGAGGACGTGGTCGAATCAGTAGTTCATGAAGAATAAGTAGTAGACAGGGGATGTCGCAGGGCACCAGATTGAGGACGACGACATGAGTAGACACGAAGAAAAGGGGCCGAGGCAGGTGGTAGTGTCGGTAGTAGGGAAGAGTTAGTAGAAATAAGAAGACTTAGTAAAGCAGGAGGTAGCATAGGCGTGGGGGATGATTGATGGAAAGATTGTGGTTCTCCATGAAAGTCACATTAGCAGACGTAACCATCTTTCGAGTGGAGGGAGAGTAACAAACATACTGTAACATCCCGACTTTTATTGGGTCACTAGACCCTAGTGGACCCAATAAAAGTAACCCCAAAAGGTAGAAAGTGACCCGATTAGGGGATATTGTGCTAAGAAACTCCAAATTGACTTCCGTCAGTTCCGTTAGACTCGTGTAATCAATACGAGTGTAATGGAACTCGTTCCGTTCCAATCCGAGGTCGTTTGGAGAAAATGACTGTTTTGAGTATCGTTGTGCGTCACAACTAAGTCATTGGGGTACAATGACCAAACGTGCTTCAAATTGACTACCGTCAGTTCCGTTAGACTCGTGTAATCAATACGAGTGTAATAGAACTCGTTCCGTTCCAATCCGAGGTCGTTTGGAGAAAACGACCGTTTTGAGTATAGTTGTGCGTCACAACTAAGTCGTTGGGGTACAGTGACCAAACACACTCCAAATTGACTCTCGTCAGTTCCGATAGACTCATGTAGTCAATACGAGTGTAATATAACTCGTTTCGTTCCAATCCGAGGTCGCTTGGAGAAAACGGCCGTTTTGAGTATAGTTGTGCGTCACAACTAAGTCATTGGGGTACAGTGACCAAACACACTCCAAATTGACTTCTGTCAGTTCCGTTAAACTTGTATATCCAATACGAGCGCAACGAAATTCGTTGCACTTCAATCCGAGGTCATATGAGGAATATGTCCATTTTCAGGTTTTGCAGGCCGCCACACCCTATGGTCGTTCAACCCACCACCTCCCGATCCCCCCTCCATCAGGTGGACAGCCTTCCCCTCCTCCTTCCCACTCCGCCAGCATCATGCGCGCCACCTCACATCGCCGGAGCACCGCCAGGACCACCCGAGCTATGCCCAGGCTTGGGTGGTGGCCAGGGCGCAAGGGTATCACCCCCAGCGCCGGTGGTGGCGCTGGAGAGCAGGGCCCCACTCGGGGACCCTCGCCCCAGTGAAGGGAGGCAGCAGGGCTGCCGGAGAACGCGCCTCCAGCGGTGCCCGCAAGCCCCCTCTCGGTTTACTTTTCCTGTACCGCTTCGGCGAATGTTTTCGGCGGCGGCCAGCGGCGCCTGGCAGCCGAACCAACACCTGGCCGCCGGACCACCACCAGAGGCAAACCCCACCACCGGCGACCCGGCGGGGGCAGTGGGAGGCCCACCTAGAGGGAGGGGTGGCGCGGCATCGGCCAGCATGGCCCATGCAACCCGCGTCACCGCTCCTTCCTCCTCTCTAAAATCCGACGTTGGTCGGCGGCGCCAGGCCGCCGGACCACCGCCGGATTGATCTCCGGCCCCCGGCGAATCGACTGGGGGCGGTGCCGGGGTCTGGCGGCCGCTGCCCGACGGTGGCATCGACTGCCACCTTCCGCCTCCCCGTCAAGATACACCCCCCTGTTTTATCGCGCCCCCCCCCCCCCCCCCCCCCCCCCCCCGCATGAAAATTACGTGCCCTACAACGGATCAGCCCCGAATCCGCTGTGGGGGCCAGAGGAAAACACACTGTCCAGCGCCCCTCCCGCTTCCTGGATTCCTCTATTAAGAAAAATCTAGACACCTGGGGAAAAAGTTTTGAATATGAAAGTTGTTCCTTATTAAGAGGCCTCTACAAAAATCATTTGAATAAAATGAGTGCCTAAAATACCTTGGAAAATTCTGGGATTATGTTTGGGGCCTCTTGGAGGTATTATAAAATTTTGGGATTATTCTGAATTGTTTTGCTATTTTTAAAGGCCTAAACAATGCTTTGTCGGACAAAATAAACCACCAAAATGGGCCGAAAATATGTGAATAATTTATGGGCCCCTAACAAATTATTGGGAATATACTCTAAAATATGTGAATCATTTGGAGATAAACGTCAGACTTGTCAATTTTTCAAGAAAACAATAAGGCATCGTAACACACAAACATGTCACAATCGTGGGACGATATTACGAATAGACAACAACTCGATCAATAAAGGTGTAAAATCAAAGCTCACAATGATGTGGAGTTTTATGAAAAGAAAATTCTCGGACTATAACTATGATAGACGGAATTGAGAAGAAACTCCTATGAACAGAGAAAGAAAAGAACTTTCCTCCTAAGAACGGAGATGGAACTGAAGCCTCATGATTATGGAGTGATTGAACTACTAACCTGTTTATTTATTCATGTTCTCCAGTCTCGTACTGGTCCCGTATTTATTACTTTCTGTTTATTCTTTTCAATACTCTCGTTTCGCACTGGTCAGCTATTTACTGCTTTCTGTTTATTCTTTCCAATACTCCAGTTTCGCACTGGTCAGCTATTTACTACTTTCTGTCTATTCTTTCAGAGACTCCAGTTTCGCACTGGTCAGCTATTTACTGCTTCCTGTCTATTCTTTTCAATACTTCAGTTTCACACTGGTCAGTTATTTACTATATTGTTTATTCTGTTCGATACTCCAGTCACACACTGGTCAGGTATTTATTGCTCGCTAATCAAGTCTCGTACTGGTCCAGTTATTCCGGCCCCTTGCTTTCGTCCTTCCTTTCGGTAAAATGCTTATTACTCAGCCCCGCAATTTATTTTGTACCATAATTGTGCTAACCCAGGTTTGGCTCTAGCAGACGGTTTTTCTGCTGGTGAGGCCTTAGTTGGGAATAACCGCGAGTTGAGTATCTCCTCCAGAGTTAGCCCCAAATAATGTGCCCCCACGTCCGTTGCGTCTCCCGGCCAAAAGTTGGGTAACCGGTAGAGTCAAGAAAGCCTCGGCGGACCTAAAGGAGTTGTTCCTTTCTTTAAAATGTTTGTGAACTTCTTGCTAAAAAGTGGTGGGTCGGTCATGCCCGCAGACCGTTCGTACCGGTGCGGGAGGGTTGATGACTCATGGAGACAAGGAGATGTGCACCGCGGGTTATCACTACTTCGAACCGGCTGATTTTCCTCCACTGGTTGGCCTAAATCTCGGAATCGCCGAATGTCGCTCACATCCAAGTAGTACACCAAGTTGTACGGGAGGGCCTGGGTGATACGGTATGACTACGCTCAGAAGTGGCAGGACTGGCCACTATCACCGACGACCACATCAGTGAGGCCCGCGGGGTTCGCTACCCTGCTGGAAGGAAAGCGGTCTGAACTGTGTCGACACGGGGTTTTGTGTATGGGTTTGAACACCCGCTGTGTGTGTGTGTGAGCAATATTCTATTATTAATATTACTGTAGTTATAAACTGCGCATCTCCTAAATTATAACTGTTAGTTTGAATAAGAGGCCCGATATATACATGCTGCTAACCCTTCTTGCTTCGGCTATCTATTTTTAGTGCTTAAGCCCGTCCCCAGGATACGGATCCGGGAAGGGGATGTGTTTTCCACTTAGCTCTGTGACTAACAGTTGTTTTTATGACCATTCCCAGGAGATGAGACAACGCAAAGCCCCCGCACCGCTGGATGACTTACCAGCTCTCGAGATTGCCCGATCGGATACTTCAGCCTCACCCCTTGTCTTCCGTGACGTGAGTCCTAGAGTATATGACTAAATAAGGAGTGCTTATGTTGTAGCACTTACTTTTAACCCACAGGACCGTTCATGTAAACAGTAGGCTACAACCTTTTGCTTATATATATATGTTGCCTTGTTAGACTTCCTTACTGCTGCTTCCGCAATGTGACTCTGATGTGATGTGATGATTCATGTGCCTGACAAGGCGACCGCTCAGTGCTTAAGTGGGTGGGCCGTTGCCAGCCGGGAAGCGCTAAGTGGCCGTCTTGGGCAGTAAGATCCCCTTCCCCGACCTGGGTTCAGTTTTGGAGGGGGGGCTTACAAATGGTATCAGAGCTATCATGATCTGACCACAAGGGGCAGTCTTTAGATCCTTCCTTCCCAGGTTTCATTTCTTGGTTCGGGACGAACCACGCAACGGAAGCCTGGTGGACTCGTAGGTTAAGAGTTTAAGGATTCTAAACTGCACAGTAGTACACCAACACACATTCCGCTTCCATTTCAGTCAGTTTTTGCAAAATTCCCTTACTTTTGCAAGTACTGATGTTCGTATGTTACTTCTCCAGATACCAGAGTCCAGTAACGGAAGGTCTTCCTCTAGGGACCAGTACCATCCTACCACTCCACCACCAGTCCCGATCGCTCCAGCTGTAGTCCCTTTTACTGAAACCGACCTGGGACGGACACTGACACCACTGCTGGCCACCTTTCAGACGACCATCCTACGGCCACCCCAGTAGACTACCGTGCCCACAGACCTTCTGACGACCTTCCGGGGGCTAAGTCCCCCTATCTTCCGAGGCACCTAATCCTCCATGTAGGCGGAGGAGTGGGTAGAGAGAGTCTAGGAGCTACTAGTCGGTATGTTGTTCCTCGCCGTTGCCGCAGTGTCCTTAGTGGTGACGTTACTGGAGGTCTATGCCGAGACTGGTGGAGGGCAGCCAGCCGCTCCAAGTTCAAAGGGAGACCACTCAGCACAATTCTCTAGGGAGAAATTTCCGAGGCCTTCCTGGAGTACTTCATCTCAGATGCGGACCGAGTTGCACTCTAGGAGTGGTTCCTGCACATCCGTCAGGGAGATAGGACTGTGCCGGAATACCAGCGTGAGTTCATTCACTTAGCCCGTTTTGTGGGGACTCTGGCAACTACAGATAGAGACAGAGCTGCTAGGTTCTACCGAGGACTGCGTGATGACCTCCGACAGGCCTTGATCATGATCTTACAGTCTACCTTCCACACGATCGCCACGCACGCTGCAACAGTGGAGATGGACCAACGGATGGTGGCCCAACAATGAAGGGGACATGTGGAGGTTCCCCGGACTCAGGGCCGAGAGAGAGGAACGACCACTCGAAGGCAGGACCGAGATAGGAGGCAGTGTCACCGCCACCAGACCTACAGGCAGGCACCTCAGCCTCGATAGGCACCTCTAGCCCCAGCACCCCGACCAGCTCCAGCACCCCAGCCCTCACCAGCTGCCCGATGAGATGTTCCCTTTGCAGGGAATTGCTTCCTTTGCCAGCAGCCTGGCCACGTTAGGGCTTTCTTCCCTCAGGCTATAGGTAAGCCAGGCCTAGGAGCAGTGCATAGAGCAGCAGAGAGAGGGAGAGGACGAGGAGGTCGCAGAGGACGACCTGCAGGCAGGAGGGACCAGGCCAGACAGGGTAGGGCAACACCACTTGAGGCGTGCGCACTGGACCTTCAGCACGGACCTGCCCCGTACGTAGTTATAGGTATATACTTTCATTAGTGATGATATACTTGGATGATGTGATCTGGTAGGAAACATATGATGTAGCCTTTTGTTTTGATAGTTTTTCATCTGTATACCCGAAAAAGTCCTGTATATATATGTTACCAGGTTTACTTTTGGTAGAAGGTCACCCTGCTAAAACATTATTCGATACCGGTGCCACCCATTCCTTCGTCTCCCCGGATTTCATTGCAAACAAAGAGAACATCATTCGATCGTCTGGAATGTCAATACGAATACGACTCCCGGACAGGTCAGACATGATATCCACAGAAAAGTGCTCATTCCAGGCAATGCTGGGAGACATGGAGTTCGAAATCTTCACAACTATTCTAGCAATAACCAGGTTCTACATCATCCTAGTAATGGACTGGTTGGCCAAGCACAATGCCCAAATCAATTGCTCGACCCAAAAAATCAACCTCCAGAACCCAAATGGGCAGTCTATCACTCTAGCAGGTATACCATCTGTCACCCGCATCATTCTAACGTCTGCCAAACTATCAAATTGGTCCGACGAAAGGACGAAATGTACTTGATCTACTTCGAAATGGAGACAAAACGCAAGTACTCACCAAGGTGCCCATAATCCGAGACATTCCAGACGTCATTTCCGAATCCCTTCTCGGGTTGCCCCCTCAGTGAGAAGTAGATTTCCAGATTGAACTTGCACACGGAGCTTGTCCCTTGTCCTGAGCACCCTACCGAATGACCCCAAAGGAACTAGCCAAGCTTAAGATACAACTACATGAGCTAATCGATGCAGGTTTCGTTCGTCCAAGTACCCACCCCGGGGAGCCCCTGTATTATTCGTCAAGAAGAAGGACAGATCATTACGCATGTGCATCGATTATAGGGAACTAAATAAACTTACCATCCGAAATACCTACCCTCTGCCCAGGATAGGCGAGTTATTTGATCAACTGCAAGGTGCATCCGTTTTCTCCAAAATGGATTTGAGGTCTGGCTATTACCAGCTTCGGGTACGAGAGGAGGACATCCCCAAAAATGCCTTTAGCTCCCGCTATGGACTCTATGAGTTTATGGTGATGTCGTTTGGACTGACCAACACCCCGTCAGCCTTCATGGCCCTAATGAATAAGGTGTTTGAACCATCCTTGGACCACTTTGTGATCGTCTTCATAGACGATATACTCATCTACTCGAAGAGCAAGGCCGACCATTATAGGCATCTCCAAATGGTACTACTCAAATTACGAGAACACTCACTCTTCGCAAAATTCAGCAAGTGCGAATTCTAGATGGAGGAAGTCAGATTCCTCGGACACACGATCAACAAGAACGGCATAACAGTGGATCAGGCCAAAGTACAGGCAGTACATAATTGGCCACCACTTAAGTCAGCGGCAGATATCAGAAGCTTCCTTGGTCTCGCCGGATACTACCGTAAGTTCATGGAGGGTTTTTCCAAGATCGCCTTACCCCTCACCACCCTCACCAAAAAGGATACAGTGTTCCAGTGGACACCCGAATGTGAAGCAACGTTCGTAGAATTAATGAATCGCTTAACCTCTGCTCCAATCCTTACGCTCCCCTTCGACACCGAGGGCTTCCAAATCTACACCGACACATCACTGAGAGGGTTAGGAGCTGTACTAATGCAACATGACAGAGTAGTCGCTTACGCATCACGACAGTTAAAGCCTCACAAGCTAAACTACGCAACCCATGACCTGGAATCGGGTGCAGTGGTATTCACGCTAAAAGTCTGGAGACATTATCTATATGGAATAAGATGCGAGATCTTCTCCGACCACAAAAGCCTCAAGTACATCTTCACCCAAAAGGAGCTGAACCTTCGACAACGCCAGTGGTTAGAGTTTCTGTGCGATTAAGACTTTGCCCTCCAATACCATCCCGACAAAGCCAACAAGGTTGCGGATGCCTTGAGTCGATAACCCTCTATGACTGGAAGTTGGCTAGAACTGATACCAGGAGAGTTAATCAAGTCCTTGGCAGACTTAAACATCACCCTTATCACCCGCAGAAACCCTATGGACTACCAAACCCAGCTATATTGGATGGAGATACAATGTGATATTAGAAACATGATACGAGAAGCATAAAAGGTTGACCCAGAAGCAGCTCCAATCATCAAGACCCTGCAGCAAGACGCTCAAGAGGACTACAACTTATATGATGGTATTCTACAATAAAAACACGACATATTCATCCCTTCCATCGAAGGGATCTGAGAAGAAATACTTCGCGAAGCACACCAATCGAGGTACTCTATTCACCTAGGAGTGGTAAAAATGTATGCAGATTTATGAAGAACATTGTACTGGCCAGGTATGAAAAGAGACATTACCAATTATGTGGCACACTGCCAGACCTGTCAAATGGTCAAGGCGGAATGTCGCAGTCTAGGAGGCTTACTACAACCTCTACCCATACCAGAATGGAAGTTTGAGGATATCTCCATGGATTTTTTCCATGGCCTACCCCGATCTCGTGTAGGGAATGACTCAATATGGGTCATGGTGAATCGCCTCACAAAGGTGGCTCGCTTCATCCCAAACCGACAAGGCGACGATGTCGACATCCTAGACCGACTTTTTACAGAGCAAGCAGTCTGACTCCATGTGATACCCAATTGATTGTGTCCGACAGCGACGAACGCTTTACTTCGAAGGAATGGAGAAGAGTCCAAGCATATATGGGAACCAAGTTGGCCTTCAGCACCACTTTCCATCCTCAAACAGATGGGCAAACAGAAAGAACAAATCAGACGATGGAAGACCTCCTCCGACTATGCATAGTAGAACACATCGAACCTTGGGAGCAGGTGTTGGCCTTGGTGGAATTCTCATACAACAACAACTTCCAGGAGAGTATCAAGATGGCACCATACGAGGCTCTCTATGGAAGACGTTGTCGAACACCGCTATCATGGGCACAGGATGAGGACCCAGAAGCTTTAGGGGTCACCTATATAGATGACACCACGACAGCAATAAGGTTAATTTGAGACCGAATGTTAGAAGCACAAAGCCGCCAAGCAAAATACTACGACGCACGCCATCGACCGGTGGAATTCAACGTAGGGGATATGGTATTCCTAAAGATTAAACTGATGCACGGGATCTCCTGGATAAAGAAGCAGAAAAATATGGATCCTTGCTACCTAGGCCCCTATCAGGTCATAGAAAGAATTGGCCCTGTTGCATATAGATTAGCCTTGCCAACTGAGTTGGGAAACCTTCATGACATTTTTCACGTTTCATCGCTAAGACGCGTTCTTCGCCAACAAGATCAGCATCTTTCCGCACCCCCAACATCAATACAATCTGACAGATCCATTCAGCTCAAACCAATGAAGATAGTGGATTCCAAGGTCAAGGAACTACGACACAAAACTATCTCAATGGTCAAAATCCTATGGTCAAACTGTGGACGCGAGGAGTTTACATGGGAGCCAGAGACACTTGTTCGAGAAAGATACCTGACACTCTTCCCCTAGGTATGTCACACAACCCCCTACCTTAGGCAATTTTTGAGGATGAAAATCCTTTTATTTTTATTGGATTGTAACATCCCGACTTTTATTGGGTCACTAGACCCTAGTGGACCCAATAAAAGTAACCCCAAAAGGTAGAAAGTGACCCGATTAGGGGATATTATGCTAGGAAACTGCAAATTGACTTCCGCCAGTTCCGTTAGACTCATGTAATCAATAAGAGTGTAATAGAACTCGTTCCGTTCTAATCCGAGGTCGTTTGGAGAAAATGACTGCTTTGAGTATCGTTGTGCGTCACAACTAAGTCATTGGGGTACAGTGACCAAACGTACTCCAAATTGACTCCCGTCAGTTCTGTTAGACTCGTGTAATCAATACGAGTGTAATAGAACTCGTTCCATTCCAATCCGAGGTCGTTTGGAAAAAATGACCGTTTTGAGTATAGTTGTGCGTCACAACTAAGTTGTTGGGGGTACAATGACCAAATACACTCCAAATTGACTCCCGTCAGTTCCGTTAGACTCGTGTAATCAATACGAGTGTAATAGAACTCGTTCCGTTCCAATCCGAGGTCGTTTGGAGAAAACGGCCATTTTAAGTATAATTGTGCGTCACAACTAAGTCGTTGGGGTACAGTGACCAAACACACTCCAAATTGACTTCTGTTAGTTCTGTTAGACTCGTATAACCAGTATGAGCGCAACAGAATTTGTTGCACTTCAATCCGAGATCATACGAGGAATATGTCTGTTTCAGGTTTTGCAAGCCGCCACACCCCATGACCGCTCAACCCACCACCTCCCGATCCCCCCTCCATCAGGTGGACAACCTTCTCCTCCTCCTTCCCACTCCACCAACACCATGCGTGCCACCTCCCGTCATTGGAGCACCGCTAGCACCACCCGAGCCATGCCTAGGCTCGGGTGGTGGCTCGGGCGCAAGGGCCTCACCCCAGCGCCGGTGGAGGCGCTGGGGGAGCAGGGCCCCACTCGGGGACCCTCGCCCCGGCGAAGGGAGGCGGCAGGTCCGCCGGAGAACACGCCTCCGGTGGTGCCCTCAAGCCCCCTTCTCGGTTTACATTTCATGTACCGCTTCGGCGGATGTTTTCGGCGGCGGTCAGTGGAGCCTGGCCGCCGCACCACCACCAGAGGTAAGCCCCAACCCCGACGACCCTGCCTAGGGTAGTGGGAGGCCCACCCAGAGGGAGGGGTGGTGCGGCATCGGCCAGCATGGCCCATGCAGGCCGCATCACCGCCCCCTCCTCCTCTCTAAAATTCGACGGTGGCCGGCGGCGCCAGGCCGCCGGACCACCGCCGGATTGATCGCCGACCCCCGGCGAGTCGACCAGGGGCAGTGCCGACGTCTGGCGGCCGCTTCCCGGTGGTGGCAGCGGCTGCCACTTTCCGCCTCCCCGTCAAAAGACGGGGGCCGTCCGATCTCCATGATGAGATCGGACGACCCCTATTTTATCGACCCCCACATGAAATTACGCGCCCCCACAACGCATCAGCCCCAGATCCGCTGTTGGTGCTAGAGGAAAACGCACTGTCCAGCGCCCCCCCCCCCCCCCCCCCCCCCCCCCGCTTCCTGGATTCTTCTATCCGCACCCCACCCTCATATACCCTTCCTGATTTTTAATGAAAAATCTAGACTCCTAGGGAAAAAGTTTTGAATATGAAAGTAGTTCCTTATTAAGAGGCCTAACTCCTGTAATATTTTGGGAATTTATGGAAGTAATTTGCTATTTTTAAAGGCCTCTACAAAAATCATTTGAATACAATGAGTGCCTAAAATACCTTGGAAAATTCTTGGAAAATTATGGGCTTATGCTTGGGGCCTCTTGGAGGTATTAGAAATTTTTGGGATTATTCTGAATTGTGTTGCTATTTTTAAAGGCCTAAACAATGCTTTGTCAGACAAAATAAACCACCAAAATGGGCCGAAAAATATGGGAATAATTTATGGGCCCCAAACACATTATTGGGAATATACTCTAAAATATGTGTGGATCATTTGGAGATAAACGAAAGGCTCGTCAATTTTTCAAGAAAACAATAAGGCATCGTAACACACAATCGGGTCACAATTGTGGGACGATATTACAAATAGACTACAACTCGATCAATAAAAGTGTAAACTCAAAGATCACAATGATGTGGAGTTTTATGAAAACATTGAGCTGCGTTTATGAAAATTCCCGGACTATAACTATGATAGATGGAATTGAGAAAAAACTCCTATGAACGGAGAAAGAGCAGAACTTTCCTCCTAAGAACGGAGATGGAACTGAAGCCTCCTGATTATGGAGTGATTGGACTACTAACCTGTATATTTATTCATGTTCTCCAGTCTCGTACTTGTCCCATATTTACTGCTTTCTGTTTATTCTTTTCAATACTCCAGTTTCACACTGGTCAGTTATTTACTGCTTTCTGTTTATTCTTTCCAATACTCCAATATCGCACTGGTCAGCTATTTACTGCTTTCTGTCTATTCTTTCCAAGACTCCAGTTTCGCACTGGTCAGCTATTTACTGCTTTCTATCTATTCTTTTCAATACTCCAGTTTCGTACTAGTCAGTTATTTACTATTTTGTTTATCCTGTTCGATACTCCAGTCCCGCACTGGTCAGGTATTTATTGCTCACTAATCCAGTCTCGTACTGGTCCAGTTATTCTGGACCCTTGCTTTCGGCATTCCTTTCGGTAAAATGCTTATTACTCAGCACCGCAGTTTATTTTGCACCATAATTATCGTACTTATAACCACGGTGTTAAATTTTTGAAGTGGAAGTGTTCTGTCCGGGCGGTCTGTTTTTGGAGACCGCAGAGACCGCGCGACTTGGCGCTGTGGTCGCGAGTCTCTGGTGTTGGAGACCTATGTTTGGTCTACTTGTTTTGCCCAAGTATCCCTATTCTGGTTTAGACCGGGCGGTCTTGTACTGCGGGTTGCATGAGCTTGTTCTGGCGGTCTGCTCCTAGTCGGTGAGATGCTCATGTCTGTTCTTATCAAAGGTCGATCGGTCTGCCGGGTTGTCTTGGCAAGCTGTCTTTCTTGGACAGTTTTGCTTTAAGTAATAAGTTCTTATAGAGACCGCGCGGTCTGGTAGTGGAGACCGCGTGCTCCAATAAAGAAGGTGACTGTATCCCATGGGGTGGTGACGGCATCAGTTTGTTTGCCTATAAATAGGGACGCCGGGGTAGCCATTTATATGCCAGAACTGCAAAAACAGCAAGAACTAAAGTTGGCTTGATTGTGCCGGTCTAACTCCGAGGTCATGCGGTTTGAGTTGTCTGACCGGGTTGTTCTTTAGCGACTAGTGGTCACCGTCAGCATTCTCCTTTCTTTCCAGCTTTGAATAAACCAGTTCGGCAGCGGTCTGTCTTTGCGGACTGTGTTTAGGAGTTCTTGGACTGTGCAGCAGACTTAGTTGATCATGCGACCTTAAGTGGTCGGGCGGTCTTGAGTTGCGGTCTTGCAGCAGGAAGTAGTTCTTCGTCAAGTGTTCGAGGGTTCTTCTGTGATCTTGAGACTGTGCAGTATAGGCGATTAAGAAGTGCGTGTTGGAACATGGTCTTCCGCATCTCCTAGGTTTGAGAATAACAAATCCTATGTGTATTTGATCTTGTGTGTTCAAGTGTGCAGTTTACTAGGTCCACATGACTCAAGGAGTACACATGATGACTGCCCCCAAAATTGAGGCCAAAATTCGAACGAGCTCACTATCGCCGGCGGTAGCGATAACGCCCGGCGATAGCATTGATTAGCGCCATTCCGGAAGCAATTTAAGAAGGATGCTAACGCCTGGCTGTAGCGGATAACGCCGGCGGTAGCGATGAACACAGAAGGAATAAAAGCAAGATTGCCGCGGATTGAAGATCCTGCCGCGCAAGAAGTTTCTTAATCGGGGATAGCGCCGGCGGTAGCTACTAGCGCTGGCGGTAGCATGGCGCACAAAAGGCATAGAGCAAAACATTGCCGCGGATGGGAGATCCTGCTGCGCAAATTGTTTCCTAATCTGGGCTAGCGCCGGCAGTAGCGCTAGCGCCGGCGGTAGCGTGAAGGCTATAAATTGGATGCCTTGGCTCCGAATTCTTCATCCTCTAGAGATCCCAAATTCTAGAGCCTCGTGCCACAGCATAGAGAGGAGAGTTTAGAGAGATACTCCCACAAGTCCATGAAGGCTTAAGGAGATCCGTGGAGAAGATTTCAACACGCGTCATCATCGTGACGAAAGACCGCATCGACTACGATCATACTCTGCGTCTTCATCTACTTCTCCAAGAGATCCACATAGAGGGAGTTTCTATATTATTGTCTTTTCATTTCATATCTTTTCTGTAATCGTTTAGTGAAATTCGCCTCGTGTTGGCGACTAGGTCTGGGGTAGGACTTAGGGCTGAAATTCGCCTCGTGTTGGCGACTAGATCTAGGCTAGGTCTAGGGGGTGCTCGAGGCCACATCCGGGGAAGGATTGGCTAGAGTGGCTTGAGGTCGTATCTGGGGAGAGGTCGGCTAAAGCCAACCGGTTCGTGGGGATACGAGTCGGTATAGAAAATGAAAAAGGATTTTTATTATTCGCCTCCGATCTCTAGCGCCATTGAGATCAAGTTTTGTAAAACATTATTTGATATTAATAAAGCATGTCTCTTCATTATTGTTTTACTTGATTTCTCATTGTTTTAAATATTGCAAATTTCCAAAGTTTTTCTAAATAAAATCTAAAGTTTTAGAAAACCCTTATTCACCCCCCCCCCCCCCCTCTAAGGGCGCCGACCGATCCAACAAGTGGTATCAGAGCTAGGTTTTATTCCAATCGGCTTAACAACCGGGAATATTGGCGTCTCATGATCTCGCTTCTACTAGTGGGGGAAATTTTTTTGAAGAAGAAAAATCACCTACACCACCTTTATTTGAAGGGACAAATTATAAAGGATGGAAAATCTTAATTGAAAAATTTATTAAAACTTTAGACATCGAAGTTTGGAATTTAGCAATAGCAAGACCCGCAAATGAATCAAATAAAAAAGAACTTCAATTAAATGCAAAAGCTAAACACTATTTGTTTTGCGGTCTATCTAATGAAATTTTCAAATTGATATATTGCTTTTCAAGTGCATATAAAGTATGGCATTTTCTTGAAGAAATGTATGATTCTCCGTCTACAGGTATAGAACAATCGCAAGAACTGGAGAATATGCAAGCTTACACAAGACTTCAAGAATGCCCCTCTCATGACGGATCCATGAAGTGCACACCAAGTGAAAGAGAAGAAGAAATACTATCTTCGGAAGAGGAGTGCCAAATGAATGTCAATGAAACGATATGTTCAAGTCATGCCTCTCCCGAAAGCAATGTAAGGAAATCAAATTCCATCTTTTGTACTTCTATCTCTTCATTACAATTACTACAAAATACAAATCACACAATTAAGAAACTAAAAAGGGCTAATAAACTTTTACGCTTAGAAAATAAAAATTTAAAGGCAAAGTTTAATGAAGACTCAAATTCTAAAGACTCCTTTGTTGAAAACATAACACCTTGTAAAGATCTTAATAAGTTAAATGAAAAATGCAAGGAACTTGAAAAGGAACTTATTTTTATAAAAGAACAAAATAAAAGATTATGTGTAGAAAATTCCTTTTTGAAAAATGATTGTGCTAAGTGTAAAGATTATAAAACTGAAATCAAAGAGATGGATGAAACATTTGATGAATATAGGAATAAATATCAAAATCACATTGATTCAATTGTCACCACTCTTAAGAATAACACAATCGCATATAATAAAGCAAGACATAATTTTAAACTCAAAAATGATGAATTAAAATAAAAAATCAATTTGCTTATGGAAATTATGAATAAAAATTCAAAACACATAAGTTCACAATATCAAGCAATATCCAAAAGCAAGTTGAATACGAATATGAATAACTTGACTAAGCCTAATAATGGGAATAGGAAACACAAAGTTTTTGTGGATCAAAATCATCATTATTTACAAAATCATGTTTCTCCCAACTTAAAATTGAAATTACACAAATTTCCTATAAATGATAATTTCAATTATAATCATCAATATAAAGATAATCTTAATGGAAATTTGATGAATAAGAATAACATTAAACCAAGGTTTGAATGGAGGCCTAAAATTAAAAATGAAACATTCACTTCACATGAAAGGACTCATTCATCTTTGTCTTCACAAAAATCATCACAATGCATTTGGGTACCCAAAGGAACCATCACTCATGGTCCTCTTTGGATACCTAAATCTCTTATCCATTAGGTATCATCAATTGCATGAAGTAGAATCCTTTCAAAATGAAATATACAAAGTTCTACTTCATGATATGTCTTTCATGTCTTTTAATTTTTCTTGTTTTTCTTATTTCTTTTGAACTATCATGTCATGGTCATCCTATATAGTATTAAAATTATGATCTTATCTCTTAAAAACATAATAAGTTTACAAAATCAAATTGATCAAAATTCAAAAGTCATATCTTATTTTGATGACCTATCTATCTCTCTTATATTCATTGCCCATAAATATCTTATATTATCAATATAAATAATATTCCAAATTTATTATGAGATATTTATCTAAATTATAAAGAAAATCACAAAAGACATATTGAAAGATTAATTATCTTAAATGCTAATACCACACGCACCACCATGATCTATTGATGTCCTTTGATAAAATTCTCTAAAAATCATATATCATAATTCATATCAAAAATCATCTAAAAACTACTATCCTTATCACATGTATATGAATTATATGATAACAATTGACATTATAATTGTTTACCATGGTTGGTGTTATGGTGTATTGTGATTTATTTCAAGTTTAGACCTTAGAATCATCTTGATATCAACAAGATCAAATCAAATTGAATCTTCACTTCAGTTTAGGTCTATAAGTTGAAACACAATCAAACTTTGGCATAACATTAATCTTAAATTTATCATACTAACATTGTCACCTAAAGAATATTTATATCTATGTTAGGTTTTATATGTTAGGGCATATCCATGTTACTATTTGCGTGAACATTACTCTTTGTTCACCGAAACCATGCATATTTGATTTGTTCAAACATGATATCTTGGGTTTTCATTTCCTATTTTTTCAAGTTATAAGCACAAGTCTTTAGAAAAGTCAAAATGAAAACATAAGTAAATATATCTCATGCAATGATTATTTTGTCAAGTATAAGAAATCGCTAACGTTTCATGCAATTTGGACCATCCAAAACATCTCCTAAAAATCTGCAACTTCAGCATGGAACTACTATTGGGACACCCAATCAAGATCAAGAATCAAAATTTCCAATATCCTCAAAAATCACTTACTGTCTCCCGCGCTAGCGCTGCCGCAGGCGCTAGCGTCCATGTTCATTTTTCTGTATTTTTAAATTTCTAAAAATCCCTAAAAATATATAAATCTATGTTTTCTACTTAGTTTTGCACTTTTGTGTTTCTTTATTTTTTTAAAAAAAAATCAAATACAAAACTACAAAAGCAAAAATTACAAAAATATGCTTTTATTTGTAAAAATCAACTACAAAAATATAAAACAAAACAAAAACAAGTATCAAAATTATTCTTTTGAACTTAACTTTTCTATGTATCTTGCGAAAGGGTGGTTTGGGCTATCATCCCATCATATCACCTAGTACCGGGCGAACCTCTCACAAGGTAGTCCTCGGGAAGTCCAAGATCAATTTTATGAGTTCAAACTTTAAATAAAAATTACTCTTCAAAAATATCAAAAATATTGTATGAACTTCATTGAAAATCAAGCATGATTTAGCCTATTATTTAGAAATTCAACAATGTTGCAATTTATCTTTTCAAACTACGTTGAACATTGTTTTCATCATGCTTTGATATATCTATTAATATGTGCATTAATCATATTTTAAAGGTTGTGTAGAACTAAGCTTAGCATGCCTCTAAGTATGAGTAAATGTTTTATGCTTGATAATGATATTTATTCACTCACCTTTTTGGCATTGTCTACATATGTATTTAATCTAAGAATGCTTGTGTATGTTTTGTATTAGTACAATGGATTAAAATTGCACAAGTATCTTACCTACACTCCTTATTTTGCACTCTTAAAAATTAAGAAAAGTGGTTATGTTTTTTCATAAATTCTATTGATTTGCAAAACAAGTGTATTCGGAGAACTTTGTACAAAACAAAATTATAAAATAAATGACAAAGATAACTCCACCAAGCACTACTTGAACCTTCTGGTAAGTCTTAATAAGCATTGTGAGGTTGAGCACCTTGGAAAGAATAGTAAAGTGTCTTGTGCAAATCAAATCTTTCTTTCAAAAATAAGAAAAACCACTTACTCTTAAGTACACCGGATGACTAGTCTCAAAATTCAAAATAAAATATGTGATCCCCCAAACACTACTTTGCACCCTGATAAGTCTTAATGAGCACTGTGTGTGCAGAGCACCTTGGTAGTTGTACTTTTTATTGTGCATTAAAGTGTGTGGAAGTAATCTTATTTGTGTTTTTGTTGTGCTCGTACTTTACATATATCTTGTATTTTTGATTAAAACATTTGTTTACATTACTCAAAAATACGCTTATGTGCACATCATTATCTTCCATAACACTTCTTCTCATGAGTATTGGATCCTAATGCTAATTCTATATTACTCTTTACTTATGAAATGCACTAGATAACCTAGCATGTTTTCTATAATGTTTGGTATGATTTGAAATTGTGAATTGAAATAACATTGTAGTAATCTCTTTGTGATAATATTATTTCATGCTTGGTTATTTTTGTCAACCATAAAAGATTTTCATTGAAACATGATTTACATAAACATCTTCTTTTTTTTGAAATTAAACTTATATATCTTTTTATGGATTATCCTTGATTACAATAAGATGTTTCATGTATTTCTATAAGTCTTCCGCATCATCACCATATAACTTTTACCTTGCGCTTTCATGCTCATATCAAGTCTTAAATCTCAATTTTTCTAAAAACAAGTGGTAGACTTGCTTGGTAGAATTTATATTGGTTGTTCCAACACGCATATCATTTCTTATGCTAAAAACTCTGATTTATTTCTATGAAAACTTTCATGCTAAACACTCCTCCAACAAGTAAAATATTGCTTATAAAAACATCCTCTTATTATTGAATTTCAAATCAAATTTTACCTCTTACTTCTAATTGATAAAAGGATGTTGTTTCTTTATTCGAAAATGCATCAACTCTTATCTTTATAAAGTTCATTTTGAAACTCAAAAACATCTCCTTTTTGAACTTAAACTCTTATTTAGTATTATGATGTTTCTTTTTCGAAATCTTCCGCAATGCTCAAACTTTGATTCATTCATGAATTTCAATATAGCTAAGAGTATTTTATTTTTAAATAAAAATCCATATGCTATGAAACTTCTCATTATATTTAAATGCTTAATGTTTCCAATAATTGTTATCCATGACTTCATTTCTCACCATAGCGGGGGCGTAGGGTTGTAGACATTAGATAACCTTATCTCTAGTCATGTCTTGTCCTTAACCGGGGAGGGTTCCAGTGGGGCCTTGCGAGGCACTGGGGGGAAAGAGTGCTAGGTTGAGTTTTGTCTAGTGTTTGCATAAGGGACTAACACCCCAACCTACGACTTGTTTGCAGCTCCTCATGCCCATCCGTCACTTAGTACGGGGCTAGGGTGTAGACGTATTGTCTGGGTAGATTGGTTACTTGGAAATCACTATTTTTTATGCTTAAAACTCTTATATAAAGGGGAAATCATTACTTTTGCTTAAACTAAAAACTCTGATATATTTATACAAAAACTATTCTAACAAGTGGCTCTAAAACTCCTTATCATTTCCTTCTCACTCAAAAGCTCGATCATGCTTTATCTTATTATCCAACTTTTCTGTGGTGCATCCCTACCCACTTTTGCTAATAACAAAGGGGGAGAACTAATATGATAAAATGCAAAAGAGGGAGAACTAACATGATAAATATAATCCACTATCAAAATAAAAACCCAACATGATTGATTAAGTTGATAGCATACATATTAGGGGAGCATTCACATAGGGGGAGCATATATTTAGGGGGAACAATTCTAAAATCAATAATTATCCTAAGTCATCACTATCACACACACACAAGTAGGATTTCATCATGCTTATATATTAATGCTCTATTTTATCATTAATGGATTTGTTATTATCAAAAGGGGGAGTTTGTTGGAACATGGTCTTCCGCATCTCCTAGGTTTGAGAATAACAAATCCTATGTGTATTTGATCTTGTGTGTTCAAGTGTGCAGGTTTACTAGGTCCACATGACTCAAGGAGTACACATGATGACTGCCCCCAAAATTGAGGCCAAAATTCGAACGAGCTCACTATCGCCGGCGGTAGCGATAACGCCCGACGATAGCGTTGATTAGCGCCATTCCGGAAGCAATTTAAGAAGGATGCTAACGCCTGGCGGTAGCGGATAACGCCGACGGTAGCGATGAACACAGAAGGAATAAAAGCAAGGTTGCTGCGGATTGAAGATCCTGCCGCGCAAGAAGTTTGTTAATCGGGGATAGCGCCGGCCGTAGCTATTAGCGCTGGCGGTAGCATGGCGCACAAAAGGCATAGAGCAAAACGTTGTCGCGGATGGGAGATCCTGCCGCGCAAATTGTTTCCTAATCCGGGCTAGCGCCGGCGGTAGCGCTAGCGCCGGCGGTAGCGCTAGCGCCGGCGGTAGCGCTAGCGCCGGCGGTAGCGCTAGCGCCGGCGGTAGCGCTAGCGCCGGCGGTAGCGTGAAGGCTATAAATTGGATGCCTTGGCTCCGAATTCTTCATCCTCTAGAGATCCCAAATTCCAGAGCCTCGTGCCACAACATAGAGAAGAGAGTTTAGAGAGATACTCCCACAAGTCCATGAAGGCTTAAGGAGATCCGTGGAGAAGATTTCAACACGCGTCATCATCGTGACGAAAGACCGCATCGACTATGATCATACTCTGCGTCCTCGTATACTTCTCCAAGAGATCCATATAGAGGGAGTTTCTATATTATTGTCTTTTCATTTCATATCTTTTCTGTAATCGTTTAGTGAAATTCGCCTCGTGTTGGCGACTAGGTCTGGGGTAGGACTTAGGGCTGAAATTCGCCTCGTGTTGGCGACTAGATCTAGGCTAGGTCTAGGGGGTGCTCGAGGCCACATCCGGGGAAGGATTGGCTAGAGCGGCTTGAGGCCGTATCTGGGGAGAGATCGGCTAAAGCCAACCGGTTCGTGGGGATACGAGTCGGTATAGAAAACGAAAAAGGATTTTTATTATTCGCCTCCGATCTCTAGCGCCATTGAGATCAAGTTTTGTAAAACATTATTTGATATTAATAAAGCATGTCTCTTCATTATTGTTTTACTTGATTTCTCATTGTTTTAAATATTGCAAATTTCCAAAGTTTTTCTAAATAAAATCTAAAGTTTTTGAAAACCCTTATTCACCCCCCCCCCCCTCTAAGGGCGCCGACCGATCCAACAGTGCGGACAGTTGTTTTCAGCAGTTGAATAAAGCAGCGAGTTGTGCGGTCTGTGGTTGCAGTCTGACAGCAGCGGCTTGTGCTCTGTTCGCGCGGTCTCAGGGATAGCTGTGCGACTTGCCTATTCGAGCGGTCTGGTGGTCTCTGCTTTGGCAGTTCGCTGGCGGCTTGTTTTTTGTGTCTTGTGCTCCTCTCCTCTGTGATTCTTATGAATCATGTCTCACCATGTATGTCTCGAGCTGTAAAGAGATAGTAAATAATAAGAGCACTATTCTGTCTTCCCATTGTCACTGATTGTCATACTTGTGGATTGTTGTTGAAGTATTCCGCATTTATTACTTCACTCCGGGCCACTAAATTTTTTAACATGGTATCAGAGGGAGGTTTCTGAGCAGTAATCAATATTTTCTTCTGCTTGGATTTTTGCAAGTTGGTTGTCAATCAGTGGGATAGCAATGGAAGGAGGATATGCTAGAGGTCTTGGTATTGAGCTCCTTACGCAGACTAACTTTAAAAAGTGGAAGTCATGCATGGAGAGCTATCTGCTTGGCGAGGACTTACGAGAGTTAGTCAGAGGAGAAACAAGACAAGCTGTTATTCTTGCTGAGGGGAATGCTGAGCTCGTAAAGGCTTGGAAGAGAACAAACGTGAAGGCTGAGTTCACTCTCAAGCGAGCTATCATTCCGAAGTTGTTTGACCACATCATCGGGTATAGGTCAGCTGCTGAAATTTGGACAGCCTTGGATGGCTTGTTCAATAAGAAGAATGTAGCTCGGCTACAGTTCTTGGAAAATGAGTTGGTGAAAGCAACTCAGGGAGATTTGTCAATCTCAACGTTCTTCTTGAAAATGAAGAATCTTTGCGTGGATATATCAGCTTTGGACCCGGATGAACCTATTTCAGAAGCTAAGTTGAAGAGGCATATAATCCGCGGCTTGCGGAGGGACTATGTGGCCTTTGTCACTTCTGTTCAAGGCTAGGCCAATCAACCATCGTTGTTAGAGCTGGAGAACTTGTTGGCGTCGCAAGAGAGCTTAGCAAAGCAAATGGCTGGGATGTCTGTCTCTGAGAAGAGATCGAGGTTCTTTACTCGGGGAAGAAGAAGAGATGGGACAAGAAGAAGAAGTCATCTGGTAACTAAGGTCCATCTACTTCATATCAGCAAGAGAGGAGTTATGCTCCTAAGTCTGAAGGGAAGAAGAAGGAAGGACTAAAATGTTACATGTGCAACAAGCTTGGTCACTTCAAAAGAGACTGCAAGGTCAATCTTCAGCCGGGGCATGCTGCAGGAAAGGAGGAGGCTGGTTCCAATGCAGATGATAAATGGGGTGATGGAGCCTTCATGACGGGCATGTGTGTTCGGGCTATGGCTTCCATCAACTATCAGGATGATTGGATTGTGGACTCGGGTTGTGGTCATCACCTCACCAGGGATGAGTCAAAGTTCTCCTCGTTGCAGACATACTCAGGTAATGATGCTATCATTATAGATGATGATACTGTGCATGCAGTAGAGAAGGAGGGTGTTGTCTCTTTAGGCAGTGATAGAGGTCCACTCACCTTAAGGAGTGTTTATCATGTGCCGGGAATGAAGAAGAACCTCTTCTCAGTGACCAATGTTGTTGATGCTGGTTATCACGTTCTGTTTGGTCCAACAGAAGTGAAATTTCTCCGAAATGTTTTAGCCGTGAAAGCTGAGGTCACTCATGTAGGGAGAAGGGTGAAGGACTTGTTTGTTCTATCAACAAGCTCCTATGTTGATAAGATGATGACTAATGACGGCGCTGCTATCTGGCATGAAAGACTCGGGCATGTTGGGATGGATAAGCTGAAGGCTATGGCGGGAAGAGGCCTTGTGAAAGGTCTGCCTAGTCTTTCATCTTTCGGTGATGGTCACGTTTGTGCAGGTTGTCAGTTTGGTAAGGCTCAACGTCTTCCGTTTGACAAATCAGAAAGCAGATGCAAAACACCGTTGGAATGTATTCATGGTGATATGTTTGGACCAACCGCCACTGCCAGTCTTGGAGGTAGCAGGTATATGCTGGTCTTGATTGATGACTTCACCAGATATACTTGGGTATATTTTCTGAAGGAGAAGTTAGAGGCGTTCGAGAGGTTTGTGGAGTTCAAGGAGCTGGTGGAAGGTCAGCTCAACCTGTGGATCAAGAAGTTCAGAACCGACAATAGAGGGGAGTTTACCTCAAATGCGTTCTTTAACTTCTGCAAGAAGCATGACATTCAGAGAGAGCTCTCTTGTGCTCACACTCCACAATAGAACGGAGTTGCAGAGCGGAAGATCCATCATTTGATGGAGACCTACAAATGTTGGCTTCATGCCAAGAGTATCCCAAAGTCCTTCTGGGCAGAGGGAATGTCTTGTGCGGCCTATGTCATCAATCAGATGCCTCTCAGTCCTATCAACATGAAAACTCCTCATGAGTTGATGTTCAAGGAGAACCAAGCGTGGATCACTTTCGATTGTTCGGATCTACCTGATACGTGCATGTTCCTGATGCTCTCAAAATGAAACTAGATGCGAAAGCAAGGAAGCTAGTATTCGTCGGTTATGATGACCGGAAGAAGGGCTGGAGATGCATGGATCCCGAGACACAGAGATATGTGGTCTCAAGGGATGTGGTATTTGGCGAGCTGACGTCATACCAGGGTAGCTTTTTAGTTGAGTTACAAGAGAGCAGGTCAGATGATGGACATGGAGAAGCTACCAAGGAGGTTCTGGTGGAGTTGACTGTTTCTCCAGGTGCTCTAGTTACTTCTAGCTCAGGGTCAGGTGCTTCAGGTTCTGGAAGCAGGGGGAGCGATGCTCCAAATATGCCTGGAAGGAGAGCTAGTTCAGAACATGTAGCTGAAGAGGTGGTTCAGAGTCAAGCTCTGAGGAGGTCCAAGAGGACTATCATTCCACCAGATCGGTATACAGGGGGAAATTTGGTGAGCTTCATCTCATGTTTCTTCGCAGGTCCCCTGGATGAGAGAGATCCATGTTGTTTTGAAAACACCGTTGGAGTCAAGGAGTGGGAAAGAGCCATGGATGAAGAGATGGCTTCCCTCAGGAAGAATGAGACTTGAGACTTGGTGCCTACGGTTGAGGGAGTTACTCCTGTGACTTGCAAGTGGGTTTTCAAGCTGAAAAAGAAGGCTGATGGTTTGCATTGAGCAATACAAGGCTCGCCTTGTTGCTCGGGGTTTCTCTCAGAAGTATGGGGAAGATTATGAAGAAACTTTCAGCCCCGTTGCCAAAATGACTTCGGTTCGGGTGGTGATCGCTTTGGCAGCTTGCCAAGGATGGAAGGTTTGGCAACTCGACGTAAATAATGCTTTCTTGTATGACGAGATTGACAAGGATATCTTCATGGATCAGCCACCTGGTTATGTTTCCGAGGAACACCCAAGATATGTGTGCAAGCTCAAGAAGGCTCTTTACGGCTTGAAGCAGGCGCCTCGGGCGTGGTATGACAAGATAGCATAATACCTATAGATGATGATACTGTGCATGCAGTAGAGAAGGAGGGTGTTGTCTCTTTAGGCAGTGATAGAGGTCCACTCACCTTAAGGAGTGTTTATCATGTGCCGGGAATGAAGAAGAACCTCTTCTCAGTGACCAATGTTGTTGATGCTGGTTATCACGTTCTGTTTGGTCCAACAGAAGTGAAATTTCTCCGAAATGTTTTAGCCGTGAAAGCTGAGGTCACTCATGTAGGGAGAAGGGTGAAGGACTTGTTTGTTCTATCAACAAGCTCCTATGTTGATAAGATGATGACTAATGACGGCGCTGCTATCTGGCATGAAAGACTCGGGCATATTGGGATGGATAAGCTGAAGGCTATGGCGGGAAGAGGCCTTGTGAAAGGTCTGCCTAGTCTTTCATCTTTCGGTGATGGTCACGTTTGTGCAGGTTGTCAGTTTGGTAAGGCTCAACGTCTTCCGTTTGACAAATCAGAAAGCAGATGCAAAACACCGTTGGAATGTATTCATGGTGATATGTTTGGACCAACCGCCACTGCCAGTCTTGGAGGTAGCAGGTATATGCTGGTCTTGATTGATGACTTCACCAGATATACTTGGGTATATTTTCTGAAGGAGAAGTTAGAGGCGTTCGAGAGGTTTGTGGAGTTCAAGGAGCTGGTGGAAGGTCAGCTCAACCTGTGGATCAAGAAGTTCTGAACCGACAATAGAGGGGAGTTTACCTCAAATGCGTTCTTTAACTTCTGCAAGAAGCATGACATTCAGAGAGAGCTCTCTTGTGCTCACACTCCACAATAGAACGGAGTTGCAGAGCGGAAGATCCATCATTTGATGGAGACCTACAAATGTTGGCTTCATGCCAAGAGTATCCCAAAGTCCTTCTGGGCAGAGGGAATGTCTTGTGCGGCCTATGTCATCAATCAGATGCCTCTCAGTCCTATCAACATGAAAACTCCTCATGAGTTGATGTTCAAGGAGAACCAAGCGTGGATCACTTTCGATTGTTCGGATCTACCTGATACGTGCATGTTCCTGATGCTCTCAAAATGAAACTAGATGCGAAAGCAAGGAAGCTAGTATTCGTCGGTTATGATGACCGGAAGAAGGGCTGGAGATGCATGGATCCCGAGACACAGAGATATGTGGTCTCAAGGGACGTGGTATTTGGCGAGCTGACGTCATACCAGGGTAGCTTTTTAGTTGAGTTACAAGAGAGCAGGTCAGATGATGGACATGGAGAAGCTACCAAGGAGGTTCTGGTGGAGTTGACTGTTTCTCCAGGTGCTCTAGTTACTTCTAGCTCAGGGTCAGGTGCTTCAGGTTCTGGAAGCAGGGGGAGCGATGCTCCAAATATGCCTGGAAGGAGAGCTAGTTCAGAACATGTAGCTGAAGAGGTGGTTCAGAGTCAAGCTCTGAGGAGGTCCAAGAGGACTATCATTCCACCAGATCGGTATACAGGGGGAAATTTGGTGAGCTTCATCTCATGTTTCTTCGCAGGTCCCCTGGATGAGAGAGATCCATGTTGTTTTGAAAACACCGTTGGAGTCAAGGAGTGGGAAAGAGCCATGGATGAAGAGATGGCTTCCCTCAGGAAGAATGAGACTTGAGACTTGGTGCCTACGGTTGAGGGAGTTACTCCTGTGACTTGCAAGTGGGTTTTCAAGCTGAAAAAGAAGGCTGATGGTTTGCATTGAGCAATACAAGGCTCGCCTTGTTGCTCGGGGTTTCTCTCAGAAGTATGGGGAAGATTATGAAGAAACTTTCAGCCCCGTTGCCAAAATGACTTCGGTTCGGGTGGTGATCGCTTTGGCAGCTTGCCAAGGATGGAAGGTTTGGCAACTCGACGTAAATAATGCTTTCTTGTATGACGAGATTGACAAGGATATCTTCATGGATCAGCCACCTGGTTATGTTTCCGAGGAACACCCAAGATATGTGTGCAAGCTCAAGAAGGCTCTTTACGGCTTGAAGCAGGCGCCTCGGGCGTGGTATGACAAGATAGCATAATACCTCTAGTTCTGCGGATACTTTGCCTCTGATTCAGATTCAAGCTTATTCGTAAAGAAGACGGGGGAGCTTCAGGTCTTGGTGTTGCTATATGTTGATGACATGATCGTCACGGGAAATTCTGGAGTGGAGGTAGCTAGACTTCGTGCTGAGTTAGCTATCAGATTTGAGATGAAGGACTTGGGGGAGCTCCACCATTTCCTTGGACTCGAAGTGGAGAGGAAAGAGGGCGGTATGCTTGTTTCCCAAAAGGGCTATGCAGAACGAATTGTGAAGCGATTCAACATGGAAGGGTGGAAGAGCAGCTCTACTCCACTGGAGGTTGGTATTCATCTTCGACGTGATGAGGGGAAGGTTCTTTCTGATCCTTTGGTGTTCCGGGCTTTGATTGGGAGTTTGATATATTTAACGATCACGAGGCCGGATATTGCTTATGCGGTTGGTCGGGTGAGTCGGTATATGGCAGAGCCTCAGAAACCTTATCTGTTGGCGACAAGGAGCATTTTGAAGTATGTCAAGACCACCTCTGATTTGGGTCTCTTCTATGGGAAGGACTCGGGCTTTTGCTTGCATGGATACATGGATGCTGATTATGGAGGAGATTCAGATGATCAGAGATCGACATCTGGATACATCTTTATGACGGACTCTACAGCTATATCATGGTGCAGCAAGAAGCAGGATTTTGTGTCTGTCTCTACCACGGAAGCAGAGTACAATGCTTCGGCTTTGGCAGCTCAGGAAGCCATCTGGCTTAGGAGCCTTGCGGAGGAAATTCATAGGGAGGTGCATGGCCCTATTCTGCTTTGGGCTGACATTGAGAGTGCCCTCAAACTGGTGAACAATCCAGTTTGTCATGCACGAACCAAGCACACAGGGATTCAACATCATTTCATTCAGGAGAAGGTGTTGGAGGGATCTCTTATGGTTGAGCATGTGCAAATCAAGGATAATGTCGCGAAAATAATTACAAAGCCATTGTCGAAGGAACCATTCACACGGTTCAGGAGGTTACTTGGGCTGACATCCACTTCCCACTTCAAGGGGGAGTGTTAAATTTTTGAAGTGGAAGTGGTCTGTTCGGGCGGTCTATTTTTGGAGACCGCAGAGACCGCGCGACTTGGCGCTGTGGTCACGAGTCTCTGGTGTTGGCGACCTATGTTTGGTCTGCGTGTTTTGCCCAAGTATCCCAGTTCTGGTTTAGACCGGGCGGTCTCGTACTGCGGGTTGCATGAGCTTGTTCTGGCGGTCTGCTCCTAGTCGGTCAAATGCTCATGTCTATTCTTATCAGAGGTCGGGCGGTCTGCCGGGTTGTCTTGGCAAGAGGTCTTTCTTGGACAGTTTTGCTTTAAGTAATAAGGTCTTATAGAGACCGCGCGGTCTGGTACTGGAGACCGCGTGCTCCAATAAAGAAGGTGATTGTATCCCTTGGGGTGGTGACGACATCCGTTCGTTTGACTATAAATAGGGACGCCGAGGTAGCCATTTATATGCAAGAACTGTAAGAACTAAAGTTGGCTTGAGTGTGCCGGTCTCACTCTAAGGTCGCGCGGTTTGAGTTGTCTAACCGGGTTGTTCTGTTCGTAGGTTAGCGACTAGCAGTCACCGTCAACATTCTCTTTTCTTTCCAGCTTTGAATAAACCAGTTCGGCAACGGTCCGTCTGTGCGGACTGCGTTTAGGAATTCTTGGACTGTACAACAGACTCAGTTGATCAGGCGGCCTTAAGTGGTCGGGCGGTCTTGAGTTGCGGTCTTGCAGCAGGAAGCAGTTCTTCGTCAAGTGTTCGCGGGTTCTTCTGTGATCAAGAAGTGCAGGCATTTGTTTTCAGCAGTTGAATGAAGCTGCGAGTTGTGCGGTCCGTGGTTGCGGTCTTACAGCAGCGGCTTGTGTTCTGTTCGCACGGTCTCAAGGATAGTTGTGCGGCTTGCCTGTTCGAGCAATCTGGCGGTCTCTGCTTTGGCAGTTCGCTGGCGGCTTGTTTTTTGTGTCTTGTGCTTCTCTCCTTTGTGATTCTTATGAATCATGTCTCGCCATGTATGTCTCGAGCTGTAAAGAGATAGTAAATAGCAAGAGCACTATTCTGTCTTTCTATTGTCACTGATTGTCATACTTGTGGATTGTTGTTGAAGTATTCCGCATTTATTACTTCACTCCGAACCTCTAAATTTTTTAACACACGGAGCTAACCCATGTTTTGCTCTAGCAGATGGTTTTTCTGCTGGCGAGGCCTTAGTTTGGGATAACCGCGAGTTGAGTATCTCCTCCAGAGTTAGCCCCAAATAATGTGCCCGCACGTCCGTTGCGTCTCCCAACCAAAAGTTGGGTAACCGGTAGAGTCAAGAAAGTCGCGGCGGACCTAAAGGAGTTGTTCCTTTCTTTAAATTGTTTGTGAACTGCTTGCTAAAAAGTGGCGGGTCGGTCACGCCCGCAGACCGTTCGTACCAGTGCGGGAGGGTTGACGACTCATGGCGACAGGGAGATGTGCACCGCGGGTTATCACCACTTCGAACCCGCTAATTTGCCTCCACTGGTCGGCCAAAATCTCGGAATCGCCGGATGTCGCTCACATCCAAGTAGTACACCAAGTTGTACGGGAGGGCCTAGGTGATACGGTACGACTACGATCAGAAGTGGCAGGACTGGCCACTGTCACTGACGGCCACATCGGTGAGGCCCGCGGGGTTCGCTACCCTGCTGGAAGGAAAGCGGTTAGAATTGTGTCGACACGGGGTTTTGTGTACGGGTTTGAACACCCGCTGTGTGTTTGTGAGCAATATTTTATTATTAATATTACTGTAGTTATAAACTGCGGATCTCCCAAACTATAACTGTTAGTTTGAATAAGAGGCCCGATATATACATGCTGCTAACCCTTCTTGCTTCGGGTATCTATTTTTAGTGCTTAAGCCCGTCCCCAGGATACAGATCCGGGGAGGGGATGTGTTTTCCACTTAGCTCTGTGACTAACGATTGTTTTTATGACCATTCATAGGAGATGGGACAACGCGAAGCCCCCGCACCGCTGGATGACTTACCAACTCTCAAGATTGCCCGATCGAATTCTCCAGTCTCACCCCCTGTCATCAGTGACGTGAGTCCTATAGTATATGACTAAAAAAGGAGTGCTTATGTTATAGTACTTACTTTTAGCCCACAGGGCCGTTCATGTAAATAGTAGGCTACGACCTTTTGCTTATATATATCCGTTGCCTTGTTAGACTTCCCTACTTCTACTTCCGCAATGTGACTCTGATGTGATGTGATAATTCTTGTGCCTGACAAGGCGACCGCTCAATGCTTAAGAGAGTGGGCCGTTGTCACCCGGGAAGCGCTAAGTGGCCATATTGGGCAGTAAGATCCCCTTCCCCAGACCTGGGTTAAGTTTTGGAGGGGGGGGGGGGGGGCTTACACATACCCCTTCTGGGTGCATGAATATCCAATGAACATGTATTGAGTAGCACGAGGTGCCAACTTGTCGACGGGAGGACCTAGGTGGTGGACAAAATAAATGCAGCCGAAGACCCAAGGGTTTAGAGGGAAGGGACGTTGGTCGGGATATAAGATATAGAAGGGTGTCACAAAGTTGAGAACGAATGAAAGCATGTGATTCATGAGATAACAAGCAATAGAGACATCAAAATGCCAATAGTTAGTGGGGACCTGCATCTGGAATAGTAGAGACTGAGCAACTTCGAGAAGATGGTGGTTCTTCTGCTCAGTAGTGTCATTCTATTGCAGTGTATACATGCATGAGATTTGGTGGATGATACCCAGTAGGGTGCAAGTTTCCTGTAATGCTTGCATGGTGTATTTGTGCGCACTATCAGTGTGAAGTATTTTGATAGTATGGAAAAATTGTGTTTGTGTTTCAACAACAAATGAGCATAAAATGGATATAAGCTCAGAGCGATCGCGCATCATGTACAAGATCAAGTCATGCATGAATAGTCATCGATAAACGTAAGAAAATGACGATATTTAGATATACTAGCTGTTTTGTAGGGATCCCAAATGTTAGAATGCACAAAATCAAAAGAAGCAGTGCTTTGAGTACAATGAGGGGGAAAACAAATCAATGTTATTTTCCATAAATACATGATTCAGAATCAAAATAAGATAAAAGAAAATCATTATTTTCCGTAATTTAGACGAGCCTAGTTGATACTATTTTCTTTCATGTGACACCTTTTCTGGTTTTACAAATTATAGCCAATAATTCTCTTGAAATCATTATTAATTGAAGCTTCAGATTTTTTTTTAATATATTAAGCTTATGTATCGGAATTAAAATTAATTGGTTATAAGCGGAGATTCCCCTACTGTGTATTAATTACAAAATGTTATATTATTTTGTTGATGTTGGATTATATTCTTTAACTTATTTTTCGAGAAGACTTCCAGTCTTCCAGAACATCAAAAAATGAAAATTTTAACCCCAAATGGGCTGGCGTCTAGGGATACTTTGAACCAACAAAACTAAACGTAAAAAAACGCAAAATATACTTTCATATTTTTTGCTCGCGCATAAATATATAGCTTAGAACGGATGCTTGCATAAAAGGAGGAATCTTTAGTCCCGAGTCCCGACAACTTAGTCGTGAAAATGCCAAAAATTTACGATCATTCCTACGCCAAAGCCCATATCTCGCCAAGGTTTTGGATGCTTTGGTTAAACTGGCAGGAAAGAAAGGAAACAGGTTCTGGATTAAATTCGTAACATTCGCGTCTTTGGCCTTGCACATTGTGACCTGTTTTTAATTAGGTGACCTCATATCATATTCTTGTGCTTAAAATAGTTAGCATCATCAATAAAATAGTTACTATCATAATCATTAATAATAACCTAAAAAGTCTACTAATACAAGGAGGGAAAGTTAATTTTACCATTTTTATCTACATCATAAATCAGATTTATTATAATTTATTTAAACATCATTAATCTATAATTTTAAAAAATATGCACCATAACATGAGTAAACATTTATTTGAACAACATTACCAAAGAGATAATTTGGGTCTGGTCACAAAGTTAAGGTTGCATAAACTAGTGATACTATGACTGAAATCATTTTAACAAAAATGAAGTATTCCAATAAAGTCTCACAAAATTGAGGAGTTGAATAAAGAAATGTGATCTTCAACCCAAAAACATAAGCTTAATCTTCAAAAACATTCATAAACTAAACTTGAAATTTCAGGTCATGTAGATTTTCAGTGAGATTTCACATACTCGTGGATTATATGAGTCTCTCAGAGTCCTTCCCAGAATCTTGAAAATACCAAAATTTTATTTTAAAAATGACCGCTATCCGAGACCTACACTTTAAGTTTGCAAAATTACATGCTGCACCACTCTATCTTTTGAAATTACAAAAATTTCCCCTACATATCATAGCATGCATGCACAAACATCCACTTGAGCTCCCCTATGAGGGGTATTTTTGTGCATGCATGTTATGAAATGCAAACATGCAGGGAGATGTTTGTAATTTCATAAGATAAAGAGGTAAACTTGTAATTATGCTAACTCCTAGGATTTGGATAACTAAAAAAACATCAACTTTGGAGGCAAAGTTCTTAAGGTCAGTGGTGAAGCTTGAATATTTCTTACCTTAATAACAACACATGAGCGCCCTATAACTTCCCTTGCCTTTCCCTCAGAGTCAACCTTGCATGTGAACAGAAGAATTTTGAATCTAGGGCAGGTAAGGGGAAAATAATGTTTAATAGAAACAAATAGTTGAAACAAAAATTTATGGCAGATGTACAAGACCCAGTAACATTTCTTTTAGTTGGATTTGAGAAATGTTCACATCAAGATGACATTGAGGATCTGTTTAGGAGAGCGGTGAGGTCGATTGTGAACATAGTTATGAAAATGCACATGCAACACTTGAGCTGTTACGTTCACAAATGACATTTCCCCCAAAATAGCTTTTTGGGCCAAAACACGGTCATAGACATCTATGTATGGTCTGGATTAGCGGTTGAGAACGTCCAAACTATAAAAATGAAGCTTGGACCAAAAATAATGTCTTGGAAGTTCCTAACACATGTAAACAACTTTATTAACTACCACGATTTCTCACCACCGCCGCTTAAATGTTTGTTTGGGACAACAATAACATTTATGTGGTGACAACGTGAAGCTGTGTTAGTAAATGAAGTGACAATTATGTGGTAGTAAATGAAGTGACAATTATTTATTAGCGTTTGAAATATGTTTCCCATCAAATTCCAATTTTTAGGGGCACATGCAACAATAACACTTTAAGAACATCGCGTTTTAAATTTGTATGTGGACACGGTGCTTCATAAATTGCCTACATTATATTGTCCCTCGTCTACGCCCTTGGGGTTGATCTTGTAGACCCTGTGCATGTTGAATGAGAGCGACAATCCTCTCATGCTGTTTCTACACAATTGTGCTTTTGACTTTGACTTAAGCTGAGTTGTCCCAGCTTCCCTGATGTACAACCCCAGTATTCGCAAAGAGGTGAGCGGAGACTAAGGGATCAACGGGCGAGAAGAATAGGAAGGAGGGCGAGTCAGGTTCTCAAAGGCCGCTCGCAGGAAGGCGGGCAAGCCAGGCTCTCGACGGCTGCTCGCAAGAAGGCGGGCGAGCCGAGCCCTCACCGGCCGGTCGCAGGAAGGCGGGCGAGCCTGGCCTCGCAGTTCGCGTGAGGGACGCCAGGCGAGAGGAGCCCTTGTGGGCGGCTCGCCCAGTAGGGGTCCAGGGGTGTTTTTACCTGGAAACTCTTGGTGGTCTGCAGTTAGCCTCTCCAAACAGCGGAATTTGGCTGTTGGCGGACCATTTTGGTATACGCATAGTAAAAGTGTAAGGCGGAATCCCGCTATTAGTAGATCGTAAGTAAAAAACTATATATAGACCTTGAAGGGCACCTTTGGAGGGGATTCCAATCTCAGTACTCTGAGCTTTCTTCTCCCTAGGCTATCTTGGCTTAGCTCTCAGGCTCCCCAAGGTGCCCAGTCTCAGCTTTGGCTTGGGAGGAGAAGCACTCTAAGATCTTCCGGGTGTATGGTGGGACCTCCTCGCTGCGACCAAGGGTCTGTGTCTAGTTTTGAGACTTCAGTCTGTTCCTTCCAAGGGATCAGTAAGTGCTAGCTGCCCCTCATCTTTGGGGGCCCGAGCTCCACAAGAGACCAAGTTTTGGTTTCAACATTTTTGATGCGGTGAGCGTGGAGTACAGATAGTGCAAGAAAGTTCAAAGGAAGAGACATGGCGGGATACGACGAGCGAGAGGCGGGCTTTGGCGGTTCGCCACCACCCGGCGCGCCAGCGACGGTAAAGATGCTAGCAGTCCTCAGGAGGGACCTGCTCGGGGATTTTCAGTGCGCTCTCGCCACGGCCCTTGGGGGTCTCGCAACCCATGCGCCCTAGGTGGCCCCTCCAGCTGAAGTCGGCGAGAACGCCCCAGGGCAGAGGGCAGGAAAGGAGGCGATGTCCCAGGCACCGGAGCGAGATCTCACAGGGCGGGAAATTTTCCCCAGTCCAGCGAGTGCGAGCGGGGTCCTAGTGAGTGCCATCCAGGCAGGCGAGATCCCGACTAGTGGAGTTCCGGCGAGTAGCCCCTCGTCGAGCGCGAGGCAGGTAGGAGGCGGGTCGCCCGGGGAGCTCGCGGGGCAAGTGGAGAAGGTCAGGGGGCGAAAGGGGGAAGCCCATTCTGTGAGTTGGTGCTCTCGGCACCACTCCCCGAGGGGTTCAGGGAGTCGGTCATGATGTTGTATACCTGCAAGGACGATCCCATTCAACACCTGCAGTGGTTTGAGGACATGGTCTCATCAGACCTATGTCAGACACCTTCAAGTGCCGCATATTTGCCACCACTCTGAAAGAGAAGGCGAGGGACTGGTTCCACCAGTTATCCTCGGGGTCCATCTATGCTTTCGAGGACCTGCGTCGCGGCTTCCTGCTGCGCTTCTCGACCTCGAAGAACAGGAAGAAAGACCTCGAGGCGCTTTTCAACATCAAGCAAAGGCCGGGGGAATTGCTATCCCACTATGTGGATCGGTTCCAGGAGGAGGTCCTCCTCATCCAGGAGGTGTCGGGATACACCCTTCAGCTTGCCTTCATAGTAGGGCTGCGGGAGGGGTTTTTCAAGATGGACCTGAAGAGGACCCTTGTCCTTTGAGGAGCTGATGGAGAGAGCGGCATAGGAGATAGAGGGGGAGGCTGCCAACCCGAGTTTTCGAAGAGGCTGGCACGGCTGAGCGAGCCGGAGGTTAGGCAACCTGAGGTGAGAAGGAGAGAAGAGGCAAGAGCCTCGGAGTTGGGGTGGAGGCAGCAAGGAGGGGGGTGCAGGGCCCAGGAGGGGGTTTCCACCAGGGAGGGGGCAACTTCCAAGGAGGGGAAGGAAGACCCCACCAGCTAGGGTGGAGGCAGGGCCCGAGGCCACCCCCTCCCCCGCCTCAGCAGGCGATGGCGGTCGGGTGAGGGAGAGCAGGAAGAGGAAGAGGAGCAGGAGTCGGAGGAGCCGGGCCTATGAGGAGGAACAGAAGGGCAGAGGCCGAGGGGAGGGGAGTGACGTTGCCATATTGTGACTTCCACCAGGAGGAAGGATATGCGACGGCAACTTGCCCGGAGTTCTTGGAGGTGAGGGGAGCCAGAGCATCGGCGCAGCGGGAGCAGCCGCAGGTGAGGATTGAGGAGGTCCTACCTCAGGATGAGGAGGAAGAAAGGTGTGAGGACAGGGTCGACGTGGGGACCCGAGGAGGTATCAGAGTGATCCATGGGGGTAGGGATCGAGGTGACCCAGAAGGCAAGCCTCCATACCATCTATCATCGGAGCGTGGCTTCGACATCCCAAGCCCTGCCCCCAGCGGAAAAGATCACGTTCACCCAAAAGGACATGTTGGGCCATGAGGGCCATTCTGCGATGCGCTGGTCATCCAGACAGCCATCGAGAACTTCACCGTATACCAGATCCTCGTGGATAATGGGAGCTCAGTCATCGTCATCTTGAAAAAGGCATTTGACGAGATGCAGGTGGAGGCCAGGAGGGTGTTGGCCTCTGATGGCACTTTGTTTGGGTTCTCAGGGGAGAGAAAGGAGGTAGAGGGGGGAGTAGGGCTCCATGTGGTCTTGGGGGGGGGGGGGGGGGGGGGGCGGGCAGTCCCGGAACTGCCGCTTTGTTATAATGGATGCCCCCAGCAGTTACAGTGCCACCTTCGGACGACCACTCATCAGTGCATTCCTCTGCGTCCCCTCAACCTTTCATCAATGCCTCAAGTTCAACGCAAAAGGAGTCCAGGTCCGGGTGAGGAGTGACCCGAAGGTGGCAAGGCAGTGCTACGTGACTACCGTGAACACCATCTCCTGGATGGCAGAAGCGGAGGAATGGGATCGGGAGATGGGGGAGCCGACGAGGCTGGAAGAGGTAGGAGAGGAAGAAAGGGGAGTAAAGGGAGGTCAAGCCCAGGAAGGAGGGGCAAAGGAGCTGATTGTGATCGGGGAGGAGGAGAAGGAAGAAGGTGCCGAAGAACTTGCTTACGGCGAGAGGAAGGAGAATGACTGGGCAGAGCAGTCAAGGCTGGAGGCCATGGACAAGGTGGTGGAGCTGGAGGTCGTCACCAGGGTAGGGACGATCAAGAAGGTAAAGGTCAGTGGGGAGCTCAGCCCCGAGGACCGGAGGAAGATCTTGGCTTGCATCCAAGAAAACGTGGATGTCTTCGCTTGGAGTGCCACTGAGATGCCTGGGATCAATGCGGATGTGGCATGTCATCGCCTCAACCTTGACCCCGATACTCGCCCCATCCGCCAGAAAAAGAGGTCCATCGCGGACAAGCTGGAGGAACCTATCCGGGAGGAGGTGAGCAAGCTTCTCAAGGTCGTCTTTGTACCAGAGATCCAGTATCCAGGCTGGGTCTCCAATGTAGTGATGGTGAAGAAAGGTGATGGTAGGTGGAGAATGTGTGTCGATTTTTCCCTGTTAAATAAATCGTGCCCTAAGGATTGTTATCCTCTGCCTCGAATCGATGCGCTGGTTGACTCAACCGTCGGTTTTTCCCTAATGAGTTTTCTAGATGCTTTCTCAGGTTACCATCAGATCTGCATGCACACCCCCCCCGACATCAAGGATGTCTCCTTCATCACAGGGGATGGGTGCTACTGCTACAAAATGATGTCTTTCGGGCTAAAGAACGCAGGGGCGACTTACCAATGAATGATGGACAAGGTCTTCCGGGAGAAAAAGGGAAGGAACCTGGAGGTCTATGTGGATGACCTCATGGTAAAAAGTCGAGACCTCGAGTCCCACCTCCGTGACCTTGAGGAAACCTTCGGGACTTTGAGAAAGTTCAAGATGAAGCTCAACCCCCAGAAGTGTGTCTTTGGGGCCAGCCGAGGGAAGTTCCTAGGTCACTGGCTCACCCTAGCTGGGGTGGAGCCTAACCCAGACAAGGTAAGGGCGATCATGGAGTTGGGGTCTCCAAGGAGTGCAAAAGAGGTCCAGCGTCTCACAGGTAAGTTGGCCAGACTAAGCAGGTTCCTCTCCAGGGCAGGAGAGAAGTGCTCGGCCTTCTTCAAGGTGCTGCGAGGGAATCAAAAGTTTGAGTGGACCCCTGAGTGTGAAAGGGCTTTTCAGGCGCTGAAGGAATAGTTGACCCAAGCCCTGTTGCTGCAAGGGCCGAGATAAGGAGATGATTTATCCCTGTACCTGAGGGTAGGACCTGAGGCGGTCAGCTCGGTGCTGGTCCGGGAGGAAGGAAAAAAGAAACTCCTGATCTACTACGTTAGTCGAGTGTTGAGGAAGGCTGAGCTCAAATACTCCATCTTAGAGAAGCTAGCCTTTGCCCTGGTGGTGTCGACCAGGAAGCTCCGACCCTACTTTCAGGCACACCTAATCAAGGTGGTGACCGATCACCCCCTTCGCAACATCATGGAGGGGGTGGAGCACTCGGGAAGGCTGGCCAAGTGGTCAGTGGAGTTGAGCGAGTTCAATATCTCATACGTACCCAAGTTATCCATAAAAGCCCAAGCAGTGGCAGACTTTTTTGCAGATTATGTGACCGAGGTGGAAGATTCCGAGCTATCCAACTCGGTGGCCTGGAGAATGCTGGTTGATGGGGCGTCAGGGAAGCATTCCTTTGGGGGAGGGGTGGTTTTGGTAAGCCCCCAGGGGACAATGATCGAGCAGGCGATCAACATCCACTTCCCCCTCACCAACAATCAGGTCGATTACGAAGCCGTGATAGCAGGGCTCCGCCTAGCCCAGGAGTTGGGAGTGCAAGATGTGGAGGTTTCGACGGACTCCATGGTAGTGGCTTGCTAAGTCGGGAGGGAGTTCGAGGTGAACGAGTTGACTCTTCAGCGATACCTGGAAAAGGTCAAGGGGCTCATAGGGCAGTTCCGCACCTTCTCGATCCGTCATGTGCCAAGGGAGGAGGTGCCGCGGTGGACCTCCTAGACGAGTTCGGTCCTAGGGCAGGAGGCACGGTGTCAGACCTCTTCGGACCATCCACTGAGGAGGGGGAATTGATGGAGGTAGACCAGCGGGCATCATGGATGGACCCCTTCATCACCTTCCTGATGTCGGGGAAGTTCACCGAGGGGGTGTGAACAAACGGCGGTTCAGGTATAAGTCGGCATACTACTCTTTGCATGCAGGAGGACTATACCGTAAGACGCTCTCGGGGCTCCTAGCCCATTGTGTGTCAGAGGAGGAGGTCTCGATGGTCCTGGAGGAGATCCACTCGGGAAGTGTGGCAGCCACTCCGGGAGCTGAACCTTAGAGAGGAGAGTGCTGAGACAAGGCTACTTTTGGACTACCCTCAGCAAAGAAGCAGTGGAGTTTGCAAGGAAGTGCTCGAAGTGTTAGTTGTTTGCCCCTCTCCAGCTCCTGCCAGCCAAAAGACTCTAAACCATCACTGCCCCCTGACCCTTTGCAATATGGGGGTTGGACCTGGTCGGTCCTTTCTCCCAAGCGAGTGGTCAAAGAAATTTCTTACTAGTGATGATCGATTATTTCTCCAAGTGGCTGGAGGTGAAGGCGCTGGCCAAGGTAACATCCCAAGTGGTAAAGAATTTTATATGGGGTGAAATGATTTGCAGGCACGGGCTCCCAGTAGCCATAGTCACAGACAATGGGCCATAGTTTGTCAACGATGAGTTCGTCGGCTTCTGCACCCAGCTCGACATAGATCTTCGGTTTGCGTCGGTCCACCACCCGAGGAGCAATGGGCAAGTGGAGGCGGCAAACAAAATAATTGTGAATTTGCTGAAGAAGAAGGTCGAGAACCTCAGGGTCAACTGGGTAGAGCAAATACCCTCGGTCCTCTGGGCCTTGAGGACCACTCCAAACAAGGCCACAGGGGAGACTCCGTTCAAGCTCTCTCATGGGTCCGAGGCCGTCTTTCCAATAGAGTTTGAGGTGAAATCCCCAGGGTGTTCTCCGCGGGTGAAGGGGATGAAGAATGGTTAGTGGAGAATGAGGGAGAGCAAAGGCTATCCTTGGACCTGGTGGAAGAGCTCCGGGACTTAGCCACCGTCCGGCAGGAGGAAGTCAAGCGGATGGCCCGATTTTTCTACAAGCACATCCAGGTGAAACAGTTCGAGAAGGGAGATCTGGTCTTGAAAAAGGTTGATGCGGTCGGGAGGGGAGCCGTAGTAGGAAAGCTCAATCCCAACTGGGAGGGCCTTATATTGTAGAGGAAGTGCTCAAGTCGGGAGGGTACCACCTCCAGGATGTGGAAGGGGTACCTCTCGGCTGGGCTCGGAGTGGAGATGACCTAAAGCGTTTCTACCCTTAAACTTTTTATACTTATTTGTCACATATTTGACTCATCTTATGTTGGTTTCAAGGTTTCTTCTAAGCATGGGTCCTCAAAGCATTTTGTGTTTGATTTCCCCGGCCGATCCTAATGTCGGGCTCTCACTAGCCGGTGGGCCAGGTCGATCTCACGGAGAGCCTGGCAAGGAATTTTTATGCTGGAATGCCCCGGATGATTCCGTTGTTGGGTTCTCACTAGCCGGTGGGCTAGGTTGATCTCGCAGAGAGGCTGGCAAGGAAAAGTGTTTTTGTGCTGGATTGCCCCGGACGATCCCGTTGACGGGCTCTCACTAGCTGATGAGTCAGGTTGATCTCGCAGAGAGGCTGGCAAGGAATGTTTATGCTGGAATGCCCCAGATGATTCCGCTGTCGGGCTCTCACTAGCCAGTGGGCTGGTAAATCTCCCAAGAGCTCTCGATCAACCATGGCGGACCGGCGATCGACACGGCTACAAGCCGCAATTCAGGTCCTCCCCTCTCGTCTATTTCTTAGTGGGTAGATCTTATCATTTTGGCCGCTAGATTTGGGTCCAATTTGACTTGAATCAGCATGGCCGGAAGCTTGTGATCAAGCTTTCTTCCCTCGTTAAAATTTCTGATTTCGGTCGCCTCCGACCGGCCAACCACCGTACATCGCCGGCCGCCACCTCAACGGAGGTGGTGGAGGCATTGGCCGACCGGGAGAACGTCTAGGTGGCCGGGAAATCACCTCCCAAGTTGCTATAGAACGGGCCAACTGTGGTCGTTGGCTGATTGGAGAAGATGAAGGGATGCCCTTCGTTTGTGCTTTAAGATCTATGCAATTTATGAAGTGATATATTTGATATTCTTATTTTTTCCCTTTACTGACAGTAGTTAGAAATAATTATAGAAAATACTTACCGTCCACTGATGAAAAAGTGGCCAACACCAAAGTTGTAGTGTGTTCACTTTTTAAAAATTATTTCATCCCAAAAGGAGCACGGTAGCTCCCTGTAGAGCCATTTTGGTGGGGCTGGTCCGTAGGGTGGGACAACCACTATTTCTTAAATAACTTTTGATGGGATAATGATATTGGCTTGAAATTTGAAACATAGGCTGTTTATACCCACACCCTTAACATATCCAAAAATGGAAATTTTTGGAGGACATTTTTCTAAGGTTATTGTAAAATATTAATAAATCATATATTAATTAATTTTAGGGTCTATTGACATCCAATCCCCTCCAAATTTTGGTGGGAGGTCCTTAGTGTCAGTTTATGACACAGGTAAAAATTTCAGCCCAATTGGGACTGATTTGGTTGGGTAATTAGTTAACCCAAGTTTGGTCAAACTAGGTCAAACTAGGTTAAAAGTGCACATGATGGAATTAGGTGGTCAAATCTCATCAAGATGATGTGAAACTTTGGCCATTGGTTTAGGATCACATAAGACATCCCCATTAGTAATTTGGGGTGATGTGGAGTGGATATGCCCTAGGACCCTAGTTCTAACCCTAGGGTTGAACTTTGAGCCTTGTGAAGGACATAGGGGCATATGTCCTTGAATGGTCATGAAACATAGTAGATAGGTTCATAGGGTGTAAATATGCCCTAGGAAATTTTATGAGAATTTTAGGAACAATTATTCCCTCTGATTTAGGTTATAACCTTTTTAGGTAACCTTTTTATAAGAAAAATTTACCTGCTCAAATTATCTTGGATGTTGATGAAAGTTTGGTAGATTGCATAAAAACATGACACATACCTCTGGTAATTTTTGTGTAATTTTTCAATTGATTTAATTAGCATTTTATTCACAAGTCATCTATTTTGTCTTAGGAATAAGTTAAATAAATGAGGGCCAAATATCCTCTGGAAAATTATGAAACTTGGTGGTAGGACATATTAGGGAATTAGAGAGCTCGGTGAGTTTTTGTATAATTTTTGGAATTATTTATCAGTAGGTTACTTCACAATTTTCCCGACTATGGGTTTACTTGGAATATTTATTTATGTAACTAATTAGCTTTGATAAATTCTGAAATTTAGTCAGTAGACTTTTCTGATTAATATAAAGGTCTGATAATTTTGCCATAATTTTTGGACAAGTATTTTTAGTGTCTCCTTCTTTAATTTCTAAATTGGGGTAATTATTCAATATTATATTTATGGGCCAACCCCTTACTGCAAAATTGTGAAATTATGTATTTACTGTTATTTTGACTTCATAGATTTTTCATAATTTTGTGGAGGCCATATCATAAGAGGATTTTATACTTCATGTTCAATTTCATACTGGGTCAATGTTGGAAAAATTATAATAAATGCTAATTAAATAAGGAAAAATATGATTCTTTGGATTTAGTCTTATAACATCAATATAGACTTCCAGTAATAATCTTGGGTCCTGTGTATGAATATATGGAGTACCTCCTCTCATACATCTCATGTAGTTCATATTGGTCTGCATATAGTATAAACTGTAGAGTTAGCTTAACTGATGATCATTAGATAGGAATGGAGGATGGATGATGTACCTAATCTGGTTGAGAAGATGTGAGGTCACCACTAGGAGTCTATATGTTGAGTGTACCCGATAAGTTAAGAGTTAAGGTTGCGTTCGGGATTAACGAAAGATCGTCTTTCCCTTAGCAGGTCATACAATGATTAGGGTTAATCCAAGTGTAATGATAAGAGGGATATTCTTATGGGTAGGTACCAACAATATTATGTGTCTTGTGAAAGAGAGCTTTGGGGTTTCATCCCATCATATCTCTTAGTACCGTTGCGAGCCCCTCAAAGGGTAGACCTCGGGAAGTCCAAGATTAACACTAAATTATAGGAATAAGTTGAGGTTCAAGATTAATATAATAATACACACACCCACACTCCAGGATAGTTGGTTTAGAATCACAAGCGGTAGGCTCGGTGGTTGATGGAACGGACGGGCTAGTCCGGCGAGCCAGTGGCTCGAAAGGTTATTGTGACGGACGAGTTAGTCCCGGGAGCCTATGGCTCGGGATATAAGTAGGACTAATAAGTCATAAATGTATGTGCATAAGGTGGTGGGTCTTTAGTATTGACGGTCGTCGCACCGACGTCGATACTTTGGCTCGGTAAGTGTGGATAACACTTTACCAAGAAAAGTCTGGTGGACTGGCCAGCAAGAGTACGCAGGAGCTCCGCTGTTGTGTTTTTAGCATTGAGGCGTACGATAGGTCTAGGTTAGGTAGTGCGGATACCAACCTAGAGGTGGGCGAGGCCCAACCCACCGCTTCCGATTGCCACTACCGAAGTATCATGGGTGTCTTGCTAGCTCCAAAAAGGGGGAATTAAAGGTCTGTGCGCATAGAGTCGAAGTGCGTGAGTTGCACTTGTATGAACATAACATTAAACTGCATACCTTGCATGACATGGCATAAACATTGCATTTCAACCCCTACCTCTATCGAATAAATTAGTTATATGACTTTTTATACGATAGGCCCTGCTAAACGACCCCTTGGTCTATAGGTTTGTGTGGGCATCCCTATCAATCAATAGTTACTTTTCTGTTCTTACATACTATCCTTTACATGCTCTATATCATGCTCTATTTACAACTTTGATTATATATGTACATATGTGTAGTGGTAGTTGTTCATGTAGCTAGGCCACACCATCTGCTTTATTTTGTACCCCTTGCTGTCCTCCGCTTCGTCCTCCCGCTCGGTGCATAGAGCCACTGGGGGATGGATGGGGGGGGGGGGGGGGGGGGGGGACAAGGCTTAGTATTTTTGACTAACGGTCGGTGGACCTTATCATTTTAGAAGACCGAGGAGACGTAGCAGCACCAGAGGCCGATGCAGATGGAGGCAGGACAGCCTAGCACGGGAGCACTGATGACAGGATCCGTGAGTGTTCTGTTGGTTTTAGTAGATTATGCTTCCGCGAGTGACTTTTGTAGTGAGGCTATGATGTACTGGTCATGAGCCCTTCTACTGTTATCTTTTATTCAGTTATTTCATGTGGACATCTTATATTTTCAGATACAATATTCATGTGGTGTGGACTTGGTCTCTAGTTGATCATGTTGGGTTTTCTATATACCATTCATAATGATAAGAGCATATCGAATATGCGCAGCGGAAGAAATAACTAGAACAACCCAAAGAGTAAGGATCTTGCGGATTTCATGAATCAAGAGATTAGCAAAACACAATGTGATATACCTTTGCAGGATTGAGTCAATACTCAACCAAGATGCTCCAAGAAGAAATCTGGTAGACGAACTTCGAGTTCCAAGCAACGAAATGTATCGGCCCTCTATAGAGATCCACACAAGGAAGGAGAACCCCAATGCCTTGTCGCACAAGGTATGGGACGGAGAAAGAACAGCCCTCTGCGTCCCCATGAACTGCTAGGTCCGTTGAAGGGGAGGTGGTGACAATCGACGGCGAACAAGATCGACGTACGGGGTGAGGTTACGGACGGGGACGACGAAACACTTCTGAGTCGGCTCTTTAGAAATCGCGAAAAGGATCGATCTCATTTAGAAAACCTAATCTCGCTCCTTTTAAATGCAAGGCATAAAACAGGCTATCCGCAGACCAGAGGAAAAAAAGAATATTTCTGCAAAGATTTAAATTCATCGAATATATAATAATTCGACTAAACACTTTAGGCGAATTATCATATTCGACTATATACATTCGACGAAGTGTCTCAAATTCGACTAAACGATTTAGACGAATACGAACAGATAATTTCTACTAAACGCTTTAGACGAATTATCAAATTCGACTAAAGACTTTCGACGAATTGTCATGTTCGACTAAACACATTAGACGAAATTGTCATATTCGACTAAACCCTTTCGACGAATACGAATAGACGAATTGACATAGTTTCGTTTAAACCCTTTAAATGGATTCGTCGATATAAATCCTTTCGTCGAAACACTTTCGCTGAATTTACCAAGTCCTATAGAATTCGTCTAAACCATTTAGACGATTCGTCAATAATACTCGTCCCCCCCCCCCCCCCCCCCCCCCCTTTGAGACATTCTCAATTCAATTCCGAACAGTCATAGGATTTGGTCCTTCACTCATATCCAATATGAGTGAGGCCAACACTATCCCTTCTCCAACTTCTCCAAACACTTTTATGTGCGACCCTATTGGCTCATATTGCATTGGCAGCAAGACTAACTGTTGATTGTTTTGAGATCACCTCAGAAACTCCAACAGTCTCCCACTTGATCACAAAGTGTCAACAAAAGTCTCGCAAACAATGAGCGGAATCTAGCAATACATCATTGCTACCCAAGCAATAAGAGTTCATAACTCAATAAGCATGTCTTAACCAATGTATCAGTGTTGTCATGTTCCTTTTGTTGGATCTTACGACGCCCTTAGAGGGGGGTGAATAAGGGAATAAAAATTCTTTTTATAATTTTACGATAATTACTAAATTGTTTTATGATGAAAAAGATTGAAATAAACAATTTAGATTTAGAATTGAAAACTTATAACACAATATAATAGAGATTGCGCCAAATGAGAGAAATCAAGTAAACACAAATAGAGACATGATTATATTATATGAAAAGGCGTTTACAAAAATTGATTTTAATATCGCTTGAAATCGGAGGCGACAAATATGTAAATAATTTTTCCTTTTCTATACCGACTCGTATCCCCACGAACCGGTTGGCTTTAACCTATCCTTTCTCGGATAAGGCCTCAAGCCACTCTAGCCAATCCTTCCCCGGATATGGCCTCGAGCCCCCCTAGATCTAATCACCTAAAACTAGTTGCCAACACAAGGCGAATTTCCCCCAAGCCACACAAGGACTTGACACCGAACACAAGACGATGATTTACCCTAGACCACACAAGGATCTAACACCACACACAAGGTGGTGATTTCCCCTAAGCCTCATACGGACTTAGACACCGCACACACAGCGATTTCTCTAAACGGTTACAAAAAGATATGGAATGGAAATAATGAAAATAATAATAAAACTCCCTATATGAGATCTCTGGATTTGAGGATGAAGGATCGCTGTAGTATAAGCGAGGTTGAAGCGATCATCCTTTAGATGTAGCGTGACATAGTCCTCCTCCAGAATTCTCCTTTAAGCTTTTTGTGGGAGATCCATCTTCGGCACATAACAACACTGGAATTGTAGCACAAGCAACCTCTCTGGGATGGATGATCAAAATGATCGAAGTTGGCTTTAATTTATAGACCTTGGAGCTAGCGCCTGCGGTAGAACTTAGCGCCTGCGGTATCGTTCGTGTGGAGCGGTTGCAAAACCATCGGAGGCGTGGCGCTGTACACGAACTTGAGATAGTGCTTGCGGTAGCGATAGCGCTGGCGGTAGCGCTCGTGTGGAACAGTTGCGAAACTATCGGCGGCGTGGCGATCTGCACGAGCTCAAGCTAGCGCCTGGCGTTAGCGTTAGCGTTAGCGCTGGCGGCAGCGCTAAGGAACTGCTGAGATGAGGCTAACCGCTGAGACCGAAGCTGAGATGAAACCGCTGAGACGGAACCAACTGAGCTAGCGCTTGGCATTAGCGATAGCGCTAGCGCCTAGCGTTAGCGTTAGCGCTGGCGGTAGCACTAAGGAACCGCTACTTTCAAAAATTGTTTCCATGCTGCCTTCTACCTGTGGAGTATTGCACCTATATTTCCTGCACACTATAAACACACTACAAGCAATATCAAATATAATATGGGATTTGTTATTCTCAAACAAAGGGATGTGACACACATGTCCAACAATCTCCCCCTTTTGATAATAACAAATCCTCTAAGCAAGAAATCAACAATAGTGTTTATAGATAAGATAAGCAAGCTAAAAGTGCAACTATAGTAAATGATATGCATGATAATGTGCATACTCCCCCTATCTTAATGCCCCCCTACATAAATGCAATTTTATGTTCTACTCCCCCTAAATGATAGATTACATGAATTATGCTCCCCTTAATCTTCTATATTTCTCCTATATAGATTTCTTCAATTAATCCCCCCCTTTTGGTATTATCAAAAGAAGGTGGGGTGAGGGTAGTAAGGAGGCATTTTTTAGGCTAGTTATAAATCATGATCGAGCTTTTGTAATATATGAAATGATAAAGAGTTTAAGCATAGCATATATAAGAGATTTCAAATATAAAAATAAGAGTTGCAAGCAAGTGGAAGATTATAATAAACATCTTTTTGTAGGCATGAAAAGCATAAGTAAAAATATGAGTTTTAGTTCAAAATTGAAAGATGTTTTAACCTTTTTGAAATCTCAAAGTTTTTCATAAAAATACCAAGCATGAAATGAACATATCAAAGGGAGATTATACTACAATGTTACTTAATTCTAAGTTCAAGAAATACCAAAACATTGTAGAGATCATGCTAGGTTATCTAGTGCATTTTTTTATATAAAGAGTAGTATAGATAAAGCATTAGGATCCAATACTCATGAGAAGAAGTGTTATGAAAGATAATGATGTGCACATAAGTGTATTTTGGGCAATGTTAACAATTGATTTAAATCATCAAAATATAAGACATTTGTAAAATAAAGTGCACAATAAAACACAAGTAAATTACTTTCACACACTTTTAATGCACATAATTTTTTTTAACAAAGTGGTGTAATAACTAAGGTTTGCACAAGACACTTTACTATTCTTTCCAAGGTGCTCAACCTCACAATGCTTATGAAGACTTATCAGGAGGTTCAAGTAGTGCTTGGTGGAGTTATATTCGTCTACATATATAAATTTTTTTGTTCATATTTGTGAGACAACATTCTCCGAATACACTTGTTTTGCAAACCCATTTTTTTTTAACTTTAACCACTTTTCTAAATTTCATAAGTGCAATTCAAATGTAGTGTAGGCAATAAACTTATGCAAGTTTTAATTCATTGTACAAATATAATACACAAGCAAGCATTTTTAGATTTTAAACACACATGTTGATTACCAAAAATAAGTGAGTGAAATGTATCATTATCAATCATAAAATATTTACTCATACTTAGAGGCATGCTAAGCTTGGTTCTACACATTTTGCAATACAATTGAAGCACTTTAAATAGATATATCAAAGCATGATAAGCAAAATAATGTTCATAGTAAGTTGAAAGAATATGTTTTAACATTGTAAATAATTCTAAATAATAGAAATCATACATGCTTGATATTGACAATAAAGATCATACAGTTTTTTTGTTTTGAATATGATAAGCATGATGAATTCCTTGAAACATAAATTTGAAATCCGTCTGTCCGTCATTCGTCGAGACTTCACGTGAACATTCGACGAATTGACTTAGCCATCGTCGAGACTTCACGTGAACATTCGATGAATTGACTTAGCCATTGAAAAATACTGACCAAAGCTTGAAAACTGTCTTCTGTTTTCATTCGTCGGAATTCGTTGGGAGTTCTCGAGAACATTCGACGAATTGACTTAGCCACACAATTTCCTTCACAAGTCTGCCTTTTTGACTTCTGTCTGTGTTCGTCGATATTCGTCGGGAGTTCATGAGAACATTCGATGAATAGACTTAGCCGCAGAAATTTCTTCTTTAAACTAGAAATTTGGCTTCTGTCTGGATTCGTCGAGATTCAGCGGAACTTCACGAGACATCTCGACGAATTGACTTAGCAAAAATTTCTTTTCTTCTGAAAACCTGCTCCACTCCTCAAGTTTTTTTTTTGAAAATTTTTTTTAATAAAAAAACAGAAAAATCACACAAACATATTTTTGTATTTTTGAATTTTGAATTTTTGTAGTTGATTTTTCATAATATGAATAACACAAATAACAAAAAATATTTTTGTATTTTTGAATTTTGAACTTTTGTAGTTGATTTTTCATAATATAAATAAAATGAAAATAATAAATGTCAGAAATTCGAAAACAAATTAGTACATATGTTCGATTCAAAAGTGCGCCCGGAAGGAAATCGAAGGTTGCGAATTATCAGTTACTATTCGGTTAGAGAATTCGGACTGCTAGCAGCGGTCGAGGCCGGACTTCGCCCGCCGCGGCAAATGCCACTCCTGCGACGGGCTTTCCTTTGATTAAAATGAAGCGGTTACAGCGGTTATAAATGTAGGAAAAGATAAGCCGGCCGGTCAGACAGTCCGCAAGACGGGAAACTCGAGACCGCAGCTCAAGCAAGCGAGCTCCTGGATTTGAGTGTGCGTGCCTTGTGAACAGTGCCGCCCCCTATTTATAGGCTTGGGGGCCTGCCCGAATGGACAGGGATAGAATAACCACCTGCCCGGGTACAGGAGAAACGGGCAGGAGGTGACGGGATGCACAAAGAAGAAAAAAGAAAGAAGCCGCGCGGCTTGGCGGCTTGCTTTTCCAACCTGTCTGACCTGAGGCTGAAGATACCGGGACCAAGTCAATGATTCAGACCGAGCGGCCTCTGGCTTGAGACCGCGGTCTGTCTTCTGGACATGGCTTGGCTGATCTTCATGAGGCAACCCAGATAGTCACTGATCTGAAACCGCGGCTTGTTCTCCGGGTTTGAACCTTGAATCTCTATGGCACAACCCGCGCGGTCTCCTACCTGAGACCGCGGATAGCCTTCTTGCTTTGGCCCTTGACGACCTTCACTCTTGGGGGCGGTCCAAAAATGACATCAAACCACCCGGCCTGGTTTACCTTGAGCTGAGAGCCACTGATCCTGGAACCCAGCGGCCTGACCCAGCAGTTCGCCCGGTCCGAGAATGATCCAACTCGAGAAGCGGTTTTCCGGGTAAACACAATCCCCGCATATTTTCAAACCTCAAGAGGATTTCGAAAATATAAGCTTTAGCCGGGAGACCGCTCCGACTTGCCCTGAATTCTATAAGAGAGCCAGAGAATTCATTCTGCAGAGTTTTTTCTGAAATCACGGGATATTGCTCGCCAGCTGCGGTTAGAATTTTTAAGACCGGTAACTCTTCAATAATGGACTTCCTAGACACCGTGTTAGACCGCGTGGATCCCGCCGGAGATCAAAAGAAGGTGGAAGGTAAAAGGCGCGAATCGACGGAGAGGTCGAAAAAGTAGAAGGAACAGCAGGACCGGAAGGACCGGAAGAAGAGGAAGCGGGCTGAGAAAGCCGCGGCGTATAATTCTAAGTCCGTAGTGGACTCAACAACTCTCAAGACTCCCGCGGAGCCCGCAGCGGACAGTTCGGGGCCTCCCCCCAGCGACTCGCTGATTCCTCCCAGAGATCTCGGCCAACTGGCTGCTAGCCCGCTGAACAAAGGGGAGGCCGCCCCTTCTGGAAAAGTTGACCCCGGTAGCCCTTCGAAGAAGGTCGGCGAGACCGACTCGTTTGGCATGGAAATCACCCCATCCGGGAATCCTCACTTGTTAGTCAGAGATTTGGGAGAGGAGGCGGTTAACTCTCCAAGGCCGGGCGAACTGAGTGCCCCTTTATCCGTGGATGACTACCCCAGTCCCTCCAAAGAAGTTAGCCCAGCTCCGGGTAAGAAAGAGAAGAAAAGGAAGAAGACCGGGTCAGTGACCGAGCGAATAACCAAGAAGGTCAAGAGACTAGCCTCCAAGGAAAGGGCGGCTTTTAAGAAACCAGCCGAGTCCCTCCTCCAGACCAATCCGCGACTAAAAGAGGAGCTTGGCCTAGCGACTCTTCCATCCACTAAGGTAAATGACTCGCCTGCTACCCCTGATGCGAAACCGGGCGACCTGCTTCCGGACTCGGCGAGTAGCTTATCGCTTAATGGGATCTTTCAGGATATGGATGAGCTGATGGGGCGAGATAAACTTCTTGACAGCCCGATGTCTTCAAAGCGAACTGCCCCCGTTACAGATAACACAGCCCAGCCTGAGGAGACCGCTCAGACGGAGGCCTAAGAGCGAGAAGCTGCTGCCCGGACCGCCCTGTAGGTCAAAGAAAGAGCGAGGGAACTCGGAGAGGTGTTGAAAGTGCAGGCGGAGGTCCCCTCGGTGATGACCGGGGAGGAGATAATGATGGTGAAGAAGGAAGGGGCGGAGCGGGTTTTAAACAAGCCACTGCGGCCTGATCCTTTTGCGCCAGGTAAGCGCCCCATGAATTATGAAGCTATCCACTTCTTCATTCCGCGGCCTCGTCGCAATAAATTACTGAACCCACCGCCGAGCTTCTTTCCCTTAGCGGCCTGGTCCTCTTCCGCTAGGCAGAGCACGGAGAGACTCTGGCGTGAGCAACGTCGGAGGATGGACCCGGAACAGTCTAAGCGGCCTGTGCGCCCAGGCATTGATCTTATATTCATGTCTATTTTTGTATTTGTATGCTCTTACTTCTCATAACCGAGCGGCCTCTTGCAGATAGCGAGGAGCAGATCGTGAAGCCGGGCGACCTTGAGGCCAGCCTGCCTCCATTAGTCCCCTCGATATCAACCTGCGCGACGACTTCGCAAGAAGGGCCGCAATTGTTCGAGCGAGGAGGATCTGGCGAATCTGAGGGCTCGCTTGCAGGAGGTGGAAGACTGGGAGGTCGGCACTCGGACTGCTCTGGAGGCCGAGCGAATGGCGAGGAAGAAGGCTGAAGAGGCGCTGAAGGCGCAGGTGGAGATTGACAGGAAATCCAGGACAGAAAGGGAGAATGGTCTGAAGACTCAGCTTGAGGCCGCGCGAGCTGCGGTGGAGGCCGAGAAGAGAGCCAAGGTGGCGCAAGTCGCTACTCTGACCGCTTAGCTCGAGAAGGAGAAGAAAACATCTGCTAAGTTCGAGGATGACTCGAGATATTACCAGGATAAATTCCTGCGATTAACCAGGGAAGTCGCTGCGGGCAGGCGAAGTATGAATGATGGAGCGCAGGTTGTTAGCCGCCCGACTGTTGGGGCGGGCTCAAATCCTCCCCCGGTTCGGGCGGCTGATCCAATGATTGATGAGGCCACCGCAACCCCCCGCATGATTGCCGCTACGCGGGTTGAAAGGGATGCCGGGCGGCTTCATAGCACAATCAACCACCTCCATTATCATACCAGCCAGATTTACTCTCTTTTGAATACCACCAGCGACCAGGTCGCGCGACTTCACAGAGAGGATGTCTCCCCAGAACACCGTCAGCCGTGACCGGCTTTCGAGAACAATTTGTATTATGAATGCGGCTTGTTGATTTGGCCTTTGTTTAGACAATGTTCCTTTTTATCTTGTCTTTGATTTGAATAACCCGTGCGGGTTCTTATTTAACTGTTGTATTTTGTGTTCTATTTCTTCTGTGTTTTGTTCGAATTGATTATAGGTCGCACAATCTATGATGTATGCTTGCTCCTGTTTTTCTGAATGCCTTTGCTTCTTTTATTTTTCTGGGGAATCTAACCATGCAGGCTATTGACCGCGCGGTTAGAATGTATAGCCGCGACATAGTTTTACTATTTGCAGATCGTAAAAATCTATGAGTAGGGACTTTTCGAAGTCATTTTTACGATTTCCAGATGGCGCGATCAAAGAACAAGTCGCAGCGGCCTGTTAAAGTTAAAGCCGTCCGAGCGGATGTGGCCTTGGCCTTTCATTCGGCGGACCACCCAGAGTGCCGACTCACCCAGAGCGAACTGGATGAGTTTATTGCAAAACACATAGCAGGGAGTAACCTGCTCGCGCGGCTTCCTTTGCGCGACGAGCGGATTAACTCTTCCAATCCGCACCAAATAGCCGTCCCGGTCGACATTTTGAATATGGCTTCAAATTTCCGCTGCCACTTGAAGTCATAGCCATTTTCGACCATTACGGGGTTGTACCCGGCCAACTTCCACCGAACTCCATCGCCTCCATATATAGTTTCATTTCCTACCTTCGGTTCGAGCGAACCAGTTTTTCCCTTGACCTATTCAGGAAGTTCTTCTCGGTGCGGGCTGTCTCCGACGTGGGGACTTCAACTTTCAGGGGCACCTCTACTTTGGCTGCCACGGACTGAAAATCGTTAACCTGGCGAACAAGGTCTCGGACTGGTCGGAGCGGTTCGTAATGCTCGAAGGCAACTTCGGGCTGTTACAAACCAACCCGCAAGTTCGGTGGGAAGAGGCCTTCCAGATCCCCCAGGTTGGAAAGATCGAGATGGACACCTTCACGTTTCTTAAGAACGAGCGGTTGGACATCAATCATTACATCCCGCTGTTCTCAGAGCTAGAGGATGTCCTCCCCGAGCACAGTAAGTTCTTCTAGACCGCTTGCATATGACCGCGCGGACTGCTTTGTTTAAACTTCTGATTTTACCTTGCAGCTGCCCACATCGTCCCCGCGAACAAGCCGGTCACTCCGGCCGGCCCAGTTTTGACCCAGAGGGAGAAAAGGCAGCGGAGAAACAGGTCGCCATCATCAGAGGAAGAGGGCCCGACGTCTCCTGATGAATACGAGCTTCTTCGTTCCTGTGGAAACCCGCCCGACCTGCAGGGCAACCCGACTGTCCTCTGGCATAGGGATGGGAGCCGCATCCGGGTATCCACTGCACTTCCCCCATGGGGAAGTGACAAGATTAACCGCCATGCGCTAGCCGCCGGGGCCGCTATGTATGGTCGAAAGACTCTGAAGAAGCTGAAGAAAACTCCGGAAGAAGAGCTTCCCCGGCTAGCGGCGCAAGCCGGCGCATGGGGGTTCGCGGCCAATCACTTCATGGCCTTGTCGTTCAGGCGGCTGGTTTCTGTCCAGAAATTTCTGGAGAAGAAGTACGAGGAGCAGGTCGCGGAGAATGTGCGGCTTCAAGAAGAGAATGCGCGGCTTCAAGAAGTCGTGGCGGTGAGTTTGACGAATGATGACGTGGCTTCTTTTGTTTCGACCGAGCGACCTAATTTATTTTTTCTTTTTTGCAGAAACAATATGAGATGACCAACCCGGCCTTCCAAGACGAGGTGTTGCCTCATGTGGCCCAAGGTATCAACAAAGCTTTGGGTCTTATGGAAGACCAGGGCGGTCTGTGCGAAGGATTCGGGGGTACTACCTTCTCCGACCTCTTCCCTGCTTTGAAGGTTCAACTTGATGAGATCAGCCGAAGGCAGAAGGGAAAAACCAAGGTGGGCGAGGAGGCTGAAGCCGATGCGGGCAGGGAGATTGTACTCCATCAAGGAGGTGATGGAAGTGGTGGAGCCGCTGAGGAGGTCGACGCGGATGATGATGCCGGCGATGATGATGATGATGATGAGGACAGCTTGTCCTCTGGAACAACTGACTCTGCTAGTAAGATCGGGCGGTCTAGTGGTAGCGATTCATCAGATTCTTCTTCCACGTCAAGTGAAGGTTATTCGCCCGACGTTGACGTTGATGGTGTGGACTCGAGCTCTCCTGTCAAGAAGAAGAAGAAGAAGTCGGCAGAATAATGCCTTTGTTTTTAATTTTATTTTTGTATAATCGCCGGTCTTTTTTTGTTAGCCGGGCGGTTAAATTTTTGTTAAAACATTTTGAAGAATGAATAGAAATTTTACCTGTTTGATTGACCTTCTAGTGCTACTTACTTGTGGCTGATGTCTTGTCTCTTTTCTTTCTTTTTAACCTTTTTCTTTTTTATGATCTAGTCGTGCGGTTATCCTGATCTGAGCATAAGTGATGATTTGATGATCTTGGACGATCTATATTCAAACCGTGCGATTACTCATTTAGGTCTCAGGATGTCTGATTTCTGATAGTGTGAACCATAACAGATAGACTCATGCGACTGTAATTCAGACCGGGCGGCTTCTTATCATTCAGAGATATTTTATCCTTGCCGATATAAATAACGAATAATAACTTTGCGCGGTTTGAATTCTATCCTGGCGAGTAACTGCATCTAGAGATAACTTTTGCTAAGAAATAGCTCAACTCGATCGGTTAGAGCATAATCCGGGCGATCATATATTTAGATCTAGAGATATCCAACTTAATTAATTGTAAAAGGTAGATAATGCCCGCCCGGTTAGAATACAACCCGAGCAATATATTCAGATCCAGAAATATCCAATTCAATAGAATAGAGAGATAGATAAACCCGCCCAGTCAGAATACAATCCGGGCGGTCATATAATTAGCTCCATAAATATCCAACTTATAATGAATGGATAAAAACCCGCCCGGTTAGAATATAAACCGGGCAACCATGTAATTGTCCAGAAATACCCTAGCTTATACACAATCAGACCGTTCGGTTTGAAAGTTCAGACCGCCCGATCTTGATATAACAACCCTTTATTAGGGTAGACGAACACCTGCACCTGTTTTAATAATATCTTCCCCGAATGGTTTTATACAAAAAACCACAAGAGGTGAATATCTTCCTGTAGGGAAAAAGGATAATCTACAGGCTCAGATGACCAAGTGGGCAGGTGGGCCTCGGCGGCGAACATTGCTTTCCTCAAGTGGTCATAAGAGCTGTAAAAAAAAGAAAAAGAAAAAACATGTACAGACTCAGATGACCAAGTGGACAGGTGGGCCTCGGCGGCGAACATTGCTTTCCTCAAGTGGTCATAAGAGCTGTAAGCGACTCATCTGCTCTATTGCCTAGGGTTACAAGCCGAGTTGATCAATTGGGCAGGTGGGCCTCGGCGGCGAACATTATTTTCCTCAGAGAGATCAACTCAGTTGTGGGCCCAACTAGGCACCATTTCGAGAGTACCTAAGAGTGTTCGATGGTCACAGGCTATGATGATCAGTTGGGCAGGTGGGCCTCGGCGGCGAACATTGCTTTCCTCAGAAAGATCATCAAAGCTGTAACTATATCCCTTTCGGGGCATGATAGAGCTGACAATCACCTAGACCTCCCTTGATGCAGGGGTGTGCCAGATATCGGCCGGGATCCAAAGTTCTGAAGACCACCGCAGCGGAATTGGCAAGCTACCACTACATGTGTGCGAAAACTCCCCGCATCACATGGTCTTGGTGGGTTTTACGCTATGACTACAATCCGAGGGGGTTCGAGCAGAATTTGGCGATATCTCAGAGGTTCAGGGAGTGAGATATGTATATATGTATTTATAATGTAGAGAACCATCAGACAAAGAGAAGTGTCAGTATAAGGCTTTTCATTTAATACCAAAAGAAACGTAAAGAATGAAAAGAGATAGTTCAAGGATAAAATCGTTTAAGATCGTCACCGCTACAGGTGCGTGCGATGTCTTCTCCTTCGCTGGTTTGGAGGCGGTAGGCCCCATTCTTTAACACTTCGTTGACAATAAAAGGCCCTGCCCAGTTGGGATTCAGCTTTCCAACATTACCAGATCTGGCCGCAGCATCTACCTTTTTCAACACCAAATCCCCAACTGCAAACTGCTTTACCCTGATATTTTTGTCAAAATATTTTGCCATCCTCCTCTTAACTTCTTCCTGCCTGATTGTCGCCTCGTCCTGAAGTTCTTCGATCAGGTCCAGACTATACCTGATGGCCTCATCATTTTATTCTACCCATGCTTCTCCTCCCTCTTTGGCATACACAACTCTTGGGGTGACCACTTCAAACTCTACAGGAACAACAGCCTCCGAGCCATGAGATAATTTGAATGGTGTCTCCCCTGTAGCTGAAGATGGGGTAGTGCGAAGAGTCCAAAGGATGGAGGGAAGTTGGTCTGCCCAATTTCCTTTTTGATTTAAAACTCTTTTCATCAGGAGTTGCTGAATTCGCCTGTTTGCTGCTTCTACCTGTCCGTTGGTCCTTGGATGATGTACTGAGGAAAACCGAAGGTCAATTCCAACCTGATTGCAAAATTTTATCATCTCGGGATTATTGAACTGCGGCCCATTATTAGTGACGATTGCCAGCGGGATTCCGTGTCGGCAGACTATTTCTCCCCAGATGAAATTTTTGATAATTTGAGTAGTAGTTTTTGCCAATGCTTTTGCCTCAATCCACTTACTGAAGTAGTCGATCATTACTATGATAAAGCGGCGCTGGCCGCTAGCCATTGGAAAGGGTCCGACTAGATCCATCCCTCAAACTGCGAAGGGCCAGGGTGCAGTTATTGACCTAAGCGATTGAGCGGGCAGATGTTGAAGAGGAGCAAATTTCTGACACTGTACACAGCGCTTGGCGAATGCTTCAGCATCCTTTCTCATAGTTGGCCAAAAATATCCTTGCCGCAGGATCCTTTTCTCTAAGGTTTTTGCCCCTGAATGACTACCACATTCCCCAGAATGAACTTCCTGAAGTATGATCGGGATCTCTTCTTCTGAAACACACCGTGCTGAGGGAGAAATCAAAGTTTTTCTATACAAAACTCCTGCTATTAAATAGTAGTAGGCCGCCTTTCTCCTGAATCTACTTTTGTCTTTGATTGATTGATGAAACTCCCCTCTTGACAGAAATAATTCATAAGGGTCCTTCCAGGAAGGGCGCTGATCGATCTGCATGAGCTCCTCTTCCTCCGTTGCCGGATGAAAAAGTTCCGAGGTCACCCCTCCTGATGGAAGACCAAATTTGACAATTCATCTGCCTCTTCATTCTGTGTTCTCGAAATGTGTTCGATGATGAAGGATTTGAATTTCCCGATTTCTTCCTTAGCTAGGAATAGATACTTTCTTAATATCGGTTCTCTTGTTTCGTAGTTCCCTAGAACCTGCGAAGCCATCACAAGAGAATCAGTTTTCACATGAACATGTTCTATCCCAAGCTCCTTCCCGAACCAGGACAGAGCTTATTGCATCTGGGCCCACCCCCAAGTACAAAAATAATGTTTCCCCTTCGCGAGGGCTTTGAAGAAGAGGGGTTGAAGTTAACTGCTTTTTCAACTGTTCGAAAGCATTATCGCACTCTTCATTCCATTCAAACTTAGATCCTCCCCTAAGCGTCTTGAAGAATGGAGCGCTTTTATCCCCTGACTTGGAAATGAATCGGCTCAATCCTGCCAGCCTCCCCCCAAGTTGCTGCACTTCTTTCTGATTACGAGGAGGGGTCATGTCTAGAATGGCTTTTACTTTATCTGGGTTTGGTGCGAGGCCATCAGGGGTGAGAAGATGTCCAAGAAATTTCCCTTTGTTTGCCCCAAACACGCATTTCAATGGGTTTAGTTTTAGTTTGAACCTCCGCAGAGTAGCGAACGTCTCTACGAGGTCTTTCAGGTGGATTGAAAAAGTTTTACTTTTCAGAAGAAGGTCATCGACGTATACTTCAAGATTTCTTCCTTTCTGTTTTTTGAAAACCGTGTCCATCATTCTCTGATACGTCGCACCCACGTTTTTGAGTCCGAAAGGCATGACAAGATAACAATAACATCCGTCGTTGGTAATGAAGGACGTATGCGGGATATCAGGTTTATGCATCTTAATCTGATGGTAACCAAAAAATGCATCTAGGAAGCTCATGAAATTATATCCCACCGCGGAATCTACTAAAACATCTATCCGAGGCAAGGGATAACAATCTTTGGGACACGCTTTATTGAGTTTAGTGAAATCTACACACATGCGCCATTTTCCCCAAGATTTTTTCACCATCACTACATTTGACATCCAGGTGGGGTATTGGATTTCAGAAATGAAATTGGCTTTGAGAAGCTTTGCAACTTCTTCTTTGATGGGTACCGCCAGCTTGGTTGCTACCTCCCTCTTCTTCTGTTGGATTGGCTTGAATTCAGGAGAGATGTTGAGGTGATGGCACGCAACATCTGGATCTACTCCAGGCATATCTTCTGCTGACCAGGCAAAGATGTCCAGATTCTCCAACAGGCAGGAGATCAACTGAACCTTCTCTTCTTCTGATAGCTCGGCGTTGATGATCAGCTTCTTCCCTTCCTCTTCAGCAATAGAGATCTCTTGGGTCTCCTGGGCAGGTTCCAGATAAGTCCCTTTCCGCTCTGCGCTTTCCTCGGCCTCTTCAGGAAGTTCGGATACCTCATGGATGTCATCCTGAACCTTGGGAAGTGGTGCCTCGTTGACCACATTAACTGTTTTCACGTAACATTCACGAGCAACCTTTGGATTGCTTCGAACCCGATATTGACGCCCCTCGGCAGCTAACTTTAAGGCCAAATGGAAAGTGGATACTATCGCTTTGTAAGCGTTCAGGATTGGTCTTCCGAAGATTGCACAGTAGCTGCTTGGGGCTTCCACCACTACGAAGTTTATCAGCTTCGTTATGCCCCCCAGCGATACCAAAAGCTTTACGCACCCTTCCACTTCTTTCTTTTCTCCCGAGAAGCCGTAGAGGGGCCCTTCCGTGGAGAGCAAAGACTTTCCAGTCTTAAGGGCTTCAAATGTTTGGCGGAAAATGAGAATAACTGAGCTGCCGGTATCAACCAGAATTTTATGCACGGTGTAGTTCTCAATAACCGCCTTTATCACTACTGCATCATCGAAAGGATTTGCATTTGGGGGAAGATCTTCTTGGCCGAAAGTAACGACTGCCCTTTCTGGAGCAGAAGTGGAGGCGACTGCCACTTCCTGCTTTGTAACTCTCCCGATGCTAGATTTCCGAGAGGATTCTATCCCTGCTCCACCATGGATGCAATATACGTTGCCAAGGGGGCCAACATCATTCACTTTTATACATTCGGTCGCATGATGGATATTCCCATAACAACCTGCCTCTTCTACATCAGCACACTCCCAGGTCACTTCGACCGCTTCCTTCTTCTTCTCGGTTCGTGGTTCAACCTGGGTTTCTTGCCGAATCAACCCTCGGAGCTTCCCCTCTTTCAGGAGTTTTTCTATCAACCACCGGAGGGCCCGGCAATCCTCAGTTTGATGCCCCTCCTCTTTGTGATATTCACAATAGAGGTTTGGGTTCCGATTGCGAACTTCCAATTTCAAAGGAGGGGGCCTCTTGAAGTCAGGCCTCTTTTGGAGAATTTGAACGACCTCGTTCATGGTGACGTTAAGAGGGGTGAATGACTCTTGTGATTCATCATATCGGATGGACGGGATAGTTGGGGATGGTTGTGCGATGTACTGCGGCAGATACACGGGCATTATTTGCGGAACCCCCATGGGTTGAGTGGGTGCGATGGCCAACGGCGGTTTCTGATCCTGAAACCGTTGATGGCCAAGAAATGGTTGCTTAGGCTTGAGATTTCTTCCCCTCTGAGCACGAGGTTCGAAATCAGGCCGAGATGAATGATTGTAGCATTGCTGATGGGTTGATGCAGAACTAAACTGATCATTGTCGCTGAGCAACTTGGCAACATAACCAGGATTAGTTTTTCCCCCCTGATAAACTTATTAGCCAGACTAATCATCTCTTGATATGTCTTTGGTTCCCTGATTTGGGCTTCAAATTTCAACGGCCCCTCCCTAAGGCCATGCATCAAAGCGACCCTGTACAATTTCGGATCGACGTTTTGCACCTCCATTATCTCCCTTTGGAAACGGTCGACGAAACGGGCCCATGTTTCGTTTTCTTACTGCCGTATCTCAAATAGGGCTGCCGGACCATTCTTCCTCTTTTTAGAGGTAGAGAATCGAAGCAGGAATTCTCTACGCAATTCCGCAAAACATCTAATAGATCGAGGATGCAGTCCATAAAACCATTCTCTGGCCTGTCCATCAAAGGACATTACCAGGAGCTTACACTTAGTTGCATCGGTGATGGTCCTCAGAGCAACAGCCGATTCAAATGCTTGGAGATGAATTGTCGGATCGGACTCCCCACTATATGTTGACAGGTGTGGTTCTCGAAAGTTATTTGGGGCCGGCTCTCCTCGGATTTCGTCCGTGAAGGGAGAACTTTCCTCGGTATCCTCGTACAGAGGGAAAGCAGGGTGATAGGGGATCTCTGCTGCGGTCATTTGCGGACAGGCCGCCTGATAGGAGCGGGCAGGGGCTCCAGCCTGGTAGGATTGGTAGGCGGCGACCTCAGGCGGATAGGAAAAGTGAGCGGCCTGAGAAGCCGCCCCTTGGAAGTCGAGGACCCGAGACGGCATACAGTGCGCGACCTCTTGGTAAAAATTCTGCCGAGCCGCAGAACCTTCTTGTGGTGGTCGGGAATGGGCGACTTGCTGAAATGGGTATGGAGGTGGAGGAGGTAGGACAGGAGTTACTGCCTGGTTAGCCGCGGCCTGCTGGGGGGCTAACCGCTCGGTTACAGAGTTAGAGCCTGACTGATCGCATCCAGACGCTGATCAGTCGCTTTCTGGGCCTGGTCGGCTTCTCTCTTTGTTCGCTCCAGAGCTTCCCACAAAGAGTCATCGCTATGGTCGGATTGGTCTCTTGGAGGGAACTGGCGGTCTGACATTCTGAACCAAAGATTTCGCTGACAGTTCGCGATCTGAAGGTCGCGTGTTTCTGTTCGATTCAAAAGTGCGCCTCCGAAGGAAATCGAAGGTTGCGAATTACCAGTTACTATTCGGTTAGAGTATTCGGACCGCTAGCAGCGGTCGAGGCCGGACTTCGACCGCCGTGGCAAATGCCACTCCTGCGACGGGCTTTCCTTTGATTAAAATGAAGCGATTACAGCGGTTATAAATGTAGGAAAAGATAAGCCGGCCGGTCAGACAATCCGCAAGACGGGAAACTCGAGACCGCAGCTCAAACAAGCGAGCTCCTGGATTCGAGTGTGCGTGCCTTGTGAACAGTGCCGCCCCCTATTTATAGGCTTGGGGGCCTGCCCGAATGGGCAGGGATAGAATAACCACCTGCCCGGGTACAGGAGAAACGGGCAGGAGGTGACGGGATGCACAAAGAAGAAAAAAGAAAGAAGCCGCGCGGCTTGGCGGCTTGCTTTTCCGACGTGTCTGACCTGAGGCTGAAGATACCCGGACCAAGTCAATGATTCAGACCGAGCGGCCTCTGGCTTGAGACCGCGGTCTGTCTTCTGGACATGGCTTGGCTGATCTTCATGAGGCAACCCGGATAGTCTCTGATCTAAAACCGCGGCTTGTTCTCCGGGTTTGAACCTTGAATCTCTATGGCACAACCCGCGCGGTCTCCTACCTGAGACCGCGGATAGCCTTCTTGCTTTGACCCTTGACGACCTTCACTCTTGGGGGCGATCCGAAAATGACATCAGACCACCCGGCATGGTTTACCTTGAGCTGAGAGCCACTGATCCTGGAACCCAGCAGCCTGACCCAGCAGTTCGCCCAGTCCGAGAATGATCCAACTCGAGAAGCGGTTTTCCGGGTAAACAACATATAAACTAACATATTTTTAAGGATATTTAGAAATTTTAAAAATCAGAAAATTCACACACCCACGTTAGCGCCGGCGCTAGTGATAGCGCGGCAAACAGTACGTGATTTTTTGAGAATTTTAAATTTTTGATTTTTGATATTTATTAACTGTCCTTAGAGTAGTTCCATGCTGAAATTTCAGAATTTTTGGAGATCTCTAGGTGGATCAAATTTGCATGAAACTTTGGCTTTTTCAAATTCTTGTGTTTTTCAAAAATATTTAATCATGAAAAGATAAATTATGAAGACACAAGAGGACATTTTTTATTAAACAACCCAAAATATGCATGATTTAAGTAATAAGTGAATAAAAATGTTCATGCAGTGAGTAATATAAGTATGTCCTAAGATTAAAGACTACCCCGACTAAATGTCTACACCCTAGCCCCGTACTAAGTGACAGATGGGCATGAGGAGCTGCACGCATGCCGTAGGTTGGGGTGTTAGTCCCATATGCACACATTAGAGAACACTCAACCTAGCACTCTTTCCCCCCAGTGCCTCGCAAGGCCCCACTGGAACCCTCCCCGGTTAAGGACAAGACATTACTTAGAGGTTAGGTCTCTAATGCATACAACCCTACGCCCCCGCTATTGTGAGATATGAAGTCAAAGGTGAATAATCTTTTGACAACCTATGCCTTTCAAACTATTGGTTGATTTATAAACTATGGGTTTTATTTAATGTGATGAGTTATAAATCCGCATAGTTTTTCTACTTTTATGAGATGACGATTTGTGATAACTAGCACAATTACTAATATTCAATAAGTGATAAAGCTAGTATGATGAGTTTTGGGTTTAATGTCATGTCATAAGATTAATATTAATATTGCATGTATTCCAAAATAGAATTTTAAATTATAGATCTAGAATAGAGTGATGATTAAGTTTGATGAATCTTTATTATTCCTAGGTTGGTTCTAGAATCTATATATATGTGAGATACATGCAATCAATATCAAAGCATATCCATACACCAACTAATGTAAAGAAAGCAATATTCATATTTTTATCATAAGATTCATAATTCTTATTATTGATTTGAGATATTTCTTGATAGAACATGAATTATGATTTATGATTATAGAGAATTTTGCATAGAATATATGTTAGATCATCATGATGTATGTGATTTCTATTCTTTCTAGACTTACAACAATATGATTTGGTGAATTTATTTTGAATAAGCATGTTTGTTTTTTAAGTCTAGAAAATGATGATCATGTAATCATATTAAAGACAGATCACATATAGAGTGTTTTGAAATTTATAATAAAATTTGCATTCAATAATTGAATCTATTGATCTTTGGTTTTGCATGATAATATATGATTTATGATACAATATTCATATATAGTTTAATGATTAATCCATAAACTATGTGTTTGTTGGAATTTTAGTATTCTATTATAATTTCAAATCACATAGTTATCATGATATTTTAATAACATTGTAAATGTTATACCTAGTATATAAATTTAAGCATAAACCAAGAAGTGATGCTAGGATGATGAGTTTGAATGCAATGTTATTACATATGATTTAATGGAGATAATGTTGCATGTAATATGAGAAATTTTCAAATTAATTTTCTTTAGACCTAGAATGAAATGATTAAACTTTTGATTTGATCTTAATGATACAAGATGATTCTAAGGTCAAAATTACATGCAAACATTGGTGACACACATCACACACATAATATAAGATATGAAACTATAATACCAATGCCCATCATATATTTCATAATTCCTAAGGTTGATAGAAATAGTTGATTTAAGATAATTCTTGATAGATCATGAATTATGATATATGATAATAGTGAATTTTAGCATAGGATAGTAATAGATCATGGTGGTGTGTGAATAGTTCATATTCATCCTTTTAAAGAGACAAACAAAATTGTTTAGATTATCTGAAAGTAGAAGACAATGATACTTAACACAGCAAGATAATTTTTCAGAAAATAATAAATAGAGAAATCAGAATTTTTAGGAAACTATGCTACCGCCAGCGTTAGTGATAACGTCTGGCGTTAGCAACAGAGTAACTATATTTGATTTAAAACATAGTTTTTGATATTATTTGATTCTGATTTTTCTCGATTATGATTTTCTATATAGGGGCTATTATATGCAGCAACGAAAAATAGACAAATATACAATTAGTTGCGCATTTAATATTTTAGCCTAAGACCCCTAAAAATCCATTTAAATCCAATTTTGAAAGTAATTTCATTAGTCTTGATAATATCATTTAGAAAATTTAGCATTCAATTTATAATGATAATATGAGACATTTATAGGCAATGGATTTAAAAAGGATAAAATATATAAAAAGGAAAGATAGATCACTTATAAATTTTATGACTTTATATTTAGTTTAATTCAATTTTGATTTGATAAACATTAGGCTTAAAATGTAAAAGTCATATTTCATAATATATCTAAGTGACCTTAGCGCGTTGGTTCAAAAAATAAGAAATAAACAAAAGAAAAGAGACAATAAGTATATCATGAAGTAGAGTATTGATATTTCATTTTTAATGGTTTCTACTTCATGCAAATGATTGGATACTAATGAATGAGAGATATAGGTATCCAAAGGGGACCAAGTGGGATGGTTCCTTTGGGTACCCAAATACATCGTGGTGGTTTTTAGGAGACAAGGATAAATGGGCCCTTTCAATTAAAGTTGATGTGTCATTTTTCTTTAAGGGTCTCCATTCATACCTTGGTTGTTTATCTTTTAAATTCATATTATGATTATGTGACATCATTTTGTGATGATAGTTGTTTGAAAAATAATTCATTTGAGATTTATGTTTATTCAAATTATTCTTCAAAATAGATTGATGTTGATAATCATAATGAATTTTATTATATTGATTCTTTGAAAGTTTATAAGAGTGATTGTCTTTCTTTAGAAGTGATTGTTGAAAGAGTGGGTTACAATATGTTTTAAGTGATTGATTCTTCTTTTGATGATTTTGATTTCCACTCTTTCTTATAGACATACTCTTATAATATGAAGGATAATATTTTATATTTTGATTTTCATGAAAAGGAGTTTTTAAATTTGAGTCATGATTGAAAATATATTGAGACCTATAATAGTGACTCTTAAGAATTTTATGAGGATCATAATTCTTTTTGAAACTAAACTCCTTTTGATTTAGTGTGTGAAAATGGTCCTTTTTAGAAATGATTTTGTAAGTTAATTTATCCTTGTTATTCAAAATCTTATGATGAAATTCATTACATGAACTTTGAAATTTTTTAACAAAAGATTTTAATTGTATTAACTTACAAGTTAAAGCATCATTTTCAACTATCAATTTTTCATTATGTTCTTTAGAAACTAAGAGCCCTTTTTCAATATCCTTGAATTTTTTTTAATAGATTGCAATCTAAACAAGGAATAGGAATTTTAGCTAAAGAGCATGACCCCCGCTTCTCGCCTCCCCTCTCCTGCAAGCTAGCCTATAAAGAGAATTTATCACATCAATATTTGATTCTATGTTATCGTTTGCTTTTAAAGATTTATTTTCTAAACGTAATTTGGAATTAGCAATTTTTAACTTTAAAATTTTACGTTTAGCAATTTTAAGCATACGAGATGTAGAAATGGAATTTGTTACAAAAAGAGGAGTTTTTGATTTTCTTACATTGCTATAGGATGAGGCAAGATTTGGACCAACGATTCCTTTGACATCTTCTTTGCATTCCTCTTCCATAGTTGAATTTTCGTCTTTTCTTTTGCTTGATGTGTTGCCAACAAATGAGTCCAATATTGTGACGTTGTATTCTTCTTCCTCCAAGCATAAGTCCTCATCGATTTCTTCTCTTGGATCCATGAGGAATTCCTCGTCAATTTCTTCTCTTGGATCCATAAGGAATTCCTCGTCGATTTCTTATCTTGGATCCATAAGGAATTCCTCTTGTTCATCATCTGTAGAAGGAAGACTATAAGTATTCTCAAGAAATTTCCAAACTTCATAAGCAGTAGGAAGTGTATAGATAAGTTTGAAAATATTTTGATTTAATGCACAATATAGACTATTCATAGATTTGGCATTTAAAAACATTTCATTTTTATTTAAATACTTGGGGGTATTTTAATAGTAATATTCCATACTTCCATATCCAAAGATTTAAGAAATTTTTCCATAAGAGTTTTCCACCCATTATAATTTTTACCTTCAAATAAAGGTGGTGTTAAAGATTTTTCATTTATAAGAAAATTTCCCCTACTAGTAGAAGCGAGATCATAAGACGCCATTATTCCCGGTGGTTAAACCGATTTGGAATAACCTGCCTCTGATACCACGTGTTGGATCTTACGGCGCCCTTAGAGGGGGGTGAATAAGGGAATAAAAATTCTTTTTATAATTTTACGATAATTACTAAATTGTTTTATGATGAAAGAGATTGAAATAAATAATTTAGATTTAGAATTGAAAACTTATAACACAATATAATAGAGATTGCGCCAAATGAGAGAAATCAAGTAAACACAAATAGAGACATGATTATATTATATGAAAAGGTGTTTACAAAAATTGATTTCAATATCGCTTGAAATCGGAGGCGACAAATATGTAAATAATTTTTCCTTTTTTATACCGACTCGTATCCCCACGAACCGGTTGGATTTAGCCTATCCTTCCTCGGATAAGGCCTCAAGCCGCTCTAGCCAATCCTTCCCCGGATATGGCCTCGAGCCCCCCTAGATCTAATCACCTAGAACTAGTCGCCAACACAAGGCGAATTTCCCCCAAGCCACACAAGGACTTGACACCGCACACAAGACGATGATTTACCCTAGACCACACAAGGATCTAACACCACACACAAGGTGATGATTTCCCCTAAGCCTCACACGGACTTAGACACCGCACACACGGCAATTTCTCTAAACGGTTACAAGAAGATATGGAATGGAAATAATGAAAATAATAATAAAACTCCCTATATGAGATCTCTGGAGTTGAGGATGAAGGATCGCTGTAGTATAAGCGAGGTCGAAGCGATCGTCCTTCGGATGTAGAGTGACGTAGTCCTCCTACAGAATTCTCCTTTAAGCTTTTTGTGGGAGATCCATCTTCGGCAGCATAACAGCACTGGAATTGTAGCACAAGCAACCTCTCTGGGATGGATGATCAAAATGATCGAAGTTGGCTTCAATTTATAGACCTTAGAGCTAGTGCCTGCGGTAGTACTTAGCGCCTGCGGTATCGTTCATGTGGAGCGGTTGCGAAACCGTCGGAGGCGTGGCGATGTACACGAACTTGAGATAGCGCCTGCGGTAGCGATAGCGCTGGCGGTAGCGCTTGTGTGGAGCGGTTGCGAAACTGTCGGCGGCGTGGCGATCTGTACGGGCTCAAGCTAGCGCCTGGCATTAGCGTTAGCGCTGGCGGTAGTGCTAAGGAACCGCTGAGATGAGGCTAACCGCTGAGACAGAAGCTAAGATGAAACCACTGAGACGGAACCAACTGAGCTAGCGCCTGGCGTTAGCGATAGCGCTGGCGGTAGCGCTAAGGAACCGCTGCTTTCAAAAATTGTTTCCATGCTGCCTTCTACCTGTGGATTATTGCACATATAGTTCCTGCACACTATAAACACACTACAAGCAATATCAAATACAATATGGGATTTGTTATTCTCAAACAAAGGGATGTGACACACATGTCCAACACCTTTGTCCCTTACATCCGGATAGAACTAGAGGCATGGACCGTGTCACCCTCATAATTGTTCAATCCTAGTTTTTTTTATCTAGAATAGACCTTAAGAGAGTGGTAAGCTCAATATCACATATTGGCTCAACCCAGCATGGCCATGCATTTCATGGTCTCATTCCATCAAGGGGCCCATGGATGTAACTCCTGTCATAAAGGAGGACAAATCTCATATTTGTCCACACACAAACACCCAAATGAGTCGTAACATACCCAATAACCACCCTTATCATCAAGCTTTCTCAAGGAAGACTTTAGATGGCATCAAAGTATGCTCTTCCTCACTTGATGAATGCTGTCATTTCAGGTCAAAGAACTACAAACACCATTGTCAGTTGAGACCTACTTATGACACGTTCATATAACAATCCACAAAGTTGTCTCAAGGTGGGTCTGTCCAGTACAACTTGTTCATTAACAAGTACCCATGTGATGACTTGATATCACAATATCATGACCTGTGAGAACCGGTCATCAGTCAACGCTCATGCTTGTCCTAACGTATCATCATTGCCCTTCAACTTCTAAGATGATACTCTGACTAGGGACCATTTAAGAATGAAGCTTCTTGCTATACATCGGCCCTCACATTCAAGTCACGTACTTGAATTCCTATGGAAGAAAACATTCTAAGGGCATTTATTATGTTAATTAATCTATCAAATAGAAACTATGGTCATAACAATAAGAACTTGCCATAAATGTAAAATGAAAAACACAATATATATTACAATTCATCAAATGAATAAACAACCAACAAACATATAATCCACAAGGCTCCCACTAAAGACGATCATTCAGGTATCTAATACCCATTGATCTAACATGACCATCATGCTTCTTTTGCGCAAGAGGCTTTGTCAGTGGATCCGCTATATTTTCTTCAGTCGGTACTCTGCAAATGTTCACATCTACTCGATCAGCAATCTCTCGAATAAGATGGAACCGCCGAAGTATGTGCTTGGAGCTGATAAGATCTAGGTTCCTTAGCTTGGGATATTGCACAATTGTTGTCACAGTAGAGAACTACGGGACAAACAATGCTAGGCACTACACCAAGCTCGCTGATGAATTTCATAATCCACACAGCCTCCTTCGCCGCATTTGCAGCAGCGATATACTCGACCTCAGTCGTAGAATCGGCAACTGTCTCTTGCTTGGAACTTTTCCAGCTAACAGCTCCTCCATTAAGGCAAAATACAAAACCTGATTGGGACTTTGAATCATCCCTATCAGTCTGGAAGCTTGCATTCGTGTAACCATTTACAACGAGCTCTTCCTCTCCACTATACACCAAGAATATATCCTTCATCCTTATCAAGTACTTTAGGATATTCTTGACAGCAATCCAGTGACCATCATCGGGATCAGACTGATACCTGCTCGTCATGCTTAAAGCATAAGAGACATCGGGTCGAGTACATAACATTGCATACAAGATTGATCCAATTGCTGAAGCATATGGAATTAACTTCATGCAGTCCTTATCTTTCAAAGATTTAGGACACTGGTCCTTAGAGAGACTCACACCATGTGACATGGGTAAGAATCCTTTCTTGGACTGAAGCATGTTGAACCGCTTCAACACCTTCTCAATGTATGTACTCTGGGTCAAACCCAGCAACTTCTTTGATCTATCTCTATAGATCTTAATACCAAGTATATAAGTCGCTTCACCCAAGTCTTTCATAGAAAAGCAGCTCCCTAGGTTGTTCTTAATAACTTGCAGGGTCGGAATGTCATTCTCGATCAGCAGTATGTCATCTACATACAATATCAGGAAGACAACAATGCTCCCACTAATCCTCTTGTAAACACAAGGCTCATCCTCGTTCTTGATGAAACTAAACTCTTTGATTCTCTCATCAAAACGAAGATTCCAACTTCGAGAAGCTTGTTTCAATCCATAAATGGATCGATTCAACTTGCATATTTTAGTGGCTTCACTTGGAGATATAAAACACTCGGGTTGTGTCATATACACTTCCTCAAGGAGGTTTCCATTAAGGAAAGTTATTTTGACATCCATTTGCCAGATCTCGTAGTCATAATATGCAGCAATAGCAAGTAGAATCCTGATGGACTTGACCATGGCCACAGGGGAAAAGGTCTCATCATATTCAACACTATGAATTTGCCTGAAACCTTTAGCACCAGCTGGCCTTTGAATGTATGTACATTCCCATCCATGTCTGTATTCTTCTTGAAGACCCACTTGCACCCTATGGGTTATACCCCTTCAGGTGGTTCCACTAAGGTCCAAACTTGGTTTGTATACATAGAGTCCATTTCAGATTTCATGGCCTCAAACCACTTCTCGGAGTCTGGTCAATTCATAGCCTCTTGGTAGGTTACAGGCTCATCATCATGATCCATAAGCAACACATTACCTATTTGAGATACGAGAAATCCATATCTCTCAGGCTCAAATCTTGGTCTACCAGATCTACGTAGGACTTATGTTTCTTGAGCAGGCTCTCCAGCTACAACTTCTTGTAGTCCTTGCTCATGTTCCAATTCCGGTTGGTTCATTGTTTGTGGTTCTTGAACCTCTTCAAGTTCTATCTTTGAAGTCTTTCTGGATAAGAACTCTTTCTCCAAAAAGACACCAGTCCTTGCGACAAACACTTTACCCTCAGACGGCAGGTAGAAGTAGTACCCTTTGGTCTCCCTAGGATACCCCGCGAGATAACATTTATTCGATTTGGGTTCCAGCTTGTCAGGCATTTGACGTTATACGTATGCCTCACAGCCCCAAATCTTAATGAACGACATACTAGGACGCTTCCTAGTCCATATCTCATATGGTGTCTTTTGAACCGTTTTGGTTGGAACTCGATTTAGTGTGAAAGCAGCAGTCTCTAGAGCAAAACCCTAAAAGGAAACGGGCAGATCTGCATGACTCATCATCGACCGCACCATGTCTAACAAGGTACGATTTCTCCTCTCAGAAACACCATTATGTTGAGGTGTTCCGGGCGGAGTGAGCTATGATACAATACCATACTCTTTCAGATGATCACGAAACTCATGACTTAGATATTCGCCACCTCGATCAGATCGAAGTGCATTTATCCTTTTTCCCAGTTGGTTCTCTACTTCATTCTTACACACTTTGAACTTTTCAAAGGTTTCGGATTTGTTCTTCATAAGAAACACGTATTCGTATCTACTGAAATCATCAGTAAATGTAACGAAGTAGTAGAACCCACCTCTAGCCATAGAACTCATTGGTCCGCATACATCACTATGTATTATACCCAAGAGATCATCAGCCCTCTCACTACAACTAGTGAAAGGAGCTTTCGTCATCTTGCCTAATAAACATGACTCGCATCTCTCAAATGGTTCATAATCAAATGAGTCCAGTAGTCCATCTCTATGGATCTTGGATATGCGTTTCTCGTTTATATGGCCTAAACGACAATGCCAAAGGTACACCATAATAAACATCATTCATAACAAACATCATTCATAAAAATCGAACAACAATTGTTCTTAATTATAAACGAAAAATCTTTCATGTCAAGACATGAAATGGATATAATGTTTCTAGTTATGGCTGGAACATAATAACAGTTATCTAATTCTATTACAAGCCAGTGGGCAAAGAAATACAATAGACACCAACGGCGACGGCAGCAACTCTTGCTCCATTTCTGACGTGCAGGTCTACCTCCCCTTTACCCAGCATTCTTCTCCTTCTCAGTTCCTGCACATTTGTACAAATGTGAGAACTGCATCCAGTATCCAATACCCAAGATGAAGGAGCAGAAAGGTTTATCTCTATAACCAAAATACCTGAAGTGGAAGTCACACTTCCCTTCTTCTTTTGCAGATCCTCAATGTAGAGGGGACAGTTCCGCCTCCAATGCTCTGTCTTGTGAAATTTTCCGTAGATCTAGGAGTGAGCAGGAATTGTATAACTAAAAGTTCAAGCCAAACAACCAGAAGCACATGAAGCAAACACAATCTTTATTGATAAGCAAAATTCTTCTTTACAGGGTGAGGTATATATGGCGAGACATGATTTCGACTGTACAAAAAAGCAGGAGAAGAAAAACAGCTGAAAGGAAAACCAGCGGCCTGACTAACTGAGACTGCCTGACCGCTCGACCTCATAGTCCGCCCGGCTAGAAAACCAGATCGCCCGAACTGCCTGCCTGCGCCTTAAACAACACCAACTGAGAACCACACGAACTCCCGAACTCCACTGATCCTCCCAAACTCTAGCAACACGAACTGCAAGCCGCAAGACCGCCCGAACACCTTCAGAAGAGGAGGTGACCGCTGCTACCCGCACAATCCGCAGAAGCTGCACAAAACAAGTTCGATCAGCAAGACCGACCGGTCACAAAAAGGAGACCGCAAGAGCTAGCCGCGAGTTCTGCTTACACTTGGTGCGATTATTTGCTGCTACAGTGGCTCCTATTTATAGGCGTGAGACCTGATCCAGTCACCACCCTATGAGATAGGATCACCACCCCTTGACCGCGCGACCAGACCGGTCAACCCGCGCGATCAGCAAAAGATCCTCCTGCTTAGTGAGCTCGCCGACTTCAACATAAGCCGCGCGATCATGACAACTCTCCCGGTCATGATGTGAGACCGCGAACACACCAGACCGATTAGGGCAACAGCCCGCCAAGTCGATCAACCACCTGTGACCGCATATGTCAGCTGATCGCCGAAGGACCAGCCATGTGAACACAAATTGGAGACCGCGCGACTAGGAAGACCTTAGTCCACGCGCACCACAAAGAACCGGACAGCCACCCGACCGGGCTTCCCCCACCACGCGATCACAAGCACCAGACCGTGAGATAACTCCAGCTCTCCATGCGGTCACATGACCAGACCGCGCGGCCTCACCTCGGCACCCTGGGACAGAAGAACGACGGTCATGCCGAGAAGTTCGTGGCTAGACCAGAGAGGTCAGGCCGCCAGAGGAGACCGCAAGACCGTGCGGTCAGACCAGACCGTGCGGTCAGACCAGACCGCGCGGTCTCCTCCCCAGACCGCCAACTTCACAAACTTCCACTTCAACATTTTCAACATGCCTTACCGTAGTGGTGGCACTTTCCTTCCTTCGTCAGACCTTTCCTTTTCAGTGCAGAAGATTTGGGATCAAGATGAGACTTAGATCCTATCTTTGTCTTCTTGGATCCCTTGGCCTTGCCCTTGCCTTTATGCACCATCAGTATGGGGCTAGCAGGCTTGAACTTCTTCATATTATTTTCAGCAGTTCTCAACATGCCTAGGAGCTCGGGCAGTATCTTGTCTATTTCATTCATGTTATAGTTCAAGATGAACTGCTCATAACTGTCCGGCAATGATTGCAGGATCATATCTGTGGCCAACTCTTGGCCCAAGGGAAAACCCAGTCTTTCAAGGTTCTCTATATACCCATTCATCTTGAGTACGTGAGTCCCTACTGAGTCTCGAGCTCCCATCTTGCACTGAAATAACGCCTTGGAAATGTCAAACCTCTCTTGCCGAGCTTGCCCCTCAAACATTTTCTTGAGGTGCTTGATTATCTCATAACCACACACGCTCTCGTGTTGCTTCTGAAGCTCAGAGGACATGGTAGAAAGCATGAGGCATTCCACATCCAAGGTATGATCCTGATACTTCTTATAAGCATCTTTGTCTGCTCTCGGAGCATTCCCGATCGGCTCTGTAGGGGCTTCCCCTTCCAAGACATAGAGCTTGCGCTCTTGCCTGAGAACAATTCTCAGGTTTCTGTACCAGTCAAGGAAGTTCGTCCAGTTGAGCTTATCCTTCTCAAGGATAGCCCTCAGGGACAAGGTGGAGTGAGATCCACTTGCCATGGAAATTCTACAATAAATTTGCAAAACATTTAATACTGTATTTCAAAATACATTTTATATTAATAGGGACTTTTATTAAAATCTCCCACTATTTTAATCAAATTGACAACCCTTAATTTCGATTCAGAGAGTTTATGCGAGCTACTCTCTTTGTGGGTAAGATCCGTATTTCACCAACACAACGAGTCCTCTTTGGCGTTCCTCTCATAATGCGGTTATTTAGGTAGACATCGCTTGTCAATTGCATCACTATGCAACTCTTGTATGGTTGGTGAATAACTCTTTATCCGCATCCATCATATGGAGCATGCCAATCCTATGCCTCTAGGCACTCAACCTTTGAGGTCACCTAGTTAAGTTGGACCCGATGTCGACAGTGAGATATCACAATTATTCGCTCGCACCCTTACCAAGATAGATTAATGCACCTTACTTTGGCAAGCTCACACTTCATCGACCGAAGCAGGAAGAGTGTCATCCATCGGAAGGCATCCGTATACTTAATATTGGATAAGGGATTTTATAATTCAATCGATGAACATTTCATCATGATTAACATTTAATCACTGCGCACATTCACAAAATAGAAATACAATATTCGCAAACTAAATGCATCCCCTATGTGCACAAAACAAATTATCAACACTTTGATAAGAGGGGCTAAATCTGAACATTTAGAACATTTCTAAATCTTCAGATCTACATGCATTGAACACAGGAACACCAACTCCACTTATGCAGTAGACAAGCTCGTATCTCACTGTCAGATTCAAAATCCATGACATTTGGTTCCACAAACCATTTTGAGGGACGGTTACTGCAGAGGAGAAACAATCTCTGAAACAATGAAATCGCAACGCAATCAAATGCCTTCCTGGCGGGGTTCCAAGGGGCCGCGCCCCTGGAGGGGTCTGAGGGGCAGAGCCCCTAATGGGGTCCAAATTGTAACACCTCCCCTGCAATGATCATATAACATGGGTCCGGCCGGGACCCCACTACATATAACCGCCACAGCTTCAGTATTAAAAGATGATATTGACTACCCATTCTCAAAACTCAGACAACACAGCGGAAACAAACAGAAAACACAGAGATTGTCCATACTACATAGGAGTCCAACTGGCCTTAAGGCCATACAAAACCACAGTCCAAATCACCAAACATTCAACACAAAATGACGTCCCAACAAAAGGGGACAGATAGTAGTTTTACCTAAACTACCTCGGCATGCAAGCCGGTTACAACAGAGGTAATAAAAGAAGTGCATGAAGACAAGGTAAACACTTCATGAGGCTTTAGGCCTTTTTGGCCAGCGCGCTGGGTCCAGCCTGCGATTCTTGCCCTGCAACTAAATCACAAAAAGCGGTAAACGAGGGTCAGCTATGGCTGACCACAAACGGTGTAACAACATCCCTCCTCCCGGCCGTCCTAGCGGACCCCGGGGAACTACTTCACCCTGCAAGTCAGCACTTCGTATGCAAATGTACATAAACGGAAAACAGCATAAAAACAGGTATGAGTGTCACATACAACATCCACGTTTCTATGTTGAGCAGATAATAAAAAGGGGCCTATCAGTGCAGAATGAATGCAAACCGGGGTTTCACCCAAGGCACCCTAAAGCGTATGAATCTATCACATCATCATACATCATCATCACATCACAAACACAAGGGTACTTATCGTTTCCCCGCAAGGGAATCATAACCCAAGGCCAAGAGCTCTCGCTGAGACCCACCTCGCCTGGCTCACCACGCCATCGGGCTTGTCTAACAGCTCACACGCTCGGGCCGTCAACAACACACTAAGACCGATACTAAGAATTCTGGCTAACCAAAATGTCCCAAGGCCCTGGACTTACTCTCGGGACAACGTCCACCGATTGCCTCGCCTGGCGACCGTCAACGGACTCATCCGTAGCACAGACATTCTCGTTGGTCAACAATCGAAGGGACTAATCTTGCCGGGACACTCTCCACACGTGAATCTCAGTCTTCACGGGATTGCCAGCCGACCACAAAGACCAATCGCGCCTTCGCACAACACTAGGCATCACAAGCCCCATACTCCGCACATTATTTCTCCGCCCTAAACCCAACGTTCGTTACCACACGAAGCTACAAGGGCATCACAACGACGAGTTCGCCATAATCGGATTTCTAACAAAACCCCTAAAATGCGCGTAAATCAACATCACCGAATCGGACCAACGGCCACAAATCCGGCTTCACCCACAATGCCTAATCCGCTAACGGAGCGGATCTCTAGTGCAAATCATGTCGGGGACGGACTCAATCAACCCGATGGTTCCTTTTGAACCAAGGCAACCCGGATCCCTCTCACTCGACGGATCCGGTGCCAAAATGCAGAAAATAAAGGAATGCCAAGCACGCATCCTAAAGACCGGGAGGAGAAATGTCGTTACCTTCTGAGATCTCCTCCTAGCCATGAGAAGCTTGCAAACCAACGGTGGAGAAGAAGCGCCTTGACGCCCTCTACGCGTTGCCGGTCTCGGATCGGCGATCGGAGCTCCGAAGCTCCAACAATGGCGGATCTCCCCTCTTCTTCCTCCTTGCCCCCTTCTCCTTTCTCCAACCTAAGAGAGAGAAAAGGCTTGAAAATATGAGGGATTAACCCCTCATCCAAGCCCTAAAGCCCCCCCAGCAAAACATCTCAGCCGCTGGATCAAATCCCGAAATATTTGATCGGTCGGATCGTCATCCCCGCACGATTTCGCGGAACAGAAATAAACAGGGCGCACGATCACAGGCGCACGATCACTGGTCGTGCGCGAAGAGGAGAATGGTCGTGCGATAAGCCGAGACAGAACTCCGATTCCTTGTGAGATACGCACGATCACTAGCGCACGATCACTGGTCGTGCGCGAAGAGGACAATGGTCGTGCGCATAGAACTGTTGTGGAATTTTAGCCTATCCCGAGCGCAGCATTACCACTCCGCCTACCTCGCTGAACTACGATTTTTTTTTTGGGTGTTACAACTCCACCCCCCTTAAAAGAATTTCGTCCTCGAAATTTCAGAATTTAAACAGGAAATTCACAACGCATACCTGGAGCGAAAAGTTCTGGGAAATCCTCCCGCATCGCTTGCTCACGCTCCCAAGAGAATTCGTCTCGCCCGCAGTTATCCCATCGCACCTTTACAAGTTTGACTTGCTTGTTACGCAACTGCCGGACTTCGGAATCCTCCACGCACACCGGGCGAACCCTCGCCCCCAAGTCCTCCATCACCGGCACCGCCGCCGCTTTGACTACGACGCTCGGCTCTACCAAAGCTTTCCTCAGCACGGAGACATGAAAAACGTCATGTAATCCACTCAGCTCTGCGGACAAAGCCAAACGATAGGCTGCTTCGCCTATATGCTCCGTAACCTCGAACGGACCCAAATATCTCGGACTCAACCTCTTGAGTCGCCGCACCCGCGAAACACCCTTGAATGGCTTGATCTTCAAGTAGACCATGTCGGCCACTGCAAACTCCACATTTCTGTGGCGCGCATTAAAATACTTCGCTTGTCGATCCTGAGCAACCTTCATGCGCTCCTGAATCGTCCGCACAATCTCGCAAGCATCTTCCACCACTTGCTTTCCCAAAATCTTAGTGTCTCCCACCTCTGCCCAAGACATCGGCGTTCGACACTTCCTTCCATACAAAGCTTCGTATGGCGCCATCTTGATACTCGCCTGGAAGCTATTATTATAGGCGAACTCCACCATGAAAAGGTGGTCTTCCCAACCCTTGCCAAAGTCGAGAGCACACATCCTCAACATGTCTTCCAACGTACGGTTCGTTCGCTCCGTCTGACCATCGGTCTGCGGATGGAACGCGGTACTAAACTTGAGCTTCGTGCCTAGACTTTTCTGCACTAATCTCCAGTCCTTCGAGGTGAATCGCCCATCGCGATCACTAACGATGCTATTCGGAATCCCGTGCAACCGCACAATGTTTCGAACATAAAGCTCCACGAGCTTCTCCACGCCATCGCCCTTCTGATTTGGAATAAAGTGGGCCACCTTCGTCAGGCGATCCACTATCACCCAAATCGCATCGTTACCCTGCTGCGATCGAGGCAAACCATGCACAAAATCCATAGAGATGTCATCAAATTTCCATTCGGGGATGGGAAGAGGCTTCAAGAACCCACCGGGCCTTTGGCGCTCAGCCTTCACCAAGGCACAAGTCTGACATCGGCTCACGTACTCGGCTACATCCCGCTTCATCCCAGGCCACCAAAAAGATTTCTTCAAATCCGCGTACATCTTTGTACTTCCTGGATGAACGGAGTACTTCGTAAAGTGAGCTTCAAACATCAACTCCTCGCGAAGCTTGCCGAAGCGCGGAACACAGATCCTTCTGTCTCTCCTCAGAATTCTACCAACCATCTCCAAAGCAGTGCCTTCGCTTTGCTGAGCCTCCAACACCAACTGTTGGCACTCCTCGTCCGCACTGGTCGCCTCTCGGATTCGATCCGTTAAATCACACTGCATTTCAATCCAGTTCAAACGAGCTACGCTAGACTCACCTCTAGCCACACAAGAAATGTCAAGAGACTCCAAGTCTCGAATCAAACGCTTGTTATGCGCCTCCATCCAATTACCTTGCCCGGAGTACTTCCTACTCAAAGCATCCGCCACCACGTTGGCTTTACCCGGCGTATATTGAATCTCCACGTCATAGTCCCCAAGGAACTCGACCCACCTACGCTGCCGCATATTCAGGTCCTTTTGGTCTAGAAGATACCTCAAGCTTTTGTGATCTGTGAAGATCTCCACCTTCGCACCATAAACGTAGTGCCGCCACAACTTTAGCGCAAAGATTACCGCTGCCAACTCCAGATCGTGGACGGGTTAATTCTTCTCATGAGTCTTTAACTGCCTTGACCCATAAGCGATCACCTTGCCGTGCTGCACCAGCACGCAACCCAACCCGCAACCTGACGCGTCGCTAAAAATATGAAATCCTTCCGTCCCACTAGGAAGACTAAGGATTGGAGTAGACATCAACCTTTCCTTCAGATTCTCAAATGCGCGGGCACACTCCGGTGTCCATACGAACCTCTGGTCCTTGCGAGTGAGAGTGGTGAGGGGCAACGCCATCCGCGAAAAGTTCTCCACGAACCTTCTGTAATAACCGGCTAGTCCAAGGAAACTCCGGACTTCCGCCACGGTTCTCAAAATAGGCCAATCTCTAATGGCTTCAATCTTCGATGGATCTACTGCCACCCCGTCTCCACTAATTATGTGACCCAAGAATGCCACCTTCTCGATCCAAAACTCGCATTTTGAGAACTTAGCATAAAGCTGATTCTCCCTTAGAGTCTGCAATACTTGCCTCAAGTGAGACTCATGCTCTGCCTCCGATTTTGAATACACCAAAATGTCATCAATAAACACCACCACGAACGAATCTAAGAACGGGCGAAAAACCCTGTTCATCAAATCCATGAACACAGATGGCGCGTTCGTCAGTCCGAACGGCATCACCGAAAACTCGTAGTGTCCATACCGAGTCCCAAACGCTGTCTTGGCAACGTCCTCTTCTCGAATCTTCAACTGGTAGTACCCCGATTTCAAATCCAACTTGGAGTACACCACCGACCCCACTAACTGGTCGAACAAATCATCGATTCCGGGAATCGGGTATTTATTCTTAACGGTCAATTTATTCAATTCACGATAATCGATACACAACCGCATACTTCCGTCTTTCTTCTTCACAAACAAAACTGGCGCGCTCCACGGCGAAGAGCTGGGCCTAATGTACCCTTGCTCTAACACCTCCTGCAACTGAACCTTTAGCTCGGCCAGTTCCTTCGGTGCCATCCTAAACGGAGGACGCGACACTGGCCTCGCACCCGGTACCAACTCTATCGAGAAATCAATTTCACGCTGAGGAGGTGCTCCCGGAAGCTCCTCGGGGAATACATCCTCAAATTCATTCACCACCGGAACTTCTCTAATAGCCAACTTTGTGGAGTGAGTCTCCAACAAAGCTAAGAACGCCTCGCCTCCTTGGTTTGCCGCACGCCTCATTTGCATAGCGGAAATCAGGGAGCAAGCCACTCTGCTTAGGCCTTCAAACTTGACCTCTGCTCTACCTTCACCTCTCAGGGTTACCACCTTCAACTGGTAGTCGATACTAGCTCGCTGCTCCGCAAGCCAGTCCATTCCCAAGATAACATCGAATTCGGCTAGTGGCAGAATCGCTGCTACTAACACGAAATCACAATCGCCAATTTGCATCACAATGCGTCCCTTCCTCATGGTAGTCATGAAAGACCCATTCGGCATACGCACACTCAACTCCACTTCTGCCACTACGGACTCAGCACCAATCTTCCGGATAAAACTTTCCGCAAGAAAAGAGTGTGACGCCCCCGTGTCGAACAACACTCGAGAGGGGTAGCCCGAAACTAGCACGAAACCTAACCACGTGCAAAACAACATGAAAGACCGCAACCTACATTATAGTAATAACGAAACTTAAACCTTTCGTACCTGTCACCACATCGGGTTGACGTATCGCTTCCTGTTGCCCAAGATTATCGGCTCTAGGCTGCACTGGAGGGAACCGCGAAGCACACGACTCCGCCGCTTTCCCCTTCTCTGCAACACTGGGACCCGAACGCACCGATTGTTCTTGTCTCGGCTCTGGCCCAGCTCCGCCCTTGGTACAAAAACGACTAATGTGACCCACCTTGCCACACTGGTAACAAGTAACCGGACCTTTGGAATGGAAATCTCCCGAAGGTGCGCCACTTCTCTCCCCAGGCCTATTAGGACGGGGCTTCTTCTTCCATCGGCTGCCCTCGGACTTCCACTGGGGCTGAGACTGAGAAGGCTTTCCTTCTCCCTGCCTTGCCGCAACACCCTTTCGCCGCTGAGTTCGCCCAAGTCGCTCTCCAGCGTGCGAGCGGCTTCGACCAACTCATTGAATCCCGCATTCTTCAAGGCTATGAGTGGTTGCCTTAAATTTTCCCTCAACCCTTGATAAAAGAGGTTATCCCTCTCTTCATCATCTGCCATAGTCGTACCCGCATAACGACCCAACCGAGTGAACTCTTGCAGATATTCATCCACTGTCTTCTCCCGCTGCGCCAAATGCAGAAACTGCCGCTGCAGTGCTAACCTTGTTGAAGCCGGAATGTAACGCTTTAGGAAAGCGTTTCCGAACTCCTCCATGGACGGAACACGCCCAACAAAATGTCGACCGTTATGGTTCACCCACCACAACTTCGCATCGCCCTCTAACATAAAGCTCGCAAAGTGAGACTGCCTCTCAGCTGGGGTCTCAGCTGCCTTCAAGAGCTCCTGGATCCTTGAAAGCCAATCCTCGGCATCCGTTGGAGTGCCCACTCCCTTGAATGTCGGAGGGTGGAAACTCAAGAAATACTTCATGAATCGATCACCCATCGGAATAGCTCTCTCCGCTAAAGGCTCTGCTTGCCTTACTTCGACCTCCGATGTATCCGGCGTAGCCGCTGGAGTAACAGCAGTCGCAACTTGCACTACCGGCGTAGGAACCCGTGGCATCGCTCCAGCTTGAGCCGCTACCATTGCCTCCGCTAGCATGCGACAGAAATCAGCCGGGGACATGCCCACATTCATGAGGCCTGGAGCAGTAGCACTGCTCCCCGAAGGCTCCTCTTGCCTCCTCGACGTCCCCGCATCGTCGCCAACGTCCTAGCATCAGCAAGGAAAAATAAAAGCTCATCAGGATCTAAACGCAAGACTTGAACGCAGGGATACTCATTATCCCGCACAATACTCCTATGTGGACAATCTCTTACGCGATCCAAAAACACTAGACCTCGCAAGAATACTAAACCTCCCTCTGATACCAAATTGTAACACCTCCCCTGCAATGATCATATAACATGGGTCCGGCCGGGACCCCACTACATATAACCGCCACAGCTTCAGTATTAAAAGATGATATTGACTACCCATTCTCAAAACTCAGACAACACAGCGGAAACAAACAGAAAACACAGAGATTGTCCATACTACATAGGAGTCCAACTGGCCTTAAGGCCATACAAAACCACAGTCCAAATCACCAAACATTCAACACAAAAGGACGTCCCAACAAAAGGGGACAGATAGTAGTTTTACCTAAACTACCTCGGCATGCAAGCCGGTTACAACAGAGGTAATAAAAGAAGTGCATGAAGACAAGGTAAACACTTCATAAGGCTTTAGGCCTTTTTGGCCGGCGCGCTGGGTCCAGCCTGCGATTCTTGCCCTGCAACCAAATCACAAAGAGCGGTAAACGAGGGTCAGCTATGGCTGACCACAAACGGTGTAACAACATCCCTCCTCCCGGCCGTCCTAGCGGACCCCGGGGAACTACTTCACCCTGCAAGTCAGCACTTCGTATGCAAATGTACATAAACGGAAAACATCATAAAAACAGGTATGAGTGTCACATACAACATCCACGTTTCTATGTTGAGCAGATAATAAAAAGGGGCCTATCAGTGCAGAATGAATGCAAACCCGGGTTTCACCCAAGGAACCCTAAAGCGTATGAATCTATCACATCATCATACATCATCATCACATCACAAACACAAGGGTACTTATCGTTTCCCCGCAAGGGCATCATAACCCAAGGCCAAGAGCTCTCGCTGAGACCCACCTCGCCTGGCTCACCACGCCATCGGGCTTGTCTAACAGCTCACACGCTCGGGCCGTCAACAACACACTAAGACCGATACTAAGAATTCTGGCTAACCAAAATGTCCCAAGGCCCTGGACTTACTCTCGGGACAACGTCCACCGATTGCCTCGCCTGGCGACCGTCAACGGACTCATCCGTAGCACAGACATTCTCGTCAGTCAACAATCGAAGGGACTAATCTTGCCGGGACACTCTCCACACGTGAATCTCAGTCTTCACGGGATAGCCAGCCGACCACAAAGACCAATCGCGCCTTCGCACAACACTAGGCATCACAAGCCCCATACTCCGCACATTATTTCTCCGCCCTAAACCCAACGTTCGTTACCACACGAAGCTACAAGGGCATCACAACGACGAGTTCGCCATAATCGGATTTCTAACAAAACCCCTAAAATGCACGTAAATCAACATCACCGAATCGGACCAACGGCCACAAATCCGGCTTCACCCACAATGCCTAATCCGCTAACGGAGCGGATCTCTAGTGCAAATCATGTCGGGGACGGACTCAATCAACCCGATGGTTCCTTTTGAACCAAGGCGACCCGGATCCCTCTCACTCGATGGATCCGGTGCCAAAATGCAGAAAATAAAGGAATGCCAAGCACGCATCCTAAAGACCGGGAGGAGAAATGTCGTTACCTTTTGAGATCTCCTCCTAGCCATGAGAAGCTTGCAAACCAACGGTGGAGAAGAAGCGCCTTGACGCCCTCTACGCGTTGCCGGTCTCGGATCGGCGATCGGAGCTCCGAAGCTCCAACAATGGCGGATCTCCCCTCTTCTTCCTCCTTGCCCCCTTCTCCTTTCTCCAACCTAAGAGAGAGAAAAGGCTTGAAAATATGAGGGATTAACCCCTCATCCAAGCCCTAAAGCCCCCCCAGCGAAACATCTCAGCCGCTGGATCAAATCCCGAAATATTTGATCGGTCGGATCGTCATCCCCGCACGATTTCGCGGAACAGAAATAAACAGGGCGCACGATCACAGGCGCACGATCACTGGTCGTGCGCGAAGAGGAGAATGGTCGTGCGATAAGCCGAGACAGAACTCCGATTCCTTGCGAGATACGCACGATCACTGGTCGTGCGCGAAGAGGACAATGGTCGTGCGCATAGAACTATTGTGGAATTTTAGCCTATCCCGAGCGCAGCATTACCACTCCGCCTACCTCGCTGAACTACGATTTTTTTTTTGTGGGGTGTTACACAAAGAACGCTTCTAAATTTCTAGATTTGCACGTATGTAATCGCAACCTAGTTCTGATACCACTGTTGGGTTTTCTATATACCATTCATAATGATAAGAGCATATCGAATATGTGCAGCGGAAGAAATAACTAGAACAACCCAAAGAGAAAGGATCTTGCGTATTTCATGAATCAAGAGATTAGCAAAACAAAATGCGATATTCCTTTGCGGGATTGAGTCAATACTCAACCAAGATGCTCCAAGAAGAAATTTAGTAGACGAACTTTGAGTTCCAAGCACTGAAATGTATCGGCCCTCTATAGAGATCCACACAAGGAAGGAGAACCCCAATGCCTTATAGCACAAGGTATGGGTCGGAGAAAGAACAACCCTCTGCGTCCCCACGAACTGCTAGGTCCGTTGAAGGGGAGGCGGCGACGATCGGCGGCGAACAAGATCGACGTACGGGGCGAGGTCTGTGGACGGGGACGACGAAATACTTCCGAGTCGGCTCTTTAGAAATTGCGAAAAGGATCGATCTCATTGAGAAGACCTAATCTCGTTCCTTTTAAACGCAAGGCATAAAACAAGTTATCCGCAGACCAGAGGTGTACAACCCTCATTCTCTGAGGTAGGCCCATTCAAAGCCACGTAGGCAGAGGTCAAAGTCAATGAGTCAACACGGCAGTCAAGCGTGGGAGCAGAAGACAGCCTAGGCGAGTATGGGTGCATAGGCGATACTCGCCCATCTGCCCGGGGAGATCGCCTCAATGTCGCTAGTCGTCGGGCAAGGGCTGGGCTATAAGAACCCCCCTACCCCTTGGTTTTCCTATAAATAGGACCCCAGGGGTACTTGGATTGGCACCTGGACTTGAGCTTTCAAAACCCTGCTCTTGCATTCTAGAACCTGTCGCACTTGGCCGCTACTCCCGGTACTAGCCAAGTCGGTGCCTTCCTCGTACCCTGCTCGGCCATTCTTTGGTCTTGGAGGGGAAGTCTCTTCGGAGCTTCTGGGTACGTGGTGGGACCTCCCTGCCGCAGCACCTGGGGTCCTGTGTGTTGCTCTTCTAGCTCTTCAGTAGTCGCCAGCTTAGTCGTCTCGTTGGACTGCTGGGCGAGTAGCCTCCGGCTGCATCGGTCCGAATCTTGAGGTCAGGATTTTCCTGGCGTCAACACTTTGGTGCGGTGAGCGTGGATCGTAGTCGGAGAAGGAAAGTTCAGCAGGAAGCCGAGATGGTCGTAGGTGGCGACCATGAGGAGGTAGTCGGCAACTCGACCGCGAGTGGCGAGTTCGTGACACTAGCGGTTCTCGAAGCCTTCGCACAGCGCATGGAGGGAGCCTTCGCGCAGCGCATGGAGGGGATCTTGCAAACAGCGCTTCAGCCGCGCGCCGAGGTCACGGCGACCTCGCCGCATCGCCCAACTCCGTCCGAGGGAGGGAGTCCCCCTCGGCGAGCAGGAAAGGAGCACGTGGAGGATGAAACCGAGCGACCAAGGAGGTCGCAATTCTACCAGGCAACCTCGCAAGGCATTCGCTTCCGTGAGCCGTGCGAGCAGGGGAGATACCAGGATACTCGCACATGTGGCGAGTATGGAGGTGATACTTGCCAGGTTGAGGATCGTCGCTGGGCAGGAGGGAGGAGCCCCTTCTGCGAGGAGATCCTTGCCGCGCCAGTGCCAGAGGGGTTCAGGGACCCCGCCTTGAATTACTATTCGGGGAAGGAGGACCCCGTCAGGCACATCCAATGGTTCGAGGATATAGTCTCTATCCGAACCATGTCGGACGCCTTCAAGTGCAGGCTGTTTGCCATCACCTTCCGTGCAAAGGCCTGGGACTGGTTCCATCAGTTGCCCACCGGCTCAATCTACTGCTTTGAAGACCTGTGCCGTGGGTTGACAACCCGTTTCGACACGGCCCGGAAGCTGAAGAAGGAGGCAACGGCCTTGTTTTATCTGGTGCAAAGGCCAGATGAGGCGTTGGGACCTTATATCGAGCGCTTTCAGGAGGAGGTTCTGCAGATCCAGGGGGTGGATAGCAACATCCTGTTGCTGGCCTTGACATTCGGCATAAGTCAAGGCCTCTTCAAGTTGGAGCTCAGTGAGAATCCCCCCTACTCCTACGACAACCTCATTCAGAGGGCCAATAAGTTTGTCCGGGGAGAGGCCTCGAACCCTGACTTCTTGGCAAGGCTGGCACAGGTGACCAGAGGCGACCGTGGAGAGAGGGATGGGATCCCTGAGAAGAGGAAGAGAGAAGAGCCCCGGAGGGAGGAAAGGAAGAGGCCGGAGCGGCAAGAAGAAAGGGGAAGAGCAGAGAAGAAGAGGGAGGAGCCTTGGAGGAAGGAAACCAGGAGGAGCGTGGAGAGAAGGCCCGTCGAGTCCCCTGAGCGTTAGGAGGAGGGAAGGCGCTACCAGGTCCCCGTCAACCAGCCACCTTGGAGGCCGGCTGGACGGCCCCAGCGTCGGGATCAAAGGGGGAGATCCCCGGAGAGAAGGCCCTTTCGCCAGCCAGAAAGGCGTCAGGAGAGAAGGAGAGACGAAGCGATGGCGGTAGCCGGGCGTGGTCGCCGTCAAGGAAGGAAGAAGCAGAAGCCGAGGAGACAGCAAGCAGAAGAGGTTCCCCTCTACTGTGACTTCCACCAGGTGGGGGGACATGCCATGGCTGCCTGCCCAGACTTTTGGGAAGCCCGGCGTAGGCTAGCAGCAGGAGAAGGTGGAGGGGAGCAGCGGAGGATAGAGGCCCCTGCCGAGCCTCAGGCAGGGCAGGCTGCCGTCGTTCGAAGGAGGAACGAGGACCGGGTCGACCTGGGAGGTAGGGGAGACCTGGGCCAGGGAGGCAGAGTTGGAGTAATCCATGGGGGAGCAGGGCTGGAAGCTTCTCGCAAGGGGAGCCTCCATCAGATCTACCGCAGGAGTGTCGCCTCGACCTCACAAGCACCGCCCCCGATGGAGGAGATCACCTTTTCTGAGGAGGACATGCTAGGGAATGAGAATCCCTTCCATGATGCCCTCGTCATCCAGGCAGCAGTGGAAGACTTCACCGTTGATCGAATTCTGGTCGACAACGGTAGCTCCGTGAACGTCATCTTCAAGGGGACGTTCGATGGACTGGGAGTCAGACCCGACAGAGTTCGAGCATCAGATGGTCCCCTCTTTGGCTTCTCCGGAGAGAAGAAGGAGGTGGAAGGAGGAGCAGATCTCCTTGTAACACTCGGTGGCACCTCCATCAGCTGTCGATTTGTCATCGTCGACGCCCCGAGCTGCTACAGGGCTATCTTTGGGAGGCCGCTTCTTAACGCCTTCAAATCCGTCCCATCCTCCTACCATCAGTGCTTGAAGTACTGTAAAGGAGACGTCCAGGTGAGGATCAGGAGCGATCCAAGAGCCGCTAGGGAGTGCTATCTTAGCGCTGTCAGTACCATCAGCTGGATGGCTGACGCGGAGGAATTCAGAAGAGTGCTGGAGAGCCCGGCCAGGCTGGAGGTGGCCGAAGAAGTGGAAGAAATCGAGGTACTCTCCGCAGCGGGAGTGCCTGGGTTGCTGAAGATTGGCGGGTCGCTGAAGACCGAAGAGAAGATCGAGATGGCGACATGTCTGCAGAAGAACATCGACATCTTTGCTTGGAGCGCAGCCGAGATGCCAGGAGTCGACCCTGAGGTTGCATGTCATCGCCTCAACCTGGATCCCGCTGTCCAGCCCGTCCGCCAGAAGAAGAGGAGAACCGCCACCATCCTCGCCAAGCCAATCCGGGAGGAGGTTAAAAAACTGCTAGATGCGGGCTTTGTATCAGAGATCCAGTGGATTTTTCCTTGATGAATAAAAGCGGGGGGTAGCTGGAGAATGTGTGTGGATTTTTCCTTGATGAATAAAAGCTGCCCGAAGGATTGTTATCCCTTGCCTCGAATCGACGCGCTGGTTGATTCAGCCGTCGGTTTTTCTGTGATGAGTTTCCTTGATGCGTTTTCAGGATATCACCAGATCCGGATGCATCCCCCTGATTGCCGCTATGTCTCCTTCATCACCGACGATGGCTGCTACAGCTATAATATGATGCCCTTCGGTTTAAAGAATGCGGGAGCCACCTATCAACGGATGATGGACCACATTTTCAAGGAGCAAAAGGGGAGGAACCTGGAAGTGTACGTGGACGACCTCTTGATCAAAAGCAAGAGCGTCCAGGAACACATAGCCGATCTGGTAGAGACCTTTGCAACGCTGAGGAGATTCAAGATGAGGCTCAATCCGGCGAAGTGCGTCTTCGGAGCAGGAAGGGGAAAGTTCCTGGGACATCTCCTTACCCCGAGGGGAGTATAGCCTAACCCCGACAAGGTGAAGGCGATCCTGGAGATGCCATCCCCAAAAACGATGAAGGAAGTCCAAAGGTTGACAGGCAGGCTGGCGGGTCTTAGCCGCTTCCTCTCAAAGGCCGGAGAGAAGTGCACTCCATTCTTCAAAACGCTCCGCAAAACAGAAAGCTTCGAGTGGACCGAAGGATGTGAGATAGCATTCGGAAGGCTGAAGGAGCAGTTGACTCAGACACCTCTCCTTCAGAGCCCGAAGGAAGGCGAAGACCTGCTCATCTACCTAGGAGTAGGAGCGGAGGCAGTTAGCTCCATCTTGGTCCGGGAAGAGGGGAGGAGGCAGCTACCCATCTACTATGTCAGTCGGGTGCTGAAGAAGGCGGAGCTGAAGTATCCAATCTTGGAGAAGCTTGCCTTCGCCTTGGTGGTGTCGGCGCGGAAGCTCCGGCCTTATTTTCAGGCTCACTCCATCCGAGTAGTAACGGATCACCCCCTCCGCAATATCCTAGAGGGAGTGGAGCACTCAGGGAGGTTGGCGAAATGGTCGGTAGAATTCAGCGAGTTCGACATTTCCTTCTCCCCCCGAGTGGCGATCAAGGCCCAGGCAGTAGCAGACTTCCTGGCTGACTTCTCAGTGGAAGCGGAGCCAGGAGAAGAGGTGCTCAACCCAATTCCTTGGAAGATGTTTGTTGATGGAGCTTCGGGCAAAAGTTCAGTATGGGTGGGCATCGTACTCATCAGTCCGCAGGGAACAAGGATCGAGCAAGCAGTCGAGATCCTCTTCCCTGTCACTAACAACCAGGCAGAGTACGAGGCCATAGTGGCAGGCTTGCGCCTTGCCAAGGAGCTGGGGATCCGTGATGTCCGGGCTTTCACAGATTCAATGGTGGTCGCGTCGCAAATTCGAGGCGAGTTCGAGGTGCGCGACACCATCTTGCAGAAGTACTTGGTAAAAGTAAAAGGGCTGATTGGAGGCTTCCAGTCCTTCTTCGTCGAGCATGTGCTAAGAGAGGAGAACTCGGCAGCGGATCGCTTAGCCAAGTATGGGCCGAGGGCTGGAGGAACTATCACCGAGCTATTCCACCCGTCCATTGAAGAGGGAGAGATGATGGAGATCGAGCAACGCCCCTCGTGGATGGATCCCTTTGTGGCATTCCTGGCCAGCGGCCAGCTCCCAGCGGACGGAGGGGATCAGAGAAGATTTCGGTACAAGGCGGCATACTACCTCCTGCAAGATGGGGAGCTGTACCGCAAAACCATCTCGGGCCCCCTGGCCAGATGTGTTTCTGAAGACGAAGTACCTCGAGTGTTGGAAGAGGTCCACTCGGGAGAGTGTGGAAGTCATTCTGGGACTCGCACTTTGGAACAGAGGGTCTTGAGGCATGGTTACTTCTGGCCTACTATCCGGAAGGATGCTGAGATCTTCTCGAAGAAGTGCCAGAAGTGCCAGCTCTTCGCCCCCCTTCAGTTGCAGCCGGCCCAGCAGCTCCGATCGATCATCTCCCCATGGCCGTTCGCCATCTGGGGAATGGACTTGATCGGCCCCTTCCCTCAAGCAAGTGGCCAGAGGAAGTTCGTTCTCGTCATGATCGACTACTTCTCCAAGTGGATCGAGGCCAAAGCTCTAGCCAAGACCACCTCTCAAGTCGTGAAGAACTTCATCTGGGGAGAGATCGTCTGCAGATTCGGGATCCCTCTCGCCATCATCACCGACAATGGTCCCCAGTTTGCCAGCCTAGAGCTAGAGGATTTTTGCAGGCAACTAGGAACCGACCTTCGGTTCGCTTCCGTGCATCACCCAAGGAGCAATGGCCAGGTAGAGGCCGCCAACAAACTGATCATCAACCTACTGAAGAAGAAGGTGGAGAACCTAAGAGGTAATTGGGCGGACCAGCTCCCCTCGGTCCTGTGGGCTTTGAGGACCACTCCTAGCTCAGCCACGGGGGAAACGCCGTTCAAACTCTCTCACGGGTCGGAAGCTCTCATTCCAGTAGAGTTTGAAGTCAGAAGCCCAAGGGTGGTAGCCGCGGAAGACGGAAGCGAAGAATGGCGACTAGAGAACGAAGAGGTTCAGAAGCTATCTCTCGACTACATCGAGGAACTCCGAGATTTAGCTTCGGCCAGGGAAGAGGAGATCAAGCGCCGGATGGCAAAACATTTTGACAAAAATGTCCGCCTCAAACACTTCCAAACAGGTGACCTAGTCCTGAAGAAAGTGGATGCGGCAGGAAGATCAGCAGCCGTCGGGAAGCTCAACCCGAACTGGGAAGGACCTTTCATCATCCAGGAAGCACTCCTGACAGGAGGATACCGCTTGCAGAACCAGGAAGGCGAGCTGCTAGGGAGCACCTGGAACAGCGATGACCTGAAAAGGTTTTATCCCTAAGGGGGAATGTGTATATCCCATCCTTGTAAATTCATTTCTTTGAATAAAATTTACATCTCCCTGAAACACGGGACGAGGCAGCTTCCTTCACATCAACAAAGTTTTCAAAATAAGGAAGCCAGGTGAAGTCAATCTCCACGCTAGGTTGGGAAATGAGCCTCCGACTTAACCCTCGTAAAAACTCAAAACGGATGATGGGACAGTGCCTCGGGTGTGCGTTCCCTTAAGACCAAGCCTCTGCACTGACGGTCGAGATCAGCTCCCCCCTTGCATGTTGGTCGCGGTTCCCACCGACTGCATTTATCGTCCGACTGTAGAGATTACCAGGAAAAAGTCTGGACGCCGACCTTCCGATTCGGCGAAGAGATGATCGATTTTACTAGCTCAGGGGACCCTTGAAAAAAGGCGTCATGTACCCTCGAGAGCTGAAAAGCTCGCAGCAAAGCATTTCGCTTTTTAATTATTGTATCGGACCATATGAGTTAGTGTGCCTGAAGTGTGCTTAACTCCCTGCTAAATTCATTGAGCAACAGGAAGCAGGTCCGATCCACATCCAGCATCCAAGTGGGATGGAGGCCTCGGGATGGTATGTCCCTTTAGACCTCCCCGACTGCCACTCCCTGCTTGACGTCGTCCTGCATCAACATTCACCGTAGCAGGTTGGAACACGAGCCTCCGACCACACCCTCGTAAAAACTCAGAACGGATGATGGGACAGTGCCTCGGTAGTGCGTTCTCCTAATGCCAAGCCTCTGCACTGACGGCCGAGATCAGCTCCCCCCTTGCATATTGGTTGGTCGAGTTACCCTCCGACCGCATTTCTCATCCGACTGCAGAGATTACCAGGGGAAAGTCCGGAAGCCGACATTCCAACTTGGGAAGGGACAAGACCGATTCGACCGACCGAAGAGTGGAGACACTCCGACACCCAAGTAGGATGGAGACCTCGGGACGGTGTGTCCCCTTGGGCCTCCCCGACTGTCGTTCCCTACTTGACGTCATTCTTCGTCGACATCTGGTATCCAAGTAGGATGAAGGCCTTGGGATGATGTGTCCCTCCGGACCTCCCCGAATGCCATTCCCTACCCCCTCTCTCATAAACAACTCCCTTACGTAATTTTAATGGGCTCTTCACCAGGTACAGAGCGAAGCCTTGAGAGCATGTGTCCCTCGGGACCCTCCAAGTAGCCTCCACAGCTCGACTTCACCAAGGGAAATATTGAAGAAAGCGAGCATGTATGTGCGAGCACCTAGGCGAGTATACATGTGCGAGTATACCGGTGCGAGCAGGGAGGTGCGAGTATGTAAGTGCGAGCATGACGGAGTACTCGGTCTCGATGTATGTGCGAGCACCTAGGCGAGTATACATGTGCGAGTATACAGGTGCGAGCATAGTAAGTGCGAGCATGCCGGAGTACTCGGCCTCGCCCCGAGCCTAGGAGCCTAAGCGACATTCAAAAAAAAGAAAGCGAGCATCAAAGAAAAAGGCGAGCAAAATGATTATATTCATTTACTGTCGTAAATACATACACAAAAATGATTGTACAGATTTGCAAATTGAAGACAGGCGACTATGCATCGTCGCCACCATCCTCGCCATCAGGATCGAGATCTTCCACATCATCACCCTCGTCCTCAGAATCGTCGTCGTCAGAATCGGTGGATGAGGATGGGAGATCTCGCATGCGGGAAGTGGACTCTTCGGCGAGTAATGCCGGGATGATGTCCATGACGGTCAGATGCATTGCCTCCGGCTTCAAGAAGCCATCGGCCTTCAAGCTGCTCAGGACCACCTTCCCGGTTGCTCGAGCGATCTCCCGGCGGATATGCGCCATATCATCGCCGACTATCCGGATCTGCTTGCCCACCCTGGAGGGGCCCGCCGACGAAGGCTGTTGCTCGGCAGGCCGAGTTTCCAACTCAGCGATTCGCACTTGGGCGGCCTCCAAGGTTTGCCGAGTATCCTCCAGCTCCTTCTCGGCCTGGGACAGCCTCTTTGCTGACTCCAGCTCGGCAGCCTGCAGCCAGCGAAAAGAAGAAGGTTAGTTTAAATAAGTTTGCAAGGTAGCGAGTATCCCAAAACGCGAGTAAAGTCACATTGGTGAGTACCTCGAACTCCTTAATCCTGTTCGCCATGGCGATCATCTTCGGGCCCTGCACCTTGATCATCTGCTCATATTCGAGCAGTTTCCTCGCCGTCGCATGCCCAAGCTCGACAGCCCGCAGGTTGGCTCGCGAGCTCTGATGGGCGAGATATTCGGCCGAGACCTCTTGCAAGGATTCGGCGTCCGCGCGACCATAGAGGGCGAACGAAACGTCAAACGCCTCGCCCGCGTCCTCCCAATCCTCCGACCAGGCGGGGAGGTTGGTGCTCAAGGTCACTTCATGGGCTCGCTCAGCCCACGACACTAGAGGGCGACCATAAGCATCCTCGCTACCCCCACCTTCGCCGAAGAGAGGATGGCCGCTAGGCTCGCCCGCCTCCGATGGATCGGCCCTCGCTTTCAGGTCCCTCCTGGCGACCTCCTTCTTTCTCCCAGGCTCGGCGGACTTTCCCTTGGCTTTCCTCTTCTTCGAGGGCCCAGCATCATCGACGGCGGCCTCCTGATCATCGTCGCCGGGCGACAAATCAACCAAGGCAGGAGTCCCCGCCTTCGGCGCCAAGGGAAGAAGCTCGCTCGGCAAAGAGCGAGTAGCTACAACAAAACATAAAGAGAAAAATGTTAGACACAGGCTGAAGACGAATTGGCGAGTATGACCCAATGCTCGTTTAGGCGACTACCTTCACCAGGGAACACCTCCGCGAGCTCATCTATTCGCCTCCTCCAGAAGACGACATCCAGTCGGCGACCTCGGAAGCTGTCGAGTAGCTTCTCCCGGCTTTCCTCCAGGTAAGGAGTGGCGAACGCACTCTCGGCCGGCTGGAAAGAGGAAGTCGGCACGACGCCAAAGTCGCCCTTAATGACGACTATGCGCTCCGTCCAGCGATGGTTCTTGTTCGCCGTGCCGACTAGGGTGCAGACATGGCTGCACAAAAAGACGACGCCTTCGCCAGTGGCGCCAAAGTGGAATACTCGTCGGAAGACGGAGAGATCAAAGGCGATCCCCTGATCGCGCAGGTAGCAGAGGAACCCCACGATCATCGCCACTCCGTTTGGATTGATCTGCGCCGGGACTATCCCGTGGTAGCGGAGGATCTGGCAAACCTCCGGCCACAAGGGTAGTCGCAGGCCGACTTCAAAGTGGCGGATGGGGAAGACTAGCTCAGCCGCCGAGAAAGAATTCAGGCGTTCATCCTCACGAGGAAGCCTGGCGACATATCCAGGCGATAAGTGCTTGGCGGAGAACTCCTTCAAGTCGCTCGGCCGAGTAATCGGCTTCTTGAAGGAATTTGCCTCAAAGTTCTTCGCGTGACTTGCACGGCGAATAACTGCCTCGTCAGCCATCCAAGAGTGGAAGGATTGAAGAAGCGAGTAGCAAAGTAGCGAGGAGAGGAGCAATCGAGAGATAGTCGCTAGAAGAAAGGGAAGATCGTCAAAAGCGTAATAAATACGTATCCACCCCCCCCCCCCTATTTATAGTACTCGACAAAGCTTGGCTTCCCGCGTGCGCCACCGCGAGCGCGAGTAGGAGGTGGCGCGTATCGAGGAAAAGTCGTCAAAACCCAGGGTGCACGTCAAATCACTGATGTCGAACGAGCGAGCACCTGCATCGAATTTTTAGGCTACTCGGAACATCAAACGCGACATTTAACAAATACTCGCGGAAACAAAAGACAAAAAAAAATCAAGACATCACAGCAAACAGGAAAGACAACAAAGGCGATATTCATACTCGCCAAATACCAAATTACTTGAAGAAATCAAATAGTTCAGAAATTACAAACATTTGCCAAAAGGCTACAAGCGACTACAAAAGGAAAAGAGGGCAGGATCCTAGGGGTTCGGCTGAGCGTCGGGAAGCTGCGGTTGTCGCCCAACCCAGCCCAAACCACGAGCTCTCTTGAAATGCTCGAAGGCCAAGGACATCGCATCCTCGCCTTGTCGCAGCTGCTCCTCCATCCTCGCCAGGCGACCTACGGAGCCCATGCTCGCACGCATCCCCACCAGCTCGTCATGATGCAGCTGCTGGCGATGATCCATCCTGCCCACCCGGCGCTCCAGCTCGCCGACAGACTGAAGGCGAGATTCTACACTAGCCAGGCGAGTATCTAACTCTTCCAGCCGTAATGCTCGCACCTCCAGCTCGGTCAGACGACGCTGGGAGTCGGCAGCCGCCAAGAGCTCTACTCGCGCTTCAACCGCGGTCAGACGCCGATGAGACTCGCTGATCGCCAGCCGCTCCAACTTTGCCTCCAAATCCAGGATGGCGCGAGTAGCCCTCTCCTGATACTCGCGAGAAGGAAGCCCGACGGCGTCGACCAGAGCCCCGATAGGGGTATGGGCGCGAGCTGCAGGAAAAGACATGAAAGCAAAATCTTAGTGACGAGTAGCGAGAAGACTCTTCTTGGAAGATACTCGGAAAAGCAGCGACTCCATTTACCAGGCCGATAGGCATCACTCCGCGAGTCGCGGCGAGGACTCCGAGATGGTCGGCGAGGAGAGCTCCTTCCCCGATGCGGGGACGGACTGCGACGAATGCCATCTCGCCGGTTCGAATGCGACCCGCCGATGTGCTCCCTGCTGGAAGGCGCATCACCCCGACCGCGACCATCCATTGGTCGCCCTCCCCCTCTGGGAGCGAAGAAACCAGAAGATCCCGCCATCCCACCTCGACGCGAGGACCCAGCCGGATGAGCGGTGGGAGTCGAAGAAGACAGGAGGCGGCGATCATCCTGCATGTCGGCCGGAGGAGGAAACGGAGGAGGTGGAGGAAGTTGGTCCGCAGGTAGTTGCGAGCTACTCGCCACCTCAGGTCGCTGCAAAGGCGGTGGCGGCGGAGGAGGATTGCTCGCTGAAGGAGCCCTCTGCTCGCTCATCGGCCGCTTGTCTACCGCAGAGCTATGAAGGATCCGCACCGATCCGCTCCGGCGAGTTCCTCCGCCAGCCGTGTGCGGGACCATAGGCGAGGATCGTAGAGGAATGGCGCTTAGAGACTCCTCCCGAGCATCGGCGAGAAGCGGATCTGCGAAATAGTATAGAAAACGTCAGAGACCAGACGACACTTGGGCGACTAATAAAAGTGGCGAGTAGGTATCTCTCACTTTGCGCAGGAGTAACTTCAGCTGGATCTTGAGCCGAGATCCCCGCAGTACTCGCCTCTGGAGCAGTATTCGGCGAAGGAGGATCAGGAGCAGGCGAGCCACCTGACTGGCCGAGACCCAAGTCGACGAGCATCTGCTGAGTAGTGCCGACCTGGGAATCAGCGACATTCTCGGAGGCGTCGGCACTCTTCTTCTTCTTGTTCTTTTTCTCCTTCTTCTTCTCCAGACGCTTCCTCTTCCTGGAAGCGAGAAAGTCTTCGAGCTCGGCATCGCGAGCAAGCTTCCGCAACGGCGGCAGCAGACTGGCAAGCTCGGCCAAATCCGCAGCAGCTTCCTCGACAATACTACGCGACATCTTGAAGCGAGAACAAAAAGAACCTTGGCGTCAGAGACCCCTCCCCCTCTATATATAGGGTCGGGGCGTCAAAATAGCGGGATGCCGACTACACACTAATACTCGCCCAGAAGACAGCTCGTCGAAAAAGGGTTGGATGGTTCTTTCCGAGCAACTACGTTACTCGCAAAAAGCGGGGATTGTGTACAACCCTCATTCTCCGAGGTAGGCCCATTCAAAGCCACGTAGGCAGAGGTCAAAGTCAAAGAGTCAACACGGCAGTCAAGCGTGGGAGCAGAAGACAGCCTAGGCGAGTAGGGGTGCATAGGCGATACTCGGATACTCGCCAAAATGTGGGCGACCATAGGCGATACTCGCCCATCTGCCCGGGGAGATCGCCTCAATGTCGCTAGTCGTCGGGCAAGGGCTGGGCTATAAAAACCCCCCCTACCCCTTGGTTTTCCTATAAATAGGACCCCAGGGGTACTTGGATTGGCACCTGGACTTGAGCTTTCAAAACCCTGCTCTTGCATTCTAGAACCTGTCGCACTTGGCCGCTACTCCCGGTACTAGCCAAGTCGGTGCCTTCCTCGTACCCTGCTCGGCCATTCTTTGGTCTTGGAGGGGAAGTCTCTTCGGAGCTTCTGGGTACGTGGTGGGACCTCCCTGCCGCAGCACCTGGGGTCCTGTGTGTTGCTCTTCTAGCTCTTCAGTAGTCGCCAGCTTAGTCGTCTCATTGGACTGCTGGGCGAGTAGCCTCCGGCTGCATCGGTCCGAATCTTGAGGTCAGGATTTTCCTGGCGTCAACAAGAGGAAAAAAAAGAACATTTCTGCCAGGATTTAAATTCGTCGAATACATAATAATTTGACTAAACGCTTTAGATGAATTATCATATTCGACTATATACATTCGACGAAGTGTCTCAAATTTGACTAAACGATTTAGACGAATTCGAACAGATAATTTCGACTAAACGCTTTAGACGAATTATCATATTCGACTAAAGACTTTAGACGAATTGTCATATTCGACTAAACACTTTAGACGAAATTGTCATATTAGACTAAACCCTTTCGACGAATACGAATAGACGAATTGACATAGTTTTGTTTAAACCCTTTAAACGAATTCGTCGATATAAATCCTTTCGTCGAAACACTTTCGCCGAATTTACCAAGTCCTATAGAATTCGTCTAAACTATTTTGACGATTCATCAATAGTACTCGTTCCCCCCGTTTGAGACATTCTCAATTCAATTCCGAACAATCATAGGATTGGTCTTTCACTCATATCCAATATGAGTGAGGCCAACACTATCCTTTCTCCAACTTCTCCAAACACTTGTATGTGCGACCTTATAGGCTCATATTGCGTTGGCAGTAAGACTAACTGTTGATTGCTTTGAGATCACCTCAGAAACTCCAACAGATCAACTTTATACTTTTCTTCTGTCGTGATTGATATGGCCGGCAGAATCGACGTTTTGTAGTGGCGACCTTCCCGAGTGAAGGTGTCACCGCAAAGCGGCGGTTCTGGGCATAAGACCCGAGTTTTCAAAAGAAAAAAATGGGTTCTTACATAATTTCTAAGACATTCATAATTATTTTGTAATTATAAACTAAAATTTCATTTAAACCAAAAGTTAAGTTAAGAATAAATTCTAGGAGGAGTTGAGCCCTAAATTATGATGATGATTTGAAAAGTGGAGGAGTGTTTAGGCATTGACTTCTCAAGATAATTAATTAGCTAACAAAATTGTAGAAATTATAAAACTAGATTAAATTAAAATTATAAGAACTATATCTTAAAAGAAACTTAAAGAAAAATAACTTACTAAATATTGCTCTCTCCATAGTTTAAACTAAATATAGATCAATGATAATTGGCTAAGGGGGATTTCACAAAATTTGGCATAAGAAGAGATCTTTGAAACTAAATATTTATTTTCTAATTTGTATATGTTTAGGAGTAATGAATTTTATCCTCTTACTCCATGCCATATAATCTCTTAATTCTCTTCTAATAAAAACCCAAAATGTATATGTTTAGGAGTAATAAATTTTATCCTCTTACTTCATGCCATATAATCTTTTAAATGATTTTGGGTGCATATGTTTAGGGAATAATGAATTTTATCCTCTTATTCTCATGACACGATCTTTTAAAATTCTTTTTTTTTATGCCAACAAAAGGGTAGGGAAGGAAAAATTTCTAGCTTATATTTTAAATTATATTGAGAGCAAATTCTAGTAAATTTAAATTTTCTAAGATCTAAAAAGCTAGAAGAAAATATAATTGAAATTTAAAGAGGTTTAACAAATTTACTACAAAATGAAGCCATTTAAAAATAAAAAGAAGTCATGCTACAAAAATTCTCTATTCAAGTTAAAATCATAAGATGATTCTTAAAACAAGATTACCAAAAATTTAAAATTAACAAACTATGATAAACAAAATTTTAGCCAATTGAAAACCTAAGAATGATTATAAACATTCTCAACTTGATTTATAAGAAATCACAAAAACAACAAGTAGGAAGAGTATCAGAATTTTTGATTTTTTTAGTTCAAAGTTTTTCATATATATTTTTTTTATTTTTGATATTATCTTTTTTTTTTTGAATTTTTGATAATAAAAGAAAGGAAACTAGTTTTAAACCTAACAATTTTTTTGTTAACTCTTGGACTTCCCGAGGTATACCTCGTGAAGGGTTCTCACGGTACTAGGAGGTGTGATGGGATGATATCCCAAACGTCCCTTTCAAAGATTTAAATTTTTGATTTTCTAATATTTTTGAGTTTTTGGGTTTTACAAGTGCTTAAATAAAAGAAAACATAAGACAATAAAAAAATTTGAAGATGTTCTAAATTAAGAACTACATTTTTAAGAACTAATTACACTCTCATACTTAAAGTTAAACATCGTCCCCAATGTTTAAAACTAAGTATGAAGTAAAAGAAAAAAGAAAAAGAAAATAATGTGCACGACAAAACAAAAAGAGATGTACGATAAAAGAGAAGGAAGAAGAAGGGGAAATGGCTTCCCTGATTTTGAAGATGCGGGGGGAAACGACGGTTACCTACAAACATGTTAAGAACAAAAAAAACAACAAAAAACAATGAAAAGATAACTTTGGGGTGCCTCCCAAAAGCATTTTGTTTAAGGTCGCGTAGCTTGACCCAATTGTCGATCATATTATAGGTGGAAGTAATATCGATTCACTCTTCTCGTTAGCTAACTCTCCCGGAAGATACAACTTAAGCCGGTGTCAGTTAACTTTGAAGGAACTTTTTTCGGGTGGGAAATTAAAATTGTCCCATAGGACCAAACCCCTTTAACAATAAAGGGTCCGGACCATCGAGATTTTAGCTTTCCCGGGAAAAGGCTAAGGCAAGAATTATAAAGGAGGACGAGATCGCCCGGCGAAAAAGTTTTAGGAAATTTTTTATTTTTATCATGATAAAACTTTGTTCGCTCCTTATATAATTTGTTACTTTCGTACGCATTCGCTCGCCACTCGTCTAATTCGTTCATTTGAAATTTTATTTGTTCGGCCGCTAACGTAGAATCGAGATTAAAAAATTTAAGCACCAAAAATGCGCGGTACTCCAATTCGACCGGAAGGTGGCAAGCCTTATCATAAACCATTCGATACGGTGTACAACCGATAGCGGTCTTGTACGCCGTTCGATAGGCCCATATCGCATCATCGAGCTTAAGTGCACAATCCTTCCAATTTATAGAAACAGTTTTTTTCTAAAATCCGCTTTAATTCTCGATTTACGACTTCAACTTGGCCGGTCGTTTGTGGGTGATAAGCAGTGGACAGTTTGTGCGTGACACCATATTTTGCTAAAAATTTTGTGAATTGGCTATTGCAAAAATGGGTGCCCCGATCTCTAACTATAGCGCGCGGCGTACCAAATCGAGAAAATATTTTTTTTAAGAAGTTAACGACTCGCGCATCGTTGGTGGGGAGAGATTGCGCTTCCGCCCACCTCAACATGTAGTCGCCCGCAACCAGAATATACTTGTTTGAAAAAGAGGGAGGGAGAGGACCAACGAAATCAATACCCCAAAGATCAAAAATTTCGCATTCTAAGAAAATACTTTGGGGCATCTCATCCCGGCGGGAGATGTTCCCCGACCGCTGGAAGCTGTCACAAGTACTCACAAGGGTGTGAGCATCTTTGAAGAGTTTTGGCCAATAAAAGCCCGCCTCCAGCGCCTTCCTTGCGGTTCAGTTCGCTTGATAATGACCACCGGTTGGTCCCTCGTGACAATGCCATAAAATTTTTAGACCTTCCTCACTCGAGATGCATCTTCTCACTACCTGCTCTGCACAAACACAGAATAAAAAGGGGTCCTCCCAAAAATAATTCTTTAAATCAGAAAAGAATTTCTTCTTTTGCTGACTCGAGAATTTCTTTGGCAGGACCCAGGCTACTAGATTGTTAGCCAAATCCGCAAACCAGGGAGTGGAAGAAGAATTTATATTTTTGAGAGCAAGGAGGCGCTATTCAGGGAATTTATTATTAATGTTGGCTTCTATTAATGCTTCCGAGGTGGGGTTTTCTAAACGGGAAAGATGATCGGACACCAAGTTTTTGGCCCCCCTTTTATCACGGATCTCTAAATCAAATTCCTGCAAGAGGAGGATCCATCGCAAAAGACGAGGTTTGGCGTCTGATTTACTTAGGAGATATCTAAGAGCGGAGTGATCTGTGAAGACGATAACTTTGAAGAGAGTGATGTACGACCTAAACTTATCAAAAACAAATACGATGGCTAGAAGCTTCTTCTCGGTAGTGATGTAGTTCGCTTGTGCCGACGTGAGTGTCTTGCTCGCATAATAAATTGGGTGGAAATACTTACTCACTCGTTGACCTAATAGGGTGCCTACCGCAATATCACTCGCGTCGCACATAATTTTGAAGGGCAGCGACCAATCCGGCGCAACTAGAATCAGAGAATTTATAAGCTTTTCTTTTATAAGTTTAAAGGCCAAATGACATTCGTTGGTAAAAAGGAAGGGAGATTCTTTCTTGAGAAGATGGTTTAACGGCTTTGTGATTTTGGAAAAATTTTGGATAAAGCATCGATAAAACCCTGCGTGACCTAGGAAACTTCTAATAGCTTTTATATTCGTTGGAGGGGGATGTTTTTCAATTACTTCGATCTTGGCCCTATCGACCTAGATCCTCTTGCCCGATATTTTATGGCCAAGAACTAATCCTTCTTTGACCATAAAATGATATTTCTCTCAATTGAGAGCTAAATTTATTTCCTCACAACGTTGTAGCACGCGCTCGAGATTTTTTAAACAATTTTGAAAAGAATTTCCGAAAACGGAAAAGCCGTCCATAAAGACCTCTATCACTTCCTCTACTAACTCGTCGAATATCGCCAGCATACATCTTTGGAATGTAGCCGGCGCGTTACAAAGACCAAATGGCATCCTTCGATAAGCGAAGGTGCCAAAGGGACAAGTGAATGTTGATTTCTCTTGGTCGTCGGGCGTAATAGGGATTTGAAAATATCCCGACAAACCATCGAGAAAACAATAGTAGGAGTGACCTGAAAGGCGCTCTAAAATTTGATCGATCAAAGGTAACGGGAAGTGATCCTTCTGGGTGGTATCATTTAGTTTTCGATAATCAATGAACATCCGCCAACCCGTAACGGTACGGGTTGGGATCAACTCATTATTTTCATTCGCAACAACCGTTACGCCGCCTTTCTTCGGCACGACTTGTACTGGGCTAACCCAAGTACTATCTGATATCGGGTAGATGATTCCCGTGTCTAGAAGTTTGATAACTTCAACCTTAAGGACTTCTTTCATATTTGGGTTTAGTCGTCGTTGAGGCTGGACCGCGTTGCGGGAATTATCTTCGAGGAAGATTTTGTGAGTGCAGAAGGAAGGGTTGATACCCTTTATATCTTATATTTGCCACGCAATTGCGTGGCAGTGCTTGCTTAAGACTATAGTCAATTCAGAAATTTCTGAATCGATAAGTTCGGATGAAATGATAACGGGTAGCCTGGACTCTTTTTCTAAAAATAGATATTTTAGGTGAGGAGGGAGTTGTTTCAATTCTAAAACGGGGGACTCTTCAAAAGAAGTTTTGATTTTTAATTTTTCTAAAAATAATGGTTCGGGTGGTATGGAGCGAGAGACCTCTTCTTCTAAACAAAAGGGCTCAGCGAGCTCGGAATCGTGACTCGATGTGGAGACTAACTCGGGAAGTGAATAAAACTCGTTCTCAAAAAATTCTTCTAAATAGAAGCATGAATCGTCATTCTCTAAGGTGTTTCGCATCGAGGGAATTATACTAAAAGTAACTTCATCGTCTCCAACCCGTAGGAGGAGCTTTCTGTTACTGACATCGATAATTACACGGGAGGTGGCAAGGAAGGGGCGACCGAGTATGAGGGGTACTTCGGCATCCTCTTCGATGTCAAGAATGACAAAGTCCACTGGGAAGATGAACTTGTCAAAATTAATGAGCACATCCTCCACTATCCCTACCAGATATTTTAATGAACGATCCGCTAATTGAATACTCATTCGAGTGGGGCTAGGATTTCCCAGACCTAACTTTTTGAATAGTGAAAAAGGCATGAGATTGATGCTTGCTCCAAGATCTGTTAAGACGTGTTTTACTAACGAATTGCCAAATAGACACGGGATGGAGAACCGTCCCGAGTCATTTGCTTTTCGAGGCAATTTGTTGAGTATAACCGCGGAGCATCCTGCGTTTAAGGAAATATGTGAAATATCTTCTAATTTCTTCTTATTGGAGAGCAACTCCTTAAGATATTTCGCATACTTCGACATTTGAGAGATAGCCTTGCAGAAGGGTACATTAATATGAATTTATTTTAAGATCTCTAAATTTTTTTTGTAATTTTTCTCAGCCCACTCACTCCTAAATTTAGAAGGTTACAGAATATTAGAACTAGAAGCGTGCGGAGCTAGCGGAGCGGGCAAATTCGAAGAAAAAATAGGAGCAGGAGGAGGGGAAGAAGTTACCTTGGGTTCGTCCTATTTTGAAACCACCTCCTTCCCGCTTCAGAGTGTAATCACGTTCGCGCTCTCCCTTGGATTTGGCTTCGTATTTCCCGGTAGTGCTCCTTGCTGACGCTCGGAGAACATTTTTGCTAGCTGACCCACATGATTCTCTAAATTTTTGATCGATCCGGTGAGGTTCCGGATGTTCGTTTCATTTGTAGCAAGATATTTTGCAAATACCTCTTCAAACGGAGAGAGCTTTTGCTGTTGCGGTTGAAAACCGGGTGGGTTAAAATTTGGAGGGGGAGTTGAGTTAAGAAGTTGATTAGTGGGTTGATTCAAATTTAAAGGACGCTGAGCATTTCCTTGGTTGCTCCATGAGAAATTCGGGTGGTTCCTATAACCTGCATTGTAAGTGTTGTTCTACGGAGTGGAGTCCGGGTTATAGGAAGGCCGAGGTGGATTTCCCATGTAGTCAACCTGCTCTTCAATTAAAATATTATTAGCCCAAGGAGGAGTGGCGTAGGAAGCAGACATCTCCGCCACTTGCTTTGTTAAGTGCTCAACTTGTAAAGCTAAATTTGCATTTGCGTCTATTTCAAAAATTCCAGCAGGCTTGCTAGGCTTAGCTCGGGGCATATTTCATTGCTACGCATTCATGGTCATTTCCTCAAAAAGCTCTTGAGCGGCCTCCGGGGTTTTCTTGTTTAATGTTCCCCCGGCGGCCGCATCAATCATTTGCTTAGTTTGGAAATTTAAGCCATTATAAAAGATTTGCACTTGTTGCCAAATGGGAAGTGCGTGGTGAGGGCATCTACGCAAAAGCTCCTTGAAGCGCTCTCATGTATCATAGAGAGTCTCCGAGTAGATTTGCATAAATGACGCAATATCTGTTCGCATTTTGGTGGTCTTTGCAGGTGGAAAATATTTGGTGAGAAATTTTTTCGCCATATCGGCCCTTGTAGTGATGGACTCCCTAGGAAGTGAGCCCAACCACTGCTTGACCCTAGACCGCAAAGAAAAAGTAAAAAAGATGTAATCGAATGGCGTCATCAGTGACGCCATTGGTGACGCCATTGATTTTAAACATGTCGCAGATTTCGAGAAAATTAGAAATATGATAATTTGGATCTTCATCCGGCTGACCATCAAAGGTCACGGATTGCTGCACCATTTGTATGATGATGGACTTGATTTCAAAATTATTGTTCGCCACTGCGGGGCGAATAATACTGGGTTGTGTGACTTCCAAATTCGGTCACGCATAATAGGACATGGTCTGTTGCGCGACCTCATTAGGATTGGGCGCATTAGGATTAGGAAGATTAAGATTGGGATTCATATTAGTTGTGTTAGTGTCCCCGATCGACTCTTCGAATAATAATTGTATTTCCTGATCACAAGAACGGCGGCGCCGCGAAAGTGTTCCCTCGATCTCTATATCAAAAGGAATATTCGAAGTGCTACCTCGGGTCATACACTAAAAAGGAATAAGAGAAAAAGAGAAAATAATAAAACTAAAAATAAAGAAAGAGGAAAACTTGATTATTATTTTTTTTTTCTTTTAGGCGGATTAAGTTAGTCTTGGATTTCCCGAGGTATACCCCGTGAGGGGTTCTCAATGGTACTAGGAGGTGAGATGGGATGATAACCCAAACATCCCTTTCCAAGATTTTTATTACACCTTTAAGATTTTTTTTTTTGGATTTAGAAAAAGTAAAATGAAAATAACATGATAAAATTAATAGCTATCCTCTTTTCAAAATATCTACGCCAAAATCCCCGGCAACAGCGCGAAAAACTTGATATTTAAATTTTAGGTTTTGCTTAGCGAAGGGTTAAAGATGTTTTCCAAAACTATATGCGATGAAGGCAAGTGTACCTTATCGTTTATAGCATATGATATTTAGAAATACCAAGGTCGTATTCCACGAGGCGCGTTGATTACTTCTACTTCGAGGAAAATCACTATTATCTTATCTAACAGATTTTTGAGGTTTTGTTTTACTTAGTAAAAAGAGAAAATTTGCAAACTAAAAGTAGGTTTAAACGATGGTAAAAAGATTAGTGCTTAATCAAAAGTCACCTTGGAGTGAGAATAATCAAGTGAAAGAAAAATAAATCTAATTCTATTTAATTAAACTACTTGACCGTAGAGGTTCCTAATGCTTGAACATGCCCCTCTCGAGGTTAATGCCCAACTAAGTTTAGGAAAAATCAACCGGACTCTCGTCCTATAATTGATTACATAAAACTTGCTTTACGCTGTGAACCCCACTATTGGGTTTGACTCCAATCCGGGAGATTTACGTCATCCTCTCTCGAGGGGTGCGTGCAACTCTCTTTACTCTTGAGTGCTCGATTCATACTTTGAGCCTCTCGGCTAACTAAGTATGAAAACTTAAGCGAATACCATACATCGAAAATATGGCCTCACTTGTTAAAAATCAAGAGTAATTCAAGTGTTTACAAAACGGAAAAAGAGAGCTTAGAAAATCATAACTTGATCATCTCATCCTCGGATCATTTCGATCGATCACTAATGAGAATTAGTTAATTAATCATGGTGGAGGGGAAAGAGAAAGAAAAATAAAATTGCATAAAGGGAAAAATAACTAAGGTAGAAGGAGACAAATAAAGAGAGCAAACTAAATTTTATTGATACCAAAAACGATTACAAGTTGAAGGAAAATTACAACACTAGCAAGGAAAGATTACAAGATCACTAAATTATTGCATTGAAAGAAAATTAGTACATTGCATGAAAGGAAAAGAGAGAGAGAACATGTAAGGAAAAATATGAAAGAAACATGAAAAGCTCACTAACAGCTCTAGCAGCACCTCCCTCTCTCCAAATTTCTGAACCCTGGACTCAAGGAGAGCTCTGGAATTTATATGAAAAAATTCCAAGTTACACGCCCCTGGTCACGGGCGTGACTAGGGGGCGTGTAAGCACTGTTCATCTCAACTCCGACAGCGGCGTGGGTCTTGCGTGTGGCGCGGAGGAAAAGGGCATTACACGCCCGTGCAATGTTGGTCACGGGCGTGTAATCTGGAAGCTTCATTAAATGCGGCGTGGGTTTAGATTGCGGCGCGACGGTGGACAGAGATCATGCGTGAATGTCACGGGCGTAACTTCTGGGTCACGGGCGTGACATGGGTTGTCTTCTCGATGACATCTCCTCTTCTCGGCGGCAACACTGCTGGCAGGATCCTATGTTTACACGCCCCAGGTCACGGGCGTGACCTTCGATTCACGGGCGTGACTCAGGGTGTGACTTGCTGTGGAAGAGCTCAAACTGCGCGACATCAATTCTGGTCTGGTATTCAAGTTACACGCCCCTGGTCACGGGCGTGACTGGGTGGCGTGTAATACAAAATTTTCTAATTTGTCTAAAATTCTGCAAAAAATGAAATTAAGCTAAGTTAAAATCAAAATTACAAAAAGAACTACTTATAACCTAAAATTGACATGAAAAAGACAAATTCATATTAAATAATTACAAAAATTTCGATTAAAAAGTTTTATACATACTACTTATCAGTTACTACTAGGGCTGATTTTTCTCCGACGGGTGCATTTATACCAGATTGAAGCCTAATCCGGCTCTCCTCCTGCATCATAGCTGAGATCGTCTCATCCAGTGTAGGTATCTTTGGCTGAGCGAGCAACATTGCACTCATTAGCTCAATTTCTGGGTTCAACCCCCTCATAAAGTGCATAGTCCTCCACTGAGCATCTCGCTCCCCTTTCGTGCATTCAGGATCTTTTTAGCATCCCGCGGGTGATAAATAATCATAGTCTGCCCACAATCGCTCCAGATCTGCGACATACTCTTGAAACAAATGATCTCCCTGTGTTACAGTCTCTATCTCCCACTCGATCTGAAACACACGCATATTGTTGTCGACTCCTGCGTATAGCCTATATAGCTTCCCCCCAAACATCGCTTACGGTCTCTATGTCATCCATCGTGATAGATATAGACACGACCATCAAATTTAGGAGTCAAGTATGTAACAGACAATGCATAGTCTTCTACTTATTGTACCCATATGAGTCCTTCTCTAGCTTCCCATAATTCTCGCCAGTCAGATAGCCCTCCAGGTTCCTTCCGGAGAGTGCCCTCTTCACCTGACGCGACCAACTCAAGTATGTGGCTGGTCTATCGAGCTTCAGCTCCACAAGAGGGAGATCTAGCTTCACTAGAGGCGGTTGCGACTGAGCGAATCCCTCGCCTTTGGACACCCGTAAGAAGTCGAAGAACACCTTGAGGTCTTCCTCCTCCATTTTGGCAACTAATTTTTTCATGAGCGCATACCACGGTTGTATTTTTTTCAAGCACGCACTTGCACGCTATGCAACTTCTCCACACGCACGTTATAAAGCAAATCTTATCGTTCCTCCTCTTCCTCTTGCCTCTGCTCCATGGGTCTGTGATCTCCTATCGTCTCCACCGAGCTCCGTCGCTGCTAGGTTGTCGTTGTTTTCTCTGCTCTCCGTCACTTAATCTCCTTCCTTCAGACCTGATTAGAAGGAAGATTTGTCGGTTAGAAGATGGCATACGCTACAATGAAACCCACGAAGCCCAAGTGGAACTTAGGTCTCAACGGGGTCGCAGCCCGCGCCGTAGGTCACAACCCACACCGTAGGTCGTAGCCTGCGTCATAGTCCTTCCCTCTGCACGCGTCTCTGCCTGCTCAGCACGATTTAGCCCCGTGCTTCATTGCCGTGCGCTCCTTCCACACTCCTCCGCGCGGTTCAACACTGTACTCCTCCTCTGCGATTTAGCGCACACCACACTCCTCTTCCGTGCGTTCCCACTGTGAATCCTTCACACGCTCCAATTCTCCCGCAGCAGCATGTGCGATCCCTGCGCGGTTCAACATTGTACTCCTCTGCGGTTTAGCACGCACCGCACTCCTCTGCCGCGTGTTCCCGCTGCGGATCCTTCGCGCGCTCCAATCCTCCTGCAGCAGCGCGTGCGGCCCTCGCATGGAAATTCCACGGTTGCCTATCCCTCCAAGCCCTGCAATCCAATCCGCCGATCATCCGCCTCAGATACCAAATTGGAAGTAATCAAAAATAATAACATCTTAATATTATTTCATTGATCCACTATTTATACACGCAAGAGGGGAAACCTAATACCGGAATGGAGATGTGAGACTAAATACAAAACGAAGGAGGACGCTAAACACACACCAATTTGTGTTAAACGCACATCACTATGTACTATTTACCATAGGCGGACCTAAGCCAAGACACACCCGGGGACGTGCCCGGGTGTATTTTTGCGGAAATTACACCAGCCCCCTCGCCGCCTCGCGCTAGGTCATTTTCGTGTTCCCGCCTCCTTGTGAAAATTCTGATTTGCGACTGCGATGATCTGCGAGGGAGAGCGGCCGAGTGTGCGACATCGCAAATCGTAACGATGGCGACCGGAGGCAAAGAGTGTGAGACAACGACGATGACAGCGAGTGTGACCACTCAACTTCGTTCGGCGGTAATCTCTGAAAGCTTTTCAAGTAAGGTAATGCCAGTTCGGAAAGTAAATCAGAAAGCTAGGTAATGCCAGTTAAAATCTTTTTCAGGTAATCGAAAAGCTTAGAGGATTTACCGGTTAAAGCTTTTCAATTACGTGCATTACCTTGTTTCTTAAGTTTACCATGTTTTTTAAGGTAATAACCAAGATTAATCGAAAAGCTTTTTTTCAAGTTATCGATTCCACACGGGTATTTTAAGATTACCAAGTTTACCTAGCTTTTAAATTATCTGGCTTTTTCTAGTTTAGTGGCTTTTCAAGTTGCTGGAATCGAAAAAACGGGTAATTTATATGGCTTTTTCTAGAAATCGGAGTGTGGAAAAATCGTATAATGCTAGTTCGGCAGTTCCATTGTGGCCTTCGAAAGCTTCTCCAATTTTCCGATTTCCTTTAGCAATAGCCTATATGCAATCTGTTGATTTTTAGAAGCATTTCAAATTTTCAATTCAACAAGTCAACAAAGCAGTAAGAGCTCAAGTTATTATTTGATTCCAGGTTAGAGTTCACGTTTCCCCAAATTAGAAAAGAAAGAGGATTAAAGGAACTCTTGGCGTTTTAATTTCCAGGTTAGAGGAACTCTCGTCATTTTCACTATACAATTCCATTCTCTTATTGCTAGTTGTGCAATTACATATTTCAAATTATTTGACGATGAGACATTTATTTGATTTCAATCTGCAATAATCTTGTTAATGATTTCTAAGTTTAAATTTATTGTGTCCGACTTCGTAAAATTTTTAGTTTCGTCACTGCTATTTACACACCAAATATCAACAGAAGCTGCCGGAATGTAGCAAATCAGCGCCCACAAACGGGTCCTAAACCTATAATTAAGTGATCTGATTAAGTCAAATAACATCATATTTAATAAATTTAATTTATTCTAGGTTTTATACAATATGTGCTATTGGACATAATTTTAGTCGAGTTTAGATTTTTATAAAATAAAGGATTATGGTCTCGGAGTCATCTGATGTGGAAGGATTCTTCTCCATAATGAATCACACCGACTTGATGTGATTTCTAGGTCAAACCAAGGTCCCACACATGTGAGGAGCCATTGGCTATCAGGCTAATTGAGGTTGTAATTTTTGAATCAGACGAGGGCATAAGTGTCCATTAGTTTGTGAAGCCTGAACAAAGACGTGATGACAAACCTGTATGTGAAAGAAAATGCAAGAATGAATTGAATCCTGCATCGGAATTCAAGAGAAAGCTATTTGGACCCAAATATCAAATGTGAGCATACGATGGAGTAATGCCAGGAACTTCACCTTTAAGTGAGCTCTATGAGAGGATAATTCTAAGATATTAGACATTATGGCTCCGTTTGGCATGACGGTGGCGGTGATGAACGCGACGGTTATGAACCGTCGTTCGTGAACGCCCAACCTCACCTAAGGAACTTCATCCACTTTTATGTTCAAACCTAGTTTTCTTTTCTTGGTGGTGATCATATTCGTTGTCATGCCAAACATACATTCTATGACGGTGACATTTTTGTCCAAACTCACCAGAGCAAAAAACACCGCGCCAAACAGAGCTATAATACCTAATATAGTTTGAGGTTTTATATAATAGGGTATTTACCGGGACCTCACCTCTAAGTTTGCAAAATTACAGATTGCACATCTCTTATTATTGAAATTACAAAAACCTCCCCTCAATGTTACAAAACATAACATTTAGCTCCCCTGAAGTTCATATTTCATAACATTCATGCACAAAAATCTCCCCTTCGAGGTATATTTTAAGGGGGGAGTATTTTGTACATGGATGCTATGAAATATGAACTTCAGGAGAGATAAATGTTATGTTTCATAACATTCATGGAGGTTTTTGTAATTTCAATAATAAGAGGGGTGCAATCTATAATTAAGCTATTGATAGAGAAAATCGTATTCTCCAATCTATAATCGATTAAGACAAGTATAACTATCGAAATATAGCATAGGATATACAGAATTTCAAGGTCGTATTAAAACTCGTGTCTGTCGAGTACTTTTACTTTGAGAAAACAAACTATTATTTTACCGATCGAAACTTAAAATAAATTTATGATTAAAACTAAAATGCGAAATAAGAAACATAAACTTGAACAAAACGCACTTCGAATGAAATATAAAAGATATTTTATAACACTCTAATCTATTCCTTGACCACGGGGATTCCCAAATTATGAATGTACATCTCTCGAGGAATACGCCCAACTGAGATTAAGAATATCAACCGAACTCTCGTTCTAGAATCGATAACCTAATACTCGCCTTACCGAGGTGAATCTCACAAAACCGGAAGAATCACGTCATCCTTTCTCGAGGGTTGTGTTCAACTCTCTTTATTCGTGAGCGATCTTTTTGTACGCATGAGTCTTTCGACTAACTAGAATACGAAAACAGATACGAAAGTCCACACATCGACATATGAACCCGATATAAATCACGAATAAATCGAAGGTAGAAAACAACGATATATATAAAGAGAATGATAATTTCACTACAAAGTTTGCAATGTTCGAGAACTAAATTAATAAATATTAAATAGAAATTAAATACAAGAAGATAAAAACATTACTTGAAAATAAAATTAGGTACTATTGCATTTTATAAAAAAAAGGTACAAGAACATGAAACTACATTGCATAAACAGAAAAGGGAACTTGAAAATAAAAAGCTACATAAAAAACAAGATAGAACTGCCCAAACGGGCAGGGGAAGAGAGCCAAATATGAAGAGCTTAGACATCTATTTATAGAAGAATGAGAGGATGAATGAGGGAGAATGTCAAGGGTTGGAAGAAGAGATGAATGAGGGAGAGGATGTGAAGAGACGCAATAATAATAAAACTACAAGAAATTAAAGAAATAAAATTATGGAAGACCAAGGGGTGGTCGGCCATATAATGAGAATTAAGTGGTGGCTCCATGAGGTGGGGCCGGTTATGTAATGAGGAAAATGAAGAGACACTTCATCAAATGGAAAATGAAGAGACCATGCTTGATGGAGGATTAATATGAGAAAAATAAAAATAAAAAGAATATGAAGAGGTATAAGAGGAGATAAATGGATAATAATTGAGAGTGACCGTGCATGAGAATATGGAGAGAGGTGGCCGGTCATATATAAAAAATACAATAATAAGGAGGGGGGGGGGCACATATATTGTAAATATAATGTACATGATGAGGTGGAATTAAATTAATTAGAATATATATAGAATAATTTCATACAATTGGATGAGTATGGGAAAAGTGGTGGAATAGCCATGTATGCAAAAAATATTTGCATGAGAATAATCTCTCGTGCAAAAGTTAACAACGGGCACATGACGACGATCTTGAGCTTGGGCTTGCATGGGTAAATGACGACGATGGCGGGCGGCATGCATGGGCTGGTTTGCTCGGCCAATGCGACGGCTTCGATAAATATTTCATTTGCAAACATCGAAAGCACGATCAAAGCAATAAACCATGTGAGGGTGGCGCGCCATGAGCATGTTGGCGACGATGGCGTGGCGCATGAGAATGAAGTGGACAGGCTTGCAGGAGCAATAACAAAGATAGGCGCGACCGCGACATTTTTCCTACAAAATGGAAATAACAATAAATAAGTGCTGAAAATATAAAACAAACGACGAAAATACTAAATATATTACTAATTTATAATAAACATTATACTAAATTATAAATTAAAAATAGATATAAATTCTACTCATCAGCTATCTTCCAGGGGAAGTTTTGGTAATTATTCATATATACAAATAAATGGGTTATGGTGTGTTGGTCATGTGAAGTGAAGAATGTTCTCTTTCGATCTATTTATCCCATCTTCTGCGAGAGCCATAACGAGAAGAGAAGCCTTCAACTTCTCCATGACTCCCAAAGATTTATACGACCGCAATTTCGACAATCTATTTGATCCAATGGATTCAAGTAACATTTTGATTAAACTGTGTTTGACGTGGCTTATTTGCTCCGGTGAGGTTGGACAAAAACGTCATTGTCATAACATCATCGGAGCAAATAAGCCACCCCAAACGCAGCCATTTAAAGCTTTTCTTCAACGATTTTAGCATAAGAGTTTTAGAACTTCAACAGAAGTTATGTTTCAATATGTGAATACTGATGGCGCCGCATCACCCAAAAAATTGGTTGCATTATAGACTTACAGTCCATGTTGTTGGCCGCATTTTTAGTTTTAGCTGCCTCAAATTGCTCTATATCTAAGCTATCTTCACAGGTGTCGGCTGTAACATCCCCAATCCTCCTAGACCCATTGGAAGTGTTAGGGCATAGGGGTGAGGTGAGTGGCCACAAGGGCCTTAGGCTAGGGTGGAATTTGCTAAGTGCACACCAAAGCTCAAAAACTAACCTAACCCTAAGCCCCTCAACTAGGTCAATTGACCCTCAATTGTCCAAGTTGACCTCACTTATGATGCCCTAACCACTAAGGGAGACCTATATGATGAGAAGTGCACTTGGGTGGGACCCAATTTCATGAAATTGACCAAAGTCAACTTTAGGTCAACATTAACCAAACCAAGTCAATTAGGGTTCAATTGACCCCCAAATGTTCAAATTGACCTTACCACCACACTCTAAACACTTTAAGGAACTCATTGGACCCAAACGCCCCATCCCTTGGTCAACCTTTTGACCAATTTGACCAAAGTCAACTTTAGTTCAATTTAGGTCAAAATCACACCTTAAAGCAAAATTAACCCAATTGGAGCCCCACCATGGACCAACCTATGTTGGGTGATGTTAAGGGACCCATGACCCCAAGTGGGGTCAAACCACCCACCATGGTTGACCAAAGTCAACCATGGTCAACATAGCCTTTAAAGGGAATTTCAAACCTAAATTGAATGTCTCACCTTAGTTAACCATTGCACATAGACTTAGCCTTGCCCATCAGCCTTGGACTGAGCCCTAACCTATGGTTTGATTAATCAAATGGAGGGGGAGGGGGACCAAAAGTTAATCAAAAAGCATAAAGCTAAAGCAAAAGCAATTCCCCCTCTACACTCCATCTCCAATCAGTCTTGGACCCTTCCCTGATTGCTGGGGGTCTGAGCTTGACCCAGATGGAAGCAGGAGGCCGGCAGCTACAGGAGGGTGGCAGCAAGGGGGCACAACCGAGGAGCTCGATTTCAAAACCCCCTATAGAGACCTCCCCCTCCCATTTCAGTCATCCCATTAGCTTCAGAACACGGAGAGCAGAAGAAAACCACATCTGGAGTGAAGCTTTTGCTGGAGAATCGAGTTCGGGAGCAGGATCGTCGGAGCTCAGCTTTTCCATGGCAAACCGCCGCCGGAGCCGCCGCCACGCACCAACAACGGTCCGTTTCTCCTCCCCTCCCCTCGTGCTAGCTTCCCATCATAAAGCGAGGAAGGATCGGGCTCAATTGAGCCCGGATCTACCTCTGAAATCCATGGATTTCACCGTAAAATGAGACCCCTGGGATCGCCGGAAACCGCCACCACCGGCCGCCAGTCGCCGGTGGATGATAGCCCCGACCACCACGAAGGTGTCGGTGGTGTTGGCCGGTGATGGTGGTGGCTGGATCGCCGGCAATCTCCCCCGCAACATCGCCCAGCGCGGTTGAATCTCAACCGTTGGCTGGAGGAGGAAGACGACGCCGCTGCCGCCGGATCTGCTGTAGGATTCGTGCGCGCCATTTTTTTTCCTGCATTTATTAATTCAAAGCTTGGATTTTCTGTTCTTAATATTCAGTCAACTTCAAATAGAAATTAAGGCCTCTTAATGGCCAAATTAGAAAAAGTGCCCAACATGAAAGTTGTAGGCCTTGGTCTTAACTTTCATTTGGCCTTGAGTTTAGGTCATTTGGTGACCTACAGCTCCCTAAGGAGCTGTTTTACTAGGACTGGTCCTACACTAGGTCGGTCCATTAGAAAAATTACCTAGGTAAAACCCTTCATCATTAGGAGCTGTGCTTTTAACCATGGCTAGTTATACCATAGGGGCACCCCCTGACAAAAGGGCAGCCCTTGGTGGACACTTTTACCTAGGGTTTTTATGGCAACTAGAATATTTAAATTAAGTTGATTTTTGGATCATATGATGTCCAAATGACACCAAACTTTGGTGGATGGCTCTTTGGTATATGTGTAGTGCCTACCTAAAATTTCACTCCATTTAGAGTTGATTTGCTATGGTAAATTTGAAACCCTAATGAGGACCTTTAAGGGTCAAAGTAGGGTTTGCATCAATTTGAGGAGTGGAGTGTGTTAGCCTCCTCCCATCTGTTGGATATGTTGGTATGGACATGAAAATGCTTGAGGCTCACCCTAATGGTCCATTTGGAGCCATTAGGGTGGTGTGACCTAAAACCCTAAGGGTGAACCCCTTAGGGTGCAAGGTGGGGTTTTGAGAGGAACCTATGATCAAATGTTCTTGCCATGGCTTAAGACTTTGTGGATATGTTTGTGGGGGCATAAAATGTCTTAGAAAATTTAAATGGGAATTTTAGAGGCATTTAAGTATTTTCTCCTAATAAATGAAATAGCCACCCCTTTCCTTAATAAATTGAAATGCATGGTCATAGGACCTTGTATGGTGTTGAAACTCCATCAGTGGCTGGTTAGGGATGAAATTGTACTATGGTAATTTTGTTATAATTTATTGAGGTGTTATTCCTTGTGTTGGAAATTTAAAGTACTTGCTAGCTTAGGTGAATTTAATTTTGAAAAATATCAAATCATGGGGAAAAAATGTGATATTTGGTTAACTGTCATTAAATGATATTATATACCCATGATAATTGTTTGGGAGCTATTGGAATTGTATTTCACATACTTCATGTAGAAATTGAGATTTACATCACTTGAGTATTTAATCCTTTTAAAATATCAAATCATAGGGCTATGTCATGATACTTGGTGATCTGTGGTTTTTGGTTAACCTATACCTATGATAATTGTTTGGAAGCTATTGGAATTGGATTTCATATACTTCATGTAGAAATTGACATTTACAACATTTGTGTATTTAATCTTTTTAAAATGTTAAATCACTTAGTAATGACACATTCTTTTGGCAGAGGACTCTAGGTCCCCATATGAACATTGGGTAATTTCTGTAAAATTTTCAGAAGTGAAATTACTTTTTTTCCTAATTATAGTGGCATTTTGGTAATTATACAATTATGATGTTAGGGTAGGCCAAATGACATACTATGGTCTTGATACTCAGTGAACCACCTTTATTTGGGATATTACCTTACTGATAATTTTCATGTAATATGAGGAATCATTTTGAGGGTTGTTCATGTGTAATTTGGCTTAAGTCCTTAACTATTTTGAATTAAAATAAATACCAAATTAATATGGAAAATTATAGAAATTGGACAATACCTTATTAAGGTCAGTAGTAGCCTAGGATAATTATACCAGACCCTGGAGATGAGTTTTTAGAGGAATTCCCTTATGGGGTTGAGGGATAGTTCAAATTGGTGGACTGCGTTTAGTAAAAACTGAATTTGGTGGACTGCGTTTAGTAAAAACAGAATTTGGAGTTTTTGACAATTTAGATCCCTAAGTAGTGGGTAGGAGTTATACCCAATCAGTAAATGAGATATAGCCCACCAGGATTCAAGGAGGGTCAATTCCTGGGTTAGTTGTGAGGTTGTGCTGAGGTCATTGTAGAAGGAAAGGAGGTACGTCCAACCCAATTGAGTGGGACGGGGGATGAGCTAAATCACTTTACTATATGAAATGAATAAGGGTGAACCAAGTGTTATCCACCAACTAAAATAATTATCTTGAAGAGGATTGTGGGGTTGAGCCCATTGATCTGTAGTACCGTTAGGGGCCCCTTACGGAGTACACCGCGGGAAGTCCAAGATTCACCCTAAATATAACACGATCCAAAATGTAGGCAAGAGTAGCCTAAGTGGGTATGCAGACTGGTATGGATCTCCTCCGGGAAGGAGATGGGTTGGATCAGCTTGGGTGTTAGTCCCTGAGCCGGGAGCTCGGGTGGACATGTTAACACTTGTTACCTATCCAAATAGTGGCGAGTCTTCGGTACTAGGCTAGTCGTGTCACCAACAGTAGTACGTTGACTCGGGTGAGGGTGTGGTTTAGAGGGCCGGTAAGTTTGAGTACCGCGGTCTGGAGGACAATCCCTAATAACTCACCCCGACCTTAAAGTCTGGTGGATTCCAGCAAGAGTACGCAGGAGCTCCGCTGTTGTGTTCTTGGCGTTGAGACGTACATGAGGTCTAGGCTTGGTAGTGACTATACCCGCCTAGGATGTGGAGTGCCCGATCCACTACCACCGTGAACCACGACGGTCGGTACCCGAAAGGTTGGCTACCTTTCAAACAAATTGGGAACTATAAAGGTCTATGCGCATAGAGTCGTGTGGGTGAGTCTCATTGCATAATTCATTTAAAACATCATAACCATGACATAACATAACATACACATAGCATAGCCCCATCATATAAATTAGTATGGGCTCTTTTATATGATGGGTCGCCTGGAAATCTTAACTTATATGTCGTATTGGCGTTCATATAAGTTAAGGTACGAATCTGTGATGGTAGTTTAGATTTACTTACTGCACTGCATTTCCTTACTATTTACTGCTTATTTCCTTGCTCTACTATACTGCCATATACTTGCACTATACTGCTAGCTAGTTTACTGCTTTATTTATATCTGCTAGATTAGTGTCATGTCACCCATTCTTGTTTACCCCTTGTTTGTCGTCCGCTTCTTTCTCCCGCTCGGTGCCTAGGAGTCGTGGAGGGAGGCGAGGACAAAACGGCTTAGTCTTTATGACTAACGGTCGGTGTGACCGCAGGAGTCCGAGGAGACGGAGTTGTCCCGCGCGCAGCAGGACGTGATGGCAGGACCTGAGCAGCAGATGCAGCGCACTACTGCGACGCCACAGGTTGATGATTAGACTGCTAGTCTTCCGCACTTTTGAGAGTTTTGATGTAGTCTTCCGCATGTTGTAGTGAGAGAGAGATAGTACTTTATTTTGGATATGTATTGGGCATAAGCCCCTTTTTGTTTGTACTTCTCTTTTGGACTGCTATTTCCATTATATAATTATGTATGATGCTGTGACATTGTGGACATGCCTTTTTCTTCTGTTCTTATTCGTAGGCATAATTTACTTATGATCGTAAAGCCGGCAGGGTTGGTGCTGAGCGATGTTAGTCGACCCGAGTGTCGGTGACACCGCAAGGCAGCGATTCTGGGTGAAGATCCACCTCAACCGTGCGATGCGGGAGAGGTTCGAGTTTTCAAGTACCCGAACGGGTTTTGGAAAAAGAGATCTGACAAATGGTATCACTGAACGAACGATCGTAAGAGAACAGTCCACAACGTACTGGGTCACCCCGCTTGAGCTTAGTTTGCGGACAAACTAGGCAGCGGAAGCTATGGTGTGCCCATGTATGGAATCACATAAAATAGTCCAATAACCAATAAGTAAGGCCAAATTTTTTTTCACCAAATCCCTATCTTTTGTAGGCCCCAGTGAGCACGGAGCCTCATGCCAGCATTCCTCCCCCTCCGACTACCACTACTTTTCAGCAGTCAGAGTTGGGACAGACGTTAGGAGCCATCTTAGAGACCTTTATGGCCCAGTCCGTGCCGGCACCACTGCCAAACCCGGGAGCGAACTGGCTGAGCACCTTCAGAGGTCTTTCCCCGCCGACTTACCGAGGGACAGAGGATGCAGTGAAGACTGAAGAGTGGCTGGACACCATTCAGGAGATGCTGGCCGGCATCGGCTGCCCGATCGGCAAGGCAGTATTTTTGGCAGTGTCAGCTCTTGAGGCACATGCCAAGAGGTGGTGGAAGTCGCTACTGGAGACCACTTTCAGAGATAGGGAGTACTCAGATATCTCTTGGGACGAGTTTAGTACCACATTCCTGGAGCACTTCATATCCAGCACGGACAAGGATGAGCTGGAGGAGAGGTTTCTATGCCTCACTCAGGGGACACGCTTGGTGATTGAGTACCAGAGAGAGTTTTCCCATTTAGCCAGGTTTGCGAGGTCTCATGCTCCAGATGATCGTGCCCTTGCGAAGAGATTCTACAAGGGACTTCGAGACCCGTTGAGGCAGGCACTCTTGTTTGTTTCTGAGGGCAGCCTGACTCAGATCATAGAGACAGCGAAGAAGCTAGAGGCAGATCAGATCGGTGTGCAGGGCAGAGTGAAGAGGCCAGCTGAGGCCATGTACCGAGGGGAGAGCAACAGAGGCTCACAGCGGGGCAGAGTTATGAGACACCGGAGGGGTGGGGGACGTCCTCGTCCTCAGATTGCACCAGTACAGCAGCAGCCCCAGCCCTTACTAGCCCCACAGCCCCTACGTACCTGGGGGACCCAGAGATTTGATGATCGGGGACGCGCTCCAGTGGTGTGTTATGAGTGCAACCAGCCAGGTCACATCAAGGCCCATTGCCCTCGACGATTCCCTCCACCTCCTCCACCACCACCAGCACCTCCGGCAGCCCCTCCAGCACAGCGGGGTCGAGGCCGAGGAAGGGGTAGGGGCAGGGGAAATCACGGCAGAGGAAGGCAACAGGAGTAGGCTTACGCCTTGGATCTTGCACAACCGAGGAACCCGGAGGAGGTCATTGCAGGTACTTTAATGCTTTCAGTACTTTGATTTATTACTGCTTAGAATCACCTGCATTTTTGACCTTCTAGTTTAGAAAATTAAACAAACAACCCAATTTCCCAGGCATTATAGCGGTGTGCGGCAAGCCCGCCCACACCCTATTCGATACTGGTGCCTCGCATAGCTTTGTCTCCGAAGACTTTGTTAAGGGCTTGGAGCAGATCCATTATTACACGGGACCCACCAGGAGGGTGCGCCTCCCCAATGGATCAGAGATCGAGACGACGGCCAAGTGCACCTTGAAGGCGACCATCAACGGCCTAACGCTCGATGCTCCAGCTTCAGTGCTGAAGCTCGCAGACTTCGACCTTATCTTGGGCATGACGTGGCTCGCGGGGAACCACGCCCAAATAGACTGCCAAGCAAAGAGAGTGGTGGTGCGTCGCGGCACCACCTCAGCGACGTTCGAAGGTATTGAGCCAATCACCCGCTCTTATTTATCTTCTGTCCAGGTAGTCAAGGCCCACGAGCAGGGCGACGAGGTATATCTTGTGTGCTTCGAGATGGCGGAGGTAGAGACCTCCTTATCAGACATTCCTATAATACGGGACTTCTCCGACGTATTCCCAGAGAAGTTGCTCGGACTGCCGCCGCATCGAGAGATGGATTTTCCGATTCAACTGGTGCCGGGAGCGAGGCCCGTGTCTCGGGCACCATACCGCATGGCACCCAGGGAGCTGGCAGAGTTTAGGGTGCAGTTGAGAGAGCTGGTAGATGCGGGTTTCGTCAGGCCGAGCTCCTCACCTTGGGGAGCGCCGGTGTTATTTGTGAAGAAGAAGGACGGGACGCTCAGATTGTGCATAGATTATCGGGAGCTCAACAGACTGACGGTGCGGAACACGTATCCGTTGCCGAGGATTGACGAGCTCTTCGATCAGTTGCAGGGGGCTCACTGGTTCTCCAAGCTTGACTTAAGATCAGGGTACTATCAGCTACGGATCCGAGAGGAGGACATACCGAAGACAGCTTTCAGTTCCCGGTATGGATTGTATGAGTTCACAGTGATGCCCTTCGGGCTCACTAATGCCCCTTCAGCCTTCATGAGCATGATGAACAGGGTGTTCGAGGCCTTTCTCGACATTCTAGTTTATTCCAGGACGGAGGAGGAGCATGCTGGGCATCTGTCCTTAGTGTTGAGGAAGCTGAGAGAGCACCAGATGTATGCAAAGTTCTCCAAGTGTCAATTTTGGCTACGGGAGGTGGCTTTTCTAGGTCACATCATCAGTGGAGCAGGTCTGGCGGTGGATCCGGCCAAGGTGCGGGCCGTTCAGGAGTGGCCCCGACTGCAGTCAGCTTCAGATGTGCGGAGTTTTCTAGGATTGGCGGGCTATTACCGGAAGTTTGTGGAAGGGTTCTCCAGGATTGCCCTTCCGCTCACTTCTTTGACCAAGAAGGATGCCCCATTCGTCTGGACTCCGCAGTGTGAGGCGGCCTACTTGGAGCTAAAGGGCCGACTCACCTCTTCCCCCATCCTTGCACTTCCATCTGGGAAGGAAGGATTTCAGGTTTACACGAACGCATCATACCAGGGGTTGGGAGCGGTGTTGATGCAGCACGGTCACGTGATCGCGTACGCTTCCCGTCAGTTGAAGGTTCACGAGAGGAACTACCCAGTGCATGACCTCGAGCTCGGAGCGGTCATCTTTGCCTTGAAGACCTGGAGGCACTATCTTTATGGGGTTCATTGTGAGATCTTCTCAGACCACAAGAACCTCAAGTATATTGATACGCAAAAGGACTTAAACCTACGTCAGCGGAGGTGGTTGGAGTTCTTGTGCGACTACACGTACACATTGCATTATCATCCAGGCAAGGCCAACACCGTAGAGGATGCATTGAGCAGGAGAGGAGGTACATCAGGAGCAGAGAGCCGCGTGACGGCTATGGAGTTGATTCAGGCTTTGGAGGGCATGCAGATCACAATTGTATCCAGGACCGACCCCGAGACGTACATGGAGTATCTAGCGTCCTTGAATATTGTCTGCGATATTCGGGACCGCATCCGGGAGGCACAGTTGCAGGACCCTGCATTGGAGCCAGTATTCAGATCGTTGGTAGACGGCGTGACAGGGGACTATACGTTGAGAGATGATCTTCTTCATCATCGAGACCGAGTCTACATCCCAGCTGGAGAAGGTATTAGAGAGGAGGTGCTCAGGGAGGCTCATTGCTCCCAATACTCAGTACATCCAGGGATCACGAAGATGGCAGCAGACCTTCGGAAGGTTATGTTTTGGCCAGGGATGAAGAGAGATATTATACAGTATGTGACGCATTGCGAGGGCTGCCAGCGCGTGAAGGCGGAGTGCAGGAGCCCGGGAGGTCTGCTGCAGCCTTTACCAGTACCTGAGTGGAAGTTTGAGGATATATCGATGGATTTTGTGCATGGCCTACCTCGCTCCCGCTCTGGGAATGACTCGATATGGGTGATAGTGGACAGGCTGACGAAGGTAGCTCGGTTTATTCCGGTACAGAAGGAGGGGCCAGTCGGTGACCTAGTCAGGGTGTTTGTGGAGCAGGTGGTCAGATACCACGGGGTGCCCAAGACGATTGTTTCAGATAGAGACGGACGCTTTACTTCGAGGGAGTGGAAGGCGGTCCAGGCTTACTTGGGGTCCCGGTTGACATTTAGCACGGCGTTCCATCCACAGACTGACGGTCAGACTGAGCGCACCAACCGGACTATGGAGGACCTACTGCGTTTGTGCATCCTGGATACGGGCAAGCCCTGGGAGAGACTGTTGCCTTTGATAGAATTTTCCTATAACAACAGTCAACAGGCTAGTATTGGAATGGCACCTTATGTCGCGCTGTATGGGAGGAAGTGTCGCACACCACTTTCCTGGGTCCAGGACGAGGACCCGAGGTCGTTGGGTTCAGATTACATTGAAGAGTCGGATGCGCGGGTAAGACTGATCAGGGAGCGGATGCTGGAGGCCCAGAGCAGACAGGCGAAGTACTATGATGCGAGGCATCGTATGGTGGAGTTCCAGGTAGGAGAGCGTGTGTTCTTGAAGATTCGTCCTATGCATGGGGTTTCTCGAGTGCGGGGGCACAAGAAGCTCAATCCTCGGTACGTGGGGCCTTATTTGATCCTGGAGCGGATCGGTCCTTTGGCGTACAGGCTGGAGCTACCGCCAGAGTTGGAGAACCTGCATGACGTCTTCCACGTCTCTTCACTTCGGAGAGCCCTGCTTCGTCCTGAGCAGCATGTAACATCTACTTCAGGCCCGGTGGCGCCCGATCGGTCAGTCTTAGTGGAGCCCATCCGGATCGACGATACGGAGGTCCGAGTCCTGCGACGGAAGAGTGTACCGTTGGTGAAGGTGTTGTGGTCCAACCACTGGCGAGAGGAGCACAAATGGGAGCCCATGGACCTCATGCAACAACGCTACCCGGAACTCTTCACTTCAGGTACAACCTAAGCCTCCTTGCAAATTTCCTTTTACTTTATTTTGTGTAAAACTCGTAGACCCGATCTTAAATTTCGGGGACGAAATATTTTTTTTGTTTATTAGGATTTGTAACATCCTCAATCCTCCTAGACCCATTGGAAGTGTTAGGGCATAGGGGTGAGGTGAGTGGCCACAAGGGCCTTAGGCTAGGGTGGAATTTGCTAAGTGCACACCAAAGCTCAAAAACTAACCTACCCCTAAGCCCCTCAACTAGGTCAATTGACCCTCAATTGTCCAAGTTGACCTCACTTATGATGCCCTAACCACTAAGGGAGACCTATAGGATGAGAAGTGCACTTGGGTGGGACCCAATTTCATGAAATTGACCAAAGTCAACTTTAGGTCAACATTAACCAAACCAAGTCAATTAGGGTTCAATTGACCCCCAAATGTTCAAATTGACCTTACCACCACACTCTAAACACTTTAAGGAACTCATTGGACCCAAAAGCCCCATCCCTTGGTCAACCTTTTGACCAATTTGACCAAAGTCAACTTTAGTTTAATTTAGGTCAAAATCACAACTTAAGGCAAAATTAACCCAATTGGAGCCCCACCATGGACCAACCTATGTTGGGTGATGTTAAGGGACCCATGACCCCAAGTGGGGTCAACCCACCCACCATGGTTGACCAAAGTCAACCATGGTCAACATAGCCTTTAAAGGGAATTTCAAACCTAAATTGAATGTCTCACCTTAGTTAACCATTGCACATAGACTTAGCCTTGCCCATCAGCCTTAGACTGAGCCCTAACCTATGGTTTGATTAATCAAATGGAGGGGGAGGGGGACCAAAAGTTAATCAAAAAGCATAAAGCTAAAGCAAAAGCAATTCCCCCTCTACACTCCATCTCCAATCAGTCTTGGACCCTTCCCTGATTGCTGGGGGTCTGAGCTTGACCCAGATGGAAGCAGGAGGCCGGCAACTACAGGAGGGTGGCAGCAAGGGGGCACAACTGAGGAGCTCGATTTCAAAATTCCCTATAGAGACCTCCCCCTCCCATTTCAGTCATCCCATTAGCTTCAGAACACGGAGAGCAGACGAAAACCACATTTGGAGTGAAGCTTTTGCTGGAGAATCGAGTTCGGGAGCAGGATCGCTGGAGCTCAGCTTTTCCATGGCAAACCGCCGCCGGAGCCGCCGCCACGCACCAACAACGGTCCGTTTCTCCTCCCCTCCCCTCCCCTCGTGCTAGCTTCCCATCATAAAGCGAGGAAGGATCGGGCTCAATTGAGCCCGGATCTACCTCTGAAATCCATGGATTTTGCCGTAAAATGAGACCCCTGGGATCGCCGGAAACCGCCACCACCGGCCGCCAGTCGCCGGTGGATGATAGCCCCGACCACCACTAAGGTGTCGGTGGTGTTGGCCGGTGATGGTGGTGGCTGGATCGCCGGCAATCTCCCCCGCAACATCGCCCAGCGCGGTTGAATCTCAACCATTGGCTGGAGGAGGAAGACGACGCCGCTGCCTTCGGATTTGCTGTAGGATTCGTGCGCGCCATTTTTTTCCTGCATTTATTAATTCAAAGCTTGGATTTTCTGTTCTTAATATTCAGTTAACTTCAAATAGAAATTAAGGCCTCTTAATGGCCAAATTAGAAAAAGTGCCCAACATGAAAGTTGTAGGCCTTGGTCTTAACTTTCATTTGGCCTTGAGTTTAGGTCATTTGGTGACCTACAGCTCCCTAGGGAGTTGTTTTACTAGGACTGGTCCTACACTAGGTCGGTCCATTAGAAAACTTACCTAGGTCAAACACTTCATCATTAGGAGCTGTTCTTTTAACCATGGCTAGGTATACCATAGGGGCAACCCCTGCCAAAAGGGCAGCCCTTGGTGGACAATTTTACCTAGGGTTTTTATGGCAACTAGAATATTTAAATTAAGTTGATTTTTGGAGCATATGATGTCCAAATGACACCAAAATTTGGTGGATGGCTCTTTGGTATATGTGTAGTGCCTACCTAAAATTTCACTCCATTTGGAGTTGATTTGCTATGGTAAATTTGAAACCCTAATGAGGACCTTTAAGGGTCAAAGTAGGGTTTGCATCAATTTGAGGAGTGGAGTGTGTTAGCCTCCTCCCATCTGTTGGATATGTTGGTATGGACATGAAAATGCTTGAGGCTCACCCTAATGGTCCATTTGGAGCCATTAGGGTGGTGTGACCTAAAACCCTAAGGGTGAACCCCTTAGGGTGGAAGGTGGGGTTTTGAGAGGAACCTAGGATCAAATGTTCTTGTCATGGCTTAAGACTTTGTGGATATGTTTGTGGGGGCATAAAATGTCTTAGGAAATTTAAATGGGAATTTTAGAGGCATTTAAGTATTTTCTCCTAATAAATGAAATAGCCACCCCTTTCCTTAATAAATTGAAATGCATGATCATAGGACCTTGTATGGTGTTGAAACTCCATCAGTGGCTGGTTAGGGATGAAATTGTACTATGGTAATTTTGTTATAATTTATTGAGGTGTTATTCCTTGTGTAGGAAATTTTAAGTACTTGCTAGCTTAGGTGAATTTAATTTTGAAAAATATCAAATCATGGGGCAAAAATGTGATATTTGGTTAACTGTCATTAAATGATATTATATACCCATGATAATTGTTTGGGAGCTATTGGAATTGTATTTCACATACTTCATGTAGAAATTGAGATTTACATCACTTGAGTATTTAATCCTTTTAAAATATCAAATCATAGGGCTATGTCATGATACTTGGTGATCTGTGGTTTTTTGTTAACCTATACTCATGATAATTGTTTGGAAGCTATTGGAATTGGATTTCATATACTTCATGTAGAAATTGACATTTACAACATTTGTGTATTTAATCTTTTTAAAATGTCAAATCACTTAGTAATGACACATTCTTTTGGCAGAGGACTCTAGGTCCCCATATGAACATTGGGTAATTTCTGTAAAATTTTCAGAAGTGAAATTACTGTTTTTTCCTAATTATAGTGGCATTTTGGTAATTATACAATTATGATGTTAGGGTAGGCCAAATGACATCCTAGGGTCTTGATACTCAGTGAACCACCTTTATTTGGGATATTACCTTACTGATAATTTTCATGTAACATGAGGAATCTTTTTGAGGGTTGTTCATGTGTAATTTGGCTTAAGTCCTTAACTATTTTGAATTAAAATAAATACCAAATTAGTATGGAAAATTATAGAAATTGGACAATACCTTATTAAGGTCAGTAGTAGCCTAGGATAATTATACCAGACCCTGGAGATGAGTTTTTGGAGGAATTCCCTTATGGGGTTGAGGGATAGTTCAAATTGGTGGACTGCGTTTAGTAAAAACTGAATTTGGTGGACTGCGTTTAGTAAAAACAGAATTTGGAGTTTTTGACAATTTAGATCCCTAAGTAGTGGGTAGGAGTTATACCCAATCAGTAAATGAGATATAGCCCACCAGGATTCAAGGAGGGTCAATTCCTGGGTTAGTTGTGAGGTTGTGCTGAGGTCATTGTAGAAGGAAAGGAGGTACGTCCAACCCAATTGAGTGGGACGGGGGATGAGCTAAATCACTTTACTATATGAAATGAATAAGGGTGAACCAAGTGTTATCCACCAACTAAAATAATTATCTTGAAGAGGATTGTGGGGTTGAGCCCATTGATCTGTAGTACTGTTAGGGGCCCCTTACGGAGTACACCGCGGGAAGTCCAAGATTCACCCTAAATATAACACGATCCAAAATGTAGGCAAGAGTAGCCTAAGTGGGTATGCAGACTGGTATGGATCTCCTCCGGGAAGGAGATGGGTTGGATCAGCTTGGGTGTTAGTCCCTGAGCCGGGAGCTCGGGTGGACATGTTAACACTTGTTACCTATCCAAATAGTGGCGAGTCTTCGGTACTAGGCTAGTCGTGTCACCGACAGTAGTACGTTGACTCGGGTGAGGGTGTGGTTTAGAGGGCCGGTAAGTTTGAGTACCGCGGTCTGGAGGACAATCCCTAATAACCCACCCCGACCTTAAAGTCTGGTGGATTCCAGCAAGAGTACGCAGGAGCTCCGCTGTTGTGTTCTTGGCGTTGAGGCGTACATGAGGTCTAGGCTTGGTAGTGACTATACCCGCCTAGGATGTGGAGTGCCCGATCCACTACCACCGTGAACCACGACGGTCGGTACCCGAAAGGTTGGCTACCTTTCAAACAAATTGGGAACTATAAAGGTCTATGCGCATAGAGTCGTGTGGGTGAGTCTCATTGCATAATTCATTTAAAACATCATAACCATAGCATAACATAACATACACATAGCATAGCCCCATCATATAAATTAGTGGGCTCTTTTATATGATGGGTCGCCTGGAAATCTTAACTTATATGTCGTATGGGCGTTCATATAAGTTAAGGTACGAATCTGTGATGGTAGTTTAGATTTACTTACTGCACTGCATTTCCTTACTATTTACTGCTTATTTCCTTGCTCTACTTTACTGTCATATACTTGCACTATACTGCTAGCTAGTTTACTGCTTTATTTATATCTGCTAGATTAGTGTCATGTCACCCCTTCTTGTTTACCCCTTGTTTGTCCTCCGCTTCTTTCTCCCGCTCGGTGCCTAGGAGTCGTGGAGGGAGGCGAGGACAAAACGGCTTAGTCTTTATGACTAACGGTCGGTGTGACCGCAGGAGTCCGAGGAGACGGAGTTGTCCCGCGCGCAGCAGGACGTGATGGCAGGACCTGAGCAGCAGATGCAGCGCACTACTACGACGCCACAGGTTGATGATTAGACTGCTAGTCTTCCGCACTTTTGAGAGTTTTGATGTAGTCTTCCGCATGTTGTAGTGAGAGAGAGATAGTACTTTATTTTGGATATGTATTTGGCATAAGCCCCTTTTTGCTTGTACTTCTCTTTTGGACTGCTATTTCCATTATATAAATATGTATGATGCTGTGACATTGTGGACATGTCTTTTTCTTCTGTTCTTATTCGTAGGCATAATTTACTTATGATCGTAAAGCCGGCAGGGTTGGTGCTGAGCGGTGTTAGTCGACCCGAGTGTCGGTGACACCGCAAGGCAGCGATTCTGGGCGAAGATCCACCTCAACCGTGCGATGCGGGAGAGGTTCGAGTTTTCAAGTACCCGAACGGGTTTTGGAAAAAGAGATCTTACATCGGCGGGAATGTAACGGCCCTCTTTCCAGCAACCGTCGCAATTTAACAGTTTCATTTCATATATCATCGGAGGGACGTCACAAGCAGCTCGTCGTGTCATCTTCCTCATCAATGACTGCTATATCTTCACGCGATTACTACCGAGATCTACGATAGTGCTGTAGTGGCAATCATGAATGATAGTCCATGGGGAGAAACTGGGTGAGAAGTGTGCAGTTTCTTATGTAGTTAGATATATGTACACAAATATATAGTGATATAGATAAACAGTTCTTGAGTTTTATTCTAATGAGTAAGAATTCGGAATTTGGGTTGCCACGACTTTTTTTATCAAATTACTAAGGATAACCCAAGCTTGACCCGAATCCTCCGCTGACCAAAATCCAAAATTTTAATGTCTGGTATCTTATAAAGTTTGAGTTATCTTCCCAAGTCGATATTAAGGCTTATTTGCTTCGGTGAGTTTGGACAAAAACTCAATTATCATAGAATGATAGAATGCATGTTTGGCATGACAAAGGTTATGATCACTACCATGAAATAAACTAGTTTTGAGCATAAAATGCATGTAATTTTTTAGGTGAGGTCGGGCGTTCACGAACGACGGTTCATGACCACCGCGCCAAACGAAGCATAAATCCTCCACCTATAAGGGAGAAAATTCTTCTTTTTAATTCCAAAAAACTGAGGGAAACACTTCCCAGAGAAATACACGGAAAAGATCTTGCATCAAATCGTTGGTTCCTGCAAAAACAATATGATTGATCAAAATACTGAAACTAATGACAGTAGATTTAGAATACTGCAGTATTCCGTGAAAACAACTCCGTCGTAGGATACCAGATCGTACGGCTGTATTGTTTCTCCAACCTAAAACTAGGTGGAAGAAATGCACCTAATTTTTGTTCCTATATGTGAGTCATCTAAGTAGATGGCTATGAGAAACTAGTCATATCTAAGGAGAGCTTTGACATTTGAGTGGTGACAATCTAAAATTGTAGTAGTAAACACAATGATGATGATTTCCATGCATTTGAAACTTTCGTGACGTCTTTTCTAACCCAAAATTAGGGTTTGCAGAGTTTGAGCGTTCAAAGTAGGGGTGTGCAAAAAGAATCGAAAAACTGAGAACCGAATCAGACTGATCAATTTGGGTCAGCTCTGGTGGTTCTCGATTTGGTTCTGATTCCAAAAAAATTGGAACCGATCTTTCGGTTCGGTTCTCGATTCTTGGAGTTGGGTACCCGATAACCGACCCAAGAACCGAATTGTTGGCATTTATTAAAAAACAAAACTATTACTAAAAATTCTTCCAAACAGAAAAAATAAAAAAAATAAAAACTCTTTAAAAAGTATTTATATAAATTTTTTTCAAACAATACAACTTTTCAAAAGATCCATAAAAAGAAAAGTTGTATTGTTTGAAAAAAAATTTATATAAGACAGAGTATATAGAGCTTAAATTTAGTAGTGCAAGAAGGTCAGATGACTCCGTCATTAAATTGGGTGACCAAGATATTTCCCGCAGTGAGTGCTTTAAATATCTGGGATCGATAATTCAAAAAGATGGAGGTGTAGATAAAGATGTGATTCATAGAATCCAAGCAGGTTGGTTGAAGTGGAGAGGCGCGTCTGGGATCCTATGTGATCGTAAAGTACCACTAAAACTTAAAGGCAAGTTTTACCGTACTGCAATTAGGCCTGCAATGCTCTACGGTTCTGAGTGTTGGGCAGTGAATGGTGTACACGAGCAAAAAATGGGAGTCGCGGAGATGAGAATACTTAGGTGGATGTGTGGTCACACGAGACTGGATAAAATTAGGAATGAATGTATCAGGGATAAGATAGGAGTGGCGCCAATTGTAGAGAAGATGCGAGAAGCTCGTTTAAGATGGTTTGGACATGTACATAGGAGACCATTAGAGGCACATGTTAGGCGTTGTGAGAGTTTAGTCACTAGACATGTTAAACGGGGGAGGGGTAGACCAAAAAAGACTTGGAATGAAACTATAAAGAAAGACATGATGTACTTAGGCATTAATGAGACTATGCTTAAAGATAGGGCGCAATGGCGACAGAGGATCCATATAGCCGACCCCACTATGGTGGGATAAAGGCTTGAGTGTTGTTGTAATACAACTTTTCAAAACAACTTTCTGGACAACTCTAATATCATCACGGGTTTCCCACCGCTGCTTTTTCCACAGCCACCGCCGCCCCAATCAAAGTCGAAAACTTTGAATCATTACGGCAAGTCAGAGCTCCAAGACAATCAAAACCTAGCTGATAACCCAAAAATCTACAAATTAATGCATTATTTTTAAAGGAAAGCTTCTATAATAGCACCCAATTGAAGAGCTTCATGACCACTCACGGATCACCCGCCTCCTATTTTTTGCCCGCGGCATCCTAAGTCTCGTCGACTCCTCCCCCGGCATTGGCAAGGTACACGTGACATTTAAGTGTTGAAGAAGAACGCTATAAATAGGTTTTCATGCATGCGGCAGGAATAGGCAGAGAGTCTCGGGTAGTGTACGACAAAAAGAAGACGACACAGTTTGAGGTCCTTTCGAAGGGTGGTCATGATATTTTGGTGTACTGCTTTTTTTGCTTTTGATCCAATTGTAAAATTATATATATTTTGCGTGTTGTCCATATTTTGATTGGGGTGAGATTCTATAGATTGTGGTTTGAAATGCATGTAAAAATTGAACTTTTTTGTTATTTTGGACATTGTGTTAATAGCTTCATGGTGTGAAAAGAGAATTCTATGGGGGTGCTATTATAATATGGCGGCTAATAGCAAGATTGCTCAATATTAATGATCTCAACCCCCATCAAGAGGAAGACAGAAACCCAAAATTGAATTTACCTTAGCCTTGATGATGTCTTACTGCTGGAGATGATAACAGAACTTCAAAAATGAGAGTACATCATAATAAAAGCATCTACTATAAATTCATTTATATAGTCAATTATTGAATTTTACGCATACACCATAATAAATTCATCAATTGTGAAGTCCTCACAAAATTCATATAAATAAATGGTTATTAACTTACTGTTGGAATTATTGAGTCAATGTCGGTCTTGTAGTGTCTTTAGGTATTTGAGGTTTAGTCTCACACCGCCTATCAGTGTTTTATGTCATGTTGTAACTCCAATATAATGCCCTATGTGGATGAATAATACATTCTAAGTATTTCTCTTTTACTTTCCAACACTTACCAATCAAAAAAAATCTGAATTTCTCTCATGATTTTCCATCAAACTCTCATAAACTCGAGTTCAAGACCAATCTACATAATCAGTCTCCGTCTTCGGCTTCCTCTTTGGTTTCTGATATTTTCTGTTCACGGAAATAGCCTTCAAAATGAGTGATTCAAGGAAGGCAGCTTCACCCATATCAAAAGGATTACTCAACACCCTACAATATATTGACAGCAAATTAGAAGAGAAGGTGAGTTAGAGAGTAACAACAGGAAATTGTAGTACTTAGAAATAAGAAATAGCATCCACCTTTCTAGTACATCCTCTAAAATGACTCTCTGGGAAGAGGTCACATAATGAATACATCTTCTTGGGCATTGCCCGGCAGCGAGCTGAACTTGGTAATCATCGAGATTATCTGCATGAGAAATTGAGATGATATCACTATCGTATGAGATAAACGAGTTTTCTGCATGAAAAATTGAGATGATTTTACTATCGTATGAGATAAACGAGTTTTTCGACATGTTTTTTTTTGTAAAGGTTCCCCAATACATGAATGAGTTCTCAAAATGCGCCCTCACATAGTGGGATTTTGTCTTCTAATATGAATACTTAGTTTTTCAATTGGGTGACAAGGGAGTGGGTCATTGGACCTAGTTTGATGTGATACCATGCAAGAACCTAAACATTCAACCTAAATTAATTGCTTATAGCTTAAAATGCCAAGGATCTATTTTAAGTGGACAAGACTATATGAGTTTCCCAATGTAAGACTAATTTCTCAACATGCCCCCTCACGATTAGGGAATTTCGCATCTAACACAAACTTTTTCGGTAAAATAGGAGACCTGTCAGTGGGATGTTGGGCCTAACACGGTTTGACATTATGTAAGAACTTAAACATCCAACATAAAATCCATTAGTTATAAGTGAAGGGGGGAAATGATCCATATTAAGTGCAAAATGCTATATGAGTTCTAAACATGGGATTGAACTCTCAGAACATGATGTATGGTGGCAACACTAAACTACGCAATAGGGATAATAGTTCATGGGGGGCTGACCCTTATCGAAAATCGTCTGACAGAGTTAGGATCGTCATATAGACGATCAAACCCATAGTCGCGTTCAGAGTGAAGACGAGATATTTATGTGTATATTTTTTATTTTAAGTATGTTATTTATGCATCTTTAATGTTTGTTTGTATCGGCATTCACAGCTGTACAACCCATATTCATTGAGGGTGGGCCCACCAACCACGTCAGCAAACAAGACAACCAATGAAGTTGGGAGAAGCCCCAACAAAGAAGATCAGAAGGCAAGCATAGGGGCGAGACCCCTCTTGAACTCGCTTATAGGCGAGATCCCCTTTTACCTCGTCCATAGGCGAGGTCTCTCTTGAACTCACCCATAGGCGAGACCTCTTATTCCCTCGCCTATAGGCGAGGTCTCCTTCGAAATTGTCCATTAGCGAGTTCCTCAACACAGCAGAATGATCTTGCGAGACCAATTTCTCACTAACAAGATCCTTTTTTAGCAACACCAAACATTTTGCTGAGGTTCTCTCACTCGCTAGACGGATTGTCTATAAATAGGACCCCAGGGGTATAAGAAAATGCGCGTTGAACCCCTTCCCCCAAGCTCCTTACTTTTCAAGTCTGTGCCTTCCTTGTGCCTAGCCCATCTCTTGGCTATAGGAGGGGAAGTTTCTATAAACTTTCGGGTAAGTAGCAGAACCTCCTCGTTGCAGCACTCGGGTCGACTCGGGTCGTGTTTGTAGACAATCCGATTCTACTCTCTCTCTCTCTCTCTCTCTCTCTCTCTCTCTCTCTCTTGCTCTAGCCATTGGATCTATGGCGTTAGACCGAATGATCAGTAATCTCGGGCTACCCTTTGGTCCGAATTCTTGTGAACTGATTTTTTGGTTCCAACATTTTTGGTGCGGTGAGCATGGACCGTAGTCGGAGGAAGAAATTATTGTGAGAAAACGCCATGACTCACGATGGCGAGCAGGAGAATGGCGTTGGTAACTCGCAAGTTGATAGCGAGTTCGTCATGCGAGCAGATTTCACCGACTTCAGCCGAATGATTCATGACACCAGTGAGATTTTGTAGTACCTCGTGTCGAGGTCACTGTGACCTCGCCTCGCCATATTACTTCTTCGGAAGAAGGCGAGCCGTCTTAGTGACCTGGCAAGGAGGTTGCCGAGGGAGAGCCTGAGCGACTTCAGCAGTCGCGTGAACCCCCAACGAGCTCGCATGGGGTCCATTTCCGCGAGGTCGAACCCCCGGTGAGTTCCCAGGGAGCTCGCTTCGGTGAGCTGGAGCCGGCTCGCCACCAGCCAACTCGCCTGTTTGGGGGAATGAACCCATTTTGTGAGCAGATCTTGTCAGCCCCAGTCCCCGAAGGGTTTAGAGAACCCACCATGAGCTAATATAATGGGAAGGATGACCCCATTCAGCACTTGCAGTGGTTCGAAGATGTAGTCTCCATTCGGATCATGACTGAATCTTTTAAGTGCAAATTTTTCGTGACCGCCTTCAAAGGGAAGCCAAGGGGCTGATTCCATCAATTACTAGCAGGTTCCATCTACTGCTTCGAAGACTTGCGTCGATGGTTAATGTTGTGTTTTACAACATCTAAGAAGAGGAAGAAGGGGTCGACAACCCTCTTTCTTCTTAAGCAAGGGGCCAATGAGTCATTGAGGAACTACATCGATCGCTTCCAGGAAGAGGCCCGGAACGTCCAAGAGGTGGACAATTTTACTTTGCAGTTTGCGCTCAATTTCGGCCTGCAAGAGGGAGTCTTCAAGATGAGAGTAAGCATGGATCCTCCAGTGCCGTTCGAAGACTTAATCGACTGAGCGGGTCAGTTCATTGAATGAAAAGCGACGAATAACAGCTTCTTAGCCAGGCTTACGAGGCTAACCAGAGGAATACAAGACCCTGGAGGGGGGAAGGAGGACGGAGCAATGGAGGCAGGAAGAGCCAAGGAGACAGGAGGCGAGGAGACCATTCGTGGCTCCGGAGGATCGGGGACCTGAAAGGAGGTTTCAGACTCCGATGAACAGGCCACCGTGGAGGCCGGAAAGAAGACCTCATCCTATTGGGACCTGGGAGACGTTTCTCCCCGGAACAGCAAGCTTGTTTCCATCCTCGATCCCGAGAGGCAGCTGGGAGGTGGAAGGTAGAACAGGTCCCCTCCTAGGGAAGCAATGGCGATAGCCAGACAGGGGTTTCAGCCCCGGAGAAGAAATCAACATCTAAGGGATCGGCACATGGTTGTTCATCTATATTGTGAGCTACATCAAGTGGAGGGACATGTCACCGCGACTTGTCCATAGTTCTTTGAGGCTAGGAGGATAACCAGAGAAAGAAGATCCCCAGGAGGAGGGGGTGAAGAGCAACAACGACGAGTTTCAGATGAGGGAGAGATGGTTTAGGCCCCAGGTGGGCGTTGGGGCACGCGGTGGGATCGGCGTCATCCACGGGGGAGCTGGAGTAGAAGCCTCCCGAAAGGGAAGTCTCCATGCAATTTATCGCTGGAGTGTCGCTTCGACCTCCCAAATGCCACCCCCGGTGGGAGAGATCACCTTCTTGGAGGACATGTTTAAGAACTCCTTCCACGATGCCGTCATCATCGAGTTAGCGATCGAAAACTTCACGGTTTCTCGGATCCTGAAGGACAATGAGAGCTCTGTTAACGTTGTCTTCAAGAATGTGTTCGATGCAATGACAGTTGATGCGAAGAGGGTGGCGGATTCAGATGACCCGCTATTTGGATTCTCAGGGGAGATGAAAGAAGTAGGAGGAGTGGAGTTGTTGGTGACCCTTGGAGGAACCTCGAAGAATTGTCGATTCGTTATCGTCGACACTCCAAATAGCTACAACACAATCTTTGGGAGGCCGCATCAACGCCTTCCAGTCCGTACCCTCCTCGTTCCATCAATGCCTGAATTGCAATCAGGGAGGGGTGCAGGTGAGGATAAGGAGCGATCCTAAGGTAGCTCGAGAGTGCTACTTGAATGCAGTCAACACCATCAGCCAGATGGAAGAAGCCGAAGGAATGGAGAAGGTGTTGGAAGGAATGGCACGTTTGGAGGAAGAGTTGGAAGAGGTAAAGGTAGTGACCGTGGGTGGGAGACCCGGAAGTTTGAAGATTAGTAAAGAACTGAAGAAAGAAGACAAGCTAAAGACTGTGGTGTGTCTCCAGGAGAACGCCGACGTCTTCGCTTGGAGCGTCGAGGACATGCCAGACATTGATGCCGATGTGGCATGCCACCGACTCAATCTTGATCCAGGGGTTCGCCCCAGCTAGCAGAAGAAGAGGGTGATATCCACTACTCTGGCGGAGCCATCAGAGAGGAAGTAAAAAAACTGCTTGAGGCAGGGCTTATATCGGAGATCCAGTATTCAGGCTAGGTCTCCAATGTTGTAATGGTGAAGAAAGTCGGAGGGAAATGGAGGATGTGTATTGATTTCTCTTTACTTGATAAAGCTTTCCTGAAGAATTGTTATCCCTTGCCTTGAATCGACGCGTTGGTTGACTCAACCGTCGGTTTCCCTGTGATGAGTTTTTTATGCCTTTTCAGGGTATCATCAGATCAGGATGCACCCTCTGAACCGTCAAGGCGTCTCTTTCATCACAAACGAGGGATGTTTCATCTACAAGATGATGCCCTTCGGGCTGAATAACGCGGGAGCAACCTATTGGCGGATGATGGACCGCGTCTTCAAGGAGCAGAAGGGGTGAAACTTGGAGGTCTACGTAGACGACCTCATAGTGAAAAGCAAGAGCGTCGAATAACATCTTGAAGACTTGGTGGAAACTTCGCGAAGTTGAGAAGATTCAAGATGAGGCTCAACCCGACGAAGTGTGTGTTCTGAACAGGGAAGGGAAAGTTCCTAGGACATCTTTTAACTTCGGCTGGAGTAGAACCCAATCCTGATAAGGTGAAGGTTATCATGGAGATGACGACTCCAAGAGATACTAAGGAAGTGCAATGCTTAACCGTGAGGCTAGCTGGTTTGAGTAGGTTCCTGTCCAAAGCTGGTGAGAAATGCTCTCCGCTCTTCAAAACTCTTCGAAGCAACCAAAATTTTGAATGGACGACGGAGTGCGAGGAAGCTTTCGAGAACTTGAAGCGTCAGTTGAAGCAGACACCATTGTTACAAGGGCCCAGGGAAGGAGAGGACCTCTTTCTTTACTTGGGAGTAGGGATGGAAGCGATGAGTTCAACACTTGTCAGAGAAGAAGGGAAGAGGCAACTCCCGATCTATTACGTAAGTAGGGTCTTTCGAATGGCAGAAATGCGGTATCAGATCCTCGAGAAGCTGACCTTCGCTCTGGTCGTCTCAGCTCGGAAGTTCAGGCCGTATTTTTCAAGCGCACTCCATTCGAGTAGTAACTGATCATCCCCTATGCAACATAATGGATGGAGTAAAGTATTCTGGTTGGTTGGCCAAATGGTCTATGAAACTCAGCGAATTCGACATCTCATATTTTCCCCGAATGGCTATTAAAGCCCAGACAGTGGCGGACTTTCTGGCAGACTTCTCAGCAGAGGTTGAGGAAGGAGAGGTCCCCTCGGAGTTCTTTTCATAGAAGGTGCTTGTTGATGGAGCCTCAAGAAAAAATTCTCTCGGCGTGGGCATTGTTTTGGTAAGCACACAAGGGACAAGGATCGAGCAAGCAGTCGAGATCTTCTTCCCCATCACAAATAATCAGACAGAGTACGAAACCATAATAGCATGCCTTCTCTTGGCTAAGGAGTTGGGAGTCCAAGACCTCGTGACGTACACGAATTCGTTTGTAGTTGCATCCCAGATCCGTGGAGAGTTCGAAGTAAGAGGTACCACTTTGCAGCAATACCTAGTAAAGGTGAAGGGGTTAATCGGATCTTTCAAATCTTTCTTCGCTCAGCATGTGTCGAGGGAAGAGAATTCCAAAGCTGATCGATTGGCTAAGTATGGCCGGAGGACCGGAGGCACGACAACTGAGTTGTTTCGATCGTTTATAAAAGGAGAGCTTATGGAGATCGAACAACAAGATTCTTGGGTGAACCCGTTCGTGATTTTCCTTACTACAAGCCAGTTTCTAGCAGAGGTAGAAGACAAAAAAAAGTTTCGATAAAAGACGACTTACTATATGCTCCATGATGGAGAGTTGTATAGGAAGACCATTTATGAACCTCTAGCCAGATGCGTCAGGGAGGATGAGGTTCCACGTATTCTAGAAAAGATTCACTCCGGAGAGTGTGGGAGTCACTCAGGAACTCGCACTCTCAAACAAAGAATTTTAAAGCAGGACTATTTTGGCCGACCATCAGAAAGGATGCAGAGAGCATCTCGAAGAAGTGTCAGAAGTGTCAACTCTATGCCCCACATCAGCTACAACCAGCTCAGTAACTTCGTTCGATCGAGGCCCTATGGTGGTTCGCTATTTGGGGAATGGACTTGCTCGGGTCATTTCACCAACCAAGCGTGCAAAGGAAGTTCATTCTAGTAATGATCGACTACTTCTCAAAGTTGATTGAAGCTAAGGAGCTAGCCAAGACCACATCGCAGGTGGTAAAGAATTTTATTTGGGGTGAGATCGCTTACATGTTTGGAATACCCCTGACAATCACCACTAACAACGGTCCGCACTTCGCCCGCCTAGAATTGACTGACTTTTGTAGCCAACTGGGCACATATCTTAGATTTACGTCTGTCCATCACCCCCCGGAGCAATGGTCAAGTTGAGGCTGCCAACAAACTCATCTTGAATCTTTTGAAGAACAAGGTGGAAAGTTTAAAAGGGAATTGGGCAGAGCAGCTTCCCTCAGTTCTATGAGCCTTGAGAACTATCCCAAACTCTGCCACCGGGGAGACTCCTTTCAAATTATCCTATGGTTCAGAAGCTCTCATCCTAGTGGAGTTCGAGATCAGGAGCCCAAGAGTGGTGAAAGAAGAGGGAGATGAAGAATGGAGTCGTGAAAATGAAGAAGCTCAGAGGCTCTCCCTCGACTTCATCGAAGAGTTGCGCGACTCGCATCAGCTCGATAGGAAGAGATCAAGAGAAGAACGGCCCGACACTTTGACAAGCATATTCACATCAAACAGTTCCAAGTGGGAGATCTTATACTACAGAAAGTAGACGCGGCAGGTAGATTCGCCTCCATCGACAAGCTCAAGTCGAACTGTGAAGGTCCTTTCATAGTGCAGAAAACTCTAAAGACCGGAGGATATCGCCTACAAAACTCAGATGGAGAACTCCTCGGGAACACTTGGAGCGGAGAAAATTTGAAATAGTTTTACTCCTAAAGGTGACAGCGAAAGAGCAAATGCTCAACATGTTACATCCTCTGTAAATAAGCATTTCAGTTAATCAAGAAAGTTAAATCTGCTTGTTTTCCTTAAAAATTATTGAGGCTTGAGGCCATATCGAGCTGAAACTTGTCTTCATAAGTGGTTTAAAATATGAATCACCGACTCGACTTTTGTAAACCGCAGGTTGGGTGATGGGGCAGTGCCTCAGGATAGTAGCGCATCCTTCTATGTCCAAGCCTCTGCATGGATGACCGAGATCAGCTCCCCCCTTGCATGTTAGCCGGCGATCCCTCGAGTACACTTTTTATCCACCCGCAGAGTTATTAGAAGGGAATCTGGAGTCCTCTACACTGACTAATAAAAAATAAATTTCCTCTCAGCTATGGGCCGTTCATGTCTGATAGCTACAACGACTTTAAGAGTCATCAGCTTGATGAACTCCTACGCCAAAGTAGGAAGCAAAGAATTGATTCATCTTTCATGCATTATATACTCTTCAAGAATTGGTATCGTTAATTCATTTTGACTCTTAAGTGACAGAATGAGACCTCTCCAGAAATGGAATTTGTGATCCTCTTATGATAGTATCCTAAAAGCAGCCTTGGTTGGGTAATGGGACAATGCCTCGAGCGAGCGAGTCCACTTAAGTTCATGTCTCTGCAAGGCCGGTCGAGATCAGCTCCCCACTCGTGTGCTGGCCTTCGGACCCTTCGAGTGCCTCTCCCTCCCAAAAACTTATCAACAGGGCATGGGACAACGCCTCGAGCGATCGAGTCTACTTAGGTCCATGCTCTGCAAGGTCGGTCGAGATCATCTCTCTACTTGTATGCTGGCCTTCGGACCCTTCGAGTGCCTCTCCCTCCCGAAAACTTATCAACATGGAATGGGGCAACGCCTCGAGCGAGCAAGTCTACTTAAGTTCATGTCACTGCAAGTTCGGTCGAGATCAGCTCACCACTTGTATGCTGGCCTTCGGACCCTTCAAGTGTTTTTCCATCCCAAAAACTTATTAAAAAGGTGATGGGGAAACACCTCAAGTGAGCAAGTCCACTTAAGTCCATGCCTCTGCAAGGTCGGTCGAGATCAGCTCCCCACTTATTTCCTGGTCTTCGAACCCTTCGAGTACCTCTCACTCCTGAAAACTTATTAAAAAGGTGATGGGACAACGCCTCGAGCGAGCGAGTCCACTAAAGCCCATGCCTATGCAAGGTTGGTCTGGATCAACTCTCCACTTGTACGCTGGCCTTCGGACTCTTTGAGTGCCTCTCCCTCCCGAAAACTTATCAACAGGGCATGGGACAACGCCTCGAGCATTGCGAGTCCACTTAAGTCCAAATCTCTACAAGGTAGGTCAAGATCAGCTCCCCACTTATATGTTGGCCTTCGGACCCCTCAAGTGCCTCTCCCTCCTGATTACATATCCTAAAAATAGGGCATGGGACAACCCCTCGAGCGCTGCGAGTCCACTTAAGTTCATGCCTCTGCAAGGTCGGTCGAGATCAGCTCCCCACATGTATACTGGCCTTCGGGACCCTTCGAGTGCCTCACCCTCCCGAAAACTTAACAACAGGGAACGGGACCACACCTCGAGCACTGCGAGTCCACTTAAGTCCAGGCCTCTATAAGGTCGGTCGTGATAAGCTCCCCACTTGTATATTGGCCATTGAACCCCTCGAGTGCCTCTCCCTCCAGATTACATCTCCTAAAACAGGGCACGGAACAATGCCTCGAGTGCTGCGAGCCCACTTAAGTCCAAACCTCTACAAGGTCGGTCGAGATCAGCTCCTCACTTGTATGTTGGCCTTCGGACCCCTCGAGTGCCACTCCCTCCCGATTACATCTCCTAAAAATAGGGCATGAGACAACGCCTCGAGCGTTGCGAGCCCTAAGTCCAGACCTCTACAAAGGTCGGTCGAGATCAGCTCCCCATTTGTATGTTGGCCTTCGGACCCCTCGAATGCTTCTCCCTCCCATAGATTTAATATAGATATCAGATGTCCTAAGAGCCTAGCGAGGTCTCGGCTGGCTCGTTCCTAAGAGCCTAGCGAGATCTCAGCTCGCTCATTCCTATGAGCCAAGCGAGGTCTCGGCTCGCTCGTTCCTAAGAGCCTAGCGAAGTCTCAGCTCGCTCGGTCCTAAGAGCCTAGCGAGGTCTCGACTCGCACGTTCCTAAAAGCCTAGCGAGGTCTTGGCTCGCTCATTCCTAAAAGCCTAGCAAGGTCTCAGTTTTCAAAAATAAGATGCGAAACAATCTGACCAAAACAAAAGTTCTCTTTACTATCATCTTTTGGCAAAACATTACATCAAAAAAGGGTGACTTCAATCTTACAGCAGTGATAGACCTATGCGCAGTCGTAGGTTTAGAATAGACCTGTGCGCAGTCCCAGGTTTAGAATTTGTACTGTTAGAACCAACCAAAATATTTGAAAAGGAAGTTGTCACATTCTTCCAACATGCTGAGATGTCAACCTCTGGGAAGGCCATAAAATCCAAAGTGGTTGGACACAGCATAAGAATCTCCGCCCGTTCCTTAACGAGTTTACTGAAGCTCCATACTATCCCGGAAGAGGAAGAGGAAGAGAATATCAGTCCAGATGACATTGAGAACGCTCTCCTCTGGTATAAATGCCCAAAATCACCTTCTGGATGTCTACAAAGAAACAAGCTAAAAGTCCAAGGAAAGCTGATGGCTGACATAATCAGGAAAGTACTCATCTGCAAACCAAGATCTTTTGACAGAATATCGAAAGACACGTTTGAGTTGATGGCTCGAGTAATTCTGATGTAAACCTAATCTAGGGTTTGAAAATAAAATAATTTTTAATGCAAACTAATTTTATTTGTTGTAGGCCGAGCGGACCAACTCGAGTCTTCGCACGCAAAATCACTAACGATGCTTGGACTTTGAAAAGACCGTTAGTTTTTATCTGAAATTGAACTTCTAAGCGTTTAACAGATTGAATCAAACGAGATCCGTACGACCACAAGCATAAATCGCAACAATAATTTATGAAATAACGGGAATATAGGGTAGTACGAACGTTCAAAGGCAAGTTATAATTATTTAACTAGATTGCATAAAATTAGGCTAACCAAAGAGGAGCAAGGATACAGCAAGGATATAACAACAAGAAAAGTTCGCTCCAAGACTTCCAACGCAGAAGGGAGGCACTGTCCTTTTAGTTGGTTGACGGGAAATTGATCGCAGAGGATGACTGGGTCGCCGGAGGGAGAGATCGAAGTCGACGGTACCCAGTCGCAGTCGGAGTACGAGTACTTCTGCCAGGAGAACGGGATTGGAACGCCGCCGGAATCTGGGACATCGACGACAGGAGAGGGAAGGAGGGCAGTTGAGGAACGGGGCTTCAGGGCACCGTCAGGCTGGACGCCACTGGCCGGCGCGTGGTCGGAGACAGCAGGGACGATGAGCGGGATTTGAATCGGCGGAAGCACCGGCGGACAGGAGCGGGAAACACTGGCGTCGGTGGGATTGAAGGGTTCGGCCGGCAATACAAGGGAACGAGACAAATCTCGTTCCCTGTAATCTTTCGGCTGAACTTTTGGTGTGAGAACTTATTGATATATAGGGAAGATTTTTCTTTTCAAAAATGTCTTTCCAAAAAAAATCTTTCTGAACCTTTCTTTTTTTACCAATATTTTCTTCCAAATATATTCAGCCGGGTATTATTTTGAGAATTCCAAATAATTGTCTAGAATCTTTTCTTTACTAATATATATATATATATGCATATATATATATATATATATATTGTTGAATTTAAATCCATCCCCCAATAATTCTTACGCGCCTTTTTAAACAATTTAAGCTTGCCTTTTCTCGCTTACTACTCTAAATTACCGGACCATTTATTTAGGGTCACTCCGGGTGGTCAAACCGATGAGCCTAACAAACTCAAATAACAAGGTTGCGTCATGCGTGGAAAAGAAAAAAATACAAGGCAATAAATAAAAAACATAATGATAAAGAGATCCACGACGCGCGACGATGTCACGCGTCTTTGAATGCGACGCAGGATGCATCAATTCCCCCGGGGTAGAGAGAGCTCAACCCCGACGAGAATTCACATAGACTGGCAACGGAGGGATCTGGCGCCATCATCGTTGGTGCTAAGTCAGGTTGAATGTTTGGGGCTTCGACAGGTGGCTCGATGCGCTTCTGAACTTGGAATGGACCAAACCTGTTGCAATAAACAAACGTCAAATCTCCCTTTGAAAAGTACAACTCATGGCAATAACGACCGACCGTGAATTCATACTGTTCAAAGGTTGCTCGCAACTTTTTAGCAATAAATTTATGCAAATTTTGTAAATAATTTATATGAGCTTGCGTATCGAATGAAATGCGTTCATGGAAATGGATGGGGTTGCGGCCATATATATGGGGTAATAGAAGCACAAAGGTAATCTCGAAAGGAGATTTATTAGGCGGACGAATTTTAGAATTATTATATGTGAACTGTGCTTGTGAAGTACAAGATCCCTTTGTTTTAAATTCGCCAAAGTTACACACTTAAGTAGGCCTCTCAGACTTTTACTAACGAGCTCGATCTGCCCATCGGTCAGAGAGTGATAAATGCTACTAAACTCGAGTTTTGTTCCCTTTTGACCCCATAGCATGTTCCAAAAATATTTAACATTTTGTTGCAACTTCACAAGTTATCCTATGCCCAATTGACAATGTGGTGAAATAAATGTGTGATCTCTTTATATGACGTCTACGCAGTGAGGTGTGTGAGATAAGTGATCGTCAGACATAGTATGAGAAGAATGAGATATAATAGGTGACACATCAATGACCGATATATGTGGGATTAGGTCAAGTGGGGTGAGGGACATATCTAGATCGTGGCTATCCTCATGGGGTGGGGATCAGTTGGATGTGAGGTAAGTAGCAGTGCGATGGAGTGAACACAAAGTGGACTAGAAGTCGTAGAGGTCCTCTCGTGTGCCCTTGGGATAATACAATTCTTCTAGGGGAGAAGAATGATCTTGTGTCTGTTGTGCTCGAAGGAATGGGAGTTCCTCATGCCGTCGTGCATGACATGTCGGTCGTACTGCCAAGATCTTCCCAATAGGATGCGGCAAACATCCATGGCAGCAACATGACACAGAACTCTATCTGAATAGGTGCTCCTGATAGAAAACTCTACTAGATAATAGTGTGTGACGAGCATAGTCAAATGACTATTGACTCCGGATAAGGTGTATGGTTGTTCTAACGGATGCGTCGCAAGCTCTAATATGTCGACCATGCGCTGAGAGACAAAATTCTTCATACTGCCACTATCGATGATAATAGAACAAAATTGTCCTGGATACGTGCAGTAGTGCGGAAAATATCGTTCCTTCTATGATCATCCTCAGTAAACTCACTAGGGGTGATCAGGCTATATCGTAAGACGCAGACTAAGTGATCGGCGTGTTCGCCTTCCACTTCTACGACATCCTCTGACTCGTGTTCAGGCTCAGGCTTAGGTGAGACTCATTTACGTAAACTCCATACTCTGGCTCACGTCCATCCGGAGAATCAATAATAGCGACGAAGTGGCGTCGCGGGAACTCAGATGATTTGTGTCCCGGCTCCATACACTTGAAGAATCGGAATACTCCAGTGTTGGGCTTAGTCCCAATAATCTTTTTACCCTTGGAGGGATTAGTGGGTGGAGTAGGGGTTCCAGTAGTGATGGGAGGGCGGGGGGAATCCAAGGCCTTAGTAGTGGGTGCAGTGGTGACGCTCGATGTGGGTCTATCAGTAGACCTAACTCCGAATGTCCGCTTCTGTGAGGACTCCACTCTCCGTGCTCGACTCGATATCTCCCCTAAGTTCTTATAATCAAATAGCTCTAGCTGGTCTCTAATGGAATAGCGCAACCCGTTCAGATAATGGGACACGGTCATGTCATCATCCTCTCGGAGGTCGAGGCGAGACTGCAGAACTAGGAACTCGTTCGTATACTCATCCACCGATAATTTGTCTTGCCGTAGGTTGTGGAACCTACGGTATAGGGTCTGCAAATAATCGGTTGGTACATATCGCTTTCGTAGTTGGGCTTTAAACTCATTCCACGTGGTGATGGGGGGCATGCCTAAATTGAATCGAGATCGCTCTAACTCTCCCCACCAAACTAAAGCGGACTCTTTCAGACTAAGGGTAGCATACTCAATTTGCCTAGCTTGGGGCAATTGCTTCCAAGCTAGGAAACAGTCCATCCTATCACACCAGTCTAGGCAACCCTAGGGCTCTATGTGTCCCTCAAAATCGCCAACGTCTAATTTCACTCCTACATCCCATCGGGGTGGATTATGTGGTTCATTACGTGACTCGGGTTCTGTTTATGCAAGTTCTGGTAGCATAGGGTTAGGGTCTATTTCATTACCCGGGGCATATGCTCGATTTAACTGTATGGTAGCTTCTATATTATTAACCGATGTGTCAAATCCCCTACGTTATTTTCTAAATAATCAACTCGTTTTTCCATTTGAAATAATTTGAAAAAAAGAAATTTAATTGATATATAAATTTTAGAATGTTAAAATCACTCCTTTTTATTATTATTTTTTTTAAAGGAAGGATATGTTGAAAATAAAAATTAGAAAAATCAGAAATATTTTAAAAAATTATTTGAAATGAGCGAGTACCCGCGCGGGTAGAAAAGTAATTTCGATTTTGAAATTTAATTTATTTTTAAAGACAAAATAAAAATTAAAAACTCAAATTAAAATTCTCTTTTTTTATATATTAAATAAAATAAATTTCTTTTATTTTTTTGAAAACCCGGATCGCTTGATTCGCGATAGGAGCGAATCAAATTCCTCTAATACCAAACTGATGTACACCTAATCTAGGGTTTGAAAATAAAATAATTTTTAATGCAAACTAATTTTATTTGTTGTAGGCCGAGCGGACTAACTCGAGTCTTCGCACGCAAAATCACTAACGATGCTTGGACTTTGAAAAGATCGTTAGTTTTTATCTGAAATTGAACTTCTAAGCGTTTAACAGATTGAATCAAACGAGATCCGTACGACCACAAGCATAAATTGCAACAATAATTTATGAAATAACGGAATATAGGGTAGTACGAACGTTCAAAGGCAAGCTATAATTATTTAACTAGATTGCATAAAATTAGGCTAACCAAAGAGCAAGGATACGACAAGGATATAACAACAAGAATAGTTCGCTCCAAGACTTCCCACGCAGAAGGGAGGCACTGCCCTTTCAGTGGGTTGACGGGAAATTGATCGCAGAGGATGACTGGGTCGCCAGAGGGAGAGGTCGAAGTCGAAGGTACCCAGTCGGAGTACGAGTACTTCTGCCAGGAGAACGGGATCGGAACGCCGCCGGAATCTGGGACGTCGACGACAGGAGCGGGAAGGCGGGCGGTTGAGGAACGGGGCTTCAGGGCAGCGTCAGGCTGGACACCACTGGCCGGCGCGTGGTCGGAGACAGCGGGGACGGTGAGCGGGATTTGAATCGGCGAAGCACCAGCGGACAGGAGCGGGAAACACTGGCGTCGGTGGGATTGAAGGGTTTGGCCGGCAATACAGGGGAACGAGACAAATCCCGTTCCCTGTACTCTTTCGGCTGAACTTTTGGTGTGAGAACTCATTGATATATAGGGAAGATTTTTCTTTTCAAAAATGTCTTTCCAAAAAAAATCTTTCTGAACCTTTCTTTTTTTTTACCAATATTTTCTTCCAAATATATTCAGCCGGGTATTATTTTGAGAATTCCAAATAATTGTCCACAATCTTTTCTTTACTAATATATATATATGCATATATATATACATATATATATATATATATATGCATATACATATATATATATATATATATTGTTGAATTTAAATCCCTCCCCCAATAATTCTTATGCGTCTTTTTAAACAACTTAAGCTTGTCTTTTCTCGCTTACTACCCTAAATTACCGGACCATTTATTTAGGGTCACACCGGGTGGTCAAACCAATGAGCCTAACAAACTCAAATAACAAGGTTGTGTGGAGAAGAAAAAAAATACAAGGCAATAAATAAAAAACATAATGATAAAGAGATCCACGACGCGCGACGATGTCACGCGTCTTTGAATGTGACGCATAATGCATCAACTTCTGAAGAAAAGAACAAATTGGGGTAAGGTACTACTGTTCGGAAAATTAAAAGATTCCTTGAAAACCCCTAACTCTGGGAGAATTTTATCCCTGTATTTATGCAACTCATCTGCAGAGATAGAATTGAACCAAACCCAAGGAACACCAATTCACTACCTAAAGAGAATATACCTCAAAGTTGTAGGACAATGAGGATAGGTTTCCCTATGACAGGCGAAAGTTTGAAAGAAAGCCCTTCTGCCACCAAGAAGGGTGAGAAGGAAGTACTAACAGATCTGGCAACTGCAAGTGGTGAACAAGTTACCCCTGCTCATATTCAGGAGGAGAAAGCTCCAAGTCAAAATCAGGAACAGGGATCAGAACTAGCGAGTGAACCCTTAGTGGTTGATATTCCTACAGTTTATGTACCTACAAGCACCATACAAGAGAATGCTCGGGTTGACGGGGAGACTCATCATGAGTTCTCAGCCCTAAAGGCTGTTAAAAGTTTAGAAGATGCAGCTAAAGAGAATCTCTGCAGAGAAATAATCATATTATCAGAAGCCAACAGCAAGAGAATCCAGCAGGACAAACTCGTCTCTGACTTTCTAAATACAGAATATGTAGCCCCAACTCCAAATACTGATCTAGGGAAGGAAGCAGAACTGCCCGCTCATCTGGTCCCACTCCTCATGAAAAACAATCGGATTCTATCATCGATTAGATGAAGCTGCTGTTAGGGGAACAAATAAGCTTTTTTGAAAAATATGTGGACAAGGTTGTCCAAGAGATTAAGCTGGAGCTGACAGGCACGATAACTACTTTGCATGAAGAGGTAAATCACGTGAATGCACAGCTGAGCAGCTGGTTCGTTAGAGCTGGAGGTGTAGTAGAACAGAACGTCAAGGTACTGAAATCCCTTGACGAGAAGATGGACGACATCACTCGGGATACACATCAGATAAAGCACCTCCTGCGATCAACGACTAATACCTTAGAGAATGTTGTCAATCAAATACCCAAGCAAATCACTAAAAGCCAGGCTGAGATTCTTCAGCAAAGTGAAGATCCTCAGGAGTAAACTATACAGAAATATGTAAATTAAAAAAAAAACTATACAGAAATATGTTGATGGCCAAAACTTTTGTGTGCAATCCTTATCTGATAGGGCAGAAGAATGCAAGGATGAAATAGTCAAGCTCCTATTTAAAGAAGCCAGAAAGGGGGATTGTGTTACACGTGACACTGCCTCATGGCTATATAACAGGCTAAATCAGAAAGGGGAAGCATATGTGAATCTGGAGAAAACTGCCCCTAAACGAACAAGGCCACAAGAGCTGGAAGACCAAGATGAAGGGGCCAGAAAAGAGGCCAATAACAGAACAGGAAGTGATGCCAATGGGAGAGGAAAATGTTGTAAAACCTGGTGAAAACATTTTGAGCTATTAATACATAAAATTTTGAAATGATCTTAAAACCGTGTTCATGTCATTCATTTTGTCTATGTGAAATCATCTATATTTGAGGTTCTGACTTCTTCAAATAGGGGGAGATTGTTGGGAACATTGCTCATAATATTCCTGATTTAAAGAAGTTCTCACAATATAGATGAACACATTTGTATTTGATGTGTTTGTTATTGCTGTGATGATTTCAGGTGTATGAATAGTACAAGCCCAAAAATAGGATTAGACTTAGTGTCATCAGACATAGTCTTGCTAATGTAATCCCTCATTGGGCAAAATACCATGTCGACCTAAGATCTAGACTATGTTGGACTTGTACTTACTCTCTAAAAGATAAAGCAAATAAAGTCTGGAAGCTGGGTAAATGAAAAGAAGTCTAATAGAACAAAATAGAAATCGGCTAAGTTAAAATTTGACTAGATATGTAGTTGAACGCCTAGATGATCTAGCCGATCGTGCTGCAGAGTCAAGCCGAATCGGGTAGACATCAGCAGAAAATTGAATAAGCTAAAATTCGACTAAACGTGTAGTCGAACGCCTAGATGATCTAGCCAATCGTGCTGAAGAGTTAAGCCGATTCGGGTAGACATCAACAAAACACAAGTACTCTCTCTAGGCACCGATTCGACTAAACAACTAACCGAATGTGCATAAGCTCCAAGAAGAATCGGGTGAAAGAATTCTGAGAAAGGTCTAAGTACAGAGTCGACCTGAAGATCTGATCGCTCGTGCAGAAGAATCCAAGTCATTCATATAAAAAACTCATAAAGGGAAAAAATTCTGCTAAGTCCAACTGAACATTAGTATCTATGAAGATTCGACTGAACATTAGGTCGATCGTGCTGATGAATCAAGACGATTCGTATAGATGACAAGTAAAAATAAAGCTGAAGCATAAAGTTCGTGTAGATTCTCCACACGATCGTGCAGACGGGTCAAGGCGATTCGGCCTAAAGAATCACGAAAGAAGCATCTGTCGAAATTGCGCTAAGTAAGATTTCGACTGAATGAGAAGCAGATTCGACCAGATAGATGAAATTCGACTAGAAGCCAACTATGAAGACAAAATTCGACTGAATCAGATGGATTCGACTAGATAGGCTGAATTCGACCATAAGCCAACTATGAAGACAGAATTTGACTGAATCAGGGGGATTCAACTAGATAGGCTGAATTTGACCAAAAGCCAATTATGAAGAAAGAATTCGACTGAATCAGAGGCATTCGACTAGATAGGTTGAATTCGACCTGAAGCATACTTTGAAGAATAAATTCGACTTGATGAGATGAAATTTGACTAGACATCTAGTCGAATTACGCGAAAGGCTGAATTCAAATTAAAGTGCAGATTACGTTTTTTCAATTAATGTCGCCGCTGATAGAGCCAATCAGTCATGTCCGATAAGGAAGGAGACCTCTGACGTAATGTCAGTACTAAAATGGACCGTTAGACATTCTAAGTCTTATAATAAAAGGGAATGCGACAGAAATTGCTAACCCTAATCGACTATTCAGAAAGAAAAAGAAGAAGCTTTTCTGCCGCTAAGTTTTGAAAGAACTGTTCCATTGAAAAGCTTAAGGAAGGAGAAGAAGCACAGAACGAAAATAAATTACTTCTCCAAGTAGTCAAGTCGATTCAGTTTGCTGATTCAGAAAATTTATAATCTTTTAGCAAGAAGAAGAGTCTTCAACTGTGCAGAAGAATTTTCACTCTTATCCAAGATCTCTGTCGGAAGACTACAAAAGAAGTCGATCTTCATCAAGGCTTATAGAAGACTCCAAATTGTTTAAAGCTTATTCATTTGAGTCTATTGAAAGTTTGTAAAAGAACTTATTAAAAACTGTAGGGTCTCTTTGAGATCTGAGCTGTAGGATTCCCTAGTGGAATTTGAGTTGTTGGGTCCTACGTGACCTGAGGTAGGAAACTTGATCTCTGAGGTAGGAAGCCAACCAATGCTTTTGAGTTGTAGGGTCCTACGTGACCTGAGGTAGGAGACTTGGTCTCTGAGGTTGGAAGTCAGCTAGTGCTTTTGAGTTGTAGGGTCCTACGTGGCCTGGGGTAGGAGACTTGGTCTCTGAGATAGGAAGCCAGTCAGTACTTCTGAGGTAGGGTCCTTGTGACCTGAAGTAGGAAATGTTGTCTCTGAGCTCTAGGATCTGTGGATCTGAGTTTTGGTTGGAGATTGCCGAGTCTAGTATACTGATAGATAGGAGAAGGGGGGCGGTGGACTACCCAGTGACACATTGTCCTGGGGAACCACTATAAATCGCCGTGTGCATGTGCTGTGACTTTACTATGGCTGTGTGATTGTGTCTCTTAACTTGATAATTACGCGAAAAATCTATAAAAGACCACATCACCTATTTACCCCCCCCCCCCCCTCTAGGCGAAGGACACCTTTTAACTTACACCCTTATTTCTCCAAGAGTACATCTGCAAAGGGTGGCATGAGATCTCTCGTGGCCATTATAGGTTACAGGAGGGGTAACTGTTGGAAGCTGGAATGAAGGAGGAATGAGCCAATGTGTCGATGAGGACTCCTCCTGAAGCAATAAGGAGCTCACTTCCATCATAGGAGAGGACCCCCCTGAAGTGAGGTCCTATAGTAGCTTTCAGATTCATGGAAGGTAACATCCATGGTAGCAAATACCTTCTTGGTTACATGATCAAAGCATTTGTAAACCTTTTGAATTGGGGAATACCCAATGAAGACACCTTTTAGGGCATGAGAGTCGAGTTTAGTGCACAAAGCACATGCACCCAAAAATACAAGGATGAAGTTTGGTGGAGGAACCCGAAGAGTATTGAGGGTTGTTTTAAAGCCGAGAACATATGCAGGCATACGATTAATGAGGTAAGATGTGAGAACATCCCCCGGTAGTATTTTGGAAGGTGCATCTCAAGAGACGCCTGGACATATACAGAAGATGACGATTCTTATGTTTTGTCACACCATTTTGAGCAGGGGAGTAGACACAAGATATTTGGTTAATAATACCAAGATAAATGAGATATCATTCAAACTAATAATCAATGTACTCACGACCATTGTCACTACGAAGAATTTTAATAATAATATTAAATTGAGTTGCTATCATTTTTTAAAACCGCTGAAATAAAGGAAACACTTCATTTTTAGTTTTCATTAAATACACTCAGGTAGTGTGAGAAAAACAATCAATGAAAATAACAAACCAAGAGCATCCAGAAATAGAAGTAATAGAGCACGATCCTCAAACATCAGTATGGATAATAGCAAAGGGCGTAGGGCTAGGAGAAGAAACATGATTAAAGTATGACGATGTTTGCTTATTTCACAAGCATCGCGGTGAAAAATTTCTAATAACAAGGAAGACATGGTAGGAAATAAAAGTTTCATAAAAGGGATTGAGGGATCTCCGACAGCAATGCCATGAATCCAAAACAGAAGACTGATCTGTGTGTAAGGCTTGCCGTGGTGAGGCAGGACCGGAGGAGTTAAACACATAAATGTCATGACAGAGTACCAGAGCCAAACATCTTCCCTGTCTTCAGGTCATGAAACATACAAGAAGTGGGGAAAAGTCACAGAGTAGTTCATAAAATTAGTTAGGTGACTAATGGAGAAAAGATTACGAGTAAATTTAAGGAAGTAAAGAATAAAAGATAGAGCGAGAAGGGATCACGGGATGGATCCTTCTCAGCAATAGAGAAGAATGATCCATACACAATACTCACATTGTCTCTACTAGAAAAGGGAAGGTAGGACACAAAATCTATAGCAGAGCAAGTCATATGGTTTGTGGCTCTAGTGGGTAGAAGAGTGAGTGGACGTAGCATGGGCACCTGGTAGTCCCTGAAATGCATATGAGGAGGAAGATGAGGTGGATGACTCAATTGAATGTTCCTTCATCAAATGGCGGAATGCGTGTATCTCATCAGCAGAAAGGGCCCTGAAAGACCAGTATATCAGGACCAACACAGGACGAGACCTCCACTGAAGCATCAGAAAGGTGAGCAAACGTAGACTGGGATGATCGACCCTAAGAATAACCATAGTCGCGACCTCCTCTCAGTACAGAACCTCATCTCGGAGGTGGGAAGCTATGAAGCCTGAAGCAAGTGTCCCGGGAGTGACAGGACTTCCTGCAGTAGTCACAAATCAGATGATCCTTGTCAGTGAGATACGATCTGGGTCACGGGGAGCACGAATACCAGAACCATACTAAGCAGCAAGGGAAGATCCCTCAAAAACTGAGTCAGGTAGTCAAGCCTATCGTTGATCAAACTCTTGCTAAACAAGGTTATACACTTCTGGAAGAGGAGTACGAGAGTGTCCAAGGATCTAAACACTGATCTGATCGAAGTCACGAAGCAGTCCATGAAGAAATACAATGGTCGTGTTGCGTTCTTTCGAGGATCGAACAAGAACCTCATCCTCAGGAGACAATAGGGTGAGTGAATCAATATGATCATACTCCTGATAAAGTTGAGTGAACTTTAAGTAGTAGACAGAAAGAGAGCGATCCCCCGGTCTTAGAAGAAATATCTTTTGCCGTAGTTGGAAGATTGGAGTTGCATTCCATTTGCATGAATAAGTGGCCTCAGCTATCTTCCAAATATTTGTCGTTGTATCCAAGAACAAATAGTTTCGGGCAATAGATTTAACCATAGAGTTCAAAGTCATGACATGACCAGAGAGTTCTTACTCCCACTGCAGCCAATCTGGGGAAAACTGGATGGGTTCCGGTGTAGTGCCCTGAACGTAACCAACTTCGGCGGCTCTTCAAGGTGAGAGTAATAGATCGTGCCCACATTATCTAATTAGATCTATCCAGGTGTATTATAGTAAATTGAGGCGTGCTGTGGTCATGAATTGCCCTGATAGATCCTCTGGAAATCAAGGTCGAGGAAGTGGACTGGGTTCCAGATGAAATAGTAGGTGATTCTCCGTTTCCCGGCATGATGATCCAAGAATACAAATTAAGGAATCAAAGGGGAAACATGGACCTTTAGGGCTTGGTCATAGAAATAGGGAAAACCAAGATCCATGAAGATTCCTAATCCGACCCACGGATCCGCATCAAGTCATAATAAGTGATGAGATAGAGGAGGAAGAATCATCTCTTCAAAAAAGAAGAGAAAACGACGACGAAAATAGGCTTATACCTTCATTTTCGGCGCCATTTCAAGGGTCGACCGACTGTAGATAAGCTTGTTGGAGATGTGGATTCTGACCGTAGTCATCGACTACAAGTATAAAAGGGTTTCCTTTTGCATCCCGCTCTGTAATCATGAAATAGAGAGAAATCCTAGCGCGGACGTTGAGTAGGCAGATTGTCGAACCAAGTAAATCTTTGTGTGTTTTGCTTCTTTTTTTTTGGAGTTTTTTCTTCGTTGCTTTCGATCTTCGTTCCTAAGAGAGATGCGAGAATGAGAGGCCGAACGTTAGGTCGAATGTTTGCTGGATGCGGGAAGCAGCTTGCAGGACGAGATGCGGGAAGCGAGGTGAAGCCTGCAGGACAAGATGCAAGAGACGATCCCTTGCGGGAGATGAACGCTTGCGGGAGATGAACGCTTGTGGGACGCAGTTTACCCCCTAGCCTGACACTGATACCATGTCTAAGTATTTCAAAATAATTTGCATGAATAATCACAAAGGGTCTCCTATATATTGGAGTGGAAATACATGAAATAGTAAATACAGGAAATAAACATGAATGAATGCTAACAACTTGAAAGAAACCACTTTAATATTGTCTAGTCTCCCCTATGCACAGTAGCAGCTCTAGGTTCTTATCATGGTGTGTGTGTGTGTGTGTGTGTGTGTGTGTGTGTGTGTGTGTGGGGGGGGGGGGGGGGGGGGGGGGGGGGGGGGGGCGGTGGCACATATACACAACAATCTAGATAGTTGGATTATAATCATGCTTAGAAAACTCTATTACAATCTTAATATTATCTTATATGTCACTCAAATGTTTAAGAAATCATATTAAACAATGTCGATGACAGTATATGATGAACAAGTATATTCTAACTATCATATTTTAAAAATTGACCTACATGCAATAGAAATAATCCATGAAATTGATAAGTATTACCTTGAGATACTGCCTGTGCTGTCCCATTCTCGAGAGTAAATGTGAAGTTATGCGGCGCACGCTTTACACATGAGTATGAGCAACCTGTAAGGAATATATGAGAATCCAGAAAAAGAAATCCAATAAATATTTAAATTGCTTACAATAAGAGTGTGGTATTTTATCATGTATTTTGACAAGAATTTGGATGGTGAACTATAAAAAGAATTTTCTTGGATGAAGGGTGGTGCAACCATGAAACTATGAGAATGAGTAATAGAAAGAAGAGTAAGACAAGAGACTAGCATTTTGGAGAATCAATTTGGATTCATGTCAGGGCGGTCGACCATGGAAGCTATACATCTCTTGAGGACACTCATTGACAACTATCAAGAAAGAAAACAAGATTTGCAAATGCTCTTTATAGATCTTGAGAAGTCTTATGATAGGGTTCCAAGAGAGATCTTATGAAGAGTCCTAGAAAAAACGTGTAAATGTATCATACATTGACATAATCAAAGATATGTATACAAATTCAGTGACGAGGGTGAGGACATTTGGAGGATTAACACAGGAATTTCCCATCACTGTTGGCTTACATCAAGGTTCAACTTTAAGCCTTATCTCTTTACCCTTTTATCTTAGATGAACTCACTGGACATATCCAACAAGCAATACCATGGTGTTTATTGTTTGCGGATGATATCGTTTTGGTCGATGAGACGCGTGAGGATGTAAACTCAAAACTTGAATCTTGGCGAGACACTTTAGAAAAGAAGGGTTTTAGGATGAGCATGACAAAGACGGAGTATATGGAGCTTAAATTTAACAGTGCAAGAAGGACGGATGACTTCATTATTAAGTTGAGTTATCAAGATATTTCCCGCAGTGAGTGCTTTAAATATCTTGGATCGATAGTTCAAAAAGATGGAGGTGTTGATAAAGATGTGATACATAGAATCCAAGCAGGTTGGTTGAAGTGGAGAGGCTCATCAGAGATCTTATGTGATTTTAAAGTACCATTAAAACTTAAAGGCAAGTTTTACCGTAGTGCAATTAGACCGGCGATGCTCTATGGTTCTGAGTGTTGGGCAGTGAATTGTGTACATGAGCAAAAAATGGGAGTTGCGGAGATGAGAATGCTTAGGTGGATGTGTGGACGCACGAGACTGAATAAAATTAGGAATGAATGTATCAGGGATAAGACAGCAGTGACACCAATTGCAGAGAAGATGCGAGAAGCTCGACGAAGATGGTTTGGACACGTACAAAGGAGACCATGAGACACCTGTTAGGCGTTGTGAGAGTTCAGTCACTAGGCATGTTAAACGGGGGAGGGGTAGACCAATAAAGACTTGGAATGAAACTATAAGGAAAGACATGATGTACTTAGGCATTAGTGAGATTATGACTAACGATAGGGCACAATGGCGACAAAAGATCAATATAGCCGACCCCACTATAGTGGGATAAAGTCTTGAGTGTTGTTGTTGAAGGGTGGTGAAAAATAAAGAGCAATTAGAAAGCCTCATAATCCCTTGAACACTGTCATGGATAGTGGTTCCTTGATCCTCTGAATGCATGAGCATCAAAAAACAGAGGAATAGATAAAAAATGCTACCTCTTCCAACACATTGAAGTTCATTAACAAAGATATCACACGCCTCACATTCTGGGTCTTCAAATGGGTCTGAAATTGACCTACAGTTATTTGTAACAGTGGTTAACAGCGACAAAGTAAGATGCAGGGATATCTTTTTACATAAATTATGATAAGTAGCCACACATGGCCATTTTTCTGAACCGGTTACTGGGCAACATCAACAAATACTAGATATGAGTTAACTACATCTACAATAGAGCGATTAAGCATCTCATGATACAAACTTATGAATTTTCGCAGAAATGAACGAATGGTGTTTCCCTAGCTTTCTTTCGGGGACTTTCAGGCAATAAGTTAAATAGTATCCAAATAAAAAATCATGTTCCAACGTCCAAAAAGTTATACATAAAAAATTCATGTTCAAACCTTTAATTGTGGACTACAGAAAAACACTAATTTGGCCAGCAGTTAAATTTTAAGGAACAAAATGTGAAACCAAGATGAAGAAAATAAAGAGAACAAATAAATAGAGCTTATTACTGAGAAGTCCAAAAGATGACTACCCTGTTTATCATCTGGTCGTATCAATGCATGCAATATTAATTCCTTTATATGAAGCACACAACAGCCAAAAAAACTATGCTAGTAAACCAAGATCAATGCTTTAAACTAAACACTGTCTTATACTGTTGGAATAGAACTGAGAAGATGATGGAGCTGCTTATATAATGAGCATATACTAATTAACAATTCATGAATTAATTGAATTACCTTTCCGCAGATTCAAACTGCAAATGTTTGGACAAAATCTGCATGCCCAATGAATTTGCATATTAAGAAGCATCAAATGCAAACATCAAAGCAATTTATACTCTCAATTGCATAAAATTTTATTGGATAGAAACATTTTCTTTAGAGAAAATATTCCTTAAATGTCAATTATATGAGGTAAAAGAACATACAATTGATACTATTAAACTAATATGTGGGGTGGAATGAAAAGAGCAACTGTAAATGTTTGATCTCCACTAATATAACCAAAGGAGGTACTCCAATTAAAAAGTAGTTGCCCCAAATCTCGAATTGACGGAGGATATGTGATATAAGTACACCCTATAAAACAAAACGACACACGCACTCGGACGATACACCTCACTACGGAGGAGTTTTCTTAGAGACGCAAATACCTTTAAGGGATTACCTTGTATTCGTAATTAAAGAAGTGTTTCTCTTTTAGTGTATTTCGTCTTGTAGTGGGTCTCTGTCAATATAAGGAATCCTTAGCAGGAGAGTTAGGATATCTTGGAGCATTACCTTGTTTTAGGCTCTCATGGCTCAACCAACTGCTCCGATTTCAGTTCCCTCACAACAATCTCCACTTGGAACCAATAGGAAGATAATGGCTTAGACCGCTCTCAGCCAACTTCGTCATGTTCTCTAGCTCCCTACACATTATCAAGAGACCACAGACACAAGCTAGTCTGAGATGCATCTCATAGTCCAGTTGCATTGCTTGTCCGAGGAACTGACTTCCTTCCTGGTCCGTGTGGTTGATCATGCGCACACCCCATCCTGACAACCATACAACTTCCTGGCTTCCCCTACCTTTTTCACCAACCTCAACAACAACCCCCAGTGGACCAATAGCCCCACCTTGCAACTCCTGGCCCTCAGACGTTGACCATCCTGCCTTTGCCCAGCACGATCCTAACCAGGCATTGGCCACAACAACAAGAGCAGTCAGCCACCTTGGGCAATTCGTCCATCTCTGCTCTGATTGTGATCATCTTCCCTCACAACCATCGTAGCTCCATCATTCTCTATCGTGATTCCCACCCTCTGCTTTTTACGATACCATGCATGCAACATGTACCACTGGAGAAACGACAACCTTTTGCTCCTCTGCCAGTCGTGTTATGCTTCACAACTTCATCGACCAGTTCGGTGGCCCACACATCCCCGTTCCAACTCTCTTGTATATCGTCATTTATGCTAGAGCTGACCATTGTTTTTACCTTTCCCTAGCCTTGATTCTCCCCCGTACATGGAGTGTCACGCCACTTTGTCTCTTGTCCTCAATCAGCGCTTATTTTTTTCTTTTTCAAGCTCTATTGTTCTCCACAGAGCTGTTGAACGAGTACCCCCCTCCCCCGAGGCCTTATCCCATCTCCATTTCTTCCTTCTAGTCCACACACAGTTTGTCCATACATGTTTCTTCTGCACAGGTATGCCACTATTTACTCTTTTTGGTGCCCCCTATTATGGGCTTCTTTTGGCCGGTGATCGATATAGGCGGGGATACAAGGGCGAGCTCTAGAATGGTGGAGGAGATGAGAAAGACGAAGCTTTGGGAAGGGGGAAAGAGGAAACCCTAGAAGAGGAGAGGGCTTGAGAGAGAGGGAGAGGAATTAGAGAGAGAAAGAACTTTCATTGATTCCTTACATGATTATAAGGGTCTATTTATAGGACCCCCAATGGCAACATTGTAAATACCTAAAAGAAAAGCATAAAATATTTAAAACACCTAAAACACTATGAATCGATTCATACAATATTAAAACACCTAATACACTCGACTCGATACAACATGCCTCGATACAATACGACTCTATAAAATGACTCTAATACTAGATAACCAACGACGTGGGATCCATAACACTCAACCCATACATGAAATCGATCTTGTCCTCAAGCTCGAACTCCAGTAGAATGATCGACTCCTCTGGCTCCTTGATTTTGCGCCAAAACAGCGTCTGGTAGCACGTCGCGGCAACGGTAGTCGGAAAGATGAGCGGCGGAAGGAATGGAACTGGTTGGTTCAGCGGAGTGGCGGAAAGTTGAAGGCAGGGAGGCCTAGGGAACAATGGCCGGTCAGAGGAACGGGTCTGAAGGGGCCCACAAAGTAGGTGGTCGGAGACGAAGCGGCGAGGTGGCCGTCGGGGATAGCAGAGCAAGGGTCGTTAGAAGATGAGGTGGCCGGGGGGGGCGGTAGAGCAGGGGCCGGCAGAGCAAGGGCCAGTAGAATATGCGGCGAGGTGGCCAGAGGGGCTGACAGCAAGGGCCGGCAAAGCAACGGCCGGCAGAAGATGCGATGAGGTGATCAGAGGGGCCGGCAGAGCAAGTCCGGTGAAGCGAGGGTCGGCAAAGGGGGCGGAGAGATGGACGGCAGAGCAAGGGCCGACAGAGTGAGGGCCGACAAAAGGGGAGGAGAGATGGCTGGCAGGGCCAGTAGAATAGGGGCCAACATAGTAGGCGGCGTAATGGACGGCGGTGGTAGCTGCATCGAGATGCGGTTAGAAGGGTCCGGCAGTGGCAGGACTGGCAGAAGAGGCGACGACGCTGGTGGGGGCAGAACTTCAAAATATCCCGACCTCCTCAATTGATCAAATAATCAGTTAAATGAAGAGTAATAATGGCTTGCTGAAGCGTCCGGCCCGCTAAGTTTTGGAGGGGCTCGAGGAAGGAAAGTGGGCGGCTCGAGGACTTGGAAAGGGGATGTCCGCTCGATGGGAGAGGTTGGTCTGCTCGAGAGGGGCGGGGTGGCTCGAGGAGAAGGGTTAGAGCAGCTTCAGGACGAGCAGGAGGCCTGTCGGCTTTTGCGACAAGAGCGGAACAATGCAGGAAGCCTATGCCTGGCGGATGAAGGAACCACGGTCGAGCGGGGAAGACGATCGTTGGGAGGGAATCACACGGAGACGTCGAGTGCGGGTAGCGTCGATTGGCAGAAGATCAAAAATGGGGAGGAACGAGAAGGAGGCTGCGACTGGAAGGAATTGATCGCGCAAGAGGGTCGATCGTCGGAGGAGGGAGACGATCATAGTGGAGGTTGCTAGTCGAGTGGTGGAGATGGATACCGCTGAAGGATGCTGGTAAAGGTGTGCGGAAGGAGTCGAAGGTGTAGTCGTTGCTTGCCTGGAGGAAAAGTTGTAGCCGTTGGAGAGGATGAAATGGACGTGCAGCTGTAGGAAGGAACCTTGGCTAGATGAAGCAGGCCCATTCTTATCATGGCGTCAAGGCGTACCAAGGCGAGCCTCGACCGCCTTGACGCTTTGGCGACAAGGCGGACGCCTAGGCGACAATAAGGCGAGCAAATGCAAGGCGACATTTTTTTTTAAAACAAATAAAGAATATAGACAGCGGTTATTAAAATAACCGTTGTCTATAGTCACTGCCAGGGGACTATAGACAACGGTTATTAAAATAACCGCTGTCTATGGTACTATAGACAGCGGTTATTTTAATAACCGTTGTCTATAGTCCCCTGGCAGTGACTATAGACAGCGGTTATTTAATGACCGCTGTCTATAGTCCCCTGGCAGTGACTATAGACAGCAGTTATAATAACCGTTGTCTATAGTCCCCCGGCAGTCACTATAGACAGCGGTTATTTTAACAACCGCTGTTTATAGTCCCAGTTTTTTTTTTAAAGTCTGAAAGAGAATTTGCAACACTCTCAGAAGTCATTCAGCATTCAGATACAGTTTTTTCATTCAGCATTCAGGTACACAGTATCATTCCACACATTGAGGAATAGTGGCATGAACAATCAATCAATCACACATTCAGAATCAAATAGAAATAACATATTCATAATCAATATATATAATGACAATCACAAGTTCACAACCATTTCACTCAATACCAAAATGTTATCAATTTATCATCATACACTGATACACAGTAGCATTAATAATTTTTTAGATCAAATAGAATCATCATCTAGTAAATCGTCATTGGCATTGCATGAGCTTAGTTGGTTTGAGGTACTCGTCATTTGCCCATAATTATCAACAATATCTCCATCATCATTTGCAACGCTAATATGTTCTAGATCTTCATCCTCTTCAGCTATTAGTTCAAGATTTGCTGGAGCTCCACTTCATAAATTTCGAGCTCCAGTCCCAATAGCTCTCTCTACAGCTTCCCATGTGAGATCATCATCTTCAAAAACTAAAGCTTCCTCTGGTTGGTTCATCATCCACTCACTACTCCAATCTAGCTCATCAAGCACTAAAAGGTTGTAATTTCTTCCTTTTTCACGTCTTTCTTGGGATCGTGCTTGTAGACGATGATTGTATTGGATGTATACAAGATCATTACGTTTTTGATGCTCAAATCTATTTCTTTTCTTTGTGTGAATCTGAATCAAGATAGTTGCAATTTGCAAACTTGTTATTTGTTACTTGTTAGTAAATAAAACAAGTTCAATTTTAAATTATGAGTTTATATACTTACAAACTCAAAAGTACTTCAATTGCGCTCACAACTAGAAGAACAACATAAGTCAAGTATGCGCAATGCTACCTTTGTAAGGTCAACATTCGGTCCTCCATGTGCACCCCACCAATCCACTATTTATTTAAGACAAAAATAAATTAGTATAAAATATAAGTAGTTTAAGAAAAAATTAAAACGTAATCAATACTTACTTGGATTTAAGGTGGTTCGTTGCCTAATAGTTATAGGCTTTCCAAAACTATTTCGAGATGCTTTATAGTTAGTGTCTTGCTCTGCAATCTTGTCTTGCAATTGTTGATCGGGCACTAGTCTTGCAATAACATCATTGAAAGCATCTTGAAATTTCCAAGTATCATCGGGATGTTTTTCTTCATATTCAAAATATTTGTTTGGATTTAGAAACAAAGCCGCACTATACAACTGTTGCTCCATTTGATTTGTCCACCTATTTTGAACAATGTCAATAATTTTTTTATATAATCCTTCTTTATTATCAAAATGATCTTTGATCTTTTGTTTGGCTTCTTCCATTGCCACATATATTTCAGGCATAGCTGGTCTTTCATCACCATCTACTAATCGCAACACGGCTATTAGTGGCTTTCCTCCTTTTAGGCAATCTCTTACTCCATTCCAAAAAACAGTTGAAAGTATTGCTTCAACAACTTGTTTTCCGGCTTCGGTTTTTGCCAGATTAGCAGCATTTCATGAAGGCGACACAAAGAATAATTCAACTTCTCCTCATGCTTAAGCACACTTTGTAGAATAAGGAATGATGTTGCAAATCTAGTCACTGAATGCCGGACTAGATCACCACCAATAGTAGTCCTTACTGCATCAAGTAAACGAGTGTGCCTGTAGATGAAATTTGTAATCATCCTTGCCTTTTTTATCACCATTTTATTTTGTTGCAACTTGTTTATATCTTCTAGCATGAGATCAATGCAATGAGCTTGTTCGATTCAAAAGTGCGCTTACGAAGAAAATTGAAGGCTGCGGACTATCAGTTACTATTTAGTTAGAGAATTCAGACCGCTAGCAGCGGTCGAGGCCAGACTTCGCCCGTCGCGGCAAATGCCACTCCTGCGACGGGCTTTCCTTTGATTGAAAAGAAGCGGTTACAAATGTGAAAGAACAGAAGCCGGCCGGTCGAACAGTTCGCAAGACCTGAAACTCGAGACCGGAGCTCAGACAAGCGAGCTCTTGGATTCGAGTGTGCGTGTCTTGTGAACAGTGCCGCCCCCTATTTATAGGCTTGGGGGCCTGCCCGATTGGGCAGGGATAAAATAACCTCCTGCCCGGGTACAGGAGAAACGGGCAGGCGGTGACGGGATACACAAAGAAGAAAAAGAAAGAGGCCGCGCGATCTGACGGCCTGCCTTCCCGACCTGTCTTGCTTGCGGCTGAGGACACCGGGACCAAGTCAATAATGCAGACCGCGCGGTTTGGAGATTGAGGCCGCGGTCTGCCTTCTGGTCATGACTTAGCCGATCTTCAAGAGGTAACTTGGATAGCCTTCGATCTGGAGCCCCGGCCTGTTCTTCGGGGCTGGAACTTCGAGTTTCTATGGGACAACCCGCGCGGCCTTCTGGCTGAGACCGCGGATGAACTTCTTGCCTTGGCTCTTTGACGATCTTATCCCTTTGGGGGCGATCCGGAAATGACACCAGGCCGCCCGGCCTGGCCCTTCCTGAACTGAGAACCGCCGATTCCAGGACCCAGCGGCTTAGCCCAGGAGTCCGAGCGGTCTGATAATGGTTCAAACCGAGAAGCGGTTTTCCGGGCAAACAGAGCTGCACAAGGAGTCCAAAATAATGTGGGCCTTCTCTCCATTAAAATTTTACCAGCTACCTTATAATTGGAGGCATTGTCAGTCACTACCTGCATGCAACATAACTTTTTATATATGTAAAGTTCTATATTTCTATAGTCTATAGTTGTAGACTATTAAATATGAAATATGAAAATTAAAATAATCAAAAAAAGTTACCTGAACAACGCAATCTGCTCATATCTCTATTAATTTAATATCAAGCAACTCTGATAGCATTGTGGCATCTTGAATATGACCGGATGCATCTACGGAACCCATAAAATAAGTTCCTTCTGGACAGTTAACTAGAAAATTGATCAAATTAATTACATAATATTTCATAAAAATAAGTATTTAGTATTTCGGGCAAAAAAATTAATTACATAAAAAACACAAATAATAATTATAAATTTATAATACCGAAGACGGTAAACACCCATGTGATGTTTCAGGCTGATGTGAAGTTTCGGGTTGATGTGATGTTTCAGGCCCTTGTGAGACTAATACAAGTGCGTGCTGACAAACCAAAAATAACAAGTTAACTATAAATAAAAGTATAAAGATAACATGATATTTCATAAAAGTATAAATAATTAAACATAAATACATAATAATACCTGAGACATGTTTTGAGATGTTTCAGTTCTAGCACCAAACATGCACATAAGTTCATCGATTTGATTTTTCATGCTAGTCATCTCTGCTTGATGCGCTTGTTGTTGTTGGTAGAGTTGGCTCTGAAAGGCCTGCTCATGTTGTTGTTGTTGTTGTTGGTAGAGTTGGCTCGCATAGGCTTGATGCTCTTGTTGTTGTTCTTGCCTCCATAACTCTTGTTGCTGGCTCAATCTTTCTTGAACAATAGATTCCACATCTTCAATATGAGCTATTGTTCTCTCCTTCCGCTTATCATTCTTGAAAAAACTTGTAATGGTGGAAAACTTGCCACCAGCTCTTACTCTGCCCGGATGTTCCTTGCCTAAAACAGATGCAAGGATGTCATCTCTTACCTGTGACAATGTTGCAGCAAACTGGGACTCTTGGCTCGAGACCTCATCCTAAGTGAAATCAATAAATATTAATACAAATGAAATGAAAATTTACAAATGATGAAATGATAATTTAAACATACAATTTTAGCTGTCAAATCAGCTGCATCTTGACTAATGTATTCACCAGTCTTCCTTTTGTGACCGGCTTTCCATAGCTCCGCACGTGAAATTGGTGCATTTGCACCTTATTCAATCTTGACAATAAAATGCAAATAAATTATCATTTAAATTATTGAGAAAACAAATTTTTAAAACAAAATATACAAGAGAGAAGTAGAGAACTAAATACTAATATCATCCTTTTTTCTAATCCAGAATAACCCATTCTGGAAGTAGTATGAAACGACTTCTGTGTTTTTGCTCTCTCTGTATTAAGTTTACTTTTCTCCTACACAAATAAATATTTGTTAATACTTAGAGTATAATGCTTACAAAGTTAGTAGATGCTATAAAACATTGAATTTTTTAAGAACACATAACCATAGATTCCGGAGTAGTGCGATTGTCCGACAAAAAATTTCCAATCTTCAGGAGCTATAAAATTATACTTGACTGGAACATTGTAACGATGCTCCAAATCAACATCCATTACGTAATAGACATAAAGTTTGGATTTCCACGACCTCCAACTTTCACTCATGTTTTTCATTAATTCATGACGAACACCATCAACATTATCAAAATAATTCTGAAAATAATAGACAATACAACAACAACAACAACAGAACCCATATAGTCCCCAATCATTGGGGGTATGGGCGGGGGAAGATTGGAAACAGACCTAACCTTTGGCACTATGCACAAAGTGGCTTCTCTCAGAGGAGAAAGACCTAACCTTTGACAATAAATGCACAAAGTGGCTGCTCACAGAGTACCACTGAAATAGTGGCCCCCTATACCATCGCGTTTGCTGCGGAATCATGCCCTCAAATCAAAGCCAAAGACATCAGAGAGGGTAGACCCAAGAATCCATTTTGATTTATGTGCACATAACCATGCTTCCTTCATTCAGCATCCAGAGCATTGGTGAAGCACATAACAAAATTACGTATATTTACTTCTTCCCATATTCGATCTTTAATTTCTTTATCAACTTCCTTTCATCTAACATATGTGATTGGAACATAAATCCTCACAAGAGAACCAATTAGACTCATCAATTTATTACACTCAGGCCCGGGAATAATGTGGTCATCATCATTAACAAAAATAAAAAGCTTCTTCCCCTCTGCTCTAAGCTTATTCAATCCCATCATTTTAGTGAAGTCTCTTGTTGACTTTGATGAGGATCTTTTATCAGTCATTTTCCTGTAATAAGAAAGTCCTAAAAAACATAAACCATCCAAAAAACCTAAACCATCCAAAAAACCTAAACAAAATTCATACAAAACCGCAATGATATTGAGGTAATACTAGTCTACCACACATTAAGTCAATCACACATATAAATACAGAACTATAGAAGCAGTAGGAACTAGGAAGTGGGAAAATATGAAATGATCATTCAACTTAGAAATTATATTATTCAACTTAGAAATTATACCATTCAACTTAGAAATTGTACCACTAAACTTAGAAATTAGAAGAGCAAGAAAAAAAACATAAAAATGAACCAGAGGAAAATGTCGACTTGTCGAGGAGAAATCGCCTTTAGGGTTTTCGCACAGAGCAGCAACTATCCAGCGACACTAAAAAGTAAAAAGTCGAGGTAAATTCTATCGCTTATATCCATATTCGACAGCGGTTTATATATAAACCGCTGTCTATTATACACGGAATGTTACAATAGACAGCGGTTTATATATAAACCGCTGTCTATGAGAGTATAGACAGCGGTTTATATATAAACCGCTGTCTATACCCCTAATTTTTAAAAAAAAATAAGGCGGCATTCGCCTTGTTTTCAATCGGCCGACTGGACGCCTAGGCGTCGCCTAGGCGACGCCATGATAAGAATGGAAACAGCAATGACGTGCGGAAGTGTCGAGCCGAGGAAGGAGGGGCTCTGATATCAATTTGTTATAAGCTTCTTTTGGCTGGCGATTGATGGAGGTGGGGATACAAGGGAAAGCCTTAGAATGATGGAGGAGATGAGAGAAGACGAAGCTTGGGGAAGGGGGGAAAGAAGAAACCCTAGAGGAAGAGAGGGCTTGAGTGAGGGAGAGGGAGAGAAATTAGAGAGAGAGAGAGAGAACTTTCATTAATTCATTGATTCCTTACATGACTCTAAAGGTCTATTTATAGGACCCTCAATGGAAACATTGTAAATATTTAAAAGAAAAGCATAAAATATTTAAAACACCTAAACCAAAATGACTCGACTCATACAATATTAAAACACCTAATACACTCGACTCGATATAACATGACTTGATACAATACGACTCAATATAACAAGACTCTAATAATAGATAACCAATGGCGTGGGATCCATAATACCCCCTACACCTACACCATTAAATATCATTTATTTACCCTAAAATACTCCACATTCATGTTTCATCCCTTCCCACCCAAAGAGACAGCCGCTGCCCAACAACATTTCCATTTTTTATTTCATCCAACTGCCTTTTTCCATCGCAACCATCCTCTGCGCATTCATCATGGCCCCACATTGCGCCCATAGTTCATTGTTTGCGCAAATTAAATCGTACATAAAAGCACAAAATTTCCCGACAAATTCATCTATTAGATCGATAGCGAGCTACTATCAAGATGTTTTTGATGTTTTAGATGTTGAAACTCATATCACATGTCTCTATTAAAAGGAGCATACAACAGCTTAGAAGAGCGGATGGATTTGATAACTTGGCCGTAGCCAATTTTGTAGATTCTAGGAACTTATAACAAAAGCAAAATTTTGTAACACAACAGTTCTTCCTCCGAATTAGTGCAAGACCTACAAATTGGGGCATGCTTTCTGGACAGTCAATGTGGGGTGGATGTGACAATGTGTGCATGATGCTTAAGTTGGATTTTTTTAGGTTTGCTCAGCTAAATATTTCCTAATAATATTGCATGCATGAAGTATATGTTTTTCTCTTTGCATACATAAGCTATACTAGTCAATTAACACCATCAAAGTTGCTCAAATAGATTTAGCTAAACCATAAATAAAGACAAATCCAGCTATAAGAAGGAATGAGTCTTCAAGATGTAGAGTAAAAAAGGTTTATCAAGTGCATGAATTTTTTTCTCTTTTGTCTAATGAATCATATTTACAGTGTCTTGCATCTGCAATTGCGGAAGGTTGTTCGTGACTTGAACCTGAGTCCTCCATATTCGACAAAACACAACTTAATCGCTACTTTAAGTCCGAGTTTTTTATGTGGACTAAGGTACTTCATTTTTGAAACTGCACAATTGATAGCTTCGGTTATCATCGAACAACAAATGTTAATTAATACGAACGAAGATACAAGTTATCGACACAAACTCGAAACAATCTCTTGAGGGTGGAATCCTCCTAAGAGTTTACTCTGCAAGAGACCAAAATACATAATGATCAAAAGAACCCCTAAAAGACTCACTATCACTCCCTTATATAGCGAGAGTGGCATACACACAATTACCAAAATATCCTAAAGCTACATATGCATATGTAAATAGGAAGATGTTTGGTCCCAGGGAGTCGTCTTCGTATCAACACTCCCCTCTTCTCCCAAAAATCGACCTTGTCCTTAAGATAGAGGTCATAGGCGAGCGTCAGAAGATCCAAGTCAGCGGACTCGGGATTGTCGTCTTCAGCGCCAAGCAAGAAACACAAGTCCTTGAGAGGGCCTTTAAGGGTGGGCGAGTACACAGCTGGTGGTAGCGAGAATAGAGACCCTTGCGGAAAAGCTCGAGGTATTGCTAGTGAGATAAGCGTTGGGGTAGTAGGGGTAATGGCGGAGGCAGGACTAGTGGAACCGACGACGACGGAGGCTATCTGATCAACGGGGTTCCAAGTAGAGGCGGACGATCCAGACGATCAGGAGGTGGTTGAGGTTTCGGCCGTGGCAGTGGATGGTAGGTTGGTCGGGTAGAGGAGGGAGATTAGGCCGCAAAAACTTCCTCATCAAGACAACGAGCTTGCTCCATGGCGCGAGAGAGAGTAATCTGGTTGCGGACACAAAGGTGTACTCAAATGTGGGGTTGCATGCCCAAGAGAAAATATCATGGATAATAGTCAAGATAGTCCGGTGACGTGATCAAAGTTGTAAATATCAAATGTCGGCGACATGTCGGATTGAGTTTTTAAATGTTGGAAGTCGGAGAAATGTCGGGGATATTTTAAAATATTGGATTTTCATATCTTATAAATAAGAAAATTATTTTTATGTATATTAATTATAATTATATTTTATAAAAGAAAAAATAGCATAACAAATAAACGAACAATAAGTCATGTATATCCTAAAATAAATTTGAAAAAATATCCAAAGTAAAATATTATAACAAGTACAAATCAGTAAAATATAAAATATATTTAATATTATATAAGAAATTTATTTTGTTTGTACAAAGTTTTATAGCAAATAAATCAAATTTAAAATCTAAATATCATTGATTGATTACAAGTATTTTCATAGGAGAAGTTATTAAAGTGTAATTTTGGGAAGACTTAGATGATTTAGTAAGAGAAATCCCACAAAGAGAGTAGATTTTCATAGGAGGAACCTTAAATGGACATATAGGAAGAAAAATATAGATTATACAGCCGTTCATTGAGGATTTGGGTATGGAGAAAGAAATGAAGGAAGAACCATTTTAAACTGTCATAGCACATGAGCTAATTGTGACAAATACGTTTTTCATAAAGAGGGAGAACATTTAATTACATTTAAAAGCGGATCAAATAAGTAACAAATTGATTATTTTATGACTCGCAAAATGGATAAAATGATTTGTAAGGATTGAAAATTCATATTAGGAGAAAGTTTAACAACACATCACATGCTAGTGGTTTTAGACATGCAAATTAAATATAATAAATTTAAGACAAGGACAAAAGTGTTACCAAAAATTCGATGGTGGAACTTGAAGACGGAAAAACAGGTTGCTTTCAAGACAGCAATTATAGAACAATTAATTGATGACCCTTATGTTGATCCTAGTGTCTCATGAGATGTTATGTCTTCACATTTAAGGATAAGTGGAAAGAACGTATTTGGAGAATCAAAAGGTCGTGCGCCCACAAATAAAGAATCAAAGTAAGCTAAGAGAGATCAGGGACATGTTGGCGCGTCTAACGTACCCAATGGAGTACATGGCCCCTAACACAATTCTAGTATCAGAGCATTTCTTTGCAGCAAGCATAAGCATTGATTAGAGTCAGAACATACTGAGTACAATTAATATCAGATCATAAATGGGTGCAACTAGGATCGCGCCAAGATCTTTGTGTACACTACTTGAACAGAGGAAAAAGAAACAAGCAATCAAAATTTTCTTCATAAGCAAATCTCTTTTACATGACCCACCTGACGTCTATTTATAAGAAAGGATCCCCGAAGATAAACCTATCAAATTTATCCTAAATTAATTATATGATGTGGCTATCTGAATCATAAAATTCTTAGAGCAACTCGGAAATTATTTTTGTGCATTTATTTTATGCATCTTTACTTTTGTGAATATAAGTTTATGCAATTGTCCTTTATTTGGATGACTTGTTTGCATTTTTCTCATTCTCTAACCCTAGCTATGTATGGTTTCGGGATTGTATTTGACCTAACTTTTGCCGACTAAAATCTTGAGTGGTTTATCCCTCTTCCTTGTGGTCTCCATTAGGTGGTATAAAAGAAGGCTCCTCACTCGATCCACGAAAGTTGTAATGCGGGATGAAGACTCCTCCAATTGTTAGAAGATTGATCGCAGAAGAACTATATCGTTGTCAACAACGAAACTACCGCACGGTTGACCACTCGACGGAATTTCTAATCGTTCTTGATCGACGAAATCCTCAATACATATGTCGTATTAATCTGCTCTCAAAGAAGCATAGGCACGGCTCGACAAGGTGATGCATCCTGCGACGCATCATAGTCTTTTATTTTGCATTTATTTTCATGTATTTCTTTTCAGCGCACCCGTTGTTATTTTTCGGCTCGTCGCTTTGACCACCCGAAGAGACCCTGAATAAACGGTCCGGTAATTTTAGTAATTAGGACGAAGAAAAGACAAGCTTAAATTATTTAAAAACACTATTAATTAGAGGATTCAGGAAATTATAGGCAGGATTATTAGGGAACTTTTCAGTCTTGGTTGTCCGATTCAATTGGAAGAAAATAACTGGAAAAAGGAATTATTTTGAAATTATTTGGAAAAGTGGCAGGAAAGAATTGGGAAGAAAATAAAAGGCTCTTAGTCTCTCTTATTTAACCTAGCATCGGAAAGTCCATGAGGACCGGACAACAGAGAATCAAAAATTAAAATCAATTCCATGTCATGCCGGAAGAATCGCCTCACTGCCCTAATCCTTTCTCCCCGTCGAGCGAGACCGACAGAGCCGCCTCCTGCAGCGACGCCCCAGACGACGATCGAAAATTGCTCGTCGCCCCCCCCCCCCCCCCCCCCCCGCTTCGCCAACAACCGTTCACTAGGACGTCGTCGACCTCAGCCCCCGCTTCCGGCGTCCCGAACGAACCTGTCACGAGAGGAAAGCCGTCGACTACACGATTCCTGCTCCGGCACTGTTTCCTACTCGTGTTCGACCGAACGGAAGTTGCCTACTGTTCAAGCCCGAGTAACTGTTGCCTTCACTTTGCTTAAAGGAGATGGACTGGATCGTCTTCCCTCTTCTGTATCCTTACAGTATCCTTGTTTTAATTCTTTAGTTTATTTTTATGTGCTCCATTAAATGATTTTAAGCTTGCCCCGAACGTTCAAATTACTTTTACTACCGTTAATCATAAATTATTGCTTATGATTCCGTTTGTGGCCGTAATAAGTCTCATAGAAGATTCGATCCGTAGACACATAAGGGGTCAACTCGAACAAAATTAACGAATTTCTAAATAACATAACGACGAGTTTGATTTTTGCGCGCAAAATTTCAATTTTGGCACTCTCGGCCTACATCAGTTTGGAATCAGAGGTATTCCGATTCACTCCTACCGTGAATCGATCGATCCAACTTTTTTTTATATAAAAATTTTGTTACACTTCATTTTTTTAAAATTAAAAAAAGAAAAATAAATAATTTAAAGAAAAAAGGAATTTTAAATTGAGTTTTAAATTTGTTGTCTTTAAATTTAAAATAAAATTAAAATAAAATTATTTTTCATACCCACTCCGGTAATCTCGCTTTTTAATTTAAAAATAATAATAATAATAATAATAATAATAATAAAACTTTTTACAAATTGGAGATATCTTTTAAGCAAAAAAGAAAAGTATTTTTTTAAAAAGGTTTTTAAGTTCACTTTCAAAATCAATTAAAACTTTTGAGAAAATTAAAAAATTGTTAGATGATATCTATATATATATGTAATAAGCCCGGTTCAATAATATAATTTTCAATTTTCTCTCCACAACATGGTATCAGAGGACGATACGCTCCGCTAGGGTTCCCTCGACGATCTCGCATCCGCCGCCGCTTCGCTCGCCCGCGCGCTTCGCCTCGACGATCTTCACGCTTCGATCTTCACGCTTCGCTCGCCCGTAGCGACAACAGTCGCGCTTCACCGCTCCGCCGCATCCCGCTCCGCGCTTCGCAACAGCCGCTGGTCCCTCCCATGCCCTAGACGGAGGCGCATCGCGTGATGATGACGCCTGCCGTCGCTACCGATGCCTGATGCCGATGCCTTCCTCTGGTCGCCGATCCCTTTCTCTGGTCGCCGATCAGGCTACTGTTACCTGATGCCTCCCTGCTGGACGCCGATCGCTGCTGCTGATCTCCTCTCCTCTACTCTGCTGCACTGAGGTCGCCCGCTGTTGCCTCCTGCTGTTTATTGAAGGTTCCTGTCCAAGACCATGGGGGACTCGGTCACAAGCACCACTCAGACGCCTGTTCCCTCAGGGGATTCTACCAACACTTTTCCTTCTAATGCAAGGTTGGCTACCACTATCCTTACCTCCTCCAACTTTCAGTTGTGGAAAAAGGGGGTTACTATGTCTCTAGCAGGCATCCGACGTACTCACCACCTTACTAGGCTACCTACTCATGCCGTGGGAAGTGCTGAACACGACGATTGGTACAGTGATGATTGTCGTATCTTTGCGCTCCTTCTGAGTTCCATGGATCCATCAGTTCAGCAAATGTGCAAGAATTGCGATAGCACTAAGGAGTTGTGGGACACCTTGCATATGATGTTTTCTCAAGCTAACAACCTCTCTCGTCTTGGTGAACTCTTTCCCAAGATGGCTGAGCTACGCCAAGGAGCCCGTCCTGTCACTGAGTACTTTGCTGAATGGAAGGTTCTTGCCGATGAAATCCTGGATCTTTGGGAGATCCCCTCTACTCGTGAAGGACATCAGGCTCAACGTGAGCATCTGGTCCTCATCTGGCTTCTGAACGGACTTGATCCAAATTTTTCAACAACCAGAACGGAAATGCTTGCGAGTCCTTCTACTTTGCAGACTGCTAGTGTGTTCCATCGTCTGACTAAAGCGGGCTCTGCCGCTTCTCCTGCTGCTCTACATGTTTCCTCCAGCGAGTCCATTGCGCTGGCCTCTCGGGGGGGACGGGGCACTAGCAGCAGAGGTGGTCGATCTGGTTCTGGACGTGGTCGGGAGACTGATACGCGACATTGTACTCATTGTGGACGTCGTGGTCACACAAGGGATACGTGCTGGCTCGTGCATGGGAAGCCAGACTGGGCGGCCAAAACCTCGTCAGCTTCACCTCGATCTGCTCACGTTGCCGACTCGACTCAGGCTCCTCCGGGTCACCTCACGGTCCAACTCTCTGAGGAGGATTATCGTCGCCTGCAGGCTCTTCCAGTTTCCTCTCCACCGCATAGTGCTGCTGTAGCCCAGACTGTTCAGCCTGCCTGCACTTCTCAGACCACCCAGCGCCCAGTTCAGTGGCTGGCAGATTCTGGAGCTTCTGACCACCTGACTAGCTCTTCAGGTATCTTGCATTCGTATCATACCCATTGTGGGTCTTCCATTACTGTTGCAGATGGATCCACTGTTCCTATTGTTGGCTTTGGCAGCTGCAATGTGACACCGGATATGCCTCTATCCTCGGTTGCTCATGTTCCTCAATCTGCTTACAACCTATTGTCCATTAGTAAGCTTACTCGTGATTTAAACTGTACTGCTATCTTCACATCTTCTGGTTGCATTTTTCAGGAACAGTCGACGAGCCGTATTATTGGTAGAGGAAAGCTGCGGGTGGTGTTTATGTTTTGGATGAAGTTTCCCACATTGCTTGTTCTGCTGCTTCAGCCAAACTCTTGGACCTCCACTACCGTCATGGTCATCCCTCTATGCAGGTCATGCGTCGTTTGTATCCTGAGTTTGGGAAAGTTTCCCATCTCAGCTGTGAGTCGTGTTTGTTTGCTAAACTCCATAGAGTTAGCTATGTTCCTCGTGTCGATGTTCGTGTTTCTGAACCTTTTGATTTACTTCATTCTGATGTCTGGGGACCGTGTCCTGTCCCTACATTGTTAGGACACAGATATTATGTTACCTTTATTGATGATTTTTCTCGCATGACTTGGGTTTACTTAATGAAAAATCGCTCTGAATTACTATCTATTTTTCAGCATTTGTGGAATGAAATTTTTACTCAATTTTCTATTCGTCTGAAATGTCTTCGTACCGATAATGGGAGGGAATACATGTCTCAGGCCATGTCTAGCTTTCTTTCTGACAAGGGTATCATACACCAAACCAGTTGCCCTGATACCCCCCAACAAAACGGAGTTGCCGAAAGAAAAAATCGCCACCTTCTTGAGGTAACCCGGGCTATCCTTCATCATACGCATGTTCCCAAACACTTTTGGGGAGATGCTGTTCTTACCGCTGCCCATCTCATTAATCATCTTCCTACTCATATACTTCAGGGGGAGACACCTTATCACATCCTTTATCCGGACCACTCGGGGCCTCCTCTACCCTTCAAGTTCTTTGGGTGTGTTTGCTATGTCCGGGATGCTCGTCCCTCCGTTTCCAAACTTGACCCTCGCTCTTTGAAGTGTATCTTCCTTGGATACTCTCGGATTACCAAGGGATATCGCTGCTATTCTCCAGAACTCCACAAATACATCATTTCTTCCGATGTTGTATTCCTCGAATCTGTCTCTTATCGTACCACCGGCTCTCCCCTTCCTACTTCATCTTCTGATCTCTCTCTTGATGAGATCCTAGTTCCTCGTCCTGATTCTGCCCTCGTCTCTCCGACTGACATATTGCGCCCCCTTTGGGGACAGGTCTACTCTCGGCGCACTTCTGACAGAACTCCAATACCACCATCTCAGCCGACCTCAACCACTGATGGTTCAACTACTGTTCCTCAGATTGCTCCTGCTAGTGAGGACCAGCACCAAACTGAAGTGCCTGCTGCTCCTCCTCTGGCTAGTACCGAGCTTCCTATTGCTCTCCGCAAGGGCAGTCGGACTTGTCAGAATAGACCTCTCTTTGTGAGCTCTTATCAGGGGTTGTCTGCTTCTCATACCGCTCTTCACTTGATGTTGGATCAATACACCATTCCCTCAACGGTTGGGGAGGCCAAAACTCATCCTGGCTGGATGGCTGCTATGCAAGAGGAATTGACGGCACTTCAGCTGAATAATACTTGGGAACTTGTGTCTTTGCCGCCTGGGAAGCGTGCTATTGGTTGCAAATGGATCTACTCTGTTAAAGCCAATGCTGATGGCTCTCTTGCTCGCTTGAAAGCCCGCCTCGTTGCCAAAGGTTATGCCCAAACTTATGGTGTGGATTATGAGGAAACATTTGCACCTGTTGCCAAGATGTCCTCTATTCGGATCGTGATCTCTCTTGCAGCCACTCACCGGTGGCCTCTCCACCAGTTAGATATCAAGAATGCGTTCCTTCATGGGTCCTTGGAGGAAGAGGTGTATATGGAACAACCACCTGGGTTCGTTGCTGAGGGGGAGCGTAACAAGGTGTGTCGTCTCCTTGCCTCCTTATATGGGTTGAAACAATCCCCGCGCCAGTGGTTCGCTCGCTTTCGGTCTGTGGTCACCAAATTTGGACTTATCAAAAGTGTCAAAGACTCATCTCTCTTTTATCGGAACTCCTCTACTGGTACTGTGCTCCTAATTGTGTATGTTGATGATATCGTCATCACTGGAAGTGATCCTAAAGGGATAGCCGATCTCAAAGCATTCTTACACTCCAACTTCCAAACCAAAGATCTAGGGCGGTTGCGATACTTCCTTGGGATTGAAGTTACTGATCATGACGACTCTATCTTTGTCTCTCAACGGAAATATGCCCTTGATCTGTTATCTGATCTTGGAATGTCTGACTGCCGACCTATGGATTCTCCCCTTGAACCAGGAGAAAAGGGTCTTCATGCCGAGAGCAAATCTTTTGATTCGCCAGAGAAGTATCGGAGAATAGTTGGAAGACTTAACTATCTTACTATGACTCGCCCAGATATTGCCTGTGCTGTGAGTAAGGTCAGTCAGTTCATGGCCACCCCAACTATCTCTCAATGGGACTCTGTTCTCCGCATTGTTAGGTACATAAAAAAGGATCCTGGTCTAGGAATATCATACAAGAATCGTGGTCATTCCAATATAGAGGCTTACTGTGACTCCGACTGGGCAGGTTGTTTAGCCACTCGGAAGTCCACCACAGGATTTACTATATTTATGGGAGGAAACCTTGTCTCCTGGAAGAGCAAGAAACAGACCACTGTCGCCAGATCCAGTGCCGAGGCAGAGTATCGGGCTATGTCGCACACTGTTGCTGAGATCATGTGGATCAGACAGACTCTTTGCGAAATCGGATACCCTGTTCATGACCCAACTCCGTTATGGTGTGATAATCAAGCTGCAATACAGATAGCAACCAATCCTGTGTTTCATGAACGCACAAAGCACATCGAGGTTGACTGTCATTTCGTACGAGAGAAGTATGAAGAAGGCCTTATTTCCTTGAGCCATGTGAAGACTGGGGACCAAGTTGCTGATATTCTCACGAAAGGAGTTACCGGAGTCAGAATGAATTTCATATGTAACAAGTTAGGTCTGGAAAGTTCCCACGACCCAACTTGAGGGGGAGTGTTAGATGATATCTATATATATATGTAATAAGCCCGGTTCAATAATATAATTTTCAATTTTCTCTCCACAACAAAAATCAATTAAAATTTTTGAGAAAATTAAAAAATCAAGTTAATTTGAATGGAAAAATGAGTGGATCACCTCGAGAATAGCGTAGGGGACTTGACCCAACATATGAGCGACTTGATGAAAGCGGTCGAAAATCTCACCGCCAACATGGGTAGTGTCACGCACGTAGTGAATGGATTGCGCACATCGGTCAATAATATTGAAGCCACCATTCATCTAAAGTCTAAACCGAGCACCTACCCAAGTGGTTGAAGTAGACCATAACCCTAGACCTTTAGAACTTGCACACCCCACACCCGAACCACATCACGAACCACGTAATCAACCCCTATGGGATGTAGGACACAAATTAGACATTGTTGATTTTGAGGGACACTTAGAACCCGAGGATTGCTTAGACTGGTGTGATAGGATGGACCGTTTCCTAGCTTGGAAGCAATTGCCCCAAGCCAGAGAAGTTGAGTATGCTACACTTAAACTAAAAGGGTCCGCTTTAGTTTGGTGGGGACAGTTAAAGCGATCTCGATTCAATTTAAGCATGCCCCCACCACCATGTGGATCAAGTTTAAAGCCCAACTACGAAAGCGATATGTTCTACCAGATTATTTGCAGAGACCCTCTACCGTAGGTTCCACAACCTGCGGCAAGACAAACTATCAGTGGATGAATGCACGAACGAGTTCCTAATACTCCAGTCTCGTCTCGATCTCCGAGAGGACAATGACATGATCGTCTCCCATTACCTGAATGGGTTACGATATTCCATTAGAGACCAATTAGAGTTATTTGATTATAAAGACTTGGGAGAGGTCTCCAGCCGCGCTCGTAGAGTAGAGTCCTCACGAAAGCGGGCATCCGAAACTAGGCCCCCACCTACTCACACTTCCACTCCTACTGTTAGGACGGTCAGACCCTCTCGTCCGACAGTACCCACGAGTACCCCAGCACTTCCTACCGCACCCTCTAGAGGCAAAGAGGTTATTGGCGCTAGACCACAGCATGGGACTTTTAAATGTTTCAAGTGTATGGAGCCGGGTCATAAATCTTCTGAGTGCCCGCGACGCCACTTCGTAGTCATCATTGATTTTGAGAGTGGTTCAGAACCTGAGTATGGGGTCTTCCTTATTAATTCTCATCCTGATCCGACCCCTGAGTCTGAGTTAGAGAGTGAGTACGAAGTTGAGGGAGAGCAGCCCGACCAGTTAGTGTGCGTTCTCTAACATAGTCTACTAACTCCTAAGGCTCCCACTGACGACGATTGGCTGAGAAACAATATTTTTCGTACCACCGCCAGAATACAGGGGCAATTCTGCTCCATCATCGTAGATAGTGGTAGTATAGAGAACTTTGTTTCTCAACACATGGTAGACAAGTTAAAGTTGAGGTCGCAACCCCTAGGAAAACCCTACAGTCTGTCATGGGTCACTAGTAGCACGACCATTCCCATCACACACCAGTGTCTCGTAGAGTTTTCCGTAGGTAGTACGTATCAGGATACAGTCTGGTATCACGTTGCGACTATCGAGGTTTGTCATATCCTATTAGGACGACCTTGGTAGTATGATAGACATGTTATCATGATGGTGTGAAGAACTCTCATTCCTTCGAGCGCAACGGGCGCAAGATTGTTCTTCTTCCCCAAAAGAATAGCCTTGTTCCTAGAGCCCCAAAGAGGCCTTCACACCCACCTACCACTGTATCTGTGATATCCTACCCCTCCGCCACCATGTTACTGACTGGGCCACAATTCCAGGAGGAGATGTGGTTTATATGCTATCTGGTATTGATACCACCCCCTTTATTGTAGACATCCCTAGCACAGTGCGACCTCTCATCGACGAGTACTCTGAGATTATGCCAGAGGAGTTGCCCGATAAGCATTCCCCGATAAGAGATATTCAGCACTGCATTGACCTTATGCCAGGAGTTAGCTTACCTCATTTACCCCATTATCGTATGAGTCCGAAAGAGCATAAGGAGCTACATAGGCAGGTGCCGAGCTGATTTTGAAGGGTCACGTTAGAGAGAGCATGAGTTCGTGCGTCGTTCCTGCACTTCTAGTTCCCAAGAATTATGGAACTTAGCGTATGTGTGTAGACAGAAGAAGTGATTAATAAAATTACCATCAAATATCGCTTTCTGATTCCTTGATTGGATGACATGTTTGATATGCTTAATGAATCCCGCGTGTTTTCGAAGATTGACTTGAAGAGTGGATACCACCAGATTAGGATTCGACCTGGGGATGAATGGAAGACTGCATTTAAGACTAAAGAGGGTTTATACGAGTGGCTGGTGATGTCTTTTGGTCTCTCCATTGCTCCCAGCACCTTTATGCGAGTGATGAATTAGGTGCTTAGACCACTCATAGGAGTCTGCGTAGTGGTATATTTTGACGATATATTGATTTATAGTCTTGATCCTGATCAGCACATGACTCATCTGAGACAAGTATTAGAAATTCTGCGCACGAATAAATTATATATAAATTTGAAGAAGTGCACTTTTATGACTGATAGCCTGACCTTCCTAGGTTATATCGTTTCTTCTAAGGGCATTAGAGTTGATAGAGAGAAAGTCAAGGCGATAGAATCATGGCTTAACCCTAGGACGATTATTGAGGCTCGGGTATTTCACGGGCTAGCATCCGTTTATCGACGATTTATTCGAAATTTTAGTACCTTGATAGCGCCTGTGACTGATTGTTTGAAGAAGGGATTGTTTATTTGGACTGAAGAAGCCGAGCCTGCGTTTATGTTGGATAAAGAGAGACTCACGAGTGCACCTGTATTAGCGCTGTCTGATTTTGATAAGATCTTTGAGGTTGACTATGATGCATCTATTATAGGCATTGGCGCCGTTTTGAGTCAGGAGGGTTGACCTATAACATTCTTTAGTGAGAAGTTGAATGAGGCGAAGGCAAGATATTCCACATATGACATAGAGTTTTACGCTATCGTTTATGCTCTCTGCCATTGATACACTACCTGATTCAGCGCAAGTTTGTGTTGAATACCGATCACGAGGCACTAAAACATCTGAACTCCCAGACGGAGATCAGACACCATGCCAAGCGGGTTGCTTACCTGCAGGAGTTCACTTTCCATTTGAAGCACAAATTCGGTATCACAAATCGAGTCGCTGATGCTCTTAGTCGTCGGACGCATTTACTAGTCACCCTTCAGCCTTGCATTACGGACTTAGATTCACAGCGTGACTTATACATCACTGATGCTTTTTTTCGTGACATTTGGATCGCGTGTCAGCATAGTGGGACTGATCCTACGACACAGTACGTCATGAGTAAGGGATGTCTGTTTAGGGGCCCGCTTTTGCATCTGCGAAGGACCACGCCAAGAGACACTGCTTAGGGATCTCCACTCATCCGGGTTAGGTGGACACGTAGACCAATCTAAGTTGTTAGATCTCGCTAGTGCTCGATATTATTGGCCTATGATGAAGCACGATGTCATCGAATTTGTTAGGCACTGTGTGACTTGTCAGCTATATAAAGGGAAAGCACAAAGCACTGGGCTATACATACCTTTACCGTTACCTGAGAGACCTTGGGATGACATTTCGATGGATTTCATGGTAGGGTATCCTCGCACTCAGAGGAAAGTCGATTCAATTTTTGTGGTCGTAGATTGATTTTCAAAAATGGCGCATTTTATACCGTGTAAAAAAACCTCTAGTGTTGTACACGTCGTTGAATATTTTTTTAAAGAAATTATCAGGTCATACGGCACAACTGATAGAGATACTCGCTTTATGGGGTATTTTTGGAAAACACTGTGGGCACGACTGGGAACCAAACTCGAGTTTAGCAGTGTGTATTTCCTCAGACCGATGGACAAACTGAGGTCGTTAATCGGAGTTTGGGAGACCTTCTTAGGTGTTTAACTGGGGAGAATCCGAAACAATGGGATCTTAACTGCCACAAGTTGAATTCACATTTAATAATTCTACTAATCGCTCTACCAATAAATCTCCTTTCGAGATTGTTTATGGGTTCTCTATACCGCATTTACTTGACTGCCACTCACTCTCATCTCATGAACGTATTTTCTTCAATGTGCAAGCACATGTAGATTATTTAAAGGAACTGCATAAAAATATTGCCTAATAAATTGCGAGCAACTTCTGAAAAATATAAATCCATGGCGGATCGTCATCGTCGGGAGTTATACTTTTCAGAAGTAGATTGGGTGTTTGCTTATTTCAGAAAGCAAAGATTCACTCTGGGAACATATCATAAGCTACAGCAGAGGAAATTTGGTCTTTTCCAAGTTCGGAAACGCATAGGTGAGAATGCATATCTTCTAGATTTGCCTGTTGGATTTGAAACTTCACCGATATTTAACGTGGCTGATCTGACACCCTTGTATGGAGATCCTCCTACTTCCAGCCCCTGTCCACCTGTTGCAGCTCCAGAGATACCACCAGACTTGGCACCAGTGCTGATACCTACCACTGAGGAGATAGATCAGGTTCTTTATGTACGAGAGTTCCGTACTCGCCACGGGACGTACCAACGCTATTTGGTTTCATGGCAAGGACGAGACATTACAGACAACCCTTGGATTAGCACGGACGAGTTACAATGCTATCGCCCAGACCTCTCCGTCGCTAATCTTTGCGAGTTCTCGTCGGGGTCAAGCTCTTTCAGCCCCGGGAAATTGATGCATCCTGCGATGCATCATAGTCTTTTATTTTGCATTTATTTTCATGTATTTCTTTTCAGCACGCCCGTTGTTATTTTTCAGCTCGTCGATTTGACCACCCGAAAAGACCCTGAATAAACGGTCTGGTAATTTTAGTAATTAGGACGAAAAAAGGGCAAGCTTAAATTATTTAAAAACACATAAGATTAATTAGAGGATTCGGGAAATTAGAGGCAGGATTATTAGGGAACATTCCTGTCTTGGTTGTCCGATTCAATTGGAAGAAAATAACTGGAAAAAGGAATTATTTTGAAATTATTTGGAGAAATGGCAGGAAAGAATTAGGAAGAAAATAAAAGGCTATGATTCTTAATCTCTCTTATTTAACCCTGCATCGGAAAGTCCAAGAGGACCGGACAACAGAAAATCAAAAATTAAAATCGATTCCCTGTCTTGCCAGAAGAATCGCCTCACTGCCCTAATCCTTTCTCCCTGTCGAGTGAGACCGACAGAGACGCCTCCTGCAGGGACGCCCCAGACGACGATCGGAAACTGCACGTCGCCCCCCCCCCCCCCCCCCCTCCCCCCCCCCCCACACACACCCAGCTTCGCCAATAACCGTTCACTAGGACGCCGTCGACCTCGGCCCCTGCTTCTGGCGTCCGAACGAACCTGTCACGAGAGGAAAGTCGTCGACTACACGATTCCTGCTCCGGCACTGTTTCCTATTCGTGTTCGACCGAACGGAAGTTGCCTAATGTTCAAGCCCGAGTAACTGCTGCCTTCACTTTGCTTAAAGGAGTTGGACTGGATCGTCTTCCCTCTTTCGTATCCTTACCGTATCCTTGTTTTAATTCTTTAGTTTATTTTTATGTGCTCCATTAAATGATCTTAATCTTGTCCCGAACGTTCAAATTACTTTTACTACCGTTAATCATAAATTATTTTTTGTGATTCCGTTTGTGGCCGTAATAAGTCTCATAGAAGATTCGATCCGTAGGCACATGAGGGTTCAAATCGAACAAAATTAACGAATTTCTAAAGAACATAACGACGAGTTTGATTTTCGCGCGCAAAATTTTAATTTTGGCACTCTCGACCTACATCACAAAGTCTGTGCATGCCTTGAAGAAACCTTCACCGCTCGAAGAACATCCCTTCGACGACGTAACTTTTGTGCGTGACGTGCCTTGTACACAGACTGTAATAATGATGATGATGTATTTGACCTCCTTCGAAAATCTATTACTGACAAATATGAAGAGGATGAAGATTTCAATGGAGAAATTGAGGTCGACCGCACCTATCATGAAGAAAGTCGATTGAAGAAGATCGTTTGTCAGTATTTTATGAATTACACAAGTACATGGAATTGAATGTGTTGAAAAATTTGATATGGGATGTTGAGCATAACTGTGATTATGATGATCTTGTTGATTAGTGGATGACAAGGGATGACTGTTGCCGTAGAAAACCCTTATTTATTTGTGGTTTCTATGCCAAACAGAGGGTCAAATTGGGTGGTGACAAAAATATGGATGAGCTTGTCATATTTTCCAGCAGATCAACTACAATCTCATGAGTTTAGTTTGTAGGGCGAGAAACATGCGTAGCCAGCATGTAACTTATTAAGCTTATTTGCATGCTTCGAGAGCAATGAGGAAGAAACAGTATCAGGTCAAGTCTCAGTTCTTTCCAAACCGGGGAGGATGATGCGGTCATCTGAACCATCAAATTCTTAGAGCAACCCAATCGAGACAAGACACAGTGCGACTAGTCTTGGGGAATTATTTTTGTGCATCTATTTTATATGTTCGTGAGTTTATGTTCATATGATTTTCCTTTATTTGGTGTATTTATTTGCAATTTTCTCATTCCTTAACCAAAGCTATATATGACTTGGATCTTGTATTTGATCTAACTTTTGATGAATGAAAATCCTTAGAGTGTTTTATCCTTCTTCCTCTTTGTGGACGCAATCATTATCCTAAACAACTAACAAATTATCTTAAATTTCCCTTGAATTATAATCAACTCTAAATTAAACAAATACAATAACTCTAGCTAAACTCATATGACAAATAATCATGAAATAAAGCGAAATATAAAGTTATTAAGTATTAAACCATTCTTTAATTTGACATCATTTTTATAAAAGGATAAAAATAGTCATTTTGATTTAGTTGAAGAACAATATTGGAGGAGGAAAAGAACAGCTCAAATCAATACATTCTAAACAGTTAGGGGACCATTTTGAAAAAAACTGATGTTTGAAACAAGGTACACAGCATTAAATTTCAACAATGGGCATCAAAACACCACATTGAATCATCAAATTGCAAGTTCAATTATGGATATATAATCTCTAATTACTCAAAAACACCAGTCTGGTGTGGGGCATAATTACACTGTAGAAATGGAATCTCCCATATGTCCTAGTCAAGATCCATTGACTATGAACAGTACTCATTCAACTACTTCGGAGGGATATACTAGTTGCTAATGATACAAAAGTATACAGTGGCCATATATAACAGAGAAAAAATGGCCATATATAACAGAGAAAAATGCTCAATTGTCTATTAAACATCAGGTGGAATTATTCTCATGAAACTACCATAAAAGAAGTGAAACGAAATACCTATACAAGAATCACCTCATATGCATTTATCACTCGAAGAATAATTTCATCTGGATTGTTTGATCCTTTGTACACATCAGGATGAAATTTCTTAACCTTCACAAAGTAAAATATATGCTTCAGAAACATAAATCAGCAATCAGGGTAAGAGACATAAGATATATAGTAGAGGCCTACAAAAAAGTGCAGAAAACCAGAACCACCTAGAAAGGAAATCGAGTAGCATGCTGCCTTATTGGACAATTAATTGAAAGGAACCCATCTTTATGATCAATTCTCAACACAACTTCCATACTTTAAAATTTATTACATATCCTTAAAGTAATAATATTTGTGCGTGCTCCACTTTTTTTCTTGTGGTTGAACTCAAGAAAGATCATTTTTGCAATTTATTCTATAAGTTGCATAGATCAAGTTTTACATCATACGTCACAAAAAGATAATTCAGAATGCCAATTCAATATAGTTGGGATAAGGCTATTGATGATGAATCACAAATTTATGTACTCTTTTCTTATCTTTTGTCCCCATAAACTTGATCCTGGCTATGTAGGTTGTAGATTCATCTCATTACCAAGATGGAGACAGAGCCTTACATGTGATAACAATAGTATTAAGGCGTCCTCAGAGGTCAGCATGGTTCAATTGAGCTTCTTGTAAATGTAAGGCAATCACTTGGAACACAATCAGTAACAAGGCCACAATCCAATTGGCTCGGAGTATCCAGATGACTCGACCACATCACTTCTCAACTCGGTGATATTGAGCTTCACCCTATGATGTTATACAGGATACAAACAAGTCGACTTCACAGCCATAAAATCTCACAACTCATTCATAGGCCCAAATGGTGCTTTTCAACTCATTCATCAGTTAAGTTTCTCCCCCTCAAACTTGGCAATATTGCCTTGTTATCTGTTGATGCAACCAGTGGTGCATCATTAGAAAAAAAATGTTATTTTATGCAGTATCTCTCTATTTCTCGCTTCTTCATTCGGGCACCAGTCGGTCAGCACCTCCACTCACAACTTCGATTGGCAATGAAAAGCACCTAAGAGCGGCAACATCAACCAGTAGTGCGTGGAGCTAACTACTCCTATCAAGTTTGGTACTCCTAGTTATTTGGTTCTAGCACTATCAAGTTTGGTACTCCTAGTTATTTGGTTCTAGCAAGCTGCTGAACCGAGCCAATATCCCACCAGAAAAGCCAGCTTAGAAGAATATGATGTTCTAATACTCAGATCTTACTGCACAAGTAAAGTTCTCCTATACCTTAATTCTTAACGATTTCTTGAAGGTGGCACCTTAGATTCCAAATTCACCATATCTCTTTAATGCGCTAACTAGCTCAAACAGTAAACCTATGAAGCCTAACTTAGGCTTCGTTTGGGGCGGCGTTTCGCCGCTCCGTTTGGGTCAAACGCTGCCGGAAGGCGGGTAAACAAACGCCTTCCGGCAGCGTTTGCTCCGGTTCGATCCGCCGCCACCTGAAAAACGCAGCAAAAAGCTGCTATTCGATCCGCCGGTGCCCCCCTCCAGTTCGATCCGCCGCCCGGCTCCTCCCGCCCCCGCCTTCAAACGCCGCGCCAAACGAACCCTTAATCTCAAAATTCTGCCACCCTCAAATCCTCATATTTTTTAGGGCTACGAAACAGTGCCGGTGCACCGTCTAATCTGAGCAAATACTAAAGGCCTTGGAACGAAACTAAGTAAAACTACAGAAAAAACAGTAGAAAACTGGGACATGAAACTTCAGACACAGCGTTTTGGTAATGAATAGCGTATTGGCGTTTACGCGGGCACAGAAGGCGGTTCTGAGGCGAGCGGCGGAGCAGGAAGCAGGATCGATGCCAAGAATCTGGTAAGGGGAAGCCGACGGCAACGAGACCCAATCCTCCTCCTCTTCCTCCGGGATTCTTTCTTCGCGGGCATCACTTACGGGTCCGGCAGAATCCCCGCCGCGATGTCTGCATCTCGGCTTCCGGCGATTGGAAATGGTATTCCCGAAACAATTCGAGCTGAATCCCGTGCCAAGTGGAAGACGTCCGATGCGAGTGAAGGGTGCAAAGATTGAGGAAGCCGGTCGGCAGAAGAAGACAAACACACTGCTTCCCGCGCTAACCAGTACACTGTCCATCTCTCTGTCTCTCTCTCCCCCTCCCTCCCCCTCTCTCTCTCGGAGAAGATAATGACTACGTGGCTGCTCAAATTTGTATATTTACACAGACCCGTTAATTACACAACAATAATCTTCAATTTTTGTTTAAAGAAGAACAGACACATACACGATGTTCTGTGACTCCTCCACTCTAGCTTTTTTTTCTTTAGATTTTCTTAAATAACTCTGTTTTGTTCTGAAAACATCCTCGTGTTGAAACATTCGAAGGAAGGAGAAAGCGAAAAAACTTCTCTGAAACTTTTTTTTAAAGTAATCATTATTGTTGGGCATTGTTAAAGGCACACCAGAATTGGCTATTGACAAACCAATTTCTACAAGTTATTACGCGCCTTTTGAAAATACGCTTCGTACAGGCATTTTTAGGAAAAGTGTTCAATACAAAAATTGTAGATCTCGTCGAGATCTACAAATTTCGTGTTAAACACTTTTCCTAAAAATGCACGCACAAGGCCCCAAAATCGCCCTGATCGTAATTATAGTGAATTTTTGAAAATAACAAGAAAATACGTCTTGTACATGCATTTTTAGGAAAAGTGTTCAACAAGAAAGTTGTAGATCTCGACGAGATATACAATTTTTGTATTGAACACTTTTCCTAAAAATGCCTGTACGAAGCGTATTTTCAAAAGGCGCGTAATAACTCATAGAAATTGGTTTGCCAATAGCCAATTCTGGTGTGCCTTTAACAATGCCCTTGTTTTATCAGTGATTCCCATTTTTTTTAAATTAATCATTATTATATCTTTCATAGCAAACTATTTTATGTTCTAAGAGTTAGAACTCGGGCCATTGACGAAGGCTTTGTTTTAGCATTACATCGAACACCGGCACCACTCGACATATGATTACATTTCCGCGGCTTAATATACATTCTACTGAGGTTCTCTGATCGACGCCGTCAAAGTTTGATTCTTCTTCCTCCAAACTTTGCCCACATCTCCAGAAACTCGGTCGGAATTGAAGTGTTTAGAGTTTGAGTTGCTAAAATTTTCAGCAGTGGCGAAAGTATCTGGATTTGGTTGTCGGGAGATCGCAGAAGAGGCGTCGGGCGAGAGACCTAGGCGCGATCGTGAAAGAGGAGTAAGGCAGTGTGCGGGTATATCAGACGTTTTTTAGAATTTTGGTTATATTAAGTTATTTTAGGTGTTTTTGTGGTGTGCACATAGCCATATATAGGTGTGTCTATGACACCGCTCTAAGTCCTAATAAAAACTTCCGACTATCCGCAAATCGTTGAAATGTGGAAATCTGAAATATTTTAGTGTAAATTACAATGTCATGTGTCTTTCAAAAAAAATATATGTTGTTTAATTAACAATTGCATTTTGCAAGGTATATGTTTGGCATAAAATAATAACAAAATAGGATCATTAATTCCAAGATAATCTACTACAAAGTCCAACTCAAAAAGTGATTTTATCATTTTTTTTATATCCAAAACTTTGAGGAGGATTTACTAGTAAATAGTAATCTACATCAAAATATAGAATGTCATCAAATGAGTGAATAATCATATAATTTTATAATTCAAGATCAAATGTTATTAATTTATATTCATAAAAAAAGCTTCTACTACTTAGATAGCTAAATAGAGAAACAAAGTTGGAACTTCATGAACGCCTTGAAAACTGCAAGTTGAAGTATAATTTCAGACCATATGCTGACTTGTGCTACGAAGGATCAAACTATGTTCATATTATATTGAGCATACTCTTAGGCTCAGTTTGGCACGACAGTGGCAGTCGTGAACGCGTTGGTTGTGAACCGTCTTTCGTGAACGCTCAACCTCTCTTAAGTAATTTCATCAACTTTTAGACAAAACATCTAAATCAGTCCCCAAAGTCCTCCTCTTTTGTGAAATTGATCCTAAAGTTATAAAAGCTGGTAATTAGTCCACAACTTTAATGAAAATCGAAAATCAGTCCTAGTTAACGGAATCTACTAACGGTAAGCAACTTAAATTATGATACGTAGATCCATAAATTAACAAAATAACATTTTTTTAAATAACATCATTCTAATTAAAAAGAGCATTGTTAATTAAAACATTGCTTCACCGGAAATTCCCTCTGCCCCAACCTGGCCTACTGTACGTACTAGTTTAATGGTGTGATACTCAAATTGAAGATTCGTTTAATATGGTGTATTAATAATCATTAAATAATTATTATAAATACGACATAATTTTATCAAATATCACAGTTCAAACTTCAAACTATATATATATACACTAGCAGCTCCGCCCGTGCTCGCTGCTCCCCGACGGCAGCCTGCGGCCGCCACGACGGCGGCCTGCGGGCGCCTCCGCACAGGCTACGCCAAGCAGTAGTTGTGGCCCGCAAAGCCCGCCCGGAGCCCGCCCGACCCAGCCGTCTTACCAATGGCATAAGGGTAAAATACCCTTTGGTGCAAGGGTATTTTGAGAACACCCAATATTGCACCAAAGGGTGTTTTTCCCTTATAGAGTAATATTAGATATATATCACATACAACACGGTTATAAAGGTCTGGAAGAGAATAGCTGCTCTGTTGGAGAAAATAAAATATCATGCACAAAATATATCTCGGTCTCAACAATACATCTCAGCCACAAAATACATAATGATCACAAAAATCTAATTAAGAATATATTTCAACTTTCAGCTCCAATTGCTACCACTTTCATGAGATTTCACCTGTGAATAATAATCTAAATTTAGATTTCATAATATGTTTATGAGAAAATAAGAATAATCAATATACTATTATAAATTCCTCAAGTTGGCTTGCAATTTCTTTTGTTATGTCCTTTGACTCCACATTTCGAATATATAATAGTATTATGTGTTCGCCTCATCCTTGTGGGATTTCTCTTTTCGTTGACATCCATAGTTCATTTCTTTTTTGGCCTACCTGAAGCCCGTCGTCAAATTGGTAGAAGATTTTGTGTCGTTGATATAGTTGGCAATATACTTCAACTATAACACAATATATATATATATAAACAACGGTCTCGACTCGACGCCCCGTCGAGTGGGACTCGACGCCCCATCGAGTGGGACTCGACGATTCGTCTAGTAGGACTCGACGATTCGTCGATTGGGACTCGACGATTCGTCGAGTGGGACTCGACGATTCGTCGAGTGGGACTCGACCACTCGACGAATTCGTCGAGTATCGGTCATGTACAGACTTTTGGGTTGTTTAAAGGTTATTTTATGTCTTATAATAAAGGTGGTCCTATAGGATAGCGACTGATGACGGTGTTGTCCAATCCAGAGCATGGGAAGAGCATTAATTTAATCAAATCTCCTTTATTGGCCTTGGATAAGAAATCATCTATGAGAAATACTTTACATTTTCAGAACTTCTTCTTCCTCTTCCTCACACCTCAAGAGACGAACCAGCCATCCCCCTTTCTCCTTGGAGGAAATAAGTTGAGGATTTGGAGCTTGACCGACCATCACCATGCCGCCAAGGAGGAGGACGCGATCCGGGCTGAAAATCAGGTGACTTCCGCCCCCCTCTCCCTTGGTGTTAGATCTTTAGATCTGATTTAGGAGAGATGTCGGCTCAAAAGAGTTTGACCTTGATGAGTTTAATGGAGTTTTCTAGAAAGAGACCACGCTAGAACTTATGTTCTAGGGCGTCGTTCGCCGAGAAAATATCTTCAATGGAGTCCTCTCTTCAACACGAAGTTGTAGGAACTGATTTTATGAAGAATTGTGGTCTATTGAGGAGGTATTGGAGGAGAGATGGTGAGATTTTATATGTGTGTGCTGGAGGAAAAAGATGAACAGATGTCATTCATCTGTCTTGAGATCCGTGCAGATTTTATATCATGGACAGAAATCTGTTTTCTGCACGCAACGGACTTCGAACTTATTTTTAGGCATGATCCGGCCATGCTCAGGTCTTGTGCTCAACAAAAAAGTTGTAGCCCTCGGAAAGACCTTCCCAACGAGCAGTTATGGGTTTTCTGGGGAGCCCTGTAGCTTCAGAAAAGTGAAATCGAAAATGGTTGGGCAGAATATGATTCGGTTTATGTTCAGGACAGCTTGCTCTCCAGATTTACTCTGTTGGGTTCAAACCTGATTTTAGAGAGGATAGGCTCAGATATGGACCTTGGGATCAACACAAAAGTTGTAGCACTTGGAAATAACTTTTCGGAATGGGGTGGCATTTAATTTTTGGTGGTCTGTAGCTCCGGGAAATTCAGTTTCCGTAAGTTGTGTCCAAAATATACATATTTTGTTGTTCTTGGATTTCTCTTAGATTAATCATCGGACACCTATGAAAATTGGTAGACTTGAACTTAATGTTGTCATATATGCTCTGTTATATTTTATGAGATTTGGATATATATATTTGTGGAGAATTATCTTGTCGTTTAAATTGAAAATCAAAATCAGTTGAGGTTGAAGTGGGCGGAAAAGTTCCAAATTATAAACCAGCATGGGCTATGATGGAAATATCAATTGGGTGGTCCAGGTAATATACTTGATAATTTTATGATGTTGACGATCTCTTCGTGATTATTGGATACACATGTAATCCATAGGATCGTAGGGGTGAAAAAGCCATGATGCGTATAACCACTGCTTAGAGTTATGATAACCCCTTCCTGATAATAATAAGGCCTCAGACTAATAATTAGGATGCGTTGACATCCTAGGGTACGATGTAAAGGGACTCGGTGGAAGCCCTTGCGTGCTTAAAAGCACGGGTATGTTGGAAAAGAAAGGGACTCCGTTGGAGCCCTTGGGTACTTGGGTTATACGACTAGTACGGGTGCTGGCACATGATAGTTATGATCCTGTGTTGAGGATTGCATGTGGCAGATCTACGGGCTCGCTAGTTGTCACACCGACGGGAGCTGGCAGATAGATCTTGGCCGGTTGGGCTGGGCTCTTTGTGTTTTCTTCCAAAGACCCCTTCCTTGTCATTGACCGGTTGGGATGGGCTCTTGGTGTTTACTTCCCAAGACCCCTTCCGTGTCCAATACGCAAGTGCTCCACTATTGTGTTCTTAGCGTCGAGGCGTATGTAATGCCTAAGTCTGGTAGTGTGCATACCAACCTAGTAGTGGAGAGCCCGATCCACTGTCACCATCTGTCCATGATGGGTGATGCCTGAGAGGTTAGCTACCCTCGAAAAGTGGGAAGTACAAGTCTGTGTTGACATAGCAATTCATAGTGCGTGTGTAAATCATGGGTGAGTCATCATACATACATTCATTGCATTTCACCGCATAAAGATCTTCATCATATAAACTTGTTTGGGCACCGTAATATGATGAGTTACTTATTACTGTGGAAGACCCTTTACTTATAAGCTTGTATGGGCATCCTTACAAGTTAAGTTCAATTCAGTCATTTATATACTCTGCTCTGCTTATACTCTGTTGCTGTCTATACTGCTAGAGTAGATGTACTTTTATACTCTTGTTATATCTACTGTGATAACTATTTCCTTGTCATATGTTATATTGTATATTACTGATTATATTGCAGCGTTCTCCCTCCTTCCTTCCGCAAAATGCCTAAGAGTCGTCGGGGGAGAGGATGTGAAGCCACTTTGTCTTTATGACTAATGGTTGCTACGTCACTATTTTAGGAGGACACCCAGCTGCAGGTGGAGCAGCAGCATACGACGCAGGAGGATAGCCAGGCCAGGGCGACGGGACCTGAGACTACGATACCTTCACTACCGTCAGTGACAGATGTGAGTGAGAGATTTGAGATGTAGCCCTTGAAGCAACTCTATACTCTGATATTTTGTGGGAGCTTTTCTTTAGCTACCTGTCCTTTTGTATATTGTTGGGACACTTTTCCCTTATTGTGAATTTATGGCTTCTCTTATTTTCTATTATTGATGGGTTGGCATGATGATATTGGTTTAACCGGCAGGATAGACGTCTTGGGGTACAGGTTAGTCTGTGTGCTGACGCTACTGCAAGGCGACTGTTCTGGGCATAGGACTTCCCTCGACCGTGTTTTGTGTTCCGGGAGGGGGTCTTACAAATGGTATCAGCTTGCAACGATCCTGAGATAAAGAGGTCCATTACCTCATGGTGCCACCCCTGGCCACACTTCAGTTTGAGGACAAACTGAATGAGCGGAAATAGTGGTGCGCCCATGTGTGATTCACATTAAGTGTGTCCATTACCGTCCTTTAAGTAGCCAACCTAACCAAAATTCTACCTTACGTATAGATTCTGGTGCGTTCGAAGCCAGCATCTGGCACCCCCGTACCTCCAGAGCCTACTTCTTTCCAGCAGTCTGAGCTGGGATAGACCTTGAAGGCTATCTTGGATGCCTTCAGGTCTCAGCAGACCCGGTGCAGCAACAGGCCCCAGTCTCGAACTGGTTAAGCACTTTCCAAGCTCTCTCTCCTCCCACCTATCATGGGATGGAGTCGGCTGTCCACACAGAGGAGTGGCTAGACTTTGTACATGAGTTATTGATGGGGATTCGATGCCCTGCCAGCATGGCAGTTATATTGGCAGTCTCGTCCCTGGATTTGCATGAAAAGAGGTGGTGGAAGTCCCTTATGGGCTCCACATTTGAGGGACGTCACTACACTGACATAAGATGGAGTGAGTTTTCTAGTGCGTTCCTGAAGCACTTTATCTCCTCTACGACTCGTGATGAGCTCGAGGAGAGGTTCCTGCAGCTAAATCAGGGATCTAGATAAGTAGTGGAATACCAGTGAGAGTTTCAACACCTTGCTAGATTCGCAAACACCTACGACTTAGATGACCACAGTTACGCAAAAAGGTTCTACAAAGGTCTGTGGGACCCCCTTAGGCGGGCTCCTCTATTCATCGATGATTCGAGCCTTGCACAAATCATAGAGATGGCAAAGAAGTTAGAGGCGGACTACTTGGGGGGTCCAGGCTGGTACTAAGAGACCCGTAAAGAGTGTGATGGAAGCGGGACCCAGTTTTAGGAGGAGACAGAGTGCCATATGCAAAGGAGGAAATCAGAGAGGAGGTAGTGGACGTTTCCATCAGAACGTCTGGATAGAGCAGCCAACCCAACAGTTAGCATTACCCCCACCTCAGCAGGCCCAGTCGTATCAGCAACCCAGAGGGCCTTTTAGGGAGGGTTGTTTCTGTTGCCATCAGTCGGGCCACATTCAGTGCTTTTGCCCTCAATTGCAAGGGAATGCTCCAAATCACCCCATGGTTCCTCCGACAGCCCCTCCAGCACAGCAGGGCCGAGGGCGAGGTCGGGGCTGAGGACCTCACGGTAGAGGCCGACGGTCAGAGTAGATGTATGCACTGGATCTCGCAGAACCCCGGAACCCTAAGGAGGTCATCACATGTACTTTAGTGTTTTCCTTATGATTACTTAGTACCTTGCAACAACCTTAGTTTTAGGTTAACTTATGACCCAAACAACAAAAATCACCCAGGGATAGTACTTGTTTGCGGCAAACCTGCATACAGCTTGTTCGATACGAGTGCCTCACACTCGTTTGTCTCAGATAAATTCGTAGATGATCTAGACCAAGTGCAACATTTCGAAGGCATCCATAGGAAGGTGCGACTTGCGGACGGGTCAGAGATAGTATCGTGCGCCAAGTGCAACATGAATGTAGAGATTGGGGGAAAGCTATTCGAAGCACCGTCGACGCTTCTGAAGATGACAGATTTTGATCTGATCCTGGGCAAAAATTGGCTGCATTGGAACCATGCTAAGATCGGCTGCCCAGCGAAAAAAATTATACTGAAGCATGAAGATTCCGAAGTAGTGATCGAAGGTATTATCCCCACCTCCCATCTTTTATTTTCATCCATTCAGGCTGTCACAGCCCATGAGCAGGGAGACGAGGTTTATATAGTCTGCTTTGAGATGAAAGAAATAGAGATCAGCATTGATGAAGTACCAGTGGTTCAGGACTTTTCCGATGTCTTTCCAGGCAAGCTTCCCGGACTACCCCCACATCGAGAGGTGGATTTCCGGATCCAACTAATATCGGGTGCTAAACCCATTTCCCGGCTCCATACCGGATGTCCCCTAAGGAACTAGCAGAGTTTAGGATTCAGTTACAAGAGTTGGCAGACTCAAGATTTGTTCGCCCTAGTTCATCACCCTGGGGAGCCCCCATTTTGTTCATTAAGAAGAAAGATGGATCCTTACGATTATGCATATGTTACCGAGAGCTCAACCGGTTGAAGGTGCGGAATACCTATCCCTTACCCCGGATCGATGAGCTTTTCGATCAGCTGGTGGGAGCCCATTGGTTCTCCAAGTTGGGCTTGCAATCGGGGCACTATCAACTGAGGATACATGTGGAGGATGTTCCAAAAACAACTTTTTGCTCGAGGTACAGACTGTACGAGCTAACAGTCATGCCATTTGGGCTCACAAAGGCCCCTTCCGCATTCATGAGCTTGATGAATCACGTGTTTGAACCTTACCTTGATGTTTTCGTGATTGTGTTCATTGATGACATCTTGGTTTATTCGAAGTCGGAGGAGGAGCATGCAAAGCATTTGGCTTTGGTATTAGCGAAGCTGAGGGAAAACCAGTTGTTCGCCAAGTTTAGTAAGTGCGAGTTCTGGCTCCGGGAGGTGCTTTCCTGGGCCATGTCATCAGTGGAGCAGGTTTAGCAGTGGGCCCTGCCAAGGTACGAGCCGTAAGGGAATGGCCGCCTTTGAAGTCGGCACTGGATGTGCGCGATTTATTAGGACTTGCTGGTTACTATCGCAAGTTGTCGAGGGATTCTCGAAGATCGCTCTTCCCCTCACCACCCTGACTAAGAAGGATGTTCCTTTTGTATGGGCACCCAAGTGCGAGGACGCGTTCCAGGAGCTGAAGGATCGCCTCACCTCATCCCCGATCCTTCCCTTCCATCTGGGAAGGAAGGATTCCAGACTTATACAGATGCATCATACCAAGGTATGGGAGCTGTGTTGATGTCGCACAGGCATGTGATTGTGTACGCCTCGAGACAGCTGAAGAAACATGAGGCGAATTACCCAGTGCTCGATTTGGAGCTGGGAGCAGTGGTCTTCGCCTTGAAGATCTGGAGGCATTATCTATATGGCATCCACTGCGAGATATTTTCAGATCATAAGAACCTCAAATATATACACACACAGAAGGATCTGAATCTGAGGCAGCGGCGGTGGATTGATTTTTTGTGCGATTATGAGTATACACTGAACTATCACCCAGGGAGGCAAACTCGATGGCCGATGCGTTAAGTCGAAGGGCACCCACATCCAGCTCGGAGTCCCGATTGATGGCCATGGAGTTAGCTAAGATGCTCGAGGAGATGCAGATTACGCTTGTATCTAGGGCCGATCTAGAGGCGTATGCAGGACAATATGGAGTACGTAGGCGGTGGTCGTGGGAAGACTGCCTCGGCCCAATAAGAGTCCAGATATCCCATCCCTTATAAATGTTATATTATGTCTATTTGTTAGTAGGGATTGGATTCTGTTCGTGGTTCTAATAACTTGTCCTTAGCACAGGAACAGGTGCGGGTGAGGGACAGCACCCAAGTGTGGAGGAAGCCACGGAGCAGGCTACATCAGGTACATATTTGTAAGCCGCATTCCTTTTGTTGTGCCCTATCTCATGATATATATATTGGCAATGAATCATTGATTGATAGGACTAAATGTGGCAGAGGTATTGCAACTATCCATACAGGTCTTGAGTTTGAGGTTTCTGTGATAATTAATCTTCCGTCATAATACTACGTCTTCCGCTAAGTGCTATAATGTGCACTCTGTGATAGTGTCTTCCGCTAGAATACTGTTTCCCTACTCTGTTGGTGTGTGGTGACTTTCGCTTAACACCACCCCTAGGCGTGACAACGGAGTGTTCAAGGAAGGGGGTTGGAGAAGCTAGTACCTCCACCCTTCGGGATCGCTTCGGCGTCGTGCTAAAAGGGTGGTGTGCGATAAGATCCCTCGGTCGGACCGCCGATTTGGGAGGGGGGTCTTACACTCTGCATCCTTCTGAATAGTTGACCAAAAATAGCCATGCCTCAATGCCCTTTTCTCCAGCATACAACTCCTCGAGTGACTGTCTCACTCATCAGAGTGTATCTCCTCTAAAACTCGAGGAATCTCAACATCCAAGAGGCACTAGGCCAAAGGACCCTAAATGGTCTTCCGAGACAAACCCCCATCATTGAATAGGTAGTATGATGATTTATATTGGAAGCGACGCTATCTCCTACTATTGTTGGGAGTTCTCCGGTGATGAGATAAGTAATGAATGGATCCATCCACGACGAATGTTGCTCAATGTCCATCAATTCCCCTTCTTTGATGGATGGTCTGAATAACTCGGTCAGGGTACCTCTCATACTCGAACCATATTTGGCCAACTGGTCCGCCACACTGTTCTTCTCCCTTGGTATAAGTTGTACGAAGAAGGATCAAAAGGTGACAATCAACCCCTTGACATTCATGAGAAAATTTTATAAAATGGGCTCCCTTGCCTCGAACTCCCCATGGATCTGGGATGCAATCATCAATGAATCCATATGAGCTCGGGTATCTTAAACTCTCAATTTATTAGTCAAGAATAGGCATGCAATGACCACCTCATACTCATCTTGATTATTGGTGATCGGGAAGAGGATCTCCACAACTTGTTTGATCCTTATCCCATGTGGACTCACCATGATAATCCCCACTATAATGGAATCCTGAAAGCGCACAGTGTAACCTCTGAGTATTCTCTAGAGGGGGGTGAATAGAGATTTAAAACTTTTACACTAACTAAGCACACACAATAAAAAATTCTAATAACTATGCAATCAGAAAACCAACACATAATAAAATAACCACAGAAATGCATAAATAATAAAAGGGACAGCACAGAAAAGCACAACACAGAAGAGACAAGTTTTATAGTGGTTCCCCAAAATGTGGGTACTCCACTCTTCTACCACCTTGGTAGGAATGCACTATCTACTGCGTGAGACTTTTGATAAGGAGACTCTCAAAATCACCCACTGAGTCTTTTGATAAGGAGACAATTAGAACCACTAACTGAGTCTTTTGATAAGAAGACTGTTAGAACCAACTACTGAGTCTTTTGATAAGGAGACTCTTAGAACCACTGAATCCTTTGGAGAGGGATTCTTAGGACTCTTTCACAATTACAGAATAAGACAGAAAAGAAAGAAGAAGTAGAAGTTGTAGTTTCTTCTGTTGGTGTTCTTCAGAATCTGTTTTGAATAAACCCTTGCTTGAGGTAGAAAAGAATGCAAGGGTTATGAGCTTGTGATCCTGATGATCTCTCTATACTCTTGTTGACTTCCAGATGTAAGTGAAGAAGAAGAAGCAGAGCCTTTGTATTTTTCCTGTACAGAGATATCTCCTTGTTCTATCTGAGAGAGAGATCTTGAGTAAGAAGAAGACTGAATGGCTTGATTGATTTGCTGTGTTATATTTCTTCCTTTGTATTCATATTCTCTGTCGAATAGTGTTTCTATTTGTTTCCTCTTCTGTTATGTACTTAGAAGGAATGTCCATTGGATAATAAATATTTCTTTCCCTTTCTTCACGACCCGTCAATCTGAATTTGAATAACTTCCAAGAATGTCTTTGTTATCTCTTTGGAGTACTCCATTCCATTCTTGGCAATAAACGAACCGTCAGAATTTGAATTACATCCTTGGATACCTTCTGAAAAAGCATCAGAAAAGGACAGCAGAAAATGTTCAATTTATGTCTGTATTCGACGTAGCGTTGAATTCTTTTTCCTTCTAATCGACGCACCTCTGAGTTCTAATAGAAGCTGCTTCGAATTCTTTCTCGGAATTGAATAAACTCAGATATCGACGTTGCATCGAATCCTTATCGACGTATCCGTCGAGTTGAAGACTTGGACTTTGAACTTCATCTTCTGCGTTGAATTCAAGTCAAAGTTGCGTCGACTTTTGATATTCCTCTGACAAGCTCTGTCTTCTGCGTCGAGTATATCTCGATGTTGCGTCAACTTCAACTATGCTTCGACTTCAGTCTGAGTTACTTCTACTTGTATTTGAAGTTGCTTCGACTTTTAGTCAAAATTGCGTCGACTTCTATTCGACGCAAGTTTAACTCAACTGAATTTTGTGCTTAATTTGGACAGGTCTTGACATTGTAGTGTGAGTGTGATATCCTAGGAAATCTAATGACCAAATTACCCTTTCTATACAACATGGGTAATACATCCTAAATTATGAAATCACTTGTAGATCATTTGTAAGATAAATCAAAAAGGTGTTTTCCCAACAAATCCTTTCCAGAAGTTCCATCAACGAACATCTACTAGGGGACAAACTCCTTTGACTTCTCCTCGATATCTCCTTCCGAGGAGAAGCTGCCAAAAAAATCCGCAACAACCTGCTTCTTGATCGTCATTCGAGGTATATATGTTATATCAAACTCGCTAAGCTCGACTGACCATTTAGCGAGATGACCTGAATGCTCCACTTTTTCCAAAATACTTCTCATGGGGCGATCCATCACAAATCTGATGGTGTGTGCATAAAAGTATGACCTTTGTCTCCTTGCTAAAATAATTAAAGTGAAAGCTAGCTTCTCCGAGATCGAATAACGTATATTCGCTTTCTGAAGGACCCTACTCGCATAGTAGATCGGTAATTCACCCTTCACTTCCTCTTTAACTAAGACTGAGATAACTGCCTCAACTCTGACTCCCAAGTAGAGGAATAGGTCCTCTTCTTTTTGAGGTCCTTGAAGTAGCGGGGCTTGCAACAACCCCTGCTTAAGGTTTGGAAGGCTAACTCATTTGACGGTCCACTCAAAACTCTAATTGTTACAGAGGATTCTGAAGAAGGGCATCACTTCTTGCCGACTTGCACACGAATTGACTCAAATCGTTGAGCCTCCCAGTCAGCCAATGTAATTTTTTGGTGTCCTTGGAGGAGGTCATCTCCATAATAGCCTTCACCTTGTCGGGATTCAGCTCCACTCCTGCAGGAGTGAGGAGGTGTCCCAAAAATTTTCCCATGCTAGCTCTGAAGATGCACTTAGCAGATTTAAGCCTCATTTTGTACTTTCGCAGTGTTGCGAAGGTTTCCACAAAGTACTTCAAATGCTCCAGGACACTCTTGATCATGAGAACGTCCATATAGAACACCAAATTTCACCCTTTCTGGTCTTTAAAAACCCAATCCATTATCCTCTAATAGGTCGCCCCGCATTCCTAAAACCAAATGACATCATCTTGTAGCAATAACACCCGTCGTTGGTTATGTAGGAGACATACTTGACGTCGAGGGATGCATCCAGATCTGATGATATCCTAAAAGTGCATTAAGAAAACTCATCACACAAAAACCTACGGTTGAATCAACCAGCGCGTTGATTCGTGATAGATGAAAATAATTCTTAGGGCATGCTTTATTTAGTAAAGAAAAATAAAAGCATATGCACCACCTCCCTCCCACTTTCATGGTCATTATAATATTGGAGACTCTGTCGGGATACTGGATCTCAGATACAAAGCCTGCATCTATCAGCTTATGCACCTCCTCACGGATAGGATGGACTAAGGTAGTCGTCATCGCCCTCTTCTTCTGCCTGATGGGCAGACCTCGGGGGTCAAGATTTAGGTGATGACAAGCTACGTCTGTATCTATGCACAACATGCCTGCAGTGCTCCATGCGAAGATGTCGATATTGGTCTGAAGGCATGCCACGAGCTCTTCCTTGTCTTTCCTCTTCAGCTCTCCGCCGACTCTAATGCTTCCGGACCTCCCACCCATAATCACAACCTCCACCTCCTCCGCTCCCCTAGCCACTTCCACGCGATCCATTCCTTCGAGTACTCTATCAACTTCTTCAGCATTCCCCTTCCAGACGATGGTGTTAACAGAGTTCAAGTAGCACTCGCTGGCTACCTTGGGAATGATCTTAATACAGATCTATAATCCTCCTAATTTTACTTCAGGCACTTATGAAATTAAAAGGGTACATACTGAAAAGTTCTAATGAGCGGCCTCCAAAGGATTGCATTATAACTGCTCAAAACGTCAATAATGACGAACTGACAGTTCTTGGAGATTCCCCCGAAGGTCACCAACAACTCTACTCCTCCTTACACTTCCTTCCTCTCTCTTGAGAAGTCGAATAACGTGTTGGAACATGAGTTCTGCATCTATTGGTTTGAGAATAACAAATCAGAATTTGTATTTGATCTACCTTGCTTGTGTTTATAGTGTACAAGATGTATATGCACTATATAGAAAAGTGTAGGGGAATTCGATCAGGACGATAAACTGGATACGTTGACTGAATTGGCTACTACCGCATGACGCTAGGTACTACCGACGACGGTAACTCTCTTTCCAAAAGGACAGCTGATAAGGGGCATTTCAAAATGGACTTTGCGGTAACACAAATCTTATTATGTAAAGCATTATCACGCTGCAATAATCTTATCGCGTAGCGATAAACTTTAAGGAACCGGGAAATCAAGCATGATTGAGGATTCAAATGAAGCAGGAGATCGCATTTTGGCGTGATGAAATATTATGCTACCGCGGGGCAGTAACACTTATAGCGTTGCGATAAATGTTGCCTAAGATATGACACCAGGCTTCCATTTCAGGCTGTCTTGAGTGAGAAATTCATTCCAAAAGGATGCCATCATGCGGTAGGTACTACCACAGAGGATAGTCGACAGAGCCCTATTTAAAGAGCACTTTGTTCCATCTTGCATGCGCAAAATGAAATATTAAAAGGGAACCTTCGTGCCAGACGTCCTGAGGAGTGCCCAGAGAGGAGTTTGAAGGCGGTCAAGATCAAAGAATAATCCACATGAAGAACGAATGCTTCTACGAGGATGATCTCGTGTGTTCCTTCATCCACGCCTTCAAAGCTTCTTTAGGGAGTGCTTTTGGTTTTGATTACGTTTTTGTTGAGCATAGAAAAATTCACCATTGTGTTGGCGACTAGGTCTGTGGGCTTAGAGGAAAATTTGCCTCTTATGTTAGGCAACTATGTTAGAAGTTCTATTATCAACTTGAAAGATCTATTATCAGCTAGAAGGTTTCAAATGTCGTCTAGACAGGTCTCATATCATCGAGACAGTTCAAATTTTTAGATATTCAAATCTCTGCCGCCGCTGATTGCGTCAATCAGAAGAGACCTTTAAGGAAGTAAATTTCTAACATTAAAATTTTTGAATCACTCTTACGACTTTCAATCCTATATATACTAATGAGATGTGCACGACAAACCCTAATTAATTAATCGTGCCATTCTTTCAAAACCCTAAACGAGCCGACAGTCAATTTTCTAAGTCCAGAGAACCATAATTCTGAAGGAGCACTATTAATGGTGTGCACGTAATATTCATATGCATGTAACATTGCTCTTTTCAAATCTTTCCGCTAAAGAGAAGTGTTTGTGTGCCCATATAAATGTTGACTCAAAATAAATATACTGGTGCACATAATATTCGTGTGTACATAGCCAAAAGAGGTGTGCACGTATTATTAGTCTAAATAAATTGGAGCATTTTTTTAACACGCATGTGTTGAGGGAATGAAACCAACTTTAGACCCCATTCGAATAAGCTTTCTTAGTGCGGTGGCAGACTCATCGAGGGCAAGAATATTTCCAGCCACGGAGATTTTCCTGCCACTGAATGGAAAAAATTCAATCCGAGCTTCATTTCCAAATCTACGTCCACGATCGCCGCAATGTGGACATGTGGCAAAAAAAAAGATAACAAGAAAGGCTTAAGTGCATGTGAAATTACTAGTAATCTATCAAGCGTCTCCAAGGAGATCACTCATAATCTCCACGAAGATCGCGCGTGATTTCGCGTGCAGTTAAATCTTCCACTTTTTATTCCGCCATGTGTCAGCATCTAGGGGCATGTCATCAATCTATTAACCAAGTTGTAGAATAGTACAAAATTATTTAAAAAGCTTAATTGAATAGGGGGGCATTACTGTTCAGCTAACATGTCCTGCTCATTAAATATGGGAATTGTTATAAGCACATCAGTTTTGGCTATTCGCACGCCAATTTCTATGAGTTATTACGCGCCTTTTGATAATACGCCTTGTACATGCATTTTCAGGAAAAGTGTTCAACACAAATTGTAGATCGCATCGAGATGTACAACTTTCGTCCTGAACATTTTTCCTAAAATTGCACGCACAAGACGTATTGTCGCCCTGATCGTAACTATAACGAATTTTTGAAAATACGTCTTGTACATGCATTTTTAGGAAAAGTGTTCAACACGAAAGTTGTAGATCTCGACGAGATCTACAATTTTTATGTTGAACACTTTTCCTAAAAATGCATGTACAAGACGTGTTTTCAAAAGGCGTGTAATAACTCATAGAAATTGGTGTGCAAATAGCCAAAACTGGTGTGCCTATAACAATTGCCTTAAATATAAGTGTAGAAAAGGGTAAAACAATTCCTAATAAATACGGGAGAGGAGACACAAATGATAAGGAAAATGTCAAAACCAGTCCAAAATCTATGGCTCTCAAAACAAATGAGAATGAATGAAAGGGAGGAAGCAGATTTATGCATTAAGGGCATCATAGTCATCGAATCTCTCATTGTACTCCATCACCTTCCTCTTGATCTTCGACGAATCAACCCATGTGATGAAGTCTTCCATATTTCGTGTTACAAGGAATGCTGGATCTGTGATTGTGTCGGGGCCGACTCGTACGTGGCCTTGCTCGATGTATGTCACGGCCTCCTTCAGATACTCTGCAAACTTATTGTATACGAGAACCGTTGCCAGCCGGCGCCTATATAAAAAATTTAAAAAGAAAGGCAACTTTATGAAGCAAATGAAAGTAATCATCATCTTATAATATATTTCATTATCGTTGGACAAAAGAAACCATAGTCAAAGGGGTTAAATCAAGAAAACATCAAAACCCATGAATGTTCATTTGAGGCCAAAGGTTGATGATAGGACAAGTTATAAGTAAAACTTTCCAATTCGGCAGTTCGATCTATGATTTCTTATTCATGGACGTTGATAAGATCTTTCCATTTAGCAACACCTTAGGATGGCATAGCCTTCACGTGAACGGCGAGGTTCAAACGAGGAAAGGCTTGCGGTGGATACCTAGGCACCCAGAGACGAGGAAGGGCGTAGTAAGCAACGAAATGCTTCGGGGAAGTTCAAAAGAATTTTTAAAAATGAAACTAGGCTAAAGGATTAATGCTAGCTAAAGTTAGATGAAGCCTGGCCATAGTATATCTCAATCAAGGCTCGACAGAAGAGAATGAAAAATGATTATTCATAAACCAGGCCCCAAGAAGTTAGGGGAAAGGAGGCTTGATGATGATCATGCAAGCCTGGCCATAGTAAAAAGAAAGGTATATTGAGTCGGGTGCAAATAACAACTTTAGCTATCTGTTATCACTCTGTTAAATATCCTCCAACATGTCTGTCAGCATGTCATTTTTGAGAGCAAAACAATATTTTTTTTCTAAGAAAATAGATTATGTTCTTTTATAAAATATAGGCTAACATATCTGATTTTTTCTGATATATTGGCTGACACGAGTTTTAAATATATCGTATGTTTTTTACTTTATATTGTGAGCAATATATGTTTTATTTATATGTATTATATTATAGGGGCATTTACCGGGACCTCCCCTCTATGTTTACAAAATTACAGATTGCACCCCTCTTATTATTGAAATTACAAAAACCTACCCCTCAATGTTACAAAACATAACATTTACCTCCCCTGAAGTTCACATTTCATAACATTCATGCACAAATAATACCCCCTTCGGAGTACATCTTCAGGGGGGTATCTTGTGCATGGATGTTATGAAATATGAACTTCAGGGGAGGTAAATGTTATGTTTTATAACATTCAGGGGAGGTTTTTGTAATTTCAATAAGAAGAAGGGTGCAATCTGTAATTATGCTATCTTCTAGGGGAAGTTTTGGTAATTATTCGTTATATTATATATATGCTTAAATTGATATGACAACTTTAGCTAGCCTGTTATAATCTCAGCATCCATATGACCAAGTGCTTTAAATGTAGATGACATCCTTCTCCAGAGTTAGGCAACTAATCTAAGGAAAACATGTGACAGGAATATAAGTTATCCATCTTTTTTAATGCGATAGAAAGACAAACAGAATCTGTGGAATTTTAGGGGCACCTATGAAAAAGCATTGCAGGCGAGAAAGAATTATCAAAATAAGTATGGGCATTTAAAACGAAAAACAAATGGAAACCAAATGAAGAAACCGGAAAATATCTAAGCTGCAAGGTAAACAAATGATCCCTGCAAGTTGGCACGAAAGGTGATGGGTTAGATCTAACCTAGAACCGCTACACGAGGAATGTCAACGGCTTCCAAACTTGAAATGTTGACTAAAGATTAGATACTATACCTTCTTGAACGTAACATCACAAAAGGAAAACCATACAGATTTAACTATGATGCAAAACAGTAGTCATAAACAGATTATATCACATTTCATTTTGCCGCTTTCGACTTTTCCTTTTCTAAATGGAGGCAGCAGTAGGCTCACCCAGAGCGTAGAAAATGAGATGACACACGGGGACTTGGGCCCGGCAAGTGTACTCGAGGTATCCATGGCGGAGCACAGAGGAATGATATTTACTTATGATGGGATCCCACATGTATCTTTATTTATGCATCACTTATTTTGGCAAAACTTTTAGGTCTTGAGTATGGGACTACGCCTAGGTTGATATTTGAACCTTCCATGACTACTTTGGAAGACCAGAGAAAAAGAGCTAGGGACTACGGTTGGAGTTCTTCAGGATAACTTGTGTATCCTCCTCCCACTCCATAACTCTTCCCCGGAATCTTAAGGGCCTATAATTGGCCTGCCCTCCCCCTTACCATCTCGATGTTACTTGAGCAATCAGAAAACAAGCACCTAAGCCATTGTCGTCCTCTGCAACCCTGGCAACCTCGCAGCTTCATCTCACACAGCTTTCATCTCAATCTAATGTCTTCCAAAGTGTCGTCCAACTAAGTATTCCGGACCTCAACATCCTGCTGCTCATGGTGTTTCACGATCAGTATTGGAAATGAACCGAGAAGTGGTGGAACGTGCGGAACCACATATTGGATTACTCCAGTGTGGCACGAAGCCGCTAACGCTGAGTAGCAAAAGACCTTCAGGATGTACACCACCACCTAATGGAAGGACACGCGGGGTGGTCCGCAACCGGTCGTATATACACCTCGACGTAGCGAAAGATCAATCTTTCTCTAACGCTAAGTTAAAGCTGGAAAGGATGTTTCAATTTATGGCCCCTGGGCAATGGACCTGGCGAAATTGGAAGCAGGAACAAAAATGCGTAGCCAGATAATTTCACAGATCACCATTCTCATTATCTAAATTATTTCTTCTTGCTCAACGCTCTGCGCCTTCGCGCGCGGTAGTTTCTATCTCACCGCAGTCCAGATCCTCGAATCTACCACGGCCACCATCTTTTGCTTCTTTTCGTTCCCCCGGAAAGTGGATCAAAGAAAGGTAGCTTGCTCCAAAGCCAAGTGCTTGCTTATGCTTTCTGTAGTGGTCGGCCTTCCTACCTTCATGCCTCCTTGGTGGAAGAGCCAAGCCTGTGCAGGAAGCAAACAAAGGAAGGACGTTTTCTTCTCTGCCATGTCCGCCAAGGGAGAGACTGCATTCCTTTCCTTCGGTAGCTCTTTCATCTTGACTTGTAAGGCCACCCTTTTATTCTGGGAAGAGCAGAAACAAAACTCAATCTCTTGCCTGGGCCAGCAATACCATCTCTATTACTATATTAGTTCGAACTTGCCTGGGGATTGGACATAGAAGAGTAGGAAGCCCTTCAATAGCAGAACCCGTGTGAGTTAGAGGGGATTGAATCATTAATTCATCAGAAACGTCTTCTTCCGCTTCAGTGATCCATTTCATGTCAACTCTAATTAGTTATCAAAAAGCCTACTTTACATTAACAAAGGGAACCATTGTTTCCCAGGAACCTTGCAACCTTGCGGTTCATTACAATTACACCAAATGCTGACGGTGACGAAGCGACTTTCGGTGTGCGTGGAGGCAACGAGTTCATCTCCGAATCTAGAGTCGTTTGACCTTCCAACCCAATCTGATATTCTAGTACTGGTGTAGACAGAAATTCCGTTATGTTCCAATTCTGAACGGTAGTAAATACCGGGACTTTGCAATATTTGGCACAATTCGGTATGGTATATTCCATTAACTATAGAGCTTTTTAGTCCCAAAGTGCGCTCTTCGACTCTCCAGCCCTTGACTTTCTAGAACTGGCGACATTTTTTCTCATACCTTTTCTAAGGAAGGAAATAGACCATATACGACTTGCAAGACATCACACTCAAAACGGTACGTTCCAGCCAAGCGAATAGGTTCTTAGCCGGATGGTGAGGTCAGGATATTATCACCAAAAGATTCAATCGAATCCTAATTATGAAAGATGCATCTCAGAGATTTTGGTTTGGGAAGTGACATTGAGACTGGGCGCGCGCGATACGTCATACAAAAAGAAAGGTGCGGAGCAAGAGGCGTGTAGCGAAGTGCTCATATTGAATAAGCCAATGACGATCGAAGGGGAATATTTGATGTTGGGATCTTCTTCGTTGTTCACACGTCTTGGCAAAGAAGCTGTGACTGGTGCGCTTTTTCCTGCTTTCCGTTCTTTCTTATCCCCGGGTAGGCGAGAGATTCTGTTGAAGAAATAACCGATGTTTTTTCTGCTAATAACTGCAGTTGGTGCTTCAGTAGGCGCATTCTATTCTCTTTCAGAAAAAATTTCTAGTCAGGGGTGAACAAGGCTCCCCTCTTTTCTCAAGCTTGATTCACAATAGTTATCAAGTCAAGCAGGAGAGTCCGTCTTTCTTTGTGAAATGGCCGAATTAGCGCCACACCCATAGAATAGAAGGCCACATTCGGCTCAAGAGAAGGGAAGGAAAGATCAGAGTCGCCATAAGCAAAGGACAAGAACGAGCGGAAGGGCTCTCTTATGTTCCTCCCGAGTTTTTCCGTATGTTAATGCGGTATCGAAATCGATCGATTTCGGAAGGAGGGTTGAAGAAAACAGTAGTTTTGCTCTACCCGCTCTCTCGAGATCACGAATTCCTCTCGCCGAGAAGCCTCTTACCCGAATGTTAGCTACTCATTTTCCTCTTTAAAAAAGAGGGGTAGTTTGGGGCTGTAACGTCCACATCCCATTTCTCGCCTAGCGATTGCGGGTCTCCCCAACTGGGGGCTTCCCAACAACCACAAAAAGCACCTGATGAAGGAATGGCCGACGGAGCGGTGACTTCTTACTCGGATTCATGCCTTTTCTCATTTCCTAGTCTCATATGGCCGGGAAAAAGCGCATCTAGTGAATCAGCTGTGGGAATAAACATTTCTCAATTTATTTCGAGACTTTGGGAATAAAATCATTATCCATTCTTCTTGAGCTTTAGAGGATTTGTTCTAAAGAAAAGCGGATCAGAAGTGATTAGACGCTCACAGTTAGAAGCCGACAACAATGTTGGTTTGTTGATGAAGATGGACATAATCTGATGCTAAATGAAAGAGTCCGCATTCGCCCCACTTGGTTTAGTTGGCCTATACTCTTCGCTATAGCAAAATTTGTCCATTGCTAGTCTTTTCTCCGAATCTCAGTATACGGTTGAATCAATATCCATAGAATAGGCATCGATTGCAGTGATTGAGAATCATAGAAAGTCACCCTTTCTAGAGACGCTACGCGCCTATTCGCTTTCATGATTCGGAATTCCTACTCAAACTATATCGCTCTTTATGTGCGCGACTCTTTATACACAACTGAAAAACTGTACTGTAGCTCGCATTCTCACTCGTGACAGGAAGGGAGTAGCTCTACCGGAATGCAACTAGGAAAAAGAGAGAAAAAAGTTCGAGTGATTCATTGAAGACCTTTGTCAGTCTTCGGCTTCTTTCATCGCAACTAACTGAATTCTCTTCTTTTTTAGCTATTTAGCTTTTCGAGGATGGCGCAAGGTCTCCTGTGAACTAGGCCTGCAATTGGGCGGTACAGCCCAGTGAGCACTCCAAAGACCTGAAATCGACGTCTTCGGAGTTTGCCGAGGATGGAAAGCTTTCATTGAAGGAGGGTCCAGGTTGAGAATCCTCGTTGGGATGAGGAAGATGCAGAGAAGTCCAGCGAGAGAGTTGAAAACCTAATGAAGCGAGATTCCTCGCTCCTGATACCCATAGTAAGCCGATAGAAACGGCTCAAACATGCACTTTTTATGTCTGAAATAGAGCCTTAGTACACCTCAGAAGGCTATCGAAAGGAACAATTCAAACAATGTTCATTGTACGAGCCAGGTTCCCTCTTCATCCAATCGGGATCCCTATACATCGGTCCGGGCACGCTATTTTAGTTACCCATGTGCAAGCCCCTCATCTACACCATGATCAAAGCACGCTTGGGCACCATCGAGAAATCGAACGCCGCTTGTGCCCTTTGGATGGAATCATGACAAGCTCTTGGCAGTTATGCACGTCATCATGCTCGGGATCCAGAACAATATTGATTCAGTTCACTCTAATTCAACTCTCGGTTCTTGGTTGTCCACCCCCAAACTATCCATCGTCTTTCAGATGGACTCCAATGACGAGCTCTTGGAATCAATGCACAGCATAATGCTTAGGATCTAAAACAACATCAATTCATGTTGCCCTAACTGAGCTCCCACTTCTCGTAGCCTGCCTCCAAACCATCCTCCTTCGTTAACTCGGTCAAGACATTTTCAGTGGATCCCGTATCTAATGAAGTCCGTGTTGTGTGCTCCAGATTGTGACAGTGTATTAGGGAGTGTGAGGGCGAAGCCTTCCAGGGATTTGAGCTCCCCTTTCTAGATTCTGGTGGAGCAATGGCTGCGAAGGAGATGAACAGAGAATGGAAGGGAGGAAGGCGCGCGGAATTTCCATGAGCAGCGGCGAGGACCGTAAGTTGCGGCTTCCATGCGCGTATTAGGGCGACAGGAAAGTTCGAAGGGGGGAGAGGAGAGAGAGAGATCGGAAAAGAAGAGAGAGAGAGAGCCTTTGAGATAATAATATTTTAGATGCCTTCAAACATGGGACCACGTCCAACTAAATAGGTCCAAGCCCCTCACTTGGTCCATAAAACAAACAAGTCCCAAAACATAAAAGCAAAGTACACGACATAACAACAAGGCACGATGTGATAATAAAATAAAAGACACGATGCAATAAGAGACTATCCAACGACGATAGGTGCGCCCCCAATGTGGATCCACGACGTCCATACATCTCCTTCCCCGTCGAAGTGCAGCTTGTCCTCAAGCTAAGGTGGAAAACAAACCAAGGGTTCCGGTGGGGGGAGCCCACAAATGGCTTCAGCTGGGAGACATGGAAGACATCGTGTATGCGGGTCCCCGACGACAGTTAGAGCTGGTATGCCACCTCGCCGATGCGCTGAAGGATTGGGAACTGCCCGTAGAACTTGGGGCCCAATTTGTTGGAGGAGGGGGCGGACGCCGAGGACAGTAAGGCCGGCGTTTCAGCCAAACCAAATCCCGAATGGCAAAAGAAAGTTCATAATGGCCTCTATTGAAAGCAACTTCCATGCGTAGCTGCGCATGAAGTAGTCACTCCCTTGCAGTGGAGAGGATCTGTTCATGGTCAAGAAGCTCCCAGTCGACGGACCAAGTATGACAGTACCCCCACTGTATGGTAGGAGGCGTGGAGGATCTCGTCCATAAATCAAGCAGAAGCAGGTCGTCTAGAGCGTGGTGTGGTACGAAGTGTTGTAACAATACTCAACCCAAGGAAGCCATATGTCCTTGGGGCGATCCCACCGTGATGCAGCGCAGATACATCTCCACGGTGCGGTTGACCACCTCGGTCTACCCATCCGACCGTGGATGGTAGACAGCAGAGAAGGACAACTTCGTGTCGCTGAGAGTGAATAACTCATTCCAGAATCAACTAGTAAAGACCTTGTCACGGTCAGTTACGATGCTCTTCGACATCCCAAGGAGGCGGAAAACGTCGTCGAAAAAGATACGCGTCACAATCTCAGCAACAAGGGGATGGGCCAAGGCAATGAAACGTGCCCCTTTGGAGAAGCGGTCGACGAAAACCATGAGGGCAGTCTTCCCTCTGGAAGAGGGCAGCCCCTCTACAAAGTTCATGGACACGTCCGCCCATATCTGTGTAGGTACTAGCAGTGGTTATAAGAGTCCGGCCGGCAGAAGATGGGATGTCTTGTTCGTCTGGCAGACGGAACAAGCAGCTATGAACTCTTGCACACAACGGCGGAGGCACTTCCAAAAGAACTCTGTGCGAATGCGCTGAAGCGTCCGATAAACTCCCTTGTGTCTCCTACCATGCGTGCCCTCCAGGATGGAGTGAACGAGAGGATAAGTGGTCTCTAGGTATAAGCGCCCTTGTAGTAGATGAGCCCCCCCCCCCCCCCCCTTCTTGCGGTCCAGCATGGCGGTGTGAGGCCCTCCTCGATGCGGCGGCGAAGCTCCGACGCAACTGAAGAGGATTGGATCTCATGGCGCAGAGCAGTGAGGCAGTGGGCACGAAAATAGTGACGAGACCCCCCCCCCCTAGTGTGCTCACGGCGGGATAGAGCGCCAACCGTCCTATTCAAGCCCCCCACCTTGTATTCCACCCGGAAGTCAAATCCAAGGAGCTTGTTGACGCAACGATGTTGCAGTACAATGGTGAGGCGCTGCTCCATAAGGTATTTCAAACTGAAGAGATCGGTTCGACAGTATCAAGCATGGCAGTACCCCTGTTGTACGGTATGAGGCGTGGAGGATCCCGTTCGTAAATCAAGCGGAAGGGGGTCGTCTTGAGCGCAGTGTGGTATGAAGTGTTGTAGCAATACTCAACCCAAGGATGCCATCTAACCCAGTCCTTGGGGCGATCCCTCGTGATACAGCGCAGATATATCTCCACGGTGCGATTGACCACCTCAGTCTGCTCGTCTGACTGTGGATGGTAGGCAGTCGAGAAGGCCAACTTGGTGCCACTGAAAGTGAATAACTCCTTCCAGAATCAACTAGTAAAGACCTTGTCACAGTCAGATACGATGCTCTCCGTCATCCCATGGAGGCAGAAAACGTCGTTGAAAAAGATCAAGGTTGTCAGGATCGCGATCCGGATCGTAGGATCGCACGATTCTACGATCCAGATTACACAATTCGATCCGGATCTTAAGCCGGATCGAAATCTGGGCGCGTCCACGTGGGATCGCGATCCGGATCGTGGAATCGTTAGGATCCCGTCTCCGTCGCTCCCGTCGCTCCCTGGATCGCAGACTCACAGGTCTTCTTCTTCTTCTTCTAAATCTGGGTGATTTCAGCCCAGAAATCATCCAGATTTCTGGATGATTTCAGCCCAGAAATCATCCAGATTTCTGGATGATCTCTGGACAGAAATCATCCAGATTTCTGGATGATTTCAGCCCAGAAATCATCCAGATTTCAGCAAGAAGGCATTTTATATTTTTATATGAGGCAGCCATGGATTTGTAGGCATAGTCATTTTATATTGTCACAATCATAGACTCCCATTTCACAATTTGTTTTTGTTACATTTTTTGTGAAATTTTTGTAACTTCTAGATGTCTGCTTCGGGTTCGGGACCTTCGGGTACAAATCCCATTGGAAAGAAGTCCCGAAAGAATTCTTCGGGTTCTAGAAGTGATCCGGGTTGACAAGTTCAAGCTTATTAAGCTTTCAAGGACATCCGAATCAAAATTCTTAACGGTAAAAATTAAACTCAAGTGATTAATTTTCATTTTTTTCGTGTTTGATCAAATTTCCACATTCAACATATGAAAATGATTAATTTTATATTTTTTGAATTGATTGTTTGTATAATTGGATGATACCAAATTCAATTTCATATTTTAAGTCTTACTTTAGGAATGTAGTAGGATCTTACGATCCTCGATCCGATCCTACGATCCAACCCCCGCAACGATCCCACCTAGGATCTCGATCCTGACAACCTTGAAAAAGATACGCGACACAATCTCAGCAACAAGGGGGCGGGCTAAGGCAACGAAAGGTGCCCCATTGGAGAAGCGGTCGACGAAGACCATGATGACAGTCTTCCATCTAGAAGCGGGCAGCCCTTCTACAAAGTTCATGGACATGTTCGCCCATATATGTGTCGGTGCTGGCAGTGATTGTAAGAGTCTGGCCGGCAGGAGATGGGATGTCTTGTTCGTCTGGCAGACGGGAACAAGCAGCTATGAACTCCTGCACATTTCGGCGGAGGCCCTTCAAAAAGAACTCTGCGCGAATGCGCTGAAGCATCATGTGGACTCCCTCATGTCCCCATGTGTGCCCTCCAGGATGGTCTAAACGAGAGGATAAGTGTTCTCTAGGTATAAGCGCCCCTTGTTGTAGATAAGGCCCCCCTTGCGGTCTAGCACGGAGGTGTGAGGCCCTCCTTGATGCGGCGGTGGAGCTCTGGCGCAACTGGAGAGGACTGGATCTCGTGGAGCAGAGCAGTGAGTGCAGCAGTGTGCACGAAAATAGCAAAGAGAGCCCCCTTCGTAGTGTGCTCGCGGCGGGATAGAGCGCCAGCCGCCCTATTCAAGGCCCCCGCCTTGTATTCCACCCGGAAGTCAAATCCAAGGAGTTTGCTGACCCAGCGTTGCTGCGGCACAGTGGTGAGGTGCTACTCCATAAGGTACTTCAAACTGAAGTGATCGGTGCAAATCAAAAAGGTGCGGCCCCACAAATAAGGTAGTCAGTGTTGTACGACCTTAGCTAGCCCGATCAATTCCTGCTTATAAGCCGATAGCTTCTGATGATGGAGGGCAGTCATGGGGCTAAAGTATGCAATATGGTGTCCCTCCTGGTGTAGATAGCCCCGCATCCTTGGCTGGAGACGTTGCACTCGACGTGAAACTCCTGGGAGAAATCTGGCAGACGTAGGATGGGGGCGGACATCAAGGCCTACTGGAGTGCCTGGAAGGCCTTCACTCCACACGAAGGCATTCTTCCACAAAAAGACCACCAGAGGCTCCACTGGATGAAGCGGGGGTAATACCCGGTCAGCCCAAGAAATTCGCGGAGGTCACGCGGTGTTTGAGGGGTGGGCCATGCAGCCGCGCCCTGAATCTTCTCCTGATCTGCTGATACTCCTTTGTCGTGCACGACATGTGCCAAGAAAGCGACGCACCCCTGGCAGAAGGAGCACTTTCGAGGCTTTGAGAACGAGGCGATGGTGGCAGATCAGCTAAAGGACAATTAAAGCACAAGTTGTTTGTGGAGCTGGTGTGATCCAGGCCACCCCTACTCTTCAACTTGATGACACTCTCTACGTTCCTAATTTTCCATGCAACTTATTATCGGTGCATGCTCTCACGCGACAACTACATTGCTTTATTACATTTACATCTACTACTTGTTATTTTCAGGATCTTCGCTCCAACAAGACGATTGCTACTGGGACTGAATGTGGGGGCCTCTGCTTTCTCGACACTGTGTCTTCTCTCTCTGCCTCTACCACCTCTGAGTCCCTCCGACAATGGCATCTTCGCCTTGCTCATCCTCCCCTTCGCTTGCTACACCAGCTCATGCCATCTCTCACGAAGGACGTCTCTTCTCTGGACTATAAGGCTTGTCAGTTTGGCAAACATCACCGCTCTTCCTATCCAGCCAAGCTCTGTCGTAGCTCGGTACGTCCGTTCGATCTTGTTCACTCGGATGTTTGGGGTCTGTGCCCTACCAAGACTATTGGAAAGGGTAGTCAATATTTTGTAACTTTAATTGATGACTTCTCTAGATGTACTTGGGTGTATCTTCTTAAAAAGCGCTCTGAATTTTTCTCTGTATTCACTACTTTCTATAATGAAATTTGCACCCAGTTTGGTGTTTCCTTAAAAGTTGTTCGCACTGATAATGCTAAAGAATATGTTAGTCGGCACATTCTAATTTTTGCATGCATAATGTTATTATACATCAAACCAGCTATGCTTATACATCTCAACAAAATGGTGTGGCCGAACGAAAGAATCGAAATCTCCTTGATGTTGTGCGCACTCTTCTCCACCAAATGAATGTTCATTGTTCCTATTGGGGTCATGCTATCCTCATATCATGTTACCTTATCAATCGTTTCCCTTGTACCATTTTTCATGGACATACCTCATTTTCCATTCTATATCCTGGTGCTGCCTCATTCTCCCTCACTCCACGGGTGTGCGGATGTATTACTTTCGTTCACACTCCTTCACCTGGTCGCGACAAACTTTCATCTAGCATCATTAAGTGCATCTTCGTTGGCTACTCTCCCACTCAAAAGAGGTATCGTTGTTAGGACCACCATTCTCAAAAGCAGTATGTCTCGGCCGATGTCACCTTCTTTGAGTTCACACCTTATTTCACTACCAACACTTTGGATTCCCCTCTCACGGATCCTCCTCCGTCTCCTTCCTCTCTCCCCATTTTGCATGCTCCTTCGCCAAATATTCCCGTTACATCTCTTTCGCTCCTATCAACACGTGTTCCTTCTTCAAGTCTTCTCTCACATTCCGCTACGCTGGGGCTCCCACTACCAGTTCTCAGACAAACTCTCTCTTCTTCGGAAGGATCTGATAACGATGACGTCTCGGACCTTGATCCCCATATTGCTCTCCGCAAAAGGGTTTGGACATGTACTCAGCATTCCATTAATGATGTTGTGTCGTATGCATAACTTAGCACTTCTTGCAGGAACTTTGCTCTTACTATCTCGGTTATTGTCCCCTCAGTCACTTATCATGAAGCTCCTGTCTTACCTCATTGGAAAGTTGTCATGGATGAGGAAATTCCCACCTTGACAGCTAGGGGTACTTGGACTCGTCCCTACCCCTCCTGATGCGGATGTTATTGGGTGTCATTCGTCATCAAGTATAATTCTGACGGCACCGTGGATCGCTACAAGGTCGTCTGGTGCCAAAGGATTCACCCAAACCTATGGTGTTGATTTCTTCAACACTTTCTCTCATATTGCTCGCATCAGCACTATCCGGGTACTTTCCGGCATGGGTGTCAACAAGGACTGGCAGATGTATCAACTGAATGTTAAGAACGCCTTCCTCTATAGTGATCTACAGGAAGAAATGTAAATGGAGAAACCTCCTGGGTATGTTGCTCAGGGGGAGTCTTAGGCATGCAAGTTGCGGAAAGCTATCTATGGCCTCAAACAAATTCCTCGTGCCAAGTTTGACAAATTTAGTGTGGTCATCTCCACCATTGGTTTCTCCAGAAGCTCTGTCGATCACTCTCTTTTTATACGGAAGACCACTGATGGACTAGTTGTTCTTGCGGTGTACGTTGATAACATCCTTCTCACTAGAGACGATTCGTAGGGCATAACAATGATTAAGAAACATCTTGACAACTTTATAACCAAGAATATGTGGTCTCTCAAATACTACTTAGGCATTGAAATTGCAAGGAAATGCAACTCGGTTGTTTTATCCCAACAGAAGTATGTGATCGACCTTCTCAATGAAACTTGTCTCCTTGGTGCAAAACCTGGTAGGTGTTTAATGGCTATAGACGAGGATAAACTTTAGAGTGAGATGTCTCCTAGTCTTCCAGATGCTACTAAATATAGATGATTGGTTGATAAACTCATTTACCTTACTGTGACAAGACCTAACATTTGTTATACTGTTGGAAAGGTCAGTCAGTTCATGCAAGCTCCCAGAGAATGTCATCCAAAGACATCTTTGAAAATATTGGAATATATTAAAGGGGCTTCGGGGATAGGCCTTGATGGGGATCTCGACACATATCGACCTACACAATGATCGGAGCCGTCCATTTTATGTGGATCGATGATCCAAGAATTTTAGTTATTTTTTGTATTTTTGTGATTTTATTTTCATGTATTTTAATGGTCGTCGTGATCGAAGAATCATAACCGTCCATGATGTCCCCTAGTGTCAATATATTGAGGGTGAGGGCTCTCATTTAGGGGCATTGAAGTGGAGCATAGAAGCCTAATCTTTGTTCATTTTCGTATCGAAGCCGAGTTGGGGCGTGAAGCCTTGATCCCCTCCCACCCCTCCTTGGCGTGAAGCCTTGGATCCCCCCCACCTCATCTCAATGCCGATCCCTCGTCCTTTTCCCCAGCACCACCTGACCCCTAATAGCCAGCCACCACCTCCCTTCCCCCACAATACATTTTTTCCCCTCTCCAAACAGCTGCCCCTCCTTTCTTCCCTCTCGTTTTCCCTTGTTGGTAACTCTTATTTCCACCACCCCAAGGTTGGTCGGCAACCTCTACCCCCCCCCCCCCCAATATCCTCCATTAAAACGCCCCTCTATCATATCCTAGAATTCATTTTCTTCCTCCGGCGATCACCGGAAAAACACCTCTAGCCGCCTCCGACGATCCCCACCCTCCCCTTCGGAACCTCCTCCGCCTCCTTTCCACTACTTCCAATTTTCAGTTTTCCGACGATCGCCGGAAAACATCCCCGGTGACCACCACCACCTCAAGCAACCTCCTCCGGCCACCACCATCTACCACCGGCCAACCATCTCCCCCACCACTCCATAACCGCCTCCTACCTTCCACCACTAACCCCACTTCCCCATTATCTCCGCCTTCCTAAAGTTTAGGCCCTCTACTTCCTCAATTCTCTCATAGCCTCTCATCTCCCACTACTCCTAAATTCACTCCATAATCCTCCATTTCATATACTTCCCCCACTAATTCCCAAACCTCCTTAAGGGCAACCACCCTTCAACTCCCAACTAGGCCCCTCCCTTCCTCCATTTTAGCCGGCCTCACCCCTTCCAGCATTTCCCCTTCGTGGAACCACCCTCCCCTCTCTCAACGAAGCCTTCTTTTTCATCCTTGCAGCCCGCCAGCCCACCCTGGAAACTTCCCTGCAGTCTGGATTTTGCCCACAGCCCCCAGCTTCCAAGTCAAGCCTCCATACACCCCACTTCACCTTCTTCAGCCCCCATATACCCCACTTCACCTTCTTCAACCACCATACACCCCCACTTCACCTTCTTCAGCCACCATACACCCCTCAGAATTCTGTCCAGGGGTTTGGCATCTCCACCTGCTGCTGGAATACCAACCAGAGCAATTTGCTTTGCTGCCCCACATTCCCCCCGGCTGCTGTCCAGAATTCTGGACAGCCATATTCAGGTTCAGCCAGTTTTCAGCAATTCCTACCTTGTCCATCCCTCTGAAGGTTCCAGATCGCAGTTCTGGGTCTTTAACAGCGCGTCCAACTGGTGAACTCTCATCTCCAGCCACGTACGTTGCTATCCAGCCACCCCCAAATCCTCAAGTTATATTCCAGGTTGCTGTCCAGGTCTCAGGACAGACTACTTCAACAACTCTTTGCTGAATTCAATCCCTGATGTAGGGTAGGCTATGGGGGTGCACTTCCTAGACTCTATATGTGACACAATGGTCGATGACGACAACAACTAATTGAGCAATGAAAATTTAACACCACAAACAGATAAACGCAGCAAGAGAATAATCTTAATATTGAGCGAATTTAGTTGGCTTTCCTCCGCACGGAGGGCCAAAGCATAGCGCGCGGCGAATAGCTCCTCCTGCAAGTTAGTACTCAATCGACACAAAATACCACAAGCCAAATCCAAGCAGAATACTAGATTATCCAATAATAATATCAAGGAATAACACAACTAAATCACGATGAAATAACTCACAACTAGGGGCTGGTTTGGAGCAATGGAGACAGTGGATTTGGAGGAGTAGATCCGGACCGGGGGCGTGGTTGATGGCTGTCCACGGTGGAAAACGGAGTGGGAGGGCTGAAAACGGATGGATCCGGGCAAATACGGATAGATCTGGGCACGAGAGTGGTAGATCCGGCGTTAGGGCTCGGATCCGGGCAACGACGGGGTAAACGGTGGAGGAGATAGCGGATCGGGGAGGGGAAGCCCTAGATCTGAATTGATCTTGGGTTGTAGGGAGTATGTGGGAGGGGTTCCACGAAAAGAGGGAGGTGGGGGGAATCGGCTGTAGGTAGAGGCCAAGGGGAGTGGTCGGTGGTGGGGTAGGAGGGGTGGTGGCTGGACGGGAATGGAGGAGGGGGTGCGGCGGCGCTGTAGAAGGAGGGGGCGGTGGTCGGCGGTGGAAGAGGGGAGGCTCGGAAGGGGCGCTGTCCAGCAGCAGTTCGGCGGCAAGGAGCAGGGTTTCTGCGGCTGTAGGAACGGGAAAACAGCGGGAAAACGATGGAGAAAAGGAGGGGAAGGGTTGGGGTTACCTTGGGGATGATTTTCCACCACTAGGAGTCACCACCTAGGGCTCCACGGCATCGGCACCGCGGCTTGATCGCTGGATTCCGGGAAGAACTTCTCCAAAATCAACAATAGCCTCCAAACCAGCCATCTACTCCTATTTATAAGAAAAGCTAGCATTAGGGCATCCCCATCTACGGCTATGATTGGCCGGTGGGTTTAGCCCTTAAATAAATAAATACATGTCCGAAACAAATACATAAATATAAGATTTTGACTCACGGCGACGTGCCGGACGCAACCGCGGAGTCGGATCGGCGATCCGATCAAGTCTTCCGGCGGGAGTAAATGAACGTGGGTCCCGCTCCTTCGTGTGCACAATCCGATGGAATCCCATCAATCCCGGTTTGCGATTTTGGCTACTCCACAGCCCTCTAAAGCTTCTCCAGCCCTCCCCTTTCAATATTATGCGAGTCCAAGGTGTGTTTGTTATTTCTTTTCAGTTGAATCTTGTATTAGTCTCCGCTTGAGGAGATATTGGATTGTAAGCTTTGAATTCAGTTGTTTAAGTCTTTATATTTTCCCATTTAAATGGTCATTTGATTTTCTGGCACTCTTGCAATCATACTTCTCGTGTCTCCATATTTGATAGTTTTAACTATTGTGGCGCATTTTATTTTGATTTATAAAATAAATTATTATTGCAAGTTAAAATCGTCGGATTCATGTTGTTGCATGTAATGATCACCGACATAATCCTCGTCAAATAGGACCGCCCTGCGTCAAATTGGTATCAGAGATAGGTTCGGGTTTAGTTTAAAATATGCAGACTAGAACCTATATGTTTCACCCATGTCATATCAAAGTAGCAACTGCTACTCTAATCCTCTATTTGATGAACCTGAGTCCACCTATTACTCTAATCCTCTATTTGAGGAACTGGATGCCACCAATGATCAAGCACATAGAGTTACCTTAGGAAGACCCTCATATCATGATTATCCTCATCCCCAAGGTCGTGTTGACCATTCGACACAACCAAATCATTATAGAAAGGGTTACTACAATGAACGTCATTTTGAGGAAAGACTCGAGTATATGTTTTGTAGAGTCGCCCCATCGTTTCATGGTGGATAAATCATGGCTCGCCAGCCCCTTCACTCCAAACCATTGTATTGAAGCTATTAGTACAACCATCATATTCTTCATGCGCCGAGAGAAATTGAAGTACTTACTTTTTTATTCATTCAATGAAAAAGAATAGAATAACACAGCAATGTGCAGAAGATTTAATAAACATTCATAGCAATCTTCGACTTCTTTCCAGAAGAGATCAAAAATACAATGAAGGAGAGTCTATATTGTGGGATATTACGGGCGATGGATTTAAGTCATTCGAAGATGTAGGTACACTTGAGATAGCTAATCTATCGCTTGATGAACTAAGGTTGGAGCTCTCGATTATTGAAGAAGATGATGAAGTTGATACTAATGGAGAGAATGTTTAATTTTTAAACTTGATATTTTGCATATGAATGTAATGAAACAATGATCAATTGATGTAATGATGTGGGCATGTGATATATTGTTTTTATGATGCTTATTTTCTTAAATCTTCTCTATATTTTTATAGCATTATATGAAATGTTATTTTGTATGATGGTCATCATTACATATTATATGAAAGTTTGTTTATGTGAAGAGTTTGATGGTCAACATTACATCTTATTGAATGCAGTGATTGAGATAGTACCATAGTTTGTTAGTTGTATTTTTTTATATTGATTAATACTTATATTAAAATAATTATCGTTTCTCATATCCGTATTTTTTTAAAAATCACGTTTCCCGTATCCGTTTCGTATCGTATCTCGTATCCCGTTTCCTTCCCCATGCAACGTAGGCTGGAATTACCAACCAGAGCAGTTTGCTGCTCCACATTCCTCCCAGCTGCTATCCAGAATTTTAGACAGGCATATTCATGTTCCAAAACAGCCAGTTTTCAGCAATTCCTACCTTGTCCATATATTGTTGTCCAGACGCCCCCAAATCCTCCAGTTATATCCCAGGTTGTTGTCCAGGCCTCAGGACAGCCTACTTCAGCAACTCTTTGCTGAATTCAGTCCCGGTTTGCTATTTTGGCTACTCCACAGCCCTACGAAGACATCTTCAGCCCTCCCCTTTCAATATTATGCGAGCCCGACCGGGGGCTCGAATATATCGCCAAAATCTTGTAGGAGTTGTTGGAGGTCGGGAGGGACGTCCTCCGGAGTGGAGAGAACCGTCGAGGGTGGAGCGTCGTGGATCCAAAAGGACACCATACTCGATATCTGGGGGTGGTCGTGCCACTCAATCCGATGTGCGCCCTGGTGCCAGCACATAGTGAGGCGGTCAAAGTCCCACGTCAGTGGTCCTAAGGCCCAAGCCAATGAATGCCAAGTACCACCTCGAATCCTTGAGGTCCACCATAAAGAGATCGACGACGGAGTGGTGGTCTTCCACCACAATTGGCGGAAAATCCTTAAGCACTCCATATGGTGGTCGTTGGCCACCTACACCTGCACCTGACTGCGCGCCGTGACCGGAAGGTGAAAGCGAAAAGCAATAGCCTGGCTGATAAAACTATGTATGCTTCCCGAGTGCATGAGGGCAAGGAGAGACTGGTCCCCGAGTGTGACGGCCATCTGTATGGTGTGCCCCTCCTGAGGGCCCTGAATGGCATGCAATAAAAGTTGCGACAATGTTGTGTCAGGATCATCCTCATCATCGCTAGACGAATCGTCTACTTCAACCCAAAATAGACGTTTACACTTGTGGCCCGGCCAAAAGTCTCGTCGCAGTTGAAACATAGAACCTTAGCACAGCGGTCGGCCATCTCGAACACGTAGAGACGGCGACGGAAGGGCGGGTGGCTCGGTTCGGTCCCCTTAGCCGGTCCGGGGGTGGTTGTCCTGGTCCGTTGTTGCTGTCATTGTTGTCGTTGCTGCTATTTCGAAAGGGCCCTGTTGTATCTCGGCGGTTATTAGAATGTCGGTCAAGGAGGCGCTTCTCACATCCCCGTGCGAGGCTCATCGCAGTGGTGAGATCAGTGGGCGCATGGAACTCGACGTCGAGGCCAAGGTGCACGTGGAGGCCCTCTGTAAAGATGGGGACCTGCTGGGATGGGCTGACAGAGGGAGTGCAAGCAAGGAGAACTAGGAACTTTTCAAAGTAATGGTCAATGTGCCCCATTGCATAAGGGCAATGAGGTCGCCAAGAGGGTTGCTGCGTAAGGGGGGTCCAAAGCAGAGTAAACAAGAATCAGTGAACTCCTCCTAGGTGAGCTGAGGTCGCTCCTTGTAGAGTTGAGTGAACCATATTTGGGTCGGGCCCATGAGGTGGAAAGAGGCAATACCCAAGTGGTCGTCCTCCGGTGTCCGTTGGTTGTTGAAGGAAAGCTCGCAGGGGTTGATCCATGACAGGAGGGTCCTCGCGGTCTTCAAAAATGGGAAAATCCATTTTCACATATCGAGAAACGATGCCACTGTCGGAACGAGGGTGAGGTTGCTCGGAATTGCGGCCGATACTAGGGGCTTCGTGGGACGAGTTGGAGGTCCGTGACTCTTGTCGGAGAGTGTCAATCTGAACTTGGAGGTTGGCCACAAGCGATTGGAGCGACTCCATGAGTTTGGACGTGGTCATACCACCCTCGTCCATGATGGTACACATCGAAGGAAGAGTAGGAGGAAGGGGCAAGAGATCGCAGGCGCTGCGGAGGGGATCGACCGGCTGGAGAGTCGCGCCGAACTCGCCGGTGGCTGGCTGCTGGGCGGCGGTAGGGCGCGGCGTCAGAGGAAGCGGCGGAAAGGTACCGTTGTCGTTGTCGATGTCAGAGATGGGTAGCTCTGATACCAAGTCGTGTGCTCCAAATTGTGACCTTGTATTAGGGCGTGTCAGGGCGAAGTCCTTCTAGAGATTCGAGTTCCCCTCTCTAGATCCTGGCGGAGCAATGGCTGCGAAGATGAATGAATGGAAGGGAGGAAGGCGCACGGGATTTTCGTGAGCAGCGGCGAGGAGGGAGACGGGAGGATATTTTCGTGACCGCAAGTTGCGGCTTCCAGGCGCGTATTAGGACGACAAGAAAGCTAGAAGGGGGAGAGGAGAGAGAGAGGAAAACAAGAGAGAGCCTTTGAGATAATAATATTTTTGAAACCTTCAAACATAGGACCCCATCCAACCAAATAGGTCCAAGCCCCTCACTTGGGCCATAACACAATTGAGTCCCAAAACATAAAAGTAGAGTGCACGACATAACAACAAGGCACGATGCGATAATAAAATAAAAGACACGATACAGTAATAGACTATCCCATGCGACGACGATAGATGCACCCACAATGTAGATCTGCGACGTCCATAACAGTCCCCTTCCTCTCCAACATCATAAAGTCCCCATCTTCAATGGGATCAATCTAGTGGGATGGAATGTTAGCACAAAGTACTTCTACAACCTTCACCGCACCACTGACGCATGAGTCTCCCTTGCTCTCTTAGGCATGGAAGGTTCGTCCCTCCAAGGTCAGGTAGTTTTGCCAAACAATGACATCACTCAATGGTCTTCTCTCACCCAAGTTAATCCAACATTATAACCACCGTTACTCTTACAATACGGTAAAACACCTTTGTGGAGGCACTAAATTTGGCCTGTAGGTATGTATAGGGACCAGTTCATCGGGCTCGTCACTCATGTCCCCTGCCTTTTGTCAGCCTCACATTCGCGTTTGCATCTACACTCACCATCCTACCAGTATCACCTTACCATAGACATCACTCACCTCTTGGAGGCTAAGTTCTCAAGCAAAATCTCCGAGTACACACATTCACAACCCATCTTGTTCAAATCTTATACCCGCCTAGCCTTGATCAATCACCTTTCTTCACCTTACCCCCCACCCCCACCACGCTTCCCCTAAGTTATCAAAGGCGCAAGGCGCACCGAGGCGCAAAGGGGTCCTGGAGCCTAGGCGCAAGGCGCAGGCGCGCGCCTGAGGCACGTGAGGCGCAAAAATGAATTGGGTGCCCAATTCACTGAAAATCAGTTAATTTGGCATCCAATTCATTGATTTTCAATGAATTGGGTGCCCAATTCACTGAGAATCAGCGAATTGGGCATCCAATTTGCTGATTTTTAGTTAATTGGGTGTCCAATTCGCTGATTTTCAGTGAATTGGGTGCCCAATTCGCTGATTTTCAGTGAATTGGGTGCTCAATTCACCGAATCAGGGAATTGGGTGCCAAATTCACTGAAAATCAGCGAATTGGATGCCCAATTCGCTGATTTTCAGTGAATTGGCACCCAATTCACTGAAAATCAGCGAATTGGACATCCAATTCGCTGATTTTCAGTGAATTGGACACTCAATTCACTGAAAATCGGTGAATTGGATGCCCAAGTGCGCCTAGGTGTGCCTCGGGTGCGTCTGAGATCATGTTTTTGTCCCCTCCCAAAAAAACAGGTTGAAGAATACAGCTTGAAAAGCCCAGGCGCGCCTTTGGTGCGCCTGGGAGTTGGTAAGGCGCGCGCCTAGGCGCGCCTGAGGCACGTCGCCCGCCTCTGCCTTGCAGAGGCGCTGGCCGGTGCGCCTGGTGCGCCTGGTGCGCCCGGCGCCTCAGGCGCGCCTGGTGCGCCCGGCGCCTCAGGCGCGCCTAGGCGCGCGCCTTGATAACGTAGCGCTTCCCCCAAAAAAATCTTCCTCTTTTACATGACCTACACAAACACACACAACTCTATAAATAACAAATTAACCCCTTACCATCACCTTTCCAAGAAAGAGTACAATGACTTACGGAGTTGAGTATGCTTACGTTGCAAGCAACAATACTCATACAAGATTATCCTATAAAAGGTTTTGGGTACTCAATCGGTGTAATGAGGAAGAAATGAAAATGGTGGACTAAGAGGCACTGTAGAGGGTGGGTAGCCCTAACCACTGAGGCTCGGCCGTACAGACCTTCTATGCTTTTTTGAATGGAGCATCTCCAAAACCTTACACAATGACATTACACAGCTAACTTCACACGAGCACCATCCTCATGATAATCAACAACAACACTACTCACAACTTCATTTCATACATGTAGTCTATGTGGGAAAACGGCTATTGCACTCCAACAGGAAGCCTTTGTCTCAAAATTTTTCATGCATGCAGGTTTTTCCCCCATTATGACAGACTACTACGCCTTTGATCTCGGTGGCATATATATTTTGGGAAACACCTAACTGTTAACCTAAGGAACATATTAACTAGTCTCAAGCCATGGCCTAGTCATTGCATTGCTGCCCACATACTTTGTAGGCAATGTTTCTCTCATCATCACTCCCAGGACTATCAGCAAGACACAACATGTGGACTTTAGTGAAATCTTGGGGCACATCACCGCAATTCCTCTAAGCAAACTTATCGACCCCCAACTCTTGAGCTATACCCACAGCTACATCATGCCCGCCTCATCAACAACCACATTGGTCACCCATTTATTTCCTTTAACCTTGAGGGCAAGCCAAATCTTACAATTAGTGGTATTGTTAAGGAGGCAGACGGGCAGTGGACCAACCTAGAACCGTATCGAATGACGATGACCAAAGCGACACGAGTTAAAAGCCGGAAACTCTCTATATAAGTATTACTCTATAGGGGGTGAACGAAGTACCTAAATAAAACTATTGAATTTTAATTGCAACACTATAACTTAAAATAAATGCGAAAATAGAATTCTATGCTATAGAGCATGGACAGAAAAATATATAGTGCTTCCCGAATAAGGTAGTTCACTCTTCCACAACTGTGAGTACCTTCTCAAAAGACAATTACAACACTCTGCATTTGGATTCCAACTTTTTCAAGTAGTCAATGGAATATAAAAATTAGTTTACAGCTCAATCTAGTGGAATAACCAAATTAAGTTGGAATAAATATTTCTACAATTACAAACCAAAGTCCTCCAAAATTTTTGAAGGAAATGCTTAGAAACTTTTTTTCGATGAGGATGTTAGTTGGCTTTTCCATAATGTACCATTTCAATTGTTAATTGAAATTGTGTATGCTTTGAATACCAAAGTGGATATGGGCCTTTATTTCTTCTTCCTCTCTTCTCTTCTCTATTTACAATGAATTCAGTGGTTATCATTCTTCTACTGATTCAAAACTATTGTTCCATTGAATCTGCTTATTAATATACTCTCATAGCAATGAAACTTTTTTCTCTTTGGAACTACCCTTTTGTCCTTTTTTCAGTGTTTGTTGCTAATAGCTCTACTTCAACAATTCTGTTCAAATCTTACTCCCCGACAGCTGCTCAATGTTAACCTATTCTTTCTGTTCAGCCGATTGACGAGTAAGCTTCTGCTCGAAGTTTATATTCAATGCTCAGTGCTTGGATATCAATGCCTAGATAAACAATGATCAACGAATAAACAGTTGCTCGATGACTGCCTTTAGCAATAACAATGCACAAAACAAGGGTAGGTATGTGTATTTGTTAGCATTTTTCTTGCATTCCAAGGCCAACATTATGCATATACTTTGAGAGAACTAGGCAACAGGTTAGAAAGCCCACAAAAGACAAACATATACCATCGAACATAACTTTTATTTTTTTTTAAATGGAGTTATAGAAAAGAATATATCCTCACCTGCAAAACGAACTCACAGACAGCTTCTCACATCTCGCCAAGCTCTTCTTTGTGGTAATCACACCCATATTGTAACTGTAGCACACAAAAATGCAGATCAGCAAGGCCGCTATTTCTAATAAATAAATGATTCAAAACAAGGATAGATATATCAGAAAGGAAAATGGAGAAAATTCTCTGTAGATACTAGATAGCAAACAAAACTCAAATGATAGCTAAACATAATTTATACCCTTAGTATCAACTTGTTCCTTAATGCATTTGAGGGATCGAATAGAAAAAGCATATATTATTCATTAAATGTTCTGATACAACATAAGTGCTAGGCCAAAAAAATCTTTTGTTAGTTTATTGAACTTGATAGAAAAGGATTCAGATTTACTGAGTAATGGCCGCATATTCTTCAAGGGAGAGGGGTATGACCATCCACAATACATTCGCATATAACTTTCTAAATAAATCTAGACAAATAAAAGATAATGAACTAAAAAGGATAATTGAGACCATCAATGGCTTAGCTTAAAAACAGCAAAAAGATTAAAAAAACTTGTAGCAAGTAAGACAACGATGTCCATGAGCCAATAAAAGGTACTGATGTAAAAGATTCAAGAACACCTAAGAAATCATAAAGCAATCTATAATAGCTACGAACAGGCTTACAGCTTTTCCAGCAGAGCATCAGTCATCTCGATACGATATGGATCTCTAGGGTCAATCTGCTTCAAAGTGTGCACAAGTTTTTGTACCATAGAGCATATACTCGAATACCTAGAATCACTCAGATATAGATGGACAAGTGAACCAAAAAATGTCTTGAGAAAATGGTAAAATGACAAGATCTTCGAAGTTTTTGATAGTTAAAAAACCGTAATGCTGTGTACTTCATTAAAATCAGTATTTTATGAATTCTTTCATTTTGTAGAAAGATTGGAGTGAGAAAACTTACTTCTTATAATCATCTCTTTGTACAAGGTGGTAGCGACGAGTAACCAAAGCCTCCCGATGTCCTTTCTCTCTTTTATACTCTAGAAAATTTACCTTTTTAAGGAGCTTCTTCTCATGAAACTTCAACTTCCTCATAATTTTTTATTTATCAAAATCAAGGCACTGCAAGGAAGTAACAAGCCATTCCTCTTTACAAAAATTCGCAAGATAATTAGAAAGAATATAATCAAATGGAAATTTTTAACTTCCTTTGTTGGAAAGAGCAAAGCAAAGATCAAAAACTGCTGGTTGGTAATTTCATGATTTTGACAACCAATGATGATATTTCATAATTACTTATCTTAGAAGATCATTGATTAGCACATAATGATCATATTCCTAATTGATGTTTTGGAAAGCATGGACTGATTTCTTATCGAAAAATAGAAATATCATTAACTTGTTTGCTCAGGCGCCCGTCTTTCTAATTTTTCCTACATTTACTCTTCCTTTTTTTCCTATATCGATTAAGTGATTCTCAGCTGACGAAAATAATTCAAAGAAATTAAAATATTTGTTTTTCAAGGTAGCATTGATTCCCCCGTGTTGGCCAAAACAGCCATGGCTGCTGCAAAAAGGATGGTTTTTAGAGGTTGTCTCTAGACCGTTGATGGCTTCTACTTTACGACGCCAACTGGAAGTGTATTATCGTTTATTTCCAACTACACAACCTAAACTCAATGGAGACAACTTTAAAGAAAAAAAGAAGAGTAAACTAGTATATGCAGAACAACACAAGTGACAGGGTAGACTGTGAAAAAGGACTGACATTAATGTACGCCTATATGAGTGGTGTGGGGTTGACTCAAACAAACCTAACTAATATGATGTGTATAAGACTTGAATCAATCCGGAATTAAGTTAAGCAATAGAATTATACTAAGCTTGGCAACATGGCACAATATTCACACCAATTTTCAGATGAATAAACAAGACAAAGTTTCCTTCGCATGAAGGGCTTCAAACCGGATCCGGATCCTCTGGAGTTCCTGTGGGAACTCCAGAGGGTGGAGTTCCTATTTTGAGACCAATCCGAGTGAAATCAAAAAAAATGGTTAACATCAAACTTGTAGATCTCGCCGAGACGAATAACTTTCATGTTGATCATTTTTTTATTTGAAGTCGTTTAGGCCCCCGATTTGGGCCCCGAAAAAACAGGATCCGAAATTAATTATATTAATATTTTTCGGATCCTGTTTTTTGGGGCCCAAATCGGGGGCCTAAACGACTTCAAATCAAAAAATGATCAACATGAAAGTTATTCGTCTCGGCGAGATCTACAACTTTGATGTTAACCACTTTTTTTGATTCCACTCAAATTGGTCTCAAAATAGGAACTCCACCCTCTGGAGTTCCCGCAGGAACTCCAGAGGATCCGGATCCCTTCAAACCACACTTAGCACAAATATCGAACAATAGAAAATAGGGAAAATACAATAATAGCACTGCACAACATGATTTCCAAACCCTACTCAATATTCATCCACATATTCAATAATAAGAAAAATACTAGATACTCACGAGAGTACGGAGATTCAGCGGCAGTGGGAAGTGATGCCGGGCGGTTGTCGTGAGTAGGAGGCGGCCTTGGCGGCAGGAAACAGGGGACGGAGGTGCTGGTGGGAGCAAAGTGGGGCGTACAGGTTGCTGTAGGAGTGGGAGATGGGGCTTTGGCTTGCGGAAGGAACTGGAACGTTGGGGCTAGCGGCTTGCGGAAGATGTCGGAAGTGAGGGTTGTGGGAGGAGCGGGTAGCAGAGGCAGGCGATGAGTTTGTGGTTTGAGCGGAGAGAGAAGGATCCGTACGGTTAGCGACAGGAACTGGCGAGATGGGGACGCAGGCTTGCGTCTGGGCTTGGCGAGATCGCTGGTTGGCGTGAATCTGGAGGGGAAATCTCGGTCTTGACGGGGGAGTCTTTTTTAGGTTTGCAGTGCCCCAAAATATCACTATCACCAAATGACTGGCTGGTGTTATCGATACACACAAGGGAGGGATCCCGGTGAGTAAAGTGCACCACTGAATTTTACGGTAAAATGTGGGCATCCAACAGCTCGTGTGGATGCTCGCACACATCTCAAAGCAAACGGAGATGTGCTCACTTTGAGATGTGTGCGGGCATCCGCGCGAGATGTTGGAATCTCCGCTTGCTTTGAGATGTGTGCGGGCATCCACGCGAGCCGTGGGATGCCCGCACTTTACCGTAAAGTGCAGGGATGCACTTTACTCCCCCCAAGTCCCCAAGGGAGAGATACTTACGTGTGTGGTGATCAACATAGATTATCGTGCGGAAACAAATAGAGCGGTATGATCGTGATTTCAATGGTGGAGATTATCTGTGAAAATATTTGTATACTACGATGGTATTAAATATTGATCGTATCTTAGATTAATCATGCGTGAAAAATCGTGCTAGCAGAAATAGACAGCGGGATTGGAGGTTCCGCATCGTGACCTTAGAAGCGTTACTCACCACAAACAATTTAGTCCACACCAAGGATGGTTAGGAGTGTTGGGAATCTTGCTCATATGATTCCTGATTTGAAGAAGTCACCAAGTCAAGAATACTTCACTTTGTATTTGATCACTTCTCTAGCTTATAAATCTCAGGAAACTAGAAGAACAAGATTCGTCGAACGCAGAGGAGTTCGTCGAACGCAGAGGAGTTCGTCGAACGCAGAATGGAGATCGTCGAACTCAGAAGGAAGATCGTCGACCGCTGAGATTTGGCGTGTTCGTCGAACGCAAAAGGAAGATTGTCGAACTCAGAAGGAAGATCGTCGAACTCAGAAGGAAGATCGTCGACCGCTAAGACTTGGCGTATTCGTCGAACGAAAAAGGAAGATCGTCGAACTCAGAAGGAAGATCGTCGACCGCTGAGACTCGGCAAGATTGTCGAACGCAGAGAAGACGCAATATCGTCGACTTCATCAAAGTGGCCTTGACGTCGAGAAAGAACAGATATCTTCGTGAAGAAGCCTTGTCGCTGAAAAGGCTAAGTAATACTGATGTTGTTGGACATCGTCGTAAAGAAGGCGTGTCGACTGAAGAATGACAAGCTGAAGACTAGCAACTGCTGAAGCATCGACATAACTTCACTCATGTCGTCGAGAGAACAACATGATTACGACGACAGACAGCAAGAAAGAAGATCTCAACGACACAGTCAGAGAAAGCTTACCGTCGTATATGCAGAATCGCCAGGATATCTTGTATCGTCGAGATACCACCATCAGTGGCAGAAGTAAGAAGACTTGAAGGTCTACTAAAGCCCAAGGCATCGACAAAGTCTTGTCGTCGAGATAATGTCCATATCGTCGAGATACTGTCAGTATCAGCTTGAAGGTGGAAATATCGTTGAGACAGAATTCAAACGTTGTAGACGCGCTGTCAGCATTTAATGCCGCCGCCTGATTGTCCAATCAGCGCTTGCTCTTATGGAATGGGCGTCTGACATTAAAGGACATCGCATATTACCGTTATGCGGCTCAGCTGTCCTATAAAAGGGAACAGTGATGCCCTAGAAAAAGAAGTTCTGAATAGAAAGAAAAAGAAAAAGAAAGAATCCCGCCGCTCTTCAATAGAACAGTATTCTCGGCGGAGAAGAAAAAGAAGATCAAGTAGAGAGCAAGCATCAAGTGCTCTCTGAAGAATCAGTCATCATCATCGACTGAATAGTAGCCGATCAACACCAGGCAAAAGAAGTGAAGGCTGAAGAAGATCCAGTGTTGAATTTCCAGATCAAGAAGCATCTTCTTCAACCTAAAAAAGTCAATCTTCATCAGGCTAAAGTTGTCGATCTTCATCCGGCAGAAGTAACAGTTATTTCTACTGTAATCTCTTGTAAAGGCTTGCGGGCCTATTTGTCTAGCTTGAGGGTTGGAGAGTTGTGAGGCTTGAGGGCCAGGGCAGTGGACTTGCGGGTCCGACACCGTCTAGCTTGTGGGCTGGAGAGTTGTGAGGCTTGAGGGTTAGGGCAGTGGACTTGCGGGTCCGACACCGTCTAGCTTGTGGGCTGGAGAGCTGTGAGGCTTGAAGGCCAGGGCAGTGGATTTGCGGGTCCGACACCGTCTAGCTTATGGGTTGGAGAGCTGTGAGGCTTGAGGGTCAGGGCAGTGGACTTGCGGGTCCGATCTTGTCGAGCTTGAGGGCTCGGGGCGCAGTAGGGGCTTGCGGGCCTAGGTTGTAGGCACAGGACTTGCGGGCCTATGTTGTGTAGGGCTTGAGGGCCCGAGTGTCGAGCTTGCGGGCTCGGGGGCAGTAGGGGCTTGCGGGCCTAGGCTGTTGGGACTTGCGGGTCCGTGTTGTAAGGCTTGAGGGCCTGAAGCTTTTTGGCGACGTTTGTCGAGCCTAGCACAATGCTAGGTAGGCGCAGAGGGAAAGAGGACTACTCAAGACACCCTGTCTTGAGGAACCTCTATGCATCGTTGTGTGTTTTCTGTGTTATGTTTTACAACTTTTAGACCTACCAACCAGAAATCAAGAACACCTAAAAGGGGATAATATAATTTGAAAAACCTATTCACCCCCCCCCCCCCTTCTAGGTGATAAGTTGACACCCAATAAATAACAAGTGGTATCAGAGGCAGGTACTTCAAATAAAGCTTAACAGCTTGAACAGATCTGTCAGTGGGTGTCTAAGCATCATAAGTATGGAATCAAGAATATTTACCTGTTCTAGAGAGAACTTTGCCCTTTGGAAAGTTAGAGCAAGAATTTACATGGAGGCTATGGATCCCAGGATGTTTCAAGTCACTCAAGAAGGGCCATATGCTCCCAAGACCACATCCAAGACAATGACTGAGGATGAGATCACCCTAGTTAACTTGGACAAGAAAGCCAGAAACATCATAGCTGATGCAGTTGATACTCTTATACGCCAAAAGTTGATCCCATGCACAACAACTAAGGAGATGTGGAACTCTCTGACAGTCCTCATGGAAGGATCCTCCGAAGTTAGAAGTACTGCGGCTGAGGGGAAGAATAAAACCCTGAGTGATAGCGACTCAAGCAACTCAGATGCAGAGGAGGAAGCTCAGTTTGGACTAACTGACCTATCTGAATCAGAGGAAGAAATTCAGGACGAAGCAACACCAGAACAGGTAGGCATAAGGGCTCCATTATCTAATACCGATTCAGATTCCGAAATATGTCCCTCAGAAACTTATGAGGATCTTCTAGAAGAACTCAGAAGGAGCAAGAAGATCTGCAGGAAGCAAGCTGATGAGATCTTAAATCTCCAAGCCAGAAACTCCGATCTCTTGGAAAAGGCTGATCGACTGACTATGGAGAACGCAAATTTCTGTCAGCTCAAAAGAGATTATAATGCTTGCTCAAACATGGATTTGATAACCAAGTTTGGGAAAACCATGAAAGCTTGGGTTGATAGCAGAGAACTATGCTACTCTCTAACCAAAGAAATTGTACTTTTAAAGAAGGACAGGGATCTGGCTGAACCATCGAAATTCAGGGTCAATCAAATTAGTGGCATGAATAACAAATCCCCCACAAAAGGAAGGACAGGAGCCAAATTCTCTAAACCAGAGACGACTCCTCCACTTGTTAACGGGGGCAGTTTCACTCAAGGAAGGAAGCAAAGATTCTTCAGAGAAAATAGTACCAATCCACTCTGTGAGACAAAGGCTAACCTGAGGAAGATCACTTCACCCTTCAATAAGGGCATGAGGGGACCGTTTCCTGGGTACCATATGGATGGAACTTCCACAGGGGAGAGAAAGAAGTTACCCACTGCCTCCAAAGTATATCATGAAAGAAGGATCACAGGGGAACAGGAGCTCAGTAGGTCTAGGAGTATGAAGGAACCCTTGCAAAGAACTGTCTTCACGAAACGAATTGCGAACAGGAAGAGTCATATCTCTAACCAATATAATTCTATCTCCTACAGGTACTCTTCCAACTGTCCACAGAAGAATCACACACCTACCAACTGCAAAAGGACAAGATACAACAAGTTTGATTGGTGGTGTTGTGGCAAAACATGCCACTTTGCAGTTGATTGTTGGTACAACCAATTGCTCCAAGGGTAACGTTTGCTAAACCTTCAAATCGCCTTGCTCATTATTACTGCGCTTATCCGAAAGTAATTAAATCCAGTATGCCTTTTAAAGATAACAATGTGCTAGGACCCAAAACTACTTGGGTTCCTAAGGGTCTGTAATCTCAATTCACAGATAGTCCAAGTGCCCATAAATCTGGGCCTTGGACAAGGTAGCTGTTCTAGCCCATAGGTTGGAACAGCAAAATTAGCTCACCAACCATCTTAGTGCATGTTTGATACCAAAGGGTAACTCCCAAGCGGGGTGGAAGAATGCCTTAGGCAGACATGTAAGGAAGAATTGTATCGTCGATACAATAATATATGTCGACGACATAGTAGATATCACGACGACATATTAGATATCACGACGACAAATGGACCTGGCAGGAAGGATGCACACCCTGGACGTGTCTCAACGACAAAAACAGTATCGGCTAAATAAAGACGAGCCTTCTAACTCGGCACTAGGATCGGTCCATCGGAGCCGTCTGATCATTCATCAACGGTGTCGAAGGTATGCGCCTCTTCACCTACTTGCCCTATAAATAGAGTGAATGCAAAAATCACTTTATCGTCAGCCTCAAACTACTCAATCAACAACCCCCCTCCTCGTCTCCGTCGTATCGCCTTCCCAAGGACAATGTCTACCGAAAAAAGGGACAGGTGAGATGCCCTCTTCTACGATGCTCACAACTCTGTGGGAGCGAATGGAGACTTTCATAGAGAAAGTCGTGAACAAAATCAGGGATGAGATGAAGGAAGAGGTAAAATCAATAAAGGAGGACATTTCTCAACTTCACACTCAACATATGGAGTCCACCACCCTCATCCTAAACAGAATTGCCAACCACGAGCAAACCCTATACGCTAATCTTCTGGAAGTAAGAAACTTCATAGATGTTGGGGATCAGGAGATCCTGGAACAGCTGTTCGAACTAAAGGAGTCAGTAACGGAAGAAATCCAAGACGGAGAAAGGAGGATTAAAGAAGAAATCCTGGAGGAGATTAAGAGAAGCATAGTCGCTTGTTCACATCAAGCAAAATGGGTAAATAATCAAATAAAGCAAGCACTCCAAATAACCTCATCCGTATATGTACACACTGAACCCTCCGTTAGCACCGACTCTGAAGCGGAATCGGACGAATCCGCAACACCTAGAAAGAAAAGGAAAACCTCCTGCGAAGAGTATAGAAAGAAGAGAATAAACGAGGTAAAGCAGGATCCAGAATTAAGCCAGTGGAGCCCTCGCTCAAGCGAAATCATCATAGAGTCATGGATAGCATTTGGTCACGGCCAGAAAGACCATGAAAGAGTCTACTCCTCCACGGAATGGAATCGTCACGTACAAGACCTGGAAGAAAGGAAGCGACATAAGATGGTCTTTCCCCACGACCCTCCTCCTCCTCCAAAGAAGATCCCGAAGCCTATTGACTTCTACAGGCGAAAGAAGAAGGAAACAAAGGGAGCCAGCTCCGGCATGCCATAAGGAAACGTCTCGTTCAAAACAATTAAATGACGTAGATTTCTAAGGATAATAGTACTTCAAGAACAATTAGTCCTCCTATTTAAAATAGTTTGGTATATATGAACAATTTTCTATGAATGCTTATAAGGCATTTGCCTGTGGTAATATTGTGGCATGCTATTCTGGATATGTTTGGTATTCATAAATGTGCTATCACTGATATATCTAGTTATTGCTTGCTGATAACTGATAACGTGCCTCGCACCTTATGCACTTAGCTGGCAAAATGTTATAAAACCTACATGGGTCTATGCTAGACATCAGTTGCAGGTGATACAGGTTATGCAGGATGCAAGGAAGACAGGAAGAGTACATCAGGAACAGGTCAATTACTTGGTGGAAGACTGATCTCTTGGAGCAGTAAGAAGCAGACCAGCGTGACCATCTCAACAACAGAATCAGAGTATATCTCTGTTGGGAGCTGTTGTGCCCAACTGCTATGGATCAAACATCAACTTGAAGACTACAACCTAAAGATAACCAAAACACCCATGTTTTGTGACTCTTCAAGTGCAATCTCAATTGCTAAGAACCATGTCTCTCACAGCAGGGCTAAGCATATTGAGATCAGGTATCACTTCATCAGGGAGCATGTGGAAAATGAAGATATCACCCTTGAGTTTGTCCCAACAGACAAACAAGTGGCTGATATATTTACAAAGTCCCTAGATGAAGCTAAGTTTAATTTCTTCAAATTCCAACTGGGGATGTTAAACTTAGAGTGATCTTCTACTTACTTTTCTCTAATCCCTTTCTAGATAATTGTTAAGAAAATTTCTCAGGGTTTGGATGAACTATAACCGAGCAAGGGGGAGCCTTGAACTATTGTCTCCTAAAAGAAGAGCTCCAGAAAAGAAGTCAGAAAGGGGGAGAAAGGGCATCAAATGTTCAAGACAAGATGCTCAAGAAGACGACCTCAAAGATAGGGGGAGCAAAGAAGTAAGGGGAGCCATAAAAGAAGAGACATCAAATCTAGGGGGAGCTACAAGCTTGATGCACTCAGGAAGTTCAACAAAAGATAAGTACAATCTTACATGCTCACAAGTTGAGATTATAAGATTTATTTCCAAGTGAAAGTAGTCTTGAATTAAGATTCTGACTTCTTCAAATAGGGGGAGATTGTTGGGAATCTTGCCCACATGATTCCTGATTTGAAGAAGTCACCAAGTCAAGAATACTTCACTTTGTATTTGATCATTTCTCTAGCTTATAAATCTCAGGAAACTAGAAGAACAAGATTCGTCGAAGGCAGAAGGGAGTTCGTCGAACGCAGAATGGAGATCGTCGAACTCAGAAGGAAGATCGTCGACCGCTGAGATTTGGCGTGTTCGTCGAACGCAAAAGGAAGATCGTCGAACTCAGAAGGAAGATCGTCGAACTCAGAAGGAAGATCGTCGACCGCTGAGACTTGGCGTATTCGTCGAACGAAAAAGGAAGATCGTCGAACTCAGAAGGAAGACCGTCGACCGCTGAGACTCGGCAAGATCGTCGAACGCAGAGAAGACGCAGTATCGTCGACTTCATCAAAGTGGCCTTGACGTCGAGAAAGAACAGATATCTTTGTGAAGAAGCCTTGTCGTTGAAAAGGCTAAGTATGACTGATGTTGTTGGACATCGTCGTAAAGAAGGCATGTCGACTGAAGAATGACAAGCTGAAGACTAGCAGCTGTTGAAGCATCGACATAACTTCACTCATGTCGTAGAGAGAACAACATGATTACGACGACAGACAGCAAGAAAGAAGATCTCAACGACACAGTCAGAGAAAGCTTATCGTCGTTATGCAGAATCGCCAGGATATCTTGTATCGTCGAGATACCACCATCAGTGGCAGAAGTAAGAAGACTTGAAGGTCTACTAAAGACCAAGGCATCGACAAAGTCTTGTCATCGAGATATTGTCCATATCGTCGAGATACTGTCGGTATCAGCTTGAAGGTGGAAATATCGTCGAGACAGAATTCAAATGTTGCTGACGCGCTGTCAGCATTTAATGCCACCGCATGATTGTCCAATCAGCGCTTGCTCTTATGGAATGGGCGCCTGACATTAAAGGACATCACATGTTACCGTTATGCGGCTCATCTGTCCTATAAAAGGGAACAATGATGCCCTAGAAAAAGAAGTTCTGAATAGAAAGAAAAAGAAAAAGAAAGAATCCCGCCGCTCTTCAATAGAATGGTATTCTCGGCGGAGAAGAAGAAGATCAAGTAGAGAGCAAACATCAAGTGCTCTCTGAAGAATCAGTCATCATCATCGACTGAATAGTACCCGATCAACACCAGGCAAAAGAAGTGAAGGCTGAAGAAGATCCAGTGCTGAATCTCCAGATCAAGAAGCATCTTCTTCAACCTAAAGAAGTCAATCTTCATCAGGCTAAAGTTGTCGATCTTCATCCGGCAGAAGTAACAGTTATTTCTACTGTAATCTCTTGTAAAGGCTTGCAGGCCTATTTGTCTAGCTTGAGGGCTGGAGAGCTGTGAGGCTTGAGGGCCAGGGCAGTGGACTTGTAGGTCCGATACCGTCTAGCTTGTGGGCTGGAGAGTTGTGAGGCTTGAGGGCCAGGGCAGTGGACTTGCGGGTCCGACACCGTCTAGCTTGTGAGCTGGAGAGTTGTGAGGCTTGAGGGCTAGGGAAGTGGACTTGCGGGTCCGACACCGTCTAGCTTGTGGGCTGGAGAGCTGTGAGGCTTGAGGGCCAGGGCAGTGGACTTGCGGGTCTGATCTTGTCGAGCTTGAGGGCTCGGGCGCAGTAGGGGCTTGCGGGCCTAGGTTGTAGGCACAGGACTTGCGGGTCTGTGTTGTGTAGGGCTTGAGGGCCTGTGTGTCGAGCTTGCGGGCTCGGGGTCAGTAGGGGCTTGCGGGCCTATGCTGTTGGGACTTGCGGGTCCGTGTTGTAAGGCTTGAGGGCCTGAAGCTTTTTGGCGACGTTTGTCGAGCCTAGCACATTGCAATGTAGGCGCAGAGGGAAAGAGGACTACTCAAGACACCGTGTCTTGAGGAACCTCTATACATCGTTGTGTGTTTTCTGTGTTATGCTTTACAACTTTTAGATCTACCAACCAGAAATCAAGAACACCTAAAAGGGGATAATATAATTTGAAAACCTATTCACCCCTGTACAACCCCGATATTCGCTAGGCGAGGAAGCGCGGTGTGAGAAGGCAACCGGAGGAAGTAATAAGAGGCGAGCGAGAAGGGTCGGCGAGATAAACACTCACAGGCAATTTAAAGAAGTTTCCTGAGTTCGACGAAAGGGATGCTGCATTCGACGAACTCTTCCGAGTTCGTCGAGCCCACCGGTGGTCGTCGAGCTCGCCCCTGTTCGGCGAAATCATTAGCAGTTGACGAAATGTTCTATGCTCATTAAAGCCAAAGGGACAGTCTCGCAAGAGGAGCCGCGAGATCTAGACCTCGGCAGATATCTTCAAAGGACTGGGCCAAGCGAGGGCGGGCAAGTCAATACCTCGCAGTCCGCTGGCGGAAGAGGCCCTTTGTTCAGTAAAGTGGTGTCCGACGAAACGTGTTCAGTGCGCGACAAAGTTAGTAGGCGATCTCGCAGGAAGGCTCGCGAGCTTAGAGCCTCAGCTTCCAGCGAGCTCAATTATATGCTCGACAAATGTCGAACGGAGCTCAGCATTCGTCGGACGGCGCCCGACGAACAAAATATATTCTATGGCAACGCTCGACAAATTACAGCAGGGAAGCAGCGGTCGGCGAACCGCCCGTCTCAGCGGTCGGCGAACCGCCCGTCTCAGCAGTCGGCGAACCGCCCGTCTCAGCGGTCGACGAGCCGCCCATCTCAGCGGACATCGAACAACTTAACGTTCGGCATCCGTCGACCTCGACTGTGATCGGCGAAGTGACCTGCGTTCGACGAAAAGCATGTTGAGCTCGACGAAGTCAAGAGGCGGTCTCGCAGGAAGGCTCGCGAGACCGGACCTCGGCAGATACCGCCAGAATTGGCCGGCGAGTTCCTCGCAGGGCGATCGCCTAGGAGAGGCATCGCGAGCAGGACCCGCGAGAGGACCCGCGAGAGCTTCAGCAGTCAATTTCTCGCAGTTCCTTGCCCATAAGTTGATAAGGCCAAATTACCCTTTTACCCTTGGTGGTCTGCCTTTAGCCTTTCCAAACAGCGGAGTTTGGATGTTAGCAGACCCATCTGGGGTGCAGATAGTAAAATCAGAAGGCGGGATCCTGCTATTTGCAGGCCAGATCAGTAAATCTATAAATAAGACCTCAAGGGCACCTTTGGAGAGGACTTCACTTCAGCTTCTCTCTCCTCAGGCTTTCTTTGGTTAGCATTTCCAGAGCTCTCCAAGGTGCCTGAGTCTCAGCTTTGGCTTGGGAGGGGAAGCGCTCAACGATCTTCCGGGTTAGTGGAGGGACCTCCTCGCTGTGACTAAGGTCTTAGTCGTTTTTCCAGTCTTCAGTCTACCTTCTCTGAGGGATCAGTAAGGGCTAGCTGCCCCTCAATTCGGTGAGGGCCCCGAGCTCCACTAGAGGCCGAGTAATCGGTTTCAACATTTTGGTGCGGTGAGCATGGAGCGTGGCTGGTCTAAGAAAATTCCAAAGAGGGGATGACAAGAGGCGAGGATTAAGGCGAGGAGTTCAGCGAGTCACCGCAGGTGGTGACGCCGAGGATGTTTGCGGATTTCAGGAGGGAGGTGCTTGACACTTTTGGACTCACGGTCGTGGCGCTGCGAAGTGAGTTCGCGACCCCAGCACCTCAGGCGACCCCTCCCCCAGCAGCGGTCAGCGAGAATGCCCCGGGGGGAAGGGACGGAAAGGAAGTCTCATGAAGTTCAGTTCAAGACTTGGAGGGGCGAGTGCTGTTCGCCAGCCCGACGAGCTCTTTGCCGACAAGCTCTGTGCCGGCGAGCGCGGCGCAGACGAGCACGCGCCCGGAGGATGTAGCGACTGTGGGAGTGGTCCAGGCGAACACCGTTCTCGCGAGCGCAGTCCCCGTGAGCCCGAGTCTGGCGAGAGAGCTTGGGGGGCGTGTGGAGCGAGAAAGGGTGGCAGAAGGGGGAAGTCCCTTCCGCGAGTTGGTATTTTCTGCACCTGTCCCGGCAGGGTTCGGAGAGTGGGACAGGGTGTACTACAACGACAGGGATGACCCTGTCCAACATCTCCAGTCCTTTGAGGACTCGGTCTCTATCAGGCCGATGTCAGATGCTTTCAAGTGTCGGCTCTTCGCCGTCACCCTTAAGGAAAAGACCAGGGACTGGTTCCATCAGCTCCCTACAGGGTCGATCTACGCCTTTGAAGATTTGCGCCGAAGTTTTCTATTGCGATTCTCGACTTCGAAGAGAAGGAAGAAGGACGACGAGTCTCTCTTCAAAGTGAAGCAGGAGCCCAAGGAGTCGTTGGCTCGCTACGCGGACCGGTTTCAGGAGGAGGTGCTGGTCACTCAGGAGATGTCTGGGTTCGCACTCCAACTCGCTTTCACCGTCGGGCTAAGGGAGAGTTTTTTCAAAATGGCTTTGAAGAGGAAAGCCCCCGTCTCCTACGAGGAGTTGATGGAGAGGGTGGCGGAAGAGATTGAGAGTGAGGAGGCCAACCCGGAGCTTACCAAGAGGCTAGCAAAGCTCAGTGAGCCAGAGGTCAGGCAGCAGGAAGTAAGGAGAAGGGAAGAGCCCAGGGCCCCGGAGGGGGAGTGGAGGCATCGTGCCGAAGGAATGTAAGGTCAGGGAAGGGGCTACAGCTCGGGAAGGGGTAACTTCTATGGAGGACAAGGAAGACCCCACCAGTTGGGATGGAGGCAGGGTCCGAGGCAATTGTCTCCCCCACCTCAGCAAGCCATGGCGATCAGGCGGGGAAGAGGAGGAAGAGGAAGAAGAGAAGAGGTTAGAGAAGAAGCAGGAGCAGGGAGAAGGAGGAGGAATAGGATGGCGGAAGGCGAAACAGGAGAGGTGATGTTGCCGTATTGTGACTTTCATGATGAGGAAGGTCACGCGACGGCCACCTGCCCAGAGTTCCTAGAGACAAAAAGGGCCCGAGTGCCCATGCCGCGACAACAGCAACCAGTGAGAATCGAGGAGGTCGAACCTCGAGAGGAGGAGGAAAGGTGTGAAGACAGAGTTGATGTGGGGAGTAGAGGAGGGATCAGGGTGATCCATGGGGGGTAGGGGTGGAGGCAACCCGCAAGGCTAGCCTCCATACCATCTATCGGTGGAGCGTGGCCTCAACATCCACTGCTCCACCCCCAGCGGAGAAAATTACTTTCTCCCAGAAGGACATGCCAGGACATGAAGATCCGTTCTGCGATGCGCTGGTCATCCAGACCGTCATCGAGAACTTCACTGTCTCGCGGATTCTAGTCAATAACGGGAGTTCGGTCAACGTCGTCTTCAAGAAGGCGTTTGACGAAATGAAGGTGGAGGCCCGGAGGGTGTTGGCCTTGGATGGTCCCCTATTTGGTTTTTTGGGAGAAAGGAAGGAGGCAGAGGGTGGAGCGGGGCTCCATGTGACTCTCGGAGGGCAGTCCAGGAACTGCCGCTTCGTGATAGTGGATGCCCCGAGCAGCTACAACGCCATCTTCGGACGGCCTCTCATCAGCGCGTTTCGATGCGTCCATTCCACCTTCCACCAGTGCCTCAAGTTCAACACGGGTGGAATCCAGGTCCGGGTCCGGGGAGACCCCAAAATTGCGAGACAGTGCTATGTGACGGCTGTCAACACCATCACCTGGATGAGAGAAGCAGAGGAGTGGGATAAAGTGATGGAGGAGGCAGCCGAAGCCCGAGGTGAGGAGGGAGTAGAGGAGGAGATGGGGGAAGAGGAAGTTCATGCCCAGGAAGGGGTCGCTGAGAGGCCAGGGGCGGAGAGAGGAGAAGAAGAGGAGAAAGAAGGGGGTGCCCGGGAAGGAAGGGCGGAGGAGTTGATGATGGTAAGGGAGGAAGAGACGGAGGAAGGAGCTCAAGCGCTCGCTTGTGGCAGAGAGAAGGAAAGTGCTTGGGGAGAGCAATCTAGGCTGGAGGCCGTGGATGAGGTCGTGGAGCTTGAGGTCACCACTCGGCTTGGGGTGGTGGAGAAGGTCTGAGTCAGCGGAGAGCTCAGTTCGGAGGAGCGGGCTGAGATCCTAGCCTGCGTGCAGAAGAATGTGGATGTCTTCACTTGGAGCGCCGCGAAGATGCCCGGGATCGATGCGGATGTGGCTTGCCACCGCCTCAACCTCAACCTTGGCACCCGCCCCATCCGTCAAAAGAGGAGGGCCATAGCAGACAAGCTGGAAGGACCCATCCGCGAGGAGGTGAAAAAGCTCCTACAAGCAGGTTTTGTGTCAGAGATCCAGTATCCAGGCTGGGTCTCCAATGTAGTCATGGTAAAGAAGGGGGAAGGTAAGTGGCGCATGTGTATCGACTTTTCACTACTTGATAAATCATGCCCGAAAGATTGCTACCCCCTGCCTAGAATCGACGCGCTGGTTGACTCAGCCGTTGGTTTCTCTGTAATGTCTTTCTTAGATGCTTTTTCAGGTTATCATCAAATTCGCATGCACCCCCCGGACATCAAAGATGTCTCCTTCATCACGGGGGACGGATGTTACTGTTATAAGATGATGCCCTTCGGGCTCAAGAATGCAGGTGCCACATACCAAAGGATGATGTATAGGGTCTTTCGCGAACAGAAGGGAAGAAACTTGGAGGTCTATGTTGATGATCTCATGGTAAAGAGCCAGGACCTTGGGTCTCACCTCCGAGACCTTGAGGAGACGTTTGGGACACTGCGAAAGTATAAGATGAAACTCAACCCCTTGAAGTGTGTCTTCGGGGCTAGCCGAGGGAAGTTCCTAGGCCACTTGCTCACCCCGGCGGGGGTGGAACCTAACCCAGACAAGGTCAAGACGATAATGGAGTTGGGGTCGCCGAGAAGCCCGAAGGAGGTTCAGAGCCTCACGGGGAAGCTGGTCAGACTTAGCAGGTTCCTCTCCAAGGCGGGAGAGAAGTGTGCGTCCTTCTTCACGGTGCTGAGGGGCAATAAAAAATTCGAATGGACCCCGGAGTGTGAGGAAGCTTTTCAGGCTTTGAAAGAGCAACTCACCCAAACCCCCCTACTTCAAGGGCCGAGATCGGGAGAAGACCTATCCCTATACCTGGGAGTAGGACTTGAAGCGGTAAGTTCAGTACTGATCCGGGAGGAAGGAAGAAAGCAGTTCCCTATCTACTATGTCAGCCGAGTGCTGAAGAAGGCGGAGCTCCGGTACCCAATTTTGTAGAAGTTGGCTTTCGCATTGGTGGCGGCGGCTCGGAGGCTCCGACCCTACTTCCAGGCACATTCAATCAAAGTGGTAACAGATCACCCGCTTCGCAAAGTCATGGAAGGGGTGGAACACTCGGGAAGATTGGCAAAGTGGTCCGTGGAGCTGAGTGAGTTCAACATTACGTTCGTCCCTAGGGCGTCAATAAAGGCCCAAGCAGTGGCAGACTTCATGGCTGACTACACATCCGAAGTGGGGGAACATGAACCGCCTCGCCCAGTGGCGTGGAAGATGTTGGTGGATGGTGCGTCAGGAAAGCACTCCTATGGAGGGGGAATCATCCTGGTAAGCCCTCAAGGTACAAAGATCGAACAAGCTTTGAACATCCACTTCCCGATTACCAATAACCAAGCTGAGTACGAGGCGGTGATAGCGGGCCTCCAGCTGGCCCAGGAACTGGGAGTGCAAGATGTAGAGGTCTCAACGGACTCCATGGTGGTGGCATGCCAAGTCCGGGGAGAGTTTGAAGCGAAGGATCCGACTCTCCAGCGGTACCTGGAGAAGGTCAAGGGAGTCATCGGGCGATTTCGCACTTTCTCCATCAGACACGTGCCGAGGGAGGAGAGCACCCCTGCGGACCTCCTAGCCAAGTTCGGTACCCGAGCAGGCAGAATGGTTTCAGAACTCTTCCGACCCACCATCGATGAACGAGAACTGATGGAGATAGATCAGCGGACCTCGTGAATGGATCCTTTCATCACCTTCCTATCATCAGGGAAGTACCCCGAAGGATACATAGACAGGCGACGCTTCAGGTATAAGTCAGCTTATTATTCCTTGCATGCAGGAGGGTTATATAGGAAAACTCTCTCGGGACTCCTGGCCCGTTGTGTTTCCTAGGAGGAGATCCCGAAAGTCCTGGAGGAAATTCACTCCGGGGAGTGTGGCAGTCATTCCGGGAGCCGAACCCTGGAGGGGAGGGTGTTGAGGCAAGGCTATTTCTGGCCCACCCTCAGCAAAGATGCGGCCGAGTTCGCAAGGAGGTGTTCAAAGTGCCAACTCTATGCTCCACTCCAACTCCTCCCAGCCCAGAGACTTCGGACCATCACAACTCCCTGGCCTTTTGCCATATGGGGGTTGGACCTAGTTGGCCCTTTCCCTCAAGCTAGCGGCCAGAGAAGGTTCTTGCTGGTCATGATCGATTATTTTTCCAAGTGGGTAGAAGTGAAGGCGCTCGCCAAGGTAACATCTCAAGTTGTAAGGAATTTTGTGTGGGGATAGATAATTTGCAGGCACGGGCTCCCTCTGGCCATAGTGACGGACAATGGGCCACAGTTTGCTAGCGAGGAATTTGTTAGCTTCTGCACCCAACTCGGCATCGACCTCAGGTTCGCATCGGTTCACCATCCGAGAAGCAACGGCCAGGTGGAGGCGGCAAACAAGATAATCGTCAACTTGTTAAAGAAGAAAGTAGAGAACCTCCGGGGGAACTGGGTGGAGCAGCTACCATCCGTTCTCTAGGCCCTGAGGACTACCCCTAACACCGCCACCGGAGAGACCCCGTTCAAACTTTCTCATGGGTCCGAAGCAGTCCTTCCCATAGAGTTCGAAGTAAAGACCCCCAGGGTGATCGCCGCAGGTGAAGGGAATGAAGAGTGGCTGGTGGCCAATGACGAGGAACAAAGGCTATCCTTGGACCCGGGGGAGGAACTCCGGGACCAGGCCACCATCAGGTAGGAGGAAATCAAGCGACGAATGGCCCGATATTTTGACAAGCACATCCGAGTAAAGCACTTTCAGAAAGGAGATCTGGTCCTGAAAAAGGTCGACGCGGCCGGAAGAGGGGCCTCGGTAGGTAAGCTCAACCCCAATTGGGAGGGTCCATACATTGTAAGTGAAGTGCTCAGGTCGGGGGGGGGGGGGGGTATCACCTCCAAGATGTGGAAGGGGTACCTCTCGGCTGATCCAGAAGTGGAGACAATTTGAAGCGATTCTACCCTTGAAAGTTTTATTATGATGTTAGTTGAATACTTTACTTCTTCACTTTGATAGTTATAGTTGTTATGCGAAGGCAGCCACGGTGACAAGTTTTTATGCTGGAATGCCCCAGATCGATTCCGCTCCCGGGCTCTCACTAGACGGGGGGTTTCAGGTTGATCTCTGGAGAGGCTGGCAAGGTGACAAGTTTGTATGCTGGAATGCCCCAGATCGATTCCGCTCCCGGGCTCTCACTAGACGGGGGGTTTCAGGTTGATCTCTGGAGAGGCTGGCAAGGTGACAAGTTTTTATGCTGGAATGCCCCAGATCGATTCCACTCCCGAGCTCTCACTAGACGGGGGGTTTCAGGATGATCTCTGGAGAGGCTGACAAGGTGACAAGTTGTTATGTTGGAATGCCCCAGATCGATTCCGCTCCCGGGCTCTCACTAGACGGGGGGTTTCAGGTTGATCTCTGGAGAGGCTGGCAAGGTGACAAGTTTTTATGCTGGAATGCCCCAGATCGATTCCGCTCCCGGGCTCTCACTAGACGGGGGGTTTCAGGTTGATCTCTGGAGAGGCTGGCAAGGTGACAAATTTTTATGCTGGAATGCCCCAGATCGATTCCGCTCTCGGGCTCTCACTAGGCGGGGGGGGGGGGGGGGGGGGGGTTCAGGTTGATCCCTGGAGAGGCTGGCAAGGTGACAAGTTTTTATGCTGGAATGCCCCAGATCGATTCCGCTCACGGGCTCTCACTAGACGGGGGGTTTCAGTTTGATCTCTGGAGAGGCTGGCAAGGTAACAAATATCGATGCTGGAAGGCATCAGGTCCATTCCGCTCCCGGGCTCTCACTAAACGGGAGGTGCAAATTGATCACTGGGGAAGTTGGCAAGGAGATGAGTTCTTCATAAAGTTAGGATGAAATGCATCAGGTTGGCGAGCCTTCGGCGCTGACCCGGTCCTTCTCGCTCGGCGAGCCCGCTCGCTTGGCGAGAAGAAAGATTTCGCACGATAGTGTGCGAGTGACGAGAATCAACCCTGGGCACTCCGGGGTATCCAGTGCTCGGCAGAAAGGTCGTCGGCATAGGGTAGGAGGCAAGCTCTCACCGAAAAGGAAAGTACCTCGCGAAACCTAGAGAGAAATGCATACCTAAGGGATGATAATCCTAAGGCAAATGGCGAAAGGCCGGAGCAGCCAAAAATGTCTTATGCCTATCTATTCGATAACGTAAGATGCGAGAACGATCATCGCGAGAATAACCTACGTAAAAATGAATATCGAGGCAAGCGAGAACGAGATATCAGCACGAAAAACAATAAAGTAGAAAGGGCGAACACAATACAGGGCCAAAAACATGCATCCTTGCGTTTCACAGTTTAATTTACATAAGGCGGCGATCTCACCAGCCCAAAACAAAATAAAATCAAAAACTATCAAGCTTCAGGAATCGCTCGCGAACCCTTCCTCGTCATCGCTGCTCTTCACTTGCGGAAGCGGGATAAAGAGCTCCGGGACGATGTCCTCCAGAGTCATGTCGGCCGCGTCGGCGGCTAGGAGGCCGGCTGCCTTCATCGTCTGGAAGATGTAGCGAGCTGACTCGGTAGACTCCAAGCGGATTTCCTCGTCTTGCGCTCGCCGCTCTTCCTTCAGACGACGAGGAGAAGGGGGAACGACGGCGCGGGTGAGGTCGCAGTTTAGGGCTTTCAGCCCGGCCACCTCGCCCTCCAATTCCTGAACGCGAGCGTCGGCTCTTCCAGCGGCCTCGACATCCTGCGAGTAAAATAAGTTAGGGAAACGAAATGGCCAAGGAGAGGAGGGTGGCGAGGTCTAGGTAACTCACCACACTGCCCTCTGCGGCGAGCAGCTTCTCCTTCAGTTGCACGTTCTCAACAAGAAGCCCCTGATAGGCCCTCGCGAGCTCCACGTTCTGAAGCTCCAGTTGTAAGCAACGCCTCCTCGTCATATGGGCGAGCTCGGCAGAGCGCAACTGAGACCTCGCACTCTCGAAAGCAAGAGTTCTCGCAGTCTCGTCTTTATAAGACCCCGTGTCCTCGCGCCCATAGAGGACAAACGAGAGATCGAAGGCATGGCCGCTGATGGTCTCCTTCTCCACCCAGGAAGGAAGGATGGTGGAGATGTCCACCCAGTTCGTCTCTGGCTTCCAGTTTACCAAGAGCTCGCCGGTCTCATCCCGACGCCTCTGGCCGAGGCCGAAGTTGTAATGGTTGACGGGGATGGGCGGGACGGAGGTTCTGGAAGCCTCTTGGAAGGGCTCATCGTCCTCGCCTCCCGCGGAAAGAACGGTGAGGTCGAACTCATCGAAAGCGGTCTCGCGAAGCTCCTTCCCCTTTGAGGAGCCGAGCGAGACCCCGCTCTTCTTAATCTTTTTCTTCGGCGGAGATTTTGGGGGAATGACATGGCTACCAGAAGCCCCCGGTCTCTTGCGAGAGGAGGGCTCACCTGGTGTGACGGCACCTCGGCAAGTCTCCGCCCCCATGGTCGTGAGAGCCAGGGTAGCGTCGGTCTTCTGATTGCTCGCATAGGGGGGATGGATGAGAAGATCCCGCTTGCCTAAAAAAGGGTTGAAATTTCAATAAATACGAGGTTACTGGGAAAAAAGTTGTAGTGATAGAGCGAGATCCTTACCTTCCCCAGTGAGCACTGGAAGCAGCTTGTCGAGGTTGCGGCGAAGATGAACAACCTCAAAGTTCTTCTTACAGAAGAACTGATAGAGGAGGGCGTCGTGTCCTCCGAGGGCAGCGGGCCGGTAGGTGGTCTCGCCGTGCTGGACTGGCGAGATCGGGATATTACCGAAGTTCCCCATGACGAAAAGGAACTTCTGGGCCCAGAAGTGGGCTTTGTTGACGGTCTCGTCAACCTTAGGACCCAAGCCCACGAAGTAGGCAGTCCCGTCCTTGTAAGCACGGAACGAGAACAGCTTCCGAAAGACCGGGAGGCTGAACTCGATGCGCTCCTCGCGAAGGTAGCAGACGAAGGCTGTGATCACCGCCATGGCGTTAGGGGTGAGCTGGACCGGAACAACGCCATAGTGCTTGAGCACCTGACGAGCAGCAAGAAGACCAACATTAGTTCACATAATGAGCGAGACTTGACCTGCAGAGAATAAGAAGCGAGCGAGAACGATTATTACCTGGCGAACTTTCGGCAACAGGGGGAGACGCAGGCCGACCGCGAAATGAGCGGTGGGGATGGCCAACTCGTCGACAAGCGGGGCGTTGATCACGTCGTTCTCGCTGGGACGGCGTGCCTCGAATGGGGGGGGGGTGACGTAGTCGGCGACCGTGCTGAAGTACTCCTCGTCGGTCAGATTGCAATGGAAGAAGCCGTGCTCGGCAAAAGCCTTAGCGATCTTTCGCCGACCCTCCGACTAATTAGTGTCGCCGCCCATTTCGAAAAACCTGCGAGAAAGGAAGTAGATCGAAAACGGGAAGGAGCGAGAGCTCTGAAGCGGAGGAGGAAGAAGGGTGACAGTAAGTGCGGTGGTTGACTCAGCTAGGACAGCCTATTTATAGCAAAAGCAAAAGGGCGGGAAGAAGTCCAAGCGTCGGCGAGCGCGGTTAGCCAAAAACATCACATCACAACCACGGGCGAGAAAGGCCCGCGAGGTCAGTACGAGCAATATCTCTGCGACAACAGTGCAAGCAAACATAATTGCGTAAGAAGTGTGGGGGGGGGGGGGGCCGCCACGAGATACGTTCAGCGAGATCGGAGACCCCCGCGAACACAACATAGCATGAAAATGAAACGGACATATTAGCAGCGAGCGAGAACTAATAAAAAGCTAGTAATTATTATCAGACGAGATAAAACTAGTATATAAGTTGCAGACCATTGCGAGATCATCTAAAATAAAGGCGCTCATTAACAAGTAATAATAATTCGCGACAACGTAAGAGTTAGCGAGAATCGTGGGGCAACCATTTCCACCTACCCCTACCTCGTGACCCGGAACGCGGCGGTACCCTAGAATTATAGTAATCCTCGGTCGCGCGGCCCTCCCGGTCAATGAGGAAGGCGTAATCCCTCATCCTCGCTATATGCGCCTCCGGCGTCGTAACGTTCTCATCGTGATCGCGTTGTCTCGCGGCCCGGAGCCTCGCATATTCTTCCATCAATACGACATGCCTATCCTCGACGGCTTCTCTGTCCCGTCTCGCCTGCATGATAAGGGCCATCAGCATCTGACCATGTTTTCTCAGCAACTCTGCGGCTCGTTGTTTCATAATCTCCGGATCTCGCGGATCACCTAAGAAGTCTTCCACTTGGTCAGGAAGGGGGGACATCTCGTCGTCGCCCAACTCAGAATCTGTAGGAGGAATTTCAGAATTCTCTGCGAAGTATTACAGAAAGGTTAGATAGCGCGCTTGAGTTCGCGCAGGGCAAGGGGCCGTCGGAACGCTTACCCAGAGGGGGGAGAGAAGTCTCAGGGCGGCCCTGGAAGAGGTTACGATAGTGGGGGTAGAGAGATTTACCTAGACCAGGAGGGTAGGCTGTGCTATTGGTTGGAGGGATCTTTGGCGGTACAGAGCCTCCGGTCTCCTCGCTCGTCAGGATTCAGAACCCTGGCCTATCTATAGTTTTGTCCGGAGGAGGCGGGGACGGAGGCCACAATGCATGGCGAGCCGGGGACTTCCGGGGCGAGACTGTAAGAAGCAGAGAATGAAGGTCAGATATTTGATGAAAGAAGAAGTCAATATGCGAGATTAAGGGCATACCCACGACATTCTTGCTAGCGAGATCCGTGTCCGCTGGCGGAGTTTTGCGAGACCCCCCAGCAGGCTCGCCAGCGTCCTCGTTCGGCAAAGCATCCTGCAAATAGGCATGAATCACGGGCAAACTTATTGACTTAAGCTAGAGGGGTAGCTCATACCTTCTCGTGGGGACGGCTATCCGGGGAGGAGTCCAGCATCACGAAGCCATCCCCGGTTCGGCAAGCCGCCTTCGCCTTCTTGGTCTTCGGCGACTGAGCGGGAGGCAGCCGGTTCATCCAGGCGGGGACCTTGGTCATGGAAGGTAGCCCGCCGGCTCTCACAGCCCTCAGGCGAGCCTCAGCTTCTTCGGAAAGCGGCATCTCCAGACAGCTACAGTATGAGGCAAAAAGAAAGAAAAGGAAGTGGCGGCGCGCACCACTAAGGACTCGGGACGATATTTATAGCCCTCAGGGTGGGCCCTGCCGAAGATTCCTGACAGGTCATCAAGGGGCTGGCGAATACCAGGGGTTGGATGCTTCTTCGCGAGCTTAAATAGCCTCGCGAAGAGCGGGGATTGTGTACAACCCCGATATTCGCCAGGCGAGGAAGCGCGGTGTGAGAAGGTAACCGGAGGAAGTAATAAGAGGCGAGCGAGAAGGGTCGGCGAGATAAACACTTGCAGGCAATTTAAAGAAGTTTCCTGAGTTCGACGAAAGGGATGCTGCGTTCGACGAACTCTTCCGAGTTCGTCGAGCCCACCGGTGGTCGTCGAGCTTGCCCCTGTTCAGCGAAATCATTAGCAGTCGATGAAATGTTCTATGCTCATTAAAGCCAAAGGGATGGTCTCGCAAGAGGAGCCGCGAGATCTAGACCTCGGCAGATATCTTCAAAGGACTGGGCCAAGCGAGGGCGGGCAAGTCAATACCTCGCAGGCCGCTGGCGGAAGAGACCCTTTGTTCAGTAAAGAGGTGTCCGGCGAAACGTGTTCAGTGTGCGACAAAGTTAGTAGGCGATCTCGCAGGAAGGCTCGCGAGCTTAGAGCCTCAGCTTCCAGCGAGCTCAATTCTACGCTCGACAAATGTCGAACAGAGTTCAGCATTCGTCGGACGGCGCCCGACGAACAAAATATATTCTATGGCAGCGCTCGACAAATTATAGCAGGGAAGCAGCGGTCGGCGAACCGCCCGTCTCAGCGGTCGGCGAACCGCCCGTCTCAGGGGTCGGCGAACCGCCCGTCTCAGCGGTCGTCGAACCGCCCGTCTCAGCGGTCGGCGAACCGCCCGTCTCAGCGGTCGACGAGCCGCCCATCTCAGCGGACATCGAACAACTTAACGTTCGGCATCCATCGACCTCGACTGTGATCGACGAAGTGACCTGCGTTCGACGAAAGGCGTGTTGAGCTCGACGAAGTCAAGAGGCGGTCTCGCAGGAAGGCTCGCGAGACCGGACCTCGGCAGATACCGCCAGAATTGGCCGACGAGGTCCTCGCAGGGCAATCGCCTAGGAGAGGCATCACGAGCAGGACCCGCGAGAGCTTCAGCAGTCAAGTTCTCGCAGTTCCTTTCCCATAAGTTGATAAGACCAAATTACCCTTTTACCATTGGTGGTCTGTCTTTAGCCTCTCCAAACCTCGGAGTTTGGATGTTAGCAGACCCATCTGGGGTGCATATAGTAAAATCAGAAGGCGGGATCCTGCTATTTGCATGCCAGATCAGGAAATCTATAAATAAGACCTCAAGGGCACCTTTGGAGAGGACTTCACTTCAGCTTCTCTCTCCTCAGGCTTTCTTTGGTTAGCATTTCCAGAGCTCTCCAAGGTGCCCGAGTCTCAGCTTTGGCTTGGGAGGGGAAGCGCTCAACGATCTTCCGGGTTAGTGGAGGGACCTCCTCGCTGTGACTAAGGTCTTAGTCGTTTTCCCAGTCTTCAGTCTACCTTCTCCGAGGGATCAGTAAGGGCTAGCTGCCCCTCATTTCGGTGAGGGCCCCGAGCTCCACTAGAGGCCGAGTAATCGGTTTCAACAACCCCCCCTCTAGGTGATAAGTTAACACCCAATAAATAACAATGAGCATGCCAATAAATTAGTCAAAACTTTAAAATCCTAAATATTTCCTCTCTCTCTCTCTTTATTGGCTATGTACAGCCCAACCCGACCCCTTTCTTTCCCACCGCGCGTCTAGGTATGAGCGTGGATTCCTTCGCCTTTGCTCCGCTTAAATCTTCCATGGCGGCAAGGCATCCTCCCCCACCTCCTCGACACAACACCTCTTCGGCGGCTCCTCGGAGCAGCGTTCTTCGATCCCCAAATTCATCGCCCAAATCGCCCACTTGAGCGAGTAATTCGGAATCACGCTGAACTAGAACACCATCGTCGCCCCCTCTCTTCCTGCATATGAGGATTTTGACCAACGCGCCGGCGTTGGAACGCGATCTTTGAAAGATTCACGCATCGATTTCGGCGTCGTGAGCCAATGCTGCCAATATCCCAATCTTGCCAAGTTGAGCTCTCGGTTCCTCACAAATCTGGCCCTCAAGATAATGTTTGAGTTGCTTGAAGATTTCGTTGATAATTAGTTTTTAGTCATCGTTTTTAGGTTAATTTATTATGTTATTTGCGTTTTTATTTTTATCTTTTGTTATGTTTGTATGCATGTTTTTGTTGTTTTCCTATTTTTCTAATTTAAAAAATCTAATGTTTTATTTTATGTTTTATTTTTGTTGTTTAATATATTTATATTTTCTTATATTAAATTTATGTTGTGTGTCTTAAATTTGTTTTGTTTTAATTTTATTTTGTCATAACTATATTTATATTTTATCTTATTTTGTAGGAATGTTGTTATCGTCGCCGCAACGCCATCGTCGCGCCGTCAATATTCATGCCGTCTGCGCCATTGCCGCCACCTTTGCATGATGTCAGCACCATCGCCGCAAATGCAGCCCGGGCTCTCCCATTTAATGAAGATTGTGCAGCCCTTGTAGCAGCTCAAGAACCAGTCCACAACCATCTCTTGATGCAGTCCAGCCCACCAATTTGAAGCAGCCCGTCCCCTTGAATGCAGCCCCTTGAATCTGTTCAAACCGTGTGCTACATATGTTGTCCGAACCTCCTTAATGCAGCCCAACCATTCACTCAAGCAACCGGGCCACTTATCATCTCCTTCTAATCCAAGCCCACATCACTTAATTCATCCCATGTAGCAGCCAGTCCATTCCATTCAATTTAATCAAAGCCATCCATAAACCGTGAATTTCATTCTCTTCATTAAACCGTGGGATGCCACCTTAATGCATGCATGGCTCTCTCTATCCTATTCTCTCTCTTCTCCATGCATGTACTTCTCTCTCTCTCCACTATATTTCTCATCCATTCCCCTTTCTTTATTTCTATTTTATTTTATTTTTCTTTAAATAAAATACCATGCATGTTGCCTCTCTCTCTCTTCTCATTTATTATTATTCATGCACCTATCCATTCATGCATCTCTCCACCCCATGTGTCCCTTCATCTCCACTTCCTTCTAGATCCCTCTCCCTCTCCTATAAAAGGACCCCATCCCTCAAGATGAGGAGGCTAATGTAGTTGGAGTGTAGAGAGTTAGAGAGCAAGTGTAAGGTCTCTTTTTCCAAAACCCGTTCGGGTACTTGAAAACTCGAACCTCTCCCGTATCGCACGGTTGAGGTGGACCTTCGCCCAGAATCGCTGCCTTGCGGTGTCACCAACACTCGGGTTGACTAACACCGCTCAGCACCAACCCTGCCGGCTATACGATCATAAGTAAAATATGCCAAAAAGTAAGTACATAAAAGAAGACATGTCCACAATCACAGCATCATATATAATGAAAACAGAAAGTCCATAAGAGAAGTACAATTAAAGGGGCTTAAACCCGATACATATGCAAAGTAATGTACTATCTCTCTCTCTCTACAACATGCGGAAGTCTACAACAAAAGCTCTCAAAAAGCAGAAATCTAACTATCTAATCATCAACCTGTGGCGTCGTGGTAGTGCGCTGCATCTGCTGCTCAGGTCCTGCCATCTCGTCCTGCTGCGCGCGGGACAACTCTGCCTCCTCGGACTCCTGCGATCACACCGACCGTTAGTCATAAAGACTAAGCCGTTTTGTCCTCGCCTCCCTCCACGACTCCTAGGCACCGAGCGGGAGGAAGAAGCGGAGGACAAACAAGGGGTAAACAAGAAGGTGATGACATGACACTACTCTAGCAGGTATAAGTAAAGCAGTAAAATCTAACTAGCAGTATAGTGCAGGTATAAGGCAGTAAAGTAGAGCAATGAAGTAAGCAGTGAGTAGAAAGGAAATGCAGTGCAGTAAGTAAATCTAGACTACCATCACAGATTCGTACCTTAACTTATATGAACGCCCATACGACATATAAGTTAAGGTGTCCAGGTAACCCATCATATAAAAGAGCCCATACTAATTTATATGATGGGGGTATGCTATGTGTATGTTATGTTGTGCTATGGTTACGATGTTTTAATGAAATTATGCAATGCGACTCACCCACACGACTCTATGCGCACAGACCTTTATAGTTCCCAATTTGTTTGAAAGGAAGCCAACCTTTTGGGTACCGACCGTCGTGGCTCACGGTGGCAGTGGATCGGGCACTCCACATCCTAGGCGGGTATGGTCACTACCAAGCCTAGACCTCATGTACGCCTCAACGCTAATAACACAACAGCGGAGCTCCTGCGTACTCTTGCTGGAATCCACCAGACTTTAAGGTCGGGGTGGGTTATTAGGGATTGTCCTCCAGACCGCGGTACTCAAACTTACCGGCCCTCTAAACCTCACCCTCACTTGAGTCAACGTACTACCGTCGGTGACACGACTAGCCTAGTACCGAAGACTCGCCACTAATTGAATAAGTAATAGGTGATAACAAGTCCACCCGAGCTTCCAGCTCAGGGACTAACACACCAGCTGATCCAACCCACCTCCTTCCCGGAGGAGATCCATGCCAGTCTGCATAACCACTTAGGCTACTCTTGCCTACAATTCAGTTCGTGTTATATTTATGGTGAATCTTGGACTTCCCGCGGTGTACTCCATAAAGGGGCCCCTAACGGTACTACAGATCAATGGGCTCAACCCCATCGTCCTCATCAAGACAATTATTTTAGTTGGTGAATAACATTCGGTTCACCCTCATCATTTCATATGCTTAGTGTGATTTAGCTCAAGACCCGTCTGACCCAATCGGGTTGGACGTACCTCTTTCCCTTCTACATTAACCCTAATACAACCTCACAACCAACCCTAAGATTGACCCCCCCTTGAATCATGGTGTGATATAACTCATTTACTGATTGGATATAACTCCTACTCACTACTTAGGGATCTAATTTGTCAAAAACTCCAAATTCTGTTTTTACTAAACGCAGTCCACCAAATTGAACTATCCCTCAACACCCTAAGGGAACCCTTCTAAATATTCATCACCAGGGTCTCTAATAATTATCCAAGGTTTCCACTGACCTTAATAGGGTATTGCCCAATTTCCATAATTTTCCATATTAATTTGGTATTTATTTTAATTCAAAATAGTTAAGGACTTAAGTCAAATTACACATGAACTACCCTCAAAATGATTCCTCATGTTATATGAAAATTATCAGTAAGATATTATCCCAAATAAAGATGGTTCACTGAGTATCATGGCAAAAGGATATCATCTGGCCTACTATATCACCATAATTGTATAATTACCAAAATGCCACTATAATTAGGAAAAATAGTAATTTCACTTCTGAAAATTCTACAAAAATTACCCAATGATCATATGGGGACCTAGAGTCCTAATCCAAAAGAATGTGTCATTACCATGTGATTTGACATTTTAAGAAGATTAAATACTCAAGTGATGTAAACCTCAATTTCTACATGAAGTATATGAAATACAATTCCAATAGTTTCCACACAATTATCATGGGTATAGATTAACCTAAAATCAGAGATCACCAAGTATCATGTCAAATCCTTATGATTTGATATTTTAAAAGGGTTAAATACTCTAGTGATGTAAATTTCACTTTCTACATGAAGTACATGAAATAGAAATCATCAAGCTCCCAAACATTTATCATGGGCTCATATTGACATAAAATGACAGATTCCAAGGTATCATAACATTGCCCTATGATTTGGTATTTTAAGAGGATTAAATACTCTAGTGATGTAAATCTCAACTTCTACATGAAGTACATGAAATACAATTCCAATAGCTTCCAAATAATTATCATAGTGCAATTTCATCCCTAGTCAGCCACTGATGGAGTTTCATCACCATACAAGGTCCTATGACCATGCATTTTATTTTATTAAGGAAAAGGTGACTATTTCATTTATTAGGTGGAAAATACTTAAATGCCTCTAAAATTCCCATTTAAATTTCCTAAGACATTTTATGCCCTTAAAATCATATCCCCAAAGTTCAGAGCCAAGGCTAGAACATTTGGCCCTATGTCCTTCACAAAACTCACTTTGCACCCTTAAGGATTCACCCTTAGGGTTTTAGGTCACCCCACCTTAATGGCTCCAAATGGACCATTAGGATGTGACACTAGCATTTGCATAGCTATACCCACATAACCAACAAGATGGGAGGAGGCTAACACACTCAACTCCTCAAATTGAATCAAACCCTACTTTGATCCTTAAAGGTCCTCATTAGGGTTTCCAACTTTCCATATCAAATCAACTCCAAATGGAGTGATATTTTAGGTAGGCACTACTCATGTACAGAAGAGTATGCCACCAAAGTTTGGTGTCATTTGGACATCATATGCTCCAAAAATCAACATAATTTAAATAATCTAATTACCACAAAAACCCTATGAAAAAGAGTCCACCAAGGGCTGCCCCTTTGGCAGGGGGTGCCCCTAGGGTATACCAACCCATGGTTAAAAGCACAGCTTCAAAGATGGAGGGGTTTGACCTAGGCAATTTTTCTAATGGACTGACCTAGTGTAGGACCAGTCCTAGTAAAACAGCTCCCTAGGGAGCTGTAGGTCACCAAATGACCTAAACGCAAGGCCAAATAAAAGTTAAGACCAAGGCCTACAACTTTCATGTTGAGCACTTTTTCTAAATCTGCCATTAAGTGGCCTTAATATTCATTTGAATTTGACTGAAAGAAATAGGCAGAAATCTAATGAAATGAATTAAATAAATAAAGGATAAAAGAGCTCTGCACGAATCTTGGCGCAAATCCGAGGGCAGCGGGTCATCTTCCTCCTCCAGCCAACGGCTGGGATCATCCCGTCCTGGGCCGACTTCCTTCCTCCTTTCCCGGCCACCTGGTGGCCACCACGGCCGGCCACCACCTCCACCACCTTCGTGGTGGTCGGGGCTACGACTCCCGGCGACATGGCGGCCGGAGGAGGCGATTCCCGGCGGTTCTGGGTGTCACAAATCGAGCCGAAATCCTTGGATTTCGGAAATGGATCCGGGCTCAATTGAGCCCGATCCTTCAGTATTAAGAGATGGGAAGCTAGCATGAGAGGAGGGGAGGAGAAACGAACCTAGAGTGGGGCTTGGCGGTGGCGGCGGCGGCGATTGGCCATGGAAAAGCCTTGCTCCGGCGATCCCGCTCCCGAACTCTATTCTCCAGCAAAAGCTTTGCTCCAAGGGTCGATTCCGTCTGCTCTCAGTGCTCTGAAGCTAATAGGATGGATAGAATGGGGTGGGGAGGCCTCTATAGGCTGTTTTGAATTGGAGCCACCTCGGTTCTCCCATGGCTGCCATCTTCCTGCTCCATCTGGCTCCTTGCTTCCACCTGGGTCAAGCTCAGACCCCCAGCAATCAGGGGAGGCCCCTAGGCTGATTGGAGGAGGAGTGTGGAGGAGGGGGTGATTACTTTTAGCTTTATGCCTTTTTCTTTTGCTTTTTGATCAACTTTTGGTCCCCCCCCCTTCATTGATCAATCATACCATAGATTAGGGTTCAGTCTAAGGGCTGATTGGGCAAGGCCTAAGTCCAAGAATGATTGGTTAATTGGTTGGGGTTGGGGTTCATTTCACTTTAGGCTTGAAATTCACCTTTAATGGGCTATGTTGACCATGGTTGACTTTGGTCAACCAAGGTGAGTGGGTTGACCCCACTTGGGGGTCATGGGTCCCTTAACATCACCCAACATAGGTTGGTCCATGGTGAGGTTTCAATTGGTTCAATTTAATCAAAGGGGTGTAGATTTGACCAAAATTGGGTAAAGTTTGACTTTGGTCAATTGAGGTCAATTGGTCCCACCATGATGGGGCTTTTTGGTCCATTGAGTTCCTTAAAGTGTTTAGAGTGTGGTGGTAAGGTCAATTTGAACACTTGAGGGTCAATTGAACCCTAATTGACTTGGTTTGGTTAATGTTGACCTAATGTTGACTTTGGTCAATTTCATGCAATTGGGCCCCACCCAAGTGCAATTCTCAGGGTAACTGTCTACCTTAGTGGTTAGGGTGGTATGGGTGAGGTCAATTTGGTCAATTGAGGGTCAATTGGCCTAAGGGAGTGGTATTGGGCTAGTTGATTTTGTGCTATTGGTGTGCACTTAACACACTCCACTTGGCCCAAGGGCCTTAGTGGCCACTCAGCACACCACCCATGCCCTAACACCATCTAGGGGTCTAGAAGGATTGGGGATGTTACAAATCCCAATAAACAAAAGAAATATTTCGTCCTCGAAATTTAGGTTTGGGCCTACGGGTTGCAAGTACTTATAAAAGTAAAGGATTTCAAAGACGATTAATTTGCACCTGAGGTGAGGAGTTCCGGGAAACATTGTTGCATGAAGTCCAAGGGCACCCAGCTGTGCTCCTCTTGCCCATGATTGAACTATAATGATCGGACATCAGAATCTCCTTCCACGGAAGAACTCGGACCTCTACTATTTGAGAACTCAAACCGGAGCAACATTCTCTACCAAAATTTCTCATTGCACTTCTACTATTACTCGCTAAGATTGTCGGCAATAATTCCACTGGGTTTAAATGAAGTTTCAACCCGCCGCTCAGATCGTCGTGCCATTAATCACAATGCGGGTTCTACTTGCTCTATCCCGGTAATAAATAGGAAATAGACATTTCAGAGAAATCAAAACAAGCTAACCAGGCGCGAGCGTTATCAAATCACTACACTCCCGAAGGAGGATCTACCTGAAATACATAGAACTTACCGGGTTAATTCATATTATCATGCCGCGCTAGATGACATCAAAACCTTCGAGTTCAACTTAACTTCAAAAGGTTACAATCACGAACCATGCCTACTTAACACACTGCTCATAAATCGACTAGCCAGGACGTGGTCATTTAGCCAACCGTCATTGCCTATTCTGATTCTTCACTATGCGGCTCTCTTACACGTAGGAGTTCAACACCACCTACACCAAGAGACCTTATCTCTTAACATATGAGGTCTCGGCTGATAAACCATTTCCGATTCCGCGGAGACAAAGTCAGGTTTATCAGTTACAAAACAATAACAAAAACCCTGATTACACTTGGAACATAGTCTCTTATGCCCTACGAACGTTACACGAGGTTAACGCTTCTACACGTTAAATAAATGAAGATATCTTCCAAGCTTTTCTTGAGGAACATACGTCTGAATTTTAAAATGGTGTTCCCGAAATGACTCCTAACTACTTTCCAAATCCATTGGTTCATAACTCACGAGGGTAAAACCCCTTTTTCATGACAAGTTTTGGCACAATTTGATTACAACATGAATGGTGACTCATTAAAACCCATTAATCCTCGAGAAATTTCACCATTTATATCTGAAGGTCAAACTTGTCTCCCTTATCCCTGAATCTTCCTAACTGAGGTTATAAATTTTGGAGAAATCGTAACTTTCTGGTTCTTAGGAGCGGAGGATTGTATGCAGATTATATATCTTCAATATAACATTCGACAAATTTCACTTTAGATTTCCAATAACGGGTGGGCTAAACTTTCAAAGACAAGAGGTCCCAACTTACTTATGCTATAAATTATGAATTAAAGATTTCATCATAACGAGCCTTCTCTTAGTTATGTCGTCCAAACAAAAAAATACATCGACAAATCTCATTGAGAAATCTTAACAATTTCAAGCGAGAGTTGATATTAGCAACAACTAACCGTTTATTTTAACTCTCGAATCCTCAACAATTTAGCACATGATCGATGTCATTTTTCCCCGAGATCCGAACATAGTAAGATTCTCCATCTTAGCCCTAAATAGATTAAACCATCGCATTACAAGATCCAAAGAGTCACTTTCCTAAGCTCTCTGGTGCGCATAAACCAATCTCTAAGAGTAAAATGATCTTAACTAAAAAAAAAAATTTACCAAGGAGAGGGCTTGAATTTTAATTAAAAATACTATCTGAAAATTACCCTTGAAAGCCCTGGAGTGCAAGAAACTCTAGTTGTAATCCTTACTTGCGAAGACTTGACTCTAAACTTCAAAATTCCATGATGTGACATATTTATCCCAAGCTACTAAACCTGGCAATCATTCTTGTTTTCAATACTTGACTAAAACGAGACATTTGTTCGGACGTTAAAGATTATTAATTGCTTGGATAACTCTACAACTCGATGACTCGATGCTAAGAAGGTGTATTTACAACAATACACTAGCGAGTTCGTTACGAAAAACTGATTATTTCTTATGGTCTGACGGACTTATAGCCCAGTCTTACTTTTATCCATTCTAAATTCTACTTGGTCTTGTACTGAATCCGCCGCTTATGACGTTCTTCCCTTGTGACCGGTAAGAGCTTGATGACCAAACGTCCTTATAGAAGACAAGACCACATTGCTTGGATCCGGAAATTAGTGAAATTCCCTAAATTCTTAACCTGACCTTCCTGATTCCGAGAGTCTTATGCTTACACACTGGACAACCCTTTACGTATAACCAAATGATTAACGAGTTGATCACTTTGTCGCCTTAGAATCATCCTTGGAGTAATAAGATGAGTGCACGCTCACTCTTGAAGTGTACCATTCACTTGACTTGCTCGCATAACTAAAGCGATCACAACTTGGTATAAACACTCCCTGTTATTTAAGGTGAAGTAATTCTCCAAGGGTCTCAAACCTCTAAGGAGGGTTGGTCCATAACTCAGAAGTGTATGAATAAGATCTCGTCATCACCCGAGTATCATTGAATACTCCAAACCTCGAGATTACTACGAAAAAGTCATAACCTTTTCTAAACAAAGTCTAGGGGGTAATCCAAGTCGGTATTTTATTGGCCCAATAAACAAAAGGATAAGCCCCTACCGATTTGGGCTAAGTCTCTTCAATACCTCTACGGTGTATTCATCTTACATACGCACAAAAACCTTAGGGCATAAAACAAATTTCTGACTTGGTGTTCCACCATGAGACATAATGTTATGACAAAACTTAGGCTCCCAATGCTATAAATTATGCTAACTTTTCCGAGTTCCCTATATGATTAACTAGGAAAGGGGCCTTTTCCAAACAAAATAATCAAACTCCAATTCGACCTCTGGTATTTTATGGTGGTTGTCTCAACGTACTGTAATGGGAAGTATCAAGTTATGGTAAGGGGGTTATGCTTATGGGTCTTCTATTACTCTAAAGAAGACTACAGACACCCGATCTCCTCGAGATGGTCCTAACACTTGATAGTAAAGCGTAACCTTTAGCGTGAAAGTCTCAGCGTCAAGACTTATACTAACTTCTTCCCTTAGCTACGATGGGTAACTTTAACTCTCAACCCAAATCTAGACCCGAAGTCGTTCTTTAGACTAGGGTGCGTCACTAAATTGTCTAAGTAAGTCAAAATTTGACCTAACTTGCTGCTTAATGGACTGTTTTATGTGATTTCATACATGGGCACACCACAGCTTCCGCTGCATAGTTTGTCCGCAAACTACACTCGAGCGGGGTGACCCAGTATGTTGAGGACTGTTCTCTTATGATCATTCGTTCAGTGATACCATTTGTAAGGTCTCTTTTTCCAAAACCCGTTCGGGTACTTGAAAACTCGAACCTCTCCCGTATCGCACGGTTGAGGTGGACCTTCGCCCAGAATCGCTGCCTTGCGGTGTCACCAACACTCGGGTTGACTAACACCGCTCAGCACCAACCCTGCCGGCTATACGATCATAAGTAAAATATGCCAAAAAGTAAGTACATAAAAGAAGGCATGTCCACAATCACAGCATCATATATAATGAAAACAGAAAGTCCATAAGAGAAGTACAATTAAAGGGGCTTAAACCCGATACATATGCAAAGTAATGTACTATCTCTCTCTCTCTACAACATGCGGAAGTCTACAACAAAAGCTCTCAAAAAGCAGAAATCTAACTATCTAATCATCAACCTGTGGCGTCGTGGTAGTGCGCTGCATCTGCTGCTCAGGTCCTGCCATCTCGTCCTGCTGCACGCGGGACAACTCTGCCTCCTCGGACTCCTGCGGTCACACCGACCGTTAGTCATAAAGACTAAGTCGTTTTGTCCTCGCCTCCCTCCACGACTCCTAGGCACCGAGCGGGAGGAAGAAGCGGAGGACAAACAAGGGGTAAACAAGAAGGTGATGACATGACACTACTCTAGCAGGTATAAGTAAAGCAGTAAAATCTAACTAGCAGTATAGTGCAGGTATAAGGCAGTAAAGTAGAGCAATGAAGTAAGCAGTGAGTAGAAAGGAAACGCAGTGCAGTAAGTAAATCTAGACTACCATCACAGATTCGTACCTTAACTTATATGAATGCCCATACGACATATAAGTTAAGGTGTCCAGGTAACCCATCATATAAAAGAGCCCATACTAATTTATATGATGGGGGTATGCTATGTGTATGTTATGTTATGCTATGGTTATGATGTTTTAATGAAATTATGCAATGCGACTCACCCACACGACTCTATGCGCACAGACCTTTATAGTTCCCAATTTGTTTGAAAGGAAGCCAACCTTTCGGGTACCGACCGTCGTGACTCACGGTGGCAGTGGATCGGGCACTCCACATCCTAGGCGGGTATGGTCACTACCAAGCCTAGACCTCATGTACGCCTCAACGCTAATAACACAACAGCGGAGCTCCTGCGTACTCTTGCTGGAATCCACCAGACTTTAAGGTCGGGGTGGGTTATTAGAGATTGTCCTCCAGACCGCGGTACTCAAACTTACCGGCCCTCTAAACCTCACCCTCACCTGAGTCAACGTACTACCGTCGGTGACACGACTAGCCTAGTACCGAAGACTCGCCACTAATTGAATAAGTAATAGGTGATAACAAGTTCACCCGAGCTTCCAGCTCAGGAACTAACACACCAGCTGATCCAACCCACCTCCTTCCCGGAGGAGATCCATGCCAGTCTGCATAACCACTTAGGCTACTCTTGCCTACAATTCAGTTCGTGTTATATTTAGGGTGAATCTTGGACTTCCCGCGGTGTACTCCATAAAGGGGCCCCTAACGGTACTACAGATCAATGGGCTCAACCCCATCGTCCTCATCAAGACAATTATTTTAGTTGGTGGATAACATTCGGTTCACCCTCATCATTTCATATGCTTAGTGTGATTTAGCTCAAGACCCGTCTGACCCAATCGGGTTGGACGTACCTCTTTCCCTTCTACATTAACCCTAATACAACCTCACAACCAACCCTAAGATTGACCCCCCCTTGAATCATGGTGTGATATAACTCATTTACTGATTGGATATAACTCCTACTCACTACTTAGGGATCTAATTTGTCAAAAACTCCAAATTCTGTTTTTACTAAACGCAGTCCACCAAATTGAACTATCCCTCAACACCCTAAGAGAACCCTTCTAAATATTCATCACCAGGGTCTCTAATAATTATCCAAGGTTCCCACTGACCTTAATAGGGTATTGCCCAATTTCCATAATTTTCCATATTAATTTGGTATTTATTTTAATTCAAAATAGTTAAGGACTTAAGTCAAATTACACATGAACTACCCTCAAAATGATTCCTCATGTTATATGAAAATTATCAGTAAGATATTATCCCAAATAAAGATGGTTCACTGAGTATCATGGCCCTAGGATATCATCTGCTACTATATCACCATAATTGTATAATTACCAAAATGCCACTATAATTAGGAAAAATAGTAATTTCACTTCTGAAAATTCTACAAAAATTACCCAATGATCATATTGGGACCTAGAGTCCTAATCCAAAAGAATGTGTCATTACCATGTGATTTGACATTTTAAGAAGATTAAATACTCAAGTGATGTAAACCTCAATTTCTACATGAAGTATATGAAATACAATTCCAATAGTTTCCACACAATTATCATGGGTATAGATTAACCTAAAATCAGAGATCACCAAGTATCATGTTAAATCCTTATGATTTGATATTTTAAAAGGATTAAATACTCTAGTGATGTAAATTTCACTTTCTACATGAAGTACATGAAATAGAAATCATCAAGCTCCCAAACATTTATCATGGGCTCATATTAACATAAAATGACAGATTCCAAGGTATCATAACATTGCCCTATGATTTGGTATTTTAAGAGGATTAAATACTCTAGTGATGTAAATCTCAACTTCTACATGAAGTACATGAAATACAATTCCAATAGCTTCCAAATAATTATCATAGTACAATTTCATCCCTAATCAGCCACTGATGGAGTTTCATCACCATACAAGGTCCTATGACCATGCATTTTATTTTATTAAGGAAAAGGTGACTATTTCATTTATTAGGTGGAAAATACTTAAATGCCTCTAAAATTCCCATTTAAATTTCCTAAGACATTTTATGCCCTTAAAATCATATCCCCAAAGTTCAGAGCCAAGGCTAGAACATTTGGCCCTATGTCCTTCACAAAACTCACTTTGCACCCTTAAGGATTCACCCTTAGGGTTTTAGGTCACCCCACCTTAATGACTCCAAATGGACCATTAGGATGTGACATTAGCATTTGCATAGCTATACCCACATAACCAACAAGATGGGAGGAGGCTAACACACTCAACTCCTCAAATTGAATCAAACCCTACTTTGATCCTTAAAGGTCCTCATTAGGGTTTCCAACTTTCCATATCAAATCAACTCCAAATGGAGTGATATTTTAGGAAGGCACTACTCATGTACAGAAGAGTATGCCACCAAAGTTTGGTGTCATTTGGACATCATATGCTCCAAAAATCAACATAATTTAAATAATCTAATTACCACAAAAACCATATGAAAAAGAGTCCATCAAGGGCTGCCCCTTTGGCAGGGGGTGCCGCTAGGGTATACTAACCCATGGTTAAAAGCACAGCTTCAAAGATAAAGGGGTTTGACCTAGGCAATTTTTCTAATGGACTGACCTAGTGTAGGACCAGTCCTAGTAAAACAGCTCCCTAGGGAGCTGTAGGTCACCAAATGACCTAAACTCAAGGCCAAATAAAAGTTAAGACCAAGGCCTACAACTTTCATGTTGAGCACTTTTTCTAAATCTGCCATTAAGTGGCCTTAATATTCATTTGAATTTGACTGAAAGAAATAGGCAGAAATCTAATGAAATGAATTAAATAAATAAAGGATAAAAGAGCTCTGCACGAATCTTGGCGCAAATCCGAGGGCAGCGGGTCATCTTCCTCCTCCAGCCAACGGCTGGGATCATCCCGTCCTGGGCCGACTTCCTTCCTCCTTTCCCGGCCACCTGGTGGCCACCACGGCCGGCCACCACCTCCACCACCTTCGTGGTGGTCGGGGCTACGACTCCCGGCGACATGGCGGCCGGAGGAGGCGATTCCCGGCGGTTCTGGGTGTCACAAATCGAGCCGAAATCCTTGGATTTCGGAAATGGATCTGGGCTCAATTGAGCCCGATCCTTCAGTATTAAGAGATGGGAAGCTAGCATGAGGGGAGGGGAGGAGAAACGAACCTAGAGTGGGGCTTGGCGGTGGCGGCGGCGGCGATTGGCCATGGAAAAGCCTTGCTCCGGCGATCCCGCTCCCGAACTCTATTCTCCAGCAAAAGCTTTGCTCCAAGGGTCGATTCCGTCTGCTCTCAGTGCTCTGAAGCTAATAGGATGGATAGAATGGGGTGGGGAGGCCTCTATAGGCTGTTTTGAATTGGAGCCACCTCGGTTCTCCCATGGCTGCCATCTTCCTGCTCCATCTGGCTCCTTGCTTCCACCTGGGTCAAGCTCAGACCCCCAGCAATCAGGGGAGGCTCCTAGGCTGATTGGAGGAGGAGTGTGGAGGAGGGGGTGATTGCTTTTAGCTTTATGCCTTTTTCTTTTGATTTTTGATCAACTTTTGGTCCCCCCCTTCATTGATCAATCATACCATAGATTAGGGTTCAGTCTAAGGGCTGATTGGGCAAGGCCTAAGTCCAAGAATGATTGGTTAATTGGTTGGGGTTGGGGTTCATTTCACTTTAGGCTTGAAATTCACCTTTAATGGGCTATGTTGACCATGGTTGACTTTGGTCAACCAAGGTGAGTGGGTTGACCCCACTTGGGGGTCATGGGTCCCTTAACATCACCCAACATAGGTTGGTCCATGGTGGGGTTTCAATTGGTTCAATTTAATCAAAGGGGTGTAGATTTGACCAAAATTGGGTAAAGTTTGACTTTGGTCAATTGGGGTCAATTGGTCCCACCATGATGGGGCTTTTTGGTCCATTGAGTTCCTTAAAGTGTTTAGAGTGTGGTGGTAAGGTCAATTTGAACACTTGAGGGTCAATTGAACCCTAATTGACTTGGTTTGGTTAATGTTAACCTAATGTTGACTTTGGTCAATTTCATGCAATTAGGCCCCACCCAAGTGCAATTCTCAGGGTAACGGTCTACCTTAGTGGTTAGGGTGGTATGGGTGAGGTCAATTTGGTGAATTGAGGGTCAATTGGCCTAAGGGAGTGGTATTGGGCTAGTTGATTTTGTGCTATTGGTGTGCACTTAGCACACTCCACTTGGCCCAAGGGCCTTAGTGGCCACTCAGCACACCACCCATGCCCTAACACCATCTAGGGGTCTAGAAGGATTGGGGATGTTACAGCAAGCTTCTATTTCTTTCAAGTATTTCTTCTTGTCTTGTCTTTATTTCTTCATGTAATAGTTAGTATGGTTGTATTTTTATTTCAAGTTTAATGAATATGCACTTTGTTTCCTCTCCTCTCTTTTCTCCCTATATAATGCGTAGCTAATTTCTTTTTATGTTCGATCGCGATGAACTTTGCAATGAAATAATATCTTTATTTTATGTTGGCATTTGTACTTTTTACTTCGATCCGACCTTGATTTATTTCGTATCGACTCCGTATTGCTAGTATACGGTAGTAGATTCCGATCTCATATTTGAGTAGTCGAGAGGCTCGTGAATGTGAAATATCACTCAAGGAAGGAAGGAGTTGCACGCAATCCTAGAGATAGGATGACGTAAATCCTCCGGATTGGAGTCAAATCCAATAGTGCGGGTCACTTCGATAATGCGACTTTAGGCCTTTTTGATTTGCAAAGAGATTTCGGTCAAAACGTCTAGAAGTTAGGAGACTTATTGCTCTAGCGAGAATATTTCTTAGTTTCGGATCCGTCACGGTCTTTATGAATCTGCAAATGTTAAACTAAATTTCTCCGTTATTTTATCTCAAAGTGAATCGTCGATCGAGCACTCTTTTTCAATAGTTTATTTCTCTTTTAATTAAGTTAGTTTATTTTTATTTTTCAAAAACCCAATCAATCGTTCGGTAGGATAATAGAATCGTTGTGAGTAATAGTAGTTGCCTGCCCCGAGTTTTTATACGACCTTGATAAATTTTATATCCTATGCTATATTTCGATAGGTACACTTGCCTTAATCGAGTATAGATTGGAGAACACAAATTTCTCTATCAAGTTTTTGGCGTCATTGCCGGGGATATTTTTGGCAATATTATGAAAGCATCGAGTTTATTACTTCTACTAAAATTCAAAAAAAAAAAATTTATTGTTATTATTATTATAAATTATAATTAACCCACATCATCATTTTTCTACCCCACCTAAATTCCTGGAAAGGACGCTTTGGGCTTGAATTCCCACCACAGCCTTTAGTACCGTTGCAAACCCCTCACAGGGCAGATCTCGGGAAGTCCAGGACTAACATAATCCACCAAAAAAATAAAAAAAAAATTAAATTTTCTCTTTCTTTTTTGGTAACAGTTTTTATTTATCATGGAATCACCTTCTTTTTGCGCTCTTTGCGGGTCGCCCGACCATTTTAATTTTGCATGTTTTTCGGGAACCCCTCCCTCATATGATTCAATTTTTCTGGAGTAGGTCAAAGTGGCCAATTTGACCCTTACTCAAATTTTTATCCTACATGGGAGATGGGGAACCCGTCTTATTTTTCGCATGATTTTGCCCCGCAAAGCGCCGCGCCTCAAATTTTTAATTCTATCGATAATGGGTATCTTGAATTGCAAACTTCTTTAAATAATATCAATTCGCATTTTAAGACCATTATCGATTATTTTTCTCGTGAGGCCGCATCTTTTTCTTCGTCTTCTTCTCCGTCTCCTCCAATTTCTTCGTGTAATGAGCCACCAGATATCCCGGCTTGTCTTATTCCTCTCGAGGAAGATAACTATTCGGATGTTCCGGATTGTTTCCTTCCTCCTTGGGATGAAACCCCATGGATATTCCGGCGTGCTTTTTACCTTTTGAGGATGACGAGACGCCTCAAAATTCTCCTTCTTTTTCTGAAGACGTTGGTGATTCCATTTCTGATTTAAATTCAACTGTTCCAACTTTTTCGATTTTTAACGAGTCTTTTTCTTCCTCTCCTTTTATTTTAGATACTTTCTCTTTAGTTCTTTCTATCCCTTTTTCTTCTCCCGAAATTTCACAAGTCTCTCCTTCTCCTTGTGAAATTTCAGTTAATGAAACTTCTTTTTCTACTTCTTTTATTTCTCTTTCTATTTCTTCTTCTTTTTCTTCTTCTTCTTTTGACGACCCCTTCTTTCCTATTCTTCTTTTGACGACCCCTTCTTTCCTATTCTACATGCGGCGGAGTTCTTCTATAACTCCGTCCGTTCATTTTTGGGCGTCATTCCCTTGAAGATTCCACCGCATGTCGGTGCGATTCTTCAATTTTTCTTCTTTTTGAATTACTCTCCTAAGCGCATACTTAGGGAGTTACCACTTCACTTTAGTTTTTATTTTCCATTTAGCTAACCAATAACGTCGGGCTCAGACGACGTTAAACAAAGAGCGCTCTTGGGAGGCCCCTTGCTTACCATTTTTGTTCTTTCTTTTTCTTTTTATTTTGTTTTGCAGGAATAAAATCTTCGGCAGTTCGTTTGGCTCCATCTTCTCTTCCTTAGGCCTGAGTCGGTTTCCAGCTCAAGCATGGGGGAGCGACATCAGCATTCGGCCTCACGAATCTGGGGAAGTCGTTTTTTTACTTTACTGTAATTTCCATCCCCCTCTCCTCTTTCTCTTTCCCTTCTCATTGAGGGTAATGAAAAATCTAAGCATGGGGGAGGGTTTTGGTATTTTCTTTCTTTTCCTTTCAGAACAAAAAAAATTTGAAAAAAAAATTTGAAAAAAAAAATTATTGTAGAAGTACTATTTTTCTTAGCTTTAACAAAAAAAAAAAAAAAAAAAAAAAAATCTTTAGTAATTTGAGTTAATTTGTGTCTGGTCCTTAGTACCCCACGGCTTGGTGTTTTCTTATCTCTAGTCATTCGTGTACTTGTTTAGCTAGATAAATTTTTTCTAATTCTCACTTTGGCTATGTTTCACGAGTAATGTGTTGACTCGTGTAGTGTTTCTAATTAGGGTAGCATGTTAGGGTTGAAAAATCTTTTGAAAATTTGCACTTTTTCATGATTTCTTTTTTATGTTTTTCACTTATATAAAATCTATCATCCCTTGCTTGAAGATTTGCTTTTGAAAATCACCGAGTTTGCAATAACTTTTTAATTAAGTTCTCCAATCTCTATCAAGATTGGAGAACACAAATTTCTCTATCAAATTTCTCTATCAAGTTTTTTAAGGCAACGACGGGATGGAGTTTGATAATTAGTTTTTAGTCATCATTTTTAGGTTAGTTTATTATGTTATTTGCGTTTTTATTTTTATCTTTTGTTATTTTTATGCATGTTTTTGTTATTTTGTTATTTTCCTATTTTCAAAAACTAATGTTTTATTTTATGTTATGTTTTAATTTCATGTTTTTATATTTCTTAAGCTAATTTTATGTAATGTTTTATTTTATGTTATGTTTTAGTTTTATATTTTTATATTTTCTTAACTAATGCTAATGTTTTATTTTATTTTATTTTGTAGGAATGTTGTCGCCGCCACCTTTGCATGAAGTCATCGTGTTCGCCGTCGTGTGCCCGTCCATGCCGCCATCGTCGCCGCAACGCCATCGTCGCGCCGTTAATATTCATGCCGCAACGCCATGCTCGCCGCAACGCCACGTCCGCGCCATTGCCGCCACCTTTGCATGAAGTCCACGCCATCGCCGCATCAGTTTGAAGAATTGTAGCCGACCACCTTGACCAAGTGTAGCTGCCCGTCAACTTGTTGTTGGTGCAGCTTTTCATTAATGCAACCATGCAGCCAGTCCCCCATTTAATTCAAGTCCAAAGCAGCTCCTCTAATCCATTATTCCATGCAGCCAACAAAGTGTAGTCCACGTGAAACAACCCTTTGATGCAGCTCATAAAAAATCCAGCCACCTTTAATAATTTTCAAGCAGCCGACCACTTAATTTATCCCGTCAACCTCTAAGCAGCCCTCCATTCTCCAAACCGTGAACACCAACCATCAAACAATAGCAGCCCACTTCCCTACCCTTCATTAAATCATCACCTGCCACCTTACATTCTCCATGCATGCATCTCTCATCTTCCTCTCTCCTCTTTTATATTTTTCTCTTCTTTTATTCTCATTCATCCCCTCTTATATATTTTTCTCTCCTCATTTAATCCCATCCATCCCCCCTCTTTTATTTTTAATTTTCTATTTTAATTTTATTTCTCTTTTCAATGACATACATTGCATTTGCTTCTCTCTCTCTTCTCCCTCATCAATACCATGCAATGCACCTATCCATTCATGCATCTCTCCACCCCATATGTCCCTTCATCTCCTCTTCTTTCTAGATCCTTCTCCCTGTCCTATATAAGGACCCCATATCTCAAGCATGAGCAGGAGAGTGTAGGTTGGAAAGTAGAGAGCAAGTGTTTCTTTTCTTGTTAAATTTTCTTTATTGTAATTCTCTTTTGGTAGAATAGTATTGCACTAGTTAAATTTTGTTCTTATTGTTGTACTCTTATTTCTAGTTTAATGAAAATGCAATTTCTCTTTTTCTCTTTACTCTCTCTAATGTGTAGCTAATTTTAGTTAGTGCCCGATCACGATGATCTTTGCGATGAAATAACACATCTTTTATTTTATGTTTCACTTTTGTATTTTTATTTTTGATCCAACCTTGATTTTTTTCGTATCGACTCCGTATTTCATGTATACGGTAGTAGATTCCGATCTCATATTTGAGTAGCCGAGAGGCTCGTGAATGTGAAAGATCACTCAAGGAAGGAAGGAGTTGCGCGCAACCCTAGAGATAGGATGACGTAAATCCTCCGGATTGGAGTCAAATCCAATAGTGCGGATCACTTCGATAATGCAACTTTAGGCCTTTTTGATTTGCAAAGAGATTTCAGTCAAAACGTCTAGAAGTTAGGAGATTTAATGCTCTAGCGAGATTATTTCTCATTTTCGGATCCGCCAGGTCTTTATAAAATTGCAAATGTCAAACTAATTTATTCCGTTATTTTATTTCAAAGTGAATCGTCGATCGAGCACGCTTTTCGTAATAGTTTATTTCTCTTTTAATTAAGCTTAGTTTATTTTTATTTTCAAAACCCAATCAATCGTTCGGTAGGATAATAGAGTCGTTGTGAGTAATAGTACTTGCCAGACCCGAGTTTTTTATACGACCTTGATATATTTTATATCCTATGCTATATTTCGATAGGTACACTTGCCTTAATCGAGTATAGATTGGAGAACACAAATTTCTCTATCAAGTTTTTGGCGCCGTTGCCGGGGAATATTTTTGGCAATATTACGAAAGCACCGAGTTTATTACTTCTACAAAAAAAAAAATTATTATATATTATAATTAACCCACATCATCATTTTTCTATCCCACCTAAATTCCTGGAAAGGACGCTTTGGGCTTGAATTCCCATCATAACCTCTAGTACCGTTGCAAACCCCTCACAGGACAGATCTCGGGAAGTCCAGGACTAACATAATCCGCCTAAAAAATCAATCAAAAAAACAAATTTAATTTTCTCTTTCTTTTTTGGTAACAGTTTTTTTTTATCATGGAATCATCTTCTTTTTGCGCTCTTTGCGGGTCGCCCGACCACTTTAATTTTGCATGTTTTTCGGGAACCCCTCCCTCATATGATTTCAATTTTTCTGGAGTAGGTCAAAGTGACTAATTTGACCCTTACTCTAATTTTTATCCTATTTGGGAGATGGGGAACCCGTCTTATTTTTCGCATGATTTTGCCCCGCAAAGCGCCGCGCCTCTAATTTTTAGTTCTATCGATAATGGGTATTTGGAATTGCAAACGTCTATTGATAATATTAATTCGCATTTCAAAACCATTTTGGATTGTTTTTCTCGTGAGGCCGCATCGTTTTCTTCGTCTTCTTCTCCGTCTCCTCCAATTTCTTCATGTAATGAGTCACCGGATATCCCGGCTTGTCTTATTCCTCTCGAGGAAGATAACTATTCGGATGTTCCGGATTGCTTCCTTCCTCCTTTAGATGACACACATATGGATATTCCGGTGTGCTTCTTACCTCTTGAGGATGACGAGACGTCTCATAATTCTCTTTCTTTTTCCGATGACGTTGGTGATTCCATTTCAGTCTTAAATTCATCTGTTCCAAATTTTTCTACTTTTAGCGAATCTTCTTTTTCTTCTTCTTCTATTTTAGATAATTCTCCTTCTTTTATTTTAGATAATCCATCTTTAGTTCTTTCTACCCCTTCTTCTCCCGAAATTTCACAAGATTCTCTTTCTCCTTGTGAAATTTCTGTTGATGAAATTTCTTTTTCACCTTCTTTTATTCCTCTTTCTATTTCTTCTTCTTTTATCTCTCCCTCTTTTGACGACCCCTTCTTCCCCGTTCCGCATACGGCGGAGTTCTTCAATAACTCCGTCCGTACATTCTCGGGCGTCATTCCTTTGAAGATTCCACCGCACGTCGGTGCGATTCTTCATTTCTTCTTTTTTCTTATTTACTCTCCTAAGCGCATACTTAGGGAGTTACCTCTTCACTTCAGTTTTTATTTTCCATTTAGCTAACCAATAACGTCGGGCTCAGACGACGTTAAACAAAGAGCGCTCTTGGGAGGCACCCCTTGCTTATCCTTTTCTTTCTTTTTGTTTTTGCTTTTTTTTTTGTTTTGCAGGAATAAAACCCCCGGCGGTTTGTTTGGCTCCATCATTCTTCTCTTCCTTAGGCCTGAGTCGGTTTCCAGCTCAAGCATGGGGGAGCGACATCAGCATTCAGCCTCACGAATCCGGGGAAGTCGTTTTTTTTAATTTTACTTTATTGCACCCCCTCTTCTTTTCTTTTTTTCTTTTTTTTTCCTCATACTTACTATTCAACATTGGGGACAATGTTGAACTTTAAGCATGAGGGAGTGTTTTCCCTTTCTTTTTAAGTCTTTCAAAAAACACAAAAAAATTTGAAAACAAAACAAAATAATTTTTTTTTATTATAGTACTATTTTGTTTCTTTAGCCTTATGAAAAAATCCAAAAAATTAAAAAATATATATATATAAAATCTATTTGAAAATCAAAGTCAAAAAAATTATTTTCTATCTTTATTTTTATGCGTCTTCTAGTGATGTGTATGCCCGAGCGGTTCTTTTGTCCTAGGTAGAATTTTCTTGAATATGTTTTCTAAACTTATTAGTTTAACATATTTTAGTTTTACGATTTTCTAATCTCTAAATATAGACATCAGTCCTTTAAGGACTATAAGTTAGCAAATTGTAGTTTTTCTTTTTATTCGGTGTTATTGCCTAGGAACGGTTGCTAAATAGCGTTATCACTTTTTCATTTAGGAATAATTCATTCTTGGTGTCTAGAACTTGTCCCTAGCTACTCTCGAAGCATGTGCGTAGTTTTTGATTTTCACGAACTTTAGAAATGATCTAGGCCACCCTTTGACCCGTTTGAGCCTTTTTGCCCACCTAAACATTACACCATTGCAAACTATTTTGGGCCTTTCCCTTTTTCTTTGTCTAAGCTCCACTTTTAACTTTTTCACCAAAGCCAAAATGCCTAACCCTTTTTCCACACTAAACCTTGAGCTTTATGTTTACTCATTTTTGTGATGGGGTTTATATTTGAAAAATGAAAAGAAACTTGAAAGCTTACATTTGGAGCTCCCATTTAGAAAAAGTAGTACCAAAAAGAAGAAAATCATCATCAAAAAAAAATTGTGTGAAATCAAAAGAAAAAAATGAAGTTTATTCGTGACCAGTTATGAAAAGAAAAAATTACATGGCCTTGTTTTTATTTTTGAAATGAAAAATGTTGTACCTCTCAATTCTTGTTTGTGTGCTCAACTTTGGTTTAGTGTGTTTAGTTTTCCTTTTTATCTTTGAATTATCACTCCTAATCATTTACCTAAACCAAATTATTACGCCTATTAAGTCCTAGTGATCTTTAGAACGTGTTACAAATCTGCGTAGTGGAGAGAGTGTGAACGGACAAGCCTATGGACACCATCATTGATGGATTTCTTTGGAGGTTATTTTGAGGTGATTTAGGGGTAGTCGCTATTTTAGCAACCTAGTAATTCGTCTAATGCACCGTTTATTTAGAAACTCTATATTTTTGTTTTTCTTATTTTCCTAAACTTTTGGATGTCTTGTTTTAGGGATTTAGAAATGTGTAATCCTTCTTTATGTTTTAATAATATTTTTAGGTCTCCTCTTTTCAAGTTTTCTATTTTGGATATCTCACCTCACTAGTTGCTAGCATAGAAATTAGGATAGTTTAATTTTCAACATTTTGGTTTTCTTAATTATGCAACTTAAAAATTATTTTCCTTTTTGTTTCCCCTCTATTTTGATTTCCATTTGCTTGAGGACAAGCAAACTCTTAAGCATGGGGGAGTTTGATAATTAGTTTTTAGTCATCATTTTTAGGTTAGTTTATTATGTTATTTGCGTTTTTATTATTATCTTTTGTTATTTTTATGCATGTTTTTGTTATTTTGTTATTTTCCTATTTTCAAAAACTAATGTTTTATTTTATGTTATGTTTTAACTTCATGTTTTTATATTTTTTAAGCTAATTTTATGTAATGTTTTATTTTATGTTATGTTTTAGTTTTATATTTTTATATTTTCTTAACTAATGCTAATGTTTTATTTTATTTTATTTTGTAGGAATGTTATCGCCGCCACCTTTGCATGAAGTCGTCGCGTTCGCCGTCGTGTGCCCGTCCATGCCGCCATCGTCGCCGCAACGCCATCGTCGCGCCGTCAATATTCATGCCGCAACGCCATGCTCGCCGCAACGCCACGTCCGCGCCATTGCCGCCACCTTTGCATGAAGTCCACGCCATCGCCGCATCAGATTGAAGAATTGTAGCCAACCAACTTGACCAAGTGTAGCTGCCCGTCAACTTGTTGTTGGTGCAGCTCTTCATTAATGCAACCATGCAGCCGGTCCCCCATTTAATTCAAGTCCAAAGCAGCTCCTCTAATCCATTATTCCATGCAGCCAACAAAGTGTAGTCCACGTGAAACAACCCCTTGATGCAGCTCATAAAAAATCCAGCCACCTTTAATAATTTTCAAGCAGCCGACCACTTAATTTATCCCGTCAACCTCCAAGCAGCCCTCCATTCTCCAAACCGTGAATACCAACCATCAAACAATAGCAGCCCACTTCCCTACCCTTCATTAAATCATCACCCGCCACCTTGCATTCTCCATGCATGCATCTCTCTCATCTTCCTCTCTCCTCTTTTATATTTTTCTCTTCTTTTATTCTCATTCATCCCCTCTTTTATATTTTTCTCTCCTCATTTAATCCCATCCATCCCCCTCTTTTATTTTTAATTTTCTATTTTAATTTTATTTCTCTTTTCAATGACATACATTGCATTTGCTTCTCTCTCTCTTCTCCCTCATCAATACCATGCATGCACCTATCCATTCATGCATCTCTCCACCCCATATGTCCCTTCATCTCCTCTTCTTTCTAGATCCTTCTCCCTCTCCTATATAAGGACCCCATATCTCAAGCATGAGCAGGAGAGTGTAGGTTGGAAAGTAGAGAGCAAGTGTTTCTTTTCTTGTTAAATTTTCTTTATTGTAATTCTCTTTTGGTAGAATAGTATTGCACTAGTTAAATTTTGTTCTTATTGTTGTACTCTTATTTCTAGTTTAATGAAAATGCAATTTCTCTTTTTCTCTTTACTCTCTCTAATGCGTAGCTAATTTTATTTAGTGCCCGATCACGATGATTTTTGCGATGAAATAACGCATCTTTTATTTTATGTTTCACTTTTGTATTTTTATTTTTGATCCAACCTTGATTTTTTTCGTATCGACTCCGTATTTCATGTATACGGTAGTAGATTCCGATCTCATATTTGAGTAGCCGAGAGGCTCGTGAATGTGAAAGATCACTCAAGGAAGGAAGGAGTTTCAGCCGGTCCCCCATTTAAGTCAAGCTATATTTCGATAGGTACACTTGCCTTAATCGAGTATAGATTGAAGAACACAAATTTCTCTATCAAGTTTTTGGCGTTGTTGCCAGGGAATATAGCATAACTTCAAAAAAGAAAGAGAAAATTTAGGTGTGGTAAAAAAAACTTGATAGAGAAATTTGTGTTCTCCAATCTATACTCGATTAAGGCAAGTGTACCTATCGAAATATAGCATAGGATATAAAATATATCAAGGTCGTATAAAAACTCGGGTCTGGCAAGTACTATTACTCACAACGACTCTATTATCCTACCGAACGATTGATTGGGTTTTGAAAATAAAAATAAACTAAGCTTAATTAAAAGAGAAATAAACTATTACGAAAAGAGTGCTCGATCGACGATTCACTTTGAAATAAAAATAACGGAATAAATTAGTTTGACATTTGCAATTTTATAAAGACCGTGGCGGATCCGAAAATGAGAAATAATCTCGCTAGAGCATTAAATCTCCTAACTTCTAGACGTTTTGACCGAAATCTCTTTGCAAATCAAAAAGGCCTAAAGTTGCGTTATCGAAGTGACCCGCACTATTGGATTTGACTCCAATCCGGAGGATTTACGTCATCCTATCTCTAGGGGTGCGTGCAACTCCTTCCTTCCTTGAGTGATCTTTCACATTCACGAGCTTCTCGGCTACTCGAATATGAGATCAGAATCTATCACCGTATACTAGAAATACGGAGTCGATACGAAATAATTCAAGGTCGGATCAAAAATAAAAATACAAATGCAAACATAAAATGAACGAAACGTTATTCCATTGATAGAGAAATAATCTCGCTAATGTAGTTGGAGTGTAGAGAGTTAGAGAGCAAGCTTCTATTTCTTTCAAGTATTTCTTCTTGTCTTGTCTTTATTTCTTCATGTAATAGTTAGTATTGTTGTATTTTTATTTCAAGTTTAATGAATATGCACTTTGTTTCCTCTCCTCTCTTTTCTCCCTATATAATGCGTAGCTAATTTTTTTTTGTGTTCGATCGCGATGAACTTTGCAATGAAATAATATCTTTATTTTATGTTGGCATTTGTACTTTTTATTTCGATCCGACCTTGATTTATTTCGTATCGACTCCGTATTGCTAGTATACGGTAGTAGATTCCGATCTCATATTTGAGTAGTCGAGAGGCTCGTGAATGTGAAAGATCACTCAAGGAAGGAAGGAGTTGCACGCAATCCTAGAGATAGGACGACGTAAATCCTCCGGATTGGAGTCAAATCCAATAGTGCGGGTCACTTCGATAATGCGACTTTAGGCCTTTTTGATTTGCAAAGAGATTTCGGTCAAAACGTCTAGAAGTTAGGAGACTTATTGCTCTAGCGAGAATATTTCTTAGTTTCGGATCCGTCACGGTCTTTATGAATCTGCAAATGTTAAACTAAATTTCTCCGTTATTTTATCTCAAAGTGAATCGTCGATCGAGCACTCTTTTTCAATAGTTTATTTCTTTTTTAATTAAGTTAGTTTATTTTTATTTTCCAAAAACCCAATCAATCATTCGGTAGGATAATAGAATCGTTGTGAGTAATAGTAGTTGCCTGCCCCGAGTTTTTATACGACCTTGATATATTTTATATCCTATGCTATATTTCGATAGGTACACTTGCCTTAATCGAGTATAGATTGGAGAACACAAATTTCTTTATCAAGTTTTTGGCGCCGTTGCCGGGGAATATTTTTGGCAATATTATGAAAGCACCGAGTTTATTACTTCTACAAAAAAATAAAAAAAAATATTATATATTATAATTAACCCACATCATCATTTTTCTATCCCACCTAAATTCCTGGAAAGGACGCTTTGGGCTTGAATTCCCATCATAGTCTCTAGTACCGTTGCAAACCCCTCACAAGGCAGATCTCGGGAAGTCCAGGGCTAACATAATCCGCCTAAAAAAATCAATCAAAAAAACAAATTTAATTTTCTCTTTCTTTTTGGTAACAGTTTTTTTTATCATGGAATCATCTTCTTTTTGCGCTCTTTGCGGGTCGCCCGACCATTTTAATTTTGCATGTTTTTCGGGAACCCCTCCCTCATATGATTTCAATTTTTCTGGAGTAGGTCAAAGTGGCCAATTTGATCCTTACTCAAATTTTTATCATACATGGGAGATGGAGAACCCGTCTTATTTTTCGCATGATTTTGCCCCGCAAAGCGCCGCGCCTCAAATTTTAATTCTATCGATAATGGGTATCTTGAATTGCAAACTTCTTTAAATAATATCAATTCGCATTTTAAGACCATTATCGATTATTTTTCTCGTGAGGCCGCATCTTTTTCTTCGTCTTCTTCTCCGTCTCCTCCAATTTCTTCGTGTAATTAGTCACCGGATATCCCGGCTTGTCTTATTCCTCTCGAGGAAGATAACTATTCGGATGTTCCGGATTGTTTCCTTCCTCCTTGGGATGACACCCCTATGGATATTCCGGCGTGCTTTTTACCTTTTGAGGATGACGAGACGCCTCAAAATTCCCCTTCTTTTTCTGAAGACGTTGGTGATTCCATTTCTGATTTAAATTCAACTGTTCCAACTTTTTCGATTTTTAATGAGTCTTTTTCTTCCTCTCCTTTTATTTTAGATACTTCCTCTTTAGTTCTTTCTATCCCTTTTTCTTCTCCCGAAATTTCACAAGTCTCTCCTTCTCCTTGTGAAATTTCAGTTAATGAAACTTCTTTTTCTACTTCTTTTATTTCTCTTTCTATTTCCTTTTCTTTTTCTTCTTCTTCTTTTGACGACCCCTTCTTTCCTATTCTACATGCGGCGGAGTTTTTCTATAACTCCGTCTGTTCATTTTCTGGCGTCATTCCCTTGAAGATTCCACCGCATGTCGGTGCGATTCTTCAATTTTTCTTCTTTTTGAATTACTCTCCTAAGCGCATACTTAGGGAGTTACCACTTCACTTTAGTTTTTATTTTCCATTTAGCTAACCAATAACGTCGGGCTCAGACGACGTTAAACAAAGAGCGCTCTTGGGAGACACCCCTTACTTACCATTTTTGTTCTTTCTTTTTCTTTTTATTTTGTTTTGCAGGAATAAAATCTTTGGCAGTTCGTTTGACTCCATCTTCTCTTCCTTAGGCCTGAGTCGGTTTCCAGCTCAAGCATGGGGGAGCGACATCAGCATTCGGCCTCACGAATCCGGGGAAGTCGTTTTTTTTTTACTTTACTGCATTTTCCATCCCCCTCTCCTCTTTCTCTTTCCCTTTTCATTGAGGGCAATGAAAAATCTAAGCATAGGGGAGGGTTTTGTTATTTTCTTTCTTTTCCTTTCAAAACAAAAAATTTTTGAAAACAAAAATTGAAAAAAAAATTTATTGTAGAAGTAATATTTTTCTTAGCTTTAACAAAAATAAATAAAAAATCAAAAATCAAAAATAAAAAAATCTTTAGTAATTTGAGTTAATTTGTGTCTGGTCCTTAGTACCCCACGGCTTGGTGTTTTCTTATCTCTAGTACCCCTCTCATTTTTCATGATTTCCTTTTTATGTTTGAGTTGCTTGAAGATTTCGTCGCCTCAGTTCGCAAGCTTCCCGGCAAAATCATCTTCTTCCTAGACGGGGTGAGCGAGACCGAGTTCTAGTAGGTTCTAAAAGATGAGCTACGGGCAATTCAGATCGCTTGCTCGAGATTTTCTGATTACAAACTCGCCATAACTTTCGTTGTGGTACAGAAGACGCGCCACGCCAGACTCTTCCTAAATGAGAAGAATGGCGACTCCCTCCATCTTTCTACAGAAGAAAACATACCATCCGGCACCATCGTGGACACTGTGAACTCATTGTAACGATTGAGGAATGCCCAAGCAGAGGGGGCGGCACTGGGTCGGACGAATTAGGAAGGATGAGAGTAAATTAACCAAAAGAAATATCTATCATTTCATTGAAAAAATAAGGAGTAAGAATGCCCAGAAGAAGGGGTTGGGGAAGAAAAGACACATCAAACGAAGTTGATGCAGGAAGCCGGTGTCGCGCGAGGCATTCTGCATGGTCCTCTTCTTCTTCTTTAACATGCATTTCAGTGTGCCAATAGCGAAATTGGGTTGTGCTTAGATGTTGGCTGCTCATAGCCATTCTTGGTGTGCACGTAACACCACTCTTTATAATAAAGGCAAAAATAGGATTTCAATCCCTAAACTCTTATACCTTTATGAAACCAGTCCTTCAAATATTTGTTGTAGGAATTTGGTCTCTCAATTTTGTAACTTAAATGAAATAAGGCCATAATGTTTACTCTGTTAGGTTTTAATAGTAAATTGACGAGTATCGGTCTTTCGGCACAGTAGAGTCAGCAAGCTCTCCCTTCTTCATCTTTGGTGGCTTCGACAAGACTCAAACTCGATGTGCATAACAAGATTGTGGTTGTTATAGTTTTTTTTTGTAACGGCTAACAATCTTCTCTCTCCATTGTCATTAATGAAAAAAATACTCAATCGACGCTGACTCCCTTCATCTTTAACATCTCTGCAACTCTGTCAATCAAATCCCTTCGTTTTGTGACAAATTTACTCCTCTAGAGAAAGTGTCTTCTTATTTGTCTTTTGTTGTGTTTGAATTTTTTTGGGGGGATCTGATTTGAAACGTCTTAGCTCGAGCACCATCAACAGAAAAATTTCCTAGCACCACCTTTGTCCGCTTCACAGAAAAATTTCCACGTGGATGCTTCCTCTGCTCGAGCTTGCTTATGTACCAAGCTTGCTACCATACTCTCGCTCGAAGCTTCTCGTTTGTGAAGTTTTTGATCAAGAAAATGCATGGAATGAATGTTTGCCAACTTTACTATAGATTAGTTCTAGACTGCCGCCATTCTTGAATGCATCATGGGATGCTACTTCCTCCTTACGAGTTGCCTCCATAAATCGGTGCAGCCTCGAGCTACTATTACTTGTGTTTGCAACCATGCTCTGTTTTATAGCAAAGGAGGAGTTGTTTTGTTATCCAACATTGCACTACTTCCATTTTCATTGAATCAGAAGTAGAAGAAGATACCCGATCATGTAAAACTTACCGAAATGACCTCACCCCATTCTCATGCATGCATTCTTGATGAAGATGATCATGTTGTGTTGACCGATACTTAGTCATGTAAATCTTGTATAAATGGCCTTAATGTGCTCTCTTTGTTCTGCACATCGAGTTTGAGGCTTGTTGAAGCCGCCAAAGATGAATAAGGGAGAGGTTGCTGACTCTACTGTGCCGAAAGACCGAGACTCGTCAATTTATCGTTAAAACTTATCAGAGTTAACATTATGGGCGTATTCCATTTAAGTTTCAAAATTGAGTGACCAAAATCCTACAAAAAATATTTGAAGGACTAATTTCATAAATGTACGAGACATTAGGGACTGAAATTCTATTTTGTCTATAATAAAATGAGGCTTTGACACCTAACGTGAATGACTATAATTAAGTTACGCTTGGTTTCTGAATAATACTAAATAAAGTCCAAAAGGTAAAATAAAATAAAAATAAATTATATATGAACAGTAAAATGGTGCTCAGGATGCGCTCGTTGCCTCTGATCGTCGATCTGATCAACTTCTCATGCGAGAGTACACAAATGTGGCCCTTGTCAAGTAGTGACCCGATCTCCACCGTCGATCTTGCGGCTAATCCCATCAACTCCCCCGACTGAAAAGTAATCATCTCCGATGAATTAATGGAGATGATCGTATCGATATCAAAGATCAGAGTCAAGTGTATCAAGCTCTATCGACGATATCCAAGTATAGTCAAAGGTGTAATACCCTCCCTCAGATTTAGAGGTCCGACGAGGGATCTTATCTCACACCACCGCCTAACATGTTACGTTGAAGTGACTAACGAGAGATCGGAGGCACGACCATATCCAACCTTTTCCGTCGGTCACCTTGATGTCCCGTATCAACGGAGGTGTTAAGCGAATGTCGCCACACTTTACTAGAGCAAAGAGTCGTTGCGAAAATCTCACTCAACGGGCTGTGCCTTAGTGGAAGACATAATTATATTAGCAAAAAATTTAACACAGACCACAGAAACCTAATATTCAATACTTGCATGAGTAACAACAAGTAAACAACATCTAAGCCGCATTATACCATATCGGTTAAGGGTCGTTCAACAATGAATAAAATATGATGAATATATATATATATATTTATATATATATATAAAAAAATATTTTCGATAATAGTAGACAGGTTAGTTATCGTGACAGATAAGTTACAAAATAATAAAATATATTGTAAAAATAATGTTTACATAATTTCTTGGCTCAGTTGGTGGAGGTAATAATTTCAAATCTTACCAACAACAAAATTTAATGTTTTTTATTTTGTTATTAAGTTATTTTTTTTTATAAAAAAGTTATTTGTTATATTGTTGTTTAATTTTTTTTTTTACAAATAAGTTTATTGTTATGTCATTGTATAGAAATTTACATAGATTAGTTAATTGTTATGTTGTTGAAATTATAAATAAATTTGTTATTATGTTGTTGTTTAAATTTTTTTATATATAATTTGGTTGTTTAAAGTGTTTTTATAAATAAGTTCATGATTAGATTATTGTGTGAAAAATATCAAAAATATTTAAAATGAAATGTTCTATTCAAATAGTTCATAAATGAATTGCCGTATTAATTTATAATATGAATTATATTTACATTAATATTTGCAAATTTTATTATTTTAATTATTTCTCAATTATATATGACTTAAAAGCTTAGAATATTTATTAATTCATAAAATTATAGAAAATTGAATAACACATTGCAATCAAGCAATAATTATTTAAATTATTAAGGTGAAAATAAAAATAAAATAAATTCTTGAGTGTAAAAAAGTAGGCGCAATAAGTAAATTGACTCTTAACTTCGTCTATTTTATAAAATAAATCTCAACAATTGTTTTAGCCCGTGTATCTTTAAAGACTTAAATTTTTCTATTTATAGAAAAAGACATAACAATGGTCAACAGATTAATAGCTAGAAAATATGTATTACATTATTGATTTTTTCATGTGATTTTCACTATACGTGTGAGTTGTATTTAATTGATTTTATCAAAATCTAATTACATAATTAGAAATAAACGAATGAATGAATGATTATTTGATGACTTGTATTAAAAAAATATTTTGCCAACAACAATTAGATTATCAAGAAATGCTCCTAGAAAATGAAGCATCATAATAAAGTATAGTAAATACATCATTTTCCCAAAATTGATTAACAATTCTAAAAAAAATGTATGATATTAATGTAATATAGACATTTTTGATATATTTGTTAATTTATTTTTTTTGAATAGTTTTGTACCTGCCGGGGTTAGTCCGGCGGCGCTCCGGTAGGCCCACCGCCGGCGGTGGGCCTAACCAGCCTCACGGTCAGGGCCACCGCCGGCGGTGGCCCTGCCGGAGCGCCGCCGGACTAACCCCCAGCAGGTTCGCCGGGGACCGGCGACCTCGTCGGTGGGCTCTGGTCAGGCCAACGGTGGCTCCGGCGGCGACGGCGGATGGCAAATGGAGGAGGGTTGTGATCGCGATTTGCACGAGAGGAGGAAAATCAGAAATTGCAAATATGACTATTGCTATTTGCAGCCCAGATCGCCATGATCCAACGGCTCATATTGAATTAGTGGTTCTAATTGAGCCTCAAAATGGTCCAATAATGAGATCTACAACTTTCATGTTGAACAATTTTCCAAAATTTGCATTGTTTGGCCAGAATCTGACCCGAAAGGTTGCTGGTTTGAAATGAATATAATAATAATAAATTTCAAAATTCGATTTCCGGCCAAACCATGCAAATTTTGGAAAAATGCTCAACATGAAAGTTGTAGATCTCGTTCTTGCATACAAAATGCATATATTATTTGCCTAATTTCGACATGTATTATCGGAGAATCAGCTCAATCCTTTTTAGGCATTAAAAAACTTGGGTTTATATATTCCAAACTCATATATATATATATATATATATATATATATATATATATATATATATATACGAGTGACAGGCACGGGCCTCCGGCCCTATGCAAGGCGATATTCGTCGTGGGGGCGACGTTCGTCGTGGGGGCGAAGTTCGTCGTGGTGGCGACGTTCGTCGTGGGGGCGACATTCGTCGTGGGGGCTTTCTTCGTCGTGGGGGCGACATTCGTCGTGGGGGAGACATTCGTCGTGGGGGCAATATTTAGTCGTGGGGGCGACATTCGTCCTTGGGCCGACATTTTTTGTGCGGTCGACAAACCTAGGCAATCGTGTGTTGTGGAAGACAAACTATTTCTACACCTACTGAAAGTGCAATGGAAGACAAATTATTTACTTGTCCTTGTTTAAAACTGCATCAGAAATGTTCAGTGCTTGAAATAAATGAAATTGTCTCATTTGAAGCTAGAAATTAACAAACTGAAATAAAAAATATAGAGCAAACAGTAATTTCAATCAAGAAATTCATTGACATGCTGAATCTGTAAACATAGGCAAAATATAAGGGAAATAGAATCTGAATTAAAGAAATTGCAAACTATTGGCAACTTACCTGTACAGGTATCTGAAGCAATCAAATCTATCGTGGCTAGAACACACACGAATATGTATTAGACAGAAAGAAGAAGAAGCATGATTTACCGATTAATCTGATTTGGCAGCTTTGTTCTAACGAAGTGCTGAACTGCTAACATTCGGCAAGAAAGAATAGTTGGGAATGTAATTAGAATGTAGCTGGGAATGTAGAATCATATGAGCAGATAATCAAGTAAGAATATAGTTGGGAATGTAGTCCAAGAACTGCTGCATTGGTAGCCAAACAAAACTTGGGTTACATCATGCATTTACCACTAACTTTAACTACGTCAAATCATGGGTATAATTTACATTTGACATGCCAACTTAGTAGCAAAGTTGGAGCATCCCAATATAGCATTTGCAAAAAAAAAATTCTTTAATATAGTTGAGCTTCTCAATTACTATATGAGAAGTCAGATAATACTGTCAAGATAGAAAATTTTGCATTCTAAGTTTTAGATTGGGCTGCCTTATTATCATCTAATACACTTGCAAAATAATGAAAGATTCATATGGAACTAAACGTTAGTACATCAAATTTGTAGAAATCAATTCTATAACTACATGTGTGTCAACGTCCACCCAAAAATATGCTAAAAAAGCTGCATTTTTATGTCAATTCATTTGTTATTCCGGTTGAAAAAGTTCCAAAAAAGGCTAAAACTCTAAAATGGAGAGAAAATTTTGAAGCAATTAAAGCCTTACACAATATATATTCTGACGAAATTGATTACCTTGCGGATAAGATATAAATGTAGGTCTTTTTGCTAGTAGCAGACCACTCTGTGCGCAACCTCGGACAATCATATTACATCAAAATATTAAACATAAGGAGAATTTTTTCCTTAATATGTTTGTTAACTGAACATATTAAACAAAGTTGCTTTTGCCCTCTCTTAACATAAGGAAGAAGAAGATTTGTGTTAAGAGAGGGCAAAAGGCCATCCACATTAAGAAACTCATGTAGTCTTACTTCTTTAATACAGATCATTGGCCCCTCGGCCTATGGACAATTGATTTTGGGTTAGATGAATAAGTTTTAACAACAATTTTTCACCTTGTAAAAGTACATGGAAAAAGGAAAACCCCTAATATAGCAGCCTCACAACACTCTATTATCTCATACAAAATGATAATTTGCTGTATAAATCCATATCAATATGTGTTGCTAATGATGATACTATACCAAAAGATGAACTTTTCGAGCAGAAAAAAAAAAACACAAATCAAATACAACATTTCTGTGAAGTAAACCGAGAAAAAAACGATGGGTGATTTCTCACCTGAGCGCAGCAGCCCCTGAAACAGCAAAATCTAGCCATATTATAAGCTATTATCAAACAGAGCAGGAATGAAGCCCGGAGAGGAGAGAGCTGAGCAAAAAATGCCCTAACCTTTGACGGTGGATGAAAGATCGGTCTGGAGGGAGCGGAGCGTAATGAATATCTGGAGGGGAAGACGGCGCGTTAAAGGAGGTGGAAATCAGAAAAAAAAAAGGAAAAGGAGAACTCACCAGCGATCGAGTGGCCTCCCGTGAAATGGGGACTTCGCCGGCAATCATAAGCCTGATGCGGCGGAGGAGTGCGATCGAGGACATACCTCTTCTATTACTGTATGCATCATGAAGTTGGTAGGTGAACTATGTTTAAACGCACCCATATACGTATATGTATACGTTTCATGCGTATTCATAATTTTTTGACAAATTTACTCCAAATGAAATGTGAGAATGCACAAATATTATTAAATTTACTTTTTGATTGGTTGTCGTTCGGCACAAATATTGAATTCAGTCTAGGCTCACGTCAAAATACTGGTTTCATTTCACACCCTGAGTTGATTAAAAGCAAAAAGGTCATTATTTTACTGAACATAATTTCTAACTAAAGCAACCATGTAAGCCCTCATCACAACATTTCCAGTGTATTCCTTCCAGGTATAAAATATAATATCAGATTCACCTAATGTAACAATTACTTTGTTTTGAACTGTTCATAATACAATTCTTATATCCAAACCTTAAAGGCTTAAATGATCTCTAACAGAGCAACCAAACAACTTAACCATTCAAAACAGTTGAAATCCCATCATTCTACCATTAGAGCTACATAATCCCATGACCTGCAAACACATTCTTCTCAATTTTCTCCCAGAAAGCACACAATCCAAATAACTCTTAATTATATCAACAAACAACAATTTCAATTGATATGAACGCATATATAAGCACCATCTTCCTCATGCAAAGAAGTATTAAATCGCAGACAATTCAAGGTAAAATGGAATTTGAAATACAAACAAATCATGTAAAAGCAATGTACAATTTAATTATTTCATACCAACAAATACGTTTAGAGCAATGTACAATTTTGTTAAGGTAAACTCTTTGAGACATAGATACAAACACCTTAAGAGTCCTATGCCATCAATAACAGAGGAATGGTTTAGAGCAAGGGGGAAACTGTGTACCTTCAGTCTTCCATCAAGTGCAAGCACCAGCAAATCATATTCCTCGAAATACCAAAGCTCTGAAACAGTTCACTGTAAATGCGATCATGAGTGTGTGAGAGAAGGATTCACCCGAAATCAGTAAATGGAAATCAAAACTAAATCCCATATCCAAGGCTCAGAAGAAGGAAATCGAAAATGGTGAGAGGCGAAGATGGAAGGAATGGTAGAGAAGGAATGGTGAGAGGCGAAGATGGAAGGAGAAGGCAAATCCGAAAAAGGAGATTGAAAATGGCGGAAGGCCCACGGTCGAGGAAGATGCGATAGTAGGGAGGTGAAGATTGCGTACCTCTATGTAGGGTTCCGAAATGCTGAGGGGAGGTTGGAGGAGGCGCGCTGGAGAACCTTTGTTCCGCGGAAATGGAGAGAAGGGGAGCGCGAGGAGGAGCGCGGTTAGGGTTTTATTTCCCAGACGGGAATTATATTAGGGGATCCGGTTTGATTGGAGCTTTAGATGGACGGCTATGATGTGTTGTTGTCTCATTTTCCTTGCCATTGGAAGCTTATTTTTGTTGCCATGGAGCTATAATGATATTTCTTTTTAATATAGTATAGATATATATATATTTATATATATATATATATATATATATATACGAGTGACAGGCACGGGCCTCCGGCCCTATGTGAGGTCAGTCAGCGGGCTTCGCCCGCCCCCCCCCCCCCCCCCCCCCCCCCCCCCCCCCCGGCGGGCTTCGCCCGCCTCTCAGCCACCCCTTTTATTTTTACTAATTATATATATACTAAGTAATTATTAATTATTAAGGTGATATATTAAGGTAATATATTTATACAATTATTAATTATTTCTTCTGATATACATTTATTTTAAGGTAATATAAAAAAACGTGGGTTGAATAAACATTATACTCATGATGGTCTATTGAATAAGATGCGGCGCTGCCAATTAGCAGGTCGGCAGTTCGAGTCCTAGTTAGCTCGCGATTTTTTTTCTTTATCTTATACATATTTCGCAAATTTAGTCCCACACCGTGAGTATAAAAGATATTTTCTGGTATAAATTAAAGGAAGTGGATATTGATCTAAAAACTGGCAGGCTACACAGCGGGTACTGTGCTAACGTGCGGGCTATATTTCAACCGGGCTGGCTCCGTTAGTCGTGCTATGTCATCTTATGCTGAATTCATTTAATATTTTTTTAAATAGGTTTAGGACTACCCTAGTAGTAGGTTTAGGAGACCTAGTAAAATGTGGAGAGAGAGTGCGGTTTGATTGAGCTCGATCGGACGGCGGCAGAATTATGAAGCCGTGATCAGACGGCTACTCTAATTTCGTAGTCATGACTTTATATTTTCTTTATAGTGGTTTAGATATATATATATATTAGGTTTTTTTAAATATAAAATACAAATTTTTTTATTTTTTTAAATTTCTAAAGAAAAAAAATTATATATAACTGCGTGCGTGCTGGGGGCGGGCGAAGCCTGCCAAGGGCGTGCAGGGTACTGTCGCGCGGGACACGGGGGGACTCTGTGCACTGTCACTCGGAGTCCGCCGGGTGCGGGCGAAGCCCGCCGGGCGCGCATAGAGTATTGTCGCGCGAGCAGTGGCGGATACAATGGGGGGGGGGGGCAACGTACTCATATTATTTGTTACTCACAAACACAAATATTTGTCCTCACGTACTCATACGTACACACACTAATACTTGTTCTCGTTACTCATTTTCCTAATTAAAATTTATTTTAAAAGTTTAATTAATTTGTAATTTAATTATTAAGTAAAAAATAATTTTAATATTATTATTTTGTCAAATTATTAAAAAAATTTAATAAAAGCTAATTTTATATAAAATAATTATTTGTGAAGATTAGAGGATTATTGAATATGATAAAAAAATAAAAGACGTTATATAGTTATTTCTAAATATTCGAGATTTATTGACTTTGGTAAGAAAGATTAAGAGATTATATACTTATTATTAAAGATAAGAGGGATTTGACTATGATGTAAAAGATAAGGGAGGTTATCAAAAATTTACTCTTATACTTATCAATTTCTTTATTTTCGAATATTTTTGTACTTCGCCCACACTGAAAAAAAATTCTGCGGCCACCACTGTGTGTGTATATATATATATATATAATATAAAGAAAAACTTTCAGGCCCAAACTGAGACCAAATTATAACCATTTGTTGAATCCTAGCCGTCGGATGATGATGATCTGGGCTGCAAATAGCTAAAAGGTGAATAATTTTGGCTGCAAATAGCCAAAACCTGAAAACCCTTCCCTACCTCCTGAGCCACCCCCCCACCCCCCGGTCGGGCCTCACTCTGGTAGACTGAATCGGACTGAATATTAATAAAATATTCGAAACTTAATATTAATAAAATAAAACAACGAAGTCTCTCTCCCATCAAACCCGCGCCCTTTCAGTTTCTCTCCCGCACAGGTTTTCTCTCGCACTCCCCCCGCTCTCTCTCTCACAGTGCATCGCTAGGGTTCCTTCCGGTGCCTCCTCCCCCATCGACTCCGGCTACATTCCAACTACTCTCCAGCGCACGTTCTCCCATCCCGATTCTCACAGCACAAGAGCTCCTGGGACTCGAGATTCATCTCCGCTTGGTATGGTATTCATCTTCTCCGCCATTAGCTTATATCTGTGTCTCCATTTACGGCCATTTACGACGAGAGAAACACATGGAAGGAGAGTGTATATCTTCTCCGCGGAGAACCCTTGGATCTCCGCGGAGAACCCTAAACCCTTCTCTGCGGAGAACCGTTGGATCTCCGCGGAGAACGTTTGGTTCTCCACGGAGATCTCTTGGGTTCTCCGCGGAGATCACTGGATTTCCGAGGAGCAGAGCCAGGTGTCCGCGGAGAACCCTAAAGATCTCCTCGTATATCCAAAGGTTCTCCGCGGAGAACCCAATAGATCTCCGCGGAGATCCAAAGGTTCTCTGCGGAGATCCAGTGGTTTTCCGCGGAGATTCAGAGGTACTCCGCGGAGATCCTTTGGTTCTCCGTGGAGATCCAAAGGTTTATGGGTGCTTTGGATTGTCTCCTGAAAACATCCTCAATGCCCTAAACATAGTATAAAGAACTACATCTTCATTCCTTTTCCTGAAACCATGTTTGGTAATCATGAATGATGCTCTCATTCATCTCTACTGGACATATCAATTCATAGCATAAAACATATATGAGATATGTTCAAATGAGGCTTAAAAACGAAGCTAACAATGATGAATGACGTCAAAAATATGAAATTAAAAAGCCATTCAAAAAATTATCTCTTAAGCGTTGGGAGAACTGTTCCCAGCAATGCATTTGTGGCAAGCTATCTTGCTATTAATGGGGGAACACCACCATGGAGTTCCAGCATGAACTCCACGGGATCCGGATCCGTTTTGTATACTCTCATCCTTTCTACTAATCTTAATTTTGGTTATAATCACTAGATTGTATGTCTGTTCGTCATTGATTGCAATGAATGATATTGACCTTCTGCTGCGGGACATTGCGAAAACACAACGATCAGTAGAGACTCTCGTTCATCGCTGCCCTGAAATTCCACCCGAATCGATTCCGACGCAAACACCTCCATTTTATTTGTCAGCATTCGACCGCCCCACTAGTGAGCCGTGCATTTGTGGAAAGCAATCTGGCACGTTGAACAAAATTCAGGAAGATTGGATCAAAATTCAACAGAAAATGGTGGAGGATGGCATGCGCCCTCCTATCCGAATCGATCCGCCCGTGCCACTGTGGAACAAGCGTCCTGACATGAATGCGTATCTGTTGAAACCGTTGTTTGTGATCAATGCCCATCTAGCAACAAAGTCAGCTTTCTTTCCCGCAAGCAATTCAGTGCCCCGCGAGTTGTAGATTGCATCGATACCACTGCATTTTCTATCAGTGCTCGATACGTGTGCAAGAAGTCGAACACCTCCGGCGGCTGTGGTGCCACGTTCCATGTCATGGACGAGACCAAAACCGAGAAGTTGATCCCGGCACCCATCGTCCTTAACTATCCTGTGCAACTGTTCGAACAGAGCGCGCACGACGTCGGTTTTGTTCAAATGGCTTACGACTTGTACACGTCCCGTTCCGGCATTGCTGATGCCGCCAAGGTGATTCGTTGTGCCCGAACGACTCGATACATGCGTCAAGCCGCACTATATTGTGGTCACGTGTCGTGGTATTTGGATATGCGCTTATGGGATGCAGCACTCGGGCAAACGTCATCACAGCAGGATCCGGCAGTGTTCGCTGATTTTCCATCGTTTTTTCAGCATTGCAACGGGTACAATGACACTCTCGGTCTAGTGGAATCAACGCTGACACGCCTAGTCAAAGACTGCATTGCTCGCCAACTTTCGTTCTTCAACCGAATGGAAGGCGCCATAACCGGGACGCATCTCTCGGCTGACCATCATCACAACGTGCCGGGACGCATGAAATTGACGGATGAGTTCAATGGCAGGAAATTTCCCCCCGTTGATGGATTACACTCCGTCATGAATGAGCGCCAACAAATTCTCTCCCATCAATTCACAACGACGACGGGCAATGCAGAGCGACGATTTGTTGGTCGGAGTTTGCAGAACCGGTACAACGCTTACGGTATTGATACTTCGCTGCTCATCATGTACCTTGACAAGTGTTGCGATGATCGAGAATGGCTACAAGACTTCGACAACATCTTTGTTCTCCTAGACAATCATCACCTGATCACGAGGTACAGGGACAATTCGAACGACACAGATCGTGCTCGGCAGGAACAATTTATGGCTGTCGTGGCCGAAATCATTGTTGGCAATGGACAAACTTCAATGCGGGAATGTTCCATCATTGAGGCTGAATTGGATGCACTTTGGATCGAATTAAAAATTGGGAAATTGAGAATAATGTGCCACCTTCGAAGCGCATTGTCACGACCAAACTTCTAGCTTGCCACGAGACGCAGAAAAAGCACATCAGAAATTTCTTAACGCCGCCAGCAGGCGCGTCGAACACCGTCGTGGATCGCTTCTTTCGTTCGACTCTATGCCGTGGATCGGGGAAGAACGAAAACTTATGACGTCAAGGACGAGCCATTTGCCCGGAGACTATGTCCCTGGATGGAGGGATCTTGCTGCTCCATGCCGTGGTCGCTCAAATCAACTTTCGCGGCGAACTACAATTTGATCCTCGCTGGGCGTATTTGCCAATCTCGGGTATGCATATCATTCTCACTCAGTATCTCGCACTGCTTTCGACCGATGGAATTACGCCCTCACCTACGTCTCTGTCCACAATGTTTCATATGCTGCCTCTCTCGATTGATGATTGTGACGGCGAGTTTGGATTGACGGCAGCGTTTGGGCAATCCCTTCTCAACTGCCAGAAATTCCTGCCGGGCAACTGGAATCCGTTGGAATGATTGCCGAATCAATAGCAGATAATGCAATTTGGTCGAGCCACACGTTCGATGCGATTGTGAAGGATGCTATTGATGTTGCCGCAAATGTTGTGGAGAGGTCTCACGATGATAATCAAATTGTTGGAGAAGACGAAGTTGCACCGCGTCACTATACTGATTTGAACCATACCGAAGACGTCAATATAAGTAACACGCCCCATTCCATTCAGTCCAATCGCAAGCACCGAAAACCAGGACCAACATCGCATGGGCAAAGCTCTTCATCAAATCACCATAAGAAATCTCGCAGCCTCAACGCATTGGGCAATGAACGTCAATCGGCATTACAAGGGCTCAATCTCTGGGAAGCTGTGATGAGCACTTCACCAATGATCAACCCCTTCGAACGACGCTTACTCCAAACAGTTGCTCTCAAATTTCTTCAGCCCGATGAACTGCTAGATCTGAAAGATTTTCCTATTGAATCCTTGCATATTCCACAATTGCATCAAATATGGTCTGTTCTGGTCTCGGCTTTGCATAAAACCAATTTTGCTTTCAAACGGTTCATTCGGCCGAAATCAGAACAGGTTCTTAAACAACACTTGGAGGATATGGTGGCCCAGGCTCGATTCAGATTGCCTATTCAACGAGCAGCGCCCAAACGCAGCACCTTGACTCAGGCTGCGTCATTGATTGATCCAATGCAGGCGCGCCGTGAGGATAGTTTCATGCAGTTGGAAGAGACTGTCACCACAATAATAACTCGAACTGTCACCTTGACAACCGGCGACGATCACTGTACAAGTCAACCCCGTGCAACAGATCTGCAATTCCGCGCCCGAACAAGTAATTGAAGGATCAACATATGATATCATTGATCGACTTGTTCAAAAAGAGATTGATGTTGGGCATGCTAGCAACATTCACTGGGCCAAAGTGGTCGCCCCAGCTTACGCCCGCATTGCCGCGCGTCGTGAGGATCTAGTTCAGATGACCCACAAGGAGATTCAAAATCGTTGGGAGTATCTTGGACATCTCAAAAGGAAAGGGGCATCAACCTCATCGACAACACCAGGTCGTCAGTACACTTTGCAGTCGCATACCGAAGCCAAGGAGCTCGGTGATCAAGAATCCCTCAACATTCTACCTCCGTCGCCACTTGTTACACAACCATTGCCAGCCGAAACTCCGACCACCCAGAATTCAACTCAACCAGCATCTTCTGCAGTCATCACGACGACGGAGGAACCTGCTGCGGGCAGCTCGTCCGCTGTCAGCGAGATTGATTCCCGTCCTCCATTCATGGTCAATCAACAATTGCCTACTTTGAATCAAATAATGGAGGCCATCGTCCCCACCCCATCTATAGGGGAGCCGTTTTCTCAATCGGAGAATGAGCTGCTCAATTACTTGCTAACTAGTTCAGCAGAGCGCTCCCATGTGAAATCGATGACTGGTGATCAAACGTCTTGGAAGAGCCTGGCCAAGCGTTTCTTGTACTGGGCGCGAGTCGCACGGGTGTTGGAGATGAACCAGTTTCGAGTTCGATCTGATGTGCAGCTCAAACAAAAGGTGAAGGATAATAACAAGAAAAAGAGCTTGCAATAGTCTGTGAACCCCAGAAAGGCATGTTTTTTATTGTTTAAATATATAACTTTGTCCACTTCCTTGGGTTTGTGCAGGATCTCCTCGGAGAACCGGCTTTCCGCGGAGAGCCAAAAGGCTCTCCGCGGAGAGCCAAATAGATCTCTGGGGAGATCCAAAAGGCTCTCCGCGGAGATCCAAAAGGCTCTCCGGGTCTCCGCGGAGATCCTTTTGGATCTCCCCGGAGAGCTATTTGGCTCTCCGTGGAGAGCCTTTTGGCTCTCCGCGGAGAACCTTTTGGCTTTCCCCGGAGACCTTTATATTGGATTTTCATATCTTCTTATACATGCATATCAATGATTTATTGTAACAATCGTTTATAATTTTGACAGATCTATGGGGCAGAAGAAAATTCATGTTCTTAGCTCGAGGTGCTATTTGTCGAAATTTGTGGGCCAAACATTAGCCATTCTTGAACGAATGGAGGAGAGTCAGAAGAAGATGTTGATGGATGCCAACATCTGGCATATTTTCCATGCACCGAAGGTGCCGCAGAACACTCCCCTCCAATACAGTCTGCTCAGCTGGTACGACATCGAGAAGGACGTATTCGTCATTGAATCGAGGGAGCTTACCTTCTACCCCAATGACGTGGCGTTGATATTGGGTTTGCCCAACCATGGGGAGGAAGTCATCCTGACTTCCAAGCCTTTTGGAGCGCTCACGAAGACAGAATTGAAGACGGAGCTTCAGGCGATGGAGAAGGGGTCGTCCCCTGTGATGACCAACGTATTGGTTTTGTACCTTCTGTGCAATTTCTTCTTCCCCTCGAGCGCGGAGAGGTTCCCAAGGTTCTTTGATGAGGTCTCCAACTTGGAGAACTTCCAGAAGTTCAATTGGCCGGAAGCCATTCATACCTTCCTAATGAGGTCGTTCAGGGTGATGGTGGAGAAGCTGCCACCAATTTCAGAAGAAGGCCAACTGCAACAGAGGCCAGCGTCCTCATTGGGATACATCTACGGATGCACCCATGTTCTAGTTGTAAATATCTATATTTTTAAGTCTTAAAATGAATTTTGTTTCATATGTTCTAAACTATTGCAATGATTCATATAGATTTGGTTCCTCGAGCACACCACCAGCATCCCTCCGCACTATCCGACATTGAGGCCTCGACTATTAAGATGGTCGGAGAAGGTCTCATTTACATTGAAAGAGCTGGGGGTCACTGTTCCATCTATCTTGGATGAGCAGGTAAATAGTTTACTTTATTCGATTAACTACTAATGTTGAACTATCCAATACAATGGTTGTATTTCTTCTTTATAGGTGTTGGAAGTACTCGAGGACATAACACCAGAGGAGAAGTTGTTATGTTCAGAGCTGATAACACAGCAGACACCGTCACCTCCCCCATCTAAGAGAAAATCAATAAGCCTAGCTTCTAGGGCAGCAAAAAAAGTGAAGTTTGCATCACCACCTCCCCCATCGTCGCCACCTCCCTCATGATCACCTCCCCCACCACCTAGCACATCATCACCTCCCCCACCACCTAGCACATCATCACCTCCCCCACCACCTAGCACACCATCTCTCCCTCATGTACAGTTTTGGATTGATTTCCAGCATATGATGTTAGATCAATTTGCATTATTAGATAGCAAGATAAATAGTTTTGTAGGAACCTTTGATAATAGGATAGATAGATTAGACAAAAAGTAGATAGAGTACATAATAATTTAGTTTCTTTTAGTCACAGTGTAGGTGACCATCTAGAATCAATGAGTGCCGATATAGACACACTCCTTCATCATTCCTCGCCATCATCTAGCCCTAGTATCTCTAGATCCCCCACCCACCAAAACGCTACCACCCTCACTACCCCTCACGATACTTCCATTACTCATATTCCAGACTCCCCATTAGGAGAAAGAAACCTTACGACTACAAAGGCGGGTGAACTTGATATGTACCTCGTTGACTATCCGGGGAGACCACTAATAACAGAAGAAGATAGAGATATCATTCATCGACGCATGAACGTCATTCCATTGAGGTGCCCTTTTGACATTATACAATTTTATATTTTCAAAATTTTGATTTATGCACATTGATATTGACGATGGTTTTCTAATGTTTCAGGAACGATCAAGCATTCAATAAATGGAATATAATGGGATTTCGAGATGGCATGCATGCTTTACTGACGGACAAATACGTGGAAGATTGTCACATTGATGCCTACGCAAAGATCTTGACTTTGCGTAGAGAGCGGGATAAAGAAGTGTATCATCTGTTTATGTATATCAGTCATAACGTTTTGGTATGATCTCCCCATCTGTGCTTTGTACATTAATAATTCTGTTTGCATTGCTAAAAAATGTTACAAATTATGTAGTTGCACTTCCCACGATCCAATGACGCAGAATCTAAGCTTGTAGCTGCATTCCTCGAGGGCATTACCAAGGAGAATCTCGCCAATATCAAAATGATTCTAATGCCAGTATGTTTTAATCAACACTGGTTTTTATTGGTGGGTATTGTTAAAGAGAAGAAGTGACTCATACATGACTCTCTATGTAACCCCAAACGAAAAGTTTCCGCTAAAATAGTTGTAAGTACAGTTCGTTGACATGCAATGTAGTATTGTACATTACGTAGTTACTAATGTACGAACATATTTGTGTTAATGCAGATTTCTGCGCTCCAGAAGGCGACCGTTAAAAAAGTCCACGCAGGATTTTCCAAGTGGAGTCTCGACTTGACTGCTGGTATACCACATCAGGAGAACTCCGTGGACTGCGGTGTCTTCGTTATGAAGTATATGGAGCACATAACGAAGGAAGGGGTGATAAGCTGGGAGAGTTACGTAGACTGGCAGAAAAAAATGCCTATGTTTAGAGCCCAGATCTGTGTAGAAATCTTTAAATATTTTGTGGTTGATTGATGTAAATTAAGAAACATTCTTCGTGTACATTTGAAATGTTTGTCTATAATAGCAATTGTTTCATGGATGAATAACGTCTTCAAATGGGTCGAAAGGTGCATAATTATAGCTTTAAATGAAATCAGTGGAGATACAGAAGGCTCTCCGCGGAGATCCATAAGGCTCTCCGCGGAGATCCAGAAGGCTCTCCGCGGAGATCCAGAAGGCTCTCCGCGGAGATCCAGAAGGCTCTCCGCGGAGATCCTTATCCAAATGGCTCTCCGCGGAGATCCAGAAGGATCTCCGCGGAGATCTACATGTTCTCCGCGGAGTTCTACATGGTTATCCGCGGAGAGCAAAAAGTTCTCCGCGGAGAGCAAAAAGTTCTCCGCGGAGATCCATTTGGATCTCCGCGGAGAGCCATTTGGATCTCCGCGGAGATGCAAATGTCTATCTTTCGCAAATTGTGGCCGCGTTCTCCCTCCCTCCCTCCATTTTTTTCTTCCTTTCCCTCTTTTCTCTTCCCCTCTCCCCCTTTCCTTCTCCTCCCCTCTTTTTTCCTCCTCCCCCTCTTTTTCTTTCTCTTCCCCCTCCCCCCTTTTTTCCCCCTCATACCAGAGTAGAACCCGGCGGCCCCCCCACCCCCACCCCCCCGATATCACTGTTCACGGAACAGCCTCTCCGCAACTTCCTTCCCCGTCGTCGACGGAGCCGCCGCCTGCCTGACCGGAGCCCATCGACGTGGTCGCCGAACCCCGGCGAACCTACCGGGAGTACTCCGGTGGCGCTCCGGTTGGGCCTCACGGTCAGGGCTCAGTGGGCCTCACGGTCAGGGCCCAGTGGGCCTCACGGTCAGGGATGGGCCTCACGGTCGAGGCCACCGCCGGCGGTGGCCCAGCCGGAGCACCACCGGAGTACCCCCGGCAGGTTCGCCGGGGTCTGGCAACCATGCCGATGGGCTCCGGTCAGGTAGGCGGCGGGGAAAGAAGTCGCGGGGAGGCGGCGGGGAAGGAAGTCGCGGGGAGGCGGCGGGGAAGGGAGTCGCGGGGCGGTGATGCGCTATTTCGGCACTGCTAATTAGCAGGCACGAAATGCGATACGACGACAGTGCACCAGTCGCTCAAGTAATAAAAATGGGAAGTTATCCCCAAGTATCGATCTCTCAAGGACTGCAAGTTAGGTAGTACGATTTGCTCTAAACAAGAAATCAGTTAAAAGGAGTAATAAGTAACAACATGGGGTTTAATTTGGTTTCCTACGCTATTGCAGAATGAAGAAAGATGCAGGTCAAAACTCTGCTTCGCACGACGAGATGGGTGCAACGGCCGCGATGCTGTGCTTCGGAAGGCGCGTGGACGGGAAATCACTATGACGGTTGAGGGTCACACACACCTCTTCTCAAAACATCACCACTAGCAATTGCTAGTGGCTTCACCCACACAAATCACAGAAAATCACTAGGAACAAGGGGCTATTCATGCCACCACAACATCAGTGCATATGAAGGAAAGCAAAACTCCTTAAGATTAGCTTAACACGCGTTCATACAACACAAAAATGAAGTATAAGCATTCAAGGTTAAAGAGGACCACAAAGAAGAAGTCACGGCTTGGGTTCACGACCGGAATGAGAGGTTGTCGGGCTCTCTCCGGACTCGGCCCTCAGATGGTGAGCTTGGCTCGAAGGAGGCTGTCACCGCTCCTACGATCTTCAGCGCTTCCTTGGTCTCCTTGGCGAGGAATGCTTGAGCTAATGGTGGATGAAGCTTCCTAATGCTCCCGGATGGAAGGATGGAGGTGGAAATCACAGGAAATGGCCTTGATGGTGGAGGAGATGAAGGGGAATCCTTCACCCCTCAAGAGCAGCGGGAAGGAAGAGATTTCCCGCTCTCTGAATCGCTCCCGGTCGTCCTCTATCGCCCCCCTTTGGACTGCCTCGATTCCTGCTTTTTATAGGAAACATGCTGAAAATTGGTCACGCACGGTCGAACGCACGATCGTGCGCAGACCGTGCGATATTAACAGATAATATATGGCTTGTAGAATACGCTGCGCCGCCCGTGCGTTCAAACGCACGGGTAAATTCCGATGCTCTGAAATCACAAAGATACAGGTCGACCGTGCGTTTTACTCACGCACGGGTGAATTCGCCCGTGCGTTAAAACGCACGAGTAAACTCCGACGCTCCATTTTCTTCCCAGACACAAACGCACGACCGCACAGACCGTGCGTCAAGGAAACGCACGACCGTGCGATATGCACAGAAATTACTTTAAGGGAAAACGGGACGATCAGGTCACCTGCAAACAAGATATACCAGCTGGGAATACACGTCCAGCACAGAAATACATAAAAGAAGGGAAGGGGAGCACAATGTGCTCACCCCCAACAATAAGGAATGCAATTGCACACCGAAATGGGCTTAAAAGTGCACCTAGCATGGACTAGTACATATAAATGAAAACGTGCCTAAAATGTGGTGCAAACACTAGAATATCAGCCCAAATGAGTCCAAATATATATATATATATATATATATATATATATATATATATGGGACTCATCAGGCGGCGCGCTTCTATAATTTTATTATATATATTATGTAATATATAATATATAATATAATATATAATATAATATATAATAGAATATATAATAGAATATAATATAGATATAATATATAATATTACATAATATATAATATTTTAATATATATAATATATAATATAGAAATTTTTAAAATTAAAATACAGAATTTTTTCTTATTTAAAATTTCTAAAAAAATGAAAAAAATAACATATAACTGCGTGCGTGCCGGGGGCGGGGCCCGCCAGGGGGCAGAGTATTGTCGCGCGGGGCACGGGAGGCCCCTCGTGGACAGTGCACGGGAGTCCCTCGTGCCCCACGCGTAGGGGCGGATCCAGGAAGTTTGATTTGGGGGGACCCAATTTACATTTTTTTGTACTTTAAACTTAAATTAAAATCATTTTATAATTTATATTAAAATTTTGCATTTTTAAGTAGAGTGAGTGCATAGTAGAATTGAACGGTAAAATGACTAAGAAAACTCCTCCCGCCAGCTTTTTTGACCCGCTCCTTGCTTCTTTCATCTATTCGGCAAGCCCCCATGCTGCTCTCCTCCCACACGACAGTTTGTATCCTGCTTTCTCCTCAAGCATTCGGCGCCCCCGTCCTACTTTCTCCTCCCGCACACGACAGTCTCCTCCCACGTCTCCTCAACCTTCCTCGACTGCCACCCACCGAAAGCAGCAACAGCTACCTCCCGTCGAGAGAGCCCCCTCCACCAAAGCAGCAGCTATATGTCGTCGAGAGCTCCTCCTCTGCAGTGATTCCTCAAAGAAGACCTCCTCTGCAAGTCTCCTCCTCCACACAGCCCTTGATGTGATTCCTCAAAGAAGACCTCCACAAGAGCTCCTCCTCTGCGGTTCTTACGATTGTGAAGCAAACTTTAGGTGCCGAGTCCAGCTGGTATTTTAAGTCCATTTCCTTTTCAGCAATCTGCAGTGGATTTAAATCACGTGTTTCCTCCTTAGCAGCACTTGGCGAGGTCCTTCTTACTCTGCGCATCCTCCAAAACTTGCCGTATATATTTGCTACGTTTCCCTCAAGTTCTGTAACATTCATCGAAGGCCTGATCTATCCCTCAAGTTCGGTAAGATTCCCTTTCATATGGCGGTGGGATTTCATCATTTGGAGAGATTATATATAAAGTCAATATATTATAGATATAGTATTTCATCAATCTGAACATTACAATATATAAATACTGTGGGCTTCAAATGAACATTCAGATTATAAAAATACCGTGGGCTTCAAGTTCTGTAAGATTACAGATATATGATTTCAGCAATCTGAACATTCAGATTTATATATCGCAATCTGAACAAATACTGTGGGCTTCAAAAATCGTAAGTTCAGATTTAGGATTTCAGCTTTGTTCAGATTTGCTCAAGTTCTGTAACATTCCTTTTAATTTAGGATTTTCATTCAGATTCTCATATATAGATTCTCTTATCTATACCGTCTCAACAACATTTGATGGAGAATTTGGGATTTCTGTTTCATATTTGTTCAGATTTCAACAACATTCAGATTTTTTTTCTCAGCTTTGTTCTCAGATTCTCAGCTTTGTTCTCAGATTTTTGTGCATTTTTTTCCCAGCTTTGTTCTCAGATTTTTGTGCAATTTTTTCTCAGCTTTGTTCTCAGCTTTCTTCTCAAATTCTCAGCTTTGTTCTCAGATTTTTGTGATCTCAACAACATTCAGATTCTCAGTTTTGTTCTCAGATTTTTGTGCAATGAGATTTTAATATTCAGAAATTTAGGATGCATGAGTTAAATAAAATTAGAGTAATTTGAAATTTACTAAAGGATGTTTATTTGAAGCAGCGGCTACCTCCTATTTAGAGTATGATTTTTTTTCCATCTCCCTCTCTTTCATTCTTCGGATTCTTCATGTGTTTTACTATGATATGGATGCTAAATAATGGTGCGGCTTTAAATGTACAACATTTAGTTATACATGATTGAGTGTTAGCCGGCAAGCTGAACAAATTTACTAATTGTTAGCCATTTACTAAATATGTACTAAATACAGTTAGACATTTACTAAATATTATACGGTTCATGAGTTTTGATGAGGATTCATCATGGGCTCTCATTTATGAGAAAAACCGGATGGCGGTTACTCCCATAAACCACTCCCCCACTACTTTAGTGAGAGAGAGTGGGAGATCAAAGCCAGAACCGCCATTCCCGCCACCAACCGTCAATCCGAAAATGCGCGCTAAGCACGCCAACCGCAACGCGCACGGCGACGCCCCCCCCGCCCCGCCGGTGAGCGGGCCGCGTCAAACCGCGCACCCCATGGGGTGCGGCCAAACCGCACCACTAATGGGGTGCGGCCAAGCCGCACCCACGGGGTGCGGCCAAGCCGCACCCACGGGGTGCGGCCAAGCCGCACCCACGGGGTGCGGCCAAGCCGCACCCACGGGGTGCGGCCAAGCCGCAAGGAGGGCGGCCGGTCGGACCGCACCCCCTTGGGGTGTGGCCGGGCCGCACCCCCCTTGGGGTGCGGCCAAGCCGCACCCCCTCCTTTTTGGGGTGCGGCCAAGCCGCACCCCCCCTTGCAGGGTGCGGCCAAGCCGCACCCCCCTTTTTTGCGGGGTGCGCCCATGCCGCGCCCCTCCCCGAGGCGGGGTACGACCGAGCCTCCTCCTTCTTCCGCTTTCCTCGCCGGGGGGGGGGGGGGGGGGGGGGGGCTTGCAAGGGGCCCTCCCACATTCGCGCCCTCGTCAGAATGCTCCTGAGCGCGCTTAGAACGCCTCCGCGCTCACGCGCGCTCAGAACGCCTCTAAGCGCGTTCAAAGCGCTTCCATGTTCGTCGCGCGCTCAGAACGCTTCTGAGCGCGCTCGGAGCATTCTCACATTTCCGACTCGCTCACATTTCCGACCCGCTCACATTTCCGACTCGCTCACTTTTCCGACTCGGCTCGCTCACTTTTTGTCTTTTCAGTTTCTCACTTTTCTGGAACAGCTTGTCGCCTTTCCTCGAAGGGCAGGATGGTCATTTACGAAAAATGGTGATCCGTGGGCTCTGAACCGGAAAATATGATTCATCCTCCCAGGTGGTTATGGTGGTTACAACGGCAAAATTACTGGGCTACCCCCGGCCAAAGCTATAAAAGGACCCCCTAGGCTTCATTTGAGAGGACCCCGCCGTGATGACCAGAGAGAGCTCCTTGAAGATTTCCACGGATTTCTCCTTCGGCGCTTGAAGATCTCCTTCGTGGACTTGAAGTTTTCCTTCGTCCCGAAGGGTGACTCGGCAGTCTCACTTTTGTTCTCACGAAAGCGGACACAGCGCTCTCACTTTCGTCTTCACGAAAGCGGACAAGGCATTCTCACTTTCGTTCTCTACCATTCTCAGAAGGAAAAGACTTAGTTTTTTCCGAGAGGTGGCCTGTCACCCTCAGAACGTTCTCTCTCTCTCTCTCTCTAATATTGTAACGAGCGGCGGCCTGTCGCGCTCGAATTCTAAACACCGGATTGTAACCTCTCAGAAGATAGTGAAGTTTCGTCGGCACAGCCCCGACCGCGTGGTTTTTTTACCCTTTTCGGGTTTTCCACGTTAAAACGTCCCTGTGTACTCAACGAATTTCTCTGTGACTGTTTGCGCGCTTGGTTCGCTCCCGAGCTAAGGTGGTTCAATTCGACCGGTCTACCAAGAGCCCTAAGCGACCCACAACAGTTTGGCGCCGTCTGTGGGAACAAGTTCCCAAAACTCTTTAAAGGACAACTGTAATGACAAGAAAGAGTGTTCGCACTACTGAAGGATCAATGCCAGAGGGACGCATCGACCCAGCTTCCTCCCACTCGCTTATCAATGCGCCTCCCGCAGAAGAGGCAGTGCCCGCGCCCGCAGCAGGACTGGAAGGGCGCATGCAGCAGATTGAAGAACAGCAAGCCGAGACGTTGGCTCTCGTAAGGAATCTCGGGGCTCCTCTAGTTCCGGTTCAACTGCTAGCATTAAATGCGCCGCCGCCGCCAGCTCCGAATCATGCCCCGAACGAAGAGGCCGTTCGGGAGGAAGAAGCTTCAGAAGGATACTCCAACGCAGCAAGCTCCGCTCACCCTGCTCCGCCAGTTAGAGGCCCAGAAGTTGACCACCGTCACCATCACCCAGGAAGAGCTGCCCCTGATCGAGCAATAGAACGAACCACGCGAGAAGAAATACGCGATATGATAGAAGAAGAGTACGTCCAAGCAGGGCGACGCGCGACTCTCGCCCGCCGTCCCGCACACCACGGCTCCCCACTATCGCCTCAAGTCCTGGCCCATCCAATTCCGAATGGATTTAAGCTTCCCAACATCGAGACATTCGACGGGACGGACGATCCGTTGGAACATGTCAATCACTTCACCACCATCATGAGGATTTACAGCACCCCCGATCAACTCCTCTGTCAAGTGTTCCCGACAACCTTGAAGGGACAAGCGCGCACTTGGTTCCACTCCCTGCGAGATGGGGCCATCAGCAACTTCGCAGAAATGGCGCAACAGTTCGTGGACCAGTTCATCGCCAATCCTAGGATTGTCCGAGATCCCTCCCATCTCTTGGGAATCCGCTAGAACGACGGAGAAACACTCAAAGAATTTTTCCGACGCTTCACTACGGAGGCTCGACAGATCCCAGGGGTCGACCCTGAGCTCTTGCGAGGAGTCTTCCTTGGAGGTCTCCGCCCCAATGGCTTCTACTCAGCTCTAATGAGAGAAACCGTACCAAGCTATCCTGACCTCGTTCAGCGAGTCGAGGCCCAAATAGCAGCAAATGAGGCAATTGAAGCGCACCGCCGGCAGTTCGAGGGGGGCTCGAAGAGGAAGAAAGAGGAGTCGCTGCCATAGACAGTTCCCAATAAGAAAAACAAGCATTACGACAACCCCAGCCGAGACCGAGAATCTCGCCAACATCAGGACTACACTCCCCTGAACACTACCAGGACTAACGTACTGTATGCAATCAAAGACAACCAGACGCTCCGCAAGCCCAGACCCCTCGCTAAAAACTCAGGGGACCAGACGAAATATTGTGAGTTCCATCGTGGGCAAGGACATGACACGGAAAATTGCTCCAAGCTTAAGGATGAAATCGAGCAACTCGTCAAACAAGGCCTACTGGGGAAATTCCTACGAGACTAGGTGACTGTTCGGCTAGCAGGAGATCAGCTAGCGGCCTGCCAGGAAGGACCGGGAGCAACCCTTAAGGCAGTCATCCCAGGAGAAAGCTTCATACTCATCAGCGGGGCTCTACCAGCGCCGCCGAAATATTCTGTCAACTTTGTTTCTATCAACTTTGTTTCTGTGAAAACTTTGTGTAAATTGCCACTACTAATTGTTTTTAAAGTTAATCATTCCAGGCATGTCATATCCTGCGCTATCAAAACTACGTAAAGACGTCCATTTGCATAAACAACATCTGCCTCAAGGCAATGCGCTAATGAACAGCACCTGCATCAAAGCAGTGCGCTAATGAACAGCACCTGCCTCAAAGCAGTGCGTTAATGAACAGCATCTGCCTCAAAGCAATGTGCTAATGAACAACACCTGCCTCAAGGCAGTGCGCTAATGAACAGCCCCTGCCTCAAGGCAGTGCGCTAATGAACAACACCTGCCTCAAGATAGTGCGCTAATGAACAGCACCTGCCTCAAAGCAGTGCGCTAATGAACAACACCTGCCTCAAAGCAGTGCGCTAATGAACAGCATCTGCCTCAAAGCAGTGTGCTAATGAACATCACCTGCCTCAAGGCAGTGTGCTAATGAACATCACCTGCCTCAAGGCAGTGCGCTAATGAACAGCACCTGCCTCAAGGTAGTGCGCTAATGAACAGCACCTGCCTCAAGGCAGTGCGCTAATGAACAACACCTGCCTCAAGGCAGTGCGCTAATGAACATCACCTGCCTCAAAGCAGTGCGCTAATGAACAACACCTACCTCAAGGCAATGCGCTAATGAACAACACCTGCCTCAAAGCAGTGCGCTAATTAACAACACCTGCCTCAAAGCAGTGTGCTAATGAACAACATCTGCCTCAAAGCAGTGTGCTAATGAACAGCACCTGCCTCAAGGCAGTGCGCTAATGAACAGCACCTGCCTCCAGGCAGTGCGGTAATGAACAACACCTGCCTCTAGGCAGTGCGCTAATGAACAGCACCTGCCTCAAGGCAGTGCGCTAATGAACAACACCTGCCTCCAGGCAGTGCGCTAATGAACAGCACCTGCCTCAAAACAGTGCGCTAATGAACAACACCTGCCTCAAAGCAGTGCGCTAATGAACATCACCTGCCTCCAGGCAGTGCGCTAATGAACAACACCTGGCTCCAGGCAGTGCGCTAATGAACAACACCTGCCTCAAGGCAGTGCGCTAATGAACATCACCTGCTTCCAAGCAGTGCGCTAATGAACAGCACCTGCCTCAAAGCAGTGCACTAATGAACAGCACCTGCCTCCAGGCAGTGCGCTAATGAACAACAACAACCTACGGGCAGCGCGCTAATGAACAACACCTGCCTCCAGGCAGCGCGCTAACGAACAGCAACAGCCTACGGGCAGCGCGCTCACAACAATCTCTCACTGTCGTCGATTGAAGGTTCACCCTTATCCACCGCAGTAAGGTCCCGACGTCGTAAGTGTTTGCCCCTCCCACGTTCGTACATGGTTTGAATACATATGCTCTTCACCGACCAAATCTATCTTCTACTATGTACAAAGCCGCGAGCTCAGACTCGCGCAAATCTGTCTTCTACCATGTAAAAAACCGCGAGCTCAGACTCGCGCAAATCTATCTTCTACTATGTAAAAAGCCGCGAGCTCAGACTCGCGCAAATTTATCTTCTACTGTGTAAAAAGCCGCGAGCTCAGACTCGCGCAAACTTATCTTCTATTATGTAAAAAGCCGCGAGCCCAGACTCACGCAAACTTATTTAACATTTTTTGGAAGACCATCAAGCTACTCAGGTACCGACTCTAAAACGTCAGGCTCACCGCAATCTCCAACACAACTGTTGGACAGCACACCTGCAACCTATCAAGGCAAGATAGAAGTTTTGCTCACAACAAAGGCCGAGCAACGATCCCCAGCACGCCACGAAGATAACAATGATCAAGGTCGCCACAGAAAAATCAAAACCTCCGAACTCCTCCGCGCAGAAGTCCGGACTCCGAAGGTTTGGGGGGCTTGTGATGAGGATTCATCATGGGCTCTCATTTATGAGAAAAACCGGATGGCGGTTACTCCCATAAACCACTCCCCCCACTACTTTAGTGGGAGAGAGTGAGAGATCAAAGCCAGAACCGCCATTCCCGCCACCAACCGTCAATCCGAAAATACGCGCTAAGCACGCCAACCGCAATGCGCACGGCGATGCCCCCCCCCCCCCCCCCCCCCCCGCTGGTGAGCGGGCCGCGTCAAACCGCGCACCCCACATGGGGTGCGGCCAAGCCGCACCCACGGGGTGCGGCCTCGCCGCAAGGAGGGCGGCCGGCCGAACCGCACCCCCCTTGGGGTGCGTCCAAGCCGCACCCCCTCCTTTTTGGGGTGCGGCCAAGCCGCACCCCCCCCCCTTGCAGGGTGCGGCCAAGCCGCACCCCCTTTTTTGCGGGGTGCGCCCACGCCGCGCCCCTCCCCGAGGCGGGGTACGGCCGAGCCTCCTCCTCCTTCTGCTTTCCTCGCCGGGGGCTTGCAAGGGGCCCTCCCATATTCACGCCCTTGTTAGAACGCTCCTGAGCGCGCTTAGAACGCCTCCGCGCTCACGCGCGCTCAGAATGCCTCTAAGCGCGTTCAAAGCGCTTCCATGTTCGTCGCGCGCTCAGAACACTTCTGAGCGCGCTCAGAGCATTCTCACATTTCTGACTCGCTCACATTTCCGACCCGCTCACATTTCTGACTCGCTCACTTTTCCGACTCGGCTCGCTCACTTTTTGTCTTTTCAGTTTCTCACTTTTCAGGAACAGCTTGTCGCCTTTACTCGAACGGCAGGATGGTCATTTACGAAAAACAGTGATCCGTGGGCTCTAAACCAGAAAATATGATTCGTCCTCCCAGGTGGTTATGGTGGTTACAACTGTTGGATCTTACGGCGCCCTTAGAGGGGGGGTGAATAAGGGAATAAAATTCTTTCTATAATTTTCAAGATAATTACTAAATTGTTTTATGATGAAGGAGATTGAAATAAACAATTTAGATTTAGAATTGAAAACTTAGAACACAATATAGAGAGATTACGCCAAATGATACAAATCAAGTAAACACAAAAGAGACATGATTATATTATATGAAAAAGTGTTTACATAAATTTGATTTCTATATCGCTAGAAATCGGAGGCGTACAAATGTAAATTTCTTTTTGTTTACCAATCCTTCTCCCAAGGATCAGAAGGCTATCGCTTGTCTTTCCCAAGACCAAGCCCAAGCCTATCCTCTAGATCTTCCCAAGATCTAGACGTAGCACACAAGGCCACGATTTCCCACCAAGCCACGCAAGGACTTGGACGCTCCGCACAAGGAAGCGATTTTCCCCTAAGCCGCGCAAGGACTTAGACGCTCCGCACAAGGAAGCGATTTTCCCTACCAATACAAAGTAAAATGTATATAAATGAAAATACAAGATAAAATAAGAACTCCCTAGAAATTCAGATCTCTGAAAGGAAGGTTGAAGCCTCGAGATGATCCTTGATGTAGAAGCGCGTCCGATCTCGTCTTCAATTTCAAACCTTCTCAGCATAAATGGGAGTTCATGAGGTTCTGGAGCTCTCTGGATGGAATGCACTCAGGAAGGGACTTAGAATCTTCAGAGCATGGAATGCACGAACCAAAGGAACCATTTTATAGAAAATCGCTGTCGGAATTTCCGACAGTGACTGTCGGAATTTTCCGACAGCGCTAAACTGTCGCTGTCGTGCCGTCGTGCCATCGTGCGGGCAGTTGCTGGAATCGTGGAGCTGTCGCCTGGGCGACATCGATGTCGGATTTCCGACATCTCCTCTTCATTTTTGCCATCCGAAACTTCTCCAGACTGTAGATTGAGTCGTTCTCATCTCCGAAATGGGGTGGCACATTCCGTAACTCTTCCTGGATTGAAAGTTATGGCCATTTTAAGATCAGCACACAAAACTCATCCAATCCTGAGACTTGTCGTTCTCGGATCATGCCCATGAACGAGGAATTGTCTCCTCATTGAACCTATACAACCTGGCCACTATAAACACACAAAAGACTAGATCAAATACAACACGGTATTTGTTATTCTCAAACCAAGAGATGCGGAAAGCAAGCTCCAACAACAACGACAAAATTACTGGGCTACCCCCGGCCAAAGCTATAAAAGGACCCCCTAGGCTTCATTTGAGAGGACCCTGCCTTGATGACCAGAGAGAGCTCCTTGAAGATTTCCACGGATTTCTCCTTCGGCGCTTGAAGATCTCCTTCGTGGACTTGAAGTTTTCCTTCGTCCCGAAAGGCGACTCGGCAGTCTCACTTTCGTTCTCACGAAAGCGGACACATCGCTCTCACTTTTGTCTTCACGAAAGCGGACAAGGCATTCTCAATTTCGTTCTCTACCGTTCTCAGAAGGAAAAGACTTAGTTTTTTCCGAGAGGTGGCCTGTCACCCTCGGAACGTTTTCTCTCTCTCTCTAATATTGTAACGAGCGGTGGCCTGTCGCGCTCAAATTCTAAACACCGGATTGTAACCTCTCAGAAGATAGTAAAGTTTGGTCGGCACAGCCCCGGCCGCGTGGTTTTCTTACCCTTTCCGAGTTTTTCCCCTTTAAAACGTCCAGTGTACTCAACGAATTTCTCTGTGACTGTTTGCGCGCTTGGTTCGCTCCCGAGCTAAGGTGGTTCAATTCGACCGGTCTACCAAGAGCCCTAAGCGACCCGCGACAAGTTTCAATGGTGCGGCTTTTGTGTTATTGATAACATTTAGTTATCCATCGTAAGGAATTTTAAAGCTTTCATTTGATGATTTTATTGACATTATCCAAATTTTTAGCATGAGTTAGATCAAATTAGAGCAATTTGAAATTTACTAAAGGATGTTTATTTGAAGCTTGAAGGCCTCAAAGAATGTTTATGGATGATTTCATATAGACAATGGGTTTTTTGGCATAGTGCACCCCCAAATATACCAATTTTGGCGAAGTACACCCCAAATATTCTAATATTGCAATTTCCACCCCCAATATCATTTTCATGGCACTTTGCCACCCAACGCTGTTTTAACAGGGGGTAGTTTCGTCCTAATCACTTAACCCCCTTAGGTCTTCCGCCGTTTACCATTTACCATTCGCGATTTTACTTTTCACTGGAGTAAATTTCCGCAAGATCGCTGACGCTTCCCTCTCGATCCCTTGCCGCCGCCGTCGCCGCTTCCTTCTCGATCCCTTGCCGCCGCCGTCGACGCTTCCTTCTCGATCCTTTGCCGGCGCCCACGCCAAGGTGCAACAATCCAGCTGACGAGCCAGAATGGCCAGTAAACCCTAGAACCCGATTTACAGCCGACGCCAAGGTATGACATTACAGCCTTGGATTTTTTTAAAACCATTTCCAGCCTTGGATTCTATCAGATTTACAACAGGTTTACCTTCTAACTACAGGGTAAAGGAGTAGCTGACGAGCCACCATTTGCTGCAGGTTTATTTCACCAGATTTACAGCAATCCATAGCAGGTATACCTTCCACGTTAGTATTTTATTTCATTTTCGATTATACCTTCCACTTTAGGGTTTTGATTTCAAGTTAGGGTAAAATTTATTTATGTTGTGCAATGTTATTTTCCTAGATATGGATTGGAAAAATATTGTTGTTGAAGAAAATAATTTACAAGTGTGCGTGCATTTAAATAGCAGCAGTGATTCAATGAGTTCCAGAGAAGAATCCAATGACAATGATTCTTCTTTTTCCGATGATTTGGTTGATAGCGATTTTGAATTGGATGACCTAATGTTTGATGAAAGTATCGATTCTGAAATTCAGTTGGTTGGTGCAACAGAGGCGCCCAAAACTAAATTTAATACAAACGTTGACATACATATTAGAGAGTTTGGCGATCATTCTTCATCAATTTCTTTGAAAGGCAAAACTACACAAATTCAAGTGTACCAAGGCCATAATAACAATGTTGAAAACAATTAGGGTGATTCTAATGAAGAGTCTCCACACTCAAAGGGACAAGTTATTCAAAAGCGATGGAGAAATATGTCCTTCAATCCAAAAAATATTGGAAAACAATAAGAAAAACACACATGGATACATTTTGGGATGGAATGGCCAAAACAAATTTGAAGTTCAAGGGTATGTGAGAGATAAATGGACAGTTGACTTAGGTTCCAACAATTGTAGTTGCAGACGATGAGATCTCACTGGTATTCCATGTGTGCATGTCACTGCATGTATCTTCTATCAAAGGGAACAGGTTGAAGACTACGTGGTACATTGGTACAAGAAGGAGATATTTATGTGTGGTTATGAACACTTACTAAATCCCATTAATTCTCAAAAGGAGTGGCCATATGCCAACTTGAATCCTATTGTTCCGTGGCCTACTATTCGGAGGAAGCCCGGAAGGCCGTCACAACATGCAAGACGATTGGAGAAAGAGGAGCTGGAAGCACAAAAATATGGCATAAATAGACATGGTTTGAAATACTCATGTTCAAACTGTGGGATGAGAGGTCATAACAAAAGAAACTGTGGAGTAATTCATACAACCTCGTCTTCATCGTCAACAAAGAAATATAAAAATCCAGTAAGCAAAAAAATATTTATATAATTTAGTATTATTTATTTAATTTGAGAATCACTCAAAATGTATCTTTCATGTAGGTGCGTAGGACAGACTGATGTTCGAAGCATAAATGGTTGTTAATTATACCTTATATCCTAAAGGTAATCAATATGTTATAATTTATTTATGATATTTAGTTAACATGTGTCTTACTAAAATTTTCATGTTAATATGCAGGTACAAGGCAAGATTTCAATTCCGAAGACAAGTTTTGTGCTATGACTCATATATGGCCGAATTTTGTATTTTGCTAGTGTGCAACAAAATTTGGATTTTGCTAGTCTACAAATTTTATAATATGATGACGAACAATCTTTATGATTGTAGACATAAATATTTTGGATTATACTGTTAATTTGTTATATGAAAAATTTTCATGTTAATTTAATGGAAATCAATAAATCTCGCGCGGCCAAACATAAAAATATTTGGCCAAAACTCGAAATAACGAGCACATAAATATTTTGGATGATTTAAAACATTTAGTTTTTAATGTTAATTTGAAGGTGGATCATGCCGGATTCATACGATTATCGGAGATTGATAAATTTCATGCGGTAAACTCAATATATTCGACCAAAACATTAAGAAACGAGATTATATTCATGATTTTGGCCAAATAATTACATTAAACATGACTCGGATGAAACTACCCCTGTTAAAACAGCTCTGAGTTGCAAAGTGCCAAGAAAATGATATTGGGGGATGGGGGTGAAAATTGCAATATTTGAATATTTGTGGTGCACTTCGCCAAAACTGGTATATTGGGGGGTGCACTCTGCCAAAAATCCATAGACAATGCAACATAATTTCTTCAGTAATAGTCTACTGACTGCTTTTGTAACATCCCCAGAACAACTAGACCCCTAAGGTGCATTTTGTCATGACAAGGTCATGACATTTCTCTAAGAGGCCAAAATGACCTTAAGACCAAGGTGAATAGGTAAAAATCACATTGGTGTGCAAATAGTCAAATTGAGCCCAAAGCATAGGGCTTGATAATTGAGCTTCAAAATGACAAGTGGGCCCCACCAACTCTCCCTAAACCCCTTAGGGAGTCCCTTGGGTTATTTAGGATCCGTTGGGGTCAGCCAAATTGATCAATTTGACCAAAGTCAACTCTATACCCAAATAATTCAAACCACTCAATTAAGGGTCAATTAGGGTTCAAATGATCAAATTAACCCCACTAATGTATTACAAACCCCAGTTGGGGTACAAAGGACCCAAAAGCCCCATCTATTGGTTATTAATTGGTCCAATTTGATAAAAGTCAACTTTCTCCCAATTTTGGTCAAAATCACACATATTGGCAAAATTGACCCAATTGGGGCACCACCATAATCCAATCAACATTTGGTGGTGTCAAGGGACTCAAGGCCAACACGTCGGACTAGCCCACTCACCAATTTGACCAAGTCAACTCAAAGATCAACATTTGGTCAAATAGGCCTAAAATGAGCTTATATGAAATCAAACCAAATTCCCATGGACGAAGGCACTCAATAGAGGCCCATTCTGAGGCCCAAGAACCAATTACCATTCTTGCCCCTCAGATTTTGGAAGAAGGTGACATGCAAGGGTGAATTTGGGATTTTCCCCAATTTCACATATGGCCAAAGCATGGAATTAGGGGTTGAGTGACAATTGGAACTCAATCCCCCTCCCAAAGCTTAAATCTGAGCTCCCTCAGTAAATCCCAGCATTTTCTAGCAGGATTCCATGCCAAATGGCAGCAAGGAGGAGTTTTCTATGTGTTAGCCGGCCACCCATAATGGGAACTCCATAAACACTACATCTCACCCCAAATTGATCACACCATCAGCTTCAGAAGGGGTCAATGAGTGGGAATCGAGTTTTGGATCAAAGAAAACGATGGAGGATCAAGGAAATGGCAAGGGGATCAAGAGGAGGGGTCGGCCATGGCAAACCCGAGCTTCCCTCAACCTCAAGCTTCAATCAAGGCAAGTTTCCTCACCTCCTCCCCTTGTGCTAGATCTACTTTCTATCCTCACTAGAAACCGAACTCATAATGAAGCTAAAGATATGCCATAACAATGGCGTTTTCAGACTTTTCTCCCTACCCAAAACCCGCTCCCATGCTCTATTTCGGCCGGAAAACACCTCTAGTCGACGGGCACCACCTCAAGGGAGGTGGTGGTGGTGTTGGCCGACCGTGGTGGCCACTGGTTGGCCGGGAAATGAGGCTACAAGTTCACCCAGCTCGGTTGAATCTGAGCCATCTGCTGGAGGAGGAAGACAACCTCCCAGCCGTCCGATCTGATCTTGATCATACTCGCATACCAAGTATTTAATTAAAATTTCATTTGAATGATTTTGTCACATTGTACCCGAATTTTGTAATCCGAATTTGAGGCCCTTAGAGGCCGAAAATTGAAAAATGTCCAGAGACAAAACTTGTAGAGATTTGAGTCTACTTTATTTAGAAATTGAAATCAGGTCAAATGGTGACCTGTAGACTCTTGTAGGTCAAATTTTCTGAGACTGGTCCAAGTAGTGAACCAAACCTACTTTTGCACATTCCCATTGATTGGGACCTCACCAAGGCCTGAAATTTTGGGCATGGTTGAGATACACTTAGAGGCATGTTCAGAAGAAATTTTAGATTTTTAGGACAAAAATGTTCTATGGTTTTGGAAAAAATTTACTTTTCCATGTGACACCTAGATCTAGGGTTATACAAGGTCAACTCCACTCAAATCTCTGGTGGATGGTAGATTAGATCAAATATAGTCCCTGGACAAAATTTGAGGTCCAAAAATTTGAGGTCACTTGGACTCATGCATGTTGAAATTTCCCACATGCTAGATCTTTAGTTATGGTGAATGTTGACCTCTTTAACCCAAGTACCTATTTTGAGAAATTAATGGAAAAATTCTCCATGCATGCCTCTGAAACCTTGGGGTTATTGTATGTCATGAGGATATACATCATTGACATAAGTTTCATGATTTTTGGAAGTTATTTTCCTAAAGTTTTATATTAAATGAAAATTGTCACACTTTTAAATTAATGAAATAATTTGAATAAAAAACTTAGGGATAAATCCAAAACTCTGGGAAATGGATCTTTGACTTGAAAGACACATTTAGGAATTTTGGTGGAATTTTTTGATCTCATTTATTTCTCTGAATTTAATTTATTTGGTTAGGTCAAATTTATTCAAATTTGATATTTAGGTCTTATATGCATTTGGAAAATTATGAAATTATTCTAGTAGGTTCCCTTGGTGATCCTATAGCTCTGTAAATTTTACCAGAATTTTTAGATGAATTTTTGTGGTAATTATCAATTTATTGAGGAAAACCCCCTTTTGTAATTTGTTAATTTAATGGGGGTAAAATAGTTTGTAAAATTCCAAATCTCTGGATATAGTGATATTTTTAGGTTATGGATCTCTGGTAATTAGTTCAGATCATGTTGATGATTTTATACAGTAGTCACTGTACACATCAACTAAAAACCCTTGTTTTTATTTAATTCTGAAAGTAGGGTAATATAGTTTGTAAAATATTAATTCTCTAGATATGATGATTTTTATATGAGATAAGTCACTGAAATTTATTTGGAGACATATGGTTAATGTTATATGATAGATCCTTCACAAACCTTGGAAAAACCCTAAACAGGGTTTAATGTAATTATGGTGAAATATTTGTTGCCGATTTAAGATCCCTTGGATTTGGTGTTTTTTTAGATGATTATTGTGCTAGGTTAATTTTCTCAGAATTTTTAGAGATCATTAGATGGTACCTAATGTGTAAAATCCTATTTGCACACCTTTCATTTTAAATAGAAATTATGATTGTAAAATCCCTGGAAAATTATGAAACCTTTGATTTGGTGCTTTTTTTAGATGATTATTGTGCTAGGTTAATTTTCTCAGAATTTTTAGAGATCATTAGATGGTACCTAATGTGTAAAATCCTATTTGCACACCTTTCATTTTAAATAGAAATTATGTTTGTAAAATCCCTGGAAAATTATGAAACCTTGGATTTGGTGTTTTTAGATGATTATAATGCTAGGTTAATTTTCTCAGAATTTTTATAGATCATTAAATGGCACCTAGTGTGTAAAATCCTATTTGCACACCTTTTATTTTAAATAGAAACTATGATTAAGGATCTCCTAGAAGAGTATGAAATGTAGAATTTTAGGTTGTTAGATCATTACTCATTGTGAACCTATGATAAGAACTTGGAACTCATTAGGACTTGATAGGACCAAGGTTGCGTCTTAAGAGTCAAACCTAGTTCAATCCCACCTTGGTCTGCGAACAGTAGAAACTGAAAACATAGATTCAGACCCCTTCCTTATGGTCACCACCCCTAGAGTTACCAACTCTAAGATAATTGCAGATGCCCAATTAGGTTGAAGGATTAATCACCATGGGCAGTCATCGAGAATAAAGACGGGGTGCGTTTAGTAAAACTATCAATTCAGGAATTTGACAAGGACCTATTAAAGGAGGCGAAGGATGACTTAGCAAGAAGTGTAAATTGTGATTGAGAGATAACACAAAGAAATAGTCGGTCACTAGGAATGACATGGTTCGGTGTTCAATAGAACACTGACACATGCCTGCCTAAGTCAAATGGTAATCCGCCCTAGGATTTTAAAGCAATCAGAGAGCAAATGGGCACACAAGAATGGGTAGAAACCAATAAGAGTAAATATCCTGGAAAGGGGAATTTGGGCTTCAGTCACCATCACGTTCCCTAGTACCATTGCGAGCCCTTCACCGGGTAATCCACGAGAAGTCCATGGTTCATCCCAAGCTTCTAAGATCAACTAACAATAGACAAGAGTAGTAAAGTAGGAGAACTTGAAACATAATCTCCCTCCCAAATTTGGGAAGGAATGAAGGAATAAGGACTCTGATAGTCCTGCGAGCGGTAGACTCGAGTTATAAGAAATATAAAACTGATGTAGTCTAATGAGCGGTATGCTCGTAGTTTAAATATAAGACTAGTGTAGTCTAGCGAGCGGTAGGCTCGTAGTTTAAATATAAGACTGGTGTAGTCTAGCGAGCGGTAGGCTCGTAGTTTAAATATAAGACAGGTGTAGTCTAGCGAGCGGTAGGCTCGTAGTTTAAATATAAGACTGGTGTAGTCCAGTGAGCGGTAGGCTCGTAGATTAATTATAAGACTGGTGTAGTCTAGCGAGCGGTAGGCTCGTAGTTTAAAAATAAGACAAGTGTAGTCTGACGAGTGGTAGGCTCTACTTTATAAATGTTGATTTAGAATTGCGAGCTGGAGGCTCGGTAATAAGGGTTAATACATGTTGCTTGTGTATATGGTGTGGTGGGTCTTCAGTTCTGTCTTAGTCGTCACACCGACAACAGTTCGTTGACTCGGCAGTGCTAGTGATTTTATGGGGGCTAGGTTGTTTTACTGTGCGTCCGACGGGACGGATTCCCTAAACCATGCCTAGCCAATTCAGTTTAGTACGCAAGAGCTCATGAGTACCGGATACCGGTATCACAGCGTACGTTAGGGCCTAGGTCTGGTAGTGTGACTTACCCACCTAGGTGAGGAGACGCCCGCTCCTCTACCACCATTTGACCACGACGGGAGGTGCCCGAGAGGTTAGCTACCTCCGAAAAGTGGGAACTAAAGGTCTGTACGTACAGAGTTGTGTGCGTGAGTTGCACCATTGTATTGCATTGCATTGCATTGCATTGCATATCATAGCATAACATTCTTGCATAGAACAGAGACCTCATCGTATAAACTAGTGTGGGCTCCTTTATACGATGATTTACCTTAGTACAAAATCCCTTACCTTATGTGCTTCGTGTGTGCATATAAGTTAAGGTTACATTTGTAGCTGCTCTTATTTATTATACCTGCTCTTTTACTTATACTGCTATTTACTTATTGCTTATATACATACTCTGCTAGCATAGAATTGTTATCATTTAATGTTCAATAGTCATTAACCCTGCTAGACTAGCCACATGTCACCTGCTTTTGATTTACCCTTTGATGTCCTCCGCTTCCTCCTCCCGCACGGTGCCTAGGAGTCGCGGGTGGAGGCGGTGAGGAATATGCTGAGTCTTATAGACTGGCGGTCGGTGGACCTCATCATTTTAGGGATGATGTGTCGGAACAACATGACCCCGCTCAGGATACAAGACAGGAAGACGGGATGAAGCAGAGCAACTACAACACGTTGTCGCAGCAACAGCTACAGATGCTTGAAGACAGAGTTGATAGCTTCCGTATAGATGTAGAGTGAGAGTGTTGTTGCACTATTTTTGATCATGTACTGGGCGTAAGCCCTTATTCTTTTAGTTCTTTCTCATCGTGGACATTATAATCTTGTATTATGATAAATATATAATGTGATTTTGTGGACTTGTTTCATTTAATACTTCAATTACTGTGATTATGGTTGGCCTGGATGATGATGAATAGCCGGCAGGATCGACGTCTTGTGGCGGGGCCATTGGGTGTAATGGTGTCGCCGCAAGACGGCGGTTCTGAGCGGTAAGACCCGTGAAAGAATGCAAAAAAAAGAGGGTCTTACAGCTTTAAAACTTCTTCTATGCTTTTATACAACCCATAATGTCTTTAATTTTTTTCTCAAAGAAAATTAGAGGCATTTTAATTTACTTTGTTGTCCATTTTGGCATACTTTGTTGTCCAACCATCTCTTTGCTTTTATATCTGAATAATCATATTGTTTTATCCATTTCAGGATCGTGACTGCTTAAGAGTCATTGCTGAGTTTTTGGTCGGGGAGTTCTCATCCTCTACCACAAAATCATTTGGTAATGTCTTGACTACACTTTTAATTTCTGTGATCATGATGTGTTCTAATTCCTGTGTCATATTTATTTTTACTACTTTGATTCACTTATTTCACCACTCCATCAAAAATTAGAGATTAGAGGTTGTGCGTAGATAAATAATCAACTTTAATAACTAAATTTTAAAGCTTTGATTTGTATTCATATTTATGCTTCAACTTTAATAACTAGATTTGTATTCATATTTATGCTTCAACTTTAATAATTGAATGTATTCAGATTTAAAGCTTTCATTTGTATTCACATTTATGCTTAAGAGTTCTCATCCTATACCACAATAGATTTAAATGTATTTAGATAAATAATCAACTTTAATAAATGAATTCACATCTTCCAACTCCTCAATACACTTCTATGTATTCATATTTCCAACATTTATGTATTCAGATTTATGCAACCCGACATGTTTATGATTTCCAAAAACTATGAATGTTTTTTTTATAATGTCCTAAATGTTGGAAATCATAAATGTTGTAGCTTTATTAAGGGAAGACTAAAGGCAGCCATGGTTTCCAACATTTATGATTTCCATGGGAAGCAACATGTTTTCTTATAATGTTCTAAATGCTGGTAAACTTTCCATTATTTTCACCTGCCAACGCTTGGTTTATTATTTTTATATGATTTGTATGACCGGTGAGACCATGCTGTTGCGCACATTGGTAAGGGATAATTGGTGCAAATCTTATGGCTGTCGTAAGAGCTGCAACAACCCTAGATGGTATTCCAATTTGTTATGGGCTCGGTTTAGGAATCTTAGGTCCAATTTGTTATGGGCTTCCTATTGTTGATATTCGTGAACAATATGGATAATAATTTCATAAGAGTTCACCAAACTGTTGTTGTAGCCAACTAGAAAAGGATGTAAGTTTGTTGTTTTGGTCCATTACTTTATATTTATTTGTTATCTTAGACAATGAAAAGGATGCAAACATGCTATGTTAATTTATGAATTTGTGTTGTTTTCATCATTATTTTTTGCATGAACTGCGGTGATTTTCTTCTCCTATGCAATCCTTCTCCTGTTGAACTTATATAGGTTGGCTACTCCCAAACCACTCAATTTTGGTGGAAGTTTCTAAGAAATGGATGTTATATATTATACCAAGATTCCATTCGATTCAATATCATTTTTTTATTTGCTCTGTCTTCAGCTCAACTTGATTCATGTCACTGTGTCAACTAATCTACACTCTTACATGCTTGACTAGGTCATATGCATACCACTCACTATCGAAACAAATAATCATTATTATGAATCCACCAACTACAAATCGTAATCGCTCAAGATAGCTGTTAGAACGTATGACAGAAGCAGAACATGAAGCTGACCGTGCTCTTAAGCGGATGCGAATGGCGGGAGAATATACAATAGAGATTTGCAATTAGATATTTTTAAATGTATTCATGAGAATGTATAATATGTATGTTAGCATAAAATAGAGATTCAGTTTGTTGGTAAGGATGACGTTGGAGTTAAGGGATTGGTTGGGTAGCAGTTGCGATGCAGTCAATTTTATGAAGGATTTGCGTTTTAATCTTTTCAAATGAGTTCACGAAAATGTATAATCTGTATGTTGGCATAAAATAGAGAAAATGTAGACTTTATTCCGTAACAATGCTGAAATTCTCAACTAAAAAAAAGATTCCATTAGGCCCCGTTCGTTTGGACGGAATTGAAGACTTGGAATTGATATTCGACGTCGAATTCCAATTACGATGTTCGCTTGTTAGGTAGCTTTAATAATTGAAATTTGAGTTGAATATCATGGAATTGATTTTAGCCTAAGCAGAAAATCTAGCTAGACATATCGGAATTGGACGAGTCTGGCACGCTCGATTTATCGCGTTTTTTGCCCGGGCGCGCGTTTATGCGCCCGGGCGCACAATTTTTCCCCGGACGCGAGTTTTTCGCACGGACGCGAGTTTTTTGCCCGAACGCGCGTTTTTCGCCCGGACGCCCAAATTTTGCCCGGGCGGAAATTTTCCGCCCTAGCGCGCGTTTTTCGCCTTGACGCGCGTTTTTCGCCCCAGCGCGTGTTTTTCGCCCGGGGGCGCATTTATGCGCCCGGGCGCACAATTTTTCGCCCGGGGGCGAGTTTTTCGCACGGGCGCGAGTTTTTCGCTGAACGCGTGTTTTTCGCCCGGACGCCCAAATTTTGCCCGGGCGGAAATTTTTCGCCCTAGCGCGCATTTTTCGCCCTGACGCGCGTTTTTCGCCCGTGGGCGCATTTTTCGCCCGGGGGCGCGTTTTTCGCCCGGGCGCATGTTTTGTCACCCGAGCGCGCAATTTCTTGCCCTGACGCGAGTTTTTTGCCCGGGCGCGCGTTTTTTGCCCGGGCGCGCGTTTTTTGCCCGGGCGCGCATTTTTCGCCCGGGCGCGCGTTTTTCGCCCGGGCGCGATTTGTTCACCCGGGCGCGATTTTTTCACCCCGGCGCGATTTTTTCACCCGGGCGCGATTTTTCCCCCGAGAGCATTTTTTCGCCCGGACGTAATTTTTTCGCCTGGGTGCGAATTTTTCTCACAGGGGAGAGTTTTTCGCCCCGGCGCGATTTTTTCGCTCAAACGAGATTTTTTTGCCCACGCGCAATTTTTTCGCCCGGACGCAATTTTTTCGCCCGGGCAAGATTTTTTTTTGCCGGGAGCAATTTTTATGCCCGGACGAGTTTTTTTCGCCCTACGAGATTTTTTTGCTAGGCGGCTATTTTTCGGGCGCGATTTTTTCACCGAGGAGCGGTTTTTTGCTGGGATGCGCTTTTATTGCCTATGCGAGCTTTTTTCGACCGGGCGGATGGAAAAATCGCACCAGGGGAAAAAATTGCGCCCGGGCAAAAAAATCGTGCCCGGGACACAAAATCGCGCCCGGGCGGAAAAATGAGCCCGGGCAAAAAATGCACGCCCGTGCGAAAAAATTGCGTCATGCGAAAAAATTGCGCCCGGGCGGGAAAAATCATTCTCGTGCGAAAAAATCTCCCCCCGGCGAAAAAATCGTCGTCATGACATACATTTATTTATGATATATGTGATAAATATTAGTTTCTTCGTAATATTTTTCAATTCTTAAATTTAATTTTATTTAAAAAACGAACAAAAGTATTGATTAATTCCACAATATTCAACAATATTGTTTATTAGGCGAACGTTGAAATTGGAATTAGTCACCAATATTTAATTCCACAATATTTATTAATATTCAATTCTAATATCGAATTCCAATTCCGTACAAACGAACGGGCCCTTAGGGATTAATCTATGCACTTATACCAAGAGTGATGAGGGAATAATATAATCTGTTTGTATATTTATAATAAATGTTAGTTTTATTACATTAATTGAGTTGTTCTCTACTTCGTTATCATCTCATTTGAGATTTTATTTAAAGACCAATCCTCATTCCAGTGCAAGCCTCCTCCGCATCTCCTCCTCGGCAGCTCATCCGGCGAAGCTCAAGAGCATTTTCTCCTTCACCTGCTCGCAAAGTTCTCTTCCTCAGCTCATCTGGTGAGAGATTTGTGATACTCTCACATATCCTTTTGCTTATGTTTTAACTTTGATTTATTGAAAAGTTTGACAGCTTTGAAGGTTGATGATACCATTAAAATTGCAATATTATGCTCTCTTCCACTTAATAATGAATGGATGATAATGATGTTTATTATGAATGGCTAGATTGATTTTCTGCTTATCCATCCTCTTTTCCACTTAAGAATGGCTGGATGAGTTCATACTAATTTATTCACCACTTTATTTGATATCATTTGATTTTGCTAAAACTCTTATTTATCGGGGAGTACTTATTATTCTTAGTATTGGCCATTTATTTTTTTATTTGTATAGAGTTCTAACTTACTAGATTAGATTTAGACTCCATTTGGATGAGCATTTGTACACGCCCTTCCTCTGTGGAACGGAGAAAACGAGAGGGCGCTCCCCCCTCCAGTTGGGAAGGTGGCGGCGTTTGCTCCATTCAGCGGAACAGAGGAAATGAGAGGGAGCTCCCCCTCCAGTTGGGAAGGGTGAGTAAGAACAATGAACTGAGCACACTCAATCAGGGACCTCATGGTAAAGAAGTTCTTTGGCAAAAAAATGAAATGAATCAAGATGAAGAATGATTGAAAACTGAAATCATAGAACTTCAATTATTGGAGACCATGTTCTAATTTCGTTTTTAAATGTTCACAACATCTGTAAATCTCAAATTAAAATGAACTCAAATAAGAGCCTGAGTACAATTCCTAATCAATTATCTCAAACACATGTAGTTGGAAGGACAAAACCAAGGTGAGCCATCGCCATCGAGGGCAAAAAAAAGTGGAACGGTCCAACATTAATGGGGGAGGCCTTCGACTTCGACGACACCGACTGAGCAAGATCGGGAGTCAACCAGGATACATGTTAGTAATTGGAGACATTCATTGACTACGGAACAACGGAGTGCAGTAAATGCGAGGAGAAGACAGTCGCGCTCAGCAGTGACTATGCCAACAATCATGACAGTTCAAACAAATGATGCAGAACCTCCAAATCAACCGATTGAAAGTGGTCATAATCCTTCGGCGCCCAATTCGAGAGTAGGCCATCGAAATATAGCGAGAAATTATCATTCCTCCGACAATGTAAGCGTCTATCGGATCCCGCAACCGACAACTCGCCCTCACTGTGCAGCTCAATTATTCCACAAGGAATCAAAAAATGTGCTGTAATCTTGGCAAGGTAGTCTTACCAGGCATTCCTGTCCCCCCACAGTTACTGGCTCTTTACACCGATCCGACCGCAAAAGGGCGACATTTTAGGCAAAATATATGTGTGTACAACCACGTAATCTCTTACACATCCATGGGCGTTACACTTGACGAAACACTTACTGCTTTCAACCAGGGTTTGTATACATTCAGAGCACATAGAGCTATATATCACAGGATTGGATCTCTTATTCCTACTCCGGGGAGCAAACCACAGTATCTACAAGTGTTCATCTACAACACCGAAAATGAGACCTCACATCGTATGGAAGAAAGTAATGGACTTAATATGGAAATATTGGATGAGATCAAACATATCCTTGATGCTTACAACCCATATGTCTCAAACTTTAGACAAATTGCTCAACAACAACATTTACAATCGTGTCAACTACTAATTCGTGAACGACCATCTACCGAACGACAATACATCCTTCCTACCACGTCTCAGGTAGCTGCAGTGTTAGTTGGTGTAGAAGATTTTGGCGAGTCTACTGATAGGGACATCAAAATTCATTCTACAAGCGGACATCTAACTACAGTCATGGAGTATGCAGTTTATTACGATCCACTTCAATACCCACTCATGCTACCGCACGACACTTTTGGTTGGGATAAAGCTATTCAGAATGATCAAGGGTTGCGTGTTAGTTGTTGTGACATCTAACTACGCATCTTTGCTCAAGGTTCCTTATTGATTCATAACTTTATGTAATAGATTTTAAATTTAGTGCGCTTGAGCAATTTGTGGATTAATCTAGATACGCAAGAGTAATCCATCAATACTTCTTCGTGGTGGACGACTGCTTCAACAATACGTCGTAGATAACTACATCAAGATTGAGACTCAAAAGCTAAGATGGATTAGCCTGAATCAAAATAAAATCCGTGCAGAGCTATATCAAGGATTGCAGGATTGCTTAAATGCTGGTGAAAATGATGCAGGTACGATAAATTTATTTTCGTATATATGCTATCTACGATATTTTGTATGTACGAACTGCTGGTTAGCTTCATGTGTGAAATGATTTTTGACTAGGAAACATTGGGCGACGAATTGTACTTTCGTCTTCATTCATTGGAAGTCCTCGGGATATGTATCGGAGGTATCAAGATGCAATGTCAATCGTACAGCACTATGGCAAACCAGATCTATTCTTAACCATGACGTGCAATCCTAATTGGAATGAAATAAAAAATGAACTGTATTCGAGACAATCACCACACGATCGCCCAGATTTACTTACAAGAATTTTTCGAGCCAAATATGAAAACTTGAAAGAAGAGATCTTTGTTAAATGTATCCTTGGAAAGGTAGTTGCACACATTCACATTATTGAATTTCAAAAAAAGAGTCTACCACACGTACACATGTTGGTTTATTCTGGATGTAGAAGATAAATTAAATACTCCGGGCGTGTATGATTCGTTGGTGAGCGCTGAGATATCCAATCAACAAGAGGATCACACTTTATATGATGCAGTTCTGAAACATATGATACATGACCCATGTGGGCACTACAACCCGAATGCCCAATGCATGAAAAACTTCGGGTTCAATAAGGGATATCCTAAACCTTTTGCGGAATACACTGTGCAAGGGAATGACTCATATCCAGTTTATCGAAGACGTATTGACAACAGTAGAACTATTACAATTGGTCGTGGCGAGGGATTTGTTGTGGACAACAGATGGGTCGTACCATACAACCCTTGGTTACTCTTAAAGTATGATTGCCACATCAATTTGGAGATATGTAGTAGTATCAAGAGTATCAAGTATTTGTATAAGTATGTCTACAAGGGACATGACTACGTGTCGTTTGAAGTTTGCCCTGCCCCTAATTATGATGAGGTTAGTAAGTACGCCGACGGTCGTTGGGTTTGTGCACCAGAGGCACTGTGGAAGATATTCAAGTTCGAGATAACTAGGATGTATCCGTCCGTTTCAAGACTGCAAATTCATTTACCAAATCAACACCAGGTTCAATTCAACAGTGAACAAACAATTTCAAGTGTCCTGGCAAATGACATAAACTCTCGATCAATGCTGACTGAATTTTTTAGGAAGTACAACGAGGATCACGAGCTCGAGAAGTACTTATATAATGATTTCCCAAAATACTTTAGATATCTAACAACCGAGCGCCGGTGGATAGCGAGGGTATCAAACCAAAAGGTTATTTGTAGGATATATGCAGTCTCCCCGATGGAGGGCGAAAGATTTGTAGGCGCCCTTAGAGGGGGGTGAATAAGAGTTTTAAAACTTTTTATTATATTTTAAAAGACTTGAAAACTAAGTAGATCAAAATAGTGATTTTGAATAAAGATCTAAATTGTTTTATAATGAAAGAGAAAGAAATAAACAATTTAGAGAAATGAAGAACAAACAAATTTCATTACACAAAAATAGACATGATTACTATTGATAATGTTGATTACAAAGCTAGATTTTTATGACGCTAGAAATTGAAGGCGAAAAAGTAAAATCCCTTTTTTGTTTTCTATCCCGACTAGTATCCCCACGAACCGGTGGCTTTAGCTTATCCTTCCCCGGATACGGCCTCAAGCCGCTCTAGACAATCTTCCCCCGGATACGGCCTCGAGCACCCCCTAGATCTACACCCTAGATCTAGTCACTAACACGAGATGCATTTCTGCCCTAAGTCCTACCCAGACCTAGTCGCCAATACGAGACGAATTCACTACACGATTACAAGAGTAAAGAGATGAAATAAACAACAACAATATGAAAAACTCCCTCTTAGGAACTTCTGAAGTTAGAGACGAGAGATCGTTGTAGAATATGCGTGGTTGAAGCAATCGTCGATCAGATGCAACGTGAAGTACTCCTCCTTCAAAAACTCACAGAACTTTTGGTGGGAGATCAACTCTCGACAGAATAAGGCTCTATAATTTAGGCACTGGAACTCTCTCTAGCATGTGTATTGAAAAAGAGAGAAGAGGGCACCTTTTTTAGGAGAGCGAGATAGCGCCTGCGTTAGCGCTACCGCCGACGCTATCTTGAATTAGGAAATATTCTTCGTGTGTGTATCTTTCATTCCAAGGAAACCCTGCCAAAATTCCTCTTGTGCATCGAGCTACCGCCTGCGCTAGCCGCTACCGTTTGTGCTAGCGCCTTCTATAACTGCCTCCCGAAATTGCTCTAATCAGGGCTAGCACCTGCGCTAGTGGCTACCGCCGACGCTAGTGGGCATGCTGGAATTTTGGCTTTAAACTTGGGGGCAACCTTCTTATGTTATCCTTGAGTCATATGACATTGTTTCCTGCACACTTAAACACACAAGATCAAATACACATAAGTTTTGTTATTCTCAAACCTAGGAGATGCGGAAGACCATGTTCCAACACTTTTGGGCATTGACTTCTTATATGCCCGGTCTTCCTGCAGTGGAAGCACTCGGGAGGAGGTCGCTCTTCATCGTTGTCGCTTGATTTCTCCTTTTTCTCTCTTTTGGAAGATGAGCCTTTTCGCAAGTACTTACGAAAGGTGTTCCTCCTTTCTGGATTTTTCATGAACTTTGTGAAATTTTTCACAAAGAGACTCTCCTCGCCCTCTTCCTCGTCGTCATCCACTTTCCTTGACTTTAGTACCAAGGCTTTCTTCTTTGGCTCTTTGTTGTATTCTTCATCTTGGATTTTGAGTTCTACCTCATGAGTTTTAAGATTCTCAATGAGGCTCTCAATCTGGAGCCGTCTTAGATCATGCGATTTGGAAATAGCTGTCATCTTTGGATTGAACTTCGGAGGGAGAGATCGAAGGATCTTCCTCACCAAGTCACCGTTCGAGAAGGTTTTTCCAAGAATCTTCTAGGCGTTTACGAACTTGGTAAAATGTGTGTACATCGAGTCAACGTCCTCATCTGGATCCATTCTGAATCTTTCAAACTCCGATTCCAGTTGGAAGAGCTTTGAGTCTTTATCCTGCGAAGTACCTTCATGCGTTATTTCTAGTAAATTCCAAATTTCATAAGCAGTTTCACAAACACAAACTCGATTAAATTCAGTCCTATCTAACACACAAATAAGACATTCATTGCTTTAGCATTATTTTTACATTTGTTTTTATCCCCATCATCCCATCTATCTCTAGACTTTTCCATGATTACTTCTCCAACAACATAAGTAGGAGTGGTATACGGTGTTTCAACACTAGCCCAAACGTATAGATCTAAATTAATTAGAAAGTAACACATTCGTGTTCTCCAGTAGTTATAATCAGTTCCGGTGAAAAGTGGAGGTCTACTTATTCCTTGCCCCTCATGGAAAGTGAGATCACGGAGCGCCATTATTCCCGGTTGTTAGACCGTATTGAAATAACCTTGCTCTGATACCACTTGTTGGATCTTGAGGCGCCCTTAGAGGGGGGGGGGGGGGTGAATAAGGGCTTTGGAAATCTTTAGCTTTTTAAGAAAACTTTTGTGATTTTCCAATAAGTAAATTGAAATAAAAACTAAAGTGCTAGAAATATTAAATAAATTTTAATTAACATAAAAATACATGAGTATCATTTATAAAATTTGATTACAAAATCTGATTTCTATGACGCTAGAAATTAAAGGCAAATATGAAATACTCTTTTTGTTTTCTATACCGACTCTTCTCACTAAGAACCGGTTGGCTTTAGCAGATCTTTCCCCAGATACGGCCTCAAGCCTCTCTAGCCTTTCTATCCCCAGAAAGGCCTAAAGCACCCCTAGATCTACACCCTAGTCCTGGTCGCCACAACCATGGCGAATTCCCCCTAAGTCACGCACAGACCTAGTCGCCAACAACCGCGACGAATTCACTAAACAATCGTAATAAAAGAGTTACAACAAAATATAAAACACAAGTAAAACTCTGTATGAAGAATTCTGGAGATGACGAAGACTCGCTGAATATCGTCGAAGTCGAAGCGCGTGTTCTTCGCGTTGGGTGAGCGTTGATCCGATCCTCCTACGAATTCTTCTCTTGAATTTGTGTGGGAGATGGTGGTCTGGAAAATACGGCCCTCACAGAGTTTCTGAAGTGCTGGAATAAAGCTCTCTAAAATTTATGGTTGAAGAGACCGAATGCCACCTATTTATAGGGCTGGAAGCTAACGGCAGGCGTTGACCCAATATATAAAGAACTTGATGGCTCGAATCTTCAATACAGGAAGGAAATACTGCATCTTTGGAAAGATTGATTTTAGACAAACTTAACGCTGGCGTTGAGGCTAACGCTGTCGTTAAGTCAAATCATTATTAAAATGCTCTTGCAATTACGACAACTTCCCTCCATGCTATATCGTCGAGTGTCAACGCCGGCGTTAAGTCCTAACGCCTGGCGTTAGAGCACTTTCATCATTTCAGCTTGTGGACAAGTCCAGACCAACAATGTAGCATCCTAGTGTCAATATAGTTCAAATCTGCATGTTAAAAACATAATGACAAACAAGATCAAATACAAGTATGATTTGTTATTCTCAAATCAAAGAGATGTGAAAAATCGTGTTCCAACACAACATTGTGGCGATGCACAACGCTACTCAAAATGTTCATTTTCTCTAAATGGCCTTGGATCAGAATGAGGATCAGAACGAAATGAGTTCCGTTGCACTCATATTGGCTATTTGAGTCCAATGCAACTGACGAAAGTCGATTCAGAGCTCATTTGCTTGATATACTATTTTGATGTCAACGTTACTCAAAATAGTCATTTTCTCTAAATGACCCCCAGATCGGAATGAAATGAGTTCCGCTGCACTTGTATTGACTATACGAGTCCAATGCAACTGATGGAAATTTGGTGCTCATTTGCTCAACATACAAATTCGGCGTCGTTGCAACGCGCAACATTACTCAGAATAGATATTTTCTCTAAATTACCTCAAATTGGAACGAAACGAGTTCTGTTGCACTGGTATTAACTATACCAGTCCATTGCAACTGACAAAAGTTGATTAAGAGCTCATTTTGCCCAATATACTAATTTGACGTCGTTGCGATGTACAACGTTACTCAAAATAATCATTTTATCTAAATAACCTAAGATCAGAATGAAGTGAGTTGGGTTGTACTCGTATTGACTATACGAGTCCAATGCAACTGACAAAAGCCGATCCAGAGCTCATTTGCTCAACATACTAATTCAGCGTTGTTACTACGCGGAACGTTACTCAAAATAGTCATTTTCTCTAAATGACTTCGGATCAGAATGAAACGAGTTCCATTGCACTCGTATTGACTATATGAGTCCAATGCAACTGATGGAAGTAGATTCAGAGCTCGTTAGCTCAGAATTATATTTTGGGTCACCTCCTGGCTTTTAGGGTACCTTGTAGGTGATTATGTTACTTTTATTGGGCCATCTAGAGTCCTAGTGACCCAATACAAGTCGGGATGTTACAACAAGGTTTCCTCCCACAAACATGCAATATTTTGATGTGGACCTTCTGTCATCTGCACATCTAGCCCAGTTAGAGTCGCAATAGCCCTTGATGTTTAGATGTCCATTCTTCCAGAAGATCGGTACCTTTCCAGGTGTGCTCTTCAGATATCGAAAAATCTGATACACGACATCCAAGTGACCCTTCCTTGGATTATGCATATAGCGAGCTTACACGCTTACGGTAAAAGATATGTCGGGACGGTTGTGACCCAGATAAATCAGGCCCTACCAGCCTTTGGAACCTTTCTCTATTAGTTTGGCTCTCCCTCCTCCGCACTGAGCTTGGAATTCTGATAATTAGGAGAGATGGCAGGCTTGCAACCCATCATACTTGTCTCTTTGAGTAGTTCCAACACATATATTCGTTGGGATAAAACAATTCCACGTGCGCCACAGGCCACCTCAATCCCAAGGAAGTATCTTAGCTGACCCAAGTCCTTCACCTCAAATTCCTTATCCAATCTCCTCTTAAGCTGAGCAATTTCACTCCCATCATCTCCTGTGATGATCATATCATCCACATACACAACAAGTACTGTGAAGTGAGCTCCATGCCTCCTAAAGAACAAGGTATGGACAATATTGGTCTGTTGATATCACATTGCTACCATGGCTCTCCGGAGCCTATCAAACCAATCTCGATGAGACTGCTTCACCTCATAAAGCGATTTCTTGAGTCTACACACCTTCCCTGCTGTTTGGTTTGTGCCAAAGCCTGGCGGTACTTCCAATGTACTCCTCTTCCAATAGATCCCCATGAATAAAGGCATTCTTCACGTCATGCTGGTGTAGTTTCTATCCCCCATTTTCCACCAAGGATATCAGTGTTCGCACCATTCTCATTTTTGAAACAGGTTCAAAAGTCTCATTGTAGTCGATGCCATAAGTCCGACTGAACCACTTTGCTACCAGTTGAGCCTTGTAGCGCTCGATCCTTCCCTCTGGGTTTTGTTTTATGATGAAAACCCACTTGCACCCAACTGCTATTTTTCCTGGTGACAACAACACAAGATCCCAGGTTGTTGGAATCGAGCATCAGCCCAACGAGGAGTTCGGACCCCTAAGAGGGGGCATCTAGCACTTACTTGTCCCGTAGATGAACTTGAACAAAAATTCAGAACTAAGCACCGACCATTGGCTGCAGCGCAGAGGTCCCACCACACACCCAGAAGATCTTAGAGCGCTTCCTCTCCCAAGCCAAAACTGAAGCTAGGCACCTTGGAGAGCCTTGGGAGCTAACCAAAGTTGTCCTAAGTAGGAAGAAGCCAAAGAATTGGAATACTCTCCAAAGGTACCCTTCAGGGTCAATATATAGTTTATCTCTACCGGGTATGCCAATAGTTCAATTCCGCCTTTTGGTTTTGTTAAATGCACCACAAAATTGTCTGCCAACAACCAAACTCCGCTGTTTGGAATGACTATATGCAGACGGGCCTGAATAAATAGGAATAAAATATTGCACCCAAAATCCGGCTTGACTCGCAAGAGAAGCGAGATTCGGAGGAGGCCCGTTCTTGCTCGCTGTTTAGTTCTCCGCTGACCCTCTCCATGCCCCAACCTCGCAACCTAGGCTAGCGCAAACAGACAGTCTAGATGCTTTGCCTACATCCAAGTCTACACACCTTCCTCGAGCATCTGATCCTCGCTCACCTCACCGTAGGGCGGCGTGCCCCCGCTCGTCTCGCCTGTATGCTTTGCCTACACCTGAGTCTTAATTTACCCCTTCAGCGAACCCAGGGTTGTACACAATCCTTGCCCTTTGCGAGATTATCCTAAGCTCGTAAAGAAAAGTCCAATCCATGGTGTTCGCCGGTCGGCTGCTGACCTGGCAGGAATCTTTCGGTGGGCCCCATCCCCAGCGTTATAAATACCACCAATCACAGGCGACCGTGAACTTCTCACTCCCTTCACTTTCTTTCGCAGTCAACAACTGTAGCCACAAAATTCCCCCGTCGACAGATACCCAAGTTCGTCTAGATGCTGCGATGGCTAACAGACAGTCTCTTACGGTCGAGTTCACGCCATGGATCTCCCAGCGGGCCCCTATTCCTTCCCCAAAGCCCAAGAAAGTGAAGATGGTCAGGCGCCACCCGGGGGAGGGTGGATCCTCTCTCTCGGATCCGCCACCCAACACCGGGCTCGCCCAGCAGGTATATGACCTGATGGTTTTGATCCTCCCCGAAACGAGTTAAAATCTTCTTTTCTTGCACGCAGAACATGCCTCCCGAGAAAGAAACCGTGGGCGAGGACCTGACAAGTGCTCGCCCTCAATCTCCCGGGAGGGCCGGTACTATAGCTATGGACCTGGACTTCACAGTTCTGCTCGAGTCCTCACAATCACCATCCCAGGATTTGGCCTTCTATGCAAAAAGGGCCCTGGCGGCTCGATACCCACCACCTTCCTGATTGCCAATAACACGCCGCACCCCATGGCCTGGGGAAGTCTGTTACGCTTACCTACACCGAGGCCTTCCAGGGACAACCGAGCTCCTCCCTCCAGTGCCCCGACAAAGGGACTGTAGCCTCACCAGGTTGGTTAGCACCTTAGAGATCATTTGCATCTCGCCTTCGTTAGACTGATATACTTACTCGCAGGTAACCGTGAGATCTCCCCTACCGATCCTGACTTTGGGGAAGAAGAGATGTCGCCCCTGCATTCGCCGGACAAGTTCACCGACTTCCTAGGTGATCCCTGAGATCCCGAGGTGCTGAAGAGGCAGACAACCGAGGTGCTCCAGAAGTACAGCCTCATGCCGCGGGACCTCTAGAACCAGACGCGGGAAGACATGGCGTCCTCCTAGGAATGGCTCGCCGCCCTTGTGGATGCCTGCGCGTGACTTTTCGCTGAGCTGCGGATGGAAGCTCGCGGCGTAGTCACCTCCTCCGGAGTGCATCATTCGTGGGCAGAGGATCAGGTGCGCTTGTTGCAGCAGGAGCTCCGTGCCATCCGCGCTTACCATTACCCTCGCGTGCCTTGCCTGTCACGTGCTCGCTTCGTCTATAACGTGCTTGCTTCGATGCATTGTTGCGAGCGAGTGAGGGAAAGGGGGCCGACTCAAGGATCGAGGCGTATTGAAATGAAATTTTGCTAACCGCACATTCACCGCTTTAATTCCTTCCCGCCATTTCCATTTTCCTATATGCAAGTTCCGTCCCCATCCCCAACCACCGCATTTATCACTGTCTTCCGCTTTCTTCGCTTTCGAGAATTCGCACTTCTCTTCTCTTCTCGCGTTTGCTTCTTCTGGTCTCTCTCCTAAGCTTGCCAGATGGGTAGTGTTGGTGGTGATGGCGAAGGCTGATCCAAGTGCGCGTGGAACTTCTACGACCACTCCTTCTTTTGTTGCACCCTCTTTGAGAGAGAATATGTTACGGTCTGACTGGGCACCGGGCTGCTCGCAGGGGGTTAGCCCAGGATCCATAGCCGGATCCAGCCGAACCGTAATAGGCCCGCGGCCCGTACACCCCAACCAATCTCCGCCCGTGATACAGTCCAGGCGGTAGGGTGTTGAGGCGGGGGCTTGATCCCCCGACCTCCTTGAAGAAGGACCTCATGCTGTCCTCCTTCACCAACTGAGCCGCTATGGATCCTGGGCTAACCCCCTGCGAGCAGCCCGGTGCCCAGTCAGGCCGGTGCACTTTTATGTTACGGTTTGACTGGGCACCGGGCTACTCGCAGGGGGTTAGCCCAGGATCCATAGCCGGATCCAGCCAAACCGTAATAGGGCCGCAGCCCGTACACCCCAACCAATCTCCGCCCGTGATACAGTCCAGGCGGTTGGGTGTTGAGGCGGGGCTTGATCCCCCGAACTCCTTGAAGAAGAACCTCATGCTGTCCTCCTTCACCAACTGAGCCGTTTATGTTACGGTCCGACTGGGCACCGGGCTGCTCGCAGGGATTTAGCCCAGGATCCATAGCCGGATCTAGCCGAACCGTAATAGGGCCGCGACCCGTACACCCCATCCAATCTCCGCCCGTGATACAGTCCAGGCGGTAGGGGGTTGAGGCGGGGGCTTGATCCCCCGACCTAATCTTTCTTAGGATTAATCAACATTAACAACAGAAGGATTATTATTGGTGAATCATTAATCTCTTCCGTAACCTAATCTCTCCATCCGATTCAAGAAGAACGAAAAGTGCCGCGTTCATCGCCAATTATTGGAGATCGATCTGAAGTTCTGATTTATCATCTCCAGTGGAAGAAAAGTTTCGATCGATCCTCGCTCTTTCATCTACTGTATCTGTTGGATCGAATCGAATCTTAGAAGACCAGATCTGTGTTATTTTCAAGTCTTCCTCATCGACATCACGTCAAAGCCATTCAAGTCTCAAGAAGGAAGAAGATCTCTAAGGAGTTTTCAGATCTGTTCGTGAATTGAAAAGTGTTATATCATTCTTTAATTTCATTTAGTTGTATGAGTGGTTTTCTCCGAGTTGTAGGAGAGGTGTTGTTCGAGTTGTAAGAGAGGTTTTCTCTGAGATTGTAGGAGATTTGTCTCCGAGTTGTAGGAGTGTTGACTCCGAGATTGTAGGATCATTCTTTTTCCGAGTTATAGTGAAGTAGTCAAGTCTAGCTGTGGTGCTAGATTGGCGAGGCCGGCATGTGGAGTACCCAAGAACGGGGAACCACTATAAATTTCTTGTGTTCTCTGTGATTGTGATTTGCTTTCTGTGCATTCTATTTCATCAAGTTTTTAATTCCGCAAAAGACGCAGTTATCACCTATTCACCCCCCTCTAGGTGATTTAGGTTGGCAACTAGATATTACATGTGGCAGTTGAGAGAAGCCATGAGGAAGAGGAATTGGAGGCCATGTGGAAGCCATTCCACAAATTCATGGTTCTCTCTCTTCAATATTGGGGATTACTCCAAAATGCCCTCATGCATGTCATTTCTTTTGAATTTAAGGGGTCAAGGGATGTAATTATGCTATTGGGCTGCAATATGGGCCTTGAATCAAGGCCTTAGCCCATTGGAATAGGCTCGGGCTTCCATTTTTCCTCTTTGGGCTGGGTTTGACCGTGGTTGACTTTGGGGCTGAGCTGGTCAAAGTGATGGGTTGACTGGTTCCTTATGTTGGTCATGAGTCCCTTAACACCACCCAATGTTGAGTGGGTCATGGTGATGCCCCAATTGGGCTAATTTAGCCAATATGTGTGATTTTGACCAAAATTGGGGGAAAATTGACTTTTGTCAAATTGGACCAATTGATGACCACTCGATGGGGCTTTTGGGTCCATTGGGTCCATTGGGTCCCCTATAATGTTATAAGAGTAGGGGTGAAGTCAATTTCATGTTTTGGGGGTCAATTGGACTTATTGGTGAAGGATTGACCTATGTTGACCTAAAGGGTACTTTGATCAATTTGGCCTAATTGGTGACTCCATGATAGGGCTTTTGGGTCACTTGTACCCCAATTAGGGTTTTTAATACAGTCGTGGGGTCAATTTGATCATATGAAGTCTAGTTGACCCAATTTGAGATGACATGGCCTTTGTTGGCCTATTTTGACCTAGAGTTAATTTGGTCAAATTGGCCAAAATTGGTGACCCTATGATGGGGCTTTTGGGTCACTTGGGCCTCTCTTAGGGTTAGGGACCTATTGGTAATCTCAATTTGGGTTGGTGAGTCCAATTTGAAGTAAATTGGCCAAGGTTGACCTCTGCACTTTTGGGGTGCTTATAACAATTTTTTTAAGTCCAAGTTGACCTAGGATCATTCCATGATCTCTACTCATAATTTCAACCCTAAACCCACCTAAGGGGTCTAGAAGGAATGGGGATGTTACAACTTGCGCCAAAAATAGATCCCGCCAAAGAGACATTCATATTTGAAATTATCTCAGCGGATGGGCTGAGACATGCTCCGGTCTCAGCAGCAGAATAGAGTTCATCTCAGTGGATCCACTGAGACAAATAGTCTTCTCAGCAATTTTTCTCTAGATGCAGTTCAGCTGAGACAAACTCCTTCTTAGCGACAATACAGCTGCGTCTCAGCGGTTCAGCTGACACTCGACTGTTCTCTCAACGGTTTTGACAGTGAAAACCAAAGACCTATTCCAATATTTATAATGACTTAAGCTTGCATAAACATGATATAGAAATGGGTTATCAAATACAAAATGTACTTAGAATTGAGTTTGATGCATCTTCAAATCTAGGAACATTGAAGGGAAATATTCCCAACACCTTGTGATGAAGGAGACATCCTTGACGTCAGAGGGGGGGGGGGGGGGGGTGCATGCGTATCTGTTGGTAACCTGAAATAGGCATCTAAAAACTCGTTAGATAAAAACCGATGGCTGAGACAACCAGCACGTCGATTCGAGGCAAGGGATAAAAATCCTTAGGACATGATTTATTCAATAATGAAAAGTCTACACATCCTCCATCGCCCGTCGCTCTTTCTCACCATTACCATATTAGAGACCCAGCCTGGATACTGGATCTCTCATACAAACCCGAATTTGAGGAGCTTGTCCGCCTCCTCTCGGATGGGCTCCACTAGCGTGTCGGCGATGGAACTCTTCTTTTGCCGGATGGGGCGAGTGTCGGGGTCAAGGTTGAGGCGGTGGGAAGCCACATCCGCATCAATCCCCGACATATCCGCCGCGCTCCAGGCGAAGATGTCCACGTTCTCCTGGACGCAGGCTAGGTTCTTTCCGTGGTCCTCGGGGCTGAGCTCCCCACTGATCTTCACCTTCTCTACCCCCCCTGCCCGGGAGACGACCTCCAGCTCTTCCACCTCTTCCACGGACTCCAGCCGAGACTGCTCCACCCAATCACCTTCCTGTTGAAATTGTTGAAGTGAAGTGGAAGGGAGTCCGGCCGGTCTGAAGGCTGGAGACCGCAGAGACCGCGCGACCTGCGCTGGTGCTCTGGCGGTTTGGTTCTGCGATCTCTCCCTGCTGTTCTGGCGATCTGCTGTGATCGGCCAGTTTGCTTCTTGGTTTGGTCGTTGGTTCTGGCGACCTGTTGCGAGTTCTTCCGGTCTTATTCTGGGCGGCTTGTTCTTGGTTGACCGCAGTGACCGGGCGGCTTGTTTGGGCTGTTCTGGCGACTTGGCTCAAGTCGGCCAGACGTTTGTCTCTGCTTTGGCGATCTCAGGAAGGGTGGTCGCTGTGTCCGCGCGGCTTGCTGCTGACTTCGGTCTTGGACTGAATCTTGTCCAAGTGTTGTGTTCGCGCGGTCTGCCTTGTGAGACCGCTCGCGATTTGATGGGTGGTGACTGTATCCCGGTTTGTGCGGTGACGACATCCGTCCACCTGCCTATAAATAGGGGTGCATGACCCGTCATTCCAAACGAGAACTGTAAGAACAAGAGCCCGGATTATTTCTTGCGGACTCAAGTTTGAAGTCGCGCGGTCTCGGAAGTGAGCTAACCGGTTGTTGTGTTCGCAGGTTTGCGGTCAGCAGGTTGCGGTCTCCTTCCTTGGTGATTTCCGGTGGCTTGAATAAACAGTTCGTCTGCGGTCTGTCAGCGAACTGGTTTATTGTGTTCTTGTGCTGTTCGCAGCGGACTCAGTGATCAGATGACCTTCAGCGGTTAGGCGGTCTGAGTTGCGGTCTGGCGGCAGCTTCAGTTCTTTGTTCCAATAAGCTTCAGTTCGTGCGGTCTGGGATTGCGGTCTAGCAGTGCAGCTTGTCTGCCTCTGTTTGCTCGGTCTCAGGTGTTTCTGCGGTCTGACTGTGCAAGCGGTCTGGGAGTACAGCAGAGCAAACCGGGCAGCCTGAGCCTTTTTGCGGTATGTGCGGTCTCTGCTTTGGCAGACCGCCAGTTTCATTTTTGGTGTGTTTGTTCTTCTCATCTCCGTGATTCTTATGAATCATGTCTCGCCATGTATATCTCGCATTGTAAAGCAGTCCTGTTTCAATAAAGATTTTTTGCGTTGCTGTTTTGGCATTGTGGTTGTTTGGCTATAACTCTTGTTGATACAACTCCTGCTTACTCCTAAACGGTCCAATCAAAATTTTTAACATGGTATCAGAGGAAGGTTTCTGGAGTGGATAAGCAGTGATCAACTAGAGTTGCCATCGTCTTTGTGAAGAAGAGACCACATAGATTGCCATGGAAGGTGGATACGCAAGAGGTCTTGGTATTGAACTCCTCACATCGACTAACTTTAAAAAGTGGAAGTCATGTATGGAGAGTTACTTGCTTGGCGAGGATCTATGGGAGGTAGTTGGAGGAGAAGACACACTTGAGGTGTTTCCAGCAGGAGATAATATGGCAGAGGTGAGACTTTGGAGGAGGACGAATGCTAAGGCAGAGTTCACTCTCAAAAGGGCTATTTCACTAGAGCTGTTTGATCACATCATCGGATGTAAATCTGTTGCTGAGATTTGGACATCCTTGGATGGATTGTTCAATAAGAAGAATGTAGCGAGGCTACAGTATCTTGAAAATGAGTTGGCGAAAGCCTCTCAAGGTGATCTTTCTGTTTCTACCTTCTTCCTCAAGATGAAGAACCTCACGACAGAGATTTCTGCTTTGGACCCTGATGAGCCTATCTCTGAGGCAAAACTGAAGAGGCATATCATCCGCGGGTTGCGGAAGGAGTATCTTGCTTTTGTGACTTCAGTTCAGGGTTGGGCAAATCAGCCGTCGTTGTTGGAGCTGGAGAACCTTCTTGCTTCGCAAGAAAGTTTAGCAAGACAGATGGCGGGGGTTTCAATCTCCGGGGGAGAAAGTGATGTGATGTTCTCTGAGAAGAAGAAGAAGAAATGGGAGAAGAAGAAGCCGGGTCTTGATGGACCCTCCACTTCAGGTCAGCAAGATAGGGGCTATGCTCCTATTTCTGATGGGAAGAAGAAAGGAGAGGGACCGAGGTGCTTTAGATGCAACAAGACCGGGCACTTCAAGAAAGATTGCCGGGACATGCAGTGGAGAAGGAGATGCCAAAGTCTGGTGAAGTTGGATGGGGAGGAGCCTTTGCGTCTAATATAATGGCGATGCCCGTTAAGGCCTTGGCTTCCATCAACTATGATGAGGACTGGATTGTTGATTCAGGGTGTGGGCATCATCTCACCAGGGATGGATCAAAGTTCTCTTCTTTGGCGCCTTACTCAGGTAACAATGCTATCATTACGGCTGATAATTCTATTCATCCAGTAGAGCACGAAGGAGTCGTCTCTCTGAGCAGTGATAAGGGTCCACTCACGTTGAGGAGTGTTTATCACGTGCCTGGTATGAAGAAAAATCACTTCTCTGTGACCAATGCGGTCGATGCCGGTTATCACGTTCTGTTTGGCCCAACAGAAGTGAAGTTTCTCAAAACTCAACCGGAGATAAAGGGAGATGTTTTTCATGTCAGCAAGCGGGTGAAGGACTTGTTCGTTTTATCGACAAGTACCTATGTTGATAAGATGAGGACCAATGATGGCGCGGCCATCTGGCATGAAAGGTTGGGGCATGTAGGCATGGACAAATTGAAGGCTATGGCGGTAAGGGGCCTTGTCAATGGCTTGCCTAGCTTGTCCTCTTATGGAGACGGTCATGTCTGCGAAGGATGTCAGTTTGGTAAGTCTCATCGACTTCCATTTGACAAATCGCAAACAAGGTGCCAAATGCCGTTGGAGTGCATCCACGGTGATTTGATGGGACCGACTGCCACCCCAAGCCTTGGAGGCAACAGATACATGTTGGTGTTGATTGACGACTACGCCAGATATGTCTGGGTGTATTTCTTGAAAGAGAAGTCAGAAGCCTTTGCAAAATTTGTGGAGTTCAAGGAGCTGGTTGAAGGCCGGCTTGGCCTGCGGGTTAAAAAACTTAGAACTGACAATGGTGGGGAGTTCACCTCTGGCGAGTTCTCAAGTTTTTGCAGGAAGCAAGGCATCAGGAGAGAGCTCACTTGTGCCCATACTCCACAGCAGAATGGCGTTGCGGAGAGGAAGATCCGTCATCTGACGGAAACCTGCAAATGCTGGCTTCATGCCAAGAGTATCCCAAAGTCCTTCTGGGCGGAGGGAATGTCTTGTGCAGCTTATGTCATCAACAGATTGCCTCTGAGTCCTATCAACATGAAGACCCCTCACGAACTAATGTTCAAGGAGAAGCCGAGCGTTGCACACCTTCAGGTGTTTGGATCAACCTGCTATGTGCACATTCCTGATGCTCTTCGGACAAAGCTAGATGCGAAAGCAAGGAAGCTAGTCTTTGTTGGGTATGATGAGCGGAAGAAGGGATGGAGATGCATGGATCCTGAGACACGGAGGTCAATTGTTTCTCGGGATGTGGTGTTCGATGAAGTGACTTCTTACAAGGGGAGTTCAGGAGTTGAGCTACCAGAGAGCAGGGTTGATGAAGGAGGAAAAGCTGCGGGAAGTCTTCAAGTGGAGTTGCCTGTTTCATCAGGAGCTCCAGTTGTGTCAAGCTATGAGATGGAGGCTTCAGGTTCTGGAAGCAGGGGGAACGATGCTCCAAGTTCATCTGGAAGAGGAGCTTGCACAGAAGAAGCAGCTGAGGAGGTGGTTAGTCAGGAGCAACCTCTTAGGAGGTCGAAGAGGACTATTCAACCACCAGATCGATACACAGGAGGAAACATGGTGAACTTTGTTTCATGTTTCTTTGCTGGTCCCTTGGATGAAAGGGAGCCGTCGAGCTTTGAGAATGCCAGAGGCGTGAAGGAGTGGGACGTTGCGATGCAAGAAGAGATGTCAGCTCTCGAGAAGAACGAGACTTGGTCTCTAGTGCCCAAGCCCAAGGGCATCACTCCTGTCACTTGCAAGTGGGTTTTCAAGCTGAAGAAGAAAGCTGACGGCAGTATCGAGCGGTACAAGGCTCGCCTTGTAGCTCGCGGGTTCTCACAGCAGTACGGAGAAGATTATGATGAGACGTTTAGTCCAGTGGCAAAAATGACTTCGGTTCGATTTGTTATTGCCTTGGCGGCTTCGAGTGGTTGGGAGATTTGGCAACTCGACGTGAAGAATGCTTTCTTATACGACGAAATTGACAAGGATATCTTCATGCTCCAACCGCAAGGCTTCATCTCGAAGGAGTATCCGGACTACGTTTGTAAGTTGAAGAAGGCCCTGTATGGGTTGAAGCAAGCGCCTCGGGCGTGGTACGGGAAGATTGCAGAGTATCTCTTATTCTGCGGATTCGTTGCTTCAGACTCTGATTCTAGCTTGTTCATCAAGAAGGAGGGGGTGCTTCGGTTGATTGTGCTGCTGTATGTGGATGACATGATTGTCACCGGGAATTTGAAGGAGGCGGTAGCAAGGCTGAGAGCTGAGCTTGCTATCAGATTCGAGATGAAGGATCTGGGGGAGCTTCACCATTTCCTTGGACTCGAGGTGCAGAGGCGGGAGAGCGGAGTGCTCATTTCTCAGGCTGGCTATGCGGAGTGGATTGTTCAACGATTTGGCTTGGAGGAAGGGAAGAGCAGCTCTATACCTTTGGAGCAACATCTTAAACTTCGGAAGGATGAGGGGAGAGTTTTATCTGAACCGTTGGTGTTCCGAGCTCTGGTTGGGAGCTTGATCTACTTGACGATCACAAGGCCAGATATTGCTTATGCAGTAGGCAAGGTGAGTCAGTACATGGCAGAACCACGGAAGCCTCATCTTCTGGCGGCAAAAGGCATCTTGAAGTATGTGAAGTCGACCTCTGATTTGGGTCTCTTATATAGGAGAGGGTCAAGCTTGGAGTTGCATGGATACATAGATGCTGATTATGGGGGAGACGTGGATGATCGAAGATCAACGTCTGGTTATGTCTTTATGACGGGCCCCACAGCTATCTCTTGGTGCAGCAAGAAGCAAGACTCGGTGTCTGTATCTACCACAGAAGCGGAGTACAAGGCTTCGGCCTTGGCAGCTCAGGAAGCTGTTTGGCTCAGGAGGTTGGTAGAGGACGTTCATCAGGAGGTTCGAGGTCCCACTATGCTACGCGGGGACAATGAGAGTGCTCTCAAGCTGGTTAACAATCCAGTCTGTTACGCGAGGACCAAACATATAGAGATTGAGCACCATTTCATTCGTGAAAAGGTGTTGGGAGGATCTCTTACGGTCGAGCATGTTCGGAGTGCGGACAATGTCGCAGACATTTTCACAAAGCCGCTGGCGAAGGGACCGTTTACTCTGTTAAGGGGGTTGCTCGGTCTAGTTTCCACTTCCCACTTCAAGGGGGAGTGTTGAAATTGTTGAAGTGAAGTGGAAGGGAGTCCGGCCGGTCTGAAGGCTGGAGACCGCAGAGACCGCGCGGCCTGCGCTGGTGCTCTGGCGGTTTGGTTCTGCGATCTCTCCCTGCTGTTCTGGCGATCTGTTGTGATCAACAAGTTTGCTTCTTGGTTTGGTCGTTGGTTCTGGCGACCTGTTGCGAGTTCTTCCGGTCTTGTTCTGGGCGGCCTGTTCTTGGTTGACCGCAGTGACCGGGCGGCTTGTTTGGGCTGTTCTGGCGACTTGGCTCAAGTCGGCCAGATGTTTGTCTCTGCTTTGGCGATCTCAGGAAGGGTGGTCGCTGTGTCCGCGCGGCTTGTGCGCGGCTTGCTGCTGACTTCGGTCTTGGACTGAATCTTGTCCAAGTGTTGTGTTCGCGCGGTCTGCCTTGTGAGACCGCTCGCGATTTGATGGGTGGTGACTGTATCCCAGTTTGTGCGGTGATGACATCCGTCCACCCGCCTATAAATAGGGGTGCATGACCCATCATTCCAAACGAGAACTGTAAGAACAAGAGCCCGGATTGTTTCTTGCGGACTCAAGTTTGAAGTCGCGCGGTCTCGGAAGTGAGCTAACCAGTTGTTGTGTTCGCAGGTTTGCGGTCAGCAGGTTGCAGTCTCCTTCCTTGGTGATTTCCGGCGGCTTGAATAAACAGTTCGTCTGCGGTCTGTCAGCGAACTGGTTTATTGTGTTCTTGTGCTGTTCGCAGCGGACTCAGTGATCAGGCGACCTTCAGCGGTTAGGCGGTCTGAGTTGCGGTCTGGCGACAGCTTCAGTTCTTTGTTCCAATAAGCTTCAGTTCGTGCGGTCTGGGATTGCGGTCTAGCAGTGCAGCTTGTCTGCCTCTGTTCTCTCGGTCTCAGGTGTTTCTGCGGTCTGACTGTGCAAGCGGCCTGGGAGTACAGCAGAGCAAGCCGGACGGCCTGAGCCTTTTTGCGGTCTATGCGGTCTCTGCTTTGGCAGACCGCCAGTTTCGTTTTTGGTGTGTTTGTTCTTCTCATCTCCGTGATTCTTATGAATCATGTCTCGCCATGTATACCTCGCATTGTAAAGCAGTCCTGTTTCAATAAAGATTTTTTGCGTTGCTGTTTTGGCATTGTGGTTGTTTGGCTATAACTCTTGTTGATACAACTCCTGCTTACTCCTAAACGGTCCAATCAAAAATTTTAACACTTCCTTCCTTCCTCCACAAGCGAGTGTTTCGATTTCTTCTTCGTCCATCCTCTCCTCCTCTCCTCCTCTCGAGCTTCTAACAACTCTTTTGCCCCAACTTCTTGGGATCGAACCTCTTCTCCTCTTTCCTCATCCATCTCCTCCGCCTTGGGCTCTTCCACAACTCCTTCTAATACATCCTGCCTCTCCATGTCCTTACCCATCTCTTCCGCCTCTGCCTGCTAGGTGATGGTCTTGACCGCGGTAACGTAGCATTGCCTTGCTACCTTTGAGCCCCCACTCACCCAGATCTGGACTCCTCCCACATTGTACTTGATGCATTGGTGGAATGAGGAGGGAACACATCAGAATGCACTGATGAGGGGTCGTCCGAATATGACATTGTAGCTTCTCGGAGCATCAACGATGACGAACCGACAGTTGTGGGACTGTCCCCCCAAAGTCACATGGATCCCTACTCCTCCTTCCACCTCCTTCCTTTCTCCTGAGAACCCAAACAGTGGTCCGCCTGAGGCTAGCACCCTCCTCGCCTCTACCTTCATCTCGTCGAACGCCTTCTTGAAAATCACGTTGACTGAGATCCCATTGTCGGCGAGGATCCGGGAGACGGTGAAGTTCTCGATGTCCTCCTGGATCACCAGCGCATCACAGAATCGATCCTCGTGGTCCGGCATATCCTTCCAAGAGAAGGTAATCATCTCTTCCGGAGGCGGGGTTTGAGAAGTCGAAGCCACACTCTAAAAATACATGGTGTGGAGGCTCTCCTCGATCCCCACTCCCCAAAGGATCACCCCTATCCCTCCTCAACTTCCCACATCGGCTTTGTCCACGCACCTATCCTCCTCTTCCGCTGCTCTAGTCACCTCTTCAATCCTCACCGGTTGTTGTTGTTCCCTCGGGCCTCTCGCCCTTCTGACTACCAAGAACTTCGGGCAGGTGGCTGTTGCGTGACCCTCCTCCTGATGGAAGTCACAATATGGCAACACCACCCCCTCTCTCTCGACCTCAGCGGCTCAGTTTCTTCTCCTGGCTCCTGCTCCTCCATCTCCTACTCTTCTTCCTCTTCCCTGGACGATTGTCATGGCTTGCTGAGGCGGGGGAGTGAGTGGCCTCGGGCCCTGCCTCCACCCTGGGTGGTTGAGTCTTCCTTGACCTCCCTGAAAGTTGCCCCCTCCTTAGGCAAATACTCTTCCCGGGCCCTGCATGTCCCCTCCCTGCTGCCTCCACCCCAGCTCCGGAGTCCTTGGCTCCTCTCTCCTCCTGACTTCCTGCTGTCTCGCCTCCGGTTCACTTAGCTTCGCCAACCTCTTCGTAAACTCTGGGTTGGCCGCCTCCCCTTCGATCTCCACCGCCGCCCTTTCCATCAGCTCTTCAAAGGACAGGGGGGCCTTCCGCTTCAGATTCATCTTGAAGAATCCCTCTCGCAGCCCAAACATGAAGGCAAGCTGGAGGGTGAACCTAGGTACCTCCGGATGAGCAGGACCTCCTCCTGGAATCTATCCACATAGTGGGCCAGCAAGTCCCCTGGCCCTTGCTTGATCTTGAAGAGCGCTTCGACATCCTTCTTCCTCTTCTTTGATGTCGAGAAGCGCATCTGGAAACTCCGACGCAAATCCTTGAATCCAAAGATCGACCCCACGGAGAGCTGGTGAAACCAGTCCCGCGCCTTCTCCTTCAAGGTGATGGCGAATAGTCGGCACTTGAAAGCATCTGACATAGGCCGGATGGAGACCGTGCCCTCAAACCATTGCAGGTGTTGGACTGGGTCATCTTTGCCGGTGTAGTAGACCATCTCCGGCTCCCTGAACCCTTCTGGGACTGGTGCGGAAACCACAAGCTTGCAGAACGGGCTTCCTCCGCTCGCCGCTCTTGCCTACTCCATGATCTCGCTGACCGGGCCCGCGCTCCCCGGGCTGGGGAAAAGCTCTCGCCCGACGAGGTCTCGCACCGACGCCTCGCCAGTCTTCTCCTTGCCGGGCCTTTGCCCCGGGGCATTCTCGCTTACCCCCAGCGGCGGGATGACCTGGGCCGTGGGGGTCGAGAATTCGCCTCGCGCCGCGGCGAAGGCGAGGTTGATCGTCTCTAGTACTTCCTTCGGAAGTCTGCCAACATCCCAACTGTTGCCGGCGAGCCGGACGGTGGTGAGCCGCCGTAGCCGGCAACTTGCTCATCTTATCCAACTATGTTACTTCCCTGGGACTTTCTTGTACATGCCGCTTTACACGCTCACCGCACCAAAAAAGTTGGAACCGAGAATCGGTGCAACGATGAGGGGGCAGCTAGCACTTACTTGTCCCGTAGATGAACTTGACTGGAAATTCAGAACTAAGCACCGACCCTTGGCTGCAGCGCAGAGGTCCCACCACACACCCGAAAGATCTTAGAGCGCTTCCCCTCCCAAGCCAAAGCTGAAGCTGGGCACCTTGGAGAGCCTTGGGAGCTAACCAAAGTTGTTCTGGGGAGGCCAAAGAATTGGAATCCTCTCAAAAGGTGCCTTTTAGGGTCTATATATAGTTTTTCTCTACTGGGTCTGCCAATAACATAATTCCGCCTTTTGGTTTTGTTAAATGCACCCAAAATGGTCTGCCAAAAGCCAAAATCCGCTGATTGGAATGACTATAGGCAGACGGGCCTGAATAAATAGGAATACAATATTGCACCCAAAACTCGGCTTGCCTCGCAAGAAAAGCGAGAGACGGAGGAGGCACGTTCTTGCTCGCTGGTCAGTTCTCGGCTGGCCCTCGCCTTGCCCCAACCTCGCGACCTATGCGAGTGCAAACCTATTCACGATCCACGCATCGCAGGGCGGCAAGCCCCTGCTCTCCTCGGCCTCGCGATCCGCTCGCCACAAGGTCAAAGTCCTTGCTCGCCTCGCCGCAGGGCGGCGAGCCTCCGCTCGTCTCGCTCGCATGCTTCGCCTACACCCGAGTCTCAATTTACCCCTTCAGCGAGCTCAGGGTTGTACACAGGTTTTATTCTTTTCCAATGCTCCAAGTTCTTCTAACATTTATCTTTCCAGTGTGGATCCTCCGTAGCAACCTGCAAACACTTAGTAATAGAGAATGTGTCCAAAGATGCAATAAATGACCCATGTACAGGTGATATATGAGAGTAGGAAATGAACTTAGCAATGTCATGAGGAATGTCATATCGATCAAGTGAGACTCCCGCATTCTTGCGAGTACTCCTCCTTACCGGTATGAGAGTAGAAGTAGTGGGACAAATGAATTATATGACCCGTGGATTCGGTGGTTGAGGTGGATGGAATTGGTGTCGCAGGAGACAGAGTAGGCAGTGGCAAGGGACTTACTACTTAGCACATGAAAAGCCTTCTTCTTGTATATACTCTCGGCTCCCTCTGCGTATGAGATCCAATTTTCACAAATGCATTATGCTCTGTTGAAAGTTTGGTAAGCCATTGACAAGAAGCTTGATTTGAGAATGTATATCACACTTGCTCCAATATCGTGTGAGATTGAATTGAGAAGCCATGATTTCATGGTATTGTTGCAACTTGTCCATTGTTGGAGTTCTATGGTGGATGCAGTTGGTGGTTTTTGAATGGTGCCATTGATGAAGCTTTCTCTCCAAGTTGATCGAAGTGGTGAAGGTAAAGAGGATCGCCATATTTATCGGCCTCAGACTTGGTTTGCTTTTCTATCATGGGTGACGACATAAAGAAGAAAAGAGGGAAGGAAAACTGTGATTTTTGGTTGTCATGGGCGAACCTTCTCTGATACCATGATAGAAAACAATAATCTCCTTGTTTTATTCATTGAAAAGAAGGTATATATATATACACATAACAGAGATCAATTTAGAATCCTAAATTAAAGCATATACACTGTCACTGCCTAATTTACATTCCTACATAAATAGAAAACCAAATCATAACTGTTGACTGCATAAATCTAGGAGATGGCAGATTTTATGCATTAACATATTTGCATCACCCATGATCTCCATGGACATCAAGCTGATCAAGAGTGATCTCCATGAAGATCACCTGTGATTTTACGTACGTGTAGTTAAGATCTAGTTCCGCGCTTGCCTTTTTACATGCGTCGGGTGTTGATGTCGCAGGGCTCCCATAGATTTTGGAGCTGGATGTGTTTAAAAATTATGCATTTTTGGGTGGATGGTGGCATTTGGAGACTAAGCAGTTAGAAATAAAGAGAGCATTGTTATGTGCACATATGCACACCCAAATAAAAAAACTGTACATAATTAAACGGGCGATGTTGCGTGACCACAAACTAAGCGCACACCCCGATCAAATCCTTCTCGCGACCTACACGAAGTCCCGAACGTCCACATCTCACAAATTCCAACCCGTGCGCCTCCTTCCGCTATCGCTGCCGGCCGACTTTGAGACATCCGCCACCGTCCTTCTTTGTATCCACCGGCGCCGACGAACCACCCGACTGTCGAGCTTCCAGCTGCCGCACTTGAAGACATTCCCCTTCCCGACATCATAGTTTCGACGGTAGGTGAACCTAAAACCTTATCAGATTTCGTTATCGTTGATTTATTTGTTGATTTCTTTTGGTTATTTCTTGTGGATTCAAGGCTAAAGGAAAACTAAAAGTGATTTTTGTGGATTTCTCGGATGGACGACAACGTTCCGCCTTGATTTGGAGAATTCTTCCTCCGGAAATCGTTGAGGGGTGGTTTATTAATTTTCTTCCCCCTTCAACAACCCTTGAGCATTCTTCCTTGAGGACTTTTGGATGAATGGTAGATATGTTTTGGGTTTTATGATTTGTATTTTGTTTCTTTTTTGTTGTTTTGAAATGTAGAAGGGAAGAAAATTATTATTTTCAAAGCAAAAAAGATATCAAAATTTCATTTTGATGTTCATTTATCAATTTGGCCTTCAAATAAAATTAAATGGTGTGCATATAGCAATGATGTGCACAAAGCTAAATGTGATGCGCACGTAACAGCGCCCTAAAGATGAAATAATGGTATTGAATGAACAAAAATAGTGTGTTTTTGTAACACTATTATATATCGAATGCCCTATGCCGACATTCGATATTACTTATGCTCATGGGCGGATCTATATAGAGACACGCCCGGGCACATGCCTGAGCGCGATTTCGGAAATGTTTCGCCTGGCGCTTTCCTTCAGGCTTCAACCACATCCTTCTCTCATCCCTGAGGCTACAACTTCGATCTCTCTCTATCCCCCTCTCTCGCTCTCCCCCTTCTTCACTCCTCTCTCTCTCTCTCACGCATCATTCAAAATCTGGGAACCCTAATTCCTCGATCATGGCGCAAACACAACAATTACAACTCCCTATTCATCAATCTGCCGCTCACGCCCGCGATAGTTCGAGCATTGCACACCTCTAGGGCATTTCTCTCCCCTTCAATCAAGAGTCGGAGGCGACCTGCGATGGAGACGAGGGGGAGGGTGGGGAGGAAGCAGCACATGGATGAATGGAAGCCCGCATTGTCTGCTCAATTGAAGGTTTTTCGTCCAGAGTTAAGGTTGGTACTCTTTTTCTCCATTGCAGGTTCTTGTTCTGACCTTTTCCATCTTATAATTAGTTTGCAGTTAGTTCATGGATTTTGATGCCCTGAAGACTTAGTTCTGTGTTTCGATTTTTATTCTTTTTTTAAACATCAGGGAATAGTAAGTTGTTCACTTGTTCTTGACATGCAATAAAATCTTGCACAGTTTTTACCTCAAAATCGAGTATATGAGTTTGCAAGATTAACTCATCTACAACTTCTTGATACTTATTAGTGTATGCTTGCATATGTAATGCAATCTTTGTGGAGGAGTTTCCTGCAAAATTGATTTTTTGAGGGAAAACAAGCAAGTTTTGTTTTCTTTGAGAATGCCTCGAGGAGAATCTTTTGAAATGTGTTTAAATATCTATGATATTTAATAATAAAACACATGAATTGATGTATATATAATATACGATTGAGGGCGACGGGGCTCTGCCCCTTTGGCAATCGCGTTAGTATTTCGGTCACGATATTGTCTTTGCGCGATGGCGCTCCCGCCGTTCACAATCCCACACCGCGCACGTCGCTCGTAAATTTATATCTATTATATCTATAAAAAAACATATTCAATACAAGAAAACTGACTTCTAGTGACGATTTTTGTGACAAAAAAATTTTGGTCATTAATAATATGCTTATTGTGACGAATTTTATATTTCGTCGCTAGATAAATAAGAGCGATTAATTTCTTACCATATATAAAATTTAGTAATTAATAATATGTTTATTGTGATGAATTTTATATTTCGTCACTAAATAAATAAGAGCGATTATTTTTGATCATATATATAACCACGGTGGGAGAGAGAGAGAGTGGAGAGAGGAGAGAGATGTGACCTTGAGAGAGAGAGAGGAAGAAAGAGAGGGGATCTTGAGAGAGAGGAGAGTAATTTTACGTAAAAAAATATTATATATATATATCTTTAATTACTATATACAAGAAGTTGCCTTTGGTGCAACATTCAAAATTGCCAAATATAGCCTCCTTTTATTCCAATGTCTTAACATATATTATAAAAAAATGGAAATTTATAAAATATAATGGCAATTTGTGTAATTACATTATATCCTTATAATAAAAATAATGATAGAAATTTATAAAATTCAAAAGTTTTTAGTAGACCTCCTACACCTACTATGGCAGGTTATCATTAGACCTAGGTTATCATTAGACCTACTTGAAAATGATTTTTTGTTAAAATATAAATGTTTTTGAAAAAAAATGATTATAAAATATTAATTAAAATTTTTGTGCGATCATTTTGAGTACTCATATGTATATGTTCCGGCGGGGGCGGGCGAAACCCGCCGATGGGCGGGCGAAGCCCGCCGTTGCCGGTCGGGTACTCTCGCGCTTGCAATAGGGGCGAAGCATGCTTGAATGACAAGCGGGCGAAGCCCGCTTGATTACGGACGAAGCCCGCAGCAATGCATCGAGAACGGGCGTAGCCCGTTCGAAGATGCTAGTATATATATATATATATATATATATATATATATATATATATAATCACTGTGGGAGAGGGAGGAGAGAGAGGAGAGAGAGGAGAGAGAGAGGACCTCCCGAAAAAGAGAGTAATTTGTTTTAAATTGAAATGATAATTTGGGCATTATGAATATCACACGCCAAAGATAGTCATAATTGCTTATATAAATTTTCCCACAAATGCATATATACTTACACAATTATATAAATCCAAGATAGTCATAATTATCATTTGATCAAACCTGTAATAAGAATAATAATCTTGATCTACCAAAGATTATTAGAATAGCCCGATTGACCAAAGTTTGATGGATTGAAATATTGACTTACACAGAAACGAAATTCCTCTTAGCCTTACTAAACCCTGAGAAGAAAGATGCTGAGCTCCGGCCCGGTGTTATTGCCGCCCCCGGCACCTTTCCCGCCGGCGTCAGGATTCATCATGTACAGAGCCTCCGAATCCTTGCTCCCCACCACCCTCTCAAACTTCGCCCTCATGTACATCAACTCCGCGTCCCCGCCGACGCGGCTTCCTCTCCGGTCAAAACAGTCATCTTTTCCTCCCTCCGGGGACGGCAGCGCTGTCGCCGGAGGCGACACGCTCATCACCCCGGCTCCCACAGACACAGCGCTCACCGCGCTAAGCAGACGCGCGTCCTCCGGCGTGCACTCCCTCGCCACCGCATACCCGCACCGATGCCCGTTGCAGTACATGCTCCACCGCGGTTCCTCCCACAACGCCTTCTTCGTTTTCTTCTTGTTGTTGGCGCCGGCGGCGGAGCTGTCGTGCTCGGATTCGAGGAGGATGCGAACCATCCCGGAGGCCATCTCCTTGACGAGATGGCATGTGGGGGTGGCGAGCTGGAGGAGGAGAAGTAGGCCGGAGCGGGGGGTTTCTTGGACCGCGAAGCTGACGCGGCCGTTGCGGTGGCCGAAGAAGGTGACGGTGACGCGGCGGCGGAGGGTGGACGATTGGAAGGTGAGGGCCAGAGTTGGGCCGCTGAACCAGGCGCAGGCGGCACGGATGGCAGGGAAAAGGGTGCGGAGGAGGGAGGAGGCGGCGGTCATGAGGGAGAAGGGAGGCAGCGCCGGAATATTGGAGAGGCGGCGGAGGTGGAGCGGAGAGGGCGCGGAGGAGGTGGAGGAGGAGGAGAAGCGGATTAATGGGGCTACGTCGCTGGAAAGCGGCATCTTCGATGGGGTGTTTGCGTTAGTGGCAAAGGAGAATGATGGTGTTTGCGTTAATGGCAGCAGGATAGGCGAAGCAAAGACGACTTGCCGGAAGTGAATGGCACGATATGTGTAGTCTCATATAGGAGAAATTTTTTAAGTAACCGTAGCTCACTAAAGTTTAGCAATGTCATGCGCAGGCAGCTTTTAGCTTTATGATGATGTATGCAAATCAAAATATTGTTCATGCAGACCGAGTTTTATATCTATATATCGGTCGTATTCAAAAAAATCAAATCAATACATCCTTCAGTAAAGAATAACCTCATCCGCGGCATTGACCTAGATCCAACACATCGACATCTCGCCGCTCCCATTACTATCAATACAATTTTATCAATACATTTTTATCTTGCCCCTTCCATTAGACATAGATCGAACATTGACCTAGATCGAACGGTGACCTAAATCAATACATTTTTATCAATGCAGCCATGAAACGAGTCTGTTATTGGCATGCAGATCGAGCGCATCGACATCTCGCCGCTTCCATTACTGGACACTGACCTTGAGGTCAACATCACCTTCCCTCCCGCCATAGATCGAAGCCTTCCGCCGCAAGATCCTAGCAGCCAACAATACTCTCTTTCTCGGGTAATTATCTTAATTATTCCTGTTGAGAAAAATGATAAAGAGCACCGACATCTCGTTTCCCTAATTTTTGGGCGGACAAGCCGGCGGCGGCGGGGATGACGCGGAGGCGGGAGTAAAGGTTGATGTGATCAATGGCGAGAATAATGCCGGAAGAGCGACGGATTGGAGGGAGGTGCAGGAGAGGAAGCGGCCTGCATATATCTCAAGAAAAATAAAATAAAATATAATTGATATTTGCAGCCTATAAGTCAAAACCAGCTTGCATATGACATCACTTAAATTTATATATATATATATATATATATATATATATATATATATATATATATTTGGATTCCCTCTTTACAATAAAAAGTGAAATCACAATGAAATACTATTAGATAAAATTATAAAAGACAAAAATATAAAAATGATGATTTTTTTATGGCGTTGTTTAAGGCAAATCACGAATGGCTAATAGCAAACCTTGGCTATCTATATATTAGCAAACTCTCGTTTTTGCAAATGGTTAATAACAAATATTTTTGTTATTAGTAAACCATAACAAAATTTAAAAAATAAATAAATTTCTAAGCAATTTTACACATAGAAGGGCTCCGTATATAATAATTGATATTCTTTCACATTTCTTGTTAGCAAAATATTACGTTAACAACTTCGAATTAGATATCAATATTGTTGCGAGTCGCTCGACGCTCTGATAGACCGGTCGAATTGAACCGTACGTATTAGCTCGGGAGCGGGTCGAGCGCGCAAACAATCACAGAAATTCAAGCAGCTGACAATGAGGATTTTTTTAAGGTAGAAAACTCAGAAAAGGTAAAAAACAACGAACGTGGTCGGTTCGGTGCTGACCAAATTCCACTATCTCTTTTGGTGTTATAAGTTGTAAAATGCAAGAGGGTGACAGGTCACCCCTCGTTGCAGAGGGTGCAGAGAAGAAAGAGAGAGAGACAGAAATCTCTACAGATGAAAGAGATCTCTAAGTGCTTAAGGGAGATCTTCAAATGGGGAGGAGATCTTCGAAGGATTCTTCGAACGCGAATGGAGAACTCGGAAGGACATTCGAAGGAGCTCTCTCAGGCGTTGAAGACAAGATTTCTTCTAAATAAAGGCTCTGGGCTCCTTTTCTAGTTTTTGGCTGGGGCGGTCCGGTAATTGCGCCGTTGTAACCTCCATAACTACCGGGTGAATCAATCACATTCCTCGATCTAGAGCACACGGATCGTCATTTTTGTACATATGACGATTTTGCCCCGGGCCGGTGATGGTAATGAACTGCAAACTGCAATCAGCGAACTGCGAACTGCACGTTGCGAACTGTCCCGCAAACTGCGAACGTGTAGCATCCCTGAACTGCAAATAGAATATAGCATGAGTCCGGTCAAGGCCCCACGACATACATGATTCACAAAACCATAAACGTTATTAATTGATAAAAGAAAACTACCCAACCACTTTAATAATCTATAACAAACTACAACGGAAGATTAGAAACATCCATACAATAAGGGGGCATGAATGTCCACGACAAAAAGAAAGTACTCCACCAAAAGTAAAGTACACGGCCTTAAGGCCTTAGATGGCTTTCAACAAAGCATAACAAAAGGCTACACGAAAACCCCAAAACCAAGAGAAAACACTTACTAACTCCTCAGCAACCCATGAGCTCCGGCCCACTACACACCACTACGAGCTCCGCCACCTGAAACCAAGAAAAAACAGGCGGTACAACGAAGGTCAGCATGGGCCTGACCAACACAACGTAACGACTCCTCCCCCACCATACTAGCGGACTCCTGGGTGAGTATATCGCTCTCCTGCAAATACGCACACAAACAAAAATATGCAAACAAGGAACAAAGGATAGAGCCAGGAGACACGGTAAGCGTCACTCTTCAAACTACCATGCATGCGCTATGCACACACCGAAAGCGCACGATCTAAACTTCAACGCCCAGTATAACAGTACGACCACGACTCGGTTAATCGTAGCGACAAAAGGGACCAAACCTACAACTTCTCCATAGCATGGACAGAGGACTGTTTTGGGATGAACGACCTACAACTACCCCCTTTTTGAGGTGGCAGAGGACTGAGGTCAGAAAATATACGACCTACAACTGCCTTTTGACGTGGCAGATGGCTGGTCAGAAGACATACGACCTACAACTGCCATTTCCCAGAGGCAAAGGACATGTCTACGGAAGCGCAATCTACGCAGGGACGAGGATCCGCCCGTCCCACAAAGCCCACACAACGTCGTTCTACCAGGCCCAACACAGTCCCTCCTAGGAACGGGGCATTCACGAATAAAGCCCACGAATTCCTACAATACTATGACGAATTGCACGGGACATTGCCGTTCACGTATTTAAATCTAATCGCAATGCACATCACCGAAACATCACTGATCCAGGCTTGCCTCCACAGGTAGGCTTCATACAGCATGCCTAAATCCAGACTCGCACGTGGATCACTAATGCACATTTATGCCGGGGACGGACACAATCGACCCGGGGTTCGCAATGAACCGAGGGAAACACAAACCATGTGTAACATCCCGACTTTTATTGGGTCCCTAGACCCTAGTAGACCCAATAAAAGTAACCCCAAAGGACATAAAGCGATCCAAGTGGGGGATATTGTGCTAGGGAACTCCAAATTGACTTCCGTCAGTTCCGTTAGACTCGTATGACCAATACGAGCACAACGGAATTCGTTGCACCCCGATCCGAGGTCGTTTAGAGAAAATGAACATTTTGAGTATCGTAGCGCATCACAACCACATTATTGTGGAATAATGACCATACGTACTTTGATTTGACTTCCGTTAGTTCTGTTAGACTCGTATGACCAATACGAGCACAACAGAATTTGTTGCACCCCGATCCGAGGTTGTTTAGAGAAAACGACCATTTTGAGTATCGTAGCGCATCACAACCACATTATTGTGGAATAATGACCATACATACTCTGATTTGACTTCCGTCAGTTCCGTTAGACTCGTATGACCGATACGAGCACAACAAAATTCATTGCACCCCGATCCGAGGTCGTTTAGTGAAAATGACCATTTTGAGTATCGTACCGCGTCACAACCACATTATTGTGGATTAGTGACCAGACGTACTCCGAATTGACTCCCGTCAGTTCCGTTAGACTTGTACGATCCATACGAGCGCCACAGAACTCGTTGCACTCCGATCCGTGGTCATACGAAAAATATGTCCATTTTAGGTTTTGTAGACCGCCCCAGCATAACGTACGAAATACAGAACACATGAACTCGGAATCAACCGCGGTAAGTCCTGTTGGACCCCTTGGACCTCGACCTACATGAGAGACCCCACCATAGGGTTGATTTTGGTCACCCCCAAACCCTAAGTTTTGCAATCGAACCTAAAGGGGAGGTTCCACCCACCTCCTCACTAGGAGAGGAGGGCTGCCCATGGGTGTGCAGCCCACCCTAGGGTAGTGGAGTGGGGGGGGGGGGGAGAAAATATCTCCCACACCCACCCTCCCTTTAGTCCCACATTGGGAATAAAGGGAGGGAGGCCCCCACTCCTCCCCTATAAAAAGGACACAACCCCCCTTGCTGAGTACATCACCCCAGCCACCTCCCCCCTCCCTAGTCGAGCACCACCCTGCCGGAGAAGCCCTCCCCGAGCATCCACCGCCTCCCCCCTTCATGGCTAGACAACCTTCCTCTTCCCAAGCTCCCCCACTCCAGGTGGACCACCCTTCCCTCCCCCTTCCCACTCCCCTGAGGCAAGCCAGCCGCCCTCCCCGTTGCCGGAGCGCCGCCAGCGCCACCTGAGCCTTGCCCAGGCTCGGGTGGAGGCTGGCCGTGAAAGCCGCACCCCCAGCGCCGTTGGTGGCGCTAGGGGAGCAGGTCCCCACCCAGGGACCTCAGCTACAACGAGGGAAGGCGGCAGGGTCGCCGGAGAAGGCGTCTCCGGTGGCACCCGCACATTTTTCCCCTTCCCTGTGCTTTCTATAACCATTCGGCGGCCACCATCGGCGGCGGCCTGGCCGCCGGACCACCCACAGAGGTAAGCCCCACCCCGACGAACTGGCCAGGGGCGGGGAAGGGCCCTCCCGGTGGGGGTGGGAGTGGGGTGGGGGTGGTGGCGCGACCAGGGCTTGCATGGCCCATGCAGGCCGCGCCACTGCCCCCCTCCCCCCTCCCCCGCCTCTCTTTTTCCCTTATTCCGATGGTGGCCGGTGGCGCCAGGATGCCGGACCACTGTCGGTGTGGTCGTCGGCCCCTAGCGAGTCAACAGGGGCGGCGCCGGCGCCTGCGGGCCGCTGCCCGGCGGTGGCAGCGGACGACACCTTCGGCAGCCCCGTTATTTAATGGGGGACATCCGATCTCCACGATGAGATCGGACGGGCCCTATTTCCTCGTCCCCCTCCCCGCCTAAAATTGTGTACTCCCACAGCGGATCGGCTGCAGATCCGCTGTGGGGACCGCAGAAGCGCGCGCGGTTCAGCGCCCCTTGCTCCCAGCTCGATTCCCTAACCGCAACCCAACTCCCCCCTCCCCTTACTGATTTTCCTGAGATCAAACTAAGCCTCTATGGCAAAAACCCCCAATATGAAAAATGTTCCCCACCCAGAGGGGCACCTCCATTAATTTTTTGAGAATTTTAGGTTGGGTTTTGCTATTTTAAAAGCCTTTACAACGTTTCATTAAAGGAATTAAAGACCCAAATGACTTTGAAAAATTCCTAAAAAATTATAGGCTCAAATTTAGGCTATTTTACAAGTGCTACCAAAGTTTGGAATTTTTATCAATTCTTTTAATATTTTTAAAAGCCTAAATAAGATTTCTACGAGCAAAATAACTCCCTTTAATGAACTGAATTATTTGGAAAAAATTTGTGGGCCCTCGACATGTTATCTTCGCTTTATAGTAAAATTAAGCGAGTCGATTAGAGATAAATGGTAAACCCACCAATTACGGCAAGAAATCGACTAAGTTAAAAGCATCGAAACACGCAATCGAGTCGCGATCGCAAGAGAATATTCCAGATCAATAGCGACATGAAAATTAAAGTGTAAACCCAAGGCACACAGAAATAAGAAGTCTCATAAAATATAAGCCAACTCCGATCTATAATAAATAGGCCCGCCCCTATGAACGAAGAAAGAACAAAATTTCCTCCTAAGAACAGAGACGACACTGAAGCCTCCTGATTATGAAGTGATTAGACTACTAACCCGCTTACTTATTAATGTCCTCCAGCTTTGTACTGGTCTTATATTTACTATTTGCAATTGCTCCTTTTTAATACTCCAGTCTCGCACTGGTCATTTAGCTATTGCTTTATATTCGTTCTTTTCAATACTCCAGTCTCGCACTGGTCACTGAGTTATTGCTTTCTGTTCATTCTTTGCAATACTCCAGTCTCACACTGGTCAGTTGATTATTGTTTTCTGTTCATTCCTTTCGATACTCTAGTCTTGTACTGGTCCAGTTAATTCGGCCCTTGCCTTCAGCCTTCCCTTCTGTTAAGTGCTTTATTAGTCTGCTCCATAGTTCACGTTACACTATATTATGCTAACCCAGGTCCTGCGCTAGATAATGGTTATTTCTATGTTGCTATAAGATCTTAGTTGAGGATAACCAAGAGTTAAGTTCTTCCTCTAGGGTTAGCCCCAAATAAGATGCCCCACTTCCGCTGCGTCTCCGGGCCAAAAATTGTGTAGCCGGTTGAGTCAAGGAAGCCGCGATGAACCTAGAGTAGCCATTCCTTTCTCTGAAATGTTTGCAAATTGCTTGCTATAAAAGTGGCGGGTTGTCACTGTTGGATCTTGTGGCGCCCTTATGGGGGGGGGGGGGGGGGGTGTAACATCCCCCAGACAGCTAGACCCCCCAGGTGAATCTGTCTTGACAAGGTTGTGACAAGGCCTTGGTAGTGTAAAAATCCCTTTGACTTAGGCAAATTAGGGTTGAAAGTGCCTTGGACTGCAAATAGCAATTTCCAGTGACCAAGCTTAGGGTTGGACTTTAGGGCCTCAACTTGACCATTTGACCCCACCATAGTATCCCTAACCCTTTAAGGGCCCCCTTAGGGCACCAAGGGCCCACTGGGGTCAACCAAGGAGGTCAAATTGACCAAAGTCAACCCTAACCCTAAAATGGTCAAAGTAGCCTAATTAGAGTCAATTAACCCTCACCATGCCAAATTGACCACTCATCTAGGTCTAGAATATCATGAGAGACCTAGTGGACCTAAAAGCCCCATCATGGGACCCCCAATGGTGCAAATTGACCAAAATGCCCCTTTAGGTCAAAAATGGCAATTCTTCACAAAGTACCCTAATTGACCATCACCATAGTAAATTGACCTTACCCATAGTGTTATCATATCATAGGGGACCCAGTGGACCAAAAAGCCCCATGACTGGGTCAACCCTAGGGCTCAATTTGACCAAAGTCAACTTAGCATGTTTTGGTCAAATCAGCTTAGATTGGGTCAACTAAGGCTCATGTGACCAAATTGACCCCACCAGTAGTTTCTAAACCTAATTTGGAATCCATTGGACCAAAAAGCCCCATCCTAGGGTCACCCAATTGGCCAATTTGACCAAAAGTCAAAATTGCCCAATTTAGGTCAAATCTCTTAAACCTAGCCCAATCCCTTTGGGTTAAGCCCAAATTGACCATTTGACCAGCTTAGTAGGCTGTTATTAAGCATGAGAGAGAGGGAAATTTCGGCCATGGTAATTAGGAGAGAGAAATGGGGGTTTTGGAGGAAAGAGGAAGAGAGAGAAAGGTGGCCATTAATGGCCAAAGGAGACCAAGGGCCATCCTTTCTTCTCCCAATGGCTTTGTACATCCCCCCTCATCAGTTTTGAGAAGATCAACAGCCTTGGACGGCCACATAGGTGGCTGTATTCATGGAATTGCAAGGAAACCGAAATGACCATTAATGGCACTCCACCATTAAGCCTTCCCCTCCTCAAATTGATCCTTCCATCACCTTCAGAAGGAGGATATGAGTTGAAATCGAATCTTAGATCTTGGTATTTGGTGGAGAATTGGGAGATCGGCAAGGAGCTCAAGGAGGGTGGTCGGCCATGGCAAATCCGGGAAGCAACCACCGTCAAGCCCGATTGAAGGTCCGATCCTCCTCCTCCTTACTCGTGCTAGTATCTTAGATCGAATTAGGTGAGAAATCGGGCTCAAAAGAGCCCGATCGGAGAGTTGAAATCTCAGATTTTCCATGAAAATTGCCCCCTTGAGTTCGCCGGAAACCGCCCCTCCGGCGGCCGTGCCGCCGCCCGGCGATAGCCCTCACCTCGACGGAGGTGGTGGCGGTGGTGGCCGGCCAGGGAGGTGGCCGGGTGGCCGGGAAATTGCCCTGGAAGCTACAGGAAAATGACATTGTTTCTTGGCTGTTTTCGGGCATTTTGGAGAAGATGAACAGTGTTCTCTTTTATTTTATTGTTTTATTTAATTGTTTTATTCTCATTATTATGTAGTAAATGGTTTTAAATTTTAAAAATATATAGTGTCCCCTACTGAAAAAGTGCCCAACATGAAAGTTGTAGGCCTTGACCCCTAGGACCATACAAAATTGGGTTCACCCCATTTGGAGTCCTGGTTTGACCTCAGCACCCATTTTAGTGCAAAGTTTGACTGAACTTTGAATGGATGCCCACACCAATCCACAACTCCAAATGACTTGAACTTTGAATGAATACAAAATTGGTTTATTTGTATAGAGTTCTAACTTACTAGATTAGATTTAGACTCCATTTGGATGAGCATTTGTACACGCCCTTCCTCTGTGGAACGGAGAAAACGAGAGGGCGCTCCCCCCTCCAGTTGGGAAGGTGGCGGCGTTTGCTCCATTCAGCGGAACAGAGGAAATGAGAGGGAGCTCCCCCTCCAGTTGGGAAGGGTGAGTAAGAACAATGAACTGAGCACACTCAATCAGGGACCTCATGGTAAAGAAGTTCTTTGGCAAAAAAATGAAATGAATCAAGATGAAGAATGATTGAAAACTGAAATCATAGAACTTCAATTATTGGAGACCATGTTCTAATTTCGTTTTTAAATGTTCACAACATCTGTAAATCTCAAATTAAAATGAACTCAAATAAGAGCCTGAGTACAATTCCTAATCAATTATCTCAAACACATGTAGTTGGAAGGACAAAACCAAGGTGAGCCATCGCCATCGAGGGCAAAAAAAAGTGGAACGGTCCAACATTAATGGGGGAGGCCTTCGACTTCGACGACACCGACTGAGCAAGATCGGGAGTCAACCAGGATACATGTTAGTAATTGGAGACATTCATTGACTACGGAACAACGGAGTGCAGTAAATGCGAGGAGAAGACAGTCGCGCTCAGCAGTGACTATGCCAACAATCATGACAGTTCAAACAAATGATGCAGAACCTCCAAATCAACCGATTGAAAGTGGTCATAATCCTTCGGCGCCCAATTCGAGAGTAGGCCATCGAAATATAGCGAGAAATTATCATTCCTCCGACAATGTAAGCGTCTATCGGATCCCGCAACCGACAACTCGCCCTCACTGTGCAGCTCAATTATTCCACAAGGAATCAAAAAATGTGCTGTAATCTTGGCAAGGTAGTCTTACCAGGCATTCCTGTCCCCCCACAGTTACTGGCTCTTTACACCGATCCGACCGCAAAAGGGCGACATTTTAGGCAAAATATATGTGTGTACAACCACGTAATCTCTTACACATCCATGGGCGTTACACTTGACGAAACACTTACTGCTTTCAACCAGGGTTTGTATACATTCAGAGCACATAGAGCTATATATCACAGGATTGGATCTCTTATTCCTACTCCGGGGAGCAAACCACAGTATCTACAAGTGTTCATCTACAACACCGAAAATGAGACCTCACATCGTATGGAAGAAAGTAATGGACTTAATATGGAAATATTGGATGAGATCAAACATATCCTTGATGCTTACAACCCATATGTCTCAAACTTTAGACAAATTGCTCAACAACAACATTTACAATCGTGTCAACTACTAATTCGTGAACGACCATCTACCGAACGACAATACATCCTTCCTACCACGTCTCAGGTAGCTGCAGTGTTAGTTGGTGTAGAAGATTTTGGCGAGTCTACTGATAGGGACATCAAAATTCATTCTACAAGCGGACATCTAACTACAGTCATGGAGTATGCAGTTTATTACGATCCACTTCAATACCCACTCATGCTACCGCACGACACTTTTGGTTGGGATAAAGCTATTCAGAATGATCAAGGGTTGCGTGTTAGTTGTTGTGACATCTAACTACGCATCTTTGCTCAAGGTTCCTTATTGATTCATAACTTTATGTAATAGATTTTAAATTTAGTGCGCTTGAGCAATTTGTGGATTAATCTAGATACGCAAGAGTAATCCATCAATACTTCTTCGTGGTGGACGACTGCTTCAACAATACGTCGTAGATAACTACATCAAGATTGAGACTCAAAAGCTAAGATGGATTAGCCTGAATCAAAATAAAATCCGTGCAGAGCTATATCAAGGATTGCAGGATTGCTTAAATGCTGGTGAAAATGATGCAGGTACGATAAATTTATTTTCGTATATATGCTATCTACGATATTTTGTATGTACGAACTGCTGGTTAGCTTCATGTGTGAAATGATTTTTGACTAGGAAACATTGGGCGACGAATTGTACTTTCGTCTTCATTCATTGGAAGTCCTCGGGATATGTATCGGAGGTATCAAGATGCAATGTCAATCGTACAGCACTATGGCAAACCAGATCTATTCTTAACCATGACGTGCAATCCTAATTGGAATGAAATAAAAAATGAACTGTATTCGAGACAATCACCACACGATCGCCCAGATTTACTTACAAGAATTTTTCGAGCCAAATATGAAAACTTGAAAGAAGAGATCTTTGTTAAATGTATCCTTGGAAAGGTAGTTGCACACATTCACATTATTGAATTTCAAAAAAAGAGTCTACCACACGTACACATGTTGGTTTATTCTGGATGTAGAAGATAAATTAAATACTCCGGGCGTGTATGATTCGTTGGTGAGCGCTGAGATATCCAATCAACAAGAGGATCACACTTTATATGATGCAGTTCTGAAACATATGATACATGACCCATGTGGGCACTACAACCCGAATGCCCAATGCATGAAAAACTTCGGGTTCAATAAGGGATATCCTAAACCTTTTGCGGAATACACTGTGCAAGGGAATGACTCATATCCAGTTTATCGAAGACGTATTGACAACAGTAGAACTATTACAATTGGTCGTGGCGAGGGATTTGTTGTGGACAACAGATGGGTCGTACCATACAACCCTTGGTTACTCTTAAAGTATGATTGCCACATCAATTTGGAGATATGTAGTAGTATCAAGAGTATCAAGTATTTGTATAAGTATGTCTACAAGGGACATGACTACGTGTCGTTTGAAGTTTGCCCTGCCCCTAATTATGATGAGGTTAGTAAGTACGCCGACGGTCGTTGGGTTTGTGCACCAGAGGCACTGTGGAAGATATTCAAGTTCGAGATAACTAGGATGTATCCGTCCGTTTCAAGACTGCAAATTCATTTACCAAATCAACACCAGGTTCAATTCAACAGTGAACAAACAATTTCAAGTGTCCTGGCAAATGACATAAACTCTCGATCAATGCTGACTGAATTTTTTAGGAAGTACAACGAGGATCACGAGCTCGAGAAGTACTTATATAATGATTTCCCAAAATACTTTAGATATCTAACAACCGAGCGCCGGTGGATAGCGAGGGTATCAAACCAAAAGGTTATTTGTAGGATATATGCAGTCTCCCCGATGGAGGGCGAAAGATTTGTAGGCGCCCTTAGAGGGGGGTGAATAAGAGTTTTAAAACTTTTTATTATATTTTAAAAGACTTGAAAACTAAGTAGATCAAAATAGTGATTTTGAATAAAGATCTAAATTGTTTTATAATGAAAGAGAAAGAAATAAACAATTTAGAGAAATGAAGAACAAACAAATTTCATTACACAAAAATAGACATGATTACTATTGATAATGTTGATTACAAAGCTAGATTTTTATGACGCTAGAAATTGAAGGCGAAAAAGTAAAATCCCTTTTTTGTTTTCTATCCCGACTAGTATCCCCACGAACCGGTGGCTTTAGCTTATCCTTCCCCGGATACGGCCTCAAGCCGCTCTAGACAATCTTCCCCCGGATACGGCCTCGAGCACCCCCTAGATCTACACCCTAGATCTAGTCACTAACACGAGATGCATTTCTGCCCTAAGTCCTACCCAGACCTAGTCGCCAATACGAGACGAATTCACTACACGATTACAAGAGTAAAGAGATGAAATAAACAACAACAATATGAAAAACTCCCTCTTAGGAACTTCTGAAGTTAGAGACGAGAGATCGTTGTAGAATATGCGTGGTTGAAGCAATCGTCGATCAGATGCAACGTGAAGTACTCCTCCTTCAAAAACTCACAGAACTTTTGGTGGGAGATCAACTCTCGACAGAATAAGGCTCTATAATTTAGGCACTGGAACTCTCTCTAGCATGTGTATTGAAAAAGAGAGAAGAGGGCACCTTTTTTAGGAGAGCGAGATAGCGCCTGCGTTAGCGCTACCGCCGACGCTATCTTGAATTAGGAAATATTCTTCGTGTGTGTATCTTTCATTCCAAGGAAACCCTGCCAAAATTCCTCTTGTGCATCGAGCTACCGCCTGCGCTAGCCGCTACCGTTTGTGCTAGCGCCTTCTATAACTGCCTCCCGAAATTGCTCTAATCAGGGCTAGCACCTGCGCTAGTGGCTACCGCCGACGCTAGTGGGCATGCTGGAATTTTGGCTTTAAACTTGGGGGCAACCTTCTTATGTTATCCTTGAGTCATATGACATTGTTTCCTGCACACTTAAACACACAAGATCAAATACACATAAGTTTTGTTATTCTCAAACCTAGGAGATGCGGAAGACCATGTTCCAACACTTTTGGGCATTGACTTCTTATATGCCCGGTCTTCCTGCAGTGGAAGCACTCGGGAGGAGGTCGCTCTTCATCGTTGTCGCTTGATTTCTCCTTTTTCTCTCTTTTGGAAGATGAGCCTTTTCGCAAGTACTTACGAAAGGTGTTCCTCCTTTCTGGATTTTTCATGAACTTTGTGAAATTTTTCACAAAGAGACTCTCCTCGCCCTCTTCCTCGTCGTCATCCACTTTCCTTGACTTTAGTACCAAGGCTTTCTTCTTTGGCTCTTTGTTGTATTCTTCATCTTGGATTTTGAGTTCTACCTCATGAGTTTTAAGATTCTCAATGAGGCTCTCAATCTGGAGCCGTCTTAGATCATGCGATTTGGAAATAGCTGTCATCTTTGGATTGAACTTCGGAGGGAGAGATCGAAGGATCTTCCTCACCAAGTCACCGTTCGAGAAGGTTTTTCCAAGAATCTTCTAGGCGTTTACGAACTTGGTAAAATGTGTGTACATCGAGTCAACGTCCTCATCTGGATCCATTCTGAATCTTTCAAACTCCGATTCCAGTTGGAAGAGCTTTGAGTCTTTATCCTGCGAAGTACCTTCATGCGTTATTTCTAGTAAATTCCAAATTTCATAAGCAGTTTCACAAACACAAACTCGATTAAATTCAGTCCTATCTAACACACAAATAAGACATTCATTGCTTTAGCATTATTTTTACATTTGTTTTTATCCCCATCATCCCATCTATCTCTAGACTTTTCCATGATTACTTCTCCAACAACATAAGTAGGAGTGGTATACGGTGTTTCAACACTAGCCCAAACGTATAGATCTAAATTAATTAGAAAGTAACACATTCGTGTTCTCCAGTAGTTATAATCAGTTCCGGTGAAAAGTGGAGGTCTACTTATTCCTTGCCCCTCATGGAAAGTGAGATCACGGAGCGCCATTATTCCCGGTTGTTAGACCGTATTGAAATAACCTTGCTCTGATACCACTTGTTGGATCTTGAGGCGCCCTTAGAGGGGGGGGGGGGTGAATAAGGGCTTTGGAAATCTTTAGCTTTTTAAGAAAACTTTTGTGATTTTCCAATAAGTAAATTGAAATAAAAACTAAAGTGCTAGAAATATTAAATAAATTTTAATTAACATAAAAATACATGAGTATCATTTATAAAATTTGATTACAAAATCTGATTTCTATGACGCTAGAAATTAAAGGCAAATATGAAATACTCTTTTTGTTTTCTATACCGACTCTTCTCACTAAGAACCGGTTGGCTTTAGCAGATCTTTCCCCAGATACGGCCTCAAGCCTCTCTAGCCTTTCTATCCCCAGAAAGGCCTAAAGCACCCCTAGATCTACACCCTAGTCCTGGTCGCCACAACCATGGCGAATTCCCCCTAAGTCACGCACAGACCTAGTCGCCAACAACCGCGACGAATTCACTAAACAATCGTAATAAAAGAGTTACAACAAAATATAAAACACAAGTAAAACTCTGTATGAAGAATTCTGGAGATGACGAAGACTCGCTGAATATCGTCGAAGTCGAAGCGCGTGTTCTTCGCGTTGGGTGAGCGTTGATCCGATCCTCCTACGAATTCTTCTCTTGAATTTGTGTGGGAGATGGTGGTCTGGAAAATACGGCCCTCACAGAGTTTCTGAAGTGCTGGAATAAAGCTCTCTAAAATTTATGGTTGAAGAGACCGAATGCCACCTATTTATAGGGCTGGAAGCTAACGGCAGGCGTTGACCCAATATATAAAGAACTTGATGGCTCGAATCTTCAATACAGGAAGGAAATACTGCATCTTTGGAAAGATTGATTTTAGACAAACTTAACGCTGGCGTTGAGGCTAACGCTGTCGTTAAGTCAAATCATTATTAAAATGCTCTTGCAATTACGACAACTTCCCTCCATGCTATATCGTCGAGTGTCAACGCCGGCGTTAAGTCCTAACGCCTGGCGTTAGAGCACTTTCATCATTTCAGCTTGTGGACAAGTCCAGACCAACAATGTAGCATCCTAGTGTCAATATAGTTCAAATCTGCATGTTAAAAACATAATGACAAACAAGATCAAATACAAGTATGATTTGTTATTCTCAAATCAAAGAGATGTGAAAAATCGTGTTCCAACACAACATTGTGGCGATGCACAACGCTACTCAAAATGTTCATTTTCTCTAAATGGCCTTGGATCAGAATGAGGATCAGAACGAAATGAGTTCCGTTGCACTCATATTGGCTATTTGAGTCCAATGCAACTGACGAAAGTCGATTCAGAGCTCATTTGCTTGATATACTATTTTGATGTCAACGTTACTCAAAATAGTCATTTTCTCTAAATGACCCCCAGATCGGAATGAAATGAGTTCCGCTGCACTTGTATTGACTATACGAGTCCAATGCAACTGATGGAAATTTGGTGCTCATTTGCTCAACATACAAATTCGGCGTCGTTGCAACGCGCAACATTACTCAGAATAGATATTTTCTCTAAATTACCTCAAATTGGAACGAAACGAGTTCTGTTGCACTGGTATTAACTATACCAGTCCATTGCAACTGACAAAAGTTGATTAAGAGCTCATTTTGCCCAATATACTAATTTGGCGTCGTTGCGATGTACAACGTTACTCAAAATAATCATTTTATCTAAATAACCTAAGATCAGAATGAAGTGAGTTGGGTTGTACTCGTATTGACTATACGAGTCCAATGCAACTGACAAAAGCCGATCCAGAGCTCATTTGCTCAACATACTAATTCAGCGTTGTTACTACGCGGAACGTTACTCAAAATAGTCATTTTCTCTAAATGACTTCGGATCAGAATGAAACGAGTTCCATTGCACTCGTATTGACTATATGAGTCCAATGCAACTGATGGAAGTAGATTCAGAGCTCGTTAGCTCAGAATTATATTTTGGGTCACCTCCTGGCTTTTAGGGTACCTTGTAGGTGATTATGTTACTTTTATTGGGCCATCTAGAGTCCTAGTGACCCAATACAAGTCGGGATGTTACAACAAGGTTTCCTCCCACAAACATGCAATATTTTGATGTGGACCTTCTGTCATCTGCACATCTAGCCCAGTTAGAGTCGCAATAGCCCTTGATGTTTAGATGTCCATTCTTCCAGAAGATCGGTACCTTTCCAGGTGTGCTCTTCAGATATCGAAAAATCTGATACACGACATCCAAGTGACCCTTCCTTGGATTATGCATATAGCGAGCTTACACGCTTACGGTAAAAGATATGTCGGGACGGTTGTGACCCAGATAAATCAGGCCCTACCAGCCTTTGGAACCTTTCTCTATTAGTTTGGCTCTCCCTCCTCCGCACTGAGCTTGGAATTCTGATAATTAGGAGAGATGGCAGGCTTGCAACCCATCATACTTGTCTCTTTGAGTAGTTCCAACACATATATTCGTTGGGATAAAACAATTCCACGTGCGCCACAGGCCACCTCAATCCCAAGGAAGTATCTTAGCTGACCCAAGTCCTTCACCTCAAATTCCTTATCCAATCTCCTCTTAAGCTGAGCAATTTCACTCCCATCATCTCCTGTGATGATCATATCATCCACATACACAACAAGTACTGTGAAGTGAGCTCCATGCCTCCTAAAGAACAAGGTATGGACAATATTGGTCTGTTGATATCACATTGCTACCATGGCTCTCCGGAGCCTATCAAACCAATCTCGATGAGACTGCTTCACCTCATAAAGCGATTTCTTGAGTCTACACACCTTCCCTGCTGTTTGGTTTGTGCCAAAGCCTGGCGGTACTTCCAATGTACTCCTCTTCCAATAGATCCCCATGAATAAAGGCATTCTTCACGTCATGCTGGTGTAGTTTCTATCCCCCATTTTCCACCAAGGATATCAGTGTTCGCACCATTCTCATTTTTGAAACAGGTTCAAAAGTCTCATTGTAGTCGATGCCATAAGTCCGACTGAACCACTTTGCTACCAGTTGAGCCTTGTAGCGCTCGATCCTTCCCTCTGGGTTTTGTTTTATGATGAAAACCCACTTGCACCCAACTGCTATTTTTCCTGGTGACAACAACACAAGATCCCAGGTTGTTGGAATCGAGCATCAGCCCAACGAGGAGTTCGGACCCCTAAGAGGGGGCATCTAGCACTTACTTGTCCCGTAGATGAACTTGAACAAAAATTCAGAACTAAGCACCGACCATTGGCTGCAGCGCAGAGGTCCCACCACACACCCAGAAGATCTTAGAGCGCTTCCTCTCCCAAGCCAAAACTGAAGCTAGGCACCTTGGAGAGCCTTGGGAGCTAACCAAAGTTGTCCTAAGTAGGAAGAAGCCAAAGAATTGGAATACTCTCCAAAGGTACCCTTCAGGGTCAATATATAGTTTATCTCTACCGGGTATGCCAATAGTTCAATTCCGCCTTTTGGTTTGTTAAATGCACCACAAAATTGTCTGCCAACAACCAAACTCCGCTGTTTGGAATGACTATATGCAGACGGGCCTGAATAAATAGGAATAAAATATTGCACCCAAAATCCGGCTTGACTCGCAAGAGAAGCGAGATTCGGAGGAGGCCCGTTCTTGCTCGCTGTTTAGTTCTCCGCTGACCCTCTCCATGCCCCAACCTCGCAACCTAGGCTAGCGCAAACAGACAGTCTAGATGCTTTGCCTACATCCAAGTCTACACACCTTCCTCGAGCATCTGATCCTCGCTCACCTCACCGTAGGGCGGCGTGCCCCCGCTCGTCTCGCCTGTATGCTTTGCCTACACCTGAGTCTTAATTTACCCCTTCAGCGAACCCAGGGTTGTACACAATCCTTGCCCTTTGCGAGATTATCCTAAGCTCGTAAAGAAAAGTCCAATCCATGGTGTTCGCCGGTCGGCTGCTGACCTGGCAGGAATCTTTCGGTGGGCCCCATCCCCAGCGTTATAAATACCACCAATCACAGGCGACCGTGAACTTCTCACTCCCTTCACTTTCTTTCGCAGTCAACAACTGTAGCCACAAAATTCCCCCCGTCGACAGATACCCAAGTTCGTCTAGATGCTGCGATGGCTAACAGACAGTCTCTTACGGTCGAGTTCACGCCATGGATCTCCCAGCGGGCCCCTATTCCTTCCCCAAAGCCCAAGAAAGTGAAGATGGTCAGGCGCCACCCGGGGGAGGGTGGATCCTCTCTCTCGGATCCGCCACCCAACACCGGGCTCGCCCAGCAGGTATATGACCTGATGGTTTTGATCCTCCCCGAAACGAGTTAAAATCTTCTTTTCTTGCACGCAGAACATGCCTCCCGAGAAAGAAACCGTGGGCGAGGACCTGACAAGTGCTCGCCCTCAATCTCCCGGGAGGGCCGGTACTATAGCTATGGACCTGGACTTCACAGTTCTGCTCGAGTCCTCACAATCACCATCCCAGGATTTGGCCTTCTATGCAAAAAGGGCCCTGGCGGCTCGATACCCACCACCTTCCTGATTGCCAATAACACGCCGCACCCCATGGCCTGGGGAAGTCTGTTACGCTTACCTACACCGAGGCCTTCCAGGGACAACCGAGCTCCTCCCTCCAGTGCCCCGACAAAGGGACTGTAGCCTCACCAGGTTGGTTAGCACCTTAGAGATCATTTGCATCTCGCCTTCGTTAGACTGATATACTTACTCGCAGGTAACCGTGAGATCTCCCCTACCGATCCTGACTTTGGGGAAGAAGAGATGTCGCCCCTGCATTCGCCGGACAAGTTCACCGACTTCCTAGGTGATCCCTGAGATCCCGAGGTGCTGAAGAGGCAGACAACCGAGGTGCTCCAGAAGTACAGCCTCATGCCGCGGGACCTCTAGAACCAGACGCGGGAAGACATGGCGTCCTCCTAGGAATGGCTCGCCGCCCTTGTGGATGCCTGCGCGTGACTTTTCGCTGAGCTGCGGATGGAAGCTCGCGGCGTAGTCACCTCCTCCGGAGTGCATCATTCGTGGGCAGAGGATCAGGTGCGCTTGTTGCAGCAGGAGCTCCGTGCCATCCGCGCTTACCATTACCCTCGCGTGCCTTGCCTGTCACGTGCTCGCTTCGTCTATAACGTGCTTGCTTCGATGCATTGTTGCGAGCGAGTGAGGGAAAGGGGGCCGACTCAAGGATCGAGGCGTATTGAAATGAAATTTTGCTAACCGCACATTCACCGCTTTAATTCCTTCCCGCCATTTCCATTTTCCTATATGCAAGTTCCGTCCCCATCCCCAACCACCGCATTTATCACTGTCTTCCGCTTTCTTCGCTTTCGAGAATTCGCACTTCTCTTCTCTTCTCGCGTTTGCTTCTTCTGGTCTCTCTCCTAAGCTTGCCAGATGGGTAGTGTTGGTGGTGATGGCGAAGGCTGATCCAAGTGCGCGTGGAACTTCTACGACCACTCCTTCTTTTGTTGCACCCTCTTTGAGAGAGAATATGTTACGGTCTGACTGGGCACCGGGCTGCTCGCAGGGGGTTAGCCCAGGATCCATAGCCGGATCCAGCCGAACCGTAATAGGCCCGCGGCCCGTACACCCCAACCAATCTCCGCCCGTGATACAGTCCAGGCGGTAGGGTGTTGAGGCGGGGGCTTGATCCCCCGACCTCCTTGAAGAAGGACCTCATGCTGTCCTCCTTCACCAACTGAGCCGCTATGGATCCTGGGCTAACCCCCTGCGAGCAGCCCGGTGCCCAGTCAGGCCGGTGCACTTTTATGTTACGGTTTGACTGGGCACCGGGCTACTCGCAGGGGGTTAGCCCAGGATCCATAGCCGGATCCAGCCAAACCGTAATAGGGCCGCAGCCCGTACACCCCAACCAATCTCCGCCCGTGATACAGTCCAGGCGGTTGGGTGTTGAGGCGGGGCTTGATCCCCCGAACTCCTTGAAGAAGAACCTCATGCTGTCCTCCTTCACCAACTGAGCCGTTTATGTTACGGTCCGACTGGGCACCGGGCTGCTCGCAGGGATTTAGCCCAGGATCCATAGCCGGATCTAGCCGAACCGTAATAGGGCCGCGACCCGTACACCCCATCCAATCTCCGCCCGTGATACAGTCCAGGCGGTAGGGGGTTGAGGCGGGGGCTTGATCCCCCGACCTAATCTTTCTTAGGATTAATCAACATTAACAACAGAAGGATTATTATTGGTGAATCATTAATCTCTTCCGTAACCTAATCTCTCCATCCGATTCAAGAAGAACGAAAAGTGCCGCGTTCATCGCCAATTATTGGAGATCGATCTGAAGTTCTGATTTATCATCTCCAGTGGAAGAAAAGTTTCGATCGATCCTCGCTCTTTCATCTACTGTATCTGTTGGATCGAATCGAATCTTAGAAGACCAGATCTGTGTTATTTTCAAGTCTTCCTCATCGACATCACGTCAAAGCCATTCAAGTCTCAAGAAGGAAGAAGATCTCTAAGGAGTTTTCAGATCTGTTCGTGAATTGAAAAGTGTTATATCATTCTTTAATTTCATTTAGTTGTATGAGTGGTTTTCTCCGAGTTGTAGGAGAGGTGTTGTTCGAGTTGTAAGAGAGGTTTTCTCTGAGATTGTAGGAGATTTGTCTCCGAGTTGTAGGAGTGTTGACTCCGAGATTGTAGGATCATTCTTTTTCCGAGTTATAGTGAAGTAGTCAAGTCTAGCTGTGGTGCTAGATTGGCGAGGCCGGCATGTGGAGTACCCAAGAACGGGGAACCACTATAAATTTCTTGTGTTCTCTGTGATTGTGATTTGCTTTCTGTGCATTCTATTTCATCAAGTTTTTAATTCCGCAAAAGACGCAGTTATCACCTATTCACCCCCCTCTAGGTGATTTAGGTTGGCAACTAGATATTACATGTGGCAGTTGAGAGAAGCCATGAGGAAGAGGAATTGGAGGCCATGTGGAAGCCATTCCACAAATTCATGGTTCTCTCTCTTCAATATTGGGGATTACTCCAAAATGCCCTCATGCATGTCATTTCTTTTGAATTTAAGGGGTCAAGGGATGTAATTATGCTATTGGGCTGCAATATGGGCCTTGAATCAAGGCCTTAGCCCATTGGAATAGGCTCGGGCTTCCATTTTTCCTCTTTGGGCTGGGTTTGACCGTGGTTGACTTTGGGGCTGAGCTGGTCAAAGTGATGGGTTGACTGGTTCCTTATGTTGGTCATGAGTCCCTTAACACCACCCAATGTTGAGTGGGTCATGGTGATGCCCCAATTGGGCTAATTTAGCCAATATGTGTGATTTTGACCAAAATTGGGGGAAAATTGACTTTTGTCAAATTGGACCAATTGATGACCACTCGATGGGGCTTTTGGGTCCATTGGGTCCATTGGGTCCCCTATAATGTTATAAGAGTAGGGGTGAAGTCAATTTCATGTTTTGGGGGTCAATTGGACTTATTGGTGAAGGATTGACCTATGTTGACCTAAAGGGTACTTTGATCAATTTGGCCTAATTGGTGACTCCATGATAGGGCTTTTGGGTCACTTGTACCCCAATTAGGGTTTTTAATACAGTCGTGGGGTCAATTTGATCATATGAAGTCTAGTTGACCCAATTTGAGATGACATGGCCTTTGTTGGCCTATTTTGACCTAGAGTTAATTTGGTCAAATTGGCCAAAATTGGTGACCCTATGATGGGGCTTTTGGGTCACTTGGGCCTCTCTTAGGGTTAGGGACCTATTGGTAATCTCAATTTGGGTTGGTGAGTCCAATTTGAAGTAAATTGGCCAAGGTTGACCTCTGCACTTTTGGGGTGCTTATAACAATTTTTTTAAGTCCAAGTTGACCTAGGATCATTCCATGATCTCTACTCATAATTTCAACCCTAAACCCACCTAAGGGGTCTAGAAGGAATGGGGATGTTACAACTTGCGCCAAAAATAGATCCCGCCAAAGAGACATTCATATTTGAAATTATCTCAGCGGATGGGCTGAGACATGCTCCGGTCTCAGCAGCAGAATAGAGTTCATCTCAGTGGATCCACTGAGACAAATAGTCTTCTCAGCAATTTTTCTCTAGATGCAGTTCAGCTGAGACAAACTCCTTCTTAGCGACAATACAGCTGCGTCTCAGCGGTTCAGCTGACACTCGACTGTTCTCTCAACGGTTTTGACAGTGAAAACCAAAGACCTATTCCAATATTTATAATGACTTAAGCTTGCATAAACATGATATAGAAATGGGTTATCAAATACAAAATGTACTTAGAATTGAGTTTGATGCATCTTCAAATCTAGGAACATTGAAGGGAAATATTCCCAACACCTTGTGATGAAGGAGACATCCTTGACGTCAGAGGGGGGGGGGGGGGGGTGCATGCGTATCTGTTGGTAACCTGAAATAGGCATCTAAAAACTCGTTAGATAAAAACCGATGGCTGAGACAACCAGCACGTCGATTCGAGGCAAGGGATAAAAATCCTTAGGACATGATTTATTCAATAATGAAAAGTCTACACATCCTCCATCGCCCGTCGCTCTTTCTCACCATTACCATATTAGAGACCCAGCCTGGATACTGGATCTCTCATACAAACCCGAATTTGAGGAGCTTGTCCGCCTCCTCTCGGATGGGCTCCACTAGCGTGTCGGCGATGGAACTCTTCTTTTGCCGGATGGGGCGAGTGTCGGGGTCAAGGTTGAGGCGGTGGGAAGCCACATCCGCATCAATCCCCGACATATCCGCCGCGCTCCAGGCGAAGATGTCCACGTTCTCCTGGACGCAGGCTAGGTTCTTTCCGTGGTCCTCGGGGCTGAGCTCCCCACTGATCTTCACCTTCTCTACCCCCCCTGCCCGGGAGACGACCTCCAGCTCTTCCACCTCTTCCACGGACTCCAGCCGAGACTGCTCCACCCAATCAACCTTCCTGTTGAAATTGTTGAAGTGAAGTGGAAGGGAGTCCGGCCGGTCTGAAGGCTGGAGACCGCAGAGACCGCGCGACCTGCGCTGGTGCTCTGGCGGTTTGGTTCTGCGATCTCTCCCTGCTGTTCTGGCGATCTGCTGTGATCGGCCAGTTTGCTTCTTGGTTTGGTCGTTGGTTCTGGCGACCTGTTGCGAGTTCTTCCGGTCTTATTCTGGGCGGCTTGTTCTTGGTTGACCGCAGTGACCGGGCGGCTTGTTTGGGCTGTTCTGGCGACTTGGCTCAAGTCGGCCAGACGTTTGTCTCTGCTTTGGCGATCTCAGGAAGGGTGGTCGCTGTGTCCGCGCGGCTTGCTGCTGACTTCGGTCTTGGACTGAATCTTGTCCAAGTGTTGTGTTCGCGCGGTCTGCCTTGTGAGACCGCTCGCGATTTGATGGGTGGTGACTGTATCCCGGTTTGTGCGGTGACGACATCCGTCCACCTGCCTATAAATAGGGGTGCATGACCCGTCATTCCAAACGAGAACTGTAAGAACAAGAGCCCGGATTATTTCTTGCGGACTCAAGTTTGAAGTCGCGCGGTCTCGGAAGTGAGCTAACCGGTTGTTGTGTTCGCAGGTTTGCGGTCAGCAGGTTGCGGTCTCCTTCCTTGGTGATTTCCGGTGGCTTGAATAAACAGTTCGTCTGCGGTCTGTCAGCGAACTGGTTTATTGTGTTCTTGTGCTGTTCGCAGCGGACTCAGTGATCAGATGACCTTCAGCGGTTAGGCGGTCTGAGTTGCGGTCTGGCGGCAGCTTCAGTTCTTTGTTCCAATAAGCTTCAGTTCGTGCGGTCTGGGATTGCGGTCTAGCAGTGCAGCTTGTCTGCCTCTGTTTGCTCGGTCTCAGGTGTTTCTGCGGTCTGACTGTGCAAGCGGTCTGGGAGTACAGCAGAGCAAACCGGGCAGCCTGAGCCTTTTTGCGGTATGTGCGGTCTCTGCTTTGGCAGACCGCCAGTTTCATTTTTGGTGTGTTTGTTCTTCTCATCTCCGTGATTCTTATGAATCATGTCTCGCCATGTATATCTCGCATTGTAAAGCAGTCCTGTTTCAATAAAGATTTTTTGCGTTGCTGTTTTGGCATTGTGGTTGTTTGGCTATAACTCTTGTTGATACAACTCCTGCTTACTCCTAAAACGGTCCAATCAAAATTTTTAACATGGTATCAGAGGAAGGTTTCTGGAGTGGATAAGCAGTGATCAACTAGAGTTTGCCATCGTCTTTGTGAAGAAGAGACCACATAGATTGCCATGGAAGGTGGATACGCAAGAGGTCTTGGTATTGAACTCCTCACATCGACTAACTTTAAAAAGTGGAAGTCATGTATGGAGAGGTTACTTGCTTGGCGAGGATCTATGGGAGGTAGTTGGAGGAGAAGACACACTTGAGGTGTTTCCAGCAGGAGATAATATGGCAGAGGTGAGACTTTGGAGGAGGACGAATGCTAAGGCAGAGTTCACTCTCAAAAGGGCTATTTCACTAGAGCTGTTTGATCACATCATCGGATGTAAATCTGTTGCTGAGATTTGGACAATCCTTGGATGGATTGTTCAATAAGAAGAATGTAGCGAGGCTACAGTATCTTGAAAATGAGTTGGCGAAAGCCTCTCAAGGTGATCTTTCTGTTTCTACTTCTTCCTCAAGATGAAGAACCTCACGACAGAGATTCTGCTTTGGGACCCTGATGAGCCTATCTCTGAGGCAAAACTGAAGAGGGGCATATCATCCGCGGGTTGCGGAAGGAGTATCTTGCTTTTGTGACTTCAGTTCAGGGTTGGGCAAATCAGCCGTCGTTGTTGGAGCTGGAGAACCTTCTTGCTTCGCAAGAAAGTTTAGCAAGACAGATGGCGGGGGTTTCAATCTCCGGGGGAGAAAGTGATGTGATGTTCTCTGAGAAGAAGAAGAAAGAAATGGGAGAAGAAGAAGCCGGGTCTTGATGGACCCTCCACTTCAGGTCAGCAAGATAGGGGCTATGCTCCTATTTCTGATGGGGAAGAAGAAAGGAGAGGGACCGAGGTGCTTTAGATGCAACAAGACCGGGCACTTCAAGAAAGATTGCCGGACATGCAGTGGAGAAGGAGATGCCAAAGTCTGGTGAAGTTGGATGGGGAGGAGCCTTTGCGTCTAATATAATGGCGATGCCCGTTAAGGCCTTGGCTTCCATCAACTATGATGAGGACTGGATTGTTGAGTCAGGGTGTGGGCATCATCTCACCAGGGATGGATCAAAGTTCTCTTCTTTGGCGCCTTACTCAGGTAACAATGCTATCATTACGGCTGATAATTCTATTCATCCAGTAGAGCACGAAGGAGTCGTCTCTCTGAGCAGTGATAAGGGTCCACTCACGTTGAGGAGTGTTTATCACGTGCCTGGTATGAAGAAAAATCACTTCTCTGTGACCAATGCGGTCGATGCCGGTTATCAACGTTCTGTTTGGCCCAACAGAAGTGAAGTTTCTCAAAACTCAACCGGAGATAAGGGAGATGTTTTTCATGTCAGCAAGCGGGTGAAGGACTTGTTCGTTTTATCGACAAGTACCTATGTTGATAAGATGAGGACCAATGATGGCGCGGCCATCTGGCATGAAAGGTTGGGGCATGTAGGCATGGACAAATTGAAGGCTATGGCGGTAAGGGGCCTTGTCAATGGCTTGCCTAGCTTGTCCTCTTATGGAGACGGTCATGTCTGCGAAGGATGTCAGTTTGGTAAGTCTCATCGACTTCCATTTGACAAATCGCAAACAAGGTCCAAATGCCGTTGGAGTGCATCCACGGTGATTTGATGGGACCGACTGCCACCCCCAAGCCTTGGAGGCAACAGATACATGTTGGTGTTGATTGACGACTACGCCAGATATGTCTGGGTGTATTTCTTGAAAGAGAAGTCAGAAGCCTTTGCAAAATTTGTGGAGTTCAAGGAGCTGGTTGAAGGCCGGCTTGGCCTGCGGGTTAAAAAACTTAGAACTGACAATGTGGGGAGTTCACCTCTGGCGAGTTCTCAAGTTTTTGCAGGAAGCAAGGCATCAGGAGAGAGCTCACTTGTGCCCATACTCCACAGCAGAATGGCGTTGCGGAGAGGAAGATCCGTCATCTGACGGAAACCTGCAAATGCTGGCTTCATGCCAAGAGTATCCCAAAGTCCTTCTGGGCGGAGGGAATGTCTTGTGCAGCTTATGTCATCAACAGATTGCCTCTGAGTCCTATCAACATGAAGCCCCTCACGAACTAATGTTCAAGGAGAAGCCGAGCGTTGCACACCTTCAGGTGTTTGGATCAACCTGCTATGTGCACATTCCTGATGCTCTTCGGACAAAGCTAGATGCGAAAGCAAGGAAGCTAGTCTTTGTTGGGTATGATGAGCGGAAGAAGGGATGGAGATGCATGGATCCTGAGACACGGAGGTCAATTGTTTCTCGGGATGTGGTGTTCGATGAAGTGACTTCTTACAAGGGGAGTTCAGGAGTTGAGCTACCAGAGAGCAGGGTTGATGAAGGAGGAAAAGCTGCGGGAAGTCTTCAAGTGGAGTTGCCTGTTTCATCAGGAGCTCCAGTTGTGTCAAGCTATGAGATGGAGGCTTCAGGTTCTGGAAGCAGGGGGAACGATGCTCCAAGTTCATCTGGAAGAGGAGCTTGCACAGAAGAAGCAGCTGAGGAGGTGGTTAGTCAGGAGCAACCTCTTAGGAGGTCGAAGAGGACTATTCAACCACCAGATCGATACACAGGAGGAAACATGGTGAACTTTGTTTCATGTTTCTTTGCTGGTCCCTTGGATGAAAGGGAGCCGTCGAGCTTTGAGAATGCCAGAGGCGTGAAGGAGTGGGACGTTGCGATGCAAGAAGAGATGTCAGCTCTCGAGAAGAACGAGACTTGGTCTCTAGTGCCCAAGCCCAAGGGCATCACTCCTGTCACTTGCAAGTGGGTTTTCAAGCTGAAGAAGAAAGCTGACGGCAGTATCGAGCGGTACAAGGCTCGCCTTGTAGCTCGCGGGTTCTCACAGCAGTACGGAGAAGATTATGATGAGACGTTTAGTCCAGTGGCAAAAATGACTTCGGTTCGATTTGTTATTGCCTTGGCGGCTTCGAGTGGTTGGGAGATTTGGCAACTCGACGTGAAGAATGCTTTCTTATACGACGAAATTGACAAGGATATCTTCATGCTCCAACCGCAAGGCTTCATCTCGAAGGAGTATCCGGACTACGTTTGTAAGTTGAAGAAGGCCCTGTATGGGTTGAAGCAAGCGCCTCGGGCGTGGTACGGGAAGATTGCAGAGTATCTCTTATTCTGCGGATTCGTGCTTCAGACTCTGATTCTAGCTTGTTCATCAAGAAGGAGGGGTGCTTCGGTTGATTGTGCTGCTGTATGTGGATGACATGATTGTCACCGGGAATTTGAAGGAGGCGGTAGCAAGGCTGAGAGCTGAGCTTGCTATCAGATTCGAGATGAAGATCTGGGGGAGCTTCACCATTTCCTTGGACTCGAGGTGCAGAGGCGGGAGAGCGGAGTGCTCATTTCTCAGGCTGGCTATGCGGAGTGGATGTTCAACGATTTGGCTTGGAGGAAGGGAAGAGCAGCTCTATACCTTTGGAGCAACATCTTAAACTTCGGAAGGATGAGGGGAGAGTTTTATCTGAACCGTTGGTGTTCCGAGCTCTGGTTGGGAGCTTGATCTACTTGACGATCACAAGGCCAGATATTGCTTATGCAGTAGGCAAGGTGAGTCAGTACATGGCAGAACCACGGAAGCCTCATCTTCTGGCGGCAAAAGCATCTTGAAGTATGTGAAGTCGACCTCTGATTTGGGTCTCTTATATAGGAGAGGGTCAAGCTTGGAGTTGCATGGATACATAGATGCTGATTATGGGGGAGACGTGGATGATCGAAGATCAACGTCTGGTTAGTCTTTATGACGGGCCCACAGCTATCTCTTGTGCAGCAAGAAGCAAGACTCGGTGTCTGTATCTACCACAGAAGCGGAGTACAAGGCTTCGGCCTTGGCAGCTCAGGAAGCTGTTTGGCTCAGGAGGTTGGTAGAGGACGTTCATCAGGAGGTTCGAGGTCCCACTATGCTACGCGGGGACAATGAGAGTGCTCTCAAGCTGGTTAACAATCCAGTCTGTTACGCGAGGACCAAACATATAGAGATTGAGCACCATTTCATTCGTGAAAAGGTGTTGGGAGGATCTCTTACGGTCGAGCATGTTCGGAGTGCGGACAATGTCGCAGACATTTTCACAAAGCCGCTGGCGAAGGGACGTTTACTCTGTTAAGGGGGTTGCTCGTTCTAGTTTCCACTTCCCACTTCAAGGGGATGTGTTGAAATTGTTGAAGTGAAGTGGAAGGGAGTCCGGCACGGTCTGAAGGCTGGAGACCGCAGAGACCGCGCGGCCTGCGCTGGTGCTCTGGCGGTTTGGTTCTGCGATCTCTCCCTGCTGTTCTGGCGATCTGTTGTGATCAACCAGTTTGCTTCTTGGTTTGGTCGTTGGTTCTGGCGACCTGTTGCGAGTTCTTCCGGTCTGTTCTGGGCGGCAGTTCTTGGTTGACCGCAGTGACCGGGGGCTTGTTTGGGCTTTCTGGCGACTTGGCTCAAGTCGGCCAGATGTTTTGTCCTCTGCTTTGGCGATCTCAGGAAGGGTGGTCGCTGTGTCCGCGCGGCTTGTGCGCGGCTTGCTGCTGACTTCGTCTTGGACTGAATCTTGTCCAAGTGTTGTGTTCGCGCGGTCTGCCTTGTGAGACCGCTCGCGATTTGCGTTAATGGCAGCAGGATAGGCGAAGCAAAGACGACTTGCCGGAAGTGAATGGCACGATATGTGTAGTCTCATATAGGAGAAATTTTTTAAGTAACCGTAGCTCACTAAAGTTTAGCAATGTCATGCGCAGGCAGCTTTTAGCTTTATGATGATGTATGCAAATCAAAATATTGTTCATGCAGACCGAGTTTTATATCTATATATCGGTCGTATTCAAAAAAATCAAATCAATACATCCTTCAGTAAAGAATAACCTCATCCGCGGCATTGACCTAGATCCAACACATCGACATCTCGCCGCTCCCATTACTATCAATACAATTTTATCAATACATTTTTATCTTGCCCCTTCCATTAGACATAGATCGAACATTGACCTAGATCGAACGGTGACCTAAATCAATACATTTTTATCAATGCAGCCATGAAACGAGTCTGTTATTGGCATGCAGATCGAGCGCATCGACATCTCGCCGCTTCCATTACTGGACACTGACCTTGAGGTCAACATCACCTTCCCTCCCGCCATAGATCGAAGCCTTCCGCCGCAAGATCCTAGCAGCCAACAATACTCTCTTTCTCGGGTAATTATCTTAATTATTCCTGTTGAGAAAAATGATAAAGAGCACCGACATCTCGTTTCCCTAATTTTTGGGCGGACAAGCCGGCGGCGGCGGGGATGACGCGGAGGCGGGAGTAAAGGTTGATGTGATCAATGGCGAGAATAATGCCGGAAGAGCGACGGATTGGAGGGAGGTGCAGGAGAGGAAGCGGCCTGCATATATCTCAAGAAAAATAAAATAAAATATAATTGATATTTGCAGCCTATAAGTCAAAACCAGCTTGCATATGACATCACTTAAATTTATATATATATATATATATATATATATATATATATATATATATATATATATATTTGGATTCCCTCTTTACAATAAAAAGTGAAATCACAATGAAATACTATTAGATAAAATTATAAAAGACAAAAATATAAAAATGATGATTTTTTTATGGCGTTGTTTAAGGCAAATCACGAATGGCTAATAGCAAACCTTGGCTATCTATATATTAGCAAACTCTCGTTTTTGCAAATGGTTAATAACAAATATTTTTGTTATTAGTAAACCATAACAAAATTTAAAAAATAAATAAATTTCTAAGCAATTTTACACATAGAAGGGCTCCGTATATAATAATTGATATTCTTTCACATTTCTTGTTAGCAAAATATTACGTTAACAACTTCGAATTAGATATCAATATTGTTGCGAGTCGCTCGACGCTCTGATAGACCGGTCGAATTGAACCGTACGTATTAGCTCGGGAGCGGGTCGAGCGCGCAAACAATCACAGAAATTCAAGCAGCTGACAATGAGGATTTTTTTAAGGTAGAAAACTCAGAAAAGGTAAAAAACAACGAACGTGGTCGGTTCGGTGCTGACCAAATTCCACTATCTCTTTTGGTGTTATAAGTTGTAAAATGCAAGAGGGTGACAGGTCACCCCTCGTTGCAGAGGGTGCAGAGAAGAAAGAGAGAGAGACAGAAATCTCTACAGATGAAAGAGATCTCTAAGTGCTTAAGGGAGATCTTCAAATGGGGAGGAGATCTTCGAAGGATTCTTCGAACGCGAATGGAGAACTCGGAAGGACATTCGAAGGAGCTCTCTCAGGCGTTGAAGACAAGATTTCTTCTAAATAAAGGCTCTGGGCTCCTTTTCTAGTTTTTGGCTGGGGCGGTCCGGTAATTGCGCCGTTGTAACCTCCATAACTACCGGGTGAATCAATCACATTCCTCGATCTAGAGCACACGGATCGTCATTTTTGTACATATGACGATTTTGCCCCGGGCCGGTGATGGTAATGAACTGCAAACTGCAATCAGCGAACTGCGAACTGCACGTTGCGAACTGTCCCGCAAACTGCGAACGTGTAGCATCCCTGAACTGCAAATAGAATATAGCATGAGTCCGGTCAAGGCCCCACGACATACATGATTCACAAAACCATAAACGTTATTAATTGATAAAAGAAAACTACCCAACCACTTTAATAATCTATAACAAACTACAACGGAAGATTAGAAACATCCATACAATAAGGGGGCATGAATGTCCACGACAAAAAGAAAGTACTCCACCAAAAGTAAAGTACACGGCCTTAAGGCCTTAGATGGCTTTCAACAAAGCATAACAAAAGGCTACACGAAAACCCCAAAACCAAGAGAAAACACTTACTAACTCCTCAGCAACCCATGAGCTCCGGCCCACTACACACCACTACGAGCTCCGCCACCTGAAACCAAGAAAAAACAGGCGGTACAACGAAGGTCAGCATGGGCCTGACCAACACAACGTAACGACTCCTCCCCCACCATACTAGCGGACTCCTGGGTGAGTATATCGCTCTCCTGCAAATACGCACACAAACAAAAATATGCAAACAAGGAACAAAGGATAGAGCCAGGAGACACGGTAAGCGTCACTCTTCAAACTACCATGCATGCGCTATGCACACACCGAAAGCGCACGATCTAAACTTCAACGCCCAGTATAACAGTACGACCACGACTCGGTTAATCGTAGCGACAAAAGGGACCAAACCTACAACTTCTCCATAGCATGGACAGAGGACTGTTTTGGGATGAACGACCTACAACTACCCCCTTTTTGAGGTGGCAGAGGACTGAGGTCAGAAAATATACGACCTACAACTGCCTTTTGACGTGGCAGATGGCTGGTCAGAAGACATACGACCTACAACTGCCATTTCCCAGAGGCAAAGGACATGTCTACGGAAGCGCAATCTACGCAGGGACGAGGATCCGCCCGTCCCACAAAGCCCACACAACGTCGTTCTACCAGGCCCAACACAGTCCCTCCTAGGAACGGGGCATTCACGAATAAAGCCCACGAATTCCTACAATACTATGACGAATTGCACGGGACATTGCCGTTCACGTATTTAAATCTAATCGCAATGCACATCACCGAAACATCACTGATCCAGGCTTGCCTCCACAGGTAGGCTTCATACAGCATGCCTAAATCCAGACTCGCACGTGGATCACTAATGCACATTTATGCCGGGGACGGACACAATCGACCCGGGGTTCGCAATGAACCGAGGGAAACACAAACCATGTGTAACATCCCGACTTTTATTGGGTCCCTAGACCCTAGTAGACCCAATAAAAGTAACCCCAAAGGACATAAAGCGATCCAAGTGGGGGATATTGTGCTAGGGAACTCCAAATTGACTTCCGTCAGTTCCGTTAGACTCGTATGACCAATACGAGCACAACGGAATTCGTTGCACCCCGATCCGAGGTCGTTTAGAGAAAATGAACATTTTGAGTATCGTAGCGCATCACAACCACATTATTGTGGAATAATGACCATACGTACTTTGATTTGACTTCCGTTAGTTCTGTTAGACTCGTATGACCAATACGAGCACAACAGAATTTGTTGCACCCCGATCCGAGGTTGTTTAGAGAAAACGACCATTTTGAGTATCGTAGCGCATCACAACCACATTATTGTGGAATAATGACCATACATACTCTGATTTGACTTCCGTCAGTTCCGTTAGACTCGTATGACCGATACGAGCACAACAAAATTCATTGCACCCCGATCCGAGGTCGTTTAGTGAAAATGACCATTTTGAGTATCGTACCGCGTCACAACCACATTATTGTGGATTAGTGACCAGACGTACTCCGAATTGACTCCCGTCAGTTCCGTTAGACTTGTACGATCCATACGAGCGCCACAGAACTCGTTGCACTCCGATCCGTGGTCATACGAAAAATATGTCCATTTTAGGTTTTGTAGACCGCCCCAGCATAACGTACGAAATACAGAACACATGAACTCGGAATCAACCGCGGTAAGTCCTGTTGGACCCCTTGGACCTCGACCTACATGAGAGACCCCACCATAGGGTTGATTTTGGTCACCCCCAAACCCTAAGTTTTGCAATCGAACCTAAAGGGGAGGTTCCACCCACCTCCTCACTAGGAGAGGAGGGCTGCCCATGGGTGTGCAGCCCACCCTAGGGTAGTGGAGTGGGGGGGGGGGGGAGAAAATATCTCCCACACCCACCCTCCCTTTAGTCCCACATTGGGAATAAAGGGAGGGAGGCCCCCACTCCTCCCCTATAAAAAGGACACAACCCCCCTTGCTGAGTACATCACCCCAGCCACCTCCCCCCTCCCTAGTCGAGCACCACCCTGCCGGAGAAGCCCTCCCCGAGCATCCACCGCCTCCCCCCTTCATGGCTAGACAACCTTCCTCTTCCCAAGCTCCCCCACTCCAGGTGGACCACCCTTCCCTCCCCCTTCCCACTCCCCTGAGGCAAGCCAGCCGCCCTCCCCGTTGCCGGAGCGCCGCCAGCGCCACCTGAGCCTTGCCCAGGCTCGGGTGGAGGCTGGCCGTGAAAGCCGCACCCCCAGCGCCGTTGGTGGCGCTAGGGGAGCAGGTCCCCACCCAGGGACCTCAGCTACAACGAGGGAAGGCGGCAGGGTCGCCGGAGAAGGCGTCTCCGGTGGCACCCGCACATTTTTCCCCTTCCCTGTGCTTTCTATAACCATTCGGCGGCCACCATCGGCGGCGGCCTGGCCGCCGGACCACCCACAGAGGTAAGCCCCACCCCGACGAACTGGCCAGGGGCGGGGAAGGGCCCTCCCGGTGGGGGTGGGAGTGGGGTGGGGGTGGTGGCGCGACCAGGGCTTGCATGGCCCATGCAGGCCGCGCCACTGCCCCCCTCCCCCCTCCCCCGCCTCTCTTTTTCCCTTATTCCGATGGTGGCCGGTGGCGCCAGGATGCCGGACCACTGTCGGTGTGGTCGTCGGCCCCTAGCGAGTCAACAGGGGCGGCGCCGGCGCCTGCGGGCCGCTGCCCGGCGGTGGCAGCGGACGACACCTTCGGCAGCCCCGTTATTTAATGGGGGACATCCGATCTCCACGATGAGATCGGACGGGCCCTATTTCCTCGTCCCCCTCCCCGCCTAAAATTGTGTACTCCCACAGCGGATCGGCTGCAGATCCGCTGTGGGGACCGCAGAAGCGCGCGCGGTTCAGCGCCCCTTGCTCCCAGCTCGATTCCCTAACCGCAACCCAACTCCCCCCTCCCCTTACTGATTTTCCTGAGATCAAACTAAGCCTCTATGGCAAAAACCCCCAATATGAAAAATGTTCCCCACCCAGAGGGGCACCTCCATTAATTTTTTGAGAATTTTAGGTTGGGTTTTGCTATTTTAAAAGCCTTTACAACGTTTCATTAAAGGAATTAAAGACCCAAATGACTTTGAAAAATTCCTAAAAAATTATAGGCTCAAATTTAGGCTATTTTACAAGTGCTACCAAAGTTTGGAATTTTTATCAATTCTTTTAATATTTTTAAAAGCCTAAATAAGATTTCTACGAGCAAAATAACTCCCTTTAATGAACTGAATTATTTGGAAAAAATTTGTGGGCCCTCGACATGTTATCTTCGCTTTATAGTAAAATTAAGCGAGTCGATTAGAGATAAATGGTAAACCCACCAATTACGGCAAGAAATCGACTAAGTTAAAAGCATCGAAACACGCAATCGAGTCGCGATCGCAAGAGAATATTCCAGATCAATAGCGACATGAAAATTAAAGTGTAAACCCAAGGCACACAGAAATAAGAAGTCTCATAAAATATAAGCCAACTCCGATCTATAATAAATAGGCCCGCCCCTATGAACGAAGAAAGAACAAAATTTCCTCCTAAGAACAGAGACGACACTGAAGCCTCCTGATTATGAAGTGATTAGACTACTAACCCGCTTACTTATTAATGTCCTCCAGCTTTGTACTGGTCTTATATTTACTATTTGCAATTGCTCCTTTTTAATACTCCAGTCTCGCACTGGTCATTTAGCTATTGCTTTATATTCGTTCTTTTCAATACTCCAGTCTCGCACTGGTCACTGAGTTATTGCTTTCTGTTCATTCTTTGCAATACTCCAGTCTCACACTGGTCAGTTGATTATTGTTTTCTGTTCATTCCTTTCGATACTCTAGTCTTGTACTGGTCCAGTTAATTCGGCCCTTGCCTTCAGCCTTCCCTTCTGTTAAGTGCTTTATTAGTCTGCTCCATAGTTCACGTTACACTATATTATGCTAACCCAGGTCCTGCGCTAGATAATGGTTATTTCTATGTTGCTATAAGATCTTAGTTGAGGATAACCAAGAGTTAAGTTCTTCCTCTAGGGTTAGCCCCAAATAAGATGCCCCACTTCCGCTGCGTCTCCGGGCCAAAAATTGTGTAGCCGGTTGAGTCAAGGAAGCCGCGATGAACCTAGAGTAGCCATTCCTTTCTCTGAAATGTTTGCAAATTGCTTGCTATAAAAGTGGCGGGTTGTCACTGTTGGATCTTGTGGCGCCCTTATGGGGGGGGGGGGGGGTGTAACATCCCCCAGACAGCTAGACCCCCCAGGTGAATCTGTCTTGACAAGGTTGTGACAAGGCCTTGGTAGTGTAAAAATCCCTTTGACTTAGGCAAATTAGGGTTGAAAGTGCCTTGGACTGCAAATAGCAATTTCCAGTGACCAAGCTTAGGGTTGGACTTTAGGGCCTCAACTTGACCATTTGACCCCACCATAGTATCCCTAACCCTTTAAGGGCCCCCTTAGGGCACCAAGGGCCCACTGGGGTCAACCAAGGAGGTCAAATTGACCAAAGTCAACCCTAACCCTAAAATGGTCAAAGTAGCCTAATTAGAGTCAATTAACCCTCACCATGCCAAATTGACCACTCATCTAGGTCTAGAATATCATGAGAGACCTAGTGGACCTAAAAGCCCCATCATGGGACCCCCAATGGTGCAAATTGACCAAAATGCCCCTTTAGGTCAAAAATGGCAATTCTTCACAAAGTACCCTAATTGACCATCACCATAGTAAATTGACCTTACCCATAGTGTTATCATATCATAGGGGACCCAGTGGACCAAAAAGCCCCATGACTGGGTCAACCCTAGGGCTCAATTTGACCAAAGTCAACTTAGCATGTTTTGGTCAAATCAGCTTAGATTGGGTCAACTAAGGCTCATGTGACCAAATTGACCCCACCAGTAGTTTCTAAACCTAATTTGGAATCCATTGGACCAAAAAGCCCCATCCTAGGGTCACCCAATTGGCCAATTTGACCAAAAGTCAAAATTGCCCAATTTAGGTCAAATCTCTTAAACCTAGCCCAATCCCTTTGGGTTAAGCCCAAATTGACCATTTGACCAGCTTAGTAGGCTGTTATTAAGCATGAGAGAGAGGGAAATTTCGGCCATGGTAATTAGGAGAGAGAAATGGGGGTTTTGGAGGAAAGAGGAAGAGAGAGAAAGGTGGCCATTAATGGCCAAAGGAGACCAAGGGCCATCCTTTCTTCTCCCAATGGCTTTGTACATCCCCCCTCATCAGTTTTGAGAAGATCAACAGCCTTGGACGGCCACATAGGTGGCTGTATTCATGGAATTGCAAGGAAACCGAAATGACCATTAATGGCACTCCACCATTAAGCCTTCCCCTCCTCAAATTGATCCTTCCATCACCTTCAGAAGGAGGATATGAGTTGAAATCGAATCTTAGATCTTGGTATTTGGTGGAGAATTGGGAGATCGGCAAGGAGCTCAAGGAGGGTGGTCGGCCATGGCAAATCCGGGAAGCAACCACCGTCAAGCCCGATTGAAGGTCCGATCCTCCTCCTCCTTACTCGTGCTAGTATCTTAGATCGAATTAGGTGAGAAATCGGGCTCAAAAGAGCCCGATCGGAGAGTTGAAATCTCAGATTTTCCATGAAAATTGCCCCCTTGAGTTCGCCGGAAACCGCCCCTCCGGCGGCCGTGCCGCCGCCCGGCGATAGCCCTCACCTCGACGGAGGTGGTGGCGGTGGTGGCCGGCCAGGGAGGTGGCCGGGTGGCCGGGAAATTGCCCTGGAAGCTACAGGAAAATGACATTGTTTCTTGGCTGTTTTCGGGCATTTTGGAGAAGATGAACAGTGTTCTCTTTTATTTTATTGTTTTATTTAATTGTTTTATTCTCATTATTATGTAGTAAATGGTTTTAAATTTTAAAAATATATAGTGTCCCCTACTGAAAAAGTGCCCAACATGAAAGTTGTAGGCCTTGACCCCTAGGACCATACAAAATTGGGTTCACCCCATTTGGAGTCCTGGTTTGACCTCAGCACCCATTTTAGTGCAAAGTTTGACTGAACTTTGAATGGATGCCCACACCAATCCACAACTCCAAATGACTTGAAATTTGGGGGGTAGGCTATTATTATATACATCTAAGACATATCCAAAAATCAGAATTTTTGGAGAACATTTTCTTAAAGTTTTTGTAGAAATTTAATAATCCTTACAAAAATTATTTGGAGGGTCAGACGACCTCCAATCTCCACCAAATTTTGGTAGGGTGTTTTTAGGGTCATGATAAATCACTGGTTAAAATCTCAACTCATTTGGAGTTCTTTTGATTAGGTAACCACTAGGCCAAAGTTTTGTCCATTTAGGGGAAAATTTGTGAATAAGGGCTATTTGGGATTTTCATGATAAACCATCTCCAAAAGGAGTGGATCCTTGTCCACTGCCCTAATATCACCCAAGTCACCTCCAAGAGAGTTTTGGGGTCATGGGGAGTTGGTTTGCCCTAGGACTTGGGGTAGGAGTACCTTGGGGTGCAAATAGCCAAGTAGAGAATCATTGGCCAATTAGGTCCTTTGAGACTTGCGACTTCTTAGGAAGGTCAGTGGGATGAAGTTGAGACCCCATGAGGAGTTTGGTGAGCATTGGAGTTGTTTTGCTCAAGGTCATAGGGTTGATCCCTATGGGGTGGAATTTGGGGTTGTGAAGGACATAGGGGAGTTTGTCTTTGGAGAGGGGTGTGTTGGACTCCTCTGAGTGTTATAAGTGATATAATACCCTCACAAGAAGTTTGAGTGGAGTTGGTGAAGTTTTGACCCTAACCCTAGGTTAAACCCTAATGGGGTGCAATTAGAGGCTAATGAAGGAAGAGGGGTCAAACCTTAATGGTTTGACTTGAAATTTTGGGGAGGTGGTCATGGTGACCAGAGAATGCTACTGTGGGAAATTGGAGGGATTTGGAGTTGCAAATCCTAAGTAATAAACCCTTGGGTAGATTTGTAAATAATTAGGGTTTGGGGTTTTAGGAAGAAACAGTACATATTGATTTACCATCTTCTGTCATAAACTTGGTTTTAATGCTATTGATCTCTGGAAGGATCTGTTAGACCATGAGAAGACTTTTTGGGGTTCAAAGTGTAATATTCCATATTGTAGACAACTTTTGGGAGGATCAATATTAGGGTGTTAAATTACTGTAATTGCATGAAACTTTGCAGGATGTCTTTTCATACCAATATGTACCCACTGTAATTTTCTCATAATTTATAGATTAATATTTTTAGTATCTCTAGTTCATTTTGGAATTATTTACAATTATATCCTTTGAGGAAATTACAAATGTAATCTCTGTGTTATGTGGTCAAACTTGGTAGACCTGAATATTTTAGTATGATTCACCTCTGTATAAATTTGCATAAGGTTCAGAGATCATATGAGGGTACCTCCTTTGGAATTTATTGATAATAAATGAGTTTTGGAATTTTTAAAATTAGTAAATCTTTCTGGATTTTCCTAAGATTTCATGACTACTGATTATTAGGTACCCTTGATTTATGTAAAAAGTTGGGTAGTTAGTGGAAGTCAAAAAAGTGCACTTGTAGTTCAAACCCTAGGAAGTTGTCCTTGGGAAAAATGGTTTTAAATATTAATAATATGGGAAAATTATGGAACTCTGGAATGGACCTTAAATCAGTGACATGGACCCCCAGTGAGAATATTGGGTCATAGAGTTGATTAATTAATGTACTTCCCTTCATGAGGATCAAAACGTTAAGGGTGGTCTGCGTTTAGCAAAATGGCAATTTTGGGTCTGTAGGCCAAATTGGCTTGTTTTGATTGGAGATGTGAGGGTCTAATGGTAATCATATGGATATGAGAGGACCCTTGGGGAGAATTAAGGTTTGATGGGTCCTAGGGTGGTGGGGTGCCATCCTTGGGGTAGGTTGTCATGTGGATGACGAAAGATCTTCTTTTGTCTTTTAAGACCTAAAAGCACTTAGGTTTAGACCAGGTGAAATGTTAAGAGGGTTTCTTAAGGGTAGTAACTAATAACATTAAGTGTCTTGGGAGTGGGAACTTTGGGGTGTCATCCCATAGTGGTTCCTAGTACCGTAGCGAGCCCCTCACAGGGTAACCCTCGGGAAGTCCAAGACTAACCCTAACTCATAGGAGTAAAACATTGTACAAGATTAACTAATAACACACTCATCCACACCCTGTGGTTTCGGAAGTTTAGTTGGATTGGTTGTCCGAGCGGTGGGCTCGGTGGCTGTTGCAGCAGACTAGTTAGTCCGGGGAACTTTTGGCTCGGAAGGTTATTGATGACGGGCAGGTTAGCCCGGGGAGCTTTTGGCTCGGAAGGTTATTGATGACGGGCAGGTTAGCCCGGGGAGCTTTTGGCTCGGAAGGTTATTGATGGCGGGCGGGTTAGCCCGGGGAACTCATGGCTCAGAGATAGGAAGTAGAACATGTTGCATGTGCACTGAAGGTGGTGGGTCTTCGGTATTGGACGGTCGTTCACACCGACGTCAATACGTTGACTCGGCGAGTGTGGTTTTACACTTAGCCTTGATAGTCTGGCGGTCCAGTCAGCAAGAGTACGCAGACGCTCCGCGGGTATAGTGGAGGCGTACAATAGGTCTAGGTTGGGTAGTGTGAATACCAACCTAGAGGTGGGCGGGGCCCAACCCACCGCTTCCGTTTGCCACTACGGGAGTATCCTGGGAGTCTAGCTCGCTCCAAAAAGGGGGAACTAAAGGTCTATGCGCATAGAGTCGAAGTGTGTGAGTTGCACTTGCATGATCATAACTTAACAGCATATTTGCATGTCATAGCATAAACATTGCATTCAACTTACCCCTAACGTATAAGTCGGTTATGGGACTTCTTATGCGGTAGGCCCTGCTAAACGACCCCTTGGTCTATAGGTTTGTATGGGCATTCCTATAAATCAATGGTTATTTTCATATTACTTTACTTGATATTATACTTACTGCTTACTGTTCTTTATATACTTGTTACCATGTTTTTTATTATTGCTTCAGTTATATACGTACACATGTGTAGAGTAGAATCATTTCATGTACCACTGTCACCTGCTTGTTTCCACTCTGCCTTTGGTCCTCCTTTTCACTCCTCCTCGCTCGGTGCCTAGGAGCCACGGGTTTAGGGGCGGGGGATTGTTGACTTAGTCTTTTTGACTAACGGTCGGTGGACCATATCATTTTAGGAAATCGAGGAGACGCAGCAGCACCAGAGGCCGGAGGCGGGCCAGTCTAGTACAGGAGCACAGGATTCAGGATCTGTGAGTGATTAGTAGTTAGCTTCCGCGAGTGATCTTGTAGTGAGGAAATGATGTACAGGGCAAGAGCCCCTTTTTGTTGTAACCCTTGTATCTTTTATTCAGTTAATATATGTGGACAATCACCTTTATGGTTTATATTTCATGTGATTATGTGGACTTGTTCTCTCTTTTATGAACTTTTCTTTGTGATCGATTTGGCCGGCAGAATCGGCGTTTTGTGGTGGCGACCTTCCCGAGTGAAGGTGTCACCGCAAAGCGGCGGTTCTGGGCCTAAGACCCGGTGGTTTTTGCAAAAAAAAAATGGGATCTTACAGGGGGGGGGGGGGTGAATAAGGGCCTTTTTAAATTATGATTTTTTACTTAAGAATTTTTTAAAACAAATTTTACTTTTCTAAAAATCACTTATAAAAATTTTCAAACTATGAAAATTTTAAATTAATTCAAACACAAATTTCTAAGTTAAAGATTAAGCAACCAAATTTGCAATTAAAGAAAAAGACAATAATTTTTTTTAATCATGAAATTCACATACAATAAAAATGATCTTAACAATGCTTAAGATCAAGGCACAAATATGATAATAAACTTTTTAACAATTTGTGTTTACCAATCCTTCTCCCAAGGATCGGAAGGCTATCACTTGTCTCTCCCTAGACCAAGCCCAAGCCTATCCTCTAGATCTTCCCAAGATCTAGACGTAGCACACAAAGCCACGATTTCCTACCAAGCCACGCAAGGACTTGGACGCTCCGCACAAGGAAGCGATTTTCCCCTAAGCCACGCAAGGACTTAGACGTCACGCACAAGGAGACGATTTCCCTAACAATACAAAGTGAAATGTATATAAATGAAAATACAAAATGAAATGAAGAACTCCCTAGAAATTCAGATCTCTGAAATGAAGGTTGAAGCCTCGAGATGATCGTTGATGTAGAAGCGCGTCCGATCTCGTCTTCAATCTCAAACCTTCTAAGCACAAATGGGAGTTGATGAGGTTCTGGAGCTCTCTGGTTCGTATGCACTCAGGAAGGGACTTAGAATTCTCAAAGCATGGAATGCACGAACAAAACGAACCAATTTATAGTTTTTCACTGTCGCCTGGGCGACATCGCTGTCGGATTCCGACAGCGCCAAACTACCGCTCGTCGTGCTGTCGTGTGGGCAGTTGCTGCAACTTCTGTGCTGTCGCCTGAGCGACATCACTGTCGGAATTCCGACAGTGCCAAACTACCTCTCGTCGTGCTGTCGTGCGGGCTGTTTCTGTAACTACTGTCCTGTCGCCTGGGCGACAGTAGATGTCGGAAAATTCCGACATCGAAATTCTCCATACAGTTAAATTGAGCTCCAATCAAAATTGTGAACATCTCATACCTGTTACCTGCACACCATCAATAAAAATAGAATCAAATACAAACAGGATTTTGTTATTATCAAACCGGAAGAGTGCGAAACGCATGCTCCAACAATCTCCCCCTTTTGATAATAACAAATCCGTATAAAAAGAAATCATGTCTATTTAGGTTGTTGTTTTTAACATATGGTGTGTGCACAAAAATAACATGATATATTCCTCTTAAATGTAAGCTCCCCCTAGATGAATGCTCCCCCTAAATGAATGCTCCCCCTAAATGTTATAGCAAATTGAAATGATGTATTGTTTAGGTGGAAGATTTAGGTGGAATTGTTCTTATTGTTCTTTGATTTCTTGAATATACTTATAATTCTCCCTCTTTTGGTATTAGCAAAAGTTAATTTGATATGAAGGAGTAGTTCTTAAGGGAAGAGATATGATGTAGTAAAGAAGAGTAAGAGGAAGCACTTGTGTTGAAAATGATTGAAAGTCTTGAAATAATAGTAATATGCCATAGTATTGAATAAACTCATGAAGAGATGGTATAGCCATATGAAGTAGTAGAATAAAAAAAATAACTTAAACATGATTAATGTCATTTTAAAGTATCATAGAAAGACACACTTGTGTATAGAAATTTGGAATCTTTTCGGTCCAATTCTCATGAGATGAAGGTTTATATAACATAATGATGTGTACAAGTGTTGCTTTGATCAAACATATGAAATTATTTAATTTACATGAGCATTGGAATAGAAAACATAATATAAGCATAGAAAAACAACTTTGACCTTGAAGATATAGCACAATAAGAATAGAATACCATTTTTTCTTTTGCACAAGACACTTTACAATTCTTTCCAAGGTGCTCAACCTCACAATGCTTATTAAGACTTATCAGGAGGGTAAGTAGTGCTTGGTGGAGTATCCTTGTCCTCAATTTAAACTTTTTGTTGATCACATAGTTTGTGATATCTTAACTTTGTAGTTTGTATAGATATTTATTTTTAATTGACCAAGGATCTCCGATTTCACTTGAATCGCAAAAGATGGTGTATATTTGGTTGTGCTAACAAATCAAGGTTGAAAGTAGTATTTATGAAATGCTATTGTATTATGTTAAAGCAAACATGATTCATGTATATATTAAATAGAAAGACATATGTATGGATCAAAAGAAGTGAACGTGATAGCTCATTATTATATATAAACAATATCTCATACTTAGAGGCATGCGAAAACAATTTCCAATAATATAAACTACTTAGCAGGAGTGTCAATACTATGATAGAGCGGAAATGAAACCATATAATCATGTAAATAACCATTTTTAAGAAATAGAAAGCACATGGTTTGGCATCAATTCATGAGTTGTGACATTAATAATGACATATAACTAGTGTAGAGTATCATAGAGACCAAAATTGAAGATTAATCAAATTTGGTAGCTGTCAGAATTTTCCGACACTCACTGTCGCCTGGACGACAGCTAAAAGTATAAAAAGGGGTAAAATCCGAGTCAAACCCGATTGTACATCATTTTCTGGACTAGAAGGCGAGAGGAAAGTGTCGGAGTGCGGCGACAACCCTAGATCTAAGGTAAGGAACTTGGATTTTTCAAGTTTTGTTTAAAATTTATCAAATTTTGTTGTGATTTTGATATTTCTCTTGGGTTTCATGGAGTTATTGTGAAGAAAAAAAATGTAGAAGTTTTAGGAGATCTAGACATTTTAGATCTTGGTGTTCAAAGAGGGTTTAGATCTTGTGATGTTGATATAGAGAATAAAAATTAGAACTTTGAGTTTTTTGTTTTTATAGGAAGAAGATTATGAATAGGTTTTTTTGTTTAACTTTGAACTTTGAATCTTGTGGTTTTTTTTTGTTTATAGGAAGAAGATGATGAATAGTGTTTTTGAATAAAAATTTTAACAGAAATATAGCTTGATTTTAAGGAGATCTGGAAATCTATGTTGAAAAAATAGATATTAAAAAAAAAATCTCACTGGATTACTGTCGGAATTTTCCGACAGTCAATGTCGCCTGGGCGACATCGTCCCAGTGCACAGAACAGTAATTAACTTTAATTTTGTTTTGTTATGTTTGCAGAATGGCTTCCAGTTCTAAGGCACGTAAGAGTTTATCTGAAGATGCGCATAGTTCATATCAAGTATATCCAGAGATTGAGAAAGCAATAATTGGAGTTGCAAAATATGTTGAATTTGACTCTCCTAGGCACGACCATATCTATACTCGTCTTGCTAATGCAGGTATATTATCAGTAATTTCAATAGATATGTTCTCATCTGTCTTCATCCGAGAGTTTTACAATCATTTGGAAGACCCTAAATACACTGAATTGGATGGGGGAGTGCGATCTAGAATCCAAGGTCAACAAGTGGAAATAACACATGTTGATCTTAGAGATGAATTTGGTCTTCTTATGAGTGATCATATGCCAGACATAGTAGAAAGCTATAGAAGGGACAGAGATTGGACTCTTGTAAACATGAGTTTACATGGAAGTCAAAAGAGGACCCTAATCACGGAAGTCTCTTCACTCACTCCTGATGCCTATTTAGTCCAAGACATATTGAGAAACACAGTCATGCTAAAAAGTGGTGATACAAGGAGTATCACAACACAGTTGACATTGTTTACATATTTTATTATAGAGGAGGAACCCTTTGATGTAGCGGACCTCATCCTTGCCCAGATTCGTTATGATTTAAGATTAAAACAACCAGAATGGGTGAAGATTCATACTTTGCCAATGGGGGCTATAATTCAACGTATTCTATATAAAAAGTATGAATGGATAAGTCAAGATTCGTACTTAGATGATTGTGTTCCTGAAATATACTATACGGGTACCATGAAAGTTAAGAAGTCTCATAAAAAGCCTCATCCTGGAATAGAGATTAGAGAGCCTACAAATCCTAGAGGAGGATCACTATGAGAGTCTATAGATGATCTTCGTGATTCATTTGAAGAACACAAGAAAGAAGTGAAGAAAGATCGCAGTAGACTGCAGAAATTTATGAAATTTCTGGCGAAGGGACTGAAGTTAAAGCCTACTCCTGAAGGAGCGGCCGAATGGGAAATCCCAGATGAAGAACCGCCACGCCAATCGGTTAGGCGGACTCGACGTGGAAAGGCTGTAAGACGTGGATCTTCAGAAGACTGTCCAGAAAGTAGCGGGGCTAGTTATGATGATTCTGAGTAGTTTCCAGCAGGTTGCTGCTTCTGACTGATGTCGGAATTTTCCGACACTCACTGTCGCCTGGGCGACAGTGAACTTACCCAGATTTCATTTTCTATTACTGAACTTAATCTTATGTTTCTTTCTACTATTTTTCTGGAACAATTTGTATGAATTATTGATGATGTGAGAATTTTTGGTTAAGTCATTCATATTTTATGTTTTAATTTAAAATGATGTTTTTCCATTGTTCTTTATCTTATTAAACTTGATTTGTCATATTGGATATGCTTAGTTTGAAATATCTAGGATTCCTAATTCAAGCCTTAGCATTGAAAACCGGGAATCCGACAATGGTTTTGTGAATATATCGGCTAGTTAATTATCCGTTCCTATGAAGGAAATTTTAATCTGATTATTTTTAATGTGGTCTCTTATAAAATGATGCCTAACGTCAATATGTTTAGACCTAGAGTGATGAACCGGGCTGTAAGTTAAATCAATTGCACTTTTGTTATCGCACCATAGCTCTATAGTTTGTTGTTTAATGTTAAAGTCTTCTAAAGTTTGTTTCATCCAAAGAGCTTGTGCACAACAACTACCAAGTGCGATGTATTCGGCCTCGGTGGTTGAGAGGGCAACAGAATTCTGTTTCCTACTCGACCATGAAATGAGTGAAGGGCCTAAAAAGTGACAAGTGCCACTAGTGCTTTTCCTATCTAGTGAACAGCCGGCATAATCAGAATCAGAATAGCCAAAAAGAGTAAAATCATTGCTATGAGGATACCACAAACCAAGTTTATATGTGCCAATTAAATATCTAAAAATTCTTTTTACCGCTTTTAAATGTGATTCTTTGGGATCGGCTTGAAATCTAGCACATAAACAAACTGAAAACATAATATCTGGTCTAGAAGCGGTTAAGTATAAAAGTGAACCTATCATGCCTCTATATAAAGTTTGATCTATGGATATTCTACTTTCATCTTTTCCTAATTTTAAAGAGACACTCATAGGAGTACTAACTTATTTAAGATTTTCAAATCCAAATCTTTTCAAAACATCATGTATATATTTTGATTGGTTTATAAAAATTCCATCATGTTTTTGAATAATTTGAAATCCTAAGAAATATTTTAGTTCTCCTACCATGCTCATCTCAAATTCACTTTCCATCATTTTAACAAAATAATTACATAACTCTTCATTAGTGGCTCCAAAAATAATATCATCAACATAAATTTGTAAAATAATTAAATCATCATCAACTTGCTTAATGAAGAGTGTACAATCAACACCACCCATTTTAAAACCATTTTGTAATAAATATAAGGTCAATTTATCATACCATGCTCGTGGTGCTTGTTTTAAACCACACAAAGCTTTTAGTAATCTATACACGCGATTAGGAAATTTTTCATTTATAAAGCCTGGGGGTTGTTCAACATAAACTTCTTCTTTAATCAACCCGTTTAAAAATGCAGTTTTAATATCCATTTGCAATAATTTAAATCTTTTATGACTAGCAAATGCAACAAAAATTCTAACTGCTTCCAATCGTGCAACGGGTGCAAAAGTTTCATCAAAATCTACCTTTCAATTTGATTGTATCCTTTCGCTACAAGCCTAGCTTTGCTTCTAGTGATCCTAGAGTCAGTATCTAATTTATTTTTAAAAACCCATTTGACTCCTACCACATGATGATCACTAGGTCTATCTACTAGAATCCAAACTTTATTTCTTTCAAATTGGTTAAGTTCTTCATTCATAGCTAGAAACCAAGATTCATCATTTAAAGCGGTGGCAACATCTTTTGGTTCTATATTTGAGACAAAACATAAATTTGAAAAACTTTCATGTAAACTAGAACGTGTACGTACCCCACTTAATGGTTCTCCAATAACAAATTCTTGTGGATGATCTTTTGAGAACCTTAGCTCGGTTGGAGGTACATATCCTTGTTCTTCTACTTCTTCACCATCTTTTTCGTCTTCTTTCTCTACATTTTCTTCATCATCATCATCATTTTTCCTCAGATTTTGTTCCACATCTTCTTCATTTTTCTCATTACCTGCAACTTTAGTATTTTCTACACAAGAAATGTTTTCATCAAATTTTACATGAATAGTTTCTTCAACCACTTTAGTACGTTTATTATAAACTCTATAGGCCTTGCTAGTTGAAGAATAACCAATGAAAATTCCTTCATCACATTTTTCATCAAATTTACCTAAGTTATCTTTTGTATTCAAAATAAAGCATTTACAACCAAAAACTTTAAAGTAATATACATTTGGTTTTCTTTGAAAATAAATTTCATAAGGAGTTAATTGTAATGTAGGACGAATCATGACACGATTAATAATATAGCATGCAGTACTAATCGCTTCGGCCCAAAAATATTTTGGCAATTTAAATTCACAAAGCATAGTACGTCCTAATTCTTGAAGTGTTCTATTTTTCCTCTCCACTACACCATTTTGATGTGGTGTGCGAGGAGCAGAAAATTCGTGTTTTATCCCAAATTCATTACAATATGAAATAAATTTTTCATTATCAAATTCTCCTCCATGATCTGATCTAATGCATTTTACTTTTAAATCAAGCTCATTTTGAATACGTGAAATCAGTTTTACAAATTCATCAAAAGCATCAGATTTTGAATTTAAAAACAATGTCCAACAAAATCTAGAATAATCATCAATAATAACAAACGTATATTTTCTACCTCCTAGACTTTGTGTAGTAATTGGACCAAACAAGTCCATATGTAATAATTGTAAAGGTCTAGTAGTAGAAATAACATTTTTGCTTTTAAAAGATGATTTTGTAAACTTTCCTTTTTGGCATGGTGAACATAATGAAGAAAGCTTTCCATTTAAATTCGGTAAACCTTTAATTATTTTATTCTTTGAAAGCTTTACTATTCGTTTAGCACTAGAGTGTCTTAGTCGCCTATGCCATAATTCAAGTTCATCATTCTTTGAAATAAAACATTTAAGTGTAGAATGAGATAAATCATGAAAAGTGATTGTATAGACATTGTTTATTCTTGATGCAGTAAGTACAATTTCATTTGTTTTGGAATCAATAATTTTGCAAAGGTTTGAGCTAGAGTCAAATAAAACATTTAGATTTTTATCACATAGTTGACTAATAGAAATTAAATTATGTTTCAAACCTTTAACATATAAAACATTTGAAATTTTAAATTCTTCGTTACCTACTACTCCAATGCCTTTGACTTTACCCTTGCCATTATCTCCAAATGTCACTGTTCCACCTTTCTTCATCTCCAGGCTAAGGAACTTTGATTTATCGCCCATCATGTGTTTTGAACATCCAGAGTCCAAATACCACACGTCTTCCTTGTTCGTAACCCGCACACACACCTAAAAAGATGATGAGAGTAAAGATCTGGTTACCCAAGTGGTCCCTCCCATGGTATAGGTGGACGCCTTAAGTACCCAGATTTGTTTAACATTAACTTTTCCTTTCTTCAAGCATGAGTCTGAGATGTGACCAAATCGATGACATTTGGCACATGTAATGAATAGTGAGGAACCATTCTTTAATGGTTTCTCTGGACTCTTGCTGGAGGAAACATCTTTATGTGTGGACTTAGAAAAATTTTTATTTTGAAAAAGAGATTTTCTGAACCTGGAGCTGTCGCTGGTTCCGACATCAGCTGTCGAAAATTTCCGACAGCTTCCAGTAACGTATCCTAGTCCAAATTTTGCTGACCCATGGCATTGGTTGGCTAAAATCATATCCAGAGATTTTTTTCCAACACCAAATTTTCCAATTGCCATGTTCAACTCATTTACTTTGGACTTTAAAATTAAATTTTTTTTACTATCATGCCACATCTATTTGCAACATTTTTCTTATAATTCTCTAATTGAGAATGAGAGGTTTTAACAACTTTTTCTAAGTCCTTTTTCTCTTTTACAAGTAGATCAATTTTTTGATCGGACTTAGAAATAGTATTTTCAAGTTCTTTTATCCTTGTCGAAGAGTGTCACACTCTTGACAAATTACCTTCTCTTTCTCAATAGTTTTCAACTCATTTGATAATTTTTTGTTCACTTTTAAAAGACCTTTATTTTCAGATTTTAAAAAATCAATTTCCTTTAGGCTTTTATCCAAAAATTTGCAAGTTTTCATAAATTCAGAATATAAATCTTCATAAGATGGAGGAGTTACCTCAGTGTCGCTTTGGACACTGCTATCGTCGTCAGATGACACATTTTCTTTCCCCATCAAGCATACATTTGCTTCTTCTTTATCTTCATCGCTTGCTTCACTTGAGCCTTTAGAAGTTGTGTCATCCCAAGTCTCCGCCTTCAGAACCTTCTTTTTGAACTTCTTATCGTGCCTCTTCTCTTTCTGCTCTCTCAGATATTTTGGGCACTTGCTTCTGATATGACCAATCTTCTTGCAATGGTAGCACTCCGGTTGTAACACCCTGCCAGTATAAAAAGTATAACAGCAGGTCCGGCCGGGACCCCACGCCATACAAACCACACTAGCTAGGAGTTAAAAGGTGATAACCAGAAAAGTAACAACTAACGAGAGTACAAAACGTAAGCGGAAGCATTAATTAAACCATTCAAATAAACATGTCCACTATCATAGGAATGAGTCCAGAAATAAGAGTTACGGCCTTAGGGCCTTACATCAAATCAATGTACAAAACTCCAAAAAGCATACATCGGCACGCAGGCCGGCAATACATGAGAAAACAGGAAAAAGGCTGGCCTTCGAGGGCCAACTCAGCAAAAGGACAGCAAAAGGACCAACGCCCGCTATTTCCCGCTAGGCTCACCTGCACCTGCATAAGAACATTCCACCAAGTGGTGGTAAACAAAGCAACGGTCAGCACAGCTGACCAAATTATAACGACCCCACCCCTTTCCCGGGGTGGCGGAGATTCTACCCTGCAAGTAAGCCATACTAGCACAAGTACTAATCTAAAGAGAGTGCAACTACACAAGGTGAGGTTTCAAGCACAATCAATCTTCTAGGTTGAGCATCAAAAAGAAGGGAACCTAGGTATGCACATGATGTTGGTTGGGTTCACCCGAAGGTTTCCCACAACCGCCTAAGCAAATCGCATGAGGCTAAACATAACATCAAATTCACAACACTCCACCCTAAGGGTCACCACCTTAGGTGGGAAACAAGAGCTTTTGGTCGGTCTAGGTATGACACCTTCCACGACCTCTCCCATGATCACACGGCCTTCATGAGGAAGGGACCTCTCGCCGATCTGCATGGAAACGGGTTCGGTTCAGCTTTGCCCGTGCTCTAATCGTCGCGATCTATCGCACGACGCGGGTACGGCTTCACCTCGGCCCGTAAGGGTTTAGCACTTTCAAGTGCTACACAAAAATATACGCTACGCACCTAACCCCTTCACAAGGATCTAGGCTTCGCGAATTCTCAACAAGGGAGGTACATACGCTCCGCATCAATAACGTGGTGAAGGTTTGCCTTCATCCAAAACTCAAAGCATGGGGCTTTCGTAGGGATCTTCGCAAGACGCCTACACTTAACTCCCGCAATACTATAGGTGAGTTCACGGAGTCATTCTCCGGCACGCATTCTAGGTCTAACCTAAATGCAACGTCGCAAATCAAGCATCACCGATTCGGGCTCACGGCCACGAATAGGCTTCACACAAAATGCCTAAATCCGCACGACTACCGGATTTTCTACATGCAATATGCCGGGGACGGACACAATCTACCCGGAGTCCCGAAGGACTTGAGGAAATCCTACACTTCACCCATTTGGTGAAAGAGATACCTCATGCAAGCAAAGAAAGAGGAATAAATGGACAAATACAAGTCCAAAGTTCGGGAGGAAGAATCGTTACCCTAGACGTGTTCCTCTTCGCCATGGATCCGAGATTCTACGCGGAGGGAAAGAACCGCACCGGGCTGCACTCTCCGGATCTGGAAACGGCTCGCGAAACGGAGCTCCGGAGCTCCGTCAATGGCGAAATCTCCTCTTCTTCTTCCTTGCCACCTTCTTCTTCCTCTAGCCTAGGAGAGAGAAACACTATGAAATAATGAGGGTTTAATCCCTCTCCAAAGCCCTAAGACCCCCCAGCATCAAATCCCAGCCGTTGGATCGAATTCCAAGAAATTTGATCGGTCGGATCCTCTTCTCCGCTCAAAATTGCGGAACAGAATAAACAGGGCGCACGATCACAGGCGCACGGTCAGTGGTCGTGCGCGACGAGGGCAATGGTCGTGCGCACTATCCGGGACAGAACTCTGAATTCTTGCGAATAAGCGCACGATCGCTGGCGCACGATCACTGGTCGTGCGCGAAGAGGGAAATGGTCGTGCGCACTGTCCGAGACAGAACTCGATTCTCTTCTGAATTAACGCACGATCGCTGGCACACGATCACTGGTCGTGCGCGATGAGGCCACTGATCGTGCGCTAAGAGCAGACAGGGAAAATTCTAGCCTGCTTCACGTGCCGCACTACCACTCCGCCTACTTCGCGGAACTACCAGACTTGGGGTGTTACACCGGTAGTGGACGCTCCTCTTCATTCTCCATTTTTCCTTTGCCTTTTTGGTAGACAAAATCGTTCTTTTTGAAAAATCTTTTAAATGAATTTCTCCTCTCCGGATTTCTCATAAACTTCTTAAAGTTCCTCACAAACAGTCCTTCCTCATCTTCCTCACTTTCTTCAGATTCAGTCTCAACTTCCCTTCTTGATTTCAACGCCAAGCTCTTCTTTTTGGGCTCCAAATTGTACTCTTGGCTTCGAATCTTCAACTCCACTTCATGGGTTTTTAGATTCCCAATGAGGCTCTCCAATTGTAGGGTCTTAAGATCATGTGACTCAGAAATTGCAGTCACTTTAGGATTGAACTTCGGGGGAAGTGATCTTAAGATTTTCCTTACTAAATCTCCATTGGAGAAAACCTTACCCAACACCTTTGAATCGTTCACGATTTTAGTGAATCGTGCATGTGTACATTGTATCAATTTCTTCATCCACTTTCATTTTGAATCTTTCGAACTCTGACTCCAGTTGAAATAGCTTTGAATCCTTTACCTGCGAAGTTCCTTCATGAGTAATTTCTAAAAGATTCCAAATTTCAAATGCAGTATTACAAGCACAAACTCTATTAAATTCAGTGCGATCTAGTGCGCAAAATAAAGCATTCATGGCTTTTGCATTGTTCTTACATTTTAATTTATCATTGTCATCCCACTTGTCTTTGGGTTTTGTCCATAGTTACATCTCATACAACAAATGTTGGGGAAGTATAACTCGTCTCGACCATATTCCAAATTTCTATGTCGAGAGCTATTAGAAAACACCGCATTCGGGTTTTCCAATAGTTATTGTCTGTGCCCGTAAAAAGTGGTGGCCTACTAATTCCTTGCCCCTCAACGAACGCGTGATCGTTGTGCGCCATTACTCCCTGTGGTAAAACCGTTTTGGAGTAACCTAGCTCTGATACCACGTGTTGGATCTTGTGGCGCCCTTAGAGGGGGGGGGGGTGAATAAGGGCCTTTTTAAATTATGATTTTTTACTTAAGAATTTTTAAAACAAATTTTGCTTTTCTAAAAATCACTTATAAAAATTTTCAAACTATGAAAATTTTAAGTTAATTCAAACACAAATTTCAAAGTTAAAGATTAAGCAACCAAATTTGCAATTAAAGAAAAAGACATAATAATTTTTTTTAATCATGAAATTCACATACAATAAAAATGATCTTAACAATGCTTTAGATCAAGGCACAAATATGATAATAAACTTTTTAACAATTTGTGTTTACTAATCCTTCTCCCAAGGATCGGAAGGCTATCACTTGTCTCTCCCTAGACCAAGCCCAAGCCTATCCTCTAGATCTTCCCAAGATCTAGACGTAGCACACAAGGCCACGATTTCCTACCAAGCCACGCAAGGACTTGGACGCTCCACACAAGGAAGCGATTTTCCCCTAAGCCACGCAAGGACTTAGATGTCACGCACAAGGAGACGATTTCCCTAACAATACAAAGTGAAATGTATATAAATGAAAATACAAAATGAAATGAAGAACTCCCTAAAAATTCAGATCTCTAAAAGGAAGGTTGAAGCCTCAAGATGATCGTTGATGTAGAAGCGCGTCCGATCTCGTCTTCAATCTCAAACCTTCTAAGCACAAATGGGAGTTGATGAGGTTCTGGAGCTCTCTGGTTCGTATGCACTCAGGAAGGGACTTAGAATTCTCAAAGCATGGAATGCACGAACAAAACGAACCAATTTATAGTTTTTCACTGTCGCCTGGGCGACATCGCTGTCGGATTCCGACAGCGCCAAACTACTGCTCATCGTGCTATCGTGCGGGTAGTCGCTGTAACTTCTGTGGTGTCGCCTGGGCGACATCGCTGTCGGAATTCCAACAGTGCCAAACTACCGCTCGTCGTGCTGTCGTGCGGGCTGTTACTGTAACTGCTGTCCTGTCGCCTGGGCGACAGTAGATGTCGGAAAATTCCGACATCGAAATTCTCCACACAGTTAAATTGAGCTCCAATCTAAATTGTGAACATCTCATACCTGTTACCTGCACACCATCAATAAAAATAGAATAAAATACAAACGAGATTTTGTTATTATCAAACCGTAAGAGTGCGAAACACATGCTCCAACAGTCATGCCCGTAGACCATTCGTACCGGTGCGGGAGGGTTGACGACTCATGGAGATAGGGAGATGTGCACCGCGGGTTATCACCACTTCATTGATGGTGCGTATTGTGTGACCCTCCCAGTTGCTCCTCATGGGCGATTCTTCGTCTGTTGTTGACCCTTCATCGTCGAGTGTTGTGTCACCCCAGATGGGTGACTCTCAGCGGTCCTTTGGCCACACAAGCTCTCTGAAGATCACCATTGTGCTCTTAGATGGTACAACTTATCTTGAATGGTCTCGTGCGGCACAGCATGTCATTCACAGTCATCAGCTATTTGGATATATCGATGGGACAAGTGTGGCACCTCCGCCCGGTGATCCTTCCTTGAAGCGGTGGGATTCTGAAAATTCTCTTGTTGTCTCCTGGCTCCTTCATTCCATGTCACCTAAGGTGTACCGTAGTTATATGCTGATGGACTCTGCCTCGAAAATCTGGACTCGGGTACGCTGATTTGCCTCCACTAGTCAGCCTAAATCTCGAAACCACTAGATGTCGCTCACATCTAAATAGTACACTAAGCTGTACAGGAGGGCCTGAGTGATACGGTACGACTACGCTCTGAAGTGGCAGGACTGGCCACTATCACCGACGGCCACATAAGTGAGGCCCGTGAGGTTCTCTACCCTGCTAGAAGAGAAGCGGTCCAAACTGTGTCGACACAGGGGTGTGTGTATATGTTTGAATACCTGATGTATGTGTATAAGATATGGTTGCTAATGCTGTTGTAAACTGCGCGTCCCCCTCTGCTTTATTGAAATTATGGCTGGTAGGCCCTATTGAGATATATATATATACCTATTGCTAACCTTTTCCTTGCTTCAACTATTTATTTTAGTACTTTAGCCCACCCCCAGGATATAGATCCGGGGAGGGAATGTGTTTTCCACTTAGCTCTACGAATAACGGTTATTCTTATAACCATTCACAGGAGATAGGACTGCGCGAAGCCCCGCACCGCAAGATGACTTATTGGCCTTAGAGATTGCCCGATCAGATACTCCAGCCTCGCCCCTGTCTTCCGTGACGTGAGTCCTAGGGTATAGGGATAAATAAGGAGTGTTTTGTTGTATTTATTATAGCCCACAAGGCGGTTTATGTAAACAGTAGGCCGCGGCCTTTTGGTTAGATATATAGTCCTTGCCTTGTCTATTTTTTCCCTAATTTCTGCTTCCGCTATGTGACTCTAATGTGATGTAATGATTCTTGTGCATGACAAGACGATCACTCAATGCTTGAAAGGGTAGGTCGTTGCCACCCGGGAAGCGCTAAGTAGCCATCTTGGGCAGTAGGACCCCCTCTCCCTGAATCGAGTTCTGTTTGAGGGGGAGGGGGGGGGGGGGTCTTACAAATGGATCAGAGCTACCACGATCCGACCACATGAGGCAGTCTTTAGATCCTCCTTTCCCAGTTTCTGTTTCTTGGTTCGGGACGAACCACGCAGCAAAAGCCTGGTGGACCCTTAGGTTTAAAATTTAAGGATCCTAGACTGCACAGTAGTATACCCACACACTTTCCGCTTCTGTTTTAGCTAGTTCTGCAAAATTCTCTTATTTTTGCAAATACTGATGTTCGTCTGGTACTTCTCCAGATACTGGAGTCCAGTAACAGAAGGTCTTCCTCTAGGGATCAGTACCACCCTACCACTCCACCACCAGGCCCTACCGCTCCAGCTGCAACTCCTTTTATTGAGACCGACTTGGGTCGGACGCTGGCCACCTTTCAGAAGGCCATCCTACGGCCACCCCAGCAACCTACCATGCCCACAGACCTTCTGACGACCTTTCGGGGGCTGAGTCCCCCTATCTTCCGAGGTACCGAGTTTGCCATGCAGGCAGAGGAGTGGGTAGAGAGGGTCGAGGAGCTTCTAGTCGGTATGATGTGTTGGAACTTGCTTTCCGCATCTCTTGGTTTGACAATAACAAATCCTATTGTATTTGATCATACTTGTTTTGTGTTTATGGTATGCAGGATTCTGTGCTTTCAAATCTCCATGGAAATGTGTTTTGTTGTTGCTACCGCGTATCGTTAGAACTACCGCAGCGCGCTAGTGTTCGTTCGACGATTTGAAAGCTGCGCTCGATGAAATGCTCATCACTGCGTTTGACGAAATGAAAGCTCCGTTCGACGAACTGGCGTTTTACGAAATGAAAGCTCCGTTCGACGATATGCATGCTCTACCACGGTGCTCGACGAAATGTATGCTTTACCGCGGCGCGTTAGAACTACCGCTGGCGCTAGTGTTTGTTCGACAAAATGAAAGTTGCGCTCGACGAAATGTGAGGCCGGTTCGACGAAGATGCGCCCGACGAAAAGAGATGTGCTTTATCTCGGAGCATTATCACTACCGCTGGTGCTAGCATAAATGGAAACAATTGACGAGAAGGAAACAGTGGAGAAAAAGGAATGTCGACGGGATGCTATTTTGGCAAGTACTATCGCGGCGCGTTAAGGACTAACACCCGACGGTAGGTTTTAGAAACTTCCCGCCTGCAGTTGATTGAGGAGCAGATTTGGAAGAAGATTGTGGTTGAAGGAAGGATATCTCGCTATCACGGGACGTTAGCGTTACCGCGGCGCGCTAGTGTTTGGCGCTCAAATGTTGCCTAAACTACCACGATCTGTGTGCTTCATTGCCTAATGTGGATACTGCGGGGCGGTAGTACTACCGCAGGCGGTAGTGGCTGATTCTATAAAAAGACGCGCGCCTCCTCCGTTGTTGCTTGCTGTTCCAGAACGATTTGAAGCCATATATTCAGAGGACTCGTGAGAGCCTTCTTCAAGCAGCCCGAAGAACTCCGTCAACGTCCGTGAACGCAAAGAACTTGAGGACCAATCCGATCGCATCTACATCGACATCAAGTTCTACTTTTGAGGGAGTTTTTAGTTTGTGTTTTGTTTCACTTTCACATTGTAACCTTTATATCTTTTGTTCGGTAGAGGAACTCGCCACATGGCGACTAGGGCCTCGCGGGGACTAGGGGGAATTCGCCACATGGCAACTAGGTCTAGGTAGGACTTAGGGAGAAATTCGCCACACAGCGACTGGGTCTAGGAAGTAGATCTAGGGGGTGCTCGAGGCCTTTCTGGTTATAGATTGGCTAGAGCGGCTTGAGGTCGTATCTATGTAGAGATAGGCTAAAGCCAACCGGTTCGTGGGGATACGAGTCGGTATAGAAAACAAAAAGGGTTTTCATATTATTTGCTTCTATTTCTAGCGTCATTGTAATCAGATTTTGTAATCAATTTTGTAAATGATAATCATGTCTTTTCTTGTTTAATAAAATTGATTTCATGTCTAATTTCATTATCTCGTTACTTTTGATTTAACTTCGACCAAAATATCAAAAGTTTTCTATTAAAATTTAAAGTTTTTAAAACCCTTATGGCGCCTACAGATCCACCCTCTAAGGGCGCCTACAGATCCAACAAGTGGCATCAGAGCTAGGTTATTCCAAATCGGCTTAACAACCGGGAATAATGGCGTCTCTTATCATGATCTCGCTTCTACTAGTGGGGAAAATTTTAATATAAATGAAAAAGTATTATCACCACCTTTATTTATGGGAAAAAATTTAAAGGGTGGAAAATATTAATGAAAAATTTTCTTAAGGCCTTAGATGAAAAAGTTTGGAATATTACTATTGAAAAGCCACCTAGCATACTAACTAGAAACGAAGTTGTTTTAAATGCAAAATCTATGAATAGTATATTTTGTGCGTTAGACCAAAATATTTTCAAACTTATTTATACTTTACCTACCGCGTATGAAATTTGGAATTTTCTTGAAAGAACTTATGATTCTCCTTCTACAGGTACAGAACATTCACAAGAACCGGAGAATATGCAAGCCTGCACAAAAGTTCAAGAAAGCTCCTCACGGGAGGGATCAATGGAGCACACATCAAATGGAAGAGAAGAAGAAATACTATCTTCGGAAGAGGAGTGCCAAAAAGATGTCAAAGAAACTATATGTTCAAATCGTGCCTCTCCCGAAAGCAATGTAAGGAAATCAAATTCCATTTTTTGTACTTCTATCTCTACATTACAATTGCTACAAATTACAAAGCGCAAAATTAAGAAATTAAAAAATGCTAATAAATATTTGCGCTTAGAAAATAAAAATTTAAAGGCAAAAATTAATGAAGAATCAAATTCTAATTTATCTAGTTCTACCCAAGGCTCCTTAGTTGAAAACATTACACCTTGTATAGAATTTAATGATCTAAAAGAATAATGCAAGGAACTTGAAAAGGAACTTCTTTTTATAAAAGAACAAAATGAATGTTTATGTTTAGAAAATTCATCTTTGGAAAATGATTGTGCTAAGTGTAAAGACTATAAAATTGAAATTAAAGAGATGGATGAAACATTTGATGAATATAGAAATAACTATCAAAATCATATTGATTCAATTGTTTCCATTCTTAAAAAATAGCACAATCGCTTATAATAAAGCTAGCCATATTTAAAAATAAAAATGATGAATTAAAAACAATAATCAACTTGCTTATGAAATTTATAAATAAAAATTCACAATATCAATAAATATCTAAAAGCATGTTGAATATGAATATGAATATAAACATCTTAACTAAGTTTAATAATGGGAGTAAGGAATGTAAAGGATTTGTAAATCAAAATCAAAATCACCATTATTTACAAAATCATGTTTCTCCCAACCTAAAATTAAATGCAAACAAATTTCCTTCAAATTATAAATTCAAAAATCATTTTGATCCAAATATTCAAGTAAATGATTATGGAAATTTGAAAACTAAAAATAATGTTTGTCCAAGGTTTGAATGGAGGCCCAAAGTTAAAGATGAAACACTAACTCCACTCAAATGGGCTCATTCATCACTATCTTCCCAAACACAAACACGATGTATTTGGGTATCCAAAGGAACCGTCACACCCGGTCCTCTTTGGATGCCTAAATCTCTCATTCATTAGTATCCAATCATTTGCATGAAGTAGAAATCAACTAAAAATGAAATATCATTATTCTACTTCATGATATGCCTAACCTATTTTTTTGTTTATTTTCCTTTTTGTTGAACCATCATGATATGATCACTTTATATAACTTGTGATATGACTTCCACATATTAAACTAAAATTCATAAATAAATCAAATTGAATGAAGTTGAATAAAAAGTCATATCATTTTTCAAGTGATCTACTTATCCTTTTTATGTTTATTCTTCTAGATCCATTTCCTATGAAAAGTCATATATAAATTAAATCCTAAATTTGTTATGTATTATTAAGACTAATGAAATAATTGTCGAAATGGATTTAAAAGGTACTTTAGGGGTATTAGGCTAAATTTATAAAATGCGCAAGTTTTGCTTAGATATTTAATATATTTGTGTCATTTTTATTACCCCTAGTATGAATATTATTTCACTTATTTATGATCATTTCACTCATGCATATGTTGTGCAAAACTCAAGAATTAAGGTTTAATGAATATGGAGCTTTAATGAATATGAAACCCATGTACTAAAATTTTAACTTCCGCAACTTTTTGCGATTTCTTCTCGTCTCCTCACTTCATTGGACAGACCTTACATTGCACAAACATAATTAAGAAAAATCGGAAGTAAAATCGAAGAAAATCTAGGCTATATGATTAAAATAAACACTCTCTGTGAGCTAACATAGGCGCTAGTACCTAACGCCGGCGCTAGTTCAAGTATCCGATTTTCTGTACTTTTAAAATTCTGAAAAATCACTAAAAATATATTATTGTATATGTACTACTCATTTTTGCAATTCTGCCTGTAATTTTTTTTTTCGAAAAATGAAAATACAAAATTACAAAAGCCAAATTACAAAAAATATTTTTTTTGGTTATTTGTTTGATTTCTATTCCTATATACAAAAATCAAATACAAAAATATAAAACAAAAACAAATATAAAAAATTATTATTTTGAACTTAACTTTTCTATTTACATGTATCTTGCGAAAGGGAGATTTGGGCTATCATCCCATCCCATCACCTAGTACCGGGCAAACCTCTCACATGGTAGACCTCGGGATGTCCAAGATCAAATTATAAGAGTTCAAACTATAAATTAAAATTATTTTTCAAAAAATAAAAATAAAAAATACTGTATGGACTTTATTGTGAAACTTAAGCATGATTTAATCCATCATTTAGACCTTCTACAATGTTACAATTCATTCTTTCAAACTACTTTAAACATTATCTTTATCATGCTTTGATACTTCTAAACACATGTGCATAAATTATATTGTAAAAGTTGTGTAGAACCAAGCTTAGCATGCCCCTAAGTATGAGTAAATGTTTTATGTTTGATAATGATATTTATTCACTCACTTATTATGGCATTGTCTACATATGTGATTAATTTAAGAATGCTTGTGTATGTTTTGTATTAGTACAATGAATTAAAGTTGCACAAGTATCTTACCTACACTACCTTTATTTGCACTTCTAAAAGTTAAGAAAAGTGGTTATGTTTTCATAAATTATATTGGTTTGCAAAACAAGTGTATTCGGAGAACTTTGTACAAAACAAAAATAAAAAAATAAAGTGACAAAGATAACTCCACCAAGCACTACTTGAACCTCCTGATAAGTCTTAATAAGCGTTGTGAGGTTGAGCACCTTGGAAAGAATAGTAAAGTGTCTTGTGCAAACCTTATCTTTCTTTCAAAATAAAAAAACCACTTACTCTTAAGTACACCACATCACTAGTTTCAATATTAAAATAAAATAAAATATGTGATCCCCCAAGCACTACTTTGCACCCTGATAAGTCTTAATGAGCATTGTGTGCGCAAAACACCTTGGTAGTTGTACATTTTTTGTGTATTGAAGTGTGTGGAAGTAAAATTTTTTGTGTTTTATTGTGCTCTTTACTTTACATATTTCTTGTATTTTTGATTAAAACATTTGTTTACTTTATTCAAAATACACTTATGTGCACATCAATATCTTTCATAACACTTCTTCTCATGAGTATTAGATCCTAATGCTAATTCTATATTACTCTTTATTTATGAAATGCACTAGATAACCTAGCATGCTCTCTACAATGTTTTGTATGTGTTGAATTTGTGAATTAATATAACGTTGTAGTAATTTCTTTTTTGAAAACATTATTTCATGCTTTGTTACTTTATTGTCAAAATTAAAGATTTTAAATGCAAAATGATTTACAAAAAACATCTTCATCTTTGGAATTTAACTCATATTTCTTCTTATGAATAATCATGATTATAAAAAGATGTTTTCTTGTATTTCTATAAGTCTTCTGCATCATCACCATATATTTTTTTACCTTGCGCCTTCAAGCTTATATCAAGTCTTAAATATCAAAATTCCTTTTTCAACAAATGGTAGACTTGCTTTGTAAAATTTATATTGGTTATTCTAACACATATATCACTTTCATGCTAAAAACTGTGATCTATTTCAATGAAAATTTTTATGCTAAAAACATCCTCTTATTAGTGAATTCAAATCATTTTTTTGCTAAAAGGATGTATTCTTTATTCCAAAATGTTATTTCTTCCACAATAACTCTGATTCATTAATGGATTTCAAAATAGCTATGTGAGTTGTTTGTTTAAAAATTCAAATAAAAATATAAATCCATAGGCTATATACCTATCATTAGATTTAAAACGCTTAAATGCTTCCAATAATTATTATCCATGACTTCATATCTCACCATAGCGGGGGCGTAGGGTTGTAGATATTAGATTACCTGACCTCTAAGTCATGTCTTGTCCTTAACCGGGGAGGGTTCCAGTGGGGCCTTGCGAGGCACTAGGGGGAAAGAGTGCTAGGGTGATTTTTGTCTAGTGTTTGCATATGAGACTAACACCCCAACCTACGGCATGAATGCAACTCCTCATGCCCATCCGTCACTTAGTACGGGGCTAGGGTGTAGACATATTGTCTGGGTAGATTGGTTACTTGGAAATCATTACCTTTTATTTGTGCTTAAAACCATTATAAAGCAAAATCCTTTGTGAACTTAAATTGCTACAACATCTAATTTTGTTATACCTAAAACTCTTAATCATCTCCTATACTTCACCATTCTTATATAGATGTTCTCTTCAAAAATATATTTCTTCATGCTTTCCACCTCTTTACTACTTGTACGCTTGATCATGAATACGTTTTTCCCAGCAAGTGGTTTCTTTATGACAATTTCCTCACATTCCTTTCTTTTCTCTCTCCTATATATTGTATTTTTCTCCTAAGCGTTTAACTCTTTCTCATGATCATTCCCTCTCTACACAGTTATTGCACACATTTTGTTGGACTACCTCTCCACCCTCTTTGGATAATACCAAAAGGGGGAGAATAAATTTGAAAGAAATTCACATGTTTGGGGAAGTCAAGTTCATAGGAAGTTTTGTTGTAGGGGGCATTCACTTAGGGGGGCATTCATTTAGGGGGAGCATTTGCACATGTCTTAAATTTCATGCTTATCTCTATTATAAACACAAATTCCTAACAATTGAATTATTTCTTTCAAAGGGGATTTGTTATTATCAAAATGGGAGTTTGTTGGAACATGCTTTCCGCATCTCTTGGTTTGACAATAACAAATCCTATTATATTTGATCATACTTGTTTTGTGTTTATAGTATGCAGGATTCTGTGCTTTCAAATCTCCATGGAAATGTGTTTTGTTGTTGCTACCGCGTATCGTTAGAACTACCGCGACGCGCTAGTATTTGTTCGATGAATTGAAAGTTGTGCTCGATGAAATGCTCATCATTGCGTTCGACGAACTGAAAGCTCTGTTCGACGAACTGAAAGCTCCGTTCGACGAACTGAAAGCTCCGTTCGACAATCTGCATGCTCTACCGTGGCGCTTGCCGAAATGTATGCTTTACCGCGGTGCGTTAGAACTACCGCTGGCGCTAGTGTTCATTCGACAAAATGAAAGCTGCGCTCGACGAAATGTGAGGCCGGTTCGACGAAGATGCGCCCGACGAAAAGAGATGTGCTCTACCGCGGAACGTTATCACTACTGCTGGCGCTAGCATAAATGGAAACAATTGACGAGAAGGAAACAATGGAGAAAAAGGAATGTCGACGGGACGCTATTTTGGCAAGTACTATCGCGGCGCGTTAAGGACTAACACCCTGCGGTAGGTTATGGAAACTTCCCGTCTGCAGTTGATTGAGGAGCAGATTTGGAAGAATATTGTGGCTGAAGGAAGGATATCTCGCTATCGCGGGGCGTTAGCATTACCGCGACGCGCTAGTGTTTGGTGCTCAAATGTTGCCTAAACTACCACAATCTGTGTGCTTCATTGCCTAATGTGGATACCACGGGGCGGTAGTACTATAGCAAGCGGTAGTGGCTGATTCTATAAAAATACGCGCGCCTCCTCCGTTGTTGCTTGCTGTTCCAGAACGATTTGAAGACATATATTCAGAGGACTCAGAGAGCCTTCTTCAAGCAGCCCGAAGAACTCCGTCAATGTCCGTGAACGCAAAGAACTTGAGGACCAATCCGATCGCATCTACATCGACATCAAGTTCTACTTTTGAGGGAGTTTTTAATTTGTATTTTGTTTCACTTTCAAATTGTAACTTTTATTTCTTTTGTTCGGTAGAGGAACTCGCCACATGACTACTAGGGCCTTGTGGGGACTAGGGGAATTCGCCACACGGTGACTAGGTCTAGGTAGGACTTAGGGAGGAATTCGCCACACGGCGACTGGGTCTAGGGAGTAGATCTAGGGGGTGCTCGAGGCCTTTCTGGTGATAGATTGGCTAGAGCGGCTTGAGGTCGTATCTGGGGAGAGATAGGATAAAGACAACCGGTTTGTGGGGAGACGAGTCAGTATAGAAAACAAAAAGGGTTTTCATATTATTCGCTTCAATTTCTAGCGTCATTGAAATCAGATTTTGTAATCAATTTTATAAATGATAATCATGTCTTTTCTTGTTTAATAAAATTGATTTCATGTCTAATTTCATTATCTCTTTACTTTTGATTTAACTTCGACCAAAATATCAAAAGTTTTCTATTAAAGTTTACAGTTTTTAAAACCCTTATTCACCCCCCTCTAAGGGCGCCTACAGGTCCAACATTATTGGGTATATTGCCCTCAATATTACCTTGATTTGAAGAGGCATCACTCTCAATGCTAAGGACATATTGTATTTAACAAAGCTATACTTGTGTAGGACATACAGGCACAGGTGACTCAAAAGGAAGGGCCAAACATGCCCTTAGATGAGAAGAAATCATCTACAAGGAGATGAAGATCTGTCTCAGCAGAACCGCTGAGATGAAGGGTCAAAACCGCTGAGATGAGGAGCCGTCTCAGCGGATCCGCTGAGAAGGAGACTGGAGAAACCGCTGAGACTGGAAGCTGTCTCAGCCCAACCGCTGAGACAGATTCAAATGCGCTGACGGGATCTACTTTTGGCGCAAGCGAAAATAAAAAGGGAAAAGCAACTCCAATCTGCCCCATACTGTGTCAGGAGGATCGAAATAGCCGTTGAAGCCTTCTGGAGGTATAAAAGCAAAAGCTAGGGCACAACAACAAGCATTGTTCCATTGAAAAGCTTTTGCTGCAAGCCGCAATCGAGCATTCATGTTTCAGCCAGTTGAAGTTGTTCTCTGGAGCTGAAGTTAATCTTCTGAAGGAGATTAGTTAGCTCTTCCTGTACCAACTCAAGAAGGGCAAGTTGATCTTCTGCTTTGCTGAAGGAGAAGATCAAGGTGATTCAAATCTGAAGCAGCTGTCCTTCAGATCTGAAGAAAGAAAACAGAAGACCTGAGAGTAATCCTTTTATCTTCTGTATTTAGTACAAACACTCTTATATCCTTGTAAGACATTATTGCTTGAGTGAAAGGCTGTTGAGCCTGTGTGTAAAGCTGTGTTGACAGCTTGAGTGGTAGGACTTCTTGATAGGTATGAGCTAGGAGATCTGTGTGATTTCTGAGTGGTAGGAGTTACATAACTCTGAGGTGTAGGGCTGCTGAGCCTGAGTGTAGGGCTGTTGTGCCTGAGGTGTAGGGCTGCTGAGCCTGAGTGTAGGGCTGCTGTGCCTGAGGTGTAGGGCTGCTGAGCCTGAGGTGTAGGGCTGCGGAGCCTGAGTGTAGGGCTGCTGTGCCTGAGGTAGGATCACTCTTAATCTGAGAAGTTCTGAGGAACTTGTGGTGTAAGCTCAAGGAGCTGAGATTGGAGTTTGTGGCCTTGTCTAACTCACTATTAGAAAGGTGAAGGGGGAAAGAGGACTACTCAAGACACCCTGTCTTGAGGAACCTCTATAAATCCCTGTGTGCTTTCTGTGATTGAGTTTTCTGCAGCTAGATACATTAGGATTATCTAAAGAAAATAAGTAAAACCTATTGACCCCCCTCTAGGTATTATTGACTACACCTATATAAACTATCAAGTGGTATCAGAGGTAGGTTGATCAAAAGGACTTAACAGTCTGATCAGATCCTATTCAGGAGTAGTCAAATCTGAAATCCAATGGCCAACAGTGGAATGAAGAAAGAGTTGGGGTCAATGAAGTTGCCCATATGCTCCAAAGAAAACTTTGGTATATGGAAGCAAAGGGTAAGACTATTCATGGAAGCCTCAGACCCAAGGATCTTTTTGACTGTCAAAAATGGTCCTTATACCTTTGAAAAAATCTCCACTATTGGCCTTACTAGAAAAGTACTTAAGGTATTTTATGAGCTGACCAATGATGAGATAGCATTGTACACTATGGACAAGAGAGCCCAAAACATAATAGTAAATGCCATTGATGACACTACATTTCAGAACTTGGTACACTGCACAACTGCCAAGGAAATGTGGGACACATTGGTTGTTTATATGGAGGGAACAGCTGAAGTGAGGGATGATAGAAAGTCACTCCTCAATCAGGAGTATGAAGCCTTCAGACAGCTGAGCCAGGAGAATATCTCCATATGCTATGAAAGGTTCTTTAGGATTGTAAATGAACTAAGAACCTATGGAAGGGTGTTCACAGATTATGAACTCAATGACAAGTTCCTTAGATCTATAACTAGAGATTGGGACACTAAGATATGTGCAATCAGGGAAGGGGCAAGACTTGAAGAAACCCCTACCCATACACTATTTGGGAAACTGCTCTCATATGAGATGCAGCTTTCTGCAAGAAAGGAGGAGGACACTTCCTCCAGGGCTCACACAAGGGAGAGATCAGTTGCTCTCAAAGCTGAAAGCTCTAAGAATAACAAGGGTAGAGTGCAGTCACCTCCAAGAAAGGCTGCTGAATCTGAGAAATCTGAGAGCTGCAATTCAGACAACTCCTCTTCTGATGAGGAGTTTGATGCCTTCACAAGGCAGTTCAAGAAGATGACCAAGAGGAAACAATGGAAGAACAAACCTTCCTCCTCTTCTCATCCCAAGAAGGATCATCACAGATCTGAGAGGCAACATCCCAAAGGGGACAGGTATGACTCTAAATCTAGTAAACATGTTTCAACTAACATAATTTGCTATTGCTATAGTAAGCCTGTACATGTCATTGCTGACTGTCCAGTCAAGAAAAAGGAAAGAGGTGACAAGAAGCCTCATCACCAGAAGGAGAGGAAGGGAGAAAAATCCTTCCTAGCTAAGAAAGGCAAGAGCTGGAGTGAATCTGAATCTTCATCTTCAGATTCAGATGGTGAGGAGGAAGCCTACTTGGGGATGTTTGCTGATCAGGAGGAAGAAGACTATCCTGCTGCCAAGATAGGAATCAGGGCCCCTCTATCACATTCAGATAGTGATGTAGAGGAGGACGAGGTCACTCTAGAAGACCATGGGCTGATGGCTATAACTGAAAATGAGGACAGCCACAGCAATTCAGAACATGAGCAGGTATTGATACACTGCATTTCTTCTTCTTCTGATTATGAAACAGGTCCAGAATCTGAATCTCCTCCATCTAAAGTTGGAAGTGAATCAGATTCTGAGGAGGATGTCAATCAATTGATTGATAGGTATGGTGCACTCCTGGAGGCTCAGAAGAAGAGCAAGAAGCTTGCCAAGAGGCAAGCCCAGGAAATTGTTTCTCTCAAAATGACTAAGGATGTCAACACTGAACCTACCACCCTGGTGGCTCAGATGAGTAGACAAATTAGCCATTTACAGGGGTTAACTATTGTGCAATTAAGCACTATTTCTCTGAAGAACAAGGTCATCAAGGACCTTGAAGAAAAGCTAGAGAAGGAGAAGAGCCTGGTGGCTCAATTCTCCAAGCCCAAATATGTGCTACCTATTATTGACACCTTCTCCTTTCAAACCAATAGGAGAGGATTAGGATTCAATAAAATGGAAGTAGGAGAAGGGAGTGGAGTAAAGAGCAAGGAGAAGGCTAAGCCTCAACCCACCTTTCAAAAGGTGATACTTCCCTCCAACAGGTATGAACATGAAAGCATCTATGGTCACTGGAAGAATGAGAGGTGCTATATATAGGAAGGAAAATGCTCCTTCATATAGTGGAAGAAAGGGAATGGGATTGAGTGCCATGAAGGCTCCCCATGAGGAAATTCAAATGGCCCAACATGGACCATTTGTTTTTGGTACTTCAGCCACATCAGTCATGAATAAGAAGGCAAGCCTTTCTAAGGTTGAACCAGTCAAGAAAAAGACTGCTGCCAAATCTGTAAACATGTCTGAGTGCTCAGTGTCAGATGCCATCAAATCTTGTATGGCTGCCAAGTCATTGCAAGCTGATGCCATCATGACAAAGAGCATCAAGACAGCACACATAATGACATTCAGTCAAATCATTGCTGAGAGGAACAGGAAGAATGCTGATGTATCCATTCCTGAACATAAGGACTGTGCTGCACAATCCTTAAGAAATGCTCAGAAGAGAAGATACAACATTCATGAGTGTTGGTGCTGTAGCAAAGTGGGACACTTTACAATTGTTTGTTGGCACAACCCCAATGTGCCAAAGGCAAGGATTGAACCTCAAGCCAAACCAGCCCTTTCTAGGAATATTCCCTATGGTGTTAACATGAACCTAGGACCCAAAGTCAGTTGGGATCCTAAGGTACATTAAATTTTGTGTTGCAGGTTAGTTCAAGTACCGGTCTCAACCAAATATGGTACTTGGACAGTGGGTGCTCAAGGCACATGACAGGAACAAAGAATCTTCTAAAGGTTGTGTTATAACCCTTCAACATAAGCTACCCTTGTGATTGAGACTATGCCATTTGAAATCATACCATATCCTTTGGTGACTCCCTTTTCAGATCCATTCTTCACTGGGTGGTAAGCATAAGCCAACTATGTGACTTAGGCTATGTCATTGAATTCCACAATGACAAGTGCTTGATCAAAAAGTCTAATGACTTGGAGACCATTCTCTCAGGCACTAGGAGTGGAAATGTTTATTGCTTAGACTTCATTTGCAATTATTCTATCTCTTCTGTGTGTCTTGTAGCTAATGAAAGTGAGTCTCTTTGTGTCCAATGGCGCAAGAGACTTGCCCACATTAACTATAAGACAATGTATAGATTATTTTCTAAAAACCTTGTTAGAAATAGTCCTAAACTAAAATGTGTTAAAAGTGGTCCCTGTCATGCTTGCCAAATGGGTAAGCAAACTAGGACCACCTTTAAAAGTATTGGCTCCAAGGATACTGAGAGGCGTTTATACCTATTGCACATGGACTTGTTTGGTCCTTTGCCAATTCAGAGCCTAGGTGGGAAGTTGTATACCTTGGTAATTGTAGATGATCATTCAAAGTATACGTGAGTATTCTTCCTTAAGAAGAAGTCAGATACCCTACATGTCTTTATAAATTATGTCAAGGCTATTCAGAATGATCTACTATGTACCGTGGTCAGGACAAGAATTGACTATGGCATAGAATTTCAATCTGAAGCCATGACAAAATTTTGTCAAGAATTTGGTATCACCCAAGAGTTTTCCTCCCCAAGGACTCCACAGCAAAATGGTGTGGCTGAGAGGAGGAGTAGGACCTTGATAGAAGCTGGGAGAACACTGCTTAGTGACTCCTCACTCCCAGAATACTTCTGGGCTGAGGCAGTCAATACAGCCTGTTATGTTCTCAATAGAGCCTCTATCAATAAGGTCCTTGGGAAAACCCCTTATGAGATTCTGAAAGGCAAACAACCCATAATTCTTACTTTAGAATCTTTGGTTGCAAATGCTACATTCTAAATAATGGAAAATCTCAATTAACAAAGTTTGCATAAAAATGCAATGTGGGGTTCTTGTTGGGTATAGCTCACATAGTAGAGCTTATAGAGTTTATAACAAGAAAACCCATGTTGTAGAAGAATCTATGCATGTTGTGTTTGATGAGACCAGCCTTCTCTACAAAGAATGGTCTATCTCTTCTATTTTGACAGGAAATGAAGAAGGGTTGCATGAGTTGACTGTCCAAGATAAGCCCAGCAGCAGCTAAACACAAACAGCTGCTGCAATTCCCGAAGAAGAAGAAGAGGTACAAGATAATGAAGTCACAGCTGAACCAGTGGAACAACCACAGCCACCAGAGGACCCTCTTCCAGCTACTGCAAGGCACCAGAGAGATCATCCAAGAGATCTAATAATTGGAGATCATACCCAAGGCATATTGACAAGAAGTAGAGCTCATAATGAAGCACTATTCTTGAGCTTCCTTTCTCAAATGGAGCCCAAGAAATTTGAAGAGGCCAATCAAGACACCTTCTGGATTGAAGCCATACAAGAAGAGCTCCTATAATTCAAGATATGCAAAGTTTGGAAGCTGGTGCCAAGACCTCATGGACACAATGTGATTGACACTAAATGGGTATACAGGAACAAGCTTGATGAGAATGGTACAATCATCAAGAACAAAGCCAGATTAGTAGCCAAAGGATACAGGCAAGAGGAAGGTATAAACTTTGATCAAACCTTTGCACCAGTTGCAAGGTTGGAAGCAATTAGGCTATTCCTTACCTATGCTGCCCACAAGGGGTTCAAAGTCTACCAGATGGATGTCAAATCAGCTTTCCTCAATGGAGACTTGAAGGAAGAGGTATATGTTGAACAACCTTCAGGTTTTGTGCATCCAACCCTAACTTCTCATGTTTACTTTCTTAGGAAAGAATTATATGGTCTCAAGCAAGCTCCAAGAGCTTGGTATGAGACTTTGTCCAACTTTCTCCTCAAGAACAAGTTCATGAGGGGAAAGATTGATAGCACATTGTTTCTTAGGGAAACAAGGGGCAAGTGTCTCTTAGTCCAAATTTATATTGATGACATAATCTTTGGGTCTACTGATGATAACCTCTGCAAGAGATTTGCCAATCTAATGCAGGGGGAGTTTGAAATGAGCAATATGGGTGAGCTTAAATATTTCCTTGGGCTCCAAGTGAAACAGTCTAATGATGGAATTTTCATCTCCCAGACCAAGTACACTAAGGAGCTCATCAAGAAATTTGGGATGGAATCAGTCTCCACCATGAGAACACCCATGGGGTCCAATGTATCATTAGACAAGGATGAAAAGGGAAAGGACTTTGATGAGTCCATGTACAGATGTATCATTGGATCCCTATTGTACTTGACTGCTAGTAGGCCAAACATTATGTATTCTACATGTGTTTGTGCTAGGTATCAAGCCTGTCCTAAGGAATCTCACTACACCTCTGTGAAGAGGATTTTGAGATGCCTTAAGGGCAGCTTGCATCTTGGCCTTTGGTACCCTAAGAACAATTACTTTGAACTAACAGGCTTTTCAGATGCAGATTTTGCAGGTTGCAAAGAAGACAAGAAGAGTACAAGTGGTACTTGTCAATTCCTAGGGAGAAGATTGATATCTTGGAGCAGCAAGAAACAAACCAGTGTGGCAATATCCACAGCTGAGTCTGAATACATTGCTGCAGGTAGCTGTTGTGCACAACTCCTTTGGACACAACATCAGTTGGAGGATTACAACCTCAAGGTAAGGGAATCTGCTTTGTATTGTGATTCATCCAGTGCAATCTCTATTGCTAAAAATCCTGTCTCTCATAGCAGGACTAAGCATATAGAGATTAGATATCATTTTATTAGAGAACATGTATGTAAAGATATCTGTCTTGAATTTGTCCCCACTGACAAACAAGTAGCTGATATCTTTACAAAGCCACTGGATGAATCTAAATTCAATGCTTTCAAAATTGATCTTGGCATGCTTAGTATGGAATACTCCTAAATGTATGAGTAGTAGCTGTCACTATTGTTGATTCTGAATTGTGAATTATAAAAATTTACATTATTATACATTACAACTTAGTGACATGACTAGGACATTTCTTCAGCCAAAATATCTACATTAGGTCTAAACCTTATGATCAGCTAAACTGCAGAAGCATGTTCAGCTGAATCAGCTAAATAAAAAATCCCATCGGCCTAGGTCTCAGCAGATATCAGCTAAAAAAAATCCCAACTGAACCGCTGAGACGAGCAACCTGTCCTAGCAATTGACAGTTCACTATCCCAGCGGCCTAGGTCTCCGTCTCAGCTGAACCGCCTAGACGGGGTATGTTCAATATGAAATCCTATAATCAATCGCTAATTAACCCAAAATTCCTTAACATAATAAGGTAATTAAGTCTAAAAACCTAGGGTTAATAAAAACAAAACTGAAACCCTATAAATAGATACACTGTAACTTAAAATGCACGACAAAGTCAAACCCTTAGCCGCCGAGACGATTCATCTTCTCTCCCATCTCAGCGCCTCGATTTTCTGCTTCCATGGCGCCAATAAGTTCAAAAGATCTCCTGGAGGGCTATGAAATCGTCAGAGATGGGTTCTCTCATGCCTCAGAAGAAATAAGACAAGTGATTCATCTGATGGAAGCTCAAGGTCTGGAGCACATGCTGTCTGAACCCTGCTGCATTCTCAGAACTGAAGTTCTGGAATGGTTCAGCAATGTCAAATTATCTCCTTCCAAAACCATCTTGCAGTCCAAGATAGGAACTGAGAAGATAAAGATAATAGCCAAAAGGCTGGAGAAGGGACTGAAATTAACTCCCTGCAGTAAAAATGAAGAGGAGGAGATATCTGAAAAGGATAAGCAAACTGCCCTAAAATGGACAGGTTACAGTGATGCTAAGACTAGTTGTCTAAGGAGGAAGTTCTTCAATCAACAGGGGAAGCTGTTGTCTGACATAGTGGGCAAATCCATCCTATGCAAGCCAGGTTCACATGACACTGTATCACAGTTCATGTTTGAACTAATGACTAGGATAATTTTGTCCAAGAAAACCTCATGGGGAGAAGTTGTTTTTCAAAGGATAAAGGAATGTCTACATGCCCCCAATATGGGAAGGATACTATCTCTGTACCTACATAATAGTTATTCAGAGACTTTTGCAAACTCAAAGGAGTCAAATCTCCATTATCTCAAAAGAATGGACATTAAGACTCTGGATAGATTCTCCAGAGTGCTCCGTATGAGCCAGCCATCTGTGGCAAAGGAAAAGAAGAATAAGTTATCCCAGCAAAAATCTGATTCATCCTCAAAATCAGATGGGTCTGACAATGAGGACATTCATGGGTCTGACCTTAGATCTGCCAGCAGCCCATTGAATATAGATAATGAAGATGTTCCCAGGACAAGAAGGGATGAGGAGCCCCAAGGAAGAGTTGAACCCAATCCTGAGCCAACTCAGATGAATACTGATCCAGCTATTCCTCAAGCTGAAGATGAATTTCCCAATTCACCTATCCATGGTAAATTAGGATTTCAGTTAAGCCTCTCCTCTCTATCAATAATATAGTCTAGGTGTTTAACTCATCAATTATTTTTCAGGTGACCTTAGACAAAATTCTCCACCTATGGATGCCCCAAGTGAGGGGGAGCATAGCCCTGCCTATGAGGGTGGAGGTGGGTATGCTAGTGGGGGGGAACATCAACAGGAACCAACCCCCCCCCCCCCCCCCCCCCAAATCTTCAAGGTACACCTAATGCCCCATCTGAGGGGGAGCAGATCCCTGATGATGGAAGGGATATTGCTCATAGTAGAGCTGAAGAGGTGGTTGAAAAGGAATTGGCCCAGGAAAGGCCAGTTGCTGTTATGGACACATCTGACCTGCTAAACTCAATACAAACCATGATTGAGGGTCAGATGTTGTCTATGAAAGAGATAGTTGCTGAAAAGGTCCATGATGTCTCTGCTCAGATAAGGGATGAGTTGCATGCAACAAGAGCTGCATTGACTCAGGAGATCCAGGCCAGTGAGCAAAGAATGGAGTCAAGAGTGGCTGCAGTGAAAACTGAGCTGAATGCCCAGGTTAATGATGTCAAAACTGCATCAGATCATATCCTCCTGCAAATGACAAGATGGTTTGAAATGGCCAAAGGCACAGTTGCTGCTCAACACACTGTACTGAAGCAAATTGTTGATCATCAAGAGGTCTCCACCAAAGACATCACATATGTAAAGAATCATCTTTACAAAAACCAAAATGTCTGGGAGAATGCAGTTGCAAGGATGGCACAAGTGGCTAACACATCTAGCAACCATGTCATGACCCACATTGACAAGGTCAAGGAAAGTATTTTGGATGATGTGGATAGCACTTTTCAAACTCTCTCCCAATCCATAATACATCAACACTCTGCAATAGAGAAGAAGATAGTGGAAAATACCAAAGAAGGGGAGGAGAAGATTACCAATCTACATGCTAAGCTGAAAGGAGCTCACATACAGCTGTATAACAATATGGAGTCTGCCCATAAACTGATACTCTCCAATCAAGCAGAAGCCAGCAAGCAAGTGGTGGATGTGGTCAACAATGCTTCCAGTGCTATTCAAGAAAATATCCTTACCATGGTCAGAAAGATTACTGATAATCAGTGGGACTCAAGCTTAAAAGTACTGCAAGGAACAATAATTGCTTTGAACCTTCCAATCTTGAACCCTAGCAGAAATGAAGACTTTGAATTCCAAAGTCAATCAAATTTGATTGATGATGAGAGAGCAGCAAAGAGGAGAAGGGCAGAGGGCATTCAAACTGCTGAAGAATATATGGCCCAGAAAAGAATGGAAAGATTAGAGGATCCACTCCATGAAGATGACAATCTGGAGTTGGACACAATTGTTGTCAATACTTGGGTGAGCCATGACAATCAAATGAAGGACATTGACCATGTCTACTCAGCTGCTGAATGGATTAAGCACCTTGAGAGGGAATCCTTAAGGGAAAGGATTCTCAAAGAAAACTTGGTGAGAAGGGAAACTCCTGTAAGGATTCCCACAAGATATCTTCCCAATCCTCTTCTATACTTCAAAGTAAAGGAGAAGATCAAGGCTGCTGCTGAAGCTAGGAAGAGGAAGTCCAAAGATGGAGAATGCTCTTCCCAGGGTGCATCTAAGAAGACCATGCCTTGAATTTTTTTTAATCATCAGTTGTATTGTTTGAAATATCTGTACTGAACATTTAAATTGAAATGATATTTCATCTTTTGATCATAATGTTGTGTTTATTACTATTGCTATATGTACTCTGTACCTTTATCTTTAGTATTCAGGAGCTAGAATGGGATGTTCAATTTGAACAGGTTCAGTTATTACAGAAATTGCTCACCAATTAAGGGGGAGCAAACTCCTTGCTCAGGTTGAGGGGGAGATGGCAAATGCCAAGATTGTATAGGTAGACCAATAAGTTGATCCAAAGGGATCTATAGATGTTGCCTCCCACTCCCTAATGGGATAATTAGTTGAAGAAACCAGAAAGGGGGAGAAAGAGCCATTGCTAAGTAAGAACCTATGCTTAGGATATTAGCAAGAGGGAGATAGGTCCTATGCTTCACAGATCATTTTTCTATGAGATCATTTTTCTGTGATATGATTTTTATTATTAACGTACCTTAGCATTGGGGATGTTCTGCCTTCTTCAAATAGAGGGAGATTGTTGGGTATATTGCCCTCAATATTACCTTGATTTGAAGAGGCATCACTCTCAATGCTAAGGACAAATTGTATTTAACAAATCTATACTTGTGTAGGACATACAGGCACATGTGACTCAAAAGGAAGGGTCAAACATGCCCTTAGATGAGAAGAAACCATCTACAAGGAGATGAAGATCTGTCTCAGCAGAACCGCTGAGACGAAGGGTAAAAACCGCTGAGACGAGGAGCCGTCTCAGCGGATCCGCTGAGAAGGAGACTGGAGCAACCGCTGAGACTGGAAGCTATCTCAGCTCAACCGATGAGACAGATTCAAATGCGCTGACGGGATCTACTTTTGGCGCAAGCGAAAATAAAAAGGGAAAAGCAACTCCAATCTACCCCATACTGTGTTAGGAGGATCGAAATAGCCATTGAAGCCTTCTGGAGGTATAAAAGCAAAAGCTAGGGCACAACAACAAGCACTGTTCCATTGAAAAGCTTTTGCTGCAAGCCGCAATCGAGCATTCACGTTTCAGCCAGTTGAAGTTGTTCTCTGGAGCTGAAGTTATTCTTCTGAAGGAGATTAGTTAGCTCTTCATGTACCAACTCAAGAAGGGCAAGTTGATCTTCTGCTTTGCTGAAGGAGAAGATCAAGGTGATTCAAATCTGAAGCAGCTGTCCTTCAGATCTGAAGAAAGAAAACAGAAGACCTGAGAGTAATCCTTTTATCTTATGTATTTAGTACAAACACTCTTATATCCTTGTAAGGCATTGTTGCCTGAGTGAAAGGTTGTTGAGCCTGTGTGTAAAGCTGTGTTGACAGCTTGAGTGGTAGGACTTCTTGATAGGTCTGAGGTAGGAGATCTGTGTGATTTCTGAGTGGTAGGAGTTACATAACTCTGAGGTGTAGGGCTGCTGAGCCTGAGTGTAGGGCTGTTGTGCCTGAGGTGTAGGTTTGCTGAGCCTGAGTGTAGGGATGCTGTGCCTGAGGTGTAGGGCTGTTGAGCCTGTGGTGTAAGGCTGCTGAGCCTGAGTGTAGGGCTGCTGTGCCTGAGGTAGGATCACTCTTGATCTGAGAAGTTCTGAGGAACTTGTGGTGTAAGCTTAAGGAGCTGAGATTGGAGTTTGTGGCCTTGTCTAACTCACTGTTAGAAATGTGAAGGGGGAAAGAGGACTACTCAAGACACCCTGTCTTGAGGAACCTCTATAAATCCTTGTGTGCTTTCTGTGATTGAGTTTTCTGCAGCTAGATACATTAGGATTATATAAAGAAAATAAGTAAAACCTATTCACCCCCCCTCTAGGTATTATTGACTACACCTATATGAACTATCAAACATGATGTGCCCCGCTGTGGCCGCAGTGTCCTTAGTAGTGACTTTACTGTAGGGCTATGCCCGAGACTGGTGGAGGGCAGCCAGCCACTCCACATTTAGAGTGCGACCACTCAGTACGATTCTATGGGGAGAGTTTTCTGAGGCCTTCCTGGAGCACTTCATCTCAAACGCTGACCGAGTTGCTCTCCACGAGCGATTCCTGCACATCCGACACGGAGAAAGGACCGTGGCAGAGTACCAACAAGAGTTCATTCACTTAGCCCATTTTGCTGGGACTTTGGCGACTACAAATAGAGACAGAGCTGCTAGGTTCTATAGAGGACTACGATATGACCTCCGACAGGCTTTGATCATGAACTCACAGTCGACCTTCCACACGATCGCCACACACGCTGCAACATTAGAGATGGACCAGAGGATGGTGGCCCAGCAGCGAAGGGGACATATGGATGTTCCCCGGACTCAGGGTCGAAAGAGAGGGACATGCCCTCGTAGGCAGGAACAAGTTAGAAGACAGCGTCACCGCCATCAGCCATACAGGCAAGCACCCCAGCCTTGAGAGGAACCTCCAGCCCCAGCACCCCGACCAGCTCCAGCACCTCAGCCCTCCCCAGCCGCACGACGAGATGTTCCCTTTGCAGGGAACTGCTTCCTGTGCCAGCAGCCTGGGCACATTAGAGCTTTCTGCCCTCAGGCTATAGGTAGGTCATGCCTAGGAGCAGTGCAAGGAGCAGCAGAGAGAGGGCGAGGAAGAGGAGGTCGCTGAGGGCGACCTGCAGGCAGGAGGCACCAGGCCAGACAGGGCAGATCAGTACCGCTTGAGGCTTACACACTAGATCTTCAGCATGGACCTGCACCAGACGTAGTGATAGGTATATACTTTCATTAGTGATGGTAGACTTTGATGATATGATCTAGTAGGAAATATATGATGTAGCCTTTTGTTTAAACTGTGTAGTTACTCTACTTATATATCTATAAAGAACTTGTGATTGTAGTACATGTATATATATTACCAGGTTTACTTTTGGTAGAAGCTCATCCCGCTAAAACGCTATTCGATATCGGTGCCACGCATTCCTTCGTCTCTCAGGATTTCATCGCAGATAAAGAAAACACTGTACGATCGTCTGGAATGTCGATACGAATACGACTCCCGGACAGATCAGACATGATATCCACAAAGAAGTGTTCCTTCCAGGGGATGCTGGGAGACATGGAATTCGAAATCTTCGCGACTATTCTAGCAATAACCGGATACGACATCATCCTAGGAATGGACTGGTTGGTCGAGCACAATGCCCAAATCAATTGCTTGACCCGAGAAATCAACCTCCAGAACCCAAATGGGCAATCTATCACTCTAGCAGGTATACCATCTATCACCCGCATCATTATAACGTCCGCACAAATAGTCAAATCAGTCTGATGAAAGGAGGAGATATACCTGATCTACTTCGAAATAGAGGACAAGGCGCAAGTACTCACCAAAGTAGACTTCCAGATTGAACTTATACACGGAGCTCGACCAGTGTCCCGAGCACCCTACCGAATGGCCCCAAGGGAACTAGCCGAGCTCAAAATACTGCTACAGGAGCTAATTGATGCAGGTTTTGTTCATCTGAGTACGTCACCCTGGGGAGCCCCGGTCTTATTCGTCAAAAAGAAAGATGGGTCATTGCGTCTGTGCATTGACTACAGGGAGATAAATAAACTTACCATCCGAAATACCTATCCGTTACCCCGAATAGATGAGTTGTTCGACCAATTGCAAGGTGCGTCCGTTTTCTCCAAAATGGATTTAAGGTCTGGCTATTACCAGCTTCGGGTACGGGAAGAGTACATCCCCAAAATAGCTTTCAGCTCCCGCTACGGACTCTACGAATTTATGGCAATGCAGTTTGGACTGACCAACGCCCCGTCCGCCTTCATGGCTCTAATGAATAAAGTGTTTGAACCCTTCTTGGATCACTTTGTGATCGTTTTCATAGACGATATACTCATCTACTCGAAGAGCAAGACAGATCATGCCAAGCATCTCCAAATGGTGTTACTCAAGCCGCGGGAACACTTGATCTTCGCAAACTTCAGTAAGTGTGAATTTTGGATGGAGGAAGTTGGGTTCCTTGGGCACACGATCAACAAGAATGCGGTAGCAGTAGATCAAGCCAATGTGCAAGTGGTACGGAATTGGCCGCCACTTAAGTCAGCAGCCGATATCAGGAGCTTCCTTGGTCTCGCCGGATACTATCGCAAGTTCGTGGAAGGTTTTTCCAAGATCTCCTTACCCCTCACCACCCTCACCAAGAAGGATACAATGTTCCAATGGACACTCGAATACGAAGTAGCATTCGGGGAGCTGAAGAACCGCCTAACATCTGCTCCGATTCTAACACTCCCCTCAGGCACTGAGGGTTTCAAAATCTACACAGACGCATCACTGAATGGGTTAGGAGCCGTACTAATGCAGCACAGCAGGGTAGTCGCCTACGCCTCACGATAGTTGAAGCCTCACGAGCTAAACTACGCAACCTACGACCTAGAACTGGGTGCTGTGGTGTTCGCGCTAAAGGTCTGGAGGCATTATCTATTCGGAATAAGATGCGAAATCTTCTCCGACCACAAGAGCCTCAAATACATTTTCACCCAGAAGGAGTTGAATCTTCGACAACGTCATAGAGAGAATTGGCCCTGTTGCATATAGACTGGCTCTACCAGCTAAATTGGGAAATCTTCACGACATATTTCATGTCTCCTCACTAAGACGTGTCCTCCGCCAACCAGAGCAACATCTTTCTACCCCGCCAACATAAGTGCAATCTGACCAATCCGTCCAGCTTGAACCCGTGCAGATAGTAGATTCCAAGACAAAGGAACAACGAAACAAGACCATTACGATGGTCAAGATCCCGACACTCTTCCCCCAGGTATGTCACAAAACCCCCTACCTTAGGCAATTTTTGAGGACAAAAATGCCTTTATTTTTATTGGATTGTAACATCCCGACTTTTATTAGGTCCGTAGACCCTAGTAGACCCAATAAAAGTAACCCCAAAGGACAGAAAGCAATCCAAGTGGGGGATATTGCACTAGGGAACTCCAAATTGACTTTCGCCAGTTCCGTTAGAGTCGTATGAACAATACGAGCACAACGGAATTGGTTGCACACCGATCCGAGGTTGTTTAGAGAAAATGACCATTTTGAGTATCGTAGCGCGTCACAACCACGTTATTATGGAATAGTGACCATACGTACTCTGATTTGACTTCCGTCAGTTCCGTTAGACTCGTATGACCAATACGAGCACAACGAAATTCGTTGCACCCCGATCCAAGGTCGTTTAGAGAAAACGACCATTTTGAGTATCGTAGCGCGTCACAACCACATTATTGTGGAATAGTGACCATACGTACTCTGATTTGACTTCCGTTAGTTCTGTTAGACTCGTATGACCAATACGAGCGCAATGGAATTCATTGCACACCAATTCGAGGCCGTTTAGAGAAAACAATCATTTTGAGTATCATAGTGCGTCACAACCACGCTATTGTGGAATAGTGACCATACATACTCTGATTTGACTTCCGTTAGACTCGTACGACCAATACGAGTACAACAGAAATTGTTGCACCCTGATCTGAGGTCGTTTAGAGAAAATGATCATTTTGAGTATTGTAGCGCGTCACAACCACATTACTGTGGAATAGTGACCATACGTACTCTGATTTGACTTCCGTCAATTCCGTTAGACTCGTATGACTGATACGAGCACAACGGAATTTGCTGCACCATGATCCGAGATCTTTTAGAGAAAATGAACATTTTGAGTATCGTAGCGCGTCACAACCACATTATTGTGGATTAGTGACCAGACGTACTTCGAATCGAATCCCATCAGTTCTGTTAGACTTGTACGATCCATACGAGCGCCACGGAACTCGTTGCACTCCGATTCGAGATCATACATGAAATATGTCTGTCTTAGGTTTTGTAGACAGCCACGACATAACGTACGAAATACGCAACACAAGAACTCAGAATCAATCGCGGTAAGTCTTGTTGGAAAACTTGGACCTTGACCTACATGAGGGACCCAACCATAGGGTTGACTTTGATCACCCCCCCAAACCATAATTTTTGCAATCGACCCTAAAGGGGAGGTTCCACCCACCTCCTCACTAGGAGAGGAGGGTTGCCCATGGGTGGGAAGCCCACCCTAGGGTAGTGGAGTGAAGGGGGGGGGGGGGGGGGAGAAAATATCTCCCCCCACCCACCCTCCCTTTAGTCCTACATCGGGAATAAAGGGAGGGAGGCCCCCTCCTCCCCTATAAAAGGGACACAACCCTCCTTGCTGAGTACATCCCCCAGCCGCCTCCCCCCTCCCTGGTCGAGCACCACCCTGTCGGAGAAGCCCTCCCCGAGCCTCCACCGCCGCCCCCTCCATAGCCGGACGACCTTCCTCCACCCGAGCCCCCCCCCCCCCACTCCAGGTGGACCACCCTTCCCTCCCCCTTCCTACTCCCCTAAGGCAAGCCAGCCGCCCTCCCCGTCGCCGGAGCGCCGCCAGTGCCACCCGAGCCTTGCTCAAGCTCGAGTGGAGGCCGACCATGAAAGCCACACCCCTAGCGCCGGTGGTGGCGCTGGGGGAGCTGGTCCCTACCCAGGGACCTCTGCTCTAACAAGGGAAGGCGGTAGGGCCGCCGGAGAACGCGTCTCCGGCGGCACCTGCGCATTTTTCCCCCTTCACTGTGCTTCCTAAAACCATTCCGCGGCCACCCACGGCGGCGGCCGGCGGCGCCTGGCTGTCGGACTACCCCTAGAGAACCGGGCAGGGGCGGGGAAGGGCCCTGCCTGTGGGGGTGGGTGGGGGGGGGGGGGGTGGCGCGACCATGGCATGCATGGTCGCGCCACCGCCCCTCCCCCCGCCTCTCTTTTTCCCTTATTCCGATGGTGGCCCGCGACGCCAGGCCGCTTGACCACCTACGGTGTGGTCGCCGGCCCCCGACGAGTCGACCGGGGGCGGCGCCGGTGCCTGCAGGCCGCTGCCCAGCGGTGACTGCGGTTGCCACCTTCGGCAACCCCATTGTTTATTGGGGGCCGTCCGATCTCCCGATGAGATCGGACGGACCTTGTTTCCTCGTTTCCCGCCCCCGCCTAAAATTGTGTGCCCCACAGTGGATCGGCTGCAGATCTGTTGTGGGGACCACAGAAGCGCGCGCGGTCCGGTGCCCCTAGCTCCCAGCCCGATTCCCTAACCGCACCCCAACTCCCCCTCCCCTTGCTGATTTTCCTGAGATCAAACTAAGCCTTTATGGCAAAAACCCCCAACATGAAAAATGTTCCCCATCCAAAGGGGCACCTCTAGTAATGTTTTGAGAATTTTAGGTTGGGTTTTGCTATTTTAAATGTCTTTACAAGGTTTCATTAAAGGAATTAAAGACCCAAATGACTTTGGAAAATTCCTAAAAAATTATAGGCTCAAATTTAAGCTATTTTACAAGTGCTACCAAAGTTTGGAATTTTTATCAATTCTTTTAATATTTTTAAAAGCCTAAATAAGATTTCTACAAGCAAAATAACGCCCTAAAAAGAACTGAATTATTTGGAAAAAATTTGTGGGCCCTCGACGTGTTATCTTCGCTTTATAGTAAAATTGTGCGAGTCGATTAGAGATAAATGGTTAACCCACCAATTACGGTGAGAAATCGACTAAGTTAAAAGCATCGAAAAATGCAATCGAGTCACGATCGCAAGGCGATATTTCAGAACAATAGCGACATGAAAATTAAAGTGTGAATTCAAGTCACACAGAAATAAGAAGTCTCATAAAATATAAGCCAACCCCGATCTATAATAAACAGGTCCATATGAACGGGGAAAGAACGGAATTTCCTTCTAAGAACGGAGACGAAACTGAAGCCTCCTGATTATGGAGTGATTGGACTACTAACCCACTTACTTATTCATGTCCTCCAGTTTCGTATTGATCCTATATTTACTATTTGCAATTGCTCCTTTTTAATACTCTAGTCTCGCACTAGTCATTTAGCTATTGCATTCTGTTCGTTCTTTTCAGTACTCCAGTCTCGCACTGGTCACTTAGTTATTGCTTTCTGTTCATTCTTTTCAATACTCCAGTCTCGCAGTGGTCAGTTGATTATTGTTTTCTGTTCATTCCTTTTGATACTCCAGTCTTGTACTGGTCCAGTTAATTCGGCCCTTGCCTTCGGCCTTCCCTTCTGTTAAGTGTTTTATTACTCAGCTACGCAGTTCACATTGCACTATATTATCCTAACCCAGGTCCTGCGCTAGATAATGGTTATTTCTCTGCTACTATAAGATCTTAGTCGGGGATAACCAAGAGTTGAGTTCTTCCTCTAGGGTTAGCCCCAAATAAGATTCACACATCCGCTGCGTCTCCCAGCCAAAAGTTGTGTAGCCAGTTGAGTCAAGGAAACCGCGGTGGACCTGGAGTAGTCGTTCCTGTACAACCCTGTATTCGCCGAGTGGGCCCCCGGGACCCAAAAGGTATTTTGACACTATTTTCTAGCATGATCCAAGGCAATGAGAGGGGGGGTGGGGGGGGGAGCGGCGGAGGCGGAGGCCTCCTTAGCGGGCGAGAGGGGCGGGCGGCCAGCCCCCCTCTCGCCCAGCTCCCTTAGCGGGCAAGAGGGGCGGGCGGCCAGCCCCCACTTGCCCAACCCACTTAGCGGGCAAGAGGGGAGGGCGGCCAGCCCCCCTCTCGCCCAGCTCCCTTAGCGGACGAGAGGGGTGGGCATATTGTATTTAACAAATCTATACTTGTGTAGGACATACAGGCACATGTGACTCAAAAGGAAGGGTCAAACATGCCCTTAGATGAGAAGAAATAATCTACAAGGAGATGAAGATCTGTCTCAGCAGAACCGCTGAGACGAAGGGTAAAAACCGCTGAGACGAGGAGCCGTCTCAGCGGATCCGCTGAGAAGGAGACTGGAGCAACCGCTGAGACTGGAAGCTATCTCAGCTCAACCGATGAGACAGATTCAAATGCGCTGACGGGATCTACTTTTGGCGCAAGCGAAAATAAAAAGTGAAAAGCAACTCCAATCTACCCCATACTGTGTTAGGAGGATCAAAATAGCCGTTGAAGCCTTCTGGAGGTATAAAAGCAAAAGCTAGGGCACAACAACAAGCACTGTTCCATTGAAAAGCTTTTGCTGCAAGCCGCAATCGAGCATTCACGTTTCAGCCAGTTGAAGTTGTTCTCTGGAGCTGAAGTTAATCTTCTGAAGGAGATTAGTTAGCTCTTCATGTACCAACTCAAGAAGGGCAAGTTGATCTTCTGCTTTGCTGAAGGAGAAGATCAAGGTGATTCAAATCTGAAGCAGCTGTCCTTCAGATCTGAAGAAAGCAAACAGAAGACCTGAGAGTAATCCTTTTATCTTATGTATTTAGTACAAACACTCTTATATCCTTGTAAGGCATTGTTGCCTGAGTGAAAGGTTGTTGAGCCTGTGTGTAAAGCTGTGTTGACAGCTTGAGTGGTAGGACTTCTTGATAGGTCTGAGGTAGGAGATCTGTGTGATTTCTGAGTGGTAGGAGTTACATAACTCTGAGGTGTAGGGCTGCTGAGCCTGAGTGTAGGGCTGTTGTGCCTGAGGTGTAGGTTTGCTGAGCCTGAGTGTAGGGATGCTGTGCCTGAGGTGTAGGGCTGTTGAGCCTGAGGTGTAAGGCTGCTGAGCCTGAGTGTAGGGCTGCTGTGCCTGAGGTAGGATCACTCTTGATCTGAGAAGTTCTGAGGAACTTGTGGTGTAAGCTTAAGGAGCTGAGATTGGAGTTTGTGGCCTTGTCTAACTCACTGTTAGAAATATGAAGGGGGAAAGAGGACTACTCAAGACACCCTGTCTTGAGGAACCTCTATAAATCCTTGTGTGCTTTCTGTGATTGAGTTTTCTGCAGCTAGATACATTAGGATTATATAAAGAAAATAAGTAAAACCTATTCACCCCCCCTCTAGGTATTATTGACTACACCTATATGAACTATCAAACATGATGTGCCCCGCTGTGGCCGCAGTGTCCTTAGTAGTGACTTTACTGTAGGGCTATGCCCGAGACTGGTGGAGGGTAGCCAGCCACTCCACATTTAGAGTGCGACCACTCAGTACGATTCTATGGGGAGAGTTTTCTGAGGCCTTCCTGGAGCACTTCATCTCAAACGCTGACCGAGTTGCTCTCCACGAGCGATTCCTGCACATCCGACACGGAGAAAGGACCGTGGCAGAGTACCAACAAGAGTTCATTCACTTAGCCCATTTTGCTGGGACTTTGGCGACTACAAATAGAGACAGAGCTGCTAGGTTCTATAGAGGACTACGATATGACCTCCGACAGGCTTTGATCATGAACTCACAGTCGACCTTCCACACGATCGCCACACACGCTGCAACATTAGAGATGGACCAGAGGATGGTGGCCCAGCAACGAAGGGGACATATGGATGTTCCCCGGACTCAGGGTCGAAAGAGAGGGACATGCCCTCGTAGGCAGGAACAAGTTAGAAGACAGCGTCACCGCCATCAGCCATACAGGCAAGCACCCCAGCCTTGAGAGGAACCTCCAGCCCCAGCACCCCGACCAGCTCCAGCACCTCAGCCCTCCCCAGCCGCACGACGAGATGTTCCCTTTGCAGGGAACTGCTTCCTGTGCCAGCAGCCTGGGCACATTAGAGCTTTCTGCCCTCAGGCTATAGGTAGGTCATGCCTAGGAGCAGTGCAAGGAGCAGCAGAGAGAGGGCGAGGAAGAGGAGGTCGCTGAGGGCGACCTGCAGGCAGGAGGCACCAGGCCAGACAGGGCAGATCAGTACCGCTTGAGGCTTACACACTAGATCTTCAGCATGGACCTGCACCAGACGTAGTGATAGGTATATACTTTCATTAGTGATGGTAGACTTTGATGATATGATCTAGTAGGAAATATATGATGTAGCCTTTTGTTTAAACTGTGTAGTTACTCTACTTATATATCTATAAAGAACCTGTGATTGTAGTACATGTATATATATTACCAGGTTTACTTTTGGTAGAAGCTCATCCCGCTAAAACGCTATTCGATATCGGTGCCACGCATTCCTTCGTCTCTCAGGATTTCATCGCAGATAAAGAAAACACTGTACGATCGTCTGGAATGTCGATATGAATACGACTCCCGGACAGATCAGACATGATATCCACAGAGAAGTGTTCCTTCCAGGGGATGCTGGGAGACATGGAATTCGAAATCTTCGCGACTATTCTAGCAATAACCGGATACGACATCATCCTAGGAATGGACTGGTTGGTCGAGCACAATGCCCAAATCAATTGCTTGACCCGAGAAATCAACCTCCAGAACCCAAATGGGCAATCTATCACTCTAGCAGGTATACCATCTATCACCCGCATCATTATAACGTCCGCACAAATAGTCAAATCAGTCTGATGAAAGGAGGAGATATACCTGATCTACTTCGAAATAGAGGACAAGGCGCAAGTACTCACCAAAGTAGACTTCCAGATTGAACTTATACACGGAGCTCGACCAGTGTCCCGAGCACCCTACCGAATGGCCCCAAGGGAACTAGCCGAGCTCAAAATACTGCTACAGGAGCTAATTGATGCAGGTTTTGTTCATCTGAGTACGTCACCCTGGGGATCCCCGGTCTTATTCGTCAAAAAGAAAGATGGGTCATTGCGTCTGTGCATTGACTACAGGGAGATAAATAAACTTACCATCCGAAATACCTATCCGTTACCCCGAATAGATGAGTTGTTCGACCAATTGCAAGGCGCGTCCGTTTTCTCCAAAATGGATTTAAGGTCTGGCTATTACCAGCTTCGGGTACGGGAAGAGTACATCCCCAAAATAGCTTTCAGCTCCCGCTACGGACTCTACGAATTTATGGCAATGCAGTTTGGACTGACCAACGCCCCGTCCGCCTTCATGGCTCTAATGAATAAAGTGTTTGAACCCTTCTTGGATCACTTTGTGATCGTTTTCATAGACGATATACTCATCTTGTAACACCTCCCCTGCAATGACCATATAATATGGGTCCGGCCGGGACCCCACAACATATAACCGCCACAGCTTTGGTATTAAAAGATGATAATCACTACCCAAACTCATAACTCAGACAACACAGCGGAAACAAAACTAAACCACAGAAATTGTCCACTACAAAGGAGTCCAACTGGCCTTAAGGCCTTACAAAAACACAGTCCAAAACATCCAACCACTCATAAAGAAAGACATCCCAACCAAAGGGGAAAGGTGGTTTTTCCCTAAACTACCTCGGCATGCAAGCCGGATATAACAAAGCACGAAGAAAGTAATACAGGAAAACAGGTAATCACTTCATGAGGCTTTAGGCCCTTTTGGCCGGCGCGCTGGGTCCAGCTTGCGATTCGTGCCCTGCAACCAAATCACAAAGAGCGGAAAACGAGGGTCAGCTATGGCTGACCACAAGCGGTGTAACAACATCCCTCCTCCCGGCCGTCCTAGCGGACCCCGGGGAACTACTTCACCCTGCAAGTCAGCACTTCGTATGCAAATGTACATATAGGAAAGCAAACTAAATACTGGCATGAGTGTCACAAGCATCATCCACGTTTCTAGGTTGAGCAGGTAATAAAAGGGCCTAACAATGCAGAATGAGTGCAAGCCCGGGGTTTCACCCAAGGCGCCCTAATGCGTATGAATCTAACACATCATCATACATTACCAACACAAGGGTACTCATCATTTCCCCACAAGGGCATCAAACCCAAGGCCAAGCGCTCTCGCTGAGACTCACCTCGCCAGGCCTTCCATGCCAACGGGCTTGTCTGACAGCTCACACGCTCGAGCCGCCAACAACGCACCAAGACCGATTCCAAGAATTCTGGCTAATCAAAACGTCCCAAGGCCCTGGCCTTACTCTCGGGACAACGTCCACCGATTGCCTCGCCTGGAGACCGTCAACGGATGCAATCCGTAGCACAGACATTCTCGTCAGTCAACAAACGAAGGGACTAATCTTGCCGGGACACTCTCCACACGTGAATCTCAGTCTCCACGGGATAGCCAGCCGACCACAAAGACCAATCGCGCCTTCGCACAACACAAGGCATCACAAGCCCCATAATCCGCACATTTATTCTCCGCCCTAACCCAACATTCGTTACCACACGAAGCTACAAGGGCATCACAACGACGAGTTCGCCGTAATCGGATTTCTAACAAAACCCCTAACATGCGCGTAAATCAACATCACCGGATCGGACCAACGGCCATAAATCCGGCTTCACCCACAATGCCTAATCCGCTAACGGAGCGGATCTCTAGTGCAAAACATGCCGGGGACGGACACAATCAACCCGGTGGTTTCTCTTGAACCAAGGCGACCCGGATCCCTCTCATTCGACGGATCCGGTGCCAAAAATGCAGGAAAGAGGAGATGCCAAACACGCATCCTAAAGACCGGGAGGAGAAACGTCGTTACCTTTTGAGATCTCCTCCTAGCCATGAGAAGCTTGCAACCAAACGGTGGAGAAGAAGCGCCTTGACGCCCTCTACGCGTTGCCGGTCTCGGATCGGCGATCGGAGCTCCGAAGCTCCAACAATGGCGGATCTCCCCTCTTCTTCCTCCTTGCCCCCTTCTCCTTTCTCCAACCTAAGAGAGAGAAAGGACTTGGAAATATGAGGGAATAACCCCTCATCCAAGCCCTAAAGCCCCCCAGCGAATTATCTCAGCCGTCGGATCAAATCCCAAAGTATTTGATCGGTCGGATCATCATCCCCGCACGATTTCGCGGAACAGAATAAACAGGGCGCACGATCACAGTCGCACGGTCACTGGTCGTGCGCGAAGAAGACACTGGTCGTGCGCACTATCCGAGACAGAACTCCGAATTCTGGCGGATAGCGCACGATCACTGCGCACGATCACTGGTCGTGCGCGAAGGAGACACTGGTCGTGCGCACTATCCGAGACAGAACTCCGAATTCTGGCGGATAGCGCACGATCACTGCGCACGATCACTGGTCGTGCGCGAAGGAGACACTGGTCGTGCGCACTATCCGAGACAGAACTCCGAATTCTGGCGGATAGCGCACGATCACTGCGCACGATCACTGGTCGTGCGCGAAGAGGAGAAATGGTCGTGCGCGAAGAGCTGCTAAGAAATTCCTAGCCTTTCCCGAGCGCAGCACTACCACTCCGCCTACCTCGCGGAACTACGATTTTTGGGGTGTTACAACTCCACCCCCCTTAAAAGAATTTCGTCCTCGAAATTTCAGAATTTAAACAGGAATTTCACAACGCATACCTGGAGCGAAAAGTTCCGGGAAATCCTCCCGCATCGCTTGCTCTCGCTCCCAAGAGAATTCGTCTCGCCCGCAGTTGTCCCATCGCACCTTCACAAGTTTGACTTGCTTGTTACGCAACTGCCGGACTTCTGAATCCTCCACGCACACCGGGCGAACCCTCGCCCCCAAGTTCTCCATCACCGGCACCGCCGCCGCTTCGACCACGACACTCGGCTCTATCAAAGCTTTCCTCAGCACGGAGACATGGAAAACGTCATGTAGTCCACTCAGCTCTGCGGACAACGCCAAACGATAGGCTGCTTCGCCTATACGTTCCGTAACCTCGAACGGACCCAAATATCTTGGACTCAACTTCTTGAGTCGCCGCACCCGCGAAACACCCTTGAACGGCTTGATCTTCAAGTAGACCATGTCGCCCACTGCAAACTCCACATTTCTGTGGCGTGCATTAAAATACTTTGCTTGTCGATCCTGAGCAACCTTCATGCGCTCCTGAATCGTCCGCACAATCTCGCAAGCATCTTCCACCACTTGCTTTCCCAAAATCTTAGTGTCTCCCACCTCTGCCCAAGACATCGGCGTTCGACACTTCCTTCCATACAAAGCTTCGTATGGCGCCATCTTGATACTCGCCTGGAAGCTATTATTATAGGCGAACTCCACCATGAAAAGGTGGTCCTCCCACCCTTTGCCAAAGTCGAGAGCACACATCCTCAACATGTCTTCCAACGTACGGTTCGTTCGCTCCGTCTGACCATCGGTCTGCGGATGGAACGCGGTACTAAACTTGAGCTTCGTGCCTAGACTTTTCTGCACTAATCTCCAATCCTTCGATGTGAATCGCCCATCGCGATCACTAACGATGCTCTTCGGGAACCCGTGCAACCGCACAACGTTTCGAACATAAAGCTCCACGAGCTTTTCCACGCCATCACCCTTCTGGTTCGGAATGAAGTGGGCCACCTTCGTCAGGCGATCTACTATCACCCAAATTGCATCGTTACCCTGCTGCGATCGAGGCAAACCATGCACAAAATCCATAGAGATGTCATCAAATTTCCATTCGGGGATGGGAAGGGGCTTCAAGAACCCGCCGGGCCTTTGGCACTCAGCCTTTACCAAGGCACAAGTCTGACATCGGCTCACGTACTCGGCTACATCCCGCTTCATCCCAGGCCACCAAAAAGATTTCTTCAAATCCGCGTACATCTTTGTACTTCCTGGATGAACGGAGTACTTCGTAAAGTGAGCTTCAAACATCAACTCCTCGCGGAGCTTGCCAAAGCGCGGAACGCAAACCCTCCCGTCCCTTTTTAAGATCCCACCAACCATCTCCAAAGCAGTGCCCTCGCTCTGTTGAGCCTCCAACACCAACTGTTGGCACTCCTCGTCCGCACTGGTCGCCTCTCGGATTCGATCCGTTAAGTCACATTGCATTTCAATCCAATTCAAACGAGCTACGCTAGACTCACCTCTAGCCACACAAGAGATATCAAGAGACTCCAAGTCTCGAATCAAACGCTCGTTATGCGCCTCCATCCAATTACCTTGCCCGGAGTACTTCCTACTCAAAGCATCCGCCACCACGTTGGCTTTACCCGGCGTATACTGAATCTCCACGTCGTAGTCCCCAAGGAACTCGACCCACCTACGCTGCCGCATATTCAGATCCTTTTGGTCTAGGAGATACCTCAGGCTTTTGTGATCCGTGAAGATCTCCACCTTCGCACCATAAACGTAGTGCCGCCATAACTTTAGCGCAAAGATTACCGCCGCCAACTCCAAATCGTGGACGGGGTAATTCTTCTCATGAGTCTTTAACTGCCTTGACCCATAAGCGATCACCTTGCCGTGCTGCACAAGCACGCACCCCAAACCGCAACCTGACGCGTCGCTGAAAATCTGAAATCCTTCCGTCCCGCTAGGAAGACTAAGGATTGGAGCGGACATCAACCTTTCCTTCAGATTCTCAAATGCCCGGGCACACTCCGGTGTCCATACGAACTTCTGGTCCTTGCGAGTGAGAGTGGTGAGGGGCAACGCCATCCGCGAAAAGTTCTCCACGAACCTTCTATAATAACCGGCTAGTCCAAGAAAACTCCGGACTTCCGTCACGGTCCTCAAGACAGGCCAATCCCTAATGGCTTCGATCTTCGCTGGATCTACCGCCACCCCATCTCCACTAATCACGTGACCTAAGAAAGCCACCTTCTCGATCCAAAACTCGCATTTTGAGAACTTAGCATAGAGCTGATTCTCCCTTAGAGTCTGCAGTACTTGCCTCAAGTGAGACTCATGCTCCGCCTCCGATTTTGAGTACACCAAAATATCGTCAACAAACACCACCACGAACGAATCTAAGAAAGGGCGGAAAACCCTGTTCATCAAGTCCATGAACACGGATGGCGCGTTCGTCAAACCGAACGGCATCACCGAAAACTCGTAGTGGCCATACCGAGTCCCGAACGCTGTCTTGGCAACGTCCTCTTCTCGGATCTTCAGCTGGTAGTACCCCGATTTCAAATCCAACTTGGAGTACACCACCGACCCCACTAACTGGTCGAACAGATCATCAATTCGGGGAATTGGATATTTATTCTTGACGGTCAACTTATTTAGCTCACGGTAATCAATGCATAACCGCATACTTCCGTCCTTTTTCTTCACAAACAAAACCGGTGCGCTCCATGGTGAAGAGCTGGGCCTAATGTACCCTTGATCCAACAACTCCTGCAACTGAACCTTTAACTCGGCCAGTTCCTTCGGTGCCATCCTAAACGGAGGACGCGACACTGGCCTCGCACCCGGTACCAACTCTATCGAGAAATCTATTTCACGCTGAGGAGGTGCTCCCGGAAGTTCCTCGGGGAAAACATCCTCAAATTCTTCCACCACCGGAACTTCCCTAATAGCCAACTTTGTGGAGTGAGTCTCCAACAGAGCTAAGAACGCCTCGCCTCCTTGGTTTACCGCACGCCTCATTTGCATAGCGGAAATCAGGGAGTAAGCCACTCCGCTTAGGCCTTCGAACTTGACCTCTGCTCTACCTTCCCCTCTCAGGGTTACCACCTTCAACTGGCAGTCGATACTAGCTCGCTGCTCCGCAAGCCAGTCCATCCCCAAGATAACGTCGAATTCGGCTAGTGGCAGAATCGCTGCTACCAACACGAAATCACAATCGCCAATTTGCATCACAATGCGTCCCTTCCTCATGGTAGTCATGAAAGACCCATTTGGCATACGCACACTCAGCTCCACCCCTGCCGCTACGGGCTCAGCACCAATCTTCCGGATAAAACCTTCCGCAAGAAAAGAGTGTGACGCCCCCGTGTCGAACAACACTCGCGAGGGGTAGCCCGACACTAGCACGAAACCTAACCACGTGCAAAACAAACATGAAAGGCCGCAACCTACATTATAGTAACAACTGAAAACTTAAACTTTTCATACCTGTCACCACATCGGGTTGACGTATCGCTTCCTGCTGCCCAAGGTTGTAGGCCCTAGGCTGCACTGGAGGGAACCGCGAAGCACTCGACTCCGCCGCTTTCCCCTTTTCTGTAACACTGGGACCTGAACGCACCGATTGCTCTTGCCTCGGCTCTGGCCCAGCTCCGCCCTCGGTACAGAAACGACTAATGTGGCCCACCTTGCCACACTGGTAACAAGTAACTGGACCCTTGGAACGGAAATCTCCCGAAGGCGCACCACTTCTCTCCCCAGGTCTGTTAGGACGGGGCTTCTTCTTCCATCGGCTACCCTCGGATTTCCACTGGGATTGAGACTGAGAAGGCTTTCCTTCTCCCTGTTTTGCCGCAACACCCTTTCGCCGCTGAGTTCGCTCCAGGTCGCTCTCCAGCGTGCGAGCGGCTTCGACCAACTCATCGAACCCTGCATTCTTCAAGGCTATGAGTGGTTGCCTTAAGTTTTCCCTCAACCCTTGATAAAAGAGGTTATCTCTCTCTTCATCATCTGCCATTGTCGTGCCTGCATACCGACCCAACCGGGTGAACTCTTGCAGATACTCATCCACCGTCTTCTCCCGCTGCACCAAATGCAGAAACTGCCGCTGCAGTGCTAACCTTGTTGAAACCGGAATATACCGCTTTAGGAAAGCGTTTCCGAACTCCTCCATGGACGGAACACGCCCAACAAACTGACGACCGTTATGGTTCGCCCACCACAACTTCGCATCGCCCTCCAACATGAAGCTCGCAAAGTGAGACTGCCTCTCAGCTGGGGTCTCAGCTGCCCTCAAGAGCTCCCGGATCCTCGAAAGCCAATCCTCGGCATCCGTTGGAGTGCCCACTCCCTTGAACGTCGGAGGGTGAAAACTCAAGAAATACTTCATGAATCGATCACCCATCGGAAAAACTCTCTCCGCAAGAGGCTCTGCTTGCCTTACTTCAACCTCCGGTGTATCCGGCGTAGCCGCCGGAGTAACAGGGGTCGCACTTGCACCACCGGCGTAGGAACCCGTGGCATCGCTCCAGCTTGAGCCGCCACCATCGCCTCCGCTAGCATGCGACAGAAGTCGGCCGGGGACATGCCCACATTCACAAGGCCTGGAGCAGTAGCACTACTCCCCGAAGGCTCCTCTTGCCTCCTAGATGTCCCCGCGTCATCGCCAACATCCTAGCATAAGCAAGGAGAAAGACTCATCAGTCTCTATTCGCAAGACTCAAACACAGGGATACTCATAATCCCGCGCAAAACTCCTATGTGGACAATCTCTTACGCGATCCAAATACACTAGACCTCGCAAGAATACTAAACCTAGCTCTGATACCAAATTGTAACACCTCCCCTGCAATGACCATATAATATGGGTCCGGCCGGGACCCCACAACATATAACCGCCACAGCTTTGGTATTAAAAGATGATAATCACTACCCAAACTCATAACTCAGACAACACAGCGGAAACAAAACTAAACCACAGAAATTGTCCACTACAAAGGAGTCCAACTGGCCTTAAGGCCTTACAAAAACACAGTCCAAAACATCCAACCACTCATAAAGAAAGACATCCCAACCAAAGGGGAAAGGTGGTTTTTCCCTAAACTACCTCGGCATGCAAGCCGGATATAACAAAGCACGAAGAAAGTAATACAGGAAAACAGGTAATCACTTCATGAGGCTTTAGGCCCTTTTGGCCGGCGCGCTGGGTCCAGCTTGCGATTCGTGCCCTGCAACCAAATCACAAAGAGCGGAAAACGAGGGTCAGCTATGGCTGACCACAAGCGGTGTAACAACATCCCTCCTCCCGGCCGTCCTAGCGGACCCCGGGGAACTACTTCACCCTGCAAGTCAGCACTTCGTATGCAAATGTACATATAGGAAAGCAAACTAAATACTGGCATGAGTGTCACAAGCATCATCCACGTTTCTAGGTTGAGCAGGTAATAAAAGGGCCTAACAATGCAGAATGAGTGCAAGCCCGGGGTTTCACCCAAGGCGCCCTAATGCGTATGAATCTAACACATCATCATACATTACCAACACAAGGGTACTCATCATTTCCCCACAAGGGCATCAAACCCAAGGCCAAGCGCTCTCGCTGAGACTCACCTCGCCAGGCCTTCCATGCCAACGGGCTTGTCTGACAGCTCACACGCTCGAGCCGCCAACAACGCACCAAGACCGATTCCAAGAATTCTGGCTAATCAAAACGTCCCAAGGCCCTGGCCTTACTCTCGGGACAACGTCCACCGATTGCCTCGCCTGGAGACCGTCAACGGATGCAATCCGTAGCACAGACATTCTCGTCAGTCAACAAACGAAGGGACTAATCTTGCCGGGACACTCTCCACACGTGAATCTCAGTCTCCACGGGATAGCCAGCCGACCACAAAGACCAATCGCGCCTTCGCACAACACAAGGCATCACAAGCCCCATAATCCGCACATTTATTCTCCGCCCTAACCCAACATTCGTTACCACACGAAGCTACAAGGGCATCACAACGACGAGTTCGCCGTAATCGGATTTCTAACAAAACCCCTAACATGCGCGTAAATCAACATCACCGGATCGGACCAACGGCCATAAATCCGGCTTCACCCACAATGCCTAATCCGCTAACGGAGCGGATCTCTAGTGCAAAACATGCCGGGGACGGACACAATCAACCCGGTGGTTTCTCTTGAACCAAGGCGACCCGGATCCCTCTCATTCGACGGATCCGGTGCCAAAAATGCAGGAAAGAGGAGATGCCAAACACGCATCCTAAAGACCGGGAGGAGAAACGTCGTTACCTTTTGAGATCTCCTCCTAGCCATGAGAAGCTTGCAACCAAACGGTGGAGAAGAAGCGCCTTGACGCCCTCTACGCGTTGCCGGTCTCGGATCGGCGATCGGAGCTCCGAAGCTCCAACAATGGCGGATCTCCCCTCTTCTTCCTCCTTGCCCCCTTCTCCTTTCTCCAACCTAAGAGAGAGAAAGGACTTGGAAATATGAGGGAATAACCCCTCATCCAAGCCCTAAAGCCCCCCAGCGAATTATCTCAGCCGTCGGATCAAATCCCAAAGTATTTGATCGGTCGGATCATCATCCCCGCACGATTTCGCGGAACAGAATAAACAGGGCGCACGATCACAGTCGCACGGTCACTGGTCGTGCGCGAAGAAGACACTGGTCGTGCGCACTATCCGAGACAGAACTCCGAATTCTGGCGGATAGCGCACGATCACTGCGCACGATCACTGGTCGTGCGCGAAGGAGACACTGGTCGTGCGCACTATCCGAGACAGAACTCCGAATTCTGGCGGATAGCGCACGATCACTGCGCACGATCACTGGTCGTGCGCGAAGGAGACACTGGTCGTGCGCACTATCCGAGACAGAACTCCGAATTCTGGCGGATAGCGCACGATCACTGCGCACGATCACTGGTCGTGCGCGAAGAGGAGAAATGGTCGTGCGCGAAGAGCTGCTAAGAAATTCCTAGCCTTTCCCGAGCGCAGCACTACCACTCCGCCTACCTCGCGGAACTACGATTTTTGGGGTGCTGCAGCTCAATTGGTGATGAGAAGTGAAAGAACTCCATAGTTAAGCGTGCTCGGGCTGGAGTAGTACTGGGATGGGTGACCTCCTGGGAAGTCCCCGTGGTGCATGTTTGACTATCGAGTTTGCCTCATCAAAGGGAGGCTGTGGCCACCAACAACCCGCCTGTGGGCTGGAGAGGGGTTGGGGTGCTTGGGCTGCAGCCCGGTAACGGTCGCCAGGCGAGGCAGTCGGTGGACGTTGTCCCGATGGTAAGTCCAGGGCCTTGGGACGTTACAATAAAAGTGCACTTTTTATTGTAACGACCCAGGCCCGGCTCCAATCGGGACAACGTCCACCGAGAGCTCCACCGGGACCCAGCTGGCGTCGCTACCGGGCTGCAGCCCAAGCACCCCAACCCCTCTCCAGCCCACAAGCGGGTTGTTGGTGGCCACAACCTCCCTTTGATGAGGTAAACTCGATAGTCAAGCATGCACCACGGGGACTTCCCAGGAGGTCACCCATCCCAGTACTACTCCAGCCCGAGCACGCTTAACTATGGAGTTCTTTCACTTCTCATCACCAATTGACCTGCAGCTCAATTGGTGATGAGAAGTGAAAGAACTCCATAGTTAAGCGTGCTCGGGCTGGAGTAGTACTGGGATGGGTGACCTCCTGGGAAGTCCCCGTGGTGCATGCTTGACTATCGAGTTTACCTCATCAAAGGGAGGTTGTGGCCACCAACAACCCGCTTGTGGGCTGGAGAGGGGTTGGGGTGCTTGGGCTGCAGCCCGGTAGCGACGCCAGCTGGGTCCCGGTGGAGCTCTCGGTGGACGTTGTCCCGATTGGAGCCGGGCCTGGGTCGTTACACATCTACTCGAAGAGCAAGACAGATCATGCCAAGCATCTCCAAATGGTGTTACTCAAGCCGCGGGAACACTTGATCTTCGCAAACTTCAGTAAGTGTGAATTTTGGATGGAGGAAGTTGGGTTCCTTGGGCACACGATCAACAAGAACGCGGTAGCAGTAGATCAAGCCAATGTGCAAGTGGTACGGAATTGGCCGCCACTTAAGTCAGCAGCCGATATCAGGAGCTTCCTTGGTCTCGCCGGATACTATCGCAAGTTCGTGGAAGGTTTTTCCAAGATCTCCTTACCCCTCACCACCCTCACCAAGAAGGATACAATGTTCCAATGGACACTCGAATACGAAGTAGCATTCGGGGAGCTGAAGAACCGCCTAACATCCGCTCCGATTCTGACACTCCCCTCAGGCACTGAGGGTTTCGAAATCTACACAGACGCATCACTGAAAGGGTTAGGAGCCGTACTAATGCAGCACAGCAGGGTAGTCCCCTACGCCTCACGATAGTTGAAGCCTCACGAGCTAAACTACGCAACCTACGACCTAGAACTGGGTGCTGTGGTGTTCGCGCTAAAGGTCTGGAGGCATTATCTATTCGGAATAAGATGCGAAATCTTCTCCGACCACAAGAGCCTCAAATACATTTTCACCCAGAAGGAGTTGAATCTTTGACAACGTCATAGAGAGAATTGGCCCTGTTGCATATAGACTGGCTCTACCAGCTAAATTGGGAAATCTTCACGACATATTTCATGTCTCCTCACTAAGACGTGTCCTCCGCCAACCAGAGCAACATCTTTCTACCCCGCCAACATAAGTGCAATCTGACCAATCCGTCCAGCTTGAACCCGTGCAGATAGTAGATTCCAAGACAAAGGAACAACGAAACAAGACCATTACGATGGTCAAGATCCCGACACTCTTCCCCCAGGTATGTCACAAAACCCCCTACCTTAGGCAATTTTTGAGGACAAAAATGCCTTTATTTTTATTGGATTGTAACATCCCGACTTTTATTAGGTCCGTAGACCCTAGTAGACCCAATAAAAGTAACCCCAAAGGACAGAAAGCAATCCAAGTGGGGGATATTGCACTAGGGAACTCCAAATTGACTTTCGCCAGTTCCGTTAGAGCCGTATGAACAATACGAGCACAACGGAATTGGTTGCACACCGATCCGAGGTTGTTTAGAGAAAATGACCATTTTGAGTATCGTAGCGCGTCACAACCACGTTATTATGGAATAGTGACCATACGTACTCTGATTTGACTTCCGTCAGTTCCGTTAGACTCGTATGACCAATACGAGCACAACGAAATTCGTTGCACCCCGATCCAAGGTCGTTTAGAGAAAACGACCATTTTGAGTATCGTAGCGCGTCACAACCACATTATTGTGGAATAGTGACCATACGTACTCTGATTTGACTTCCGTTAGTTCTGTTAGACTCGTATGACCAATACGAGCGCAATGGAATTCATTGCACTCCAATTCGAGGCCGTTTAGAGAAAACAATCATTTTGAGTATCATAGTGCGTCACAACCACGCTATTGTGGAATAGTGACCATACATACTCTGATTTGACTTCCGTTAGACTCGTACGACCAATACGAGTACAACAGAAATTGTTGCACCCTGATCTGAGGTCGTTTAGAGAAAATGATCATTTTGAGTATCGTAGCGCGTCACAACCACATTACTGTGGAATAGTGACCATACGTACTCTGATTTGACTTCCGTCAGTTCCGTTAGACTCGTATGACCGATACGAGCACAATGGAATTTGCTGCACTATGATCCGAGATCTTTTAGAGAAAATGAACATTTTGAGTATCGTAGCGCGTCACAACCACATTATTGTGGATTAGTGACCAGACGTACTTCGAATCGAATCCCATCAGTTCTGTTAGACTTGTACGATCCATACGAGCGCCACGGAACTCGTTGCACTCCGATTCGAGATCATACATGAAATATGTCTGTCTTAGGTTTTGTAGACAGCCACGACATAACGTACGAAATACGCAACACAAGAACTCGGAATCAATCGCGGTAAGTCTTGTTGGAAAACTTGGACCTTGACCTACATGAGGGACCCAACCATAGGGTTGACTTTGATCACCCCCCCCCCCCCAAACCATAATTTTTGCAATCGACCCTAAAGGGGAGGTTCCACCCACCTCCTCACTAGGAGAGGAGGGTTGCCCATGGGTGGGAAGCCCACCCTAGGGTAGTGGAGTGAAGGGGGGGGGGGGGGGGGGGGAGAAAATATCTCCCCCCACCCACCCTCCCTTTAGTCCTACATCGGGAATAAAGGGAGGGAGGCCCCCTCCTCCCCTATAAAAGGGACACAACCCTCCTTGCTGAGTACATCCCCCAGCCGCCTCCCCCCTCCCTGGTCGAGCACCACCTTGTCGGAGAAGCCCTCCCCGAGCCTCCACCGCCGCCCCCTCCATAGCCGGACGACCTTCCTCCACCCGAGCCCCCCCCCCACTCCAGGTGGACCACCCTTCCCTCCCCCTTCCTACTCCCCTAAGGCAAGCCAGCCGCCCTCCCCGTCGCCGGAGCGCCGCCAGTGCCACCCGAGCCTTGCTCAAGCTCGAGTGGAGGCCGACCATGAAAGCCACACCCCTAGCGCCGGTGGTGGCGCTGGGGGAGCTGGTCCCTACCCAGGGACCTCTGCTCTAACAAGGGAAGGCGGTAGGGCCGCCGGAGAACGCGTCTCCGGCGGCACCCGCGCATTTTTCCCCCTTCACTGTGCTTCCTAAAACCATTCCGCGGCCACCCACGGCGGCGGCCGGCGGCGCCTGGCTGTCGGACTACCCCTAGAGAACCGGGCAGGGGCGGGGAAGGGCCCTGCCTGTGGGGGTGGGTGGGGGGGGGGGGGGGGGGGGGGGTGGCGCGACCATGGCATGCATGGTCGCGCCACCGCCCCTCCCCCCGCCTCTCTTTTTCCCTTATTCCGATGGTGGCCTGCGACGCCAGGCCGCTTGACCATCTCCGGTGTGGTCGCCGGCCCCCGACGAGTCGACCGGGGGCGGCGCCGGTGCCTGCGGGCCGCTGCCCAGCGGTGACTGCGGTTGCCACCTTCGGCAGCCCCATTGTTTATTGGGGGCCGTCCGATCTCCCGATGAGATCGGACGGACCTTGTTTCCTCGTTTCCCGCCCCCGCCTAAAATTGTGTGCCCCACAGTGGATCGGCTGCAGATCCGCTGTGGGGACCACAGAAGCGCGCGCGGTCCGGTGCCCCTAGCTCCCAGCCCGATTCCCTAACCGCACCCCAACTCCCCCTCCCCTTGCTGATTTTCCTGAGATCAAACTAAGCCTTTATGGCAAAAACCCCCAACATGAAAAATGTTCCCCATCCAAAGGGGCACCTCTAGTAATGTTTTGAGAATTTTAGGTTGGGTTTTGCTATTTTAAATGTCTTTACAAGGTTTCATTAAAGGAATTAAAGACCCAAATGACTTTGGAAAATTCCTAAAAAATTATAGGCTCAAATTTAAGCTATTTTACAAGTGCTACCAAAGTTTGGAATTTTTATCAATTCTTTTAATATTTTTAAAAGCCTAAATAAGATTTCTACAAGCAAAATAACGCCCTAAAAAGAACTGAATTATTTGGAAAAAATTTGTGGGCCCTCGACGTGTTATCTTCGCTTTATAGTAAAATTGTGCGAGTCGATTAGAGATAAATGGTTAACCCACCAATTACGGTGAGAAATCGACTAAGTTAAAAGCATCGAAAAATGCAATCGAGTCACGATCGCAAGGCGATATTTCAGAACAATAGCGACATGAAAATTAAAGTGTGAATTCAAGTCACACAGAAATAAGAAGTCTCATAAAATATAAGCCAACCCCGATCTATAATAAACAGGTCCATATGAACGGGGAAAGAACGAAATTTCCTTCTAAGAACAGAGACGAAACTGAAGCCTCCTGATTATGGAGTGATTGGACTACTAACCCACTTACTTATTCATGTCCTCCAGTTTCATATTGATCCTATATTTACTATTTGCAATTGCTCCTTTTTAATACTCTAGTCTCGCACTAGTCATTTAGCTATTGCATTCTGTTCGTTCTTTTCAGTACTCCAGTCTCGCACTGGTCACTTAGTTATTGCTTTCTGTTCATTCTTTTCAATACTCCAGTCTCGCAGTGGTCAGTTGATTATTGTTTTCTGTTCATTCCTTTTGATACTCCAGTCTTGTACTGGTCCAGTTAATTCGGCCCTTGCCTTCGGCCTTCCCTTCTGTTAAGTGTTTTATTACTCAGCTACGCAGTTCACATTGCACTATATTATCCTAACCCAGGTCCTGCGCTAGATAATGGTTATTTCTCTGCTACTATAAGATCTTAGTCGGGGATAACCAAGAATTGAGTTCTTCCTCTAGGGTTAGCCCCAAATAAGATTCACACATCCGCTGCGTCTCCCAGCCAAAAGTTGTGTAGCCAGTTGAGTCAAGGAAGCCGCGGTGGACCTGGAGTAGTCGTTCCTGTACAACCCTGTATTCGCCGAGTGGGCCCCCGGGACCCAAAAGGTATTTTGACATTATTTTCTAGCATGATCCAAGGCAATGAGAGGGGGGGGGGGGGGGGGGGGGGGGGGGGAGCGGCGGAGGCGGAGTCCTCCTTAGCGGGCGAGAGGGGCGGGCGGCCAGCCCCCCTCTCGCCCAGCTCCCTTAGCGGGCAAGAGGGGCGGGCGGCCAGCCCCCTCTTGCCCAACCCACTTAGCGGGCAAGAGGGGAGGGCGGCCAGCCCCCCTCTCGCCCAGCTCCCTTAGCGGCCGAGAGGGGTGGGCGGCCAGCCCCCCTCTCGCCCAGCCCCCTTAGCGGGCGAGAGGGGCGGGCGGCCAGCCCCCTCTCGCCCAACCTCCTTAGCGGGCGAGAGGGGCTAGCGGCCAACCCCCCTCTCGCCCAGCTCCCTTAGCGGGGGAGAGGGGTGGGCGGCCAGCCCCCCTCTCGCCCAGCCCCCTTAGCGGGCGAGAGGGGCGGGCGGCCATCCCCCCTCTCACCCAGCTCCCTTAGCGGGCGAGAGGGGCGGGCGGCTAGCCCCCCTCTCGCCCAGCCTCCTTAGCGGGCGAGAGGGGTGGGCAGACAGCCCCCCTCTCGCCTGACTTCCTTTGCGGGCGAAAGGGGCGGGAGGCCAGCCCCCCTCTCGCCCATCCTCCTTAGGGAGAGGGGTCGGTTTGCGTTTAGCGCCATAGAATGGCGGGATTGGGCTATTGACAGGCCAAACTTGAGGGTATTTTCGTAATCTTGTAGGCCAGTTTGTGGCTATTTGCAGACCCGGTTTTAAAACTATAAATAGGCCCAAGGGGGCACCATTTGGAGGGATCTCTCTTTTGGCCTCCTCTCCCCCTAAGTTCCTTTGTTGTGTGGAGAGAGCCTCCAAAGGTGCCCAAGCTTAGCATTGGCTTGGGAGGGGAAGCGCTCTAAGATCTTCCAGGTGTGTGGTTGGACCTCCTCGCTAAGCCCTTGACCTTGTTCCTAGTTCCTTAGCCTTTTAGCCTAGAGCTCTCCCTTGGGAGAAGTAAGTGTGAGGTCACCCCTCAAATTGTTGAGGGCCCAAACTCCTCGAGGGGCCAATTCATTGGTTTCAACATTATGGTGCGGTGAGCGTGGAGAGTGACCAACACAAGAAACTCTCAAGCTGAGCTCCATGGCTGGAAGTGGAGGAGGATCCGACCCAGGCCACTCATAGCCCCCGGTGGTTGGAGTGACGTTGGAGATGTTTGAAAATCTCAGGCAAGAGGTCCTGCAGACCTTGCAACTAACTTTTGTCGTGAAAGGCGAATGCATGAGAGGAGGTGGTCCGGAGGTCCCGCCTCAGCAGGTGGGCGATAACACTCCTGGCCAGCAATCCAGGAAGGAGGTGCCAGCGGGGGGGGGGGGGAGTGGGGAGGTGCCAGGCCCCCACTCGCCCAGCCCGAAGGGGGCGAGTGGGGAGGTGCCCGACCCCCACTCGCCCAGCCCCAAGGGGGCGAGTGGGGAGGTGCCAAATGCCCACTCGCCCAGCCTCAAGGGGGCGAGTGGGGAGGCGGCCAGGCCCCACTCGCCCAGCCCCAAAGGGGGGCGAGCAAGGGAAGTCCTTTTTGTGAGCTGGTTCTCTCAGCCCCGGTTCTAGAGGGGTTCGGGGGGGCCGGAAATGTCTCACTACTCTGGCAAGGATGATCCAGTCCTGCACCTGCAGTGGTTTGAGGACATGGTCTCCATCAGGCCCATGTCGGACGCTTTCAAGTGCCGACTCTTCGCAACAACTTTGAAGGAGAAGGCAAGGGATTGGTTCCACCAGCTCCCCGAGGGGTCTATCTATGCCTTCGAAGACCTGCGTCGAGGTTTCCCGCTGCGCTTCTCGACGTCAAGGAAGAGGAAGAAGGATACTGAAGCACTTTTTAAGATCAAGCAAGAGCCAAGGGAGTCGCTGGCTCGCTATGTTGACAGGTTCCAAGTGTAAGACCCTTTTTTTTCTTTTTCAAAACCCGGGGTCTTATGCCCAGAACCTCCGTTTTGCGGTGACACCCTCACTCGGGAAGGTCGACACTACAAAACGCCGATCCTGCCGGCCTTATCGACCACAAAGAAGTTAAGCTTAAACAAACTTATAGAAGCCAAGTCCACATCACATATAAATAAACCATCATAAAGAGATGTCCACATAAACATAACTGAAATCAAAGACAGAAATAACAAGGGCTCCTGCCCGATATATCAAATCCTCACTACATAAACACTCGCGGAAGCAAATCAACTAGTAGTAACACTCACGGATCCCGACACTGGTGCTCCTGTGCAAGACTGCCCCGCCTCCATCTGCACCGGCCTCTGGTGCAGCTCCATCTTCGTGGTCTCCTAAAATGATAAGGTCCACCAACCGTTAGTCAAAAAGACTAAGCCAATCCCCCACCCCTCCCCCGGTGACTCCTAGGCACCGCGCCGGAAGGATGAAGCGGAGGACAACAAGGGGTGTAAATAATAACAGGTGACAGTGGTACAGGGAATGTCTACCACTACGCAATATATATCAAGACTGATGCAATAAGTAAAGAAAAGTACGAACAAGTAAAGTAAACAAGTAGAGCAAGCATATAAAGGTAAGTAAGGAAAAGTAACCGTTGATTTGTAGGAATGCCCACACAAACCTATAGACCAAGGAGTCGTTTAGCAGGGCCTATCGTATAAGAAGTCTCATAACTGACTTATATGATAGGGGTAGGGGTATGCAAGGTTTATGCTATGTAATGCAAGGTATGCTGTTAAATGTTATGTTCACACAAGTGCAACTCACACACTACGACTCTATGCGCACAGACCTTTAGTTCCCCCTTTTTGGAGCTAGAAAAACTCCCAGGATACTCCCATAGTGGCAAACGGAAGCGGTGGGTTGGGCCTCGCCCACCTCTAGGTTGGTATTTGCACTACCTAACCTAGACCTAACGTACGCCTCTACGCTAAAAAGACAACAACGGAGCTCTTGTGTACTCTTGCTGGTTAAACCACCAGACTTGTCTTGGTAAAGGGTTATCCACACTTACCGAGCCCAAGTATTAATGTCAGTGCAATGAACATCAACACTAAGGACCCACCACCTTATGCACATGCAAACATGTTTACCATCTATCTCCGAGCCATAAGCTCGCCGGCTAATCCCCTTGGCACAACAAACATTACTGAGCCACAAGCTCACCAGACTAATTAGTCTGCTGCTACAACTACCGAGCCTACCGCTCGCAAGACTAAACCGACTAAGCATCTATGACAATGGAGTGTGAGTGAGTCTATTACTTAGTTATTCTTGCATAACAACTTGCTCCTATGATTTATGGTTAGTTTTGGACTTCCCGAGGATTACCCTATAAGGGGCTCGCTACGGTACTAGGAACTATAATGGGATGACACCCCAATGCTCCCTTTCTCAAGGTATTTAATATTATGGGTAACTACCCACATGCCTAAGCCTCTTATCTTTTCACTTGTATTAACCCTAGGTGGTTTATGACATGCTAGGTAAAAGACGATCTTTCGTCAATCCCAAACACGACCTTGCCCTTAGCCCACCTAACACTCCTATCTCCTAAACTCCTTTTTGATGACCTCATCCTCTTCATCCTGACCATGCACACCAACTACATGCCACTTCCACTTGGTAGGCCCCTAAATACCCAAGTTTCATATTTTTACTATACGCAGACCAAACTAACTATTTGAAGCTAATAAGTAGAAGCACTCCAAATATTCAACCAAATGACCCAAGATTTTTACTGGAGGACAATCATGGCATTATAAGAGTAAATCCAAAGACTCATATTTTTTCTCAACGTTTCAGCATTTATTTAAATTTCTCCAATATTTGCCAAGTATGAATATAAACATGAAGTGTAAGGTATTTTCAAGACTTGATTCTCATAAAATTTAGATAAATCTATCATGCCAAAATAACAGTAAATAATGAGTATCACAATTTTACAGTAAGGAAATGTCCTCTATTTTTAATATTTAACTTCTATCCAAACTTGAAGATTTATGAAGGAACTACCAAGAATACTTATGCCAAAATTATAGAAAAATTACCAGACCTCAATTATGTCCAGAAAAGCTTAATTACAGAGTTTCATAATTTATGGGAATCATTTCCTCACTGAAATAATTAATCCAAATAATTCCTAATTTGTACATGTTGTGAAGTAGCCTACTGATAACAATTTCCAAAAATTATATAAAAATTTACAGAACTTCCTAGTGCTATGAAATGTCCTACCACCAAGTTGCACATTTTTCCGGAGAGTTTTGGACCCTCATCTATATTTCTTATTTCTTAAAATTAAGACAAAATAGGTGCCTTGAGAATGAAATACTAGTTAAATCATTAAATAAATTATACACAAATTACCAGGGGTCAATATTATGATTATAAAGGTACCACCAAGATTTCATCTTCATCCAGGATCATTTGTGCATGTAAATATCTCTTACAAGAAGTTTACCTAAAAGGGTTATGACCTAATTTAGGGGGAATAAATTCTCCTAAAATTCTCTCAAAATTCTCTAGGGCATAAATACATCCCATGAACATATCTCCTAGGTTCCATGGCCATTCTATAACTTTTGACCAAATGTCCTTCACAAAGCTCTATCTGCACCCCAAGGGGTAAGACTAGGGTTCTAAGGCATGCCCACCTCCACACCACCCCAAACCACTAATGGGGGTGTTTTGAGTGACCCTAAACCAGTGGCCAAGGTTTCACTTTATGGTGATGAGTTCTGACCACCCTAAACCCTAAACCCATGCCCTAATTTTGACCTAATAAGACCCAACTTGGGTTAACCAATTTTCAAACTAAATCAGTCCCAATTGGGCTGAGATTTTTACCAGGGTCAGGTAATAACCCTAAGAAGTACCCACCAAAATTTGGAGGGCATTGGAGGTCATTTGTCACAATAATTAATTAATATTTAATTAATGAAATTATTACAAAAACCTTAGAAAAAGGTTCTCCTAAAATTTCCATCTTTGGGTATGATGTGTGGGTAGGTGTAAATAGCCTAGGTTTCAATTTTCAAGGCAATCACGTAAGCCAATCAAAAGTTATTCAAGAAATGATGGTTGTCCTACACTAGGGACCAGTCCTAGAAAAATGACTCCACAGTGTGCTATAGTGCCCCTATTGACCTGAAATAAATTTTCACTTAAACTAGACACCAAGGGCTACAACATTTATGTTGGGCACTTTTTCATTTGAGGGGTTTTAGTATTTTTAATAATTAAAATAAAATACAAGTCTCTGCGTTCAACGAACGCCGAGCTTCAGTTCGATGAAATCAGTTCTCCAACCAGTTCAACAGATCATCTCTCAGTTCGACGAACTCCAGATTTAGTTCGACAAATTAATTCAGTTCGGCGAATTAATTCAGTTCGGTGAATTAATTCAGTTTGGCGAATTAATTCCGTTCGACGAACTCCGGGTTCAGTTCGACGAACTCAACTATCAGTTCGGTGAATTAATTCTGTTCGACGAACTCCGGGTTCAGTTCGATGAACTCAACTATTAGTTAGGTGAATTAATTCCATTCGACGAACTCTGAGTTCAGTTCGACGAACTCAACTATCAGTTCGATGAACTTCAGAGTGTGTTCGACGAATGAATTTTGTTCGATGAACTCCGGATTCAGTTCGACGATCTCAACTATCAGTTCGACGAACTCAGGCTACAGCTCGACGAACATAGGCTACAGCTCGATGAATTTCCTCTACTCAGATCGACGAATTAATGAAATAACGATATAACATAATCATTTAAATCTGCGAATAGATGATCACGGCAGATCCGACGGCTCATAGTCATCGTCCCCGAGGGATGGACGGCGCGCGACAGCCCATCCTGGGATTCTTTGCTGGACGATTTCTTGGCCACCTATGCCTCTTCCCAGCCAGCCAATGACACCACTACCTCCGTTGAGGTGATGGACGGTGATAGGGGGTGGTTGGCCGGCCGGAGGTGGTCGGAATCAGGGTTTAGAGGAGGGGAAAGAGAGCTCGAACCGAGCCCTTTCGGAAGCACGATCCGAGCCCAATTGAGCTCGGATCAAGCCCCAAATTATGATAAGATCTAACACTAAGGGAGAGGAGGCGGATCAGACCTGTGTGGGGGGCTTGGTGGTGCGTATTACAGCGAGTCGCCATGGCTGGAGGTGGAGCTTTCGGCGCCATGTCAATCCTAGCTTTTGGTGCTCGATTTCTTCAGGGAAGAGGGGGTTTCACTCCTTTCCAACCTTTGAAGATGTTAAAGGGGTCAATTGAGGTTAAGGGAGAGGAGTTACTCAGATTGCCATTAATGGACATTAGTGAAGATTTTGGTTACACTTGGGGGAGTGAATTTGGGCATCAATGTGGTCGGGGAAGGGTTGAAAACTTCTCCTCTCCCCAAGGGGAGATGAATGGTGCCATCAATGGAGGTAATTGAGGGGTTTCTCCTTCTCCTCCATTAACTCCCCCTTCTTTCTCTCTCTTCCAAATTGGACTCTCTCTCTCCTGGCCGATTTCCCTAAAATTGAATGGCCCAATCAGTAACACTAAATCCCTTTTGGTGGTGGACCACCTCAATCGGGTCTAGCCCAAATGAATTGGGTTTGATTTGGGCAACTTAGGTCATTTTGACCCAAATTTAGGATAAGGTTGACTTTGGTCAAATTGACCAATTAGGCTGACCCCAATGAGTGGCAAGGTGAGGGTGAATTGCCCCTTAATATGGCACTTTTGACCAAATTAGGGCCAGGGTTTACTTAGGGTAAATTGGTCAAATTGGAGGTCCCATGATGGGGCTTTTTGGTCCATTAAGTTCCTAATATCCCTATAAGGGTAGGGGGCAAGGTTAATTTGGCATGGTGGAGGCCAATTGACCCTAATTGAGTTAGTTTGACCAATTTAGGGTTAAGGTTGACTTTAGCAAAATTGTCCTCTTTGGTTGACCCCAATGGGTCCCTAGTGCTCCAAGGAGACCCCTAATGGGTTAGGGATACTATGTTGGGGTCAAGGTTCAAGGAAAGGCCCTAAAGTCCAATCCTATGCTAGGTATATGAAAACTGCTATATGCAGACCACTGGGATTTCTCCTTCTCATCCAAGCTCACATGGTCTTAAGCTCTTCCTATGGTTTTGTCATGACCTAGTTATGACAAAACCAACTTAGGGGGTCTAGTTGTTTGGGGTATGTTACACTAGGAAGAGGTCCTACTTATCCAGGAAGTGCCCGGTTTCACTCTCCAGCTCGCCTTTATGGTGGGGCTGCGGGAGGGATTCTTCAAGATGAGCTTGAAGCTGAAGTCCCCCTATCTTTCGAAGAGCTGATGGAAAGGGTGGCAGAAGAAATCGAAAGTGAGGAGGACAACCCGGAGTTCACAAGAAGGTTGGCTGAGCTGAGTGAGCCGGAGGCAAGGCAGCAGGGGGGAGGATGGAGGCTCCCAAGAGGAAGTTCGACCGAGAAGAGGACAACTTCCAGGGAGAAAAGCCCGACCCCCCAGGGTGGAGGCAGGGACCAAAGGAAACCTCTCCACCACCTCAGCAAACCATGGCAATTGGCGGAGGAAGAAGGAGGAGAGCCAGGAAAGCAGAAAGAAGACGGGATATGGTTGAGGTACCCTACTGTGACTTCCACGATGAGGAGGGTCACGCGACGTCCGCCTACCCTGAGTTCTTGGAAATGAGGGAGGCCAGGGGTCCGAGGCAGCAACAACAGCAACCGGAAGAGGTCGAGGAAGACCAAGCCTGAGAGTAGGAGACCAAGTTTTGGTCTCCATACTTAGTTGTTTTTCTGCCCTTAGGCCCATGTATCGCAATGTTTCATTTTCAGAATTAGTTTTTTCGCATGTATTGTGCTGACTGATGTAATGAAAGTTTTTTCAAAGTACTTAGCCCTGATGCTGGCCCGCTAACCAGGCTCCCACCTAGCTGGCAGGGCCGGAAACCGCTCGGTGGTAGGAAAGTCTCAAGGTACTTAGCCCCGATGCTGGCCCACTGACCAGGCTCCCACCTAGCTGGCAGGGCCGGGAACCGTTCGGTGGAAGGAAGGTCTCAAGGTGGAAGGTCTCAAGGTACTTAGCCCTGATGCTGGCCCGCTGACCAGGCTCCCACTTAGCTGGCAGGGCGGGGAACTGCTCGGTGGCAGGAAGGTCTCAAGGTACTTAGCCCCGATGCTGGCCCACTGACCAGGCTCCCACCTAGCTGGCAGGGCTGGGAATCGCTCGGTGGCAGGAAAGTCTCAAGGTACTTATCCCCGATGTTGGCCCGCTGACTAGGCTCCCACCTAGCTGGCAGGGCCGGAAACTGCTCGGTGGCAGGAAAGTCTTATGGTACTTAGCCCCGATGCTGCCCCGCTGACCAGGCTCCCACCTAGCTGGCAGGGCCGGGAACCGCTCAATGGCAGGAAGGTCTCAAGGTACTTAGCCCCGATGCTGTCCTGGTGACCAGGCTCCCACCTAGATGGCAGGGCCGGGAACCGCTCGGTGGCAGGAAAGTCTCAAGGTACTTAGCCCTGATGCTAGCCCGCTGACCAGGCCCCAACATAATTGGCAGGGCCGGGAACTACTCAGTGGCAGGAAGGCCTCTCGGGGAGGGTAAGTATTTTTTCCCCCGAGGTGGCTCCGCTAGCCGGGCTCTCGCTAGTCAGCGAGGTCGGAAGGCCTCTCGGGGAGGGTAAGTATTTTTCCCCCCGAGGTGGCTCCGTTAGCCGGGCTCTCGCTAGCCAGCGAGGTCGGAAGGCCTCTCGGGGAGGGTAGGTATTTTTCTCCCGAGGTGGCTCTGCTAGCTGGGCTCTCGCTAGCCGTCGAGGTCGGAAGGTCTCTCGGGGAGGGTAAGTATTTTTTCCCCGAAGTGGCTCCACCAGCCGGGCTCTCCCTAGACCGACATGGTAGGATGATCTCTCTGGGAAGCTTGAGCAAATTTTCACCATGACGAAGTGGCGTCTTCTCAATTTCATTCAGCGCCACTCGCCGAATATGCAGGGTTGGACTTTTCTTTCCGAGCACATACCTCGCTCGAAAAGAGCAGGGATTGTGTACAACCCTGTATTCGCCGAGTGGGCCCCCGGGAACCAAGAGGTATTTTGACACTATTTTCCAGCATGATCCAAGGCAATGAGGGGGGAGCGGTGGAGGTGGAGGCCTCCTTAGCGGGCGAGAGGGGCAGGCGGCCAGCCCCCCTCTCGCCCAGCTCCCTTAGCGGGCGAGAGGGGTGGGCGGCCAGCCCCCCTCTCGCCCAACCCACTTAGCGGGTGAGAGGGGAGGGTGGACAGCCCCCCTCTCGCCCAGCTCCCTTAGCGGGCGAGAGGGGCGGGCGGCCAGCCCCCCTCTCGCCCAACCCCCTTAGCAGGTGAGAGGGGCGGGCGGCCAACCCCCCTCTCGCCCAGCGTCCTTAGCGGGCGAGAGGGGCGGGCGGCCAGCCCCCCTCTCGTCCAGCTCCCTTAGCGGGCGAGAGGGGCGGGCGGCCAGCCCCCTCTCGCCCAGCCCCCTTAGCGGGCGAGAGGGGCGGGCGGCCAGCCCCCCTCTCGCCCAGATCCCTTAGTGGACGAGAGGGGTGGGCGGCCAGCCCCCCTTCGCCTAGCCCCATTAGAGGGCGAGAGGGGCGGGCGGCCAGCCCCCCTCTTGCCCATCTCCCTTAGCGGGCGAGAGGGGCGGGCGGCCAGCCGCCCTATCGCCCAGTCCCCTTAGCGAGCGAGAGGGGCGGGCGGCCATCCCCGCTCTTGCCCAGCCTCCTTAGCGGGAGAGAGGGGCGGGCGGCCGCCCCCCTCTCGCCCAGCTCCCTTACCGGGCGAGAGGGGTGTGCGACCAGCACCCCTCTTGCCCGGCCCCCTTAGAGGGAGCGAGGGGCGGGCGGCCAACCCCCTCTCGCCCAGCTCCCTCAGCGGGCGAGAGGGGTGGGCGGCCAGCCCCCCTCTCGCCCGGCTTCCTTAGCGGGCGAGAGGGGCGGGCGGCCAGCCCCCCTCTCGCCCAGCCTCCTTAAGGAGAGGGGTCGGTCTGCGTTTAGCGTCGTAGAATGGCGGGATTGGGCTATCGGCAGGCCAAACTTGAGGGTATTTTCGTAATCTCGTAGGCCAGATTGTGGCTATTTGCAGACCCTGTTTCAAAAACTATAAATAGGCCAAAGGGGGCACCATTTGGAGGGATCTCTCTTTTGGCCTCCTCTCCCCCTAAGTTCCTTTGTTGGGTGAAGAGAGACTCCAAAGGTGCCCAAGCTTAGCATTGGCTTGGGAGGGGAAGCGCTCTAAGATCTTCCGGGTGTATGGTGGGACCTCCTCGCTAAGCCCTTGGCCTTGTTCCTAGTTCCTTAGCCTCTTAGCCTAGAGCTCTCCCTTGGGAGGAATAAGTGTAAGGTCACCCCTCAACTTGTTGAGGGCCCGAACTCCTCGAGGGACCAATTTATTGGTTTCAATAGTTCCTTTCTTTGAAATGTTTGCAAATTGCTTGCTATAAAGTGGCGGGTCGGTCAGGCCCGCAGACCGTTTGTACCGGTGCGAGAGGGTTGACGACTCATGGCGACAGGGAGATGTGCACAGCGGGTTATCACCACTTCGAACCCGCTTATTTGCCTCCACTGGTCGGCCTAAATCTCGAAATCGCCGAATGTCGCTCACATCCAAATAGTACACTAAGCTGTACGGAAGGTCCTGGGTGATACAATACGACAACACTCAGAAGTGGAAGGACTGGCCACTGTCACCGACGACCACATCGGTGAGACCCATGGGGTTCGCTACCCTGCTAGAAGAGAAGCGGTCCAAACTGTGTCGACACAGGGGTGTGTGTACAGGTTTGAATACCTGATGTGTGTGTGCAAGATAGGGCCGCTAATGCTGTTGTAAACTGCACATTCCCCTCTGCTTTATTGAATATGTGGCTGGTAGGCCCTATTGAGATATATATACCTGCTGCTTACCTTTTCCTTGCTTCGGCTATTTATTTTAGTACTTTAGCCCGCCCCCAGGATACGGATCCGGGGAGGGAATGTGTTTTCCACTTAGCTCTGTTACTAACGGTTATTCTTATAACCATTCACATGAGATGGGACTGCACGAAGCCCCCACACCATAGGATGACTTACCGGCCTTAGAGATTGCCCGATCAGATACTCCAGCCTCGCCCCCTATCTTCCGTGATGCGAGTACTAGGGTATAGTGCTAAATAATGAGTGTTTTGCTGTACCTATTGCAGCGCACGAGGCGGTTTTTGTAAACAGTAGGCCACGACCTTTTGGATATATATATAGTCCTTGCCTTGTCTATTTTCCCTTATTTCTGCTTCCGTTATGTGACTCTGATGTGATGTAATGATTCTTGTGCCTGACAAGGCGATCACTCAGTTCTTGAGAGGGTAGGTCGTTGCCACCAGGGAAGTGCTAAGTGGCCGTCTTGGGCAGTAGGACGACCTCTCCCAGAATCGAGTTCATTTTTTTTTTGGGGGGGGGGGGGGGGGGGGGGGGGCGGGGGAGGGTCTTACACCACGTCCAATTGGAGGGGGGTGGCCCTCCTAAGCAATGTAAAAAAAGAAAAACTACACCGGGTCGCAATCTTACACCCTGGCGGAGTCCCCGCTCTCCACCGTGTAGCGGGAGAGAGACTCTACGTTCAGCTCACACAAACATACGCCGTGGTCGCAATCCCACGCCCTGGCGGAGTCCCCGTCCTCAACCAAAACGGCATGAGGGGACTCTCATTGCACGGAACAGAAATGTAAGCACACAAAAATACGAAAAGTACGGTCCTAAGACCGGGGAAAGGAATCGTTACCCTTGACGCGCGTCGCAGAGGCATTGGAACTTGCACAAAGAATGACTATAACATCTTCCTTCCTGCAGATCTGAGCTCCAATCGGTAGTTTAAGCTTATATTTGCCCTTCTGCAGCGATTTTTCTTCAACTTAACACTACACCAAGGGTTTCTCCCTTACAACGACGAGATCACTGCCCTTCCCCGCTTGGTCGGCCACTGAAGACAGCAAAAGGGAAGGCCCTAGTGATCGGCATAGAGAGAAGTCGACCCAATCTTAGCCTTGCTCGACAGCGACAAAGCAAGGGCGGCGACTCACCGGAAGAAGAACCTGAAAGGGGGCGGGTTTCACGGCAACCATGCACGAAGGAGAGCGAGAGAGAGATCGGGAAAGGGGGCGCGACTTACCTGTGCGTCGAGACCGAGAGAGTGATCGGGAGAGGGGGCTTCCTGTGCGGCGGCCTGCGCCAAAACGAGAGAGATGGAGATCAGGTAGGAGGAGAAAGGGAGTTTGGGGGGGGGGGGGGGTTATTAAAACCCTAACCTAAAATTGATATCCGCACACCACTCAGCTATTCGCACACCAAGATCTCTATTTGCACTCCAAAATGCATTTTAATTAAATTAAGGCGTTACAATTCTCTCCTCTTTAACAAAATTTCATCCTGAAGTTTAAAGCATGAACAAAACTAGAAATTTGTCATACCTAAGTAAACAGATCGGGGTACTCTTCACGCGTGACCTCTTCTGGCTCCCAAGAGAGCCCGTCACGACCATAGTTGTCCCAACGGACTCTCACCAGCTTGATGAACTTTCTCCGCAATTGTTGAATATCGGAATCGATGATGCTAATCGGCATCACCCTGGTAGATAGGCCATTATCCATCAGTACACTATCGACCTCCAACAAAGACTCGGGATCCCGCACCACCTTCCTTAACACAGAAACATGTAAGACGTCGTGCAACCCACTCAGCTCCATCGACAATGCAAGTCGATAAGTTGACTCACCAATGCGCTCGGTGATCTCGAATGGCCCTAAGTACCTCGGGCTCAGCTTATTCAAGCGTCGAATCCTCGACACTCCCTTGAAAGGCTTTATTTTCAAGTACACCCAATCACCAACTGCGAACTCCACGTTCCGGTGTTTGGCGTTATAATACTTTGCCTGCCGGTCTTGGGCAGTCAACAACCGTTCTCGAATGGTCTGTATCGACTCATTCCCACATCAACCTCTTTGCACTTCAAAAGGTTGGTATCACCGGTCTCTGCCCATGCTAAAGGAGTGCGACACCTCCTCCCATATAATGCCTCAAACGGAGCCATCTGAATACTCGCTTGATAACTGTTGTTACAGGCGAACTCTCTAATGTAAAGGTGATCTTCCCAATGCTGTCTGAAATCCAAGACGCACATGCGAATCATGTCCTCCATCGTCCGATTTGTCCTCTCGGTCTGCCCATCCATTTGTGGATGGAAGGCCGTGCTAAACTTGAGTTTTGTACCCAACAAACAATGGACATGTCTTCAATCTCCGAACGTAAACTGCCCATCACGGTCACTAATGATGCTGCAAGGGACATCATGCAATCGAACAATGTTTTCCACATAAAGCTTTGCCAATTTCTCAACCGAATCACTCTTGTGATTTGGAATGAAATGCGCCACCTTAGTCAACCGATCTACGATCACCCAAATCGAATCATTTTTTTGCAGCGACTTTGGCAACCCGTGCACAAAGTCCATGGAAATATCATCAAATTTCCACTCTGGAATTGGTAATGACTTCAAAAATTCTCCTGGCCGTTGACACTCGGCCTTCACCAACGCACACGTTTGACATTTTGCCACGAAAGGAGCTATATCTTTCTTCATACCTGGCCACCAGAACAGTGTTTTCATGTCTTGATACATTTTGGTACTCCCCGGATGAACCGAAGTACTTGGTGAAATGGGCCTCGTACATCAATTCATCACGCAGTTTCCCATAATTTGGAACACAAATCCTGCCATTCTTTCGTAGTAACCTATCCTCCAAGAGAAACTCGGTGTTCGGCCCCTCAACGAGCTCCACCATATAACGATGCATGCTCGAATCAAACTCCAAGGCCTGTCTCACACGATCACCGAAGTCGTATTGCACCACCATCCAACCCAGAATGACGATGGAAGACGATCCTCGATCTACACAGGAGATCTCCAAAGCCTCCAACTCGTGTATCAACTGCTCATCGTGAGCCTGAATCTAACTTGCATGCGCCGGTGCCCGACGACTCAGAGCGTGTGCTACCACATTCCCCTTCCTAGGGGTATAAAGTATCTCGAATGTGTAGTCTCCCAAAAACTCCATCCACCTCCTCTGGTGCATATTCAGATCTTTCTGATCCAGTAGGCACTTCAGGCTCTTGTGGGCCGTGAAGATTTTGATTTTCACACCATATAAATAATGTCTACACAACTTCAGAGCAAACACCACGACCGCCAATTCTAGATCGTGGATCGGGTAGTTTCTCTAGTGTACCCATTGTTTTAAATGTCCTCCGACATGTCCGACATGTCGCCCGACATGTCATTTTTAGGGCAAAACGATATGTTTTTCTAAAAAATATAGATTATGTCCTTTTCTAAAATATAGGCCGACATGTCTGATTTTTTCAGATATATCGGCCGACACGACTTTTAAATATATCGCCCGCTATTTTATTTTATGTTATATTAGCAGACTAGCAACATATGCTTAAATCGAATAGACTTATTGTTTCAAATTTTTAACATTTTATTCTTACAACCAATTTTGTATAATTGTTTCACAAATTTTTAATTTCATATTACAACAAATATGAAAATATTTAATACATTTATTACAAAAATATGAAAATATTTAAATCTTCTTTATTTGCAATAAACTTATTGTTATTCAAATAAAATTATTGTATACTATTAAATATATTTACAATGTATAATTTTGTATTTGTTAATAATATTTTAACGTAGATACTATTCGATTTTATTTCGTAATATAAATGGCTCATTTTTTATCTATTTGTTATATTATTTTTCTATTTTTATAAGATATAATTATAGTTAGTATACATAAAAATAAAAATTTTATTTATAAGACATGGAAATCTGATATTTTAAAATATCTCCGACATGTCTCCGACTTCCGACATCCGACATTTAAAAACTCAATCTGATATATCGCCGACATCCGATATTTAAAGCATTGAGTGTACCATTAGCTGAAGCGAACCGTAAGAGATAAAGTTTCCAAGCTTACATAGAACGCAACACAGACAACTACCTGAGGCGTCACTGTACACCTGGTAACCTTCAGTCCCACAAGGTGAACACAGAATCGAGGCAGAAATCATTCGGCTCTTTAGTTCCTCAAAAGCTCAAGCGCACTCTGGCGTCCAAATGAACCTCTGATCCTTTCTAGCCAACGTAGTGAGGGGAAGTGCAATCCGTGAAAAGTTCTCCACAAAGCGCCTGTAATAACCGGCAAGCCCCAAAAAGCTCCGGACCTCTGCTACACTCCTCAGCACAGGCCACTCTCGGATCGATGTAACTTTCGCAGGATCTACCGTAATAACCTCTCCACTAACGATGTCCCCAGAAATGCAACAAACGGTAGCCAAAACTCGCACTTGGAGAATTTTGCATATAATTGATACCTCCTTAAGACTGTTAAGACTGTACGAAGGTGGCCGATATGCTCTTCCTTGGGCTGCGAGTACACAAACATATCGTCGAAGAAGACAATAACAAATAGATCTAGGTACTCCCGGAAATCTCTATTCATCGGGTCCATAAAGACTAACAACGCATTCGTGAGCCCAAAGGGCATCACCGTGAACTCATAATGCCCGTAACGAGTGCTAAATGCAGTCTTTGGGTTGTCAGACTCCCATATCCTGAGCTGATAATATCCCGACTTCATATCCAGCTTTGAATACACTGTGGATCCTACCAACTGATCAATCAGGTCGTTAATGCAGGGAATTGGATACTTATTCTTTTTCGTCAACTTGTTCAGCTCCCTGTAATCTATGCACAGGAGCAAACTACCATCCTTCTTCTTCACAAAAAGGATTGGTGCAATACGCAGTGACAAGCACAGACGTATATATCCTTGTTCAAGCAATTCATGCAGTTGCACTTTCAACTCTGCCATCTCTTTTGGCGCCATACGATAGGGCGAGCGTGACACGGGTTTGGCACCCGACACAAGCTCAATGCAAAAATTGATTTCCCTGTGGGGCGGAGCCACAGGAAGCTCATCCGGAAAGACGTCTACAAATTCCTCTACAACTGGCACATCACACAGTTTGGGCTTACACTCTGAAGACTCTACCAAAGCAAAAAATAGCTCTACGCCTTTCCGAATTGCTTTCACTACTTGGAGGGCAGTCATCAATGTTGGATCTTACGGCGCCCTTAGAGGGGGGGGGGGTGAATAAGGGAATAAAAATTCTTCTTTCTAATTTTATGGAAATTACTAAATTGTTTTATAATATGAGAAGGTAAAATAACAATTTAGCAAAATGAATAGAAAATTATGATTTGCAATTTTAGAAACAAGTACTAAATTATTTTATGATGAAAGAAATTGAAATAAACAGTTTAGATTTAGAATTGAAAACTTAGAACACAATATAATAGAGATTACGCCAAATGAGAGAAAATTAAGTAAACAGAAATAGAGTCATGATTATATTATATGAAAAGGTGTTTACAAAAATTGATTTCAATATCGCTAGAAATCGGAGGCGTACAAAGTAAAACAATTTTTCCTTTTCTATACCGACTTGTATCCCCACAAACCGGTTGGCTTTAGCCTATCCTTCCCCGGATAAGGCCCCAAGTCGCTCTAGCCAATCCTTCCCCGGATATGGCCTCGAGCCCCCTAGATCTAATCACCTAGAACTAGTCGCCAACACAAGGCGAATTTCCCCCTAAGTCCTACCCAGACCTAGTCGCCAACACAAGGCGAATTAACTAAACGGTTACAAAGAAAGTATGGAATGAAAAATAAAGATAACAATAATAAAACTCCCTATATGAGATTTCTGAAGATGAGGATGAAGGATCGCTGTAGCATAAGCGAGGTTGAAGCGATCGTCCTTCGGATGTAGCGTGACGTAGTCCCCCTCCAGAATTCTCCTTAAGCTTTTAGTGGGAGATCCATCTTCGGCAGCATAGCAGCTCTGGAAATATAGCACAAGTAATCTCTCTGGGATGGATTAGCCAAAACGAGAAAGAGCCCATCAATTTATAGAACTTGATGATAGCGCCTGCGGTAGCTCCTAGCGCCTGCGGTAGCGTTCGTGTGGAGCGGTTGTGAAATCGTCGGCGGCGTGGCGCTGTGCACAAACTTGAGATAGCGCCAGGCGATAGTGATAGCACTGGCGGTAGCGTTCGTGTGGAGCGGTTGCGAAACCGTCGACTGCGTGATAGAACAATATTTCATTGAAAGAAATTCATCGAATGGAATTCGTCGAACGCACCTTAGTCGAACGGAGCTCATCATTTGTCGAACGGAGCCTCAAATTCGTCGAACCCAGTTGTCGAGCACAAATTCGTCGAGCGCAGCCAAATTCGTCGAACGGAGCTCCTCGTTTGTCAAACGGAGCATGAGCTAGCACCTGGCGTTAGCGATAGCGCTGGCGTTAGTGCTGCTCCTTTCAAAAGTTTGATTCCATGCTGCCTTTCTACCTGTGGAGTATTGCACCTATAGTTCCTGCACACTATAAACACACTACAAGCAATATCAAATACAATATGGGATTTGTTATTCTCAAACAAAGGGATGTGACACACATGTCCAACAATCTCCCCCTTTTGATAATAACAAATCCTCTAAGCAAGAAATCAACAATAGTGTTTATAGTATAGGATAAGCAAGATGATAGTGCAACTATAGTATATGATAAGCATGATAATGTGCATACTCCCCCTATCTTAATGCTCCCCCTACATAAATGCAATTTATGTTTTACTCCCCCTAAATGATATATTACATGAATTATTCTCCCCTTAATCTTCTATATTTCTCCTGTATAGATTTCTTCAATTAATCTCCCCCTTTTGGTATTATCAAAAGAAGGTGGGGTGAGGGTAGTAAGGAGGCATTCTTTAGTCTAGTTATAAATCATGATCGAGCTTTTGTAATATATGAAATGATAAAGAGTTTAAGCATATCATATATAAGAGATTTCAAATACAAAGATAAGAGTTGTAAGCAAGCGGAAGATTATAAGAAACATCTTTTTGAAAGCATGAAAAGCATAAGTACAAATATGAATTTTAGTTCAAAATTGAAAGATGTTTTAACTTTTTGAAATCTCAAAGTTTTTCATAAAGATACCAAGCATGAAATGAACATATCAAAGAGAGATTATACTACAATATTACTTAATTTTAAGTTCAAGAGATACCAAAACATTGTAGAGATCATGCTAAGTTATCTAGTGCATTTTTATACAAAGAGTAGTAGAGATAAAGCATTAGAATCCAATACTCATGAGAAGAAGTGCTATGAAAGATAATGATGTGCACAGAAGTGTATTTTGGGCAATTGTAACAGTTGATTTAAGTCAACAAAATACAAGACATATGTAAAGTAAAGTGCACAATAAAACACAAGTAAATTACTTTCACATACTTTTAATGCACATGATTTTTAACAAAGTGGTGTAATAACCAAGGTTTGCACAAAACACTTTACTATTCTTTCCAAGGTGCTCAACCTCATAATCCTTATGAAGACTTATCAGGAGGTTCAAGTAGTGCTTGGTGGAGTTATATTTGTCTACATATATAATTTTTTTTCATATTTGTGAGACAACATTCTCCGAATACACTTGTTTTGCAAACCCAATTTTTTAAACTTAACCACTTTTCTAAATTTCATAAGTGCAATTCAAATGTAGTGTAGGCAATAAACTTATGCAAGTTTTAATTCATTGTACAAATACAATTCACAAGCAAGCATTTTTAGATTTAAACACACATGTATATTACCAAAATAAGTGAGTGAAATGTATCATTATCAATCATAAAACATTTACTCATACTTAGAGGCATGCTAAGCTTGGTTCTACACATTTTCCAATACAATTGATGCACTTTAAATAGATATATCAAAGCATGATAAACAAAACAATGTTCATAGTCATTTCAAGGAATAAATTTTAACATTGTAAATAATTCTAAATAATAGAATTCATAAATGCATCATATTGGCAATAAAGATCATACAGTTTTTTTTGTTTTATCATTTTTAAATCAATTAAAAATAGAAAATCACAAAAACATATTTTTGTATTTTTGAATTTTGAACTTTTGTAGTTGATTTTTCATAATATGAATAAAACACAAATAACGAAAACATATTTTTGTATTTTTTTTTGAATTTTGAATTTTTGTAGTTGATTTTTGTAATATGAATAAAACATAAATAACGAAAACATACTTTTGTATTTTTGAATTTTGAATTTTTGTAGTTGATTTTGTATAATATGAATAAAACAAAAATAAAAAATGTCAGAAATACAAATCAAAGTAGTACATATAAACTAACATATTTTTATAGATTTTTGGAAATTTTAAAAATCAGAAAAATCAAACACCCACGCTAGCGTCGGTGCTAGTGATAGCGCGACAAACAGTACATGATTTTTTGAGAATTTTAAGAATCTGATTTTTGATATTTATTAAGTGTCCTTAGAGTAGTTCCATGCTGTAATTTCTGAATTTTTGGAGATCTCTAGGTGGATCAAATTTGCATGAAACTTTGGATTTTCAAATTCTTGTGTTTTACAAAACCATTGAAACATGAAAATATAAACTATGAAGACACAAGAGGACAATTTTTTTTTATTAAATAACCCAAAATATGCATGATTTAAGTGATAAGTAAATAAAATGATCATGCGAAGAGTTATATAAGTATGTCCTAAGATTATAGACTACCCCGACTAAATGTCTACACCCTAGCCCCGTACTAAGTGACGGATGGGCATGAGGAGCTGCACGCATGCCGTAAGTTGAGTGTTAATCCCATATGCACACACTAGAGAACGCTCAACCTAGCACTCTTTCCCCCAGTGCCTCGCAAGGCCCCACTGGAACCCTCCTCGGTTAAGGACAAAACATGTCTTAGAGGTTAGATCTCTAATGTATCCAATCCTACTCCCCCACTATTGTGAGATATGAAGTCATATGTGAATAATCTTTGGACAACCTAAGCTTTTAAACTATGGGTTGATATATAAACTATGGGTTTTGTTTAATATGATGAGTTATATAAAGCCGCATAGTTTTTCTACTTTTATGAGATGGCGATATGAGATAACTAGCATAATTACTAATATTCAATAAGTGGCAATGCTAGTATGATGAGTTTTTGGTTTAATGTCATGTCATAAGATTAATATTAATATTGCATGTATTCCAAAGTAGAGTTTCAAATTATAGATCTAGAATGGAATGATGATTATGTTTGATGTATCTTTATTATTCCTAAGTTGATTCTAGAATCTATGTTTATGTGAGATACATGCAATTACTAGCAAAGCATATTCATACATCAAATAATGTAAGGAAAACAATATTCATAATTTTTATCATAAGATTCATAATTCTTATTATTGATTTGAGATATTTCTTGATAGAACATGAATTATGATTTATGATTATAAACAATTTTGCATAGAATATATCTTAGATCATCATGATGTATGTAAATTCTAATTCTTCTAGACTTAAGATATAGTGATATAGTGATTTTCTTTTGAATAAGCATGTTTGATTTTTAAGCCTAGAAAATGATGAACATGTAGTCATATCAAAGACAAAGATCACATATATAATGCTTTGAAATATATAATAAAATTTGCATTCAATAATTGAATCTATTGATCTTTGGTTTTGCATGATAATATATGATTTATGATACAATATTCATATATATACTAATGATTAATCCATAAACTATGTGTTTGTTGGAATTTTAATATTCTATTATAATTTTAAATCACATAGTCATCATGATATTTTAATAACATTGTAAGTGTTATATCTAGCATAAATATATAAGCATAGACCAAGAAGTGATGCTAGGATGATGAGTTTGAATGCAATGTTATTACATAGGATTAATGGAGATAATGTTGCATGTAGTGTGAGAAGTTTTCAAATTAATTTTCTTTAGACCTAGAATGAAATGATTAAACTTTTGATTTGATCTTAATGATATAAGATGATTCTAAGGTCTAAATTACATGCAAACAATGGTGTCACACAATATACAAAGAATATCATGTGATGAAGAATTTAAAGACAGAAATTGCCGATATAAGAAGACTGATATAACTTTTAAACAAAGTTGAGTTTGGGCAATTTTGACAGCACCAAACGAATTTGAATGAACAAGTTTGGTTCTCCGTTGGATGGAGATTTCTGTGCTCTTTCCAAAATGATATTAAACGCAAAAATCGGACGAGCGGATCAAAAGATATGGCTTTTGAAGTTTTGATCTAAAACTCGCATTTTTGAAAAATTAAACACGCGTTTTGTGAATGTTTGTTTTCGATTTTATTTGATAAAATTCTTCATTATAAGGGCTATCAAATGCAGCAAATAACATAGAAGATAATCAAACCGTTGCGCATTTTAATTTTTAGCTTAAGCCCTTCAATATATTATTTAAATCCATTTTTTTAAAATAATTTCATTAGTCTTGAAAATAATTTCAATATTCTAATGATAATGTTAATTCAATACATTGATGGTTAAAGGATTTAAAAGGATATATATAAACAATTTAAGATGAGAGATAGATCACTTCAAAAAATATATGACTTAATATTCAATTTTAATTCAAATTTGATTTGATAAACATTAGGCTTAATGTATGAAAGTCATATTTCATGATATATAAAGTGATCATAACATGTTTGTTCAAAAAATAAAAAAAAATAAACAAAAGAAAAGAGACAATAAGCATATCATGAAGTAGAGTATTGATATTTCATTTTTAATTGTTTCTACTTCATGCAAATGATTGGATACTAATTAATAAGAGATTTAGGTATCCAAAGGTGACCAAGTGGGATGATGGTTCCTTTGGGTACCCAAATACATCGGGTATGCTTTTGGAGAGATAGTGATGAATGGGCCTTTACAAGTGGAGTTAGTGTTTCGTTTTTAATTTTGGGCCTCCATTCATACTTTGGTTGTTTATCTTTTAAATTCATGTTATGATTATGAGACATCTTTATATGATGATAGTTGTTTGAAAAATAATTCTTTGGGGATTTATGTTTATTCAAATTATTTTTCAAGATAGCATGATGTTGATAATCATAATGATTTTTATTATATGGATTCTTTGAAATTTTATAAAAGTGATTGTCTTTCTTTAGAAGTGATTGTTGAAAGAGTGGGTTACAATATGTTTTAAAAGATTGATTATTATTTTGGTGATTTTCATTTCCACTCTTTCTTATAGACATACTCTTATAATATGAAGGATAATATTTTATAGTTTGATTTTTATGAAAATGAGGTTTTAAATTTGAGTCATGATTGAAAACATATTGAGACTTATAATAGTGACTCTTAAAATTTTATGAGGATCATAATTCTTTTTGAAACTAAACTCCTTTTGATTTAATGTGTAAAAATGGTCCTTTTTAGAAATGATTTTGTAAGTTAATTTATCCTTGTTATTCAAAATCTTATGATGAAATTCATTACATGACATTTGAAATTTTTCAACAAAAGATTTTAATTGTATTAACTTACAAGATAAAGCATCATTTTCTATTATCAATTTTTCATTATGCCTTTTTGAAATTAAGAGCCCTTTTTCAATTTCCTTGAATTTTTCTTTTAATAAATTGCAATTAAGACAAGGAATATGAATTTTAACTAAAGAGCATGAAAGAGAATTTAACACATCAATATTTGATTCTACGTTATCGTTTGCTTTTGAAGATTTATTTTCTAAACGTTATTTGGAATTAGCAATTTTTAACTTTAAAATTTTACGTTTAGCAATTTTAAGCATACGAGAAGTAGAAATGGAATTTGTTACAAAAAGAGGAGTTTTTGATTTTCTTACATTGCTATGGGATGAGGTAAGATTTGGACCAACGGTTCCTTTGACATCTTCTTTGCATTCCTCTTCCATAGTTGAATTTCCGTCTTCTCTTTTGCTTGATGTGTTGCCAACAAATGAGTCCAATATTGTGATGTTGTATTCTTCTTCCTCCAAGCATAAGTCCTCATCGATTTCTTCTCTTGGATCCATAAGGAATTCCTCTTGTTCATCATCTGTAGAAGGAAGACTATAAGTATTCTCAAGAAATTTCCAAACTTCATAAGCAGTAGGAAGTGTATAAATAAGTTTGAAAATATTTTGATCTAATGCACAATATAGACTATTCATGGATTTGGCATTTAAAAGCATTTCATTTTTATTTAGAATACTTGGAGGCATTTTAATTGTAATATTCCATACTTTAATATCCAAAGATTTTAGAAAATTTTCCATAAGAGTTTTCCACCCATAATAATTTTTGTCTTCAAATAAAGGTGGTGCTAAAGATTTTTCATTTATAAGAAAGTTTTCCCCATTAATAGAAGCGAGATCATGAGACGCCATTATTCCTGGTTGTTAAACCGTTTGGAATAACCTACCTCTAATACCACTTGTTGGATCTTACGACGCCCTTAGAGGGGGGTGAATAAGGGAATAAAAATTCTTCTTTATAATTTTATGGAAATTACTAAATTGTTTTATAATATGAGAAGGTAAAATAACAATTTAGCAAAATGAATAGAAAATTATGATTTGCAATTTTAGAAACAAGTACTAAATTGTTTTATGATGAAAGAAATTGAAATAAACAGTTTAGATTTAGAATTGAAAACTTAGAACACAATATAATAGAGATTACGCCAAATGAGAGAAAATTAAGTAAACACAAATAGAGACATGATTATATTATAAAAATTGATTTCAATATCGCTAGAAATCGGAGGCGTACAAAGTAAAACAATTTTTCCTTTTCTATACCGACTTGTATCCCCACAAACCGGTTGGCTTTAGCCTATCCTTCCCCGGATAAGGCCTCAAGCCGCTCTAGCCAATCCTTCCCCGAATATGGCCTCGAGCCCCCTAGATCTAATCACCTAGAACTAGTCGCCAACACAAGGCGAATTTCCCCCTAAGTCCTACCCAGACCTAGTCGCCAACACAAGGCGAATTAACTAAACGGTTACAAAGAAAGTATGGAATGAAAAATAAAGAGAACAATAATAAAACTCCCTATATGAGATTTCTGAAGATGAGGATGAAGGATCGGTGTAGCATAAGCGAGGTTGAAGCGATCGTCCTTCGGATGTAGCGTGACGTAGTCCTCCTCCAGAATTCTCCTTAAGCTTTTAGTGGGAGATCCATCTTCGGCAGCATAGCAGCTCTGGAAATATGGCACAAGTAATCTCTCTGGGATGGATTAGCCAAAACGAGAAAGAGCCCATCAATTTATAGAACTTGACGATAGCGCCTGCGGTAGCTCCTAGCGCTTGCGGTAGCGTTCGTGTGGAGCGGTTGCGAAACCGTCGGCGGCGTGGCGCTGTGCACGAACTTGAGATAGCGCCAGGCGGTAGCGATAGCGTTCGTGTGGAGCGGTTGCGAAACCGTCGGCTGCGTGATAGTTAAATATTTCGTCGAACGAAATTCGTCGAACGGAATTCGTCGAACGCACCTTCGTCGAACGGAGCTCATCATTTGTCGAACGGAGCCTCAAATTCGTCGAACCCAGTTGTCGAGCACAAATTCGTCGAGCGCAGCCAAATTCGTCGAACGGAGCTCCTCGTTTGTCGAACGGAGCCTGAGCTAGCGCTTGGCGTTAGCGATAGCGCTGGTGTTAGTATTGCTCCTTTCAAAAGTTTGATTCCATGCTGCCTTTCTACCTGTGGAGTATTGCACATATAGTTCCTGCACACTATAAACACACTACAAGCAATATCAAATACAATATGGGATTTGTTATTCTCAAACAAAGGGATGTGACACACATGTCCAACAATCAAGGTTTTGCTCGCACCCCGTAGACCAGTAAGACGTGTTTCGCCTCCGCACCCTCCGCCTAACAAAACTTCTTTTGACTTGGAATCAATACATGCGCTTTGATTTGTCAGCCAATCCATACTAAAGATGACACCAACTCCGACAACAGTAGTAGCGCGACTTCTAAATCGAAGTCTTGTTCTCCAATACGAACCATCACGTGGCTCTTCCTCTTCGCACTCATTAAGAACCCATTGGGTAAGAGCACATCCAACTTTTCTTCTGTCAGCATACAAGGCACTCTAACTCGCACCACAAATTCTTCTGATAGAAAGGAGTGAGATGCGCCGTTGTCGAACAACGCTCTCGCAGGGTGATTAAAGACCAATATGAATCCTAACGAGTACATGAGGTTTAAGCGTACCCACACATTATAAGTAATTTAAATGACAGTAATTAAAGATTAAATGTACCTGTCATGATGTCATTCTGCTGAATGGCGTCCTACTGACCGAGAGCGAAGACCCTCGGCTGAGTCGGGGGGGGGGGGGGGGGGGGGGGGGTACTGGGAGGCTGATGATTAAGCAGCCTTCCCTTTTCTTGTGAACTGGACCCTGCCGCTTTGGGAGCTTCCAACGCTAAGCGGTCAGTCTTCGGGGGCCCCTGACAACATAAACGAGCAATGTGTCCTGCCACCCTGCATTTGTAGCAAGTGAGGGTACCTCGACCAGTAGTGACTCCCGAAGTGGTAGACTGTGCTGGAACGTAGTCTGTATGCCTCTGCTTCTTGTTATACCTCTTGAATTCAAATTTCCCATGGGACTTTGACGCCTTGAACTCGGTGCTCTTTGACTGAAATCCCCTGTGACGTTGAACTCTCTCCGTGTCCATCTCTAACGCTCTTGCCTCCTCCACTAGGTTATTGAATACAAGGGCCTTAGGCCCCGACAGGTTCAACCTCAGATTATCATGTAATCCATCAAAGAACCTGTGGGTTTTTTGGTCTTCTCCTTGGCTAATAATCCACCATAGTAGCAACCCAGACGGGTAAACTCGTGGAGATACTCATCCACCTTCATATCCCTCTATAACAAATTGAAGAACTGGTTCTGCAGCTGTAGGCGAGTCGCCTCAGGAATGAAGCACTCCAAGAAGGACTCAGAGAATTCCTCCATAGCTATCTCTGTCAGCTCTCTACAATGAAACCTCATCTCTGCCTCCTCTTCCCACCAAAGCCTCGCCTCCCCATTGAGTAGGAAGGTGGCTAGGGTCACCATATGCTCCATGACGGTTTGAGTGGCAACCAGAGTTCTTCTAATTCTGGAGAACCAATCCTCGGCTTCAGTAGCTGTCTCACTCCCCGAGAAAGATGGTGGGTTGAAGATCAAGAATGCTTCAAAGGGTCATCCCGAGCTCAGGGATTATCCAATGGCACCGCGGTAGCAACAACAGGTATAACAACAATGACCGGTACCACAATATCAATGGGTACCTCAGCAGCAACAGTAGGTACAATAAGAACTGGTACCGCAACATGATCAGTCATCGGGGCCACTTCGGGAGTGGTAGGTATGGCGGGTGCGACATTTGGTATTAATCTGCCCTATCTCGCATCAAAAGCAACAAGTACTGCCTCCGTGATTATTCTAACCGTTTCAGTAGACAGCTGACTGGCAGCAGTAGACCAGAAGTATTGTTGTTGGCAGCATTGCGGGAAGGGCCCGCACCACTTCTAGCTGCCTAAATACGCAAAAAATAGTACATTTAGCGGACTAAATTGGGCAAAATAGAGAATTTAAAATGTTCAAGTTCCCCAAAACAGCGTAAGCACATGCTTTCCGTCAATCCTAAGTGGACATTCTGCATAAAGTTACTTATTTTGGCTCTTACACTGCATGTGCTCACCGCCCGTTAAAAAGAGTTCGTCCTGAAACCTAAAGACTAGCGGATCACGAAACCTAAAGTCTGATACCAATTGTAACATCCCTGGATTGCAAATAGAATATAGCATGGGTCCAGTCGGGTCCCCACGACATACAAGATTCACAAACCATAAACGTTATTAATTGATAAAAGAAAACTACCCAGCCACTTTAATAATCTATAACAAACAACAACGGAAGATTAGAAACGTCCATACAATAAGGGGACATAAATGTCCACGACAAAAAGAAAGTACTCCACCAAAAGTAAAGTACATGGCCTTAAGGTCTTACATGGATGTCAACAAAGCATAACAAAAGGCTACACGAAAACCCCAAAACAAAGAGAAGACACTAACCAGCTCCTCAGCAACCCATGGGCTCCGGCCCACTACACACCACTGTGAGCTCCACCACCTGAAACTAAGAACAAACAGGCAGTGCAACGAAGGTCAACATGAGGCTGACCAACACAACTTAACAACTCCCCCTGGCCATTCTAGTGGGCTCTGGGGCGAGTATATCGCTCTCCTACAAGTATGTACGCAAACCAAAAAATATGCAAAAGGAACAAAGGACAAAGAGCCAAAGGACACACTAAGCGTTAACCTTCAAACTACCACGAACGCGCTATGCACACACCGAAAGCACACGATCTAAACTTCAATGCCTAGTATAACAGTACGGCCGCGACTCGATTAATCGTAGCGACAGAAGGGACCAAACCTATAACTTCTCCATAGCATGGACAAAGGACTGGTTTGGGATGAACGACCTACAAATACCCCTTTTTGAGGTGGCAGAGGACTGGTCAGAAAATATACGACCTGCAACAGCCTTTTGATGTGGCAGAGGGCTGGTTAGAAGACATACGACCTACAATTGCTATTTATCAGTGGCAGAGGACTGGTCTACGGAAGCGCAATCTACGCAGGGACAGGGATCCGCCTGTCCCACAAAAGCCCACACAACGTCGTTCTACCGGTCCCAACACAGACCCGCCTAGGAACGGGGCATTCACGAATAAAGCCCATGAATTCCTACAATACTACGCTGAATAGCACGGGACATTCCGGTTCGCGTATCTAAGGCTAATCGCATTGCACATCACAAAAACATCATTGATCCGGGCTTGTCTACATGGGTAGGCTTCACACAGCATGCCTAAATCCAGACTCGCATGTCGAATCACTAATGCACATTTATGTTGGGGATGAACACAATCGACCCAGGGGTTCGTCATGAATCGAGGTAGACACAAACCACGTCCAATTGGAGTCAGGTGGCCCTCCTAAGCAAAGTAAAAGCAGAAAAACTACACCGTGGTCGCAATCCCATGCCCTGGCAGAGTCCCCGCTCTCCACCGTATAGCGGGAGAGGGACTCTACGTGCAGTTCACACAAACATACGCCAGGGTCACAATCCCACGCCCTGGCGGAGTCCCCGTCCTCAACCGAAATGGTGTGAGGGGACTCTCATTGCACGGAATAGAAATGTAAGCACACAAAATACAGAAAGTACGGTCCTAAGACTGGGGAAAGGAATCATTACCCTTGAAGAACGTCACAGAGGCATTGGAACTCGCACAAAGAATGACTATAACGGCTCCCTTCCTGCACATCTGAGCTCATATCGGTAGTTTAAGCTTCGATTTGCCCTTCCACAGTGATTTTCGTCAACACAACACTACACCAAGGGTTTCTCCCTTACGATGATGAGATCACTTCCCTCCTCCGCTTGGTCAACCACTAAAGACAACAAAGGGGAAGGACCTAGGGCTCGACAAAGAGAGGAGTACGCGCGATCTCAGCCTTGCTCGGCGGTGGCACACCAAGGGCGGCGGCTCACCGGAAGCAGAACCCGAAAGGGGGAGGGTTTTGCGGTAGCCCTTCACGAAGGAGAGCGAGAGAGAGATCGGGAAAGGGGGGTGTGGCTTCCATGTGCAACGAGAGCGAGAGAGATATCGGGAGAGGGGGGCTTCCTGTGTGGCGGCCTGCGCGAAAACGAGAGAGTGGGAGACCGGGTAGGAGGAGAAAGGGAGTTTTGGGGTTTTTATTAAAACCCTAACCTGAAATTGATATCCACACACCACTCAGCTATTCGCACACCAAGCTCTCTATTTGCACCCCAAAATGCATTTTAATTAAATTATGGCGTTACAGAACGCTCCTGTAATCTTTATGAATGCAAAAGGTAATGACAGAAAATTATAGCGTGCACTGGGACGCGTTCTGAGAGCGAAAGCGTTATGAGCGGTAGTTAGCGCGGTAGTGAGTGTTCGGATGTGCGTGCATTATCACGCGCAGCGGTGCACACGCGTTCACGCGCGTGCTATCGCGCAAAGGTAGTAGGTGAGGTAGCATGTGTGTCGTTGTGCATACTGCAGCGCGCAGCAGTGCGCACGGACAAGCGTGTGCTACCGCACAGTGGTAGGGCACAGTAGCGGGCATGCCACTGTGTGCACATTGCCGCGCATAGCGGTGCATGCACGGACACGCGCGTGCTACCACGTGACAGTAGTATGTGCGGTAGCGGGCATGCCACTTTGTGCGCATCGCCACGCGCAGTGGTACGTATACCATCGCGCACGTGCTACCACCGCGCTACTGCATGACGGTAGTGGGCATATGCGGGGGCGCGCGTGTGTGTGTGAGCGCAGTACTGCGCGTAGCGAGACATGCTCTTGCTCAATGTTCTCTATAATTATAGTTGTACCCATCAATTTCCTTCCAAATCCTCGGAGTCCACGCTCGGTGTCAGAGGTGTGTGAGGATTTTTTTCCAAGTCTCTGTTTGTTGTGACTTGAGTGGAAGTGATGGAGACGAGAAGGGCAGATGCAGTGTCTGAGCATCGTAGGTCTTGGTGCAAGAAACCTCCCCGAGGATGACTGTCTTAATGTAGATGTTGTGGGTTGAGTTATTTTCCTTGTATGTACTTCGGTTGCATTTTGCATTGCTATGTGTTTTTTGATTTTGTAGTCTCCTTAGGCGGAGCGTAGAGTAGCGTTCTGATGCATGTGTAGCAGACCTTTGTCTTTGTTCTTTTCTTTAGTGGATCCCACTTTTGTTCTTGTGCATTGTTTATGATGGCTCAATGTTATTTGTTCAGCTGGATGCTCCAGTGCCGCTTGTGAGGAGGGTTGCTCCCATAGATGATCATTGTGCTGACCCGTGTTGGTGGGAGGGTTCTTCCTCCAACGTGTCGTGAGCAGGATTTTGTTTTACCCGAGGGACGGACATGCTATGACGGTGAAGAGTGGATGCGTTCGAACCGATGACGACGATGAGGGGGACTTGCCATGGCAGCGTCATGACCTACGATGACGGTGAAGAACGGATGCGTTCGAACCGGTAGTGCGCGGTTAGGAGGACTGGCCCCAGAGAGCCGGTGAAGGGCGAACGCTTCGAACTGTTGGCGACCGTAAGGAGGGCAGGCCCTGGCGGTGGCAGTAGTGAGTCATCCTGCAGCGTGGGAGCGTGGTGCTCTATAATGCGAGAGCGATATGTCCTGCAATGTGGGAGTGTGATGCTCTACAACACGAGAGCGAGGTGCCCTACAGCGTGGGAGTGTGATGCTCTACAACGCGGGAGTGAGGTTCCATGCAGCATGTGAGCGTGATGCTCTGTAATGAGGGAGCGAGGTGCCCTGCAGCGTGATGCTCTACAACGCGGGAGCGAGATGCCTTGCAACGTGGGAGCGTGATGCTCTGCAACACGGGAGCAAGATGGTCTGCAGCGTGGGAGAGTGATGCTCTGCAACGTAGGAGCGATATGACCTGCTGCGTGGGAGCGTGATGCTCCGCAATGTAGGAGTGAGGTGCCCTGCAGCGTAGGAATGTGATGATCTGCAACACGGGAGCGAGGTGTCGTGTAGTGTGGGAGCGTGATGCTCTGCAACGCTGGAGCGAGGTGTCATGCATCATGGGAGCGTGATGTTCTTCAATGCGGGAGTGAGGTGGAGAAGCTCTCTTCCTTAGTGCTTGGCGTCGAGGAGACCAAGGCTGCAGGAGTTGTGGAGTATATGGATTATCTGGCTTTCATGGAAGAGCGCTTCCATATGTCAGAGGAGGTGCGAGCTGAGATTATGATCCAGGAGGTGAATCCATTGTTGGAGGACCATTGTAAGATTTCTTTCCAGAGAGACATCACAAATACTCTTCATATGGTGGAGAGGCGGCTTGGATGCGTCACTGTTGTTCTTAATGCGGGAGATCTCTCCGAGGATAAGTGCCAGCTATTGAGGTGGAGGGTTGATCTCCCCCCTAGTGTATCTTTATTTCTATGTTTTGCTTTGTAGCTTGTTGACTTTTACTTTGGCATTGCCCCATGTATGTACATCTGTTTTTTATTTTTGCATTTTTTTAGTGGATTTTATTGTTCGTACACATCTCTTCATATGATGGCTTCTTGTTATTGTCGTTGTTTGTCTTTTCTTGCTGGCATAGCTTCTCAGTACTATATGTGGCTTATTGGTTTTTGAATTTGTTTAGCGCCAACCGAGAGAGGGGTAAGCCCCGACGGTGGTGTGAATCACAATGGTGGTGAAGAGCGAATACATTCGAACTGATGGAGAGCGCGAGGGGGCAGGTCCTGGAGGTGGCAGGACCTACTACGACGGTGAAGAGCGGATGAATTCGAACTGGTAGTGCGTTGTCTGGGGGACTGACCCCAGAATGACGGTGAAGAGCGGATGTGTTCGAACCATTGGCGACCACGAGGGGCAGGACCTACTATGATGGTGAAGAGCGGATGCATTCAAGCCGGTCGTGCGCGGTCATGGGGACTGGCCCCATAATGACGGTGAGAGAAGATGCGTTAGAACCGTTGGCGACCGCGTGGGGGCAGGCCCTGGCGGTGGTAGGACCTTCTACGATGGAAAAGACCGGATGCATTCGAGGTGGTAGTGCGCAGTCTGGAGGACTGGCCCGAGAATGAAGGTGAAGAGCGGATGCGTTTGAACAGTTGGCGGCCGCGAGGGGGCATGCCGTAACAGTGACAGGACTTACAACGACGGTGAAGAGCAGATGCATTCGAGTCGGTCATGCGCAGTCATGGGGACTGGCCCCAGAAAGACGATGAAGAGTGGATGTGTTCGAACCATTGGCGATCGTGATGGGGCAGGCTTTGATGGTGGGTGGGTGTAAACTTGTTGTTCTGGTGAAGGGGTCTGCCGTTCAAACCAATAGCGCAACCTTACCCGAGTTTTAGAAATTGTTGTAAGAAGTAAAACGAGTACATGTTGTCATGGTTCTGAGGATGCTGGATAAAGAGATTGCGGGTGTATCTTCATTCCCGGCTTCAGGGATGCCTTTGGGGGGAATGGTAGCAGGGGGCATTGGCCAATAATTCATCTATAAGTGAGCATTGCAGTACATCGTTATTTTCAGAGTCAGCTTGTATGACGATGAATTGCATGTCATTCGTCACTTGTATAGGAGGCTCCCCCAGAGTTATGGGAAGGACGATGGTTCATAGGATTGGAATGGAGGGACTTCCTAGGACACGTGCGTTGGCTGCTTCCAGCTTGACGCTTCCGCTTGACAACCTGAGTTAAAGTAAAGTTGACATGAACAAGACATTGACGGCTACGTCATCGTCGACTAGAATCCGACTAATCTTGGTGGGAGGTTCTTCGATAATGATGCTGATGTTTAGCTGGCCGTGGTGCAGATTGCATTCTTTGGAGGAGTTTGTCTTGTTCATGAGACTGCGAGAAGCGTCTATGGGGCGAGAAGCATGCATTTCAAAGTGGCCTGGCTCATTTGTTGCATCGTGCGTGCCTTCCTCCCCTTCTTGTCTCTGTGCGAGCAAATTCGGGGCCTATTGTCCATGAGTTTGAGTTTGCAAAAATTCTTTTACGAATCCTAGATGAACGAACAATTCAATTTTTTCCTTCAAGCGTGTACAATTTTCCCTATCATGTCAGCAACCTTGATGGTAACTGCAATACTTGGTTTGATCCCCTCAATTTGGGGCAAGTGCTCTCGGCTTTTGAAGAGCTGGGTGATCGCGAATGGCCCATAAAACTTCTCCCAGAGCGGCGTTGAGGGGGGGGGGGGGGGGGGGGGTGAAGTTCTAATACCGGCGGTGCTCTCCAGGCTAACGGGCGTCGATGCAATGCATGTTGCATCTTTTGGGCGTCGGTGGTAGTCACTGCTCTTGCTTTCTTTTTAGGCTTTGATGTTGACATGATTCTTCATAAGCGATCCTCCCGTCAACTATCACGGTGTTAGGCGATTCATCTTTGACGGAGCCTTTGGTTCTCGTGATCCATTCGGTCTCGGCGTAATTCGAAGATAGTAAAAGTTGACGGCCTGGCGTGGAAGCTAAGGGGCATGAGAGGCCCATAAATTCCTTAGTATGGCGAGTGCCTGATCCTGGTACTCCTTTATCCGGAGTATGCATTCTTCTAGGGATGCAAACTGTACGACGATGAATTCTTCGGGAAGTGAAGTGTTGTTGATAGGTGCACTGTTGGAGGCTTGACTGGCGACGATGTATTCTCCGCAGAAGCTCTCGCTGGGTGCGCGAGTACTTGCCTTTTCCATTGTCGTTAATCATTAGTACAGTGTTTGGGAACACAGTTCCCATAGACGGCACCAAACTGTTGCAGGTTGCTCGACGCTCTGATAGAGGTGTTGAATTGAACCGTCTTTGCTCGGGAGTGGGTTGAGCACGCAAACAGTCACAGAAATTCAAGAAACTGATAAGGAGACATTTTTTAATGTGAAAAACCCAGAAAGGGTGAAAAACCACGTGGCTGGTTCGGTGCAGACCAATTTTCATCAATCTTCTGGTGTTACAAGTTGTAAAATGCAAGAGGGTGACAGACTACCGCTCGTTGCAGATGGTGCAAAGAAGAAAGAGAAAGAGAGACAGAAATCTCTAAAGATGAAGGAGCTCCAAGTGCCTAAGGGAGATCTTCAAGTCACCTTCAAAGGAGATATTCGAAGGGGGAGGAGATCTTCGAAGGATGAAGGAGATTTTTGAAGGACGAAGGAGATCTTCGAAGGATTCCTCGAACGCCGAAGGAGAATTCTGAAGGATCTTCGATGGAGCTCTCTCCGGCGCTGAAGGCAATGTTTCTTCTAAATTAAGGCTCTGGGCTCCTTTTATAGTTTTTGGCAGGGGAGGTCTGGTAATTGCGCCATTGTAACCTCCATAACTACAAGTCAGGCCAATCATGTTCCTCGATCTGGAGCACACGAATCGTCATTTTTGCACATATGACGATTCCCCCCCCCCCCCCTCCCCCGGGCAGTGATGGTAACGAACTGCGAACTGCAAGTTGCAAATTGCGAACTGCAAGCTGCAAATTGCGAACTGCAAGTTGCGAGCCGCAAACTGTCCCGCGAATTGCGAACGCCCCTGTAATCTTTGTGAATTCAAGAGGTAAATAGAGAAAATTATAGTATGTGCGGTGACACGTTCTAAGCCCGAGAGCATTATGAGCAGTACGAAGCGCGATAGTGGGAGCGTGGTTTTGCGTGCGTTGTCGCGCGCAGTGGTGTGCACGCTGACACACACATGCTACCTTGAGCTACCGAGTAACGTTAGTGGGCGCGGTAGCGGGTGTGGCCTTGTGCGTGCATTGCCACGCGCAACGGTGCATGCGGACATGCGCGTGCTACCACGTGCGTTACCACGCGGTGGTAGGGGCCGCGGTAGCAGGCGTGCCACTGTGCGCGTGTAGCAGTGCGTGCGCTGACACGCGCGTGATAACGCGCGGTGGTACCGGGTGTGCCGCTTTGCGCACGTCTCCGCGCACAGTGTTGCGCATGTTGATGAGCGTGTGCTACCGCCCGTGCTACCGCCCGTGCTACCGCGTGGCGGTAGTGGGTGCGCGCGGGGCCGCATATGTGTGTGTGCGCGTTGCCGAGCGCATTGAGGTGCATGCTGACTCAAAGTTCTCTATAATTATAGGGGTACCCATCAAATATCTGCCACTCTCCAAAATAACTTTATATTCTACAAAAAATTAAATATCGTTGGAAAATTATGATCGTGTCGTAAATAAATTTTAAAGTCTAGTATGAGATTAAGGGTTCGTTTGGCTCGGCTTATTTGCTCCGGTGAGTTTGGACAAAATTGTCATTGTCATAGAATGTATGTTTGGTATGACAAATGTTACTATCATTATCAAGAAAAGAAACTAGTTATAAGCATAAAATATTTGGTATGACAATGACATTTTTGTCCAAACTCACCGGAGCAAATAAGCCGAACCAAACGTAGAGTAAGAGTCACAATGTTGAATGAACCGAAGAGAGTTCCAAAAAGTGCTCTATCTCTCCCAAAAGTGTTCCATGGCTCCAAAAAAAAGTGCTACATAATGCAAAAAAAATATTAGAGTTGAAATATTTTGAACACGTCCAAATTAAAGTTAAAAAGGTATGAGATTAAGACTCACCATTTTTGTTTTTAGCATTGTAAATGTGAAACGTAAGCTTGCTCACATGAACTTGCAAGAGGATGATGAAATCTCCTCCAAGGAGAGTAGATTTGTGGTAATGGACATCCAACTTTCATCCGTAGCCCCACAAAAAATGAACGTTATTAATAAATTCGATGAAAATAAGCTTGTGACGGAAGGCATCGGTGCTCTATCTCTCCCAAAAGTGTTCCACTACTCCAACATTGTAGCATGATGGGGTAACAATCCCATGCCAGGAATGAACATCCACTTCTTAAATGGCGCGAGAATGGTTTCACAATGTAGTGAATCAATTAATTCATTGCATCTTGAGTCTTCCGAAATTTTACCATAAAGATGATCTTTTGTACCCAACTCAATAGAAAGATCACTTCTAACGTTAATTTATCCATCAATAATGTTCAAAGCTTCAACAATAATATGATAACCACAATATCCATCCGAGGATGCCTAATAAACATCTACCATATTTTCTGCAATATGTAGTGGTAGTTGTCGACATACCCGATCAAAAAAATTGTTCGTTTGACTTGTTCGATATCTTGAAGACTTTTTCAAGTTTCTTTTCATTTGAGGACCCTCCAACAATACATGTTCAAAAAGTGAAAGATCACGCATTGTACTGTTCGTATCTTCTTTACAAAAAAATATACTTTCTTTTGGAATTCCCTTTTATTGTTTGGCAAATATGACTCCATTGTTAGACTTGAACCTGGATCCATGATTTCACATAATTTTTTCATCTCTAACTGTTGATATTGAGATGTATTTTGATACCTTCTTTTGATCCTCTCAATCTCAATGTCTATGTCACACTCCTCATTTTTTTCATCTTGTTTTGTTTGGGTTGTTAACTCAATGTTAATATCTTGTAGGCTCAACTGTCTCCAATGTTTGTGAATTAATCATAAAGGATAAGCTTTGTTTTGAGTTATATGGATATCCAGGTCATGAGCATGATACAACAAAATAGGTCTACTGTCACACCTTTTTTTGGCTAAGATCGAAAAAAAATTAAGTAAACGAGCACTAGGAGACAAGATCTGAACTGGAGATCAAAGTTCTTGCCCTCCAAAATTATTAGCCCTAATTTTTGAGAAATTCTTGCTCTGAGCATAAGAGAAATAAATATAGGAGTACATACATCCGTGAATAACGCCACTAGTGGAATCTCCTACTGGATCGATGTCGTCGGTGAGCTCGCAAACGACGTCGAGGATATCGCCGCTGAGATCTCACGAGTTTGTATGCGATGTTAGGAAAAAAGTATACTTTAGAGAGAATGGTGGTTAAGAGGAAAATAGTAAGGATAACCAAAGTGCTGATATGTATAGTACTTAAATCGAAACAGAGAAGTTGTAGTAGGGGAGGATCTTCTTGCATCACGAAGGAGTTGGCAGATTGAGGAGCTTTAATGAAGATCTTGACCACGAGTGGCATTGGAATGGGAAGAAGTCGTTCTCGAGCGGAACTAGTGCTTACCACTAGCCGATTTTAGGGCATGGGCGGGCTTGAAGGAGGGATTCACGGTAGATAATACACGCTAAGCAAAACCTAAAACCTTTTACTGTATTCTATGACGCCGTTTTACAAAAAACATGGCCAAAACATCGGTATTCGCGACGTTTAAAAATAACGCAGCGAAAAGAAACTCTCAAAAATTTCTACAGCCACGATTTTTAAAAAGCCACAAATAAAATGTCGTCATAGAATATAAATGTTGTAGTGGCACATGCATGGTAGTTCTAATGTGTATCGAGATGTGTATGTACACTCCTCTTCACAAGCATAGATATTGCATGTGTATTTTTTTCTTCTTCTTCCTTAATCATGGGCCATTCATTTAGTGAAACCCGGCCAACAAGATCAGAATATAATATACTTTATACTCTTTGCTCAACTGTATTGTACTATGCCCAAATGCTCTTTTGATTTCGGTATGTTGTAGATTAATTACTTGATCAAAAGCCCTCCAAACTGTGGTTAAGATGCTGATAGAAACATTAAGAAACTCTTTCAAATAACTATGTCCACTCTCTACGCGATTTGTTATTGACTATCCTAGATGTCGGTACAGGCTACTGGTCAATCCACGTCGATACAAAGTATTCTTTATTGGGTTCCACCCATGTATTGCTAACATATGTCACAACATTAGGGTATGTAGATGAATATGAAGATATAATATCATTGTAACGCATGTAGAATTCATTCACCGTTCTAGCATCAACCAATCGTTTCCATACGCTAAGAAATCTCATACACTCCTTGCCTTCTTTGAAGAAATTCTTGCAATTTGCTAAAATATTTTGGTGGACATGCACTTGAAATAAAATATGTTTAGAATTTGGATAGCTAAACTGTATTGCATTCAACAATGCCAAATATGGTTTGGTTACAAGTACTAGCGGCAATCGATTTTGATCTAAAATACTTTTGAAATGATGAAGTGCCTAATTATAACTGTGTAACACCCCACTTTTCCCAACTAATGGCTGAAAAGAAGTACTGCTAGGATTCATCAAAAGGTCTAGAATGATCTTGAAGAATAGTACTTAGTCGTCGAGTGTTACCGAATTGTCTCGACGAATCGTCAAATGATCTTGACAAATCGTCGAATGGGTTCAGCGATTGTCGACGAACACTGTTTGTGGTTTAGTTTCAACAAATTATCGAAGGGTCTCAAGTGGTCTCGACGAATCGTCGAAATGTCTCGATGAATTCTATGGTCTCGACGAATTATCGTGAATACTCGACGAATGCAGACATATCGCTTATTTTAACTGCTTCGATTTTGACGGGTGTTGACGTCAAATCTTAAGTCTGAAACTGTTCTGATCCTTCTGAAAAATGAATCCGACGGCTAGGATCATTTCGTAATCCCTTAAAGGATGTTTCAGAGATAACTTTACGTCTATTATTACCTTTACACACACACACTCTCTCTCTCTCCAAGCTTGAGAAATCTGAGAGCCAAGGAAGAAGAAGAAGACATTTTCCGCCATTGACGGAGCTCCGAAGCTCCGAATCGCGAGACGTTTCCAGATCCACGGAGAGCAGCCCGGTGATGTTCTTTCCATCCGATTGAAATCTCAAATTCATGGCGCCGAAGAGAGTGGGAAACGTCTCACGATTCGGCACCATGAATCCGAGATTTCAATCGGATGGAAAGAACCCCACCGGGCTGCTTTCAGTGGATCTGGAAATGTCTCGCGATTCGGAGCTTCGGAGATCCGCCAATGGCGGAAAATGTCTTCTTCTTCTTCTTCCTTGGCTCTCAGATTTCTAAAGCTTGGAGAGAGAGAGTATAAAGGTAATAATAGACCTAAAGTTATCTCCCAAACATCCTTTAAGGGATTACGAAATGATCATAGCCATCAGATTCATTTTTCAGAAGGATCAGAACAGTTTCGGACTTAAGATTTGACGCCCACTGATATAAAATTTTAATGTTTTGCAAAGCAAAGGGTTAAAGATGTTTTCCAAAACTATATGCGATGAAGGCAAGTGTACCTTAACGTTTATAGTATATGATATTTAGAAATACCAAGGTCGTATTCCACGGGGTGTGTTGATTACTTCTACTTCGAGGAAAATCACTATTATCTTATCAAATAGATTTTTGAGGTTTTGTTTTACTTAATTAAAAGAGAAAATTTGCAAACTAAAAGAAGGGTTTAAGCGATGGTAAAAAGATTAGTGCTCAATCTAAAATCACCTTGGAGTTTGAATAATCAAGTAAAAGAGAAATAAATCTAATTCCGTTTAATTTAAACTACTTGACCGTGGAGGTTCCTAAAGCTCGAACATGCCCCTCTCGAGGTTAATACCCAACTAAGTTTAGGAAAAATCAACCGAACTCTCGTCTTATAATTGATTACCTAAAATTTGCTTTATGCTGTGAACCCCACTATTGGATTTGACTCCAATCCGGGAGATTTTCATCATCCTCTCTCGAGGGGTGCGTGCAACTCTCTTTACCCTTGAGTGATCGATTCATACTTTGAGCCTCTCAGCTAACTAAGTATGAAAACTTAAGCAAAAACCATACATCGAAAATATGGACTCACTAGTTAAAAATCAAGGGTAATTCAAGTGTTTACAAAAATGAAAAAAAAAGAGCTTAGAAAACCATAACTTGATTATCTCATCCTCGGATCATTTCGATCGAGCACTAATGAGAGTTAGTTAATCATGGTGGAGGGAAAAGAGAAAGAAAAATAAAATTGCATAAAGGGAAAATTAACTAAGGTAGAAGGAGACAAATAAAAAGAGCAAACTAAATATTATTTATACCAAACACGATTAGAAGTTGAAGGAAAATTACAACATTAGCAAGGAAAAATTACAAGATCACTAAACTATTGCATTGAAAGGAAACTAGTACATTGCATGAAAGGAAAAGAAAGAGAGAACATGTAAGTAAAAACATGAAAGAAAAATGAAAAAGCTCACTATCAGCTCTAGCAGCACCTTCCCCTCTCCAAAAATTATGAACCCTGGACTCAAGGAGAGCTCTGGAATTTATAGGAAAAATTTCCAAGTTACACGCCCTCGGTCACGGGCGTGACTGGGGGGGGGGGGCGTGTAAGCATTGTTCATCTCAGCTCCGACAGCGGCGTGGTTCTTGCGTGAAGGCGCGGTGGAAAAGGACATTACAAGCCCGTGTAATGTTGGCCACGGGCGTGTAATCTGGCGGTTTCATTAAATGCGGCGTGGGTCTAGATTGCGGCGCGACAGTGAGCAGAGATCACGCGCAAATGTCACGGGCGTGACTTCTGGGTCACAGGCGTGACTTGGGTTGACTTCTCGACGACATCTCCACTTCTCGACGGCAACACTGCTGGCAGGATCCTATGTTTACACGCCCCAGGTCACGTGCGTGACTCTTGGGTCACGGGCGTGACTGAGGGCGTGACTTGCTGTGGTCGAGCTCAAACTGCGTGGCATCAATTCTGGACTGGTATTCAGGTTACACGGCCCTGGTCACGAGCGTGACTGGGGGGCGTGTAATACAAATTTTACCAATTTGGCCCAAAATTCTGCGAAAATTGAAATTAAGCTATGTTATAATCAAAATTACAAAAGAACTACTTATAACCTAAAATTGACACGAAAAAGAAAAATTCATATTAAATAATTACAAAAATTTTAATTAAAAAGTTATATAAATACTACTTATCATCAACACCCGTCAAAATCGAAGCAGGTAAAATAAGCGCTCTGTCTGCATTCGTCGAGTATTCACGATAATTCGTCAACACCATAGAATTTGTCGAGACATTTTGACGCTTCGTCGAGACCACTCGAGACCCTTCGATAATTCGTTGAAACTAAACCAAAAATAGTGTTCGTCGATAATCGTTGAACCCATTCGACAATTCGTCGAGATCATTCGACGATTCATCGATACAATTCGGTAACACTCATCGACTAAGTACAATTCGTCGAGACCATGATGAGTCCTGATCATATACACATTTATGGACTCATCCGGGCCGATTTTCTAGTCTTTGCACGTCACTTTAGACATGTTTTCATTCTTATTTAACATTCTATGCTAGGTGCACTTCTAGGCCCGTTTTGGTGTTATTTCTTGTTTATCTTCATCATTAGTTTTCATGCATTGTTAAGTGCCACCTTCAGTGGCTAGATTGGTGTTGTATGCTGGAACAGGAGTCGTGCAGGTGTTCCCGATACAAATCTGTACAGGAACACTGCGCACGATCACTGGTTCTTCGCGCACGACCATTGGTCGTGCGCCACTAATCGTGCGCACTTAACACCCATTTTATGAGTTCTGTTTGGCTTATCGCACGACCACTTATGATAGCGCGCACGACCACTAGTCGTGCGCCACTGGTCGTGCGAACTTTATAATTTTCTTCCCTTGCAGGCTCCGTCCAGTCAGGCGATCACAGGATTCTAGTGCGCACGACCACTGGTCGTGCGCCAACGACCGTGCGCACTGTTTATTCCAGCGCCTATAAAATGGCCTGCTCGCGAATTAGGTCGGGATCCCGATTTTCTTCCGCCCGAATCCGCCGTTTTCGCCCCTTTCGCTGGTTCTCCGCCCCCCTAGGCCTCCTCCATCATCCTTGAGCTCCAAGGAGAGGTTTCTAGCCCAAAGATCGCCAACATCGAGCAAGGAGATCGTGTATCGGAGGAGATTGGATCGTGGCACGAAGAAGACGAGCCATTGGGAGGAAGTGACAGCCCTCCTCTACCTCGGACGCAGTTGAAGACCGAGCTTGGACGCGGATTGACAACCCAGCGATTCCAACCGTGAATCTTCGGCAAGGCTTCGGATGTGGTCGACTCCTTTACTCTTTTTTTCCTTCCTTATGTTGTTGATTGTATGAGCTAGTTTCCTCTATATTTTGATGATGTATGTTATGAACTATGCTTTGTAATGCTTATTTCATTTATTTGGAATTATTTAGTTCATATGTGTTATGGAGGGGAGCCCCATTCCATCCTCCATCCCGCCGTCACGTTCATCGCCGCACTAGCAAGTGCTAGTGGCGTGCTTGTCGAAGAGGTGCTTACGACCCTCATTCCGTTAGCCTACTCGCCCATCCGCCTACCGAAGCGTGGCATAGCGGCCCGTGTATTCCATCTCGCCTAACGAAGCAGCGCGCTCAAGGCCTGCATAGTTCGATCTATTTGCCTACTCGTCCATCCGCCCTTGCGATGCAGCGCGCTCAAGGCCTGCCTAGTCTCCATCCCGCCAAGCGAAGCATTGCATAGCGACATTGCATAGGAGTAGTTTTAGCATTTTCTCTTTATTTTCCACAATCCAAAACCCCCGTTTCCGCATCCATCCGCTCGAAAGGACTTCAATCTCAAGTCCTTCCTCGAAAACAAACTCCACCTTACTGTGTTCCTCAAGAGACCGACACTCGGGGATTTTCCCCATTATTATTACTTGCGCGACCGGTGCACTTGCCGAAATAATCGCATCAAGTTTTTGGCGCCGGTGCCGGGGAGCACAGTCGTGTGAGTTTTCTGGAGAGGGAGAACCTGAGAGAGAAGCCCTTCCATTTGTAAATTGCATTTCTTTGTCTTATTTCTTTTTTATTCCTTTTTCCTGTTTTAATTAGGTTGCTGTAGTAATTTTTGTTAGGTGTAGTGTTTTGCACAATAGTGTTCTTCTTTTTGAATCGTTTTATCTTCGCACTATGTGGGCACATCTTAATTTCCGTTGCCGTTGGTGTGGAGCTACCTCCCACTCTAGTGATGAATGCCCTACGGAGAATAGTAGGCATAATTCTTATAGCCCAGCATATGGAGCACCGACTTCGTCTGGTACTCCATATGGTGCGCGTAAGTCTTATGGCTACTCTGCTGAGCCTTTACCGTCATACTTCTTTTCAGCTTCAGCCCCCGCTGTGCCAAAGAAGCCTGCTAGGCAGTGCCAGTTTTGTCGGAGCACAGATCATGCCCTGAAGGATTGTGCCGAGTATCTTCGCCAATTGGACGAGGATGACGAGCGGGATATCCGGATCGTCCCAACTCCTAACTCTGGCGGCACACCTTCAACATCCGGTTATGTGTCTTTGTCACCTTCACATCTTGAAGGGTATGGCATGGATATGGTCACTGGATGTGCGGTTGATCTATGCACCGACATTGCTGAGCCTATTCTCCATGTGCATCCACCACTTCTAGTGGATTCGATTCTTTGTGAGGAATCGGTGCTCGACTTTTATCCGAGCACTACTCCTCCCCTGTTGTGCATACTACACTCGTCTCCGACGACATTGTTGATGATTTGTCGCAGGATGAGGCGGGTGATCTGTGTGTTGTGCCTATTCCTATGAAGGAGGACAACCTTCTAGGTGAAGAGGAGTTTTCCTCAGCACCGGTGGAGGAAGTCCAAATCTCTAGCTTGGACACTGTTGATCCCACCGAATCTTGTAGCATTGATGACAATGCAAACATTGTTTTACTTCCCCAACCTGATTGGAGTGAGACCGGGACCACTCCCCCGATTGATGTTTATTTATGTTCTTCGGCTTCTTTATTTCTTGATCCCCTTCCTTCATCCGAGCCTGTGCAGGTTGAGTCTTCACAGGTACCCCAGGAGGATTTGGTGCATTGTGCCCAAGTCAATGATGAGAGCATCCTCTTATGTGAGGAGGTTGATCCCTCCTCCGTTGAGGAAGCTCCACTCATTGCCTTTTCCTCCTGCCACCTCCCTGTTGACTACACCTTGCTAGGCAAGGATGTATTTGGTGAGTTGAGTGAGGATATCTCCTCCTCTTCTTACTTTCTGTTTCCTCTACCTGCGTTATGTAGGTATTATTATTTGGGTAGAGGAGTAACTGTTCTGTCGCCGTATCGGTACCCGCTACCGATGCGCGTATTAGAACAGTTACCTGTTCATTTCCTTTTTCATAGACCCATTAGCTAGAACTGCTTTAAATTTGAATAAGTCGTGCTGGGATGACATTAACCCCAGTAGTTATCTTACTTTTCCTGCATTTTTATTTTTCTTCTAATCATGTTTAGTTAGCTGTAGTTTATTTTAGTTTGTCTTTTTCTTTTTGTTTTTGCGGAGCTGACCCCTGCAGGTATCTTTTTCTGGATGGCGGATGCTGCAGTTTTGTTTTAGCTTACACGCCAATCTTCTGGTGTGCTCATTTCTGAGCACTGGGTACTCTCTTTCCCTAGCCTTTGCTGATTTTCATGTCATATATTATGCGGATTGTTTAGTTTAAGTCTGGGGGAGAGTAGTTTTGTTTACCCGCTCACGTGCACTATTGCACTGCATACTAGAAGATTTCATTTAAAATGTTTTGTTTATTTTCATTACACACCAACGCACCCACATGAGCGCGCGCTTATCTATTTGTTTAGTTCCGAATAAACTATCTTGGTTAGGAATGTGAATTGGGATGATAGCTTAGGAATTACTATTTGGAGTGCGATGTCGACTCGAGCAGTGTTCTAGTCGCATCCGCATGCTACAATAGCATTTGAGTAAAACTAGATTATTTCTATGCATTTAATTTATGACTAGTATTTTTGCGTAGTTTTAGATTTATTTTACTCAAGTGGTGAATGTGATTGAAATTGGTGATAGCCCGGTGTTGTGTGTATACGAGCACTAGTTGTGTGTTGCTCGAGTCGGGAGGAAGGTTTACCTTTCTCGTGGGCTAAGAACTTGCCCCAAGCGACTCTTGAAGCATGGGTGTGGGCGATTCGTTGAGATAAATATGATGTAGGCCACCTTTTGGCTAGTTTGAGCCTTTGCTTTCCATATCCTATTCGCTCACCTTTGTTACCCAACACTTGTGCCTACCACTCCATTTGTTCAGCTCCTCCTCCATTCACCAAGGCCTGAAGCTTATCCCACTGTCGCAACCAAGTTTATGTTTTATGCACTCATATTTTAGATGTGTTGTGATGTTTGGAATCGTTGTGTGTGAAGGAGAAATAAACTCTATCTGCTGAATTTGAACCAACCGGAGGATAAGATTAAGGAAAAGAAAAATATGATATTGAAATAAAAATCTGAGAAAAAAAAAGTGTATCGAAAAGTTATCCTTCCGAGCGTATTAGAAAATCTGTTGGTATTTGTGGAGTAAGCCGGGTGCACACCTAGTTTTCACAATAAGTCTGGGGGTGTGTCACACGAGCTTTGTTTTTGTTTTTGCTTGGTGCAGCGCTCCGTAGCTCAATTTGGTTGCATAGCCTTCGTTTTTACCTTTGATTATCATACCGCAACCTAAGCCCCAATTTAATCCGAAAAGTCCTATTGATTTATCTCGCGAGTTTGCTAGCGCCGTGGAGAGAGTGTGACCGGGCAAGCGTTTGGTTCCCGACGTTGGTGGATTTCAGCGGAGTTATTCCCGAACCCCGATCTTGTGCAACACCCTCCTTAGTGGCTTGTTACTTTCACACCGGGCATGATCGTCAAATTCTTCACAATTCACCAACTGAGTATTGATAAATCTTTATTTACGCTCTAGTACTTCCGTAAATTAGTTAGCATAGTTAGAATCTCTTTTTACTAAATTTCTATTTGCATGCTTTTGTTACTTCGCATTGTACTCCTTTGTGTAATTTTCTTTGCTAACTACCATTTTCACATTCCGCCGGATTCATTTGCTCGGGACGCGCAAACAGGTAAGTCTAGGGGTGTGATGAGTCCTGATCATATACACATTTATGGACTCATCCGGGCCGATTTTCTAGTCTTTGCACGTCACTTTAGACATGTTTTCATTCCTATTTAACATTCTATGCTAGGTGCACTTCTAGGCCCGTTTTGGTGTTATTTCTTGTTTATCTTCATCATTAGTTTTCATGCATTGTTAAGTGCCACCTTCAGTGGCTAGATTGGTGTTGTATGCTGGAACAGGAGTCGTGCAGGTGTTCCCGGTACAAATCTGTACAGGAACACTGCGCACGATCACTGGTTCTATTGCGCACGACCATTGGTCGTGCGCCACTAATCGTGCGCACTTAACACCCATTTTATGAGTTCTGTTTGGCTTATCGCACGACCACTTATGATAGCGCGCACGACCACTAGTGATGGCGACTGCCACCAAGACGGCCAACTGGAAGACGAAGATGACGGACACGGCGTGGTTGGTCATGGAATTGCGACGGAAGATAATGATGACGGCCCACCGGCTAAAGACATGCGGCGCCGTGGCGGCCACGGCTACAATCTTCGTCCACGCCGCAAGAATTAATTATTATTATATTTGCTAAGTTATGTCTTAATTTAATTATGGCTTGCATCTTATTATTTTTATTTTGAACTATTGGTGTGCGTTTAGCACTATGTTTGGTGTGCTATTAGCATTTGTGTTGTAAGGCCTATATAAGGCTAAGACTTGAATTAAAAAAGATAGAATATTATTTGATTGAAAATTGCCTAAACCTAATTTCTCTCCTCTCCTCTCCTCTCCCTCTCATCTTGCCGCCGCCCCCCTCCTTGGATCTTCCCAAGTTCGGCCTCCCTCTCTCTTCCTCTCTCAATCTCTCTTTCTCTCCAACTCTCTTCCGTTACCTCTTCTTCCACTTCATACCCCCACTACGAAATTTTCTTCGACGGATTTTCTCTAGCCGACCACTATTTGGAGGAGAAGATATCAAGTGCAAGGGCCTACGGATAGGTGAATTTCTCCGGTGCAAAGACGAGGAAGACGAACGAGTTTCTTCATCATTTGGAGCTCCTTCCGTGTTCCAAACAAGAGCGATCATTTTTAGTGGATCCAATATCTCGGATCTACGTTTCCGAGAGGGGTAACGAAATTTCTACTCAAGAGATCTCCTTTCTTAGATTGTTTTTGTGGTGGACGATTTTAGCGTGATTTCTCGAAGCAAGAAAATTTCTCGCGGTGTTTTCTTTGATAGATTTGTTCTTTTTCGTTTGATCTTCCGGATACTATCGAAAGGATTGGCGAACCTTGTTATTTTCTTGTTGGGGAAAGATCAACCGTTTGCGAATCGGATTTATTTTGGTGGATCTTTCTTTGGTACAACAACGCTCGTTCGGATGCGAATATTCGTCCTTTTAGCTTGATCGGATCTTGGCCTCTAGCCGTGATACGATCTCTAGCGGGTTGGCTATCCGCACGTTAGCGCGAGAAAATAAATAACCTAATTGTGTTGCTGCGTTTAGTTATTGTGCGGAGTCGAGAGAGTGTATTTGTGCCGAGGTTATCATAGACGTCATCCGTGAAGGCCCGTAGGAACGTGCTACATCAAATTTGGTATCAAAGCGAGGTTGTGTTGAGTTCTATCTCGACACCATCCTTACTCTCAGATCTGTAGGTTACCCGTCCTTTAGTCGGTGCGTTCGTTAGCACGGTCAAAATCTAAAATTTTCGGATTGGTCTGCATTTAGTAAAAATCTCGGAATTTAAAAACTTATCAAAAAAATCTGAAAATTTTTCTGAAGTTTCCTGCACGTATTTCAAGCAACATTAAAACTGAAAATTTTTCGATTCGTCCTCGTTAGGTCGGTCTGAAAATTGGAAACGTCGTAATTCTGTCCAGTTGGTCTGCGAATAGCGGTCTAGAATTTATAACTTGTCTGCGAACTTCAAAAAAAAAAAAAAAATTTTTTTAGTAAAATTTCTGGTCCCATTGTTGTATGCCCACGAGGCGTGGTACGGAATATCCACCATCATACGATGGACTGGGTGAGCCCCAAGTATTTTTAAACTGGACTATGGAGATCGAATGTTATTTTGAGTGGAAGAATCTGACGGATGGTGAGAAGGTGCGAGTTGCACGGATGATGCTTTTGGGTAGAGCCAAAACATTCTGGTTGAACGAAGAGAGGCGTTTAGGTACCGTGAATGGGGCACCCCCAATTGGGTGGGCTGCCATGAAGGCACTTTTGACTGACCAATACGTCCCTGCGTATCACAGAACGCAAATGTTCGACGAGTTAGCCACCCATCGTCAGGGTAGCAAATCGGTATCAGAGTATATGGGAACTCTGAAAGATATGATGGTGCGGTGTGAGATACGGGAAATGCCCGAAGTTACATTATCTCGCTTTCGTAAGGGGCTTAACCCAGACATCCAAGGCAAGCTATTGCGTTATGGTCATACGGACCATAACACGACATTCAATGCTGCTTTAGACATAGAGAAGCACAACGCTTACAAGTCCAAGGGAAGAGCTTTCCAGAAGGGAAAATCCCTTTTAGGAGCCCCACCTTCGTCCTCCATGAGGGACAAAGGAAGATTTCGATCGACTGATTCGAATTCGGTAGTTATCACCGCTAGGAACACTAGGAATCCCACGGGCGAGAGAGTTCCAGTAGGACGGATAAATAAGACAAACGCCACGTGTTATTCTTGCGGTATCCAAGGACATTACTCTAGCGAGTGCCCCACTAAGAGTAAACCACTAGCACTATTAGAGTCCACGTCTGATCCCACCGAGATCGTCTATGAGGCCGGTACTGAGTCTGACGCCGAGCCGAGTGATATTGATGATGACTCTTTTATGATGGTTATGAGATGTATTCTGAATACACCATGTGCGATGGACGATTACAATCGGACGAATATCTTTTCGGTAAATTTTAAGAACGGTGACAAGTGGTGTAAGTTAATAATCGATAGCGGAAGTAGTATGAACGTCGTTTCGGAGAATGCCATCACTCGAATGAACTTAGTCACCGAGCCGCATCCACATCCGTATAAGATAGCATGGGTGAACAAAACGTCTATCGCAGTTTCTAAACGATGTTTGGTACCGCTCACAGTGAAGAGCTATGTTGATAAAGTGTGGTGCGATGTCATCCCTATGGATGTATGTCACGTTTTACTAGGACGTCCATGGCTTTATGATTATGACGTGACCCATTTTGGCAGAGCCAACACTTACGAGTTCAAGTTCAATGGTAAGACCATTGTTTTGAAACCCACACCACCTAAGGACCCGTCGGTTGCTTCCAAGGACACAGTGGTGCCTGCGGAAAGGAAAACCATAAGTTTTATAAGTAGGAAAGAGTTAGAACGCGAGACCTTTCTAGATGGCGTCATTTATGCGTTAGTATGCCTACAAGCTAAGGAAGAGTCACCGTCTTTAGAGAACCTACCGTTATCTCTGCGCACGTTATTGGATGAATATAAGGACGTCTATCCGGTAGATTTGCCTTCCAAATTGCCACCCATCCGGGACATTCAACACGAAATTGATTTCGTCCCGGGCTCATCCTTGCCTAATCAACCCCATTATCGACTTAATCCCTCCGCACATAATGAACTACAAATATTAATTTCCGATTTATTAGCAAAGGGATTTATCCGCCATAGTAAAAGCCCTTGTGCCGTCCCTGCCTTGTTGGTCCCGAAGAAAGATAAGTCTTGGAGGTTGTGTGTAGACTACCGGGCCATTAATAAAATAACTGTCAAGTATAGGTTTCCCATTCCCCGTTTGGATGATCTATTGGATATGTTATCCGGTGCCACCGTGTTTTCAAAATTGGATTTAAAGAGTGGTTACCACCAAATAAGAATTCGGGAGGGAGACGAATGGAAAACGGCCTTTAAGTCTAAGGACGGGCTTTACGAGTGGTTAGTGCTAGGAGAGGGGCTCACCAACGGACCTAGTACCTTCTCACGATTAATGACTCAAGTATTTAAGCCGTTCATGGGAAAATTTGTCGTAGTCTATTTCGATGATATTTTGGTGTTTAGTATTTCGCCGATCGATCATGAAACTCATTTGCGAACAATCCTTACTACATTGCGCCAAGAGAACTTATTCATTAATCTTAAGAAGTGCGCGTTCGGTGTGACTTCCGTGGAATTTTTAGGATACATAGTTAGTGCCAAGGGTATACATGTTGACCCTAAGAAGGTCCAAGTGATTAAAGAATGGCCGGAACCACAAAATATTAGGGAGGTTAGGAGTTTTCATGGATTGGCCACGTTTTATAGACGATTCATTCGCAATTTTAGTAGCATCATGGCACCAATAACTGAATGTATGAAGAAAGGTGATTTCAAATGGACCAAATCGGCCTCTAGCGCGTTTCAAATGATTAAGGATCGGATGTCCGAAGCCCCACTACTACGGTTGCCGAATTTTAATAAAGTGTTTGAACTATCATGTGACGCCTCGGGGATAGGAATTGGGGGGTGCTAAGCCAAGAGGGACATCCGGTTGGGTACTTTAGCGAGAAACTTGCGGGCCCAAAATTAAATTATTCCAATTATGATCGTGAGTTTTATGCCGTAATACGTTGTCTCCAACATTGGCGACACTACCTTATATCGAAAGAATTTGTAATCCTCTCGGATCATGAAGCGCTAAAATTCGTAAACTCTCAAAGTAAAATCAGCCCTCGGCACGCCAAATGGGTCTCCTATCTTCAGGAGTACACATTCATTATTAAGCACCTGAAGGGAACGTTAAATCGTGTGGCGGACGCCCTCAGTCGTGTCACATTATTATTATCTAAAATGGAGGTGACGGTAATAGGATTTGAACGCATTAAAGACGAGTACGTCCTATGCCCGGATTTTAAGGACATTTATTTAGCCGCTCAGGAACAGGCTCCCTCTACTATTTCGGCATACTACATTCGTGACGGTTATTTATTTAGGCATACGCAATTGTGTATTCCCCGCTCTTCACTACGCCATTTCATTGTATGGGAGCTACATAGTGGAGGGCTAGGGGGACATTTCGGTCGGGATAAAACGATAACACTAGTGGAAGATAAATTCTTTTGGCCTGGACTTAAGCCAATGGTTAATAAGATCGTTGGGAGTTGCCGTGTGTGTCAATTAGCAAAAGGTAACAAGACCAATGCGGGTCTTTATACACCTCTTCCTATTCCGTCGGTTCCTTGGGAGGACGTTAGTATGGACTTTATTTTGGGCCTACCTATGACATTTCGGCGACACGATTCCATCCTTGTCGTCGTCGATAGATTTTCAAAAATGGCATATTTTATCGCTAGTCACAATACCAACGATGCATCCCATGTTGCTAAGTTGTATTTCAAAGAGGTCGTGGCGCATCGGGGCGTTCCCAAAACGATAGTATCTGATAGGGACGTCAAATTCACTAGTTACTTTTGGAAGACGCTTTGGAAGCTTATGGGTACAAAACTTATGTTTTCGTCGGCCTATCATCCCCAAACGGATGGGCAAACGGAAGTGGTCAATCGAAGTTTGGGTGGATTACTTCGTTGTTTAGTAGGCGATCATAAAGGTACGTGGGACCTTATTCTTCCTCATGCTCAAATAGCTTACAATAATTCACGGAATAGGTCCACTGGGTTGTCTCCAAATGAGATTGTACACGGTTATAAGGCACCCGTGCCTCTTGATTTAGTGTCGCTACCCCCATCTTTCAAAACTAGTCATTTTGCCCAGGATTTTGCCTCGCACGTTCACAATCTCCATAAGCAAATTAGCGAGACGCTAGCTAAACAATACGCTATTTATCAATCGAATGCTAACGAAAATAGGCGAGCGGTCCACTTGAATATTGGTGATTTGGTAATGGTGCGTCTAACCCCTGAACGGATGCCTTCGGGCACTATAAAGAAATTAGCAAATAGGAGAGCCGGTCCTTTTCGAGTGTTAAAGAAGTTGGGCGAAAACGCTTATTTATTACAGTTACCCGCTGAGTGGGGAATCTCCCCTGTTTTTAACGTTTCGGATTTAACGCTTTATGTCGCTCCACCACCTGAACTTTCTGCCTCTCCGTTTAATATTTCCACTAAAACTTCTAATGGGGTGGGTAGTGAGATTGTTTCTGGATCGCCCTCTCCTACGGACTCTACGGGAGGTAAGCCACCTGTTGATGATGAAACTTCTTTTTCTTCTTTGCCTAACGCATTTCCGAGATTTTCCCGGACCGTTTTCTTGCCTGACAGGATTTTGCAGGATGATGTGTTCCCAACTTCCGACGGTGATGTTCACAGGTTCTTGATTCGATGGAATGGCCGTCCTGCCTCGGACGACTCTTGGCTCTCCGCGTCGGAGGTGAAGCTACTTGATGCGGATCTCTTTCACCGTTATGTTCCAGCCCACTCATCGGTGATGAGTTCTTTCGAGCGGGGGAGGATTGATGGCGACTGCCACCAAGACGGCCAACTAGAAGACGAAGATGACGGACACGGCGTGGTTGGTCATGGAATTGCGACGGAAGATAATGATGACGGCCCACCGGCTAAAGACATGCGGCGCCGTGGCGGCCACGGCTACAATCTTCGTCCACGCCGCAAGAATTAATTATTATTATATTTGCTATGTTATGTCTTAATTTAATTATGGCTTGCATCTTATTATTTTTATTTTGAACTATTGGTGTGCGTTTAGCACTATGTTTGGTGTGCTATTAGCATTTATGTTGTAAGGCCTATATAAGGCTAAGACTTGAATTAAAAAAGGTAGAATATTATTTGATTGAAAATTGCCTAAACCTAATTTCTCTCCTCTCCTCTCCTCTCCCTCTCATCTTGCCGCCGCCCCCCCTCCTTGGATCTTCCCAAGTTCGGCCTCCCTCTCTCTTCCTCTCTCAATCTCTCTTTCTCTCCAACTCTCTTCCGTTACCTCTTCTTCCACTTCATACCCCCACTACGAAATTTTCTTCGACGGATTTTCTCTAGCCGACCACTATTTGGAGGAGAAGATATCAAGTGCAAGGGCCTACGGATAGGTGAATTTCTCCGGTGCAAAGACGAGGAAGACGAACGAGTTTCTTCATCATTTGGAGCCCCTTCTGTGTTCCAAAGGAGAGCGATCATTTTTAGTGGATCCAATATCTCGGATCTACGTTTCCGAGAGGGGTAACGAAATTTCTACTCAAGAGATCTCCTTTCTTAGATTGTTTTTGTGGTGGACGATTTTAGCGTGATTTCTCGAAGCAAGAAAATTTCTCGCGGTGTTTTCTTTGATAGATTTGTTCTTTTTCGTTTGATCTTCCGGATACTATCGAAAGGATTGGCGAACCTTGTTATTTTCTTGTTGGGGAAAGATCAACCGTTTGCGAATCGGATTTATTTTGGTGGATCTTTCTTTGGTACAACAACGCTCGTTCGGACGCGAATATTCGTCCTTTTAGCTTGATCGGATCTTGGCCTCTAGCCGTGATACGATCTCTAGCGGGTTGGCTATCCGCACGTTAGCGCGAGAAAATAAATAACCTAATTGTGTTGCTGCGTTTAGTTATTGTGCGGAGTCGAGAGAGTGTATTTGTGCCGAGGTTATCATAGACGTCATCCGTGAAGGCCCGTAGGAACGTGCTACATCAACTAGTCGTGCGCCACTGGTCGTGCGAACATTGTATTTTATAATTTTCTTCCCTTGCAGGCTCCGTCCAGTCAGGCGCACGATCACAGGATTCTAGTGCGCACGACCACTGGTCGTGCGCCAACGACCGTGCACACTGTTTATTCCAGCGCCTATAAAATGGCCTGCTCGCGAATTAGGTCGGGATCCCGATTTTCTTCCGCCCGAATCCGCCGTTTTCGCCCCTTTCGCTGGTTCTCCGCCCCCTAGGCCTCCTCCATCATCCTTGAGCTCCAAGGAGAGGTTTCTAGCCCAAAGATCGCCAACATCGAGCAAGGAGATCGTGTATCGGAGGAGATTGGATCGTGACACGAAGAAGACGAGCCATTGGGAGGAAGTGACAACCCTCCTCTACCTCGGACGCAGTTGAAGACCGAGCTTGGACGCGGATTGACAACCCAGCGATTCCAACCGTGAATCTTCGGCAAGGCTTCGGATGTGGTCGACTCCTTTACTCTCTTTTTCCTTCCTTATGTTGTTGATTGTATGAGCTAGTTTCCTCTATATTTTGATGATGTATGCTATGAACTATGCTTTGTAATGCTTATTTCATTTATTTGTAATTATTTAGTTCATATGTGTTATTGAGGTGCGCCCCATTCCATCCTCCATCCCGCCGTCACGTTCGTCGCCGCACTAGCAAGTGCTAGTGGCGTGCTTGTCGAAGAGGTGCTTACGACCCTCATTCCGTTAGCCTACTCGCCCATCCGCCTACCGAAGCGTGGCATAGCGGCCCGTGTATTCCATCTCGCCTAACGAAGCAGCGCGCTCAAGGCCTGCATAGTTCGATCCGTTTGCCTACTCGTCCATCCGCCCTTGCGATGCAGCGCGCTCAAGGCCTGCCTAGTCTCCATCCCGCCAAGCGAAGCATTGCATAGCGGCATTGCATAGGAGTAGTTTTAGCATTTTCTCTTTATTTTCCACAATCCAAAACCCCCGTTTCCGCATCCATCCGCTCGAAAGGACTTCAATCTCAAGTCCTTCCTCGAAAACAAACTCCACCTTACTGTGTTCCTCAAGAGACCGACACTCGGGGATTTTCCCCATTATTATTACTTGCGCGACCGGTGCACTTGCCGAAATAATCGCATCAGACCACTCAAGACCTTTCGACGAATCCTAGCAGTACTTCTTTTCAGCCCTTAGTTGGGAAAAGTGGGGTGTTACAACTCCACCTCCCTTAAAAGAATTTCGTCCCGAAATTATAAAAATAGTAAGGTACAAAAATTTAAACTATACCTGAGAGGAAAAGCTCGGAATACTCCGCAAGCATGGTTTGCTCTCTCCCCCAAGAGAGTTCCTCTCTCCCGCAATTGTTCCAACATGCCTTTACCATTCAGATGGCTTTGTTAGGCAATTGCTTCACCTCGGCGTCTTCAATGCGTATGGGCTTGACTTTCATCTCTAGCCCACCATCAATTGACACTTCATCAACCACAACAATATGGGTAGGATCTTTCACGGTCTTTCTCAATACGAAAATATGGAATACGTCGTGCAGACCGCTTAACTCCTTAAATAGTGCGAGCCGGTAGGCAGCTTCACCAATGCGTTCCAAGATCTCAAACGGTCATACGTACCTTGGACTCAGCTTTTTCAAGCGTCGGATCATTGATACTCCCTTGAACGGTTTGATATTCAAATAAATCCAATCACCAACGACAAACTCGACGTTTCGGTGATTTGCATTGTAGTACTTTGCCTGCCTATTCGGGGTAACGAGCAACCACTCTTGTATTACCCGAATTGATGTATTCGCCTAATTCACATCTTTGCGCTTTAACAACTTCGTGTCGCCCATTTCAGCCCAAGCCAATGACTTACGACACTTCCTACCATAAAGAGCTTTGAACGTAGCCATTTTAATACTTGACTGGTAGTTGTTGTAGGCGAACTCAATCATATAGAGATGGTCCTCCCATCTCTTTTCGAAATCCAGGGCGCACTATCGGAGTATGTCTTCCATCGTCCTATTGGTCCTTTTGTTTTGTCCATCTGTTTGCGGGTGGAAGGTCGTGCTAAACTTTTGCTTGGTACCCAATAGTTGGTGGATCAGTTTCCAGTCATTAGATGTGAAATGCCCATCACGATCGCTCACGATGCTACGGGGAACTCCGTGCAATCGTACAATATTATCAACATAGAGCTTTGCGAGCTTTTCCACAGAATCATCCTTCTAGTTTGGAATAAAGTGCGATACTTTCATTAAATGATCTGCGATCACCCAAACGACATCGTTTCCATGTTGTGATCTCGGCAATCCGTGCACAAAATACATTGAAATATTGTCAAACTTCCATTCCGGAATCGGTAAAGACTTCAGAAACCCACCAGGCCTTTGACATTCAGCCTTCATTAACACGCGCGTATGACACTTTGCCACATAGAGAGCAATGTCTTTCTTCATTACTGGCCACCAGAAGTGTTTCTTCATATCCATATACATCTTCGTGCTCTCTGGGTGAATCGAGTACTTGGTAAAATGAGGCTCGTACATCAATTCTTCTCGTAGATTGGCCACTTTCGGAACGCACAATCTCGCATCTTTCCATAAAAGACCATCATCGAGAGAGAATTCAGCGTTAGACCCATCCACCGTCTACGCTTTATAACGTTTCATGATTTCATCTAACTCCAAATCTTGTCGAAGTCGGTCGGCAAGGTCGTATTGAACCTCTGTCCAGTTCAAGCATGCTGAAATAGGCGCTCTCTTATCGACCCAAGTGATCCCCATGGATTCTAGATCATGGATTAGAGCTCATCATGCATCAAAATCCAATTTGATTGCGCGGGAGCCGGACGACTCAACGCGTCTGCAAGTATGTTTCCCTTCCCGGGAGTATAACGTATGTCAAAGGTGTAGTCCCCTAGGAACTCCATCCACCTCCTTTGTCGTATATTCAATTCCTTTTGATCTAACAGGTACTTGAGGCTTTTGTGGTCTGTAAAGATGTCAATCTTCACGCCGTATAAGTAATGCCTCCATAACTTAAGAGCGAATACCACGACCGCTAACTCCAAGTCATGGATCGGGTAGTTACTCTCATGTACCTTCAATTGTTAGGAGCCATAGGCAATTACCTTTCCGAATTGCACTAGGAGGCAACCCAAGCCACTCCCTGAGGCGTCGCTATATATTTTAAAACCTTCCGTCCACATGGCGAGCATAATATGGGCGCTGTGGTCAAACGACTCTTTAGATCCTCAAAAGCTCGTGCGCACTCGGGAGACCAAACAAACTTCTGATCTTTCCTAGTCAATTTAGTGAGAGGAAGTGCAATCCTCGAGAAGTTCTCCACGAAGCGCCTATATTAGCCAACAAGTCCTAAGAAACTTCGGACTTCCACCGCATTTTTCAACACAGACCACTGTCGGATAGCCACTATCTTTGACGGATCGAACATGATTCCTTCACCACTAATGACATGACCAAGGAATGCTACTGATGATAGCCAAAACTCGCTTTTGGAGAAATTGGCATATAGTTGACTCCTCCTTAAAGTGCTCAAAACTGCATGCAGATGCTCTGCATGCTCCTCTTCGGACTGAGAGTATACCAAGATGTCTTCGATGAAGATGATCACAAATCGTTCCAGATACTCTCGAAACATTTTATTCATCAGGTCCATATATATAGATGGTGCGCTGGAAAGACCGAACGACATGACCGTGAACTCGTAGTGCCCAAAGAGGGTACTAAATATCATCTTTGGAATATCACATTCCCTTATTCTCGGCTGATAATAGCCTGACCTCAAGTCTAGCTTAGAATACTCCATCGACCCAACCAGCTAGCCGAAGAAGTCATCGATTCTTAGAATCGGATAACGGTTCTTCTCGGTCAGCTTATTTAGCTCTCGGTAATCGATGCATAGACGCAAACTCCCCTCCTTCTTTTTCACAAAAAGGACTGGTGCACTCCAAGGGGATGAACTTGGATGTACATACTCTTGCTCTAGCAGTTCTTGCAAATGAACTTTTAACTCTGCCAATTCTTTTGGCGCTATTCGGTACGGTGAGCATGACACATGTTTGGCACCTGGCACCAACTCAATACAGAAATCAATCTCTTGCTGAGGGGGAGCCCCAGGGAGTTCGTTAGGAAACATGTCAGTGCACTCCACCACTACCGGGACATTACTTATACTGGGCTTAGGCTTCGAAGCCTCTAACAATGCGAAGAACAACTCTGCGCCTTTCTTCACCACCTTAACCACTTACAGGGCAGACATCAGCGTCTTGCTCGCTCCTCGCATTCCACCAAACGTGGTCTCGTCACCGGTGTTCTTTCCCAAGGTAATCTCCTTTTGATTGCAATCTATGCATGCTCACTGTTTCGAGAGCCAGTCCATGCTAAAGATTACGTCAAACTCAACTAGTGGTAGTAATGATGCTTCCATGTCAAAATCTTGATTCCCTATCCGCACCTTCATACGACTCAACCTATCCGCGCTCATATGGGATCCGTTGGGCAGCACTACCTCCAATCTATCCTTCACCAGGGTAGACGGTACTCCGATTCGCACCACGAATTCCTTAGACAAGAAGGAGTGCGAAGCTCCAGTATCGAAAAGAGCTCTTGTTGGATAGTTGAAAATTAGGACGAAGCCTATTTACATAACCACAAATGTATAGTCGCACACGAAGAATAAATCATGTCAAGCTGTAAAAGCTAAGTTATAATTCATACCTATAAAGACAACATTTGGCCGTATGGCTTCTTGTTTGCCAAGCGAGTAGACTCTCAGCTGGGTCGGAGGTTGCTGCGAAGTTGAACATTCCGTAGCTTTGCCTTTCTCCGCATAAGATGGACCCTCCGCATGAGCATAGTCCACTGCTCAGTTTTCTACCTTCGGGGGACCACTTCGACCCACTCAGGCTTTGTGTCCCACCTTTCTACAAGTGAAACATGTAATAGGGCCCCGTGCAGTAGTTGCTCCCGACACGTTAGAGGGAGCTGGTTCGGCGAACCTAGACTTCCTCTTATTTCTTCTAAACTCAGGTCTGGACTGAGACGTCTGTGCGTGAAACTCTAGATTCTTTGCATTGAGGCCTTTCGCATGTTGCACCCTCTACATATCCAATTCCAGAGATCTGGCAGTTTGTACCAGAACATGAAAGCCAAAAGTCATTGGGCCTGCTAGAAGCAACCTTAACTCATCTTGAAGTCCTTCATAGAACTTATTCGTCTTCATCTTCCACCAAATCTCCTGCATAGCGACTCAGTATGGTGAACTCATGCATGTTTACGTCTACCAAACGAAAACCTTGAGTTAACCGCATGAACTGATTTTGCAACGCGATGCGCTGGGTAGAGGGGATAAACCTCTGGAGGAATAGTTCTGAAAATTCCGACATCAAGACGTCAGTAATATCTCTACCGGACAACTTGTGCACTTCTAACTCTTCCCACCAAAGCATCGCCTCTCCATTCAGAAGGAAAGTGGCTAAGGTGACCATCATCACTTCTTCTGTTGTTGTCGCCCTTAGAGTTCTCTTTACTCTTGATAGCCAGTCCTCAGCCTATGTTGGGGATTCGGTCCCCAAGAAGGTTGGAGGATTGAAGCTTAGAAAGTTCTTCAATTGTTGGCCACGTGCTCGTCCCATAACTACATGTTCAACTCTACGTTCCACCATGGGCTTTACTGCGGGTTCCACCCTCGGTTCCACCGCAACAACAAGTGTCGGGGCCACATCTGGAGTAGGAGTAGTAGGTTGTGTACCACGTCCTGGCTGATTATTGATCTACACGAAGACCGCTTTAGTGAATAATGTAATCATCTCAGCAGAAGGAGTGGTCGTTGGCACCTCAGCGGATGCACTACTTTCAGCAGTTTTACAGGGTCGAGACTGCCCCGCACCGCCCCTAGTCACCTATAATTGTGTAACACACAATTTAGTGACTGAAAATATAGCAGCAAACAAGCAAGGAACACTCAGGTTCTGCAAATAAGTATGTTTTTCATTCCGAAGTGGACATTCTTATTAGGTTTTTATCATTTTGGGCGAACGCACATCACATGCACGCCACCCCTTAAAAGGAAATCGGCCTCAAATTCGCTAAACTATGGACCGTCTCCTAAAGTCCGATACCAAACCGAGCTGCAGCTCAGTTGGTGATGAGAGCTGTTGAAGGTTTCTCATCAAGGGGGCGCGGGATCGAATCCCCCCCCCCCTCAACAACCTACTGTGCTGAGAAACATGCACAAAGAGGGGTTGGGGTTGCACATGGGCTGCAAACCGGACATGCGAGATGAGGTTGCCGGCCTTCCCTGGGGTGTTACAAACTGCACACGGTTTCATCTGATAAAAACACAAACACTGATAAAACACAAATAAATTGAGGACCCGTAATTCTCATCGATACCCGAGGAAAACTCTTGTGCGTTTTTGTATTTTTTCTATTTCCTCACAAAGCAAGGTTTGACATTATTTTTCTTCTCTAATCATATATGGATATATGGTTGTGTGAATGACATTGAAATCATGTATTATGACAAAATTCTCATTGTAATCTTGATTTAAGTTTTATTCAATGCAATGGTTTGTGATGGAAGCGGTTTTCTCATGGATGAAAGATTTCCATTATTTTCTGTTTTTCTCGTTTTTACCACAATTATGACCTGAATATTTTTACGATGTATATTGTATACAAGGCCGGTTAATAAAAGGATTTGTGGTTTAGGTTCATTTTAGCTGACTTATCTATTGATGGCTGGATATATGATCTGTCATTTTATCTAAGTATTCTACATACAGGTAATCTCTAAAGAGTGGAAGCAAAAATGACTGCGCTTGCCCTGTCCTGAGAGATTGAAAAACTCCTATTGGGTCTGCAACTCGCTCAAATGTGGAAGGAATTTGAATATCCCTGGCTTAAAAGGAACTCCCTTGATCTGTCAATGACCCTTCTGAGACTAGAGAGCTCACTACACTTTCTGGCAGTAACTTCAGATATACCTTTGGTCTTTGCCTTATCCATTGTAAGGATACTAACTAGCTTGAAAAGAGTGTTAGCGAACAATTTGGGCCTTATATTATTTGTCAACTGTCTTTGGCTATGGTCTATAATTAAAATCTTAATTAGACGAGTTTAAGTAGTTTATTAAATTATGAGAAGTCATTTTTTACAGTTTGTATCAACATGTCCTTGCTTTGAGTAGAAAAGACAGTATGCAAACAACTTTTTAAACTGATACTTAAACTCACTAATAATCTCCTTATCATTAACACACGCTCTTGCCTGATCCACACGAAGCCTATTTACTGTTCCATGATCCACAGTCAGCATCTTACCCAACGACTGCATAATATTCTTAAGCATATCCGAGTGATAGTAATGGATAGGGAGACCCGAGTGATAGTAATGGATAGGGAGACCATAAATTGTGATCCAAGCAGGGGATAAAGTTGAATTCAAATCCAATGTGAAATCTGTTGGAACTTGTGTTCCACTTCTCCTAGTTTGAGAAATAACAAATCACACTATATATTTGATCTTGCTTGTGTTTATAGTGTGCAGGTACTATAGTTATATAACCCTATGAACAGGATGCTGATTAATGACGATTCTCTGAACAGAGAGCTAACGCTCACGTTAGTTGTTAACGCCCCGGGTTAACAACTGTTGAGAAGGAAACCGTTGAGAAGGAAACCGTTGAGAAGGAAACTGCTGAGAATGAAACTACGTTCGACGAAATCTGAAGACATTCGACGAAAGGAGATTCCGTTCGACGAAATTGCACTTGACGAAACTACGTTTGACGAAAGGAGATTCCGTTCGACGAAATTGCGCTTGACAAAAATGCGTTCGACGAAATTTGATGGCGTTCGACGAAATTGAGTTCGGCGAACTTGCGTTCGACGAACTTTGATGGCGTTCGACGAACTTTGATTCCGTTCGACGAAAGCGTGTTCGACAAAATGAGTTTCGTTCGACAAAATTAGTTTCTACCACGATCCTGACGGTTTGCACGATTTTTATCACGACAGTGCACGTTCACTAACACTGGCGTTAACCCTTAATGTCGCGCGTTAGCTCCCGTTTCTATTCAAAGACCTGATTTCATTTTCTCAAGATAGAGATGCATTGAAGCCTTCATTCCAGAGATCTGAGAGAGCATTTCATTCAAAATTCAGAGAGAACTCCCAACACAAACATTGAGGAACAAGAGTGAGAAGGAGATTTCCAATGACAAATTTGAAGAAGGACGCTTGCTTCAACTCCGACGTGGTCAAGGCGTATCTTCAACATCTTCTTCAGCGCTCTTCATTCTAGGGAGTCATTTGTTCTAATTTTATCTTTATCCTTTTATATTTTTCTTATAACGGTAGTAATTCGCCGCCTTGCGTGTGGTGACTAGGTCCTTGTGCGGCTTAGGGGGTTATTCGCCGCCTTGTGCGTGGCGACTAGGTCAAGGGTAGATCTAGGGGGTGGCTAGAGGCCTTATCTGGGGATAGATAGGCTATAGCCAACCGGTCCTTGGGAGAAGGACCGGTGAAGGAACAAAAAGTGTTTTTCAAGTTGTCGCCTCCAATTTCAAGCGTTATTGAAATTTTATCCTTGTAATCATTTTTGTGATATATAAAATTCTTTTTCAGTATATCTAATTTTTTTGGAATTATATTTCATAAAGAAAATCATTTTGAATATTTCTGCAAAAATACTTTTTCTGGAGAGTTAACGCCAGCGTTGACTCTTAACGCTAGACGTTAGCGACAGAGCAAAAAAGTTTTTCTGTTTTGGTAAAAAAGTTTGTAAGTTTATTCCAAAAAATAGTAAACCCCTTATTCACCACCCCCCCCCCCCCCCTAAGGGCGCCATCAGATCCAACACTTGGTATCAGAGGAAGGTTATTCCAAAATGGTTTCACAACCGGGAATAATGGCGCATAATGATCATGCTTTCGCTGAGGGTCAAGGGATTAGTAGACCTCCACTATTTACCGGAACTGATTATAATTATTGGAAAACTAGAATGCGTTGTTTTTTAACTGCTTTAGATAATGACGTTTGTGGCATGGTAGAACAAAGTTACTCTCCACCAACATTTGTTGTTGGAGAAGTCACTATGGAAAAACCCAGAGATAGATGGGATGACAATGATAAGTTGAGATGTAAGAATAACGCTAAAGCAATGAATGCATTATTTTGTGCTTTGGATAGAACGGAATTTAATAGAACTTGTGCTTGCGAAATAGCTTATGATATATGGAATTTATTAGAAATTACTCATGAAGGTACTTCGCAGGTTAAGGATTCAAAGCTCTTCCAACTTGAATCCGAGTATGAGAAATCCCGGATGGAGGCGGATGAAGACGTAGATTCAATGTACACAAGGTTCACCAAGATCGTTAACGACTAAAAGTACTTGGAAAGGTGTTCTCCAATGATGAATTGGTGAGAAAAATTTAATGTCTCTCCCTCCAAAGTTCAATCCAAAGGTGACGGCTATCTCAGAGTCGCACGATTTGAAGAAGCTCCAAATTAAGAGCCTCATTGGGAACCTAAAGACCCATGAGGTTGAACTCAAAATTCAATAACAAGAGTACAACTTGGAGCCAAAGAAGAAGAGATTGGCCTTAAAATAAAAAAAGGAGGCAAATGGAGATGATGATGAAGAGGACGAGGAGAGCCTTTTTGTGAAGAAGTTCAAAAGGTTCATGAAGAATCCGGAAAGGAGAAACACCTTCCGGAAATATTTCATCAAAAAGGGATCTTCGTCAAAGAAAGAGAGAGGTAGCCACGAGGATGATGATGAACGACCACCATTGGAGTGCTACCATTGTAGAAAGACCGGACATATTTGGAGCAAGTGCCCAAAATATCTGAAAGAGCGTAAAGAAAAGGGCACAAGGGAAAAGAGAAGAAGAAGGTCTTAAAAGCAGCTACATGGGATGACTCCTCCTCTGAGGATTCAAGCGGCTCATCCACTAGCGATGAAGAAGAGGCAAATATGTGCCTTATGGGAAAAAGTGACAAGACATCCGAGGATGAAAGCAGTGTCCAAAGTGAACTGAGGTAACTCTCCCTACTTCTTATGATGATTTATATATTGAGTATTTATAAACTTGCAAATTCTTTGAAAAAAGTTTAAAAGATATTGATCTTCTAAATTCTGAAAATAAACTTTTGTTAAAGGAAAACAAAAAATTATCTAAACAATTAGGGAAAAAAAGGTATCTTGCCAAGAGTGCAATCACTCCTTGGCAAGAGTGAAAGAACTTGAAGAAGCTCTTTCTAAATCACACTCCACTATTGAACTTCTTACTAAGGAGAAGGGGGCTTTAGAAAGAACTTTAAAACGTCTCTTTCTCAAATAGAGGATGGAAAGAAGAGTTTTGCGAATCTGTGTGTTATGTTGGTAACGGAAAACACCACTCTCAAAGCTCGTATTCATGATTTAAATTTGGCTATTAAGAAGTTTGGAGTTGGGCAAAGATCTCTGGACATGATCTTGGCCAACCAATGCCATGGAAGTGCCAAATATGGCCTTGGATGTAGCTCTGGAAGCTATCGCCGGGCGTTAACTCCTAATGATAGCATTAGCTGTAATTCCAGAAACACTAATTCTGTTATTAATAATTTCAAAAATTCAAATGTTACCTCATTTTCAAGCAAGAGTTTATCCAAAACTTCAAAAAGGGTCTCATCCCCTTTTATATCGTGTGTCAAATGTCATTTATTTGGACACACCTCAAACTCTTGTAAGAAAAAGGGCGGTTGTGTTATAAAGCAAATCTGGGTCCCTAAGGTTTCCACCTACTCTATGGGAGGAATCTCTTGGGTATCCAGATCTTTACTCTCATCTCCTTTTTAGGTATGTTGGCAGGCTAAGGACAAAAAGGATGTGTGGTATTTGGACTCGGGATGCTCCAAACACATGACGGGAAGCAAAGCAAAGTTCCTTAGCCTTGAGATGAAGAAAGGAGGGATGATGACATTTGGTGACAACGAAAAAGGAAGGATCATGGGCATGGACATAGTGGGTAACGATTCTTTTTCAATCTCAAATGTTTTATTTATAGATGGCTTAAAACACAATTTAATTTCAATTAGTCAATTATGTGATATAGGCTTAAATGTATTATTTGAATCATCTACAAATCTTTGCAAAATTATAATTCTAAAACAAATGATGTCGTACTCACCGCACCTAGGTTGCATAATGTTTATATGATTGCCTTTAATGATCTTTCAAATTCTTCTTTAAAATGCTTTATTTCTAAAAATGAAGAATTAGAACTTTGGCATAGGCTCCTTGGTCACTCTAGCACCAAGCTTATTTTGAAATTATCAAAAGATAAATTAATTAAGGGATTACCTATGCTTAATGGAAATTTATCTTCTCTTTGTACGCCTTGCCAAAAAGGAAAATTTTCAAAAAATTCTTTTAAAAGCAAAAATGTAATTTCTACCACTAGACCTCTTCAATTAATTCATATGGATTTATTTGGACCAGTTAGCACTTCTAGTCTAGGAGGTAGAAAATATACATTTGTAATAATTGATGATTATTTTAGATTTTGTTGGACATTATTTCTATCTTCCAAATCCAATGCATTCCTTGAATTTACTAAACTATGCATTCTTATTCAAAATGAACTTCATTTAAAGATTAAATGCATACGTTCGGATCATGGAGGGGAATTTGAAAATGATAGATTTTCTTCTTTTTATGATGATTTAGGAATTAAACATGAATTTTCCGCTCCTCGCACCCCACAACAAAATGGTGTAGTGGAGAGGAAAAATAGAACCCTTCAAGAGCTAGCACGCACTATGCTTTGTGAATATGGGCTGCCTAAATCATTTTGGGCCGAAGCGGTTAATACTTCATGTTATATCATTAATCGTGTCATGCTTTGTCCTATTTTAAAGTTGACACCTTATGAGCTTTACTTTAAAAGAAAACCTAATGTATCTTTTTTTCATGTGTTTGGTTGTAAATGTTTCATTTTAAAGACTAAAGATGCACTAGGAAAATTTGATGAAAAATGCGATGAGGGAATTTTCATTGGTTACTCTTCAGCTAGCAAGGCTTATAGAATATATAATAAAAGAACTAAAGTAGTTGAAGAGTCTATACATGTAAGATTTGATGAGTTTGTTCCTTGTGTAGATTCTAATCATACAGGAAATGAAGACGAACCTATTTCCCCTTTGGAGCATGAGGATGATGAATCACTTGGAGAAAAAGAAGAAGAAAAAGAGGAGAAAGAAAATGAGATATTAGAATATGTTCCTCCAAGCGTGTTGCAGTTTACTAAGGATCATCCAAAGGAGCTTGTGATAGGAGAACCATCAAAAGGGGTAAATACTCGTTCGTCTTTACATGAGTTTTTTCAAACCTTTGTTTCGTATCCGAAATAGAACCAAAAAATGTTTCAACCGCTTTAAATGGTGAATTTTGGTTTTTAGCTATGAATGATGAATTAAATCAATTTGAACGTAACAAGGATTGGAATTTAGTTGAGAGGCCGTCTAATTATCCGGTTATAGGAGTCAATGGATTTTCAAAAACAAACTAGATGGTGACTCTAAAATTACAAGGAATAAAGCTAGACTAGTTGCACAAGGGTATTCACAAATCGAAGGGGTAGATTTTGATGAAACTTTTTCACTCGTTGCTCGCCTTGAGTCTATTAGAATATTTCTTGCATTTGCGAGTTTTAAAAGATTTAAATTGTTTCAAATGGATGTTAAAAGTTCCTTTTTGAACGGGATTATAAAAGAAGAAGTTTATGTAGAACAACCCCCAAGTTTTGTGAGTGAAAAATTTCCCAATCATGTCTATAAGTTAGAAAAAGCGCTTTATGGATTAAAGCAAGCGCCACGTGCTTGGTATGATATATTGACATTATTTTTGATAAAGCACAGTTATAAAATGGGAAGTGCGGATAATAAACTCTTCATTAAGCATGTAGATAATGATTTGATCATATTGCAAATTTATGTAGATGATGTCATTTTTGGAGCCACTAATGAAGAGTTATGTAATGAAGTAATTTTAGTGATGAAAAATGAATTTGAAATAAGCTTGCTAGGAGAAATCACTTATTTTCTAGGATTTCAAATCTCACAAAAACAAGATGGTATATTTATTTGTCAAACTAAATATGTTCATGATATTCTTAAAAGATTTGGATTTGAAAACCTCAAACAAGCTAATACACTAATAAGTGCATCACTAAAATTAGAAAAAGATGAAGCCGGTATTTTTATTGATCAAACATTATATATAGGGATGATAGACTCATTATTATATTTAAGCGCATCTAGACCCAATATTATGTTTTCTGTTTGCTTATGTGCTAGATTTCAAGCTAACCCAAAAGAATCACATTTGAAAGCGGTTAAACATATTTTTAGATATCTAATCGGAACATTTAGATTAGGCTTATGGTATCCTCATAATAATTGTTTTATTCTACACGGTTTTTCTGCTTTGGACTATGCGGGATGTTCATTCGATCATAAGAGCACTAGTGGCACGTGTCATTTTATAGGCCCTTCACTCGTATCATGGTCGAGTAGGAAATAGAATTTTGTTGCCCTCTCCACCACCGAGGCCGAATATATCGCACTAGGTAGTTGTTGTGCACAAGCCTTGTGGATGACCCAAATGTTAGAAGACTTTGGTGTTCATCTAAATAACATAGAATTAAAGTGTGATAACAAGAGCGCTATAGATCTCACAAACAATCCCGTACATCATTCTAGATCTAAACATATAGATGTCCGACATCATTTTATTAAGGATCATATTAAGAAAGAACATGTTAAAATTAGCTTTATAGGGATGGAATCACAACTTGCCGACATTTTTACCAAACCTCTACCCGATGCACGTTTTCACATGCTTAGATTAGAATTAGGTGTCTTAGAAATATCAGTTTAACCATTATAAAAAGCTATCAAATTATTTTATGTACTTTGTTATATTTGTTTGCATTTTTGTTCTTCAAAAATTTAAAATTCAATAAAAAATGTAAAAACTATTGAAAAACCACCAAAAACACGCTAACAAAGCCTTCATATTAACTTCATAATGTCTGAAATTTCAACTGTAAGAAGGCCTATTTATATTACAAATTTATCATGAAAAATATTTTTTTCAAAAAGTCAAAAAATTAGTACCATGTCCCGGCGTTAAGAAGTTAACGCCTGGCGTTAGCTTCTATGCTCATTTTTTTGTGTGTTTTCAACTGTTGGTATTTCCTTCAAAATTAAATTTTTTTTTATATACTTTAATGTTGATTTCAAGGATGATTATATATATTGCTTCAAGATTCTTTACAATGTTTAATTTAAACCTTCAAGTTTCTTAAAAATATTATTTTGATTTTATCATGTCTTGAATATTATCTTCAAATGTGCAAAAACAAAATTGGTTATAAATTACATGTGTAGAAATGTTTTTACATGCCTCTAAGTATGAGTAAAATTTTTATCTTTGATAATGATATTCTCACTTACACCTTTTTGGTTAATCTACATGTGTTGTAAATCTTATTTTTGCATAATTGTGTAGCATAAGAACTTATTTTGAAATTCATAAATAATTTACCTACACAACATTGAATTCTTTCTTGAATTCTTTGTTTTTCATGCACTTGTATTTCAAGAAATGTGGTAAATAAAATTAAAAATGCTATGTTTGCAACACAAGTGAATTCAGAGTCCTTGATCACTAAAACTAAAAAGCAAACAATTAATGACAAGGATAACTCCACCAAGCACTACTTGAACCTCCTGATAAGTCTTAATGAGCATTGTGAGGTTGAGCACCTTGGAAAGAATTGTAAAGTGTCTTGTGCACACAAAAATTTTACCATTTCTTTTTAAAAAAACCTATATGTGCATTGACATTTGTGGAAGTAAAGTTGTTTATGTTCAATTCAAGTTATGTTCTTACATTACATAGATCATGTGATTTGACTTCTACACTTGTATACTTTATCAAAACACACTTATTGAACACGTCATTATCATTTATAATACTTCCACTCATGAGAATTGGACCTAAAGCTTTCCTACATTGTTCTCTACAATTATGAGTAAATGCACTAGATAGCAAAGCATGATCTTTACAATGTTTATGTTAACTTGAAATGCAAATTATTTTACATTGTAAACCTATCTTTCAATGATACTTTATAATCTTGCTTGCTAACTTGAAAATTACAAATTTCAAATGAATTTGCAACTTGTGTATCTAAATTCAAAACATCTACTTAATTGAGTGAAATGCTTATTATATTTTGTACTTACAAATTCTACAAGTTGTTACAAATTTCTATCGTTGTGTTCACTATTTATATTAAAGTTGCTCTTATCTCTACTAAATGCATATTATTTTATATTGCTATGACTCTATCCCACCTTCTTTTGATTATAACAAAAGGGGGAGAATAATTGAAGAAATAAAGAAATCTTTTATTTAGGGGGAGTTCATTAGGAAATGCATTCATGTAGGGGAGTATCCACATAGGGGGAGTATGCATGTTTATAACGCTTAACATTTACGATAAACACTACTTAACTTATATTTTATTTCTTATTGATGGATTTGTTATTATCAAAAGGGGGAGATTATTGGAGCTTGTGTTCCACTTCTCTTAGTTTGAGAAATAACAAATCACGCTATGTATTTGATCTTGTTGGTGTTTATAGTGTGCAGGTACTATAGTTATATAACTCTATGAACAGGATGCTGATTGATGATGATTCTCTGAATAGAGAGCTAACACTCGCGTTAGTTGTTAATGCCCCGCGTTAACAACCGTTGAGAAGGAAACCGTTGAGAAGGAAACCGTTGAGAAGGAAACTGCTGAGAACGAAACTGCGTTCGACGAAATCTGAAGACGTTCGACGAAAGGAGATTCCGTTCGATGAAATTGCACTTGACGAAACTGTGTTCGACGAAAGGAGATTTCGTTCGATGAAATTGCGCTTGACGAAAATGTGTTCGATGAAATTTGATGGCGTTCAACAAAATTGAGTTCGACAAACTTGCATTCGATGAACTTTGATGGCGTTCGACGAACTTTGATTCCGTTCGACAAAAGCGCGTTCGACAAAATGAGTTTTGTTCGACGAAATTAGATTCTGCCACGATCCCAGCGGTTTGCACGATTTCAGCCACGACAGTGCACGTTCACTAACGCTGGCATTAACCCTTAACGCCGCGCGTTAGCTCCCATTTCTATTTAAAGACCTGATTTCGTTTGCTCAAGATATAGATGCATTGAAGCCTTCATTCTAGAGACCTGAGAGAGCATTTCATTCAGAATTCAGAGAGAACTCCCAACACCAACATTGAGGAACAAGAGTGAGAAGGAGATTTCCAGCGGCAAATTTGAAGAAGGACGCTTGCTTCAACTCTGACATGGTCATGGCGTATCTTCAACATCTCCTTCAGCGCTCTTCATTCTAGGGAGTCATTTGTTCTTATTTTATCTTTATCCTTTTATATTTTTCTTGTAACGGTAGTAATTCGCCGCCTTGCGTGTGGCGACTAGGTCCTTGTGCGGCTTACGGGGTAATTCGCCGCCTTGTGCGTGGCGAATAGGTCAAGGGTAGATCTAGGGGGTGGCTAGAGGTCTTATCTGGGGGATAGATAGGCTATAGCCAACCGTTCCTTGGGAGAAGGACCGGTGAAGGAACAAAAAGTGTTTTCAAGTTGTCGCCTCCAATTTCAAGCGTTATTGAAATTTTATCCTTGTAATCATTTTTGTGATATATAAAATTCTTTTTCACTATATCTAATTTTTCTGGAATTATATTTCATAGAGAAACTCATTTTGAATATTTCTGCAAAAATACTTTTTTCTGGAGAGTTAACGCCAGCGTTGACTCTTAATGTCAGGCATTAGTGACAGAGCAAAAAAGTTTTTCTGTTTTGGTAAAATCTGTTAGTTTATTCCAAAAAATAGTAAGCCCCTTATTCACCCCCCCCCCCCCCTCTAAGGGCGCCATCAGATCCAACAAAATCAAGTGACCATTGAAAAAAAAACGGAATAGGAAATCTTCAATCATGATGTATTCCTTAAACCAAACTTTTTGAAAATCATGTTCCTTGTCAAAAATGATCAGAATATGTCTTGCATCCAAGTAGGCAATCCAAAACTCCCAATTAATCTTAAATAAAGATGAGAAGATTCCCTTAAGAGTGGACAAGGGAGGCCTTCCATAACATCATTTGGCAACTAGAGCATGGCAAAGAGGGGTTGTTGCCTTAATAATATCCCCACAAGTGAATTTGGTGCACACCCAACCATAGGTAGCTTGTACAAGGGGCCTAAGAGGAATGCCGAGAGAAAAGGAAGAATCGATATTACCCGCCACCATTGCTTACGATCTCTCATCCCTTAGCTGTGAGCACAACCGACCTCCATCAACACAACACTCGAAACTTCACTGGCATTTCCCTTGATCGAATACCCGGGCAGAGAACAAAACCCTAACTTCGCCCGCCCAAGTTTTTGCCAGAGCTCTGCAACACCTGCAAGCAAAAAAAGGGGAGCATATATATATATATATATATATATATATATATATATATATATATATCTTTAACAACTATATAAAAGAAGTTGCCTTTGGTGCAACATTCAAAAGTGTCAAATATAGCCTCATTCTTTTACTCCAATGACTTAACATATATTATAAAAAAATGGAAATTCATAAAATATAATGGCTATTTGGATAATTACACAATATCCCTATAATAAAAATAATGATGAAAATTCATAAAATCCAAAAACTTTTTAGTAGACCTCCTACACCTACTATGGTAGGTAATTATTATGCCTCAAAAACTAATTTCGAAATATAATGCTTACTTTAAAATGATTTTTTGTTAAAATATACATATTTTTGAAAAAAATAATTAAAAAATATTGATGTATATTTTTACGGTCATTTTGAGTACTCATATGTATAAGTTGTGAGGGACCCGCCGTCGCCGGTCGAGTACTGTCGTATGTAGGAACAATCCGCTCGAACGCAGGCGCATCCCGCTAAGAGTCAATGAGCATGGGCGAAGCCCGTGCGGAGCTGCTCATATATATATATATATAAGAAGTTTCCTCCAATAGGTAAACTTAATTTCAGAGGTTGAAAGATGTTTTCAGAATGACATGCATGATTTTGTCATATTCGTCATATTGCATTTTCCTTTAAGTACTCATGTCACTCAAAGGTTCAAAACTTGGCTCTGATACCACATAATTGCAAAGGCCACTATTTGACAACCTCCATAATTTAACATTTTTATTTCATGTATCATCAAAGACACAAAGTAAGAACATTTAGTGTATATCACAAATATTCATTTTATGACATGGTACTAAAAGAAAAATGTAATACAAAATAGTTCATTTCATTAAGCTTTTACATGATACATGGATAATGCTCTATATATAATACACAAAAGTTTGGACATACAAAAGGTGCATCAAGTACTATAACTAGCTAACCAACATCTAGTATATACATCACACACATACTAAGATTGATCTACATAAAATAAAAATGCTAGTTGTCATGCTGGCAGTCCGGGTCCCTCCAGCTCTTCCGGTGAGCGTTGAGTACTCTACAAACTATCGTAGCCATCTCCATCTAAAGCCAGTACATCCTCACTATCTCGAGTTGCTTCTTCTCTGCCTTCTTTTTTACTACTGGCGTCGAGAGCCGCTTCGTCCTTCACCTATGATAATTTTTTTATCTACAAAATTAGTAAACAAACTAAACGAATTCTTACCTTCTTTTAGTATCTACAACAGGAACAAGGTGTAGCAGCAATTTATAAGAAAAAGAGGAAAACATACTTATTGACTTTCTTTCTTTGTAAGTGTTAGTTGTTTAATTGATGGCCTTCCTATTTATCTTAATCATTTATATCATATTATCATTCATTGTATCTTTAACTTTCTTCTTTGGGCAATGTTAAGGATAAATTTCATCATTTTGATTCATTCATTCATTATGCGCCTTTCATAGCACACTAAATTTCTTTTCAGATTCAGTGCTATCAATTAGGATGGAGTCCAGTCAGGACGCCTCAATCTAATCCGTCATCATGGGAAGAAACTCTCACCTCCTCCTTTTGAGTTAACCCTTAACATTATTCTTGCATCGATGCATCATTCATATCTTTTTCTTTGTTATTATTAATTTATTTTTTCTACGGTCAACTTACGTTGTTAGGGCATAACGGTAGAGATTCGTCTTTTCAGTTATTTAATTAGAAGTAATAACACCTGCATAAATAACAATATATAAATCAACATTTAATACATAAATAAAATACATGTAAAGAAGTAAGAACTCGCGGTTGCTTTTTCTTTGCCATTTCCTCATGTCATTGTCTTTTCGCCCTTGTGATACCATTTCCTACACTATATATCATAATCACACACTTCTCATATTGAATTTCACATTTAATTCCTACATCGCATGGGTTGCATTAAGGAGGGAAAAGTTACCCAATGCCATTAGGACGATGGGAATATCATTGCATAATCATGAATACATCCTTTGAAACAAAATGGATAGATAGCAATTTTATAGATTTATATACTTGTATCATATAGACTTTGTGGACAGAAATACTCATAAAATTTTCTAGTTCACGGCTTAGAGTTGCATATCCAACTAACCACATTAATTTGAATCCATCTTAATATAGATACAACATGCTTATATAATTATTATGTTTTTTTCTATAACTTTTTTGCATAACGAGTTCTGTACAACCCCGATATTCGCCTAGTGGGTGAGCAAAGACGGAGGAATAACCAACAAGTAAAAGTAATGAGGGTGGGATATACGTTAATAGGCAGAAAATAAGAGAAAGAACAAGATTGACATATGCTCCCTGCGAATGACGAACGGCGCTCTGCGAATGTCGAACAGCGATCGACGAACAGAGTGGTTCAGCGCTCGACGCTTGTACCGCAGCTCGGTGGTCAACGAAATCCTGAGTTCGATGAACCCCGCTGTCCATTCGATGAATTTGCTTCCCACAGGAGGGAGCATGAGACCTGGTGTCGATGGACGTCGCCGGCAAGAACGCGAGCGAGGTCTTCACAGGTCGCTCGCCCAAAAGGGGGTTTTAAATCCAACAGAAGAAGAAAGGATGTTAGGAGGCGAACCAGAGCTATCGAAGGCTACTCACGGGAAGGGGCGCGAGCCGTGTCCCTGCGGGCCCGAGCTTCAGGATCAACTCGCGAGAAGGCGAGCGAGCCAGGTACTCGCCGGCTACTCGCAAGAAGGTCGGCGAACCGGGTACTCGCCGACTGTTCGCGAGAGGGCAAGCGAATCAGATTCTTTCCAAATCTTAGGGTTCGACAGAACGCCGAAGTGCGTTCGACGAATGCCGAACATTTGTCGGGGTCGCTGAACCCAGTTCAGCGTTCGATGGATTTCGTTCTCCGTTCGACGAAGTCCGTTCGACGAAGCCCGTTCGACGAACTCGTTTTCCCGTTCGACGAACTCGTTTTCCCGTTCGACGAATTCACCCCTGGTGGGGTTACTCCTTTGCCCCTGATGGTCTGCAGGTAGCCGCTCCAAACAGCGGAGTTTGGCTGTTAGCAGGCCCTGTTGGATCTTACGGCGCCCTTAGAGGGGGGGGGGGGGGGTGAATAAGGGAATAAAAATCTTTGATAATTTTTACTAAATTTGTTTAGAGTGAATTAGAATGAAATAATCAATTTATCTTAATGAAGGAAAACAATTGTAATTTGTAATTCTAAAAAATTACGCCAAATGATAGAAATCAAGTAAACACAAAAGAGACATGATTATATTATATGAGAAATCGGAGGCGTACAAATGTAAATTTCTTTTCCTTTTCTATACCGACTTGTATCCCCACAAACCGATTGGCTTTAGCCTATCCTTCCCCGGATAAGGCCTCAAGCCGCTCTAGCCAATCCTTCCCCGGATATGGCCTCGAGCCCCCTAGATCTAATCACCTAGAACTAGTCGCCAACACAAGGCGAATTTCCCCCTAAGTCCTACCCAAACCTAGTCGCCAACCCAAGGCGAATTAACTAAACGATTACAATAGAATATGGAATGAAAATAAAATTAACAATAATGAAACTCCCTATATGAGATCTCTGAAGTTAAGGATGAAGGATCGGTGTAGCATAAGCGAGGTTGAAGTGATCGTCCTTCGGATGTAGCGTGGTTGCTTCCTTCTCCAGAAATCTTCTTTGAATTTGAGTGGGAGATGAACTTTCGGCAGAGTAGCAGCTTTGGAAATATGGCACAGGTAATCTCTTTGGAAGCACAAGTTGAAACGAGAGATTGCCCATCATTTTATACAACTTGGAGATAACGCCTGCGGTAGCTCCTAGCGCCTGCGGTAGCATTCGTGTGGAGCGGTTGCGAAACTGTCGGCGGCGTGGTGCTGTGCACAAAGTTAGGATATCGCCAGGCGGTAGCGCTAGCGCTGGCGGTAGTGTTCGTGTGGAGCAGTTGCGAAAACCGTCAGCTGCGTGGCGGAACAAACTTTTGTCGAACAAAATTTGTCGAACGAAATTTCCGTCGAACGGAGGTCGAAGTTCGTCGAACGGAAATGTTTGTGAACGAAAATTTCGTCGAACGTAGCTCGACGTTCGTTGAACGGAACTTTTTGTCGAATGAACTTTTCGTCGAACGCAGCTCGAAGTTTGTCCAACGAAACCTGAGCTAGCGCTGGCGGTAACGCTGCTCCTTTCAAAAGTTTGATTCCATGCTGCCTTCTACCTGTGGAGTATTGCACCTATAGTTCCTGCACACTATAAACACACTATAAGCAATATTAAATATAATATGGGATTTGTTATTCTCAAACAAAGGGATGTGACACACATGTCCAATAATCTCCCCCTTTTGATAATAACAAATCCTCTAAGCAAGAAATCAACAATAGTGTTTATAGTATATGATAAGCAAGATAATAGTGCAACTATAGTAAATGATAAGCATGATAATGTGCAAACTCCCCCTATCTTAATGCCCCCCTACATAAATGCAATTTATATTTTACTCCCCCTAAATGATAGATTACATGAATTATTCTCCCCTTAATATTCTATATTTCTCCTATACAAATTTCTTCAATTAATCTCCCCCTTTTGGTATTATCAATAGAAGGTGGGGTGAGGGTAGTAAGGATGCATTTCTTATAATTGATAAAGCATGATCGAGCTTTTGTAATATATGAAATGATAAAGAGTTTAAGCATAGCATATATAAGAGATTTCAAATAAAAAGATAAGAGTTGCAAGCAAGCGGAAGATTATAATAAACATCTTTTCCTAAGCATGAAAACATAAGAAAAAAATATGAGTTTAAGTTCAAAATTGGAAGATGTTTTAACCTTTTTGAAATCTCAAAGTTTTTCATAAAGATACCAAGCATGAAATGAACATATCAAAAAGAGATTATACTACAATGTTACTTAATTTTAAGTTCAAGAGATACCAAAACATTGTAGAGATCATGTTAGGTTACCTAGTGCATTTTTATATAAAGAGTAGCATAGATAAAGCATTAGAATCCAATACTCATGAGAAGAAGTGTTATGAAAGATAATGATGTGCACATAAGTGTATTTTGGGCAATGTAAACAATTGATTTAAATCAACAAAATACAAGACATATGTAAAGTAAAGTGCACAATAAAACACAAGTATATCAACTTTCACACACTTTAAATGCACATAAATTTTTTAACAAAGTGGTGTAATAACCAAGGTTTGCACAAGACACTTTACTATTCTTTCCAAGGTGCTCAACCTCACAATGCTTATGAAGACTTATCAGGAGGTTCAAGTAGTGCTTGGTGGAGTTATATTTGTCTACATATATAATTTTTTTGTTCATATTTATGAGACAACATTCTCCGAATACACTTGTTTTGCAAACCAAAATTTTTAACTTAACCACTTTTCTAAATTTCATAAGTGCAATTCAAATGTAGTGTAGGAAATAAACTTATGCATGTTTTAATTCATTGTACAAATACAATACACAAGCAAGCATTTTTTAGATTTAAACACACATGTTGATTACCAAAATAAGTGAGGGAAAGGTATCATTATCAATCACAATACATTTACTCATACTTAGAGGCATGCTAAGCTTGATTCTACACATATTTTTCAATATTTGATGCACTTTAAATAGATATATCAAAGCATGATAATCAAAACAATGTTCATAGTAATTTGAAAGAATATGTTTTAACATTGTAAATAATTCTAAATAATAGAATTCATACATGCTTGATATTGGCAATAAAGATCATACAGTTTTTTTTTTGTTTTGAAAAAAAAAATTTTAATGAAATAAAAACAGAAAAATCACACAAACATATTTTTGTATTTTTTGAATTTTTGAATTTTTATAGTTGATTTTTCATAATGCAAATAAAACAAAAATAAAATAGACAGAAACAAAAAAATAAATTTGTACATATAAACTAACATATTTTTGTTGATTTTTAGAAATTTTAAAAAACAGAAAAATCACACACCCGCGCTAGCGCCGGTGCTAGTGATAGCGCGGCAAACAGTACGCGATTTTTTAAGAATTTTAAATTTTTGATTTTTGATATTGGTTAAGGGTCTTAAGGGTAGTCTTATGCAGAAATTGTTTAATATTCAGAGATGTCTTGATTGTTCAAATTGCATAAAACATTAGCATTTTACATGTTATTCATCCTAAGATGTCTAAGACTCCTAATTCCAACCTTAACATTTGAAACCTTGCATCGGGAAGAGGTTTAGTAAATATATCAGCAAGTTGAGAGTCCGTGCCAATGAAACTAATCCTTACATTTTCCTTTTTAATGTGATCCCTTATGAAATGATGACGCACATCTATATGTTTGGATCTAGAGTGGTGTACCGGATTATTTGTGAGATCAATGACACTTTTGTTGTCAAATTTTAGTTCAATATTCTTTAGATGAAAACCAAAGTCCTCTAAAGTTTGGCTCATCCATAGTGCTTGTGCACAACAACTCCATAATGCAATGTATTCGGCCTCCGTGGTGGAGAGTGCAACCGAATTTTGTTTCCTACTAGACCATGCAACTAATGAAGGTCCTAGAAAATGACAAGTACCACTAGTGCTTTTTCTATCAAGTGAACAACCGGCATAGTCCGAGTCGGAGTAGCCGTGAAGTGTAAATAAATTATTGTGCGGGTACCATAATCCTAGTCTAGATGACCCAATGAGATATCTAAAAATTTGTTTTACCGCTTTTAAATGAGATTCTTTTGGATTGGCTTGAAATCGAGCAGATAAGCATACGACAAACATAATATTGTGTCTAGTTGCACTTAGATAAAGTAGGATCCTATCATACCTCTATATAAAGTTTGATCTATAGAAATTCCTGATTCATCTTTTCCTAATTTTAGTGATGCACTCATTGGTGTAGAAGCATGTTTAAGGTTTTCAAATCCAAAACGTTTAAGCATATCATGGACATATTTAGTTTGACATACAAAGATACCATCAACTCTTTGTGATATTTGAAAACCAAGGAAATAAGAAAGTTCTCCTACAAGACTCATTTCAAATTCATTTTTCATCACTAAAATAACTTCTTTACACATCTCTTCATTAGTAGATCCAAATATAATATCATCAACATATATTTGTAAAATAATTATATCATCATTGTTGTGCTTAATGAAGAGAGTATTATCCGCACTTCCCATAATATAACCGTGCTTTAATAAAAATGATATAAGTCTTTCATACCATGCACGGGGCACTTGTTTTAAACCATAAAGCGCTTTCTCTAGTTTATAAACATGATTGGATATTTTTCATTAATAAAACCGGGGGGTTGTTCAACATAAACTTCTTCTTTTACAAAACCGTTTAGAAAAGCACTTTTCACATCCATTTGAAATAATTTTATTCTTTTAAAGCTTGCAAATGTTAGAAAAATTCTTATAGACTCTAATCTAGCAACGGGTGCAAAAGATTCATCAAAATCTATCCCCTAAATTTGAGAATATCCTTGTGCTACTAATCGTGCTTTATTTCTAGAGATTCTTGACTCACCATCTAATTTTTTTTAAAAATCCATTTTACACCTACAACCGGGTGATTAGATGGTCTTTCAACTAATTTCCAAACATTATGTCGCTCAAATTGTTCTAACTCTTCATTCATAGCCAAAAACCAAAATTCATCATTTAAAGCAGTAGAAACATTTTTTGGTTCTATTTCGGAAACAAAACAAATATTTGAAAATGATTCATGAAGAGAAGAGCGAGTTCTTACCCCGATGGATGGTTCACCAATTATAAGTTCCCGAGGATGATCCTTTGTGAATTTTAAGATGCTTGGAGGTACATATTCATCTTTCTTGGCCTCCTCTTCTTCTTCTTTGGAAGGTTCTTGATCACCATGCTCCAAAGGAGGTAATAGATCATCCTCTTTGCCTGCAGAAAGTCTTTATACACAAGGAACAAGCTCATCAAATTTCACATTAATTGACTCTTCAACTTTTCTAGTTCTTTTATTAAAAACTCTATAAGTTTTACTAGTTGAAGAGTATCCAAGAAATGTTCCTTCCTCACATTTTTCATCAAACTTTACCAAGCTATCTTTTGTATTTAAAATAAAGCATTTACAACCAAAAACTTTGAAGTAAGATACATTAGGCTTCTTTTGAAAATAAAGTTCATATGGTGTGAGATTTAAAGATGGGCGAAGCATGATTCTATTTATAACATAACATGATGTGTTTACGGCTTCGGCCCAAAAGGACTTAGGTAATTTATATTCACATAACATAGTGCGTGCTAGCTCTTGAAGTGTCATATTCTTTCTTTCTACAACACCATTTTGTTGTGGTGTGCATGGTGCGGAGAACTCATGTTTTATGCCTAACATATCACAATAAGATGAAAATTTTTCATTTTCAAATTCTCCTCCATGATCCGAGCGAATGCATTTAATTTTTAAATCACTTTCATTTTGAATACGAATACATAATTTTGAAAATTCACAAAATGCTTCGGATTTGGATAAGAGAAATATTGTCCAACAATATCTAGAAAAATCATCTATTAAAACATATGTATATAATCTACCACCAAGACTTGCGGTGCTAACGGGACCAAAAAGATCCATATGAATTAATTGAAAAGGTCTTGTAGTAGAAATAACATTTTTACTTTTGAAAGAGGATCTAGTAATTTTACCTTTTTGACATGGTGAACAAAGTGAAGGTAAATTTCCATTTAATCTAGGCAATCCTCTAATTAAATCTCTTTTGGCAAGTTTTACAATAAGCTTTGTGCTAGCATGTCCTAGCCTTCTATGCCAAAGTTCAAGTTCATCATTTTTGGTAATAAAACATTTTAAAGATGATTTTGAAAGATCATGAAATGAAACTATATAAATATTGTGTAATCTTGGTGGAGTTAGTAAAATATTGTTTGTAATAGGATTAGATATTTTGCATAGATTAGTGGAAGATTCAAATAACACATCTAATCCTTTATCACATAATTGGCTAATAGAAATTAAATTGTGTTTTAATCCTTTCACATAAAGAACATTAGATATAGTAAAGGATTTGTTACCAACTGTACCAATTCCCATGATCCTTCCTTTTCCGTTATCACCAAACATCACGATCCCCCCTTCTTCTTTTCTAGGCTAAGGAACTTTGCTTTATTGCCCGTCATATGCTTGGAGCATCCTGAATCCAAGTACCACACGTCTTCATTATCCTTAGCCTGCCTGCACATCTAGAAAGAAGATGAGAGTAAAGATCCGGATACCCAAGTAGAACTTCCCATAGAATAAGTGGAATCCTTAGGTACCCAGATTTTCTTTAAGGTATTTTGTTTTATTTTCCTGCAAGAACTAGTTGTGTGACCCAACCTATAACAGTTTGCACACGAAATAAAGGGGGTTGAGACCCTTTTCTAAAAAAATTTCTTGCTGGAATAAATTTGATTTACAGAAGGAAAGCATTTTGTAAAAGAAATTTTAGGTTTCTGGTATGAGGTGCTAGCACCGACGTTAGTGGCTAGCGCTGGGCGGTAGCCCTCTCCTCGATATCTGAGCCCAAACTTTCTAGAACCATGGCACTGGTTCCCTAAAATCATGTCCAGTGATTTTTGGCCTATTCCAAATTTTTTAATGGCCATGGTGAGATCATGAACTTGTGCTTTAAGTGAAGAGTTTTCTTTCACAAGCATGACACACCTATTTTCAAAACTTTTTTTTATTATTTTTGATTTGCAGAAGAGAGGCTTCTATTTTCCTTTCTAATTCCCCCTTCTCTTCTGTAAGAATTTTGGCATGAGAGAGGGCTTTAGAAAGTGACTCTTCAAAGTCTTTTGCCAATTTTGTGGATTGATCACATTCTTGGCAAGAAACCTTTCTCTTTTCTAAAATAATTATCTTTTTGGAAAGCTTTTGATTTTCTTTAATAAGAGATTCATTTTCACGATTTAATAAAATACTATCTTTCATATTTTTATCAAAAGCTTTGCAAGTTTCAAGGAATTCATTAAACAATTCATCATAAGTTGGTGGAGTTACCTCAGTGTCACTAGGAACACTGGTGTCGTCGCCGTCGTTTCCATGTCCCATGAGGCACATGTTTGCTTCCTCATCTTCGCTTAATGAAGACCCGCTTGATTCTTCGGAGGAGGAGGAAGAGGAGTCATCCCATGTCTTTGCCTTTAGCACCTTCCTCTTTTCTTTCCCTTTGTGTCGTTTCTCCTTTTTCTCCTTCAAGAATTTTGGGCATTGGCTCCTTATGTGCCCCGCCTTCCTACAATGATAGCATTCCGGTGGAGGTCTCTCTTCTTCATTGTCGCTCTCTTTTTCCTTCTTTGAAAATGACCCTTTCCATCTTTCACCCGTTTGGAAATATTTTCGAAAGGTGTTTCTCCTTTTCCGGATTGCGCATGAATTTTCAGAAGTTCTTCACCAAAAGCCTTTCTTCATCTTCATCCTCATCCTCTTGGCACTCTTTCTTTGATTTTAGTGCCAACGCCTTCTTCTTTGGCTCTTTGTTGTATTCATCAAATTGGATTTTGAGTTCTACCTCATGGGTTTTGAGATTCCCAATGAGGCTCTCAACTTGGAGCATTCTTAAGTTGTGCGACTCTGAAATAGCTGTCACCTTCGGGTTGAATTTTGGAGGAAGAGAACGAAGGATCTTACAGACCAAGTCGCCATTTGAGAAGGTCTTTCCAAGAGCTTTTGAGGCATTGACGATCTTGGTGAAGCGCGTGTACATACCATCAACATCTTCGCTTTCATCCATTGGGAATTTTTCATATTCCGACTCCAGTTGGAAAAGCTTAGAATCTTTAACCTGCGATGTACCTTCATGAGTAACTTCCAAATGATTCCAAATTTCATATGCAGTAGTACATGCAGAAATTCTATTAAATTCATTTTTATCTAATGCACAAAATAGAGCATTCATGGCTTTTGCGTTATTTTTACATTTGAGTTTATCCCGATCATCCCATTTATCTTTGGGTTTTTCTAACATAACCTCTCCAACTACAAATGCAGGAGGAGTGTATTCTTCTTCTACCATGTTCCAAACCTCAATGTCTAGGGTCATTAGAAAACAACGCATCCTATTTTTCCAATAATTATAATCTGACCCAGTAAATAGTGGAGGTCTACTAATTCCCTGACCCTCGAAAAAAGCGAGATCATAAGACATCATTATTCCTGGTTTTTAAACTGTTTGGAATAACCTGCGCTTTGATACCACTTGTTGGATCTTACGGTGCCCTTAGAGGGGGGGGGGGTGAATAAGGGAATAAAAATCTTTGATAATTTTTACTAAATTTGTTTAGAGTGAATTAGAATGAAATAATCAATTTATCTTAATGAAGGAAAACAATTGTATTTTGCAATTCTAAAAAATTATGCCAAATGATAGAAATCAAGTAAACACAAAAGAGACAAGATTATATTATATGATAAAAAGTGTTTACATAAATTTGATTTCTATATCGCTAGAAATTGGAGGCGTACAAATGTAAATATCTTTTCCTATTCTATACCGACTTGTATCCCCACAAACCGGTTGGCTTTAGCCTATCCTTCCCCGGATAAGGCCTCAAGCCGCTCTAGCCAATCCTTCCACGAATATGGCCTCAAGCCCCCTAGATCTAATCACCTAGAACTAGTCGCCAACACAAAGCGAACTTCCCCCTAAGTCCTACCCAGACCTAGTCGCCAACCCAAGGCGAATTAACTAAACGATTACAATATAATATGGAATGAAAATAAAATTAACAATAATGAAACTCCCTATATGAGATCTCTGAAGTTGAGGATGAAGGATCGCTGTAGCATAAGCGAGGTTGAAGCGATCGTCCTTCGGATGTAGCGTGGTGGCTTCCTTCTCCAGAAATCTTCTTTGAATTTGAGTGGGAGATGAACTTTCGGCAGAGTAGCAGCTCTGGAAATATGGCACAGGTAATCTCTCTGGAAGCACAAGCTGAAACGAGTGAGAGCCCATCATTTTATACAACTTGGAGATAGCGCCTGCGGTACCTCCTAGCGCCTACGGTAGCGTTCGTGTAGAGCAGTTGTGAAACTGTCGGCGGCGTGGCGCTGTGCACAAACTTAAGATAGCGCCAGGCTGTAGCGCTAGCGCTGGCGGTAGTGTTCATGTGGAGCGGTTGCTAAAACCGTCAGCTGCGTGGCGGAACAAACTTTTGTCGAACAAAATTTGTCGAACGAAATTTCCGTCGAACGGAGGTCGAAGTTCGTCGAACGGAAATGTTAGTCGAACGAAATTTTTGTCGAACGAAAATTTCGTCGAACGTAGCGCGACGTTCGTCGAACGGAACTTTTTGTCGAACGAACTTTTCGTCGAATGCAGCTCGAAGTTTGTCGAACGAAACCTGAGCTAGCGCTGGCGGTAGCGCTGCTCCTTTCAAAAGTTTGATTCCATGCTGCCTTCTACCTGTGGAGTATTGCACATATAGTTTCTGCACACTATAAACACACTACAAGCAATATTAAATACAATATGTGATTTGTTATTCTCAAACAAAGGGATGTGACACACATGTCTAATAGGCCCAATTGGGGTGCGTTTAGTAAAACCAAAAGGCGGAATTCCGCTATTGACAGACCATGAGCAAAAAACTATAAATAGACCTTAAAGGGCACCTTGGGAGAGGATTGCATTCTCAGATCTCTGAGCTTCTTCTTCCCTTGGTTACTTTGGTTTAGCTCTCTAGCTCTCTAAGGTGCCCAAGTCTCAGCTTTGGCTTGGGAGGGGAAGCGCTCAACGATCTTCCGGGTTAGTGGAGGGACCTCCTCGCTGTGACTTAGGTCTTAGTCATTTTCCTAGTCTTCAGTCTACCTTCTCCGAGGGATCAGTAAGGGCTAGCTGCCCCTCATTTCGGTGAGGGCCCCGAGCTCCACAAGAGGCCGAGAAATCGGTTTCAACATTTTGGTGCGGTGAGCGTGGAGCGTGGCTGGTCCAAGAAAGTTCCAAGGAGCAGATATGACAAGAGGCGAGGATCAAGGCGAGGAGTTCAGCGAGTCACCGCAGGTGGTGACGCCGAGGATGTTCGCAGATTTCAGGAGGGAGGTGCTTGACACCTTCAGGCTCACGGTCGCGACGCTGCGGAGTGAGTTTGCGACCCCAGCACCTCAGACGACCCTTCCCCCAGCAGCGTTTGGCGAGAACGCCCCGGGGGGAAGGGCCGGAAAGGAAATCGCCGGAGGATCAGTGCAGGACCTAGAGGGGCGAGTGTTGTTCGCCAGCTCGGCGAGCTCTGTGCCGGCGAGCTCTGTACCGGCGAGCGCGGCGCAGTCGAGCGAGCGCCCGGAGGATGCAGTGACTATGGGGGTGGTTCAGGAGAGCACCGCTCTCACGAGCGCGATCCCTACGAGCCCAAGTCAGGCGAGAGAGCTCGGGGGCGTATAGAGCGAGAAAGGGTGGCTGGAGGAGGAAGCCCCTTCTGCGAGCTGGTGCTTTCTGCGCCCGTTCCGGTAGGGTTCGGGGAGTGGGATAGGGTGTACTACAACGGTAGAGATGACCCTGTCCAGCACCTCCAGTCTTTTGAGGACTCGATCTCTATCAGGCCGATGTAAGATGCTTTCAAGTGTCGGCTATTCGACGTCACCCTTAAAGAGAAGGCCAGGGACCGGTTCCATCAACTCCCTACAGGATCGATCTACGCCTTCGAGGATTTGCGCCGAAGTTTCTTGTTGCGTTTCTCAACTTCAAAGAAGAGGAAGAAGGATGCCGAATCTCTCTTCAAACTGAAGCAGGAGCCAAAGGAGTCGTTGGCTCGTTACGCGGACCGGTTCTAGGAGGAGGTGCTGTTCACTCAGGAGATGCATGGGTTTGCACTCCAGCTCGCCTTCACGGTTGGGCTGAGGGAAAGTTTCTTCAAAATGGCTCTGAAGAGGAAGGCCCCCGTCTTCTACGAGGAGCTGATGGAGAGGGTGGCGGAGGAAGTCGAGAGTGAAGAGGCCAACCCAGAACTCACCAAGAGGCTAGCAAAGCTCAGCGAGCCGGAGGTCAGGCAGCAAGAGGTGAGGAGAAGGGAAGAGCCCAGGGCCCCGGAGGGGGAGTGGAGGCATCATGGCGGAGGAATGCAAGGCCAGGGAAGGGGTTACGCCCCGGGGAGGGGTAACTTCAATGGGGGTCAAGGGAGACCCCATCAGCTAGGATGGAGGCAGGGTCCGAGGCCGATGCCCCCTCCACCCCAGCAAGCCATGGCAATCAGGCGTGGAAGGGGAGGAAGAGGAAGGCGAGAAGAGGCGAGAGAAGAAGCGGGGGCGGGAAGAAGAAGAAGGAACAGGATGGCGGAGGCCAAGACGGGAGAGGTGACGCTGCCATACTATGACTTCCATGATGAGGAAGGTCACGCGACGGCCACCTGCCCAGAGTTCCTGGAGACAAAAAGGCCCGAGTGCCCGTGCCACGGCAGCAACAACCGGTGATGATTGAGGAGGTTGGGCCTCAGGAGGAGGAAGAAAGGTGCGAGGACCGAGCCGATTTGGGGTCCCGAGGGGGATCGGAGTGATCCATGGGGGGGGGGGGGGGGGGGGGGGGGGTAGGGATTAAGGCAACCCGGAAGGCGAGCCTCCATACTATCTACCGTCGTAGCGTGGCTTCGACATCCCTAGCCCCGCCCCCGATAGAGAAGATTTCCTTCACCCAAAAGGACGTGCCAGGTTATGAGGACCCATTCTGCAATGCGTTGGTCATTCAGACAGCGATCAAGAACTTCACCGTTTCCCGAATCCTGGTGGATAACGGGAGTTCGGTCAATGTCATTTTCAAAAAGGCATTTGATGGGATGGAGGTGGAGGCGCGAAGGGTGTTGGCCTCGGACGGTCCGTTGTTCGGATTCTCCAGAGAAAGAAAAGAAGTGGAAGGGGGAGTAGGACTTCATGTGGTCTTGGGAGGGCAGTCCAGGAACTGCCGCTTTGTCATAGTGGATGCTCCCAGCAGTTATAGCGCCATCTTCGGACGGCCGCTCATCAGTGTGTTCCGCTGTGTCCCCTCCACTTTCCACCAGTGCCTAAAGTTCAATGACGGAGGAGTCCAAGTCTGAATCAGAGGAGACCCGAAGGTAGCAAGGCAATGCTACGTGACGGCAGTCAACACCATCTCTTGGATGGGAGAGGCTGAGAGATGGGACCAGGAGGTTGGTGAGCCGGCAGGGCTTGAAGGAGAAGGTCGGAAGGAGGAGATGGAGCAGATATCCGAAGAGCCGATGGAGGAAGAAGAGGTAGAGGGTCAGGCCCCGAGAGGGGGCAGAAGAATTGATGGTGGTTGGGCAAGAAGGAAAAGAGGGTGACGTCAAAGCACTCGCGAGTGGCGAAGAGAAGGAAGGGGATTGGGGAGAACAGTCCCGGTTGGAGGCCGTGGAGGAGGTCGTGGAGCTCGAAGTCACCACCCGAGCCGGTGTGGTGGAGAAAGTCAGGATCAGCGGGGAGCTCGGCCTGGAGGAGCAGAAGCAGATCCTAGCATGCGTTCAGGAGAATGTGGATGTCTTCGCTTGGAGCGCCGCAGAGATGCCCGGGATCGATGCAGATGTGGCTTGCCACCGCCTCAATCTCGACCCCGGCACCCATCCCATCCGTCAAAAGAGGAGGGCCATAGCAGACAAGCTGGAAGGACCTATTCGAGAGGAGGTGGGTAAGCTCATTCAGGCGGAGTTTGTATCAGAGATCCAGTATCCAGGTTGGGTCTCTAACGTGGTCATGGTAAAGAAGGGGGGAGGTAAGTGGAGAATGTGTATCTACTTTTCCTTGCTTAATAAATCATGCCCCAAAGATTGCTACCCTCTGCCTAGGATCGACGCGCTGGTTGACTCAGCCGTCGGTTTCCCTATAATGTCTTTTCTAGATGCTTTTTCAAGTTATCATCAGATTCGCATGCACCCCCCTGACATCAAAGATGTCTCCTTCATCACGGGGGATGGGTGTTATTGTTATAAGATGATGCCCTTCGGGCTTAAGAATGCAGGTGCCATATACCAGAGAATGATGAACAGGGTCTTCCGAGAACAAAAGGGGAGAAACCAGGAGGTCTACGTCGATGATCTCATGGTAAAGAGCCGGGACCTCGAAGCACACCTCCGAGACCTTGAGGAGACTTTTAAGACTTTACAAAAGTATAAGATGAAGCATAACCCCCTGAAGTGTGTCTTTGGGGCCAGCCGAGGGAAATTCCTAGGTCACCTGCTCACCCCGGCGGGAGTGGAGCCAAACCCGGACAAGGTCAAAGCAATAATGGAGTTGGGATCGCCCAGGAACTCGAAGGAGGTTCAGAGCCTCACTGGAAAGCTGGCCAGACTTAGTAGGTTCCTCTCCAAGGCGGGAGACAAGTGTGCCCCCTTTTTCAAAGTATTAAGGGGAAACAAAAAATTTGAATGGACCTCGGAGTGTAAGGAGGCTTTCCAGGCCTTGAAAGAACAACTCACTCAAACTCCTCTACTCCAAGGGCCGAGACCGGGAGAGGACCTATCCCTATACCTAGGGGTAGGGTCCGAGGCAGTAAGCTCAGTACTGATCCGGGAAGAAGGGAGAAAACAGTTCCCCATCTACTACGTCAGCCGGGTGCTGAGAAAGGTGATGACTAGTTTTTAGTCATCATTTTTAGTTTAGTTTAGTTTAAATTTCCTTAGTTTTAATTATATTCTCTTTGCATTTTATGGTGGTTAAGCTTTAATATTGTTATTTTATGATTTCATGTTATTTTATGTTATGTTATGTTTTAATGTTGTTATTATCTAATGTTTGTTATGTTTAGTGATGTTAAGCAATGTTGTCATTTTATAAAACTAATTTTATCCTTTTTTTATGTAGGATATACCATGCAGCCCTCCTCTTTGAAGCAGCCCGAGCTCCTCCGTTGATGCAATCCAAGTCCAGCCCGAACCTACATGGTGCAGCCCCTTCATTTGGAGCAGTTCCCAAGCACAAAACCGAGCCCCCCTCTTCATATGGTGCAGCCCCCTTGCTGTCTACTTGCAAACCAAGCAGCCCCCTTCAATTGGAGCAAGCCCAAACCGCAATTCATGATGTAAAACCGAGCAGCCCACCACCACCTTTGCATGGCTCATGAACTTGGCCGAAATTCCTTCTCTCTCCCCTCTTTCATTTCACATCTCTCTCTCTCTCTCTCTCTCTCTCTCTCTCTCTCTCTCTCTCTCTCTCTCTCTCTCTCTTTTTAATTTTCATTTCCATTTAATATCATCCATGCACTTGGCCGAAATTTCCCCTCCTCTCTCCTCTTTTTCTTTATTAAAACCTTTTCTCTCTCATCCATTGCATGCATCTCTCTCACCTTAATCATTTATATATTCATGCATTTCCTTTCTCTCTCCCTCATCAAATCATTCATGCATCTCCACCCCTTTGTCCCTTCATATCCTCCATCTAGAACATTCCCCCTCTCCTATAAAAGGAGCACAAGTCTCAAGCTTTGGAGCAGAATTTTTTAGAGTGGAATGTAGTTAGAAAGTAGAGAGTTAGAGAGCAAGCTTCCTTCAAGTATTTCTTCTTTTTATCTTCTTGTTTCTTCATGTATTAGTTTTATCATTATTGTAACTCTTTTTCTAGTTTAATAAAAATGCAATTTCTCTTCTCTTGTTATCTTTCTATTTAATGCGTAGCTAATTTTGTTGGTGCCCGATCGCGATGATCTTTGCAATAAAATAATATTTTTTTCATTCTATGTTTGCATTTGTATTTTTATTTTTGATCCGACCTTGAATTATTTCGTATCGACTCCGTATTTCTAGTATACAGTAGTAGATTCCGATTTCCTATTCGAGTAGCCGAGAGGCTCGTGAATGTGAAAGATCACTCAAGGACGGAAGGAGTTGCACGCAACCCTAGAGATAGGATGACGTAAATCCTCCGGATTGGAGTCAAATCCAATAGTGCGGGTCACTTCGATAATGCGACTTTAGGCCTTTTTGATTTGCAAAGAGATTTCGGTCAAAACGTCTAGAAGTTAGGAGATTTAATGCTCTAGCGAGATTATTTCTCATTTTCGGATCCGCCGCGGTTTTTATAAAATTGCAAATGTTAAACTAATTTATTCCGTTATTTTATTTCAAAGTGAATCGTCGATCGAGCACTCTTTTCGTAATAGTTTATTTCTCTTTTAACTAAGCTTAGTTTATTTTTATTTTCAAAACCCAATCAATCGTTCGGTAGGATAATAGAGTCGTTGTGAGTAATAGTACTTGCCAGACCCAAGTTTTTATACGACCTTGATATATTTTATATCATATGCTATATTTCGATAGGTACACTTGCCTTAATCGAGTATAGATTGGAGAACACAAATCTCTCTATCAAGTTTTTGGCGCCGTTGCCGGGGATATTTTTGGCAATATTACGAAAGCATCGAGTTTATTACTTCTACTAAAATTCAAAAAAAAAATATTATTATTATTATTATTATTATTATTATTATAAATTATAATTAACCCACATCATCGTTTTTCTATTCCACCTAAATTTCTGGAAAGGACGCTTTGGGCTTAAATTCCCATCATAGCCTCTAGTACCGTTGCAAACCCCTCACAGGGCAGATCTCGGGAAGTCCAGGACTAACATAATCCGCCAAAAAAATAAAAAAAATTAAATTTTCTCTTTCTTTTTTTTGGTAACAGTTTTTCTTTATCATGGAATCACCTTCTTTTTGCGCTCTTTGCGGGTCGCCCGACCATTTTAATTTTGCATGTTTTTCGAGAACCCCTCCCTCATATGATTTCAATTTTTCTAGAGTAGGTCAAAGTGGCCAATTTGATCCTTACTCAAATTTTTTTCCTACTTGGGAGATGGGGAACCCGTCTTATTTTTCGCATGATTTTGCCCCGCAAAGCACCGCGCCTCTAATTTTTAGTTCTATCGATAATGGGTATTTGGAATTGCAAACGTCTATTGATAATATTAATTCGCATTTCAAAACCATTTTGGATTGTTTTTCTCATGAGGTCGCATCGTTTTCTTCGTCTTCTTCTCCGTCTCCTCCAATTTCTTCATGTAATGAGTCACCGGATATCCCGGCTTGTCTTATTCCTCTCGAGGAAGATAACTATTCGGATGTTCCGGATTGTTTCCTTCCTCCTTTGGATGACACACATATGGATATTCCGGTGTGCTTCTTACCTCTTGAGGATGACGAGACGTCTCATAATTCTCTTTCTTTTTCCGATGACGTTGGTGATTCCATTTCAGTCTTAAATTCATCTGTTCCAAATTTTTCTATTTTTAGCGAATCTTCTTTTTCTTCTTCTTCTATTTTAGATAATTCTCCTTCTTTTATTTTAGATAATCCATCTTTAGTTCTTTCTACCCCTTCTTCTCCCAAAATTTCACAAGATTCTCTTTCTCCTTGTGAAATTTCTGTTGATGAAATTTCTTTTTCACCTTCTTTTATTCCTCTTTCTATTTCTTCTTCTTTTATCTCTTCTTCTTTTGACGACCCCTTCTTCCCCGTTCCGCATACGGCGGAGTTCTTCAATAACTCCATCCGTACATTCTCGGGCGTCATTCCTTTGAAGATTCCACCGCATGTCGGTGCGATTCTTCATTTCTTCTTTTTTCTTATTTACTCTCCTAAGCGCATACTTAGGGAGTTACCTCTTCACTTCAGTTTTTATTTTCCATTTAGCTAACCAATAACGTCGGGCTCAGACGACGTTAAACAAAGAGCGCTCTTGGGAGGCACCCCTTGCTTACCATTTTTGTTCTTTTTTTTTTCTTTTTATTTTGTTTTGCAGGAATAAAACCTTCGGCGGTTCGTTTGGCTCCATCTTCTCTTCCTTAGGCCTGAGTCGGTTTCCAGCTCAAGCATGGGGGAGCGACATCAGCATTCGGCCTCACGAATCCGGGGAAATCATTTTTTTTATTTACTCTATTGCACCCCCCTCCCCTCCTCTTTTCTTCTTTTCTTTTTTCCCTCCTACTTACTATTCAACATTGGGGTCAATGTTGAACTTTAAGCATGGGGGAGTGTTTTCCCTTTCTTTTTAAGTCTTTCAAAAAAAAAACACAAAAAATTTGAAAAAAAAAAAAAAAAAAAAATTATAGTACTATTTTGTTTCTTTAGCCTTATGAAAAAATCCAAAAAAATTTAAAAAAATATATATAAAATCTATTTGAAAATCAAAGTCAAAAAAATTATTTTCTATCTTTATTTTTATGCGTCTTCTAGTGATGTGTATGCCCGAGCGGTTCTTTTGTCCTAGGTAGAATTTTCTTGAATAGGTTTTCTAAACTTATTAGTTTAACATATTTTAGTTTTACGATCTTCTAATCTCTAAATATAGACATCAGTCCTTTAAGGATTATAAGTTAGCAAATTTTAGTTTTTCTTTTTATTTGGTGTTATTGCCTAGGAACGGTTGCTAAATAGTGTTATCACTTTTTCATTTAGGAATAATTCTTTCTTGGTGTCTAGAATTTGTCCCTAGCTACTCTCGAAGCATGTGCGTAGTTTTTGATTTTCACGAACTTTAGAAATGATCTAGGCCACCCTTTGACCCATTTGAGCCTTTTTGCCCACCTAAACATTACACCATTGCAAACTATTTTGGACCTTTCCCTTTTTCTTTGTCTAAGCTCCACTTTTCACTTTTTCACCAAAGCCAAAATGCCTAACCCTTTTTCCACACTAAACCTTGAACTTTATGTTTACTCATTTTTGTGATGGGGTTTATGTTTAAAAAATGAAAAGAAACTTGAAAGCTTACATTTGGAGCTCCCATTTAGAAAAAGTAGTACCAAAAAGAAGATGATCATCATAAAAAAAATTGTGTGAAATCAAAAGAAAAAAAAATGAAGTTTATTCGTGGCCAATTATGAAAAGAAAAAAAATTACATGGCCTTGTTTTTATTTTTGAAATGAAAAATGTTGTACCTCTCAATTCTTGTTTTTGTGCTCAACTTTGGTTTAGTGTGTTTAGTTTTCCTTTTTATCTTTGAATTATCACTCCTAATCATTTACCTAAACCAAATTATTACGCCTATTAAGTCCTAGTGATCTTTAGAACGTGTTACAAATCTGCGTAGTGGAGAGAGTGTGAACGGACAAGCCTATGGACACCATCATTGATGGATTTCTTTGGAGGTTATTTTGAGGTGATTTAGGGGTAGTCGCTATTTTAGCAACCTAGTAATTCGTCTAATGCACCGTTTATTTAGAAACTCTATATTTTTGTTTTTCTTATTTTCCTAAACTTTTGGATGTCTTGTTTTAGGGATTTAGAAATGTGTAATCCTTCTTTATGTTTTAATAATATTTTTAGGTCTCCTCTTTTCAAGTTTTCTATTTTGGATATCTCACCTCACTAGTTGCTAGCATAGAAATTAGGATAGTTTAATTTTCCACATTTTGGTTTTCTTAATTATGCAACTTAAAAATTATTTTCCTTTTTGTTTCCCCTCTATTCTGATTTCCATTTGCTTGAGGACAAGCAAAGCCTAAGCATGGGGGAGTTTGATGACTAGTTTTTAGTCATCGTTTTTAGTTTAGTTTAGTTTAAATTTCCTTAGTTTTAATTATATTCTCTTTGCATTTTATGGTGGTTAAGCTTTAATATTGTTATTTTATTATTTCATGTTATTTTATGTTATGTTATGTTTTAATGTTGTTATTATCTAATGTTTGTTATGTTTAGTGATGTTAAGCAATGTTGTCATTTTATAAAACTAATTTTATCCTTTTTTTATGTAGGATATACCATGCAGCCCTCCTCTTTGAAGCAGCCCGAGCTCCTCCGTTGATGCAATCCAAGTCCAGCCCGAACCTACATGGTGCAGCCCCTTCATTTGGAGCAGTTCCCAAGCACAAAACCGAGCCCCCCTCTTCATATGGTGCAGCCCCCTTGATGTCTACTTGCAAACCAAGCAGCCCCCTTCAATTGGAGCAAGCCCAAACCGCAATTCATGATGTAAAACCGAGCAGCCCACCACCACCTTTGCATGGCTCATGCACTTGGCCGAAATTCCTTCTCTCTCTCCCCTCTTTCATTTCACATCTCTCTCTCTCTCTTTCTCTCTTTTTAATTTTCATTTCCATTTAATATCATCCATGCACTTGGCCGAAATTTCCCCTCCTCTCTCCTCTTTTTCTTTATTAAAACCTTTTCTCTCTCTCATCCATTGCATGCATCTCTCTCACCTTAATCATTTATATATTCATGCATTTCCTTTCTCTCTCCCTCATCAAATCATTCATGCATCTCCACCCCCTTTGTCCCTTCATATCCTCCATCTAGAACATCCCCCCTCTCCTATAAAAGGAGCACAAGTCTCAAGCTTTGGAGGAGAATTTTTTAGAGTGGAATGTAGTTAGAAAGTAGAGAGTTAGAGAGCAAGCTTCCTTCAAGTATTTCTTCTTTTTATCTTCTTGTTTCTTCATGTATTAGTTTTATCATTATTGTAACTCTTTTTCTAGTTTAATGAAAATGCAATTTCTCTTCTCTTGTTATCTTTCTATTTAATGCGTAGCTAATTTTGTTGGTGCCCGATCGCGATGATCTTTGCAATAAAATTAAATTTTTTTCATTCTATGTTTGCATTTGTATTTTTTTTTTTTGATCCGACCTTGAATTATTTCGTATCGACTCCGTATTTCTAGTATTCAGTAGTAGATTCCGATCTCCTATTCGAGTAGCCGAGAGGCTCGTGAATGTGAAAGATCACTCAAGGACGGAAGGAGTTGCACGCAACCCTAGAGATAGGATGACGTAAATCCTCCGGATTGGAGTCAAATCCAATAGTGCGGGTCACTTCGATAATGCGACTTTAGGCCTTTTTGATTTGCAAAGAGATTTCGGTCAAAACGTCTAGAAGTTAGGAGATTTAATGCTCTAGCGAGATTATTTCTCATTTTCGGATCCGCCGCGGTTTTTATAAAATTGCAAATGTTCTAATTTATTCCGTTATTTTATTTCAAAGTGAATCGTCGATCCAGCACTCTTTTCGTAATAGTTTATTTCTCTTTTAACTAAGCTTAGTTTATTTTTATTTTCAAAACCCAATCAATCGTTCGGTAGGATAATAGAGTCGTTGTGAGTAATAGTACTTGCCAGACCCGAGTTTTTATACGACCTTGATATATTTTATATCCTATGCTATATTTCGATAGGTACACTTGCCTTAATCGAGTATAGATTGGAGAACACAAATCTCTCTATCAAAAGGCGGAGCTCCAGTACCCGATTCTGGAAAAGTTGGCCTTCGCATTGGTGGTGACGACCCGGAGGCTCCGACCCTACTTTCAGGCACATTCGATCAAGGTAGTAACTGATCACCCACTTCGCAAAGTCATGAAAGGGGTGGAGCACTCGGGAAGATTGGCAAAGTGGTCCGTGGAGCTGAGTGAGTTCAATGTTACGTTCGTGCCCAGGGCGTCGATCAAGGCCCAAGCGGTGGCAGACTTTATGGCTGACTACACAACCGAAGTAGGGGAGCATGAATCTCCCCCTCAGTGGATGGAAGTTGTTGGTAGATGGTGCGTCAGGAAAACACTCCTATGGAGGGGGAATCATCTTGGTGATCCCCCAAGGGACCAAGATCGAGCAAGCTTTAAACATCCACTTCCCGATTACCAACAACCAAGCGGAGTACGAGGCAGTGATAGCAGGCCTACTGAAAGTGCACAGTTAACCTCACTAGAATTCTCTAGAGGGGGGGTGAATAGAGATTTAAAATATTTTGTGCAAAGTTAATATATATATGTGTATGATCACAGATTAGAGCTTCCCACACACCAACAAGAATTAGACAAGTAATTAAAGTAAATGCAAGAGAGAAAATCACAGCACAACACAAGAAAATATAGTGGTTCCCCAAACTTTGGGTAGTCCACTCTTCTACCCCCTTGGTAGGAATTCACTATCTTGCACTGAGTCTTTTGATAAGGAGACTCTTAGAACCACCCTGAGTCTTTTGACAAGGAGACTCTTAGAACCAACTGAGTCTTTTGACAAGGAGACTCTTAGAACCAGTACATTGAATTTTTTGAAGAGAGATTCTAAAAACTCTTTTACAATATTTAAGTAAGAAAGTAAGAAACAATAATGAATCTTCTTCCTAGCAAGAAGATTGGAAGCACAAGAAGTGAATTAAATCTTTCTTCTATAGAGAGAAGAAGATTTGTAGCCTTTCTCTCTTTTAGTGAGAGCAATCAGATTTTGCAGCAGTGAGCAGAAGAAGAAATGGTTGAATATTGCTGCAGAGCTTTTTCTCAATTTCTCTCTTTTCTCTTGGGAGCTTTTCCTCTATTTCAAAATGTATGTAGTAGATCACTCAACTGCTTTTCCTGCCGACCTCCTCCTTATTTTATAGCTCTGTGTAATAAGATAGCACTATAGGAGAGGAATTAATTAGCAGCCAGAGATTTAGGAGGAGAGAAATATTTTCATAGCAGATATATCATAAATGGAAAATATTAATTCAGATTTCAAATAATATCCAAAATAGAGTTAGTCAGATTTTAGCCAAGAATCAAAATAGAAGCAGAATGATTCAGAACGGCTATAAAATATTTACTTTATTCCATATAAATTAGATCTACAGAAATGAAGGAAAGAGATCTGGCGCATATTTAAATCTGTCATATAAATCGACGTGCGTCGATTACTATTCGACGTAAGCGTCGAATTCATCTTAGCCAGACGTCGAGAGAGATATAAGGAATGTGCGTCGACAAAGGTGCGTCGACTTCTCTGTATGCGTCGACTAGAAATCAGAGTAGCGTCGACAATACATACGTCGAAATCTTCCTAAAGTTACTTCGACATATCCTGAAGAAAACGTCGACTATATTTCGACGTTGCGTCGAATACTATTCGACGCATATTTACTTAGTCTTGTTATTCATTCATAAAACTCTTACTTTATCTAATTTCTAGGGGTTAAGAGAAATCATTTCCCCAACACCTACGGTTAGCTCGGGAATTGGGAGTGCAAGATGTGGAGGTCTCGACGGACTCCATGGTGGTAGCATGCCAAGTCATGGGAGAGTTTGAGGCAAAGGACACGACCCTCCTGCGGTACTTGGAAAAGGTCAAGGGGGTCATCGGGCATTTCCGCACTTTCTCCATCAAGCACGTGTCGAGAGACGAGAGCGCCCCCGTAGACCTCTTGGCCAAGTTCGGCCCCCGAGCAGGGGGAACAGTTTCGGAACTCTTCCGACCCACCATCGAGGAAGGAGAATTGATGGAGGTGGATCAGCGGGTCTCGTGGATGGATCCTTTCGTCACTTTCCTATCATCAGGAAAGTTCCCTGAAGGAGACATAGACAGGCGACGCTTCAGGTATAAGTCTGCTTATTATTCCTTGCATACAGGAGGGCTATATAGGAAGACTCTCTCGGGACTCCTGGCCCGTTGTGTTTCCGAGGAGGAGGTCCTGAAAGTCCTGGAAGAAATTCACTCCGGGGAGTGTGGCAGTCATTTCGGGAGCCGAACCCTGGAGGGGAGGGTGTTGAGATAAGGCTACTTCTGGCCCACCCTCAGCAAAGATGCGGCGGAGTTCGCAAGAAGATGTTCAAAGTGCCAGCTCTATGCCCCACTCCAACTCCTCCCAGCCCAGAGGCTCCGGACCATCATGGTTCCTTGGCCTTTTGCCATATGGGGGTTGGACCTAGTTGGTCCTTTCCCTCAAGCTAGTGGCCAAAGAAGGTTCTTACTGGTCATGACCGATTACTTCTCCAAATGGGTAGAAGTGAAGGCGCTCGCCAAGGTAACATCTCAAGTTGTAAGGAATTTTGTGTGGGATGAAATAATTTGCAGGCACGGCCTCCCCCTGGCTATAGTGACAGACAATGGGCCACAATTTACTAGCGAAGAATTTGTTAGCTTCTGCACCCAGCTTGGCATCGACCTCAGGTTCGCATCGGTTCACCACCCGAGAAGCAACGGCCAGGTGGAGAACCTCCGGGGGAACTGGGTGGAGCAGCTGCCATCCGTTCTCTGGGCCCTAAGGACTACCCAAAACACCGCCACCGGAGAGACCCCATTCAAACTTTCTCATGGGTCCGAAGCAGTCCTTCCCATAGAGTTCGAAGTAAAGACCCCCACGGTGATCGCCGCAGGAGAGGGGGACGAAGAGTGGCTAGTGGCTAATGAAGAGGAACAAAGGCTATCCTTGGACCTAGTGGAAGAACTCCGGGACCAGGCCACCATCAAGCAGGAAGAAATCAAGCGACAAATGGCCCGATATTTTGACAAACACATCCGAGTAAAGCACTTTCAGAAAGGAGATCTGGTCTTGAAGAAGGTCGACGCGGCCGGAAGAGGGGCCGCGGTAGGCAAGCTCAACCCCAATTGGGAGGGTCCATACATTATAAGTGAAGTGCTCAAGTCGGGGGGTATCACCTCTGAGATGTGGAAGGGGTACCTCTCGGCCGAGCCAGAAGTGGAGACGATTTGAAGCGATTCTACCCTTGAAAGTTTTATTATGATATTAGTTGAGTATTTTACTTCTTCACTTGATAGTTATAGTTGTTATGCGAGGGCAAGCAAGGTGATGGGTATTGGTGCTGGAATGCCCCAGATCAATTCCGCTCCCGGGCTCTCACTAGACGGGGGGTTTCAGGTTGATCTCTGGAGAGGCTGGCAAGGTGACAAGTTTTGGTGCTGGAATGCCCCAGATCGATTCCGCTCCCGGGCTCTCACTAGACGGGGGTTTCAGGTTGATCTCTAGAGAGGCTGCCAAGGTGATAAGTTTTGGTGCTGGAATGCCCCAGATCGATTCCGCTCCCGGGCTCTCACTAGACGGGGGGTTTCAGGTTGATCTCTGGAGAGGCTGACAAGGTGATGAGTATTGGTGCTGGAATGCCCCAGTTCGATTCCGCTCCCGGGCTCTCACTAGACGGGGGGGGTTTCAGGTTGATCTCTGGAGAGGCTGGCAAGGTGACAAGTTTTGGTGTTGGAATGCTCCAGATCGATTCCGCTCCCTGGCTCTCACTAGACGGGGGGTTTCAGGTTGATCTCTGGAGAGGCTGACAAGGTGACAAGTTTTGGTGCTGGAATTCCCCAGATCGATTCCGCTCCCGGGCTCTCACTAGACGAGGGGTTTCAGGTTGATCTCTGGAGGGGCTGGCAAGGTGACAAGTTTTGGTGCTGGAATGCCCCAGATCGATTCCGCTCCCGGGCTCTCACTAGACGGGGGGTTTCAGGTTGATCTCTGGAGAGGCTGACAAGGTGACAAGTTTTGGTGTTGGAATGCCCCAGATCGATTCTGCTCCGGGGCTCTCACTAGACGGGGGGTTTCAGGTTGATCTCTGGAGAGGCTGGCAAGGTGACAAGTTTTGGTGCTGGAATGCCCCAGATCGATTCGGCTCCCGGGCTCTCACTAGACGGGGGGTTTCAGGTTGTTCTCTGGAGAGGCTGGCAAGGTGATGAGTATTGGTGCTAGAATGCCCCAGATCGATTCCGCTCCCAGGCTCTCACTAGACGGGGGGTTTCAGGTTGATCTCTGGAGAGGCTGGCAAGGTGACATGTTTTGGTGCTGGAATGCCCCAGATCGATTCCGCTCCCGGGCTCTCACTAGACGGGGGGGTTTCAGGTTAATCTCTGGAGAGGCTGGCAAAGTTACAAGTGATTTGGGCAGGTAAATAAGTTACTCATAACAAAAGGTTTGGCTCGCAAGCGACCTCAAGGCCCGGGCGAGGCGAGACCGAGGGTCCGCTCGCATACGAGAATCAATCGCGGCAGGGCAATATAGTCGGCGGTTCGCAAATTCACCCACGAATTTTAGCGGAGCGAGTAAAGACGGTGAGCCGGGGAGGGCCTATTTTCGCGGTGATCAGGGGATAACGGTAAGAGCTCGAAAAAGGCGGGTACGAACAAGGCAGGCTAATATAGATCCCTCCCGCAAGGTTCCCCAACGAGGTGCGTCCCGAACAGGGATAAGATCCTACAGCCTGAGTCCCAACGTCGTCGCAGAAGAAAGGTAGGCGAGATCGACCTAGATATAACATAATGAGGAAAAAGCTGTCAATAAAAGAGATGCGGGCGCGAATGGCAAGCGAAAGTCTAAGGACACGAACATAAGAAAATTGGGATCGCGCGAGCACGAAAGAAAAAATCACATGCGAATAATAATCAAAGTGATAATATGGGAAAGATAGACAATACTTTCATTCCTCACAAAAATCATAGTCCAACGACGGTCTCGCCAGAAAAAAGAAAAAAGATTTTACATTATCAACGACAAAAAATCAAGGCGGCTCGCCAGGCAGTTCTTTAGTCTCTCTCGCGGTCTTCCGCCTCGGAGATAGGCGCGAACAAATCCGGGATGACGTTTTCCGCAGTGAACTCCATGACGTCAGGGACGATCATGTCCGCCCCTTTAAGGGTATCAAGGACGAGCTCTGCGATCTCCATCGACCTTTTGCGGTCGGCTTCTTTCTCTTCTCGCGACTAACCGCGAGTCCCATCTCGCAGAGGAGGGGGAGGAAGCACCGCCGAGGTCAGGTCGTGGACCTGGGCCTTGAGGCAGGTGTTCTCCATCTCCAAGTCAGCGATCAGCGCGTGAAGATGGCTGACGGACTCGGTGTCCTGCAAAAAAGTGGGTTAGCAAAGGAAAAGCGGAGCTGAACCGGAAAAGGCTCTCGCAAGGCATTACTTAACAGTCCGCCTTGAAGACTGGCGAGGAGGCCCTCCAATAAGGCTTCCTTCCCCTTAAGCTCCGCGACTTCATCCATATACTTCTGTAGCTCGACGTTCAGCTCCCTGATCTCCCAATCCGCTGTAAAGTACCGGCGGCCCACCATGTGGGTAAGCTCCATCGCCCGGAATTGGGCCCGCATAGCTTCGTATATGACCCCCTTTGGCGTAAAGGACCGAAAGAGGGAGGCATCCTCGCGACCATAAAGGCCGAAGGCGAGGGCGAACGCCTCACCCCCAGCCTTGTCATCCTCTACCCAGGAAGGGAGTAGAGAGGAGAAGATGACCTTGTTCTGCTCGGGGTCCCACGCGAGCACCGGCTCGCCAACCGCGTCCGCAAGCTTCATATCGAGCCCGAAGTTAGTGTGGCTCGACGGTTTGGGCTTAGCGGTCGTCTCCCCCGGCTCGCCGCCCTCTTTGGCGAGCTCCTGACCCGCGACGGAAGGAGAGGAGAGATCGGGTTCAGATAGGTCCACGACCTCCCTCGCCTTTGCAGTGGAGGGGGCCTTCTTGGTCTTCTTTGTTGCCTCCTGCGAGGCGGGCCGGCGTAGGGGATGAGGACGCTTCTTTCCCGACGAGGAGCTCGGGACATCGCGACAGGCCTCAGCGGCCACGCGCGCAAGCGAGCCACAAGTGAGGGAAGAAGGAGGCGCGTGAGGAGGGTTGAGTGGGAGTTCACGCTCTCCTGCAAAGACAACGGGGAGCGTTAGATACTCGAAGGAGAAGGGAGTGAGGAAGTCGGCAAGTGCGAGTAAAACCTTCTCCCGGGGGGACAGGCGGCAAAAGGTCCACTCGCTCTCGGAGGATGGCGACCTCGAAGTTTCTTCCCTTGAGGTATTGGCACAGGACCGCATCACAACCCCCTAGCGAGGCCGGAGGGCGGTAAGCGGCCTCCTCTCACTGGGTGGGAGTGTAGGAGACGTTGTCGAAAGGACCCTTCACCAGGATGATCTTCTGCGTCCAATAATGAGACTTATTCACCGTCTCGCAGACGGTGACATGCTGGCTCGCGAAGTAAGCCGTCCCGTCCTTGTACGCGTGGAACGATAAGACCTTGCGGAAGACGAGCATGCTAAACTCGATCTTCTCCGCCCTGAGGTAACTAGTGAACGTGACCACCACGGCGATCGCGTTCGGCGTTAGCTGGCTCGGCAGAACGCCGAAGTACTTGAGCACCTGGAAAGGTCAACAAGTTTTCAGCGCCATTCGCAAAGCGAGTCAGGAATGTGAGGGTTGAGAAATAAACATACTTGGCGCACTTCCGGCCAAAGTGGGAGTCGCAACCCATTTTCGAAATGGGCGATGGGAATGGCAAGCTCATCGGGATGCGGGTCGCTGATGGTGTCCCTCTCGGTAGGGCAGCGAGCCACAAAACCTGAGTGAATGTACTGATCAGCGGTAGCCTGGTACTCCTCCTTCGTAAGGTTGGCGCAGAAGAAAAGGCCATCGAGGAAGGCCCTGGAACACTTGGACCGCCCCTCAGCCTCCGTCTCGCCGACCATGATGTATGAGATCCGCGAAATCGCAAAAGCCGCGAGAGCGAGCTAGGTTTGCAAGAGAATCAGAAAGAGAGGGGACGCGAATGAGGAACAATAAATGCGGTGGTTGGAAAGGAAAAGGGTCGACTATTTATAGAAATGAAAAAGGCGGGAAGAAGCCGAAGCGTCGGTATCTGCGGATAGCGGATTTGCGCGGTACTCTTCCGCCTCTAAGGGTCCTATTCGCTCCCGGCGGGTCGGCACCCTGTCAAAACTTCCTCCTATTAATCATCGGCGAGCTAGCGTTAAATAATAAAAAGTAAAAAGCGGGGGCAGTGTGCGAGTGCGAGTAATAGAAATGCAAACAAAACCGACGCAGGGACGAGTCAGGCAAGGCGGAAGAAGAAATAATAAGCAGGGAAAGTAGGGGCTCGCAAGCGAGTCAAAGTATCATTATTACAGACTTATAAAAATTGTTCACGACCCCTCCCATCGAAGGGGAGGGGGAAGAAAAACAATAAAGGGCAATGCAAGGATCCTTAATATCGCAGCCACTTCCAGCGACCACGACCCCGGACACCAGAGCGAGGGGGGACTCGCGGGTAGTGATACTCGTGAAGTGACCGGTTCGCCTGGCTCGTCAGCCGCATGTAATCATCAATTCGGGCAATGTACACCCCGGGAGAGGTCGCGTCTCCATGATCGGTCGGCCGTATCTCGGCGAGGGCACGCGCGTTCGCGTCCTCCATCGCGGCAAACCTTTCCTCATTGGCGAGCCGATCCAGCCTATTCTGCTCGTGTAGATCCCTCAGCAGGACGGTATGCTTCTGGAATATCTCGGTGACCCGCCTCTTCATTCGCTCCGGATCGCTGGGGTCCCCGAGAAAGTCTGCGACCTGACTCGGCGAGGGGGGTGGAGATATCTCCAATGCTCCAAACTCCGACTCGGAAAGCGGGGTCACGGAGTTACCTGCAAAGTAGAAATCTACGACAAGGTGAAAAGTAACACTCAATGGAGACAGTCTAACCTAGTGGAGGAATTTGAGTACTGGGCCGCTGGAGGGAGGTGCCCGGCTGGCCTCGGAATGCTTCAATGAAAGCAGGGGTGAGGGCCTTACCCAGACCAGGAGCGAGCGCGGGTCCAGAGCCAAGCCCGGGCTCGACAATCAACGTCCCCCCCCGGACTCCTTTGGCCCAGGAAGACGAATCCAGGAGTAGGGATAGTCTGGTTCGGCAGGGTTGGCGAGTCCGCCGGAGGAGGAACTTGTTCCTCTATGGCCCGAGAGGGGACACTGCATAAAGAGTAGGTGTGATTTGACGAGTCGAGAGACGTGAAGGGAGACAAGGTAAATCACTCACCTCATTGCGAAGGCGAGTCCCGTCGGCCTACGGCCCTCGCGTCCACGAGAAGAGCGTCAGCTCCATCCGTAGAAGGGAGGTGGGTCTCTATGATTGGCCTTCCCTAGGCGCTCTCATCCGAGGAATCGTTCTGCGAATAAGATAAGTAAGGTTGAAAGGGAAGAACATCAAAGCAGCCAGCTTGGCGATAATACCTGCGAGGCGAGCCCGTCATCGGGAGAGTGCGGCGAAGAAGAAGACCCACCCCCGCCGGCGGCGCGCCGAACGGCCTTTGCCGTTTTTAGGGAGGGCAGAGGCGAAGAGCGCCGCGGGGAAATTCAAGAGGCGATGGCGGTGGCTTTCCCCTTCTGGGCCGCTTGCGAGGCCTTCAGGTGAGCCAACATTTCGTCTTTTTTCGACATCACGTTGGGGCTCGCAGCGAGTAAGAAAAGAGAGAAGAATAAAAAGTTCGAATGACGGACGGGGAGAGTGGTATTTATAGTGGTGGCCATGGGGCCCACCGAAAGATTCTCGTCATGTCACCAAGGGACCGGCGAATATCAGGGGTTGGATGATTCTTCGCGAGCCTAAAGAGCCTCGCGAAGAGCGGGGATTGTGTACAACCCCAATATTCGCCTAGTGGGTGAGCAAAGACGGAGGAATAACCAACAAGTAAAAGTAATGAGGGTGGGATATACGTTAATAGGCAGAAAATGAGAGAACGAACAAGATTGACATATGCTCCCTGCGAATGACGAACGGCGCTCTGCGAATGTCGAACAGCGATCGACGAACAGAGCGGTTCAGCGCTCGACGCTTGTACCCCAGCTCGGCGGTCGACGAAATCCTGAGTTCGACGAACCCCGCTGTCCGTTCGATGAAATCGCTTCCCACAGGAGGGAGCATGAGACCCGGTGTCGATGGACGTCGCCGGGAAGAACGCAAGCGAGGTCTTCACAGGTCACTCGCCCAAAAGGGGGTTTTAAATCCAACAGAAGAAGAAAGAATGTTAGGAGGCGAACCAGAGCTATCGAAGGCTACTCGCGGGAAGGGGCGCGAGACGTGTGCCTGCGGGCCCGAGCTTCAGGATCAACTCGCGAGAAGGCGAGCGAGCCAGGTACTCGCCGGCTGCTCGCAAGAAGGTCGGCGAACTGGGTACTCGACGGTTGTTCGCGAGAGGGCAGGCGAATCAGATTCTTTCCAAATCTTAGGGTTCGGCAGAACGCCGAAGTGCGTTCGACGAATGCCGAACATTTGTTAGGGTCGTTGAACCCAGTTCAGCGTTCGACGAATTTCGTTCTCCGTTCGACGAAGCCCGTTTGACGAACTCGTTTTCCCGTTCGATGAACTCGTTTTCCCGTTCGACGAATTCACCCCTAGTGGGGTTACTCCTTTGCCCCTGATGGTCTGCAGGTAGCCGCTCCAAACAGCGGAGTTTGGCTGTTAGCAGGCCCAATTGGGGTGCGTTTAGTAAAACCAAAAGGCAGAATTCCGCTATTGACAGACCATGAGTAAAAAACTATAAATAGACCTTAAAGGGCACCTTGGGAGAGGATTGCATTCTCAGATCTCTGAGCTTCTTCTTCCCTCGGTAACTTTGGTTCTCTAGCTCTCCAAGGTGCCCGAGTCTCAGCTTTGGCTTGGGAGGGGAAGCGCTCAACGATCTTCCGGGTTAGTGGAGGGACCTCCTCGCTGTGACTTAGGTCTTAGTCATTTTCCTAGTCTTCAGTCTACCTTCTCCGAGGGATCAGTAAGGGCTAGCTGCCCCTCATTTCGGTGAGGGCCCCGAGCTCCACAAGAGGCCGAGAAATCGGTTTCAACAAGTTCGTGAAATATCAAATAGATTTTAGGGTCCGTTCGTTTGAACGGAATTGACTTTCTGGAATTAGCTTTTCGACGAAAGCCAATATCTACATGAATTGGCTTTGTAAAGAATTCAAATTTTGTTGTTCGGCGGTAAGATTGAATTCAGTCAACAAAATTGAAATTGAGACACAAAAATTGTTCGGCTGAATGATGGAATTGGTATTGGAATTAACATTATACAATAATTTTATAAAACACAAAATAAGCGTCAGCGCCGAAAGTATTAAATTGTATAATATGTTTAAGACGCGCGTTTTTCGCCCAAGTGCGCATTTTTTTCCCGGACGCGCATATTTCTCCAGGATGCGTGTTTTTTGCAAAGGTGTGTGTTTTTTGGCCCATTATCGCATTTTCGCCCGATCGCGAGTTCTTCGGTTGAGAGTGCATTTTTTGGCACGGAAGCACACTTTTTGTCTGGACGCGTATTTTTGCCCGTGCGCGCAATTTTTTCACTGGCGCACATTTTCGACCGAGCTGGTGTTTTTCGACCCAGGTGTGTGTTTTGCGGCCCGGGCAAAAAATACGCGGTTGGGAGAAAAATGCGCGCCCGAGCAAAAAATGAGCGCCTGGGACGAAAAAAACGCGGTTTGGCGAAAAATGTGCGTCAGGGCAAAAAATATGTTCCCGCACGGAAAACGTGCTTTAGGGCAGAAATCGCGCGCCTGTGCGAAAAATGCGCGCCCAGGCGAAAAATGCGCGCCCAGGCGAAAAATGCGCGCCCGCGCGAAAAACCTGCTCCCGGGCGAAAAACGCACGCACGGACGAAAGACGCGCGCGCGGGTGAAAAAAATGGGTCCGAGAGAAAAACGCGCGCCCAGGCGAAAAACCCGCGGCCGGGAGAAAACCCCGCCGCCCGGGCGAAAAATGCGCGCCCAGGCGAAAAACGCGCGCCCGGCTGAAAAATGCCCACGCGGCTGAAAAATGCCCGCCCGGCTGAAAAATGCCCGCCCGGCTGAAAAATGCCCGCTCGGCTGAAAAACCCGCGCCCGACAAAAAACCCGCGCTAGGGCGAAAAACCCGCGACCGGGCGAAAAACGCGCGCCCGGGCGAAAAACGCGCGCCCAAGCGAAAATCGCGCGCCGGGGCGAAAAACGCGCGACCGACTGAAAAACTAGCGACCGGCTGAAAAACACGCGACCGGGCGAAAAACGCTCGACCGGGCGAAAAACGTGCGCCCGGATGGGAAAATTCGCGGTCGGTTGAAAAACACGCGCTCGGGCGAAAAACGTGCGCTCGAACGAAAAAATTTTGTGTTGGTCAAAAAATGTGTGCCCGGGTCAAAAAACGCGCGCCCGACGGAAAAACGCGCGCACGAGCGAAAAAAGTGCGCTCGGGCGAAAAATGCCCGACAGGCTAAAAAACAAACGGTCGGCTGAAAACCGCCGGCCCGGGAGAAAAATACGCGCCCGGGCACGCTCGAGCGAAAAATCGCGCTCTCGGGCGAAAAACGTCATCCTAGGAGAAAAATGAACGTCCGTTCGAAAAACACGCGCCCGACCGAAAAACTCATGCTCGCCCGAAAAAACGCACGCCCGAGCGAAAAACGCGCGCGTAGGTTGAAAAACTCTAGTGAAAACATTAGATTATGCGGAAAACTCATGGGCGGAGGTAAGAATTGGCTATTTGATTTTTTTAGTTCATAGTTAAAGCAATGAGCTTTCACATGAAAGTCAATATCTGCTTAAATTCTGTTGCGCTGAACATTAAAATTGGATTTCTAATCTTGAATGTCAATTCTAGAAAGTCAATTCCGTCTAAACGAACGGACCCTTAAAATTTATAGAATTTCCGGCCATAACTTAAAAGTCGAACATAGATTAAACTTAAAAAATAAATTAATACATAAAGGTTTGATTCATCAAAATTTCTGCGTGCATTATCACTGTAAAATTTAAAGGGAAATACTTAGATGTGTTCTTTCACCTAGTTGTAGGTGGGGGGTAAATAGGGCCGTATGATCTTAGATCCGACGGTAGGGAAAATACTGATATTATTTATTATTCATAAATACAGCAGTATTATTCAAAAATACAGCAGTATTTAGAGCTATCAATGACTGAGATGCACTCCTCTCACCATAATCTTAGGTGAGAGTAACTCACCTAAAATTATTTCAAATTTAAAAGACATGCATTTAGATATGATGAACATTATCTTTTCATACTGTTCGACGCATCTCACATATGCTCTATATCATATGCATAATATTAATTATATGAGTTTTTGATGTGGGGTAATATTATATATAACTATTGATGGGTTCCCCTAAAATTCATACTGGTCAGGACGGTTTTAAAGATTGTGACCTCAACCGAATCGCTAAAATGAACCGGCTCAACCGCACAAAGCCTCTCCCCTAACAGATCAGTCTCAATAGCTGAAAGCTCGTCCACGCGCTCCCTTGAGTACGCACACGAGTAGGACAGCACCCGCGCCCGTGCGCATGCACACAAACCCAACAACCACCCAAACGTGTAGGTCGCACGCGCACGCACAGGCAGCACGTGCACACGCAGCACGTGCACACGCACAGGGCGTGTGCGTGCTCAGGCCGTGCGCGCGGGTAGAGGACGCGCGCACGATGGTCGCGCACGCGCGTGTCATGCACCCCATGCGCTTTCCAGCCATCTGCCTCCACCGCTCGCGGGTGCCACCAGCCGGTGCCACCTGCCAGCGCCACCCACTGACGGCACCTGCCGCCGCCGTCAGCCATCAGTTCTCAAGTCCTCCTTCAAGAATGACTTAGAGATCTCCTTCAAAGTACGAGCATCTCAAGTGCATTCTCAAGTGCTTGCTCCAGAGCCTGCTCTCAAAGCTGCTCCTGCGTGCGCCAATGAGAACTCTGCATCTTTTTTACTTTCAAGTACTTGTAATCAGAGTGCTGGTCTGTTACCCTCGAGAATATTCAAATATTTGTAACCTCAAGAAAGTTAGTGGATTTGGTCGGCACCAAAACGGTCCAGTGGTTTTTTCGCTTCATGGGTTTTCCACGTAAAAAATCTTTCTGTCTCCATTGTTGGTTCTCTTTTGACTGTTTGCGCGCTTGACTCACTCTCAATCTAAGGCAGTTCGATTCTTCGGACCGGGAGAGTCCTAAGCGATCCGCAACAGTTTGACTCCGTCTATGAGAAGGTGTTCCCAAAGCTCTGATGAATTTCTGAAGACAGTGCTTGTTCTGCGCAAGTGGTCCCAACTAACAAAAAATGACAGGAAGAACCTCTTGCGTTGCTGACAAGGCAGTCCCCAAGGGGCATAATAACCAAGCTCCTTCCAATTCGCTCATCAGCAACATGACGCTTCTCGAAGAAGCTTTAGCCGCGCTAACAACGTTCGTTGAAGAGCACGTGCACTTAATGGAGCGCCAGGCCGAGGTTCTCACCCTACTGAGAGATTTGGGGGCCTCTCATACCACAACCCAGTCGTCGCCCTTGGCATGCGGCCGTTGCTGATTCTGAACCACGCCTTGCCAGAAGTTGATGGCAGATTGGAAGACCCTGCCGCGCAAGCTATCAGATGATTCTACCTCCGCGCACGCAATTCCACCTGGAGGCCTTCTTGGGCGCGCGAGGCTAAACTCCTGCCACTCAGAAGTAGATGTCGACTAGGCCGACAGGAGGTTCACTCGCGAGGAAGTGAGACGTATGATTGAGTTGGAATATTTGCATGGAGGGCACCAAAACACAAATGTGTGATTCCCCACTCACCACATCTCCCTTCTAGCTCCATAGGTCCTGACGCATCCCGTTCCGCCTGGGTTCAGGCTCCCCAACTTCGAGACCTTTGATGGTTCGAATGACCCTCTAGAACATGTCAACCACTTCACAACTATCATGCGAATTTACAATGCTCCAGCCTAGCTCCTGTGCTAAGTATTCCCGACGACTCTCAAGAGACAAGATCGCACCTAGTTCCATTCCCTGATAGAGTGAGAAACCAATAACTTTACATAATTAACCCTCTTATTCATGGACCAATTTATCTCCAACCGAAGGATCGTTCAGGACCCCTGTCACCTCTCTGGGATCCTACAGATCGATGGGGAATCACTCAGGGATTTCTTCCTCCGCTTCACTACAGAGTTGCGACAGATTCTGGGGGTTGACCCCGAGCTCCTGCGCGGTGTTTTCCTTAGAGGGATCCGACCAGGTAAATTTTACTCAACGCTGATGAGGGAAACATTGCCTAGCTACCTCGACCTTTTCCCTTGATTCGAGGCTCAGATCACGGCAAACGTAGAAATCAAGGTACACTAACAATAATTCGAAGGAAGCTCATAGAGAAAGAGGGACCAGGAGACACTATCGGTTCCCAAGTCAAATGACGAGCATTGCAACAACCCCCTACGAAATCAAAGAACTAGTCAGCATCAGGACTACACTCCCTTGAACACCACCCGAATCAATGTGCTTCTTGCCATACGCGATAGTGTTGCGCTTCGCAAACCCGAGTCACTAGCAACGAATAGGGGAAATCAATCACAGTACTATGACTTCCATCCCGAGCATGGCCACAGGACCAAAGGATGCAACCGGTTGAAAGATGAAATCGAGTACCTTGTCCGACAAGGTCTCCTCAGGAGATTCTTGAAGAATCCAATCTCGAACCAACTCGCACCACATGATGACAATCCAGCGGAGGGTCATGCCGCATCCCCGCGTGGATAAGACGGAGACCCCGGGTAAGGGGGCTCTCCCATAGTAGAGTGCGCAAAGCCTGCGCCTCATTTACAACAACTTCCCTTCTTCGTATTCACTTTGGCATAATAAGCCGCTAGACTAAACTTGAGCACACGTGTATGCTTTGCTTTTCTACAGTATTGCTACTGCCTTTTGACTTCGTTAATAATACAGGTCTCATGAAGCAAAAGTCTCTCTATACCGCATTCGAGCGTCTACCTCTAGCATCAACGACGAGCGATGAACTCCAGATCAGAACAACAAGTTTGTCAACCGGTAAGAGCAGACAAAAGTCCATGTACGCCACATCCGAGCGTCTACCTCTGACATCAACACCGAGCGACGACCTCTGGATCTGAACAACAAGTTTGCCAACCGTCAATAGAGGACAAAAGCCCCTCTACGCCATATACATGCATCTACCTTCGGCATCAACGCCGAACGATCACCTCCGGATCCAAGCAACAAGTTAACCAACTGGAAGAGCAGACAAAAGTTCCTCCACGCGACATCCAAGCATCAACCTCCAACACTAATGCCGAGCGATAACCTCTGATGCTAAACATCGAGCGGCAATGCCATAATCAAGCTCGATCTCCGGTGCTAATGTCGGGTGGCGCGCTCACAATTATGGCAACAACCCCTAGCGCTAATGCCAAATAGCCATCGTAAAGCTCAAATGCTGACTTCCGACGTCCACACAAAGCAATAAGCGCTCATAACCACCCAAAACACAACAATTTGCCTAAGTAAACTCATAAAGCGGCATGCACGAAAAACAATTTCAATGCATAAAGTCGAGAAAAGACTCACACGCCGAGGAATATGTTGGCAACAAAAAATTTTCCGGGCTCGCCCTTTTCAAGTCACAACCTCCAAAAATTGGGGGGAATTTGATGGGGTTCCCCAAAAATTCATACTAGTAAGGATGGTTTTCAAGATCGTGACCTCAACCGGACCGCCAAAATGAATCGATCGACCACACAAAGCCTCGCCCCTAACGGATCAGTCTCAATAGATAAAAGCCCGTGCATGCGTTCCCATGAGTACGCGCGTGAGCAGTGCATGCATGCACCCGCTCTCGCGCCCATGCAAACGCACCCAGCCTCTGCCCAAAATGCGCAGGCCGCACACGCATGCATCGCGTGCTCAGGCCGCTCGTACGCAAACGCACCCAGCCTCTGCCTAAAACGCGCAGGCCGCACATGCATGCACCGCGCGCTCAGGCCACGCTCGTGCACCATGTGCCCCCCGCGTTCTTTTCGGCCATCCACCGCCACTGCTTGCTGGAGCCTTCTGCCGCCGTCGGCGGCCCCCATCGCCGCCGGTGAACCTCACTACAACAAAACAGGTTTACCGCAACTTTTTTTATGCCTTTCACGACGTTTTTCAAGCGCCGCGGAAGCTTTCGTCGGCGGCCTTTTTATTACTCAGCTCCTTGTGAGGGATGTTATGGAAACAAGCGTAATCTCGACTCTGAGGCCATTTGAACGACGTTTGATACCCCGACGGAGCCGAAATCAAGCATCAAACAAGCTCGTCGTTGGCGGGGCAATGACGCTCTCTATAAACTAGCATTGCCCTCGAGAATCTCCTCCCCCCGCTTTGGTCCCGGCAAGGAGTGTACTCGCTGAAGTTCATGGAACATGGTGGAAACTTTTTCGTCTCTAAAGTTCATGGCTCTTGGCAGAAAGGAATCGGCGAGGGCTTTCACTGGAGGGAGCGATTTGGGGGCTGGGGACGTGTGGAGCTCCGCTTAGCTAGGTTAAAGTATTAAAATGTTTGGCGGTGTTTGTTAAATAAAAAGCGCCACAAATGTCGTATATAGTTATTCACGGCGTTTATATATTGGAAAGCGCCACAAAATATAAATGTTTTCGCGGCGCTTTTAAAAATGCCGCTAATAAAACGTCGTCGTATTTCTGCTATGTTGTAGTGAATTCCCAGGCTGCTCGAGGGGCATGTCCGTCATTCTCCAGAAATTGGTGATCCAAGTGACCAGGATCGTGCAGCCTCATTTGCTAGTTCAAATCTCAAGACGACGCAATCACCAATACGTTCCTCAGAAAAGATATAAAAAAGCTCAAAGACCTTCATTTAAAGACAAGCTACTAAGAGGCAAGGAGAGAGCTCTGGAGTTTTCCGGCGAGAAATCTCTCAGAGATCTCCTTCGTAGTTTGAAAACTTCCTTCTGCTCTCAAACCCTCCTTCAAGAACGACTTAGAGATCTCCTTTTCGGAGTACGAGCATCTCAAGTGTCTGCTCTCGAAACTGCTCCCGCGAGCGTTAAGGAGCACTCTGCATCTTTTTACTTTCAAGTATTTGTAATCGGAGTGGTGGTCTGTCAACCTCCCGAATATTTAAATATATGTAACCTCAATCAAGTTAGTAGATTTGGTCGACACCGAACGATCCCGTGTTTTTTCCCTTTCCGGATTTTTCCATGTAAAAACTATTGCCGTCTCTGTTGTTGGTTCTCATTTGACTGTTTGCGCGCTTGACTAACTCTCGAACTAAGACGGTTCGATTCTCCAAACCGAGAGAGCGATATGCGACCCGCAACAACTATATACAGTTCGTCACCTGTGGGGTCTTTAACTTCTAACGTATGATCTTTTTCTATTTTGCCTTTTTTGCCTTTTCTGCCCTGACATCAGTTTTGAACATGTAAATCAAAGATAAATTATTTAGTTTTAGATGGAGAAATGCATGCTGAAGATAATTAGGTGATCCATACTACTTACAATAAACTTTTGCATGTAGTGTTTTTAGCTTCTAACATGTATTGTCTTCGGCTCCTATAACATCGCGCTGACATATTTAAACTTAGAAATTATTTGGTTAGAGGCGAAAGGAATATGCAGTGGCGGATCCAGAAAATTATAAATGGGGGTGCATAAAAAATTTCTAAACACAAATGCTAGCGGGGTGAGTAGGAGGGTCGTGGGTCACATGTTCGAAATTAATTTTGGGTGTGCACATAGCTAAACTTGGTCTGCGAATAGCCAAATTTGGACTGCGAATAGCCAACTTTGGTCTGCGAATAGTCAATATTGGTCCCAAAACAAACTAGTTATGTGACGTCCGAACGCTTCCATCTTATCGGAGTTGTTTCTCCCTCATCTGGCCACCGTTTTTGACATATAGGTAGTCAAAATTCATTGCCTCGACGAGAGGAATCCAAATCCACTAACAATTTCAAAAAATAATGGGGGTGCCAGTGTCCCTCGGGCCCCCCTCTGGATCCGCCCCTGGCGAATATGGTCTATGATATTTGCTCAATGCTACAAAAATTTCTGATGTCAGACCACATTCTTAGAACACTCACTTTACATGTAGGGTCTTTGACACAACCGTTTTGGATTTTGTTACTAGTGATTCCCCGAACTTTCATTGTGAGTAGCCGTGAACAAAAAGCCTGATCGGGCCGGCCTGGACCGGGCCCGATCCGGCTTTTTCCTAAATCGGGCCGGCCTGTTCCTCCCCTAGAATCGGGCCGGGCCGGGCAGGCAGCACATAAGTGATGCCTGCTCCGGCCCTTCAGACCGGGCCGGGACCGGGCCGATCTCGGGCCCGATCCAGGCCGGCCTGAAAATTATCTCAGACGGGATTAACCCGCCAATTAGGCGGGATTAATCACGCCGCCTGAAAAAATTCAGGAGGGATTAATCCCGCCTGAATTTTTTCAGGCGGGATTTCCCAAGGGAAATCCCAGAGATTTCCCTTGGGAAATCCCAGAGATTTCCCTTGGGAAATCCCAGAGATTTCCCTTGGGAAATCCCGAACCATCACATCTAGGAGGATGTGATGATTACATCCTGGAGGATGTGATGATTACATCCTCCTGGATGTGATGTCACATCCAGTAGGATGTCATCATCACATCCTCCTGGATGTGATAATACAAATTCCAGGCGGGATTTTTCAAAATCCCGCCTGGGATTAACTAGCCCGGGGCTGGGCTCAGGCAAAGCCCGGCGCCCGGGCTTTACCCGGCCCGGACCGGGCCGGGTAACTGCTCCAAACCGGGGCCCTTTCCGGGCCCCGGGTAAGGGCTCGGCCCGGTTCGGGCCTGAACCGGGCCTTGACCGGGCCAGGCTCGGGCCGGCCCGTCAGGTCCAGTTTTTTTGTTCACCTATAATTGTGAGCATAATTACAGGTTTCCATTCTTTATATTTCCAAATTACTAAAAATTTCTCTATACGTGCACACAAATATCTCATGCGCTCCCCTCCATAAGATATTCTTATACATAGATTATGAAATGCAAATTTACATGAGAGGTTTTTAAAATTTCAAAAGATAAATCAGCAGCCTGCGTAAAAGGACCATCGGTCCGGTCCTGAACCGGTCCCAGGGGGGACCGGTCTTTTTGGCCACCGGTCCCGGACCGGTTTAACCGAAATCAGTCCCGGTCCGGGACCGGTTTTCCTCCTTTTGAGGAGGACCGTCCGGGACCGGCTGACCGGTCCGAGCCGGTCCTAACCGGTCCCAGACCGGTTTTAAAAAATAGGAATTTTTTTTTTAATTAAAAATTTGTTATTTGAAAAAAAAAGACAAATAAAAAAACTGCAAATTTTATTAAAAATTTAAACAAAAATATTACAATTAATTAAAAATACAAAAATACAAATTGAAATTGCAATTTACAAATTAAAAAAAAATTGCAATTTACAAAGAAACAAAATAAAATTTTATCTAATTGCATTTCATTAAAAAAAATTACATTTAATAACTAAATAAGAAAATGAAATTACATTTTGCTCGTTTATTCCTCGGTAGTACTGCCCAGGCTTAAGTTGCTTATTTCGTCTTCAAGTTCCTCCTCGCTATTTTCGATTGACGAAACATGTTGTCTCCTCCTCAGAGCATCCAAATAATCCTTGTAGCAAATGCAAATCTGCAAAGACGTCTCGGTCAACCGGTTTCTCCGCTCGTTCAGAATCCTGCCACTCAAAGAAAACGCAGACTCCGAAGCTACTGTACTAGCTTGGACTGTTAGTAAATCACGGGCCATTAAGGCCAAAATAGGATAAACGCTTGTTTTAGATTTCCACCATTTCAAAATGTCAAAGTTTTCAATTTCGTGTGCGGTCATATAATCCTGAAACTGTGTTTTGCTATATAAACCTAATTCATTTAAAGTGCTTGACGTTCGTTGTTTTTTCCTAGATGCTAATTCTAACATTTTATTTTTTAAAGCGTCTTTTTTTTGGCTGGGTTGTTTCTTCGCAAGAACGCGCTCCATACATATGATCATAAAAATTATAAAGACGAGTAAAATCAGAATTAAATTTCTCAACGCTAATACTAATAGAAAAACTGCAGGATTCGTCTAAATCTAAATTACGATTAATTTCTTCTATAAAATTTTCTACCCCGTCTACACCCATTAAAGGGTTCAAAGCCGCGGCGCAAGAAAACATAGAAGGCATATTTTTATAATATTTCAAAAAAATCTCCTCCATTATTAATATTAACGGTCGCCACATTTCGTTTGTTTTGTAATTTTTAAAGGTTTCTGAAATTAATAATATGTTTTCAATAACTAGTGAGCTAGTAGGATAGTAAACTCCAGATAAAATAGTTGTTGCCCGATAAAAACTTTCTAATAAATTAACGTAATCTTCGAGTACGGCCCAGTCCGACTCACATAAATCATGTGTTTCTACACTATTATAAAATTAAATTAGTAAAGTTTTTTGTGACAAAGCCCGTTTTAGCATTTTATATGTGGAGTTCCATCGTATGGGCGTATTATACGATGGACCTAAAAAATTTTTACCTTGCGAAATTACAAATTTTTTGAAATCTTATTTTTTCTTTTTGAAACTATAAATAACTCGTAACATAGTCTTGATTTTACTAACATAATCATTCATAAAACCTGAACTATCTTGCACAATTAAATTTAGTACGTGACAAACGCAGCGCGTATGGAAAAAAATTCCTTCTAACATTGGATGCAAATCCGAAATTAAATATTTGATGGTCATCCCATTATTTGACGCGTTATCGAAAGCTATATTCATAATTTTTTATTTAATTTTGAATTCCCTAATTGTATTACTAACAACCTGATAAATTGCTTTACCGGTGTGCGAAAATTCAAACCCTTGGAAACAAATTATACGTTATTTAACTCCCAATTATCTGGGTCGATCCAGTGACACGTAATGCAAATATAAGAATGACCATCTACTAAATCGCTAGTCCAAACGTCGCTCGTTAAGCTAACGCGACCGTCGAATGTTTCAAAAAAAATTATTAAACCTTGTTTTGCTTGCAGGTACGCCGCTAAAGCATCGCGTCTAGTGGTAGTGCGACTTACTTGCTGATATTTGGGTTGGAGTTCTTCGTGAAAGTACGACGTCATTTCGCTGTCGTCATAAAAGTTGAATGAGAGACCTTTTTTGACGACAGTTTGCATTTGTCGCTGCCGTTGGCGACCTTGATCGTACGTCCAAATGTGCCCGGTCGACGAAAGTTGAGCTTGAGTGGACTCCGGGGCTTGTTTGGCAATACATGATTTCGAATGTCGCGCGAGGGTTGTGTTGCTGCTGGCAGCGGCCATTAGCTTCCCGCAAGATTTGCACTTCACCTTTATTTCGCGGTCGACCCGCACTTCGTCAAACTTCTCCCATATTGGCGCTTTGTGGTGGTGCTCCAAAATTTCGTGAGCGACAGACGCAGACAAGGACGCCGACGCGGATGAGGAGGAGGCCATTTGATGAGAGTGAGTGAGTGAGAGAGAGTGTGAGAGAGAGTGTGAGAGAGAATGAGAGAGAGTGGATGGGAGAGAGTGGAGGGGAGAGAGTGGAGGAGAGAGAGGGGGGGGGGGGATAGTGGGCGGGTAGGGGGTTTATAGGTTTTAATTTTTTTTTTGATTTTTTTTTTAAATCGTTAAATTTTTTTTTTAAAAAATGACAGCCTAGGCCCTAGGCTGGACATTTCAAGCAGGTCGGCAGCATTGCTGCCGGCCTGCTTGAAAAGCTGTGTAACGGCTCTTAGCCGTTACACAGCAAGCTGTGTAACGGCTAAGAGCCGTTACACAGCAAACGGCTCGTTAAGAGCCGTTAATAACGGCTCTTAAAGAGCTGTTGGAGTTAGACCGGTCCCAGACCGGGACCGGTAAAAGACCGGTCCGGACCGGTCTTTTATCGGTCCCGGTCTGGGACCGATCTAACTCCAAATAATCGAGACCGTCGAGACCTCTAGGACCGGTCCGGGACCGGACCGGTCCTAGAGACGACCGGTCTCGAACCGGTCCGACCCGGTCCGGTCTCGCCCGGACCGGTTCGGACCGGTTTTAAAGCACACGACTATGTACAAGTGGCGGTATATTAAAGCTATTACCTGTGTGGATGCTCCATGACTTTTCTGATGTGTACACAGATTTTTGGCTTCTAAAATTTTTTTTCTTCACTTGAGAGTTATTTTTTGGATGCTCTGTGACTATAGCACACATGACCCGAAGTCCAACGGCGGATCCAGAAAATTATAAATGCGGGTGCGTATATTTTTTTAGATATAATAGTACATAAAATGTTACATTGAGCGAGAGTGAGTAGGCGGACCGCGGGTCATGTATTGATAATTAATTGTAGGGGTGCAGATAGCTGAGCTTGATCGGTGAATAGCCAATTTTGGTCTGCTAATTGCCAATTTTTTGTCTGTTTATAATAAATCGCAAAAATTGAGGGTGTCAGTGTCCCTTTGCCCCCCCCCCCCCCCCCCCCCTGGATCCGCTCCCGAACAAAGTTGATTATAGATAGATGAAGTTGATATCTATATGAAATGCACAATGTTACATTAATTTTCGTGATATTATATTCTCAACACGCTTAAAATGACAGTATTTTTGAATTAACATTAGACAAGATTATTGTCATCATTAATTGTTGCGGGTCGCTCGGGTGCTCTGGTAGATCGGTCGAATTAAATCACCTTAGCTCGGGAGTGAACCGAGTGCGCAAACAGTCAATGAATGAATTAGTAAGTGACACGAAGTCTTTTAACGTGGAAACCCAAAAAAAGTGAAAAACCACTTGGTCGGAGCTGTGTCGGTCAACTTCCACTATCTTCTGGTGATTACAATTTGAAATTAAGAACTCAAGCGCGACAGGCCGCTGCTCGTTACTATGATATATATAGAGAGAGAACTCCGAGGGTGACTGACCACCACTCGGAAAGCTATGTACTCCTTCTTCTGAGAACGGTAGTGAGAACAAAAGTGAGAACACTGAGTCGCGTTTCGGGATTCGAAGGATTCCCGAATCACTTAAGAAGATGGTCTTCTGGAGCGAAGAAAATCTCCAAGTCCATGAAGGAGATCTTCGAAGCCCGAATGAGATCTTCGAGCGCGAAGGAGATCTTCGAGCGCCGAAGGAAGACTCAGAGGAAATCTTCAACGGAGCTCTTTCAGGTGCAGAACGCAAGGTCCCTTGAAATGAAGGCCCTGAGCTCCTTTTATAGATTTGACCGGGGGTAGCCCGGTAATTTTGTCGTCGTAACCACAGTAAACACCGTAACCACCTGACGGACGAATCACGCTGGTCAATTTGGAGCACATAGATCGTCATTTTTCATAAATGACCGTTTCGCCAGGCAGGCAGGTCGGGCAGTTCGGGTAGCTTCGTTGAAGGTAATGAAGGTGACGAACGAGACCTGCATTCTGAGAAATTAAGAAAGGTTAACTGCGCGCGTGTCGGGAACGTGGAAGTGTTCTGAGGGCGCAACGACCATGGGAGCGTTCTGAGCGCGCAACGAGCACGGGAGCCCCCTGAGCGCGCAACGAGCATGGGAGCGCTATGAGCGCACAACGACCACTTGAGTGCTCTGAGCGCGCATCGGGCACGTGAGCGCTCTTACCGCTCAACGATCACGGGAGTGATCTGAGCGCGCAACGAGCACGATAGCGCTCTGAGGGCGCAACGAGCCCGAGAGCTCGGAGCGCGCAACGAGCACGGGAGCGCTCTGAGCGCTCAACGAACACGAGAGTGTTCTGAGCGAATGGAGATTGAGCGAGTGCGATTGGAAGGTAGTTGTTATGAAAGCGAGAACGTGTCCCCTGAAAGTCGCGCCACTCGATAAAAAGGGAAACACACACCAAGGAGAAAACGAGCTCCAACAGCGCCTGCCGAGGGGGTGCGGTTTCGACCACATCCTCTCCAAGGCGCGAGGGGACTCAGCCGCACCCCATCATGGGGGGTGCGGTTTTTGTCGCACCCCAAAATGGGTGGTGCGGTTTGGCCGCACCCCCCATGAGGTTCGGTTTGTGAAATTTTTCGAATCTTTATGAAGCGAGCAGGAGTTAGTCAACTTAGAGTTACAAGCCAAACAACCAGAAGCAAATGGAGACAAACAAACGATCTTTATTGATAGCAACTTCGAATTACAAGGCAAGACATGCTTGGCGAGACATGATTTCGCCAGCACAAACACCAAATGAAAAGATACAATGTTGAAGACAACTTGAGACCGCGCGGTCTCCCTTGCGACCTCAGCAACCCGCCAGACCGCAACCCGCTGCCGATCTCAGAACAACATCAACCCGCTGATCAGACCGCACCCTTTCTTTCCGAACTGCAGATTCTCCCGAACTCCAGCACCACAACTCCAAGCCGCAGACCGCCCGAACACTTTCAGAGGAAGAGGTGATCGCTGCTGCCCGCACTATCCGCAGAAGCTGCACAAGAGAAGTTCAATCAGCAGACCGCCCGATCAGACAAACAGAGACCGCAGGAAAGAAGAGAACTCGGCTTACACTTGGTGTGTCTCTTATTATTGCTGCCGATGGGTCCTATTTATAGGCGTGAGACCTGATCCAGTCACCACCCCATGAGATATGATCACCACCCACCAGACCGCGCGACCTGACCGGTCACACCGCGCGATCAACAATAGTACTCCTGCTTCATTTTGGTGAACTTGCCAACTTCAACATCAACTATGAGAGACCGCCACTCTCACAGCAGATCGCGACTCTAAGGGAGATCGCCAGACCGCCCGAAGCTGTTCACCCCCTGTGTTCGTCCGAGACCGCGAACACAGCCAGTTCGCCATCAATCCGCGAACTCAAGTCCGCATGTCGGTCTCCACCTGAGACCGCGGACAGCGTCCAACTCGCATACCAATCTCCTCCTGAGACCGCGAACTGAGACCGCGCGACTAAGACCCTTAGTCCGCGAATACCAACAGGAAGCCCGGTCAGCTACCAGACCGCATCCTGGAAAACCTGGAACAAGCTGTGCGGTCACACCAGACCGCCACAGCCTTGAAGACAGCCCGCCACGCGGTCACGCATAGACCGCGCACACCTGAAGACGATCAACCCACCACGCGGTCACAGACAGACCGCGCGGCCTTCACCTTCAGCCACCTTGGACCCATACCAGCGATCAAGCCAGGAGACCGCAGTTAGGCTTAGATAAGCCAGACCGCAGAGGCAGACCGCCAGGCCGTGCGATCACACCAGACCACCCGACCTCGTCCCAGACCGCCCATGTCCAAAAATCCCCTAACTTCCACTTCAATAATTTCAACACTCCCCCTTGAAGTGGGAAGTTGAAACTAGCCCCAGTAGGCTCCTTAGCTGTGTGAACGGCCCTTTCGCCAGCGCCTTTGTGAGGATGTCCGCCACGTTGTCTGCACTCCGCACATGCCCGACCGAAAGAGATCCCTCCAGCACCTTCTCCCGTATGAAGTGATGCTCGATCTCGATATGCTTGGTCCTCGCGTGACAAACTGGATTGGTAACCAGTTTGAGAGCACTCTCATTGTCACCGCGTAGCAGAGTCGGCTCCCGAACCACCTTGTGGACGTCTCTTACCAACCTCCTAAGCCAGATGGCTTCCTGAGCTGCCAAGGCCGAAGCCTTGTATTCCGCTTCCGTGGTGGAGACCGATACAGAATCCTGCTTCTTGCTGCACCATGATATAGCTGTAGGGCCCGCCATGAAGATGAATCCAGACGTCGACTTACGATCATCCGAATCTCCCCCGTAATCAGCATCCATGTACCCGTGCACCTCGAAGCCCGCATCTCTCCTGTATAGGAGACCCATGTCCGAGGTCGCCTTGACATACTTCAAAATATTCTTGGCCACTAGCAGATGAGGTACCCGTGGCTCCGCCATATATCGACTCACTCTGCCAACTGCATATGCAATATCCGGCCTCGTGATCGTCAGATAAATCAAGCTCCCAACCAGAGCTCGGAACACCAACGGATCTTGCATAATCCTCCCCTCATCCTTGCGAAGTTTTGTGGCCTTCTCCAAAGGTGTGGAAGTGCACTTCCCTTCCTTCACGCCGAATCGCTCCACGATCTGCTGCGCATATCCGGCCTGGGTCACCAGCACTCCATCTTCCTTCCTCTGCACCTCGAGTCCAAGGAAATGGTGAAGCTCACCTAAGTCCTTCATCTCGAACCTGATAGACAGCTCGGCTCGAAGCTGCGCTACCTCCTCCTTCGAGTTCCCCGTCACGATCATATCGTCGACGTATAGCAGCACGATGACTTGAAGCTCCCCGCTCTTCTTGACGAACAAGCTTGAGTCTGAGTCTGAAGCACCAAATCCACAGAATAGGAGATATTCTGCGATCTTCCCGTACCACGCCCTCGGCGCTTGCTTCAACCCATACAGGGCCTTCTTCAATTTGCAGACATGCTCCGGAAAATCTTCAGACACAAAGCCTGGTGGCTGGACCATGAAGATATCCTTGTCAATCTCGCCGTACAAGAAAGCATTCTTGACGTCAAGCTGCCAAATCTCCCATCCACTGAACGCCGCCAAGGCAATGATGAACCGAACTGAAGTCATTTTTACCACCGGGCTAAATGTCTCCTCGTAGTCTTCACCGTATTGTTGCGAGAACCCCCGAGCTACAAGGCGAGCCTTGTAACGCTCAATGCTACCGTCAGCTTTCTTCTTAAGCTTGTAGACCCACTTGCATGTAACAGGAGTGGTGCCCTTGGGCTTGGGCACAAGAGACCAGGTCTCATTCTTCTCGAGAGCTGTCACCTCTTCTTGCATTGCAATGTCCCACTCCTTCACACCTCTGGCCTTCCCAAAGCTCGACGGCTCCCTCTCATCCAAGGGACCACGAAGAAACATGAGGCGAAGCTCACTGCGTTTCCTCCTGTATAGCAATCAGGGGCGACGATCGCTCGCTTTGACCTCCTCAGCTCCTTCCCCTGAACCGCATTGTCTTCAGCTGCTTCTTCCCTAGCTCCTCTTCCAAACGTGCTAGGAGCATCGCTCCCCCTGCTCCCTGAACCAGAAGCCCCTGTCTCGGAACTAGAAGGAGATGGACCACCTGGTGACACAGGTAGCTCCAACTGAAGATCCTCCACAGCTTTCTATGGCACCTCCACCCTGCTCTCTGGTAGCTCCACATCAGAAGACCCCTAGTAAGATGTCACCTCATCGAACACAACGTCGCGAGATACCACAAATATCCGCGTCTCCGGGTCCATGCACTTCCATCCTTTCTTCCGCTCATCGTATCCCACGAAGACTAGCTTCCTTGCTTTCACATCTAGCTTCGTTCGAAGAGCATCTAGAATATGCACGTAGCAGGTGGATCCAAACACCCTAAGGTGTGCCACGTTAGGCTTCTCCTTGAACATCATCTCATGCGGAGTCAACATGTTGATGGGACTCAAAGGCATCCTGTTGATGACGTAGGCAGCACAAGACATTCCCTCCGCCCAGAAGGACTTTGGGATACTCTTGGCATGCAGCCAACACTTGCAGGTCTCCGTCAGATGACAGATCTTCCGCTCTGCAACACCGTTCTGCCGTGGAGTATGTGCACAAGTGAGCTCTCTCCGGATGCCTGCCTTCCTGCAAAAAGTAGAGAACTCACTCGAGGTGAACTCCCCTCCGTTGTCAGTCCTCATCTTCTTCACCCGCAGTCCTAGCCGACCCTCCACGAGCTCCTTGAAATCCACAAACTTGGCAAACGCCTCCGCCTTCTCCTTCAGGAAATATACCCAGACATATCTGGTGTAATCATCAATCAACACCAGCATATATCTGCTGCCTCCGAGGCTTGGGGTAACAGTAGGTCCCATCAAGTCACCGTGGATGCACTCCAACGACACACTACTCCTTGTCTGCAACTTCTCAAATGGTAGTCGATGAGACTTGCCGAACTGACATCCCGCGTAAACATGACCTTCACCGTAGGAAGATAGACTTGGCAGGCCCTTGACCAGACCTCTTACCGCCATAGCTTTCAGCTTGTCCATACCTACGTGCCCCAACCTCTCATGCCATATAACGGCACCATCATTTGTCTTCGTCTTGTCGACGTAGGAACTTGTTGATAAAACAAACAAGTCCTTTGCCCGTCTCCCGACATGGACGACCTCGGCCTTTACGGCCTCAAAATTGCGTAGAAACTTCACTTCTGTTGGGCCGAACAGAACGTGATACCCAGCGTCTACAGCGTTGGTTACGGAGAAGAGGTTTTTCCTCATACCAGGCACGTGATAGACACTCTTCAAAGTAAGTGGCCCTCTATCACTGCCCAAGGAAACAACCCCCACCTTCTCTACTGGATGCACAGTATTATCAGTAGTAATGATTGCATTGTTACCTGTATAGGGTTGTGCAGAAGAAAGCTTGGTCTCGTCTCCGGTGAGGTGATGACCACACCCCAAGTCCACGATCTAGTCCTCCAGATAGTTGATAGAAGCAGAAGCTCCAACAGAAGCCGAGAAGGCTCCTCCCCAACCTCCTTCAAAGTGCATGGCCTCAGCTTCCTCCTTCTCAGCAGCATGCCCAGCTTGGGTGACCACCTTGCAATCCTTCTCGATGTGGCCATACTTGCCACACTTGAAGCACTTCGGACCTTCACCCTTCTTCTTCCCGTCAGCCTTGGGAGCATACCCCCTTTCCTGCTGCCCAGAAGTTGAAGGCCCATAGCCTCCTCCAGCAGCCTTCTTCTTCTTATCCCACTTCTTCTTCTTCTTCCCCGAGAAGAGCACTTCGCCATCTCCCCCAGCCACCGATATCCCCGCCATCTGCCTTGCCAAACTTTCTTGCGATGCAAGCAAGTTCTCCAGCTCCAACAGAGACGGCTGATTTGCCCATCCCTGCACCGACGTCACAAAGGCAACATATTCCTTCCGCAAGCCACGGATGATGTGCCTCTTCAGCTTCACCTCAGAGATAGACTCATCAGGATCCAATGCTGAGATTTCAGCGCACAAGTTCTTCATCTTCAGAAAGAAAGTGGAGATAGAAAGATCACCCTGAGCCGACCTTGCCAGCTCATTCTCCAAGAACTGTAGCCTTGCTACATTCTTCTTGTTAAACAGCCCATCCAGGGCTCTCCAGATCTCCGAAGCCGATCCACATCCCAGAATGTGATCAAACAAGTCAGGTGGAATTGCTCTCTTCAGAGTGAACTCTGCCTTCGCATTCGTCCTCTTCCAAGTTCTCACCTCAGCCCCATTATCCCCTTCCGGGACAACTTCCTGCGTCTGATCTCCTCCAACAACCTCCCAGAGGTCCTCACCTAGAAGATAACTTTGCATACACGACTTCCACTTCTTGAAGTTAGTCGATGTAAGCATCTCAATTCCAAGACCCCTCGCTTCCATTGCTCTACCACTGGTTCCTTCTTCACAAAGGCGATGGCTACTCTAAGTCACTCACTGCTCAACCACTCCAACCTCCCTCTGATACCATGTGAAATTTTTCGAATCTTTATGAAGCGAGCAGGAGTTAGTCAACTTAGAGTTACAAGCCAAACAACCAGAAGCAAATGGAGGCAAACAAACGATCTTTATTGATAGCAACTTCGAATTACAAGGCAAGACATGCTTGGCGAGACATGATTTCGCCAGCACAAACACCAAATGAAAAGATACAATGTTGAAGACAACTTGAGACCGCGCGGTCTCCCTTGCGACCTCAGCAACCCGCCAGACCGCAAGCCGCTGCCGATCTCAGAACAACACCAACCCGCTGATCAGACCGCACCCTTTCTTTCCGAACTCCTGATTCTCCCGAACTCCAGCACCACAACTCCAAGCCGTAGACCGCCCGAACACTTTCAGAGGAAGAGGTGATCGCTGCTGCCCGCACTATCCGCAGAAGCTGCACAAGAGAAGTTCAATCAGCAGACTGCCCGGTCAGACAAACAGAGACCGCAAGAAAGAAGAGAACTCGGCTTACACTTGGTGTGTCTCTTATTATTGCTTCCGATGGGTCCTATTTATAGGCGTGAGACCTGATCCAGTCACCACCCCATGAGATAGGATCACCACCCACAAGACCGCGCGACCTGACCGATCACACCGCGCGATCAGCAATAGTGCTCCTGCTTCATTTTGGTGAACTCGCCACCTTCAACATCAACTATGAGAGACCGCCATGCTCACAGCTGATCGCGACTCCAAGGGAGATCGCCAGACCGCCCGAAGCTGTTCACCCCCTGTGTTCGTCCGAGACCGCGAACACAGCCAGTTCGCCATCAATCCGCGAACTCAAGGCCGCATGCCGGTCTCCACCTGAGCCCGCGGACAGCGTCCAGCTCGCATACCAATCTCCTACTGAGACCGCGAAATGAGACCGAGCGACTAAGACCCTTAGTCCGTGAATACCAACAGGAAGCCCGGTCAGCTACCAGACCGCATCCTGGAAAACTTGGAACAAGCTGTGCGGTCACACCAGACCACCACAGCCTTGAAGACAGCCCGCCACGCGGTCACGCATAGACCGCGCACACCTGAAGACGATCAACCCACCACGCGGTCACAGACAGACCGCGCGACCTTCACCTTCAGCCGCCTTGGACCCATACCAGCGATCAAGCCAGGAGACCGCAATTAGGCTTAGACAAGCCAGACCGCAGAGGCAGACCGCCAGGCCGTGCGATCACACCAGACCGCCCGACCTCCTCCCAGACCGCCCAGGTCCAAAAATCCCCTAACTTCCACTTCAACAATTTCAACACGGTTTGGCCGCACCCCCATGAGGGGGGTGCGGTTTGGCGGCACCCCCCATGGGGAGAGGGGGGGGGGGGGGGGGCGGCTTGGCCGCACCCCACCACGGGTGGTGCGGGCTACCTGCACCCCACTAGCGGGGTGCGGGCTAACTGCACCCCATTAGTGGGGTGCGGTCTGTAAAGGTATATTCGGACATATAACGGGCTCGGGGGCTTTGCGTGTGGAAACCCTAGGTATTCTGCTATATATACCTAGCTGGAGGCAACGGAGAGATAGTTCCACTTTGACTTCCTTCGGATGTTGATAGTTCCACTTTGACTTCCTCCGGATGTTTCGAGCAACCCCTCTACATTCTCGAAACAGCGCCTAGGGTTCGCTCCCCGTCCGAAGGAAGTTGCCGCCGATCGCCTCGGTCCGTCCGGTTCCTGCGCTCGCCTGAAGGAGAAGGTCCGCTGCTCGATCACGCCTAGATCTTTGAAGCCTCCGTTCGTCGTTCGTCTCGCTGTTCTTATTCCAGTCGCTCGCGAACGACGAAGACAGAGGAAGGAGATCGCGATCCAGTCCTTCCCCGCAGCCTTCGTCCTCTCTCCTTCGCTGTCGCTCGCGAGAGAGGAGGGATCGCGCTTCCCGCTGCTCCCGCTCCGCCGCCGATTGCAAGGAGTTCGCCGGATCTAGCCCCCGTCGTCCAGATCTGCCGCCGACGCCTCCGTCGGCGTGCCCTAGATCTCCCTCTCGTGCGAAGAAGACGAAGTCGCTGACCTCAAGAAAAGGAGTTCACGCACGACCGCTGATCGTGCGCTCGACCCCTCGCGCACGACCGCTGATCGTGCGCTCTTCAGCAGCCAGTTCACGCACGACAACTGATCGTGCGCTCAGCAGTTCACGCACGATCACTGATCGTGCGCTCTTTAGCAACAGTGCCCGTGCGCCACTGTTCTCCCGTGCTCCACCTCCGCTGTCCGCCTCCAAATTCCTCTCAGCCGCTGCCGTTAGTTCTCTCCCGCCGCCGCCGTCTCCGTTCTTTCCACAATGATGAAGGGGAACAACTTCTCGACCCCCGTTCCGATGATAAAGCTGGAGAAGTTCACGGCGACTGAGTTCAACGCCTGGAAGTTGAACACTCAGTTTGGGATGAAGTTTCTGAACGTGTTCTACACAGTTCAGTCTGATGGTGCTGAGGTCGTAGGGTCTGCTGACGAGGCACAGTGGGTTTCTGATGAAGACTTCTGCAAAGACTACCTGCTCAACTGTCTGTCATCCAGCTTGGCCCAGACCTACATGAAGATGAGCACCGCAAAGGAGATCTGGGATGCGCTGCAGGAGCACTTCAGGCAGGAGGAGGACCTGTCCAAGACGCACCTAGTGGACAAGTTCCACTATTTCAGCTTCGACGAGGAGAAAGCCATTCTCCCTCAGGTATCCGAATTTGAAAATTTAATTGATTCCTTGCATAGTGAGTCTATTAGTTTGCCCGATAGTTTTGTTGCGGGCACGATTGTGTATAAGTTGCCCTCCTCGTGGTACAATTTCAAAACAGAAATGTACCGCAAGAAGATGCAGGTTGGTCTGAACGACCTCAAGCGTTTTATACGCATTGAGGACGAGAACAGGACGAAACACGCTTTGGAAGCTGTTGGCAAGCAGAAGGCTGCTGCCAACATAATTTCAAGCTCCAAGCGGCCTCCTCCCCCCTCATAAGACCAAAACGTCTCGTAGTAACCCCCAGATTGCAGGCCCGAGTAAACCCTCTAAGAAATTTAAGGGTAAATGCTATAACTGCAATAAGTGGGGACACTGCGCATCTGACTGCAAGCTACCGAGAAAAGAATGAACCCGGGCACCACAAGAAGGCAACCAAGCCCATCTGGTTAGCCAAGCCGAGCCATCCGACTTTGTTGCCATGGTCGGACCCGTGCCGGCCAGCACAGAGTGGTACCTGGATTGGGGCAACGTGCCACGTTTGCAACAATGCTAATCTTCTGACAGAGCTGAAGGATGCAAAGGAATCAGTAACTGTGGCAAATGGAGACACAGCTAACGTGATGAAGGTGGGGAACGCAACTCTGCTGCTCTCCTCAGGTAAGTCTTTAATTTTAAAGAATGTTAAATTTATTCCTTCAATAGCTGCTAACTTAGTGTCTATTAGTTTATTATGTGACGCGGGTATGTCGCTTAGCTTCTACATCGGTAGGGTAATTCTGCCAGTTAACTCGCACTATTTTGGATGTGCTTATGTCCAAAATAGGATGTACCGTCTGAGTCTAGCAAGTGAGGTAGTCCAACAAGTTCAATTGAACTTAGTTAGCCCTAGGACTCTACACGAGAGACTAGGACACGTAAACTACAGGAAAATATTCCAAGTAGCTAGAACTCACAAGATCATATTAGACACTAAGTCTCCACTTGAAAAATGTGAAGTGTGCGCTCAGACTAAGATCACTAGGAAACCTTTTGGCACGGTTACTAGGAGCACAACACCTCTTGAGCTTATACATTCCGATATTTGTGACTTTAAAAGTTTTGTCACTAGAGGTGGGAGGAAGTATATGATCACGTTTATTGATGACTGCACGAGATTTTATCATATTTCGTTGCTTAAAACTAAAGATGAAGCGTTTGAAAAGTTGTCTTTTCAAAACCAGGGTAGAAAACCAACTAAGCATGAAAATAAAATGTTTTAGGAGTGATAGAGGAGGAGAATATATGTCCAGTGAGTTCAGATGCTTCCTTGCTTCACAGGGCATCATAGCAGAAACCACCGCTCCTTGCTCCCCCCAATCTAATGGCATAGCCGAGCGCAAGAATAGAACGTTAACAGAGATATTGAACTCTATGCTGCTCACTGCAGACATGCCTTCCGCTTATTGGGGCGAAGCAGTCTTGACTGCGAATCACATTCTGAATAAAGTTCCTCATGCTAAGTTAGAGGTTACTCCCTACGAGCTTTAGTTTAAAAGACCCACGTCGTTTACTCGACTTAAGACCTGGGGTTGTATAGCCTATGTCAGGGTTCCTGACCATAGACGGCCTAAAGTTGGACCTAGGACCAATACTTGTGTCTACCTAGGTTGTGCTGAGGATAGTGCTGCAGATAGGTTCCTTGATATTTCTAATAATATCATAATAGAATCTAGGGATGTGGTGTTCTTCGAGGATAAATTCCTCAAAGATAAGAACTTAACAATCCCAGGTATGCAAACAACTATTACTGAGGAAGATCCTGAATCAGCACCGAGCACCTCCTATTCTGTTCCGGTAGATAACTCTGGCCTAGAGTCTAGAAGGACTTCTCTAAGAGAGCGAATTCCCAGAACCTTCGGTAGTGACTTTGTGACTTACCACATTGAGGCCGATCCATCCACCTATAAGGAAGCAATGAGATCCAGGGATTCACTACTTTGGAAAGAAGCTATAGATGAAGAGATGAATTCTTTTCTTCAGAATAACACCTAGACGTTGGTTGATAAGCCAAAAGGGGCTAAAACCGAAGGGTGTAAGTGGGTTCTGAAAAAGAAATTGAATCCTGATGGTAGCGTAGCTAAGTATAAAGCACGCCTGGTGGCAAAAGGTTTCACACAAGTCAGCAGAGTAGATTACTTTGATGCCTACTCACCCATGTGTCACTTGGCAACCATTCGGGTTCTCCTTGCTATTGCATCTATTGAGAACTTTATTGTTCATCAAATGGATGTTAAGACTGCGTTCTTGAACAGAGATCTGACCGAAGAGATCTACATGAGTCAACCTGAAGGTTTCATTGTAGACGGTCACAAAACGAAAGTCTATAAATTACTTAAGTCTTTATACGGACTAAAGCAAGCACCGAAATTATGGTATGAGAAGTTCGACTATAGTGTAAAGAACATGGGATTCATGTCGAGTCTCTCGGATAAATGTCTTTACATACGTAATAGATCGGATAAAGTCTCCATAATATGCTTGTACGTAGATGATATGCTCATTCTAGGGTCTGATCAATCCGAAGTGGATGACGTTAAGTCAAATCTAATAAAAGAATTTAGCATTAAAGACCTAGGTGTAGCTAACACTATACTAGGCATGCAAGTGAGCTTTGGGAAGAATGGTATCTCCCTAAGTCAAAGCCACTACATTAAGTCCATGTTGGACACGTGGGGATACAGTGCCAGTAGAGCATCTGAGACACCATACGACTACACTAACCGCCTAAAGCCCAATGAAGGAGCTATGGTTAGACAGTTAGATTATTCTAAACTGCTTGGTAGTCTCATGTATGCCATGGTCTGCACTAGACCTGACATAGCCTTTACGGTCGGCATGTTGTGCAGATTCACTAGTAATCCTGGTAAAGACCACTGGAACGCCTTAGATAGGCTAATGAGATACTTAAAGCACACCCAAAAGTATGCTTTAGTTTACACTGGTCATCCTTCAGTTCTTGAAGGTTATTCTGATGCATCTTGGTGCTCAGAATTAAACGACAGCAAGTCCACTAGTGGTTTTGTGTTCATACTAGGAGGAGCAGCTGTAGCTTGGAAGTCCAAGATGCAATCCTGTATTGCACTCTCTTCTATGGAATCCGAACTCTACGCTCTTGCGTCAGCAGGAGAAGAAGCCGAATGGCTGAGAGATTTGGTGATGGACATTCCTTTGTCGAGCCTGGAAATGAGTTCTGTTGCAGTTTACTGCGACAATCAGACTACTAAAACGATTGCTACGAACTCTTTGTTCAATGTCAAAAGAAGACATCTCAGGCTGAAACAATCCTGGTTGACCTCTCTCACAAGTCAAAGGATTATGACCCTAATTGATGTGAGATCGAAAGACAATGTTGCAGACCCCTTGACCAAAGGATTAAATAGAGCTCTCACAATAAAAACATCGGGGAAATGAGATTAAAGTTCATAGATGTATGAAACTTTCCTCCGCAGTTTATGTTTTGACAGTGAGAACCTATAGTCGCAACATTCAAGCATCTAATAACAGACTGAAAACCCAAATAATTTCTTGATGAAAACCCAAGATGGTTTGATGCCGGTTATTCCACATTTGATAACCAAGCACCACTCTCATTGTAAGTTGATTCGAGAGTTATTCAACTGGAAATTGAAAGTCGTTGTAAAAGTTAATCTAAACATTATTGGTCTCAGCACATTATTCCACATTTGATAATGTTGCACGTGATGTGTGCCCACATGTGTTGGTGAGGCACATAGTGATCAGTAATGAGTAAGATAACGTGACTAGTCCTAGTTAGACTAGATGAGATGCTGCCAGAGTTACTTCACCGTTGCTAGAAGTGCTAAGCTCATTTAGTAAGAGCTAGTTTACTTTAAACGTTACTGCATATGTTTATGAATTCATAGAGCCTGACTCATGAAATTCCTTGCAGGCTACAATGGAGATTATGGAGGAGAAGTAGACTTGGACATGGATGACGATGATCTACTAGATGAGTAGAATCATCAAACGTTTTAATTCATGTTGTTTTGTAATAACTATTCAGACTATATTTGGGATAGAATCTGTGTTTTTTTGGTTTGCCGTTTAGGCAAAAACTTTTCATGTGTTAATTAGTATGATCTATCCTGAATGCTTTGTTTAGTTTGAATTATTATTTTGTCTACTCTCCAGCACCCTGAAACGTTACCGTTATTAGTCACGAATATAGGAGGTGATTGTAAAGGTATATTCAGACATATAACGGGCTCGGGGGCTTTGCGTGTGGAAACCCTAGGTATTCTGCGATATATACCTAGCTGGAGGCAACGGAGAGATAGTTCCACTTTGACTTCCTCCGGATGTTTCGAGCAACCCCTCTACACAGTCTTGACTGTGTCCGGCGCTGACGAAGCGCGAATCACGCGCCGGCGGATTCCTCCACCTCTACGATTATGGGTTGGACTTTGACCGCACTAACTCTACTTCTCCTTAGTGGAGCCTCTTCTGAACGCACCCCGGGAATGCCTATGAATCTATGAGTGCACATCATTAATATTAATTATTGTAGTTAAAAAATGATGATAACTATGAACCTCTGATTCAATTAAAATTTAGGTTATTATAAACATATTGATGATAACGATGTTAATAATAACAATAACAATTAAGAAATGGCTTATCCTAATTAACTATCGGAGGTCGGCATTTTATATTCATCCTGGCCGTTGATTTCCCTCAAGTGGTTTCCGTTTGGTCGATACGTGTATCTCAGCTGTCGCAAGGTTAACGCCAACCCTTCTGGTTTTTCAACGGGGAGTTGGGTTTGATAGTGATCATTAGCTTAATTTAAAGTTAATTATTACCAATATGCCCTTCCATGGTAAACGAAGATCAAGTCATATTGTTTTCAATTAGAGGAAAAAGACGAAAAAATTGACTCAATTAGTTGTTAACAGTTTAGGGTGACGTGAATGATAATGAAATTTAAAGGAATCATGTGATTTTATATGATTTATTAGCTATGTTTTTTTCTAATGGAAAGCCAAGCATGAAAATTATCCATATATTGGAGCATAAAAATCTAACCCAAGCACCAAACATTAATTGGTTGGGTGCAGGATGAGTTTAGGAGCTATATTGAACGCAAAAGCTTATGCGAGTTTGGAATGAGATAGTATTTCTAATTATAATGTAGGGTCTTTGGTGGACTTTTTCTAATTGGATAGCGTAGGAGTGGGCGGTTTGATTCGACGAGATCAACAAAGGGTAGTCCAACAAGGGACAATTGACGAGATACCCCTACAAGGATGAGCTCGTGGTCAGCTCGCGGTCGGTCCCTAGACACCTCGCCGGAATTATCATTGCCTCATTAATCTTGCACATGGGTGGGTCCCACATACGGGTCTAGGGTTATACCCCCTACCGTCACCAATAAATACAATTCATTGTCGAGGGGAAGAGACAGTGTTACCAACCCACAGAAGACCTCGACTAGAATTTGCGAGCTCTCTAGTGCATTCTCGCTCCCCAACCTAACACATTTTTGATTTGGGAGGGGAGTTTATATGCACTCTTGTGTGTGAGGCGAGACCTCTAACTGTAACTACTTTCTTGATCAATAATAAAATTACTTTGTTCACATTTCTGTGTCTGTGATTTCTACTCCGGTGGGACAGTAACCTCTACCCATATCTAAGTCCAAACATTGACGCCGAGTTCTTGACCTCAATATCTTGATGCGGTGATTGTGGACTTTGGGAAGAGGAAACAAAAATTTCGAAGCAGACTTCCATGACACATGAAAACGAACTAGAAAGAGATCGCGAGACCTCACGGGGCCAGGGAGAGTTTGTCACGCAGGCGGGCTTCAACGATTTCCGCAGAACAGTGGAAGAATGGCTCTAGGGGCACCTCATTCCCAGAGAGGAGACGCAGACAATGCCCCCACCCATGTTATCCCCCTCTGAAACCTTTGAAATGCATCGGCGCCTCGAAAAGGAACCCATCGTCGTGGACAACGAGTGACTCGACCAGATCCATGACGCGGTCGAGACGGCCGCACAACGACCTGAGTTCGAACAGTATGACCATCTATGTCCGCTTTGCCAACACATGAAGATAGCCAACCCTCTTTGGTAGTATATTCTAATGGCGCTTATACCCAACAGATTTCATGAGCCGACTTTGAACTATTACTCCAGGCACCACGACCGGTTAAACCACCTCCAATGGTTTGAAGACGTTGTCTCGATCCGCAATATAACCCATGCCTTCAAATGTCGGCTCTTTGCAATCACCTTCAAGGGGAAGGCTCGCGATTGGTTCCATCATCTCCCGACGAGATCCATTTACTAGGTCAACAATCTTCAACATGGACTAATGAGGTTCGCGACGTACAAGAAGAGAAGGAAAGGAACGTAGGCCCTCTTCACCATCAGATAGACAGCTCAGGAAACCCTGGTCCACTACATTGACTGATTCTAAGAGGAAATCATGGAGATCAAGGAGGACAATGGGTACACATTTCAACTCACACAGAAGTGTAGACTACAAGAAGGGATATCAAAAATCAAAGTTAGCCTTGACCCCTTGTCTCCTTTGAAGAACTAATCGACTGAGGGGAACCGATATATAGAGGCCAAGGACACAAAATGCACATCCCAAGCCATACTGACTAAGCTGACCTATGAGGAACCGCCCGAGCCAGCTCAGAATCGAGGACCCTACGAGTTCAGGGGGATGGAGAGACAAGAGGTGAAAGACCGCCATCGACAACTTTCACAGGGTCCAGGTCGCGCAAAAAAAGATGATCGCATCAGTCGTGAGGATACCATGGAGGCCACTGTACATACCTCGCACCTTTAGCCGAGAAAGCTTCGACTCTATAGAAAGGTGCTGAGGTGATGTTCGAAGGAAGCGTCTCCCCTCCCCACCTTGTTTGGAGATAGTGATTGCCCGACAATCTCGCCAAGGTGGGCTAGCCAGATAGCAATAATTCAGAGGTCCAACACCTTACTATGAATTCCATCGAGAGGAGAGTCACGACACATTAACCTGCCAAAGTTTTTGTGACCTAATGGATCGAAAGGGTATAGATGGACGATTGTCGCAGAGGGATTCAGATGGAATTGATCCTAATCTCACCACAATTGAAGTATTGATTCTGGGTGGAGCCCCCGAGAAACCTCGCTTTAGGGGTCGCGAGGACATTGATAAGCGAGGTGGCATCAACATGATCTATGATGGGGGGAGGCATCCATGAGGCCTCACACAAATCCAGTCTACACTCGATCTGTAAAAAATATGTTGCATCCATCTCGTGAGCTCCTCCTGCCTTCAGTAAGATCATCTTCTCGGCAGACATCATGTCGACGCATAATAATTCATTCTATAATGTCATAGTAATCAAGGCTGTGATTGAAAACTTCATTGTTTCTTGGATCCTTGTCTACAACAGGAGCTCCATGAATGTGATTTTTAAGAAGGCCTTTGAGGTCATGGTTGTGGAGACATCAAGGGTCAATTCTTGGAATTTCCCTCACATTGATTTTTTTGGCGAGAGAAAGGAGGTCAAGGGAGGATTCGAATTTGTAGTGACCTTAGGTGGAACCATAAAGGCCCGAAAGATTGTCATAATCGATGCCCCGAGCAATTAAAATGTTATCTTTGGCAGACCCCTCCTCAACACCATCTAATAGGTAATACTTTCCTACCACCAATGGCTGAAGTATAACATCAGTGTGGTGCACATCATGGTCTACAGTGACCCCAAGACAACTTGTGAATGCTATCTTAGAGCAGTCTATGTTTTCACCTGGAAGGAGGAGGTTGAGGCTGTCAACAAGGCTTTGGATGGGGCAGCACACTTTGAGTCCGCTAAAGAGATAGAAGTGGTTGAGTTGTTGGCCGACAAAGGGGAATCGGGGAACGTGCAGATTAGTCGGGATCTGTCGGAGGAAGAGATGAATGAGTTGGTTTCAATTCTCCAGTACAACATCGACATCTTCTATTGGAGCATGCCTGACATGACTAACATTGATGTCTATGTTACCTGCCAACACCTCAACATGGATCTCGACATCTACCTCGTTCACTAGAAGAAATGAGCCATTGCGACAACCATAATCAAACCTATCCAAGAAGAAGTAAATAAGTTGATGAATGCATGATTCATTTCTGAAATTTAATCTCCTGGTTTGGTTTCAAATGTTGTAATGGTCAAAATGGCTGAGGGGAAATAAGAATGTGTATTAACCTTTCTCTTTTAGATAAAGAAGGCCCAAATGAGTGTTATCCCTTGAATCGATGCAATGGTTGATTCTGCATTTGATTTTTATATCATGAGTTTTCTTAATACTTTTTCATGTTATCAACATATTTGGATGCACCCCCAGATGTCCCAAACAAATCCTTTGTCACGAACAATGAATGTTATTGCTATATGATGATTTTTTTGGGTTTAAGAATGCGGAAGAGATGTATACGAGTTTGATTGATTTGGTCTTCAAGGATCAGAAGCGGAGGAATCTGGAGGTGTACGCAGACGGTCTGATGGTGAAAAGTAATAGTGTAAGGGATCAACTAAGGGATCTCACAGAGACCTTCACCACTCTGCAAAAATACAATATGAAGCTTAACACAACTAAGTGTGTTCTTGGGACAAGAAAGGAAAATTCCTAGAAAATCTCCTCACACCCAAAGTATTTGAGCCAAACCCCTTCAAAGTCATGGAAATCCAGAGATGACAACACTAAGAGATGTCAAAGAAGTTCAATGATTGACTGCGAGGATCACCGAACTTAGTCATTTTCTCTCCAAGTCTAGAGAAAAATGTTCTCCATTTTTCAAAATCCTCTTCGCTAGCCAAAAATTTGAATGGGGTATGAAATGTGAGGAAACTTCCTTAGCCTGAAAGATAACATTTGATCGAAGTCCCTCTACTACAAAGTCTGCTAGAAGGGGAAGACCTCTTCTTATAAGTAGGAGTCAGAGTAGAAGATTTTCGATCCATAATGGTTTAGAAGGAAGGATCTAAGCAGATACCCATCTATTATGTGAATCAAGTTATGAAGAGCGTCGAGACATGATATCTTATCCTCGAAAAGTTGCTTATGCATTGGTTATGTCTGTCATGAGACTCAGACCATAATTCTATTCCCACACTATCAAGGTGGTAATGTAAGATTCCCTATGAAACATTTAAGAAAGGATGTAACACTTGGGAAGGTATGACAAGTGGTTGGTGGAGCTCAGGGAATTCAGTGTGGTATACGTACCCAAGATGGCGATCAAAGCACAACAGTGAGAGTAGGAGTAATCCTCGTTACTAGGGGATTCATACCTCAAGAGGACCCAACATCTCCCTTGAGGTAGGACATGTTCATTAACGGGGCCTGCGGAAGAACTCTATGAGAGTAGGGGTAATCCTCGTTAGTACAAATGGATTTATGACTAAATAGGTGGTGGAGTTACACTTCAGGTCACCAACAACCAAGCTGAGTATGAAACTTTACTCGCCAGACTACAAATGACAAAAGAGTTGGGAGTACAAGATATCTAGGAGTATATTGACTCTTTGGAAGTTGCCACCAAGATCCACGCGGAATACGAAGCTCATGAGCCGACCCTGCAATAATGGTTGAAGAAGGTAAAGTGATGATCAGAACATTCATATCTTTTGGCATCCGACATTTGTTAAGAAGCAAAAATGGCACAGTTGATGTGCTCGCTAAATACAACTCAAAGATAACAGTAAATTTAACATAGCTTTTTATGTGATCCATCAAAAAGTAGAATTGATGGAGATCGACTAGAAGCCTTCATGATTTACCCTTATATCAAGTTCTTGACCACATAGAGATACTTTGATATTTTGAAAGATAAAAGGCAGTTCCAATACAAATCGGCATACGACTTGCATCATGAGGTGGATCTATATTGGAAGACCACATCGAGACAACTGACAAGGGTGCGCAACAAAGGATGAGGTGCCACAATTAGTAGAAGAGATCCCATTCAGGAGAATGCAGGAGCCACTCTGGAAGCTACGTGTTGGAGAAGATGGTGCTAACAAAAATAATTCTGGTCGACCATTCGAACGGATGCTGAAGAATACACTCGAAGGTTCCCAAAGTGTCAACATGATGCACCTCTTCAAGTGTAGCTGTCACAATGCTTAAGATATATAACTGCCCCTAACCGTTAGCGATATGGGGAATGAATCTACTCGGGCCATTCCTGTAGGCAAGCAGTCAATTCAAGTTCATCCTAGTCATGATCAATCATTTCTCCAAGTGAATCGAGGTCAAAACCCTCGCTAAAACAACAACCTATAGATGGTAAAGAACTTCATTTGGAGAGAGACAATATGTAAGTAAAGTATTCCCCTTACCATCTAAAAGTGCACAGTGTACCTCTCTGCGTATTCTCTAGAGGGGGGGGGGGGTGAATAGAGTTTTAAATATTTTATACCATAAATGTACACACACAATAAAACAACTAAGTAGTATGCAATCAACACTACCAAAACAGAATAAAGTAAATGCAGAAAATATAAATACAGAAAATAGTAAACTGGGACAACACAGAAAATCAATCTAGAAGACACAAGATTTTTATAGCGGTTCCCCAAAATATGGGTAGTCCACTCTTCTACCTCCCTGGTAGGATTGCATTAACTGTGCCTGAGTCTTTTGACAAGGAGACTCTCTGAACCACTGAGTCTTTTGATAAGGAGACTCACAGAATCACTGAGTCTTTTGATAAGGAGACTCTTAGAACCACTTAGTCTTTTGATAAGGAGACTCTTAGAACCACTAAATCCTTTGAAAGAGGGATTCTTAATACTCTTTTATAGTTGGTGAATGAAGAAGAAGAAAGAAAAAGGAGAATAAAATTCTGCTTTCAGAATTATTCAAAAGCTGTTTCTTGAATGTTGTAGCTTTTGTTTATCACAGGATCTGAATGTGATGAACCCTTGCTTATGATTGTGATGATTGCAAGGGTTATGAGCTTGATCCTGATTCTCTGCCCTTTTGTTGTCTTGCTGCTATGTGATGAGGAAGATAAAGCAACTGTGCTGTTATTTTCCTGTGCATAGAGAGATGTTCTTCTTTTCTGTAGGGTTAAAGGAGGAAGAAGAAGCCCTATTTCGACAGATAGAATAATAATCAGTTCATTTTCTTCCTCTTATCCTCTGAGCATACTTATTCTCTATCATTTGCATTTGAATTTCTTTCTTTTTCTGGGCTGTCCTTAGAAGGAATGTCCATTGGACAATTGATGTTGCCTTCTATTTTTGTTCCCGACCTGTCCATCTATTTTAAATAAACTTCCAAGAATGTCTTTGCTGCATTACTAGAATACTCCATTCCATTCTTGACAATAAATGAGCCGTTGGAGAATAGTCTTCAACTTTGTATACCTTCTGAAAAGGTATTAGAAAAGATAGCAGAAAACTTTATATTTCTGACTGTACTCGACGTTGCATCTATTTCATCTTTCATCATATCAACACACCTCTGAGTTCTTATAAAAGTAGCTTCGAATTCCTTCTTAGCTCAGGCTGAACTTAGATGTCGACATTGCATCGAGTTCTTATCGACGTATCCGTCGAGTTGAAGACTTGAATTTGAACTTCATCTTTTGCGTCTACTTGAAGTCGAAGTTGCGTCGACTTCTAAGATGGCTTCGACAAGCTCTTCCTTCTGCGTCGAGTTCATTTTGATGTTGCGTCTACTTGTGATATAGCTTTTACAAGCTCTGTCTTCTGCGTCGATTTTATTTCGAAGTTGTGTCAACTTCTAATATAGTTTCGAGAGGCTCTGTCTTCTGCGTCGAGATCATTTCGACATTGCGTCAACTTCAACTGATGCATCGACTCCTAGTTGACGTTGCGTTGACTTCTATTCAACGCATAATTACTCTGGATAGTTTTCTTCATGATTTCAGCTTGCCCTTCTCATTACTTTGACTCAACTGACTTCCTAAGACTTCTATGACTAAATTACCCTTACTATACAACATGGGTAATTACCCTAGAGAGTAAAATCACCTATAATTAATTTGTTAAGTTAAATCAAAAGGAGTTTCCCAATAATCTCCCCATATTTATCTTAATAAATTTTACAGATTATTTATAGTGATTTTACAGAATAATGGAAGAAAAGAAAGAAAAGTTGTAAGGGGAAAGAAGAAACCATGAGCAGGCAAGTGAAAACTTTTGTCTTCAAGGTTGAATTTTAGACTTTGCCCTTTACCAATTCAGCATCAACATTCAGCTTTTGTTTCTTTGTTTTTGTATCAACTTACTGTGATACTATCCTGAGAGATAACTTCCTGTTTTTGTAAAGATTCTTTTAAAACTTTGGAAAGAAATGACTTGCTTCTCTCTTTCTGAATATCTAACACAGATAGCTCTTCTTGCACTTTTAGAGGTGACTCCTCTTCATCATCTTTCATGTTCAGTAACTTGATTAGGAGTATGATTAACATCTTCCTCCCCCTAAATATGTGCACCCTGTTCAACATGTTCAATCTCACCCTGAATATGTGCACCCTAACCTATTCAGCATGTTCAATCTCAATCTCCCCATTGTTTATCAACTTGATCCTCCTTCTGTTTCTCCCCTTCTTAACCTCATCAGCATGATAGGTTAAGAATGACCTAGTCACCGAGGAGGAGGACATTCTTGACTATAAGGATTGCTTAGAGACAGTGACCTCGCCAAATTGTGTTTGCATGGTTTCAAAGGTTGTTTGACTTTTGAGAAGTATTCTCATCCATATTGAGATTGTGTTAGTGACCATTTGTACTGCCTAGTTTGATTAAATAGAGGACTCTAGACATGGCATCATGTGTAGACACTTTGCACAACAATATTTTCTCAATAATATCTTTTTTATTTCTCTGTCAGATAGCTCTGCTTCTGCTTCTCCAAAAAGAAGATCAAAGGTACATCCTGCACATGTAACTCCTTTTAACTAAAATTAAACTCCATTATATCTACATTTCCCTTCCTTTAGTTGGGCTACCCTATGTTATTCATCCTACACATGAAAATCAAACATTAGCATAGACCCTCACTTGCTGGGGTCTCTTTCTTCTATCATCATATGGAGTTATGAAAGAATAGGTTGGTCTTTCAGTATACCCATTAAGGTGAAGAAGCGCTGGTTTATTATGCGAGCAATGTTTCACTATGTGCCCAATTTTAGAACTGCAGAAACATCTAGGAATATAAGTAAAGAGTGTTCTAGATGTTTGAAAATTTCTTGTTGGAAGCATGCGTCGAGAAGAAATCGACGCATCTTTAGAGTTGCGTCGAGTGTAATTCTACGTGTCTGCATTGTTATGTCGATAATAATTCGATGCAGAATATTGGTTGCATCGAATTTAATTCGACGCACCCTTATACTTGCTTGGAGATGATATCGAAGCATATGCAGAACTGCATCGAGTTTCATTTGACGCATCTTTAAAAGTGCGTCGAGTTCTATTCGATGTATAATTTCTTTTATTAAGGATTTAATAATTTTTATTAGATTTTCTGAGGGGTGCTTACCTAGAATTCCTATGGGATTAGTATTACTCACCCTATTGAAGATAGTTATTTTCTTAGGATAATCATGTAATTCTTCATAAATTTCACTTTTTTTATTTACCTGATTCTCACTAGATCTAACAAATACTACTAGATTTTTCCAGGCAGGTTTGCTGGAAGATCTATTACTGATTGATAAATCTGCTCCTAATCCATGATATTTGAATCTCTTAGAACTTCATCTTCTGCGTCTACTTGAAGTCGAAGTTGCGCCGACTTCTAAGATGGATTCGACAAGCTCTTCCTCCTGCGTCTAGTTCATTTCGAAGTTGCGTCGACTTCTGATATAGCTTTGACAAGCTCTGTCATCTACGTCGAGTTTATTTCGAAGTTGCGTCGACTTCTGATATAGCTTCGACATGCACTGTCTTCTGTGTTGAGATCATTTTGACGTTGCGTCGACTTCAAATGATGCGTGACTCCTAGTCGACCTTACGCCGACTTCTAGTTGACGCATAATTACTCTGGATAGTTTTCTTCATGATTTCAGTTTGTCTTTCTCATTACTTTGACTCAGCTGACTTCCTAAGACTTCTATGTCTAAATTACCATTACTATACAACATGGGTAATTACCCTAGAGAGTAAAATCACATATAGTTAATTTGTTAAGTTAAATCAAAAGGAGTTTTTCCCAACACCATCATCATCGACAATGATCCTCAATTCACGAGCTGCGAACTGGCAGAGTTCTGTGAAGAGATCAGGACTGACCTACACTTCGCCTTTGTTCATCAATCTCGCAGCAATGGGCAAGTTAAAGTGACCAACAAACTGATTTTGAATTTATTAAAAAAGAAGGCAGAGAATCTGAAAGGGAACTGGGTAGAACAACTTCTTTTCATTATACGGTCCATGAAAACCACCCTTAGTTCTTCCATAGGCGAAACCCCACATAGAAATCACATGGGTTCGAGGATCTTATCCCGATGGAGTTCAAAGTGAGGAATCCAGGGGTCATCACAATGGGAGAGGGGGAAGGGGAATGTCGATTGGTGGATAAAGAAGTGCAAAATATTTCCCTAGATCTCATGGAGTAGCACATGTACCTTGTTGTGGTCAGATAAGAGGAGATCAAATGAAGGATGCCAAGACACTTCGACAAGTACTTCTAAATCAAGCAGTTCCAAAATGGTACTTCATGTTGAAGAAGGTGTATGCCTCTAGAATGTCTTCAGTAATCGAAAAACTTAATACCAACTAGGAAGGGCCTTTTCCTTGTCAGGGAAGTGATCCAAAACGGAGGATATCATCTATCAATCTACGAAGTAGAATACTGATAAGTAGTATTTTTATAACTTTTTAATAGAAAATTTTGTAAATATTTAATATGAATTTTCCTTTTTATGTAAATTATAGGTTATAAGTAGTTCTTTTTGTAATTTTGATTCTAACTTAGCTTAATTTCAATATTTGCAGAATTTTGGGACAAATCGGGAAAAATAGCATGTCACGCCCTCGGTCACGCCCGTGACCAAGGGCGTGTAACCTGAAGATCAGTCCAGAATCGATGCCACGCTGTTTGAACCAGTCCACACCAAGTCACGCCCCAGGTCACGCCCGTGACCCAAAGTCACGCCCGTGACCGGGGGCGTGCAATCTTAGAATCTTCCACGTAGAGCCGCCGTCGAGACGTGGAGCTGCAGTCGAGAAGTCAACTTGAGTCACGCCCGTGACCCACATGTCACGGCCGTGACTTGCCCGCGTAATCTCTGCTTCGCCGCCGCGCCAAATTCCAGCCCACACCGCATTTAATGCAGCCGTCCAAAGTCACGACCGTGACCCGACATGTCACGCCCGTGACATGTCACTTTTCGCCGCGCCGTCCAGAAAGCCCACGCCACTGTCGGATCCAATGTGAATAGTGCAGTCACGCCCTTGGTCACGCCTGTGACCGAGGGCGTGTAATCTGAAATTTTTTCCTATAAATTCAGAGGTTCTCCTTGAGTCCAGGGTTCAGAATTTTGGAGTGGGGGAGGTGCTGCTAGAGCTGTTAGTGAAGTTTTTCAATGCTTTCTCATGCTTTTCAATTTCATCTTGTTCCTTTTTAATTCATGTAATGTGCTAGTTCTTAGTTTTATGCAATAGTTAGTTAAAGCTTGTAATCCTTTCCTTCCTAGCTTGTAATCTCTTTAATTAAAGCTTGTAATCATTTTGGTTTTCAATAAAATTAAGTTCTCTTTCCTTCATGTTCTCTTTTTCCTTAAGCACTCTTTCTTTCATGCAATGATTTTTCTTTCCTTTCCCCCCTCCACTATGGTTGAGCATTAAGTATTTTTGTCTTCGTTTAATCCTTTCATTTAGCTTGCAATTAGTTTCAATTTTAGTTAAGCAAAAACAAACCAAATCAAATTTTCGTCGATAAGATAATGGCGATTTTCCTCGAAGTAGAAGTAATCAAGGCGCCCCGTGGAATACGACCTTGATATTCCTAAATATCATATACTATAGACGATAAGGTACACTTGCCTTTATCGGATATAGTTTTGGAGAAAATCTCAATTCTTCGCTAAATTTCAAAACCGAAAAATCTATATCAAGTTTTTGGCGCCGTTGCCGGGGACTTTGCGTAGATATTTTGAAAAGAGGATAGCTATTAATTTTATCATGCTTCTTTTTATTTTATTTTGCTTTTTTTTTAGTTTTTCTTCTTCCTTTCTTCTCTTTTTAGTGTATGACCCGAGGTAGCACTTCGATTCTTCCTTTTGATCCGGAGATCGAGCGAACCCTTTTGAGGCACCGCCGTTCTCGTGATCAGAGAAATCAAATAGAATCCGAAGAGTCGATCGGGGACACTAACGCAGCAAATATGGATCATAATCTTAATCCTCCTAATCTTAACGAGCCAAATCCTAATGAGGAAGCGCAACGGACCATGTCCTATTATGCGCGGCCGAATTTGGACGGCACACAATCGAGTATTGTTCGCCCCACGGTGGCGAACAATAATTTTGAGATCAAGTCCAGCATCATACAAATGGTGCAACAATCAGTGACCTTTGATGGTCAACCGGACGAGGATCTAAATTCACATATCTCTTACTTTCTTGAAATTTGCGACACTTTTAAGATCAATGGCGTCACCGATGACGCCATTCGACTACGTCTTTTTCCTTTTTATTTGCGGTCCAAGGCCAAGCAGTGGCTGGGCTCCCTACCAAGGGGATCCATCACTACATGGGTCGAAATGGCGGAAAAATTTCTGAATAAATATTTCCCGCCTTCAAAGACCGCTAAATTGCGCACGGATATTGCATCGTTCATGCAAATCGACTCGGAGACTCTCTATGACACATGGGAGCGCTTCAAGGAGCTTTTGCGCCGATGCCCTCACCACGCACTTGCCACTTGGCAACAAGTGCAAATATTTTATAATGACTTAAATCTCCAAACGAGGCAAATGATTGATGCGGCCGCCGGGGGGACAGTAAATAACAAAACCCCGATCGCCGCTCAAGAGCTTTTCGAAGAGATGGACACAAATGCGTATCAATGGAACATGCCCCGAGCGCGGCCTAATAAGCCGACCGGAATTTTTGAAATAGACGCAAACGCAAATTTGGCTTTACAAGTTGAGCGCTTAACAAAGCAAGTGGCGGAGATGTCTGCTTCCACCGCCACTCCTCCTTGGGCTAATAACGTTTTAATTGAAGAACATGTTGACTACATGGGAAATCCACCTCGGCCTTCCTATAACCCGAACACCGCTCCGTATAATAACACCTACAATGCGGGTTATATGAATCATCCGAATTTCTCATGGAGCAACCAAGGAAATGCTCAGCGTCCTATGAATTTAAATCAACCTCCCCCTAATCAACTTCTTAACTTAACTCCGCCTCCAAATTTGATTTCTCAAAATTATAATCCACCCGGTTTTCCACCGCAACAGCAAAAAATCTCTCCGATTGAAGAGGTTTTTGCAAAATATGTTGCTACAAATGAAACGAACATCCGGAACCTTACCGGATCGATCAAAAATTTAGAGAATCAAGTGGGCCAACTCGCAAAGATGATTTCTGAGCATCAACAAGGAGCACTACCGGGGAACACCGAGCAAAATCCAAAGGAGAGCGCGCACGCGATTACACTCCGAAGCGGGAAGGAGGTGGTTCAAAAACAGGATGAACCCAAGGTAATTTCTTCTCCTCCTCCTACTTTTAATTCATCTTCGAATTTGCCCGCTACGATAGCTCCGCACACTTCTATTTTAAATCCGCGCGCTCCTACTTCTAATATTCCGTATCCATCGAAATTTAAAAATGAAAGCGCCGAAAAAAATTATAAAAAGTTTTTAGATGTTTTAAAACAAATCCATATTAATGTACCTTTCTGCGAGGCTATCTCACAAATGCCTAAATATGTGAAATATCTTAAGGAGTTGCTCTCTAATAAGAAAAAGTTAGAAGATATTTCACATATTTCTTTAAACGCAGAATGCTCCGCGGTTGTACTCAACAAATTGCCGAAAAAAGCAAATGACCTGGGACGGTTTTCCATCCCATGTCTATTTGGCAATTCGTTAGTAAAACACGCCTTAGCGGATCTTGGAGCAAGCATCAACCTTATGCCGTTTTCTTTGTTCAAAAAGCCAGGTCTAGGAAATCCAAGGCCCACTCGAATGAGTATCCAATTAGCGGATAGTTCTTTAAAATATCCGATAGGAATAGTGGAGGACGTGCTCGTCAAGGTTGACAAATTCATCTTCCCGGTGGATTTTGTCATTCTTGACATCGAAGAGGATGCCGAAGTACCCCTCATACTTGGCCGCCCCTTCCTTGCCACCTCCCGCGCTATTATCGACGTAAGTAACGGAAAGCTCCTCCTACGGGTTGGAGACGATGAAGTTACTTTCGGCATAAATTCCTCAATGCGGAACACGCTAGAAAATGACGATTCATGTTTTTACTTAGAAGAGTGTTGTGAGTTCGATTCATCCCTCGAGTTAGTTTCAGCGGCGAGTAGTGATTTCGAGCCCGTAGAGCTCTTTTGTGATGAAGAAGAAGTTTCTCACCCCACACCACCCGAACCATTATTTTTAGAAAAATTAAAAATCAAGACTTCTTATGAAGAACCACCCGTATTGGAGTTGAAACAACTCCCCCCTCACCTTAAATACTTGTTTTTGGAAAAAGAGTCTAAGCTACCCGTCATCATTTCATCCGATCATAGCAACTCAGAAATTTCTGAGTTGACTATAGTCTTAAGAAAGCACCGCCACGCAATTGCGTGGCAATTATCGGACATTAAGGGTATAAACCCATCTTTCTGCACTCATAAAATATTTCTCGAAGATAATTCCCGAAATTCAGTCCAGCCTCAACGACGGCTAAACCCTAACATGAAAGAAGTCGTTAAGACCGAAGTTATAAAACTTCTGGACGCGGGAATCATCTACCCGATATCGGACAGTACTTGGGTTAGCCCAGTACAAGTCGTGCCAAAGAAAGGTGGTGTCACGGTAGTTGCGAACGAAAATAACGAATTGATCCTAACCCGTACTGTTACGGGTTGGCGGATGTGCATCGACTATCGGAAATTAAATGATGCCACCCGTAAGGATCACTTCCCTCTACCATTTATCGACCAAATTTTAGAACGCCTTTCGGGTCACTCCTACTACTGTTTTCTAGATGGTTTGTCGGGATACTTCCAAATTCCGATTTCGCCCGACGACCAAGAGAAAACCACTTTCACTTGTCCCTTTGGCACCTTCGCTTATCGAAGGATGCCATTCGGTCTTTGTAACGCGCCAGCTACATTCCAAAGATGTATGCTGGCAATTTTTGATGAGTTAGTGGAGGAGGTGATGGAAGTATTTATGGACGATTTTTCCGTGTACGGGAGTTCATTTGAAAACTGTTTAAAAAATCTCGAGCACGTGTTGCAGCGATGTGAGGAAACGAATTTAGCGCTTAATTGGGAAAAAATGCCATTTTATGGTCAAGGAAGGACTAATCCTTGGCCATAAAATTTCGGGCAAGGGGATCGAGGTCGATAGGGCCAAGATTGAAGTAATTGAAAAACTCCCCCCTCCCACAAACGTAAAAGCTATTAGGAGTTTCCTAGGCCACGCGGGGTTCTATCGGCGCTTTATACAAAATTTTTCAAAAATTACAAAGCCGTTAACCCATCTTCTCGAGAAAGATTCATCTTTTCTTTTTAGCGATGAATGTCATTTAGCTTTTCAACTTATCAAAGAGAAACTTATAAAATCCCCGATTCTAGTTGCCCCAGATTGGTCGCTCCCTTTTGAAATCATGTGCGACGCGAGTGATATTGCGGTTGGTGCCGTTTTAGGCCAACGGGTGAGTAAATATTTTCACCCGATCTATTATGCGAGCAAAACACTCACGTCGGCACAAGAAAATTACACCACGATCGAGAAGGAACTTCTAGCAATCGTTTTCGCCTTCGATAAGTTTAGGTCGTATATCACCCTCTCGAAAGTCATCGTCTTCACGGATCACTCCGCACTTAGATATCTTTTAAGCAAATTGGACGCCAAGCCTCGTCTTTTGCGATGGATCCTCCTCTTGCAGGAGTTTGACTTAGAGATCCGGGACAAAAGGGGAGCCGAAAACTTGGCGGCCGATCATCTCTCCCATTTAGAAAACCCCGCCTCAGACGTATTAATAGAATCTGACATTAATGATAAATTTCCCGAAGAGCGCCTCCTTGCTCTCGAAAATATTAATTCATCGTCTACCCCCTGGTTTGCAGATCTGGCTAACTATTTAGTAGCCCGGGTCCTGCCAAAAGAATTCTCGAGTCAGCAAAAGAAGAAATTCTTTTCTGATTTAAAGAATTACTTTTGGGAGGACCCCTTTTTATTCCGTGTATGCGCAGACCAGGTTGTGAGAAGATGTGTTTCAAGTGAGGAAGGCCTTAAAATTTTACATCATTGTCATGAGGGACCCACCGGTGGTCATTATCATTCGAACCGAACAGCGAGGAAGGCGCTGAAGGCGGGATTTTATTGGCCCACGCTCTTCAAAGATGCTCACACCCTTGTGAGTACCTGCGACAGCTGCCAGCGGTCGGGGAACATCTCTCGTCGGGATGAGATGCCCCAAAACATTTTCTTAGAATGCGAAATTTTTGACCTTTGGGGTATCGATTTTGTTGGTCCTCTCCCTCCATCTTTTTCAAATAAATATATTCTAGTGGCGATCGACTACGTATCAAGGTGGGCGGAAGCGCAAGCTCTCCCCACCAAAGATGCGCGAATCGTCGTTAATTTCTTAAAAAAATTATTTTCTCGATTTGGCACGCCGCGCGCTGTGAGTGATCAGGGCACCCATATTTGCACTACTCAATTTACAAAAATTTTAGTGAAATATGGTGTCACTCACAAATTATCCACCGCATATCACCCACAAACGAGCGGCCAAGTCGAAGTTGTTAATCGAGAATTAAAACGGATTTTAGAAAAAACAGTTTCTATTAATCGGAAGGATTGGGCAATAAAGCTCGATGACGCGCTATGGGCCTATCGAACGGCATACAAGACCGCTATCGGTTGTACACCGTATCGAATGGTTTATGGCAAGGCTTGCCACCTCCCGGTCGAATTAGAACACCGCGCATTTTGGGCGCTTAAATTTTTAAACCTCGATTCCACTCTAGCGGGAGAACAAAGAAAATTCCAAATGAACGAATTAGATGAGTGGCGAGCGAATGCGTATGAGAGCAATAAATTATATAAGGAGCGAACGAAGTTTTATCACGATAAGCATATAAAATTTCCAAAAACTTTTTCGTCGGGCGATCTCGTCCTCCTTTATAATTCCCGCCTTCGCCTTTTTCCGGGAAAACTAAAATCCCGATGGTCCGGACCCTTTATTGTTAAAGAGGTTTGGTCCTATGGGACAATTTTAATTTCCCACCCGGAAAAAGGTACCTTCAAAGTAAACGACCACCGCCTTAAATTATATCTTCCGGGAGAGTTAACTAATGAAAAGAGTGATTCGATTGTATTTCAACCTATAATATGATCGGCAAGTGGGTCAAGCTACGCGACCTTAAACAAAGCGCTTTTGGGAGGCACCCCAAAGTTATCTTTTGTTATTTTCTCTTGTCTTTTCTTTTCTTCTTTAACAACCTTTGCAGGTAATCGCGGCTTCCCCACAAAAGCTTCAAAAAAAAAAACCAGGGAAGCCCTTTTTCCTTCTCTTCTTTCGTTTTTGCATTTCTCTTTTTACCTTTTCTTACTTCATACTTATTTTTAAACATTGGGGACAATGTTTAACTTTAAGTATGAGGGTGTAAATAGCCCTTTGTAAATATTTGTAAATAGTTTTAAAAAGAAAATTTTCAACAACAAAAAGAAAATTTTAATTTTGTTTTTATGTTTTCCTTTATTTAAGCACTTGTAAAATCCAAAAACTCAAAAAAATTTAGAAAATCGAAAATTTAAATCTTGGAAAGGGACGTTTGGGATTTCATCCCATCACACCTCCTAGTACCTTGCGAACCCTTCACCGGGTAGCCCTTGGGAAGTCCAAGACTTACAAAAATTGTTAAGTTTTAAAGCTAGTTTCCTTTCTTTGTAAATAGTTTTAATGAGAAAAATTCAAAAAAAGATAATATCAAAAATTCAAAAAATATAATATCAAAAATTCAAAAAAGATAATATCAAAAATTCCAAAAATTCTTATATCCCTCCTTCTTGTTGTTTTTGTGATTTCTTAGAAATCTAGTTGAGAATGTTTATAAGCATGTTTAAGTTTTTAATTGGCTAAAATTTTGCTTATCATAGTTTGTTAATTTTAAATTTGAGGTAATGTTGATTTAAGAATCATCTTATGATTTTAAATTGATTAGAGAATTTTGTTAGCATGACTTCTCTTTTTATTTTTAAATGGCTTCATTTTGTAGTGAATTTCCTAAACCTCTTTAGATTTCAATTATATTTTCTTCTAACTTTTTAGATCTTAGGAAATTTAATGTTACTAGAATTTGCTCTCAATATAATTTAAAGCTAGCTAGATTTTTTTCCCTTACTTACCCCCTTTGTGGCATAAAAAAAAATGAACTTTAAAAGATCATATGTCATGGGAATAAGAGGATAAAATTCATTATTCCCTAAAACATATGCACCCAATTTTTTTGAAAAGATTATATGGCATGGAGTAAGAGGATAAAATTCATTACTCCTAAACCATATACATTTTGGGTTTTTATTAGAAGAGAAAAAAAAAGGAAAAAAAAAGAAAAGGAAATTTCATGATAAATTCCATTTCCTCCATTCAAAAATTTCTCGTCTTATGCCAAATTTTATGAAATCCCCCTTAGCCAATTATCATTGTTCTAGTTTTAGTTGAAAATTATGGAGAGAGCAATATTTAGTAATTTACTTTTCCTTAAGATTCTTTTAAGATAGAGTTCTTATAATTTTAATTTAATTTAGTTTAATAATTTCTACAATTTTGTCAAACTACTTAATTTTCTTGAGAAGTTCTTGCCTAAACATTTTTCCCTCTTTTCAAATCATCATCATAATTTAGGACTTAACTCCCCCTTGAATTTACACTTAACTTAACTTTTGGTTAAATGAAATTTTAGTTTTAAATTAAATTTTTTTTAAGGATGTCTTATAAATTATGTCTCACACTTTTGCTCTGGAATAGCAAAACCTCAAGTATGGGGGTATTTGATAAGTGGTATTTTTATAACTTTTTAATAGAAAATTTTGTAAATATTTAATATGAATTTTCCTTTTTATGTAAATTATAGGTTATAAGTAGTTCTTTTTGTAATTTTGATTCTAACTTAGCTTTATTTCAATATTTGCAGAATTTTGGGACAAATCGGGAAAAATAGCATGTCACGCCCTCGGTCACGCCCGTGACCAAGGGCGTGTAACCTGAAGATCAATCCAGAATCGATGCCACGCTGTTTGAACCAGTCCACACCAAGTCACGCCCCAGGTCACGCCCGTGACCCAAAGTCACGCCCGTGACCGGGGGCATGCAATCTTAGAATCTTCCACGTAGAGCCGCCGTTGAGACGTGGAGCTGCAGTCGAGAAGTCAACTTGAGTCACGCCCGTGACCCACATGTCACGGCCGTGACTTGCCCGCGTGATCTCTGCTTCGCCGCCGCGCCAAATTCCAGCTCACGCCGCATTTAATGCAGCCGTCCAAAGTCACGGCCGTGACCCGACATGTCACGCCCGTGACATGTCACTTTTCGCCTCGCCGTCCAGAAAGCCCACGCCACTGTCGGATCCAATGTGAATAGTGCAGTCACGCCCTTGGTCACGCCCTTGACCGAGGGCGTGTAATCTGAAATTTTTTCCTATAAATTCAGAGGTTCTCCTTGAGTCCAGGGTTCAGAATTTTAGAGTGGGGGAGGTGCTGCTAGAGCTGTTAGTGAAGTTTTTCAATGATTTCTCATGCTTTTCAATTTCATGTTCTTCCTTTTTAATTCATGTAATGCGCTAGTTCTTAGTTTTATGCAATAGTTAGTTAAAGCTTGTAATCCTTTCCTTCCTAGCTTGAAATCTCTTTAATTAAATCTTGTAATCGTTTTGGTTTTCAATAAAATTAAGTTCTCTCTCCTTCATGTTCTTTTTTTCCTTAAGCACTCTTTCTTTAATGCAATGATTTTTCTTTCCTTTCCCCCTCCACTATGGTTGAGCATTAAGTATTTTTGTCTTCGTTTAATCCTTTCATTTAGCTTGCAATTAGTTTCAATTTTAGTTAAGCAAAAACAAACCAAATCAAATTTTCGTCGATAAGATAATGGCGATTTTCCTCGAAGTAGAAGTAATCAACGCGCCCCGTGGAATACGACCTTGATATTCCTAAATATCCTATACTATAGACGATAAGGTACACATGCCTTTATCGGATATAGTTTTGGAGAAAATCTCAATTCTTCGCTAAATTTCAAAACCGAAAAATCTATATCAAATACCTCAGTAACATGTGGATCGACGAACACTTGAAAAGGTACTATCCATGAATCCGCACAATAAATGTGTTGAGGTAACATTCCACATGTATATCCCAATTATTGGCATTCATTAAATAAATTTACTCCTGTAACCTAACAAGTTTCTGTCAAATAATTACACTCTTACTCTGTTTGGAAGTAAGAGAGTATGAAAAGCATACACCTCCCGATTTTGTGAGACCTTGTATTACTACCAGGGGACATTACTCTACACCCAAACCTCTGCACTGAAGGTTGAGACCAACTCCCATTTGCATGTTGGTTGTCTATCCTCGCGTGGCACAATGGCATTCCATAATCGAGAAGATTTTCTGAAGTTTTGTATATGATAACACACCATTCTACCACCCCCTTTGCAACTAATTAACCATGTGAATGATCGACGTCAATGAGAGCATGTCTCTAAATCTAAGCCTCGATCTTGATGGCTAAGATCAGCTCCACCATTGCATTGGTTTCCTACCCTTAGGATGCTCATACCCATCCAAGAATTATCAGTTTGCAAGGTATTGTAATGGGAAGAACCCCTAAACAAGATTTGTTGAGCTTAAGTCACTTAAATCACCCACCACGACAGGCACCCCACAGATATGCAACATCTATGAGTGTGTCGATCCTAAGTACAGTCTGAGACCTCACTAGATATTTATCTCGCCATATTGTTATTTTACTTTGGGTCACCTAGATCACACCTAAAGGAGGGGGGGGGGGGGTGAAAAGTATGATGGGTGTACAACCCCGATATTCGCCAGGATGAGAGATAGACAGGAAAAAACCAAACGGTCAAGGTTCCCTCAAAAAGGGGCAGGCGAGACGGGTGCTCGCCGACGGCATGCTGGTAGGAGGACGAGATGAGTACTCGCCGAGCACCCGCGAGATGACCTATTCTCGGCGACATGGAGGTTTGCGAGGCCGGACCCCGGCATGCACCCTCCCAAAAAGGAGGGACTCGCTGACTAGCGAGCGAGGCACGCGAGGGACCAGCGAGAGCTCTCGCGAGTACTGTCCTCGCAGGCCCTTTGCCCCTAGGCCCATGAGAGAAATTATCCTTTTACCCTCATGGTCTGCCGATAGCCCCTCCGAACAGCGGAGATTGGCTATCAACAGACCAAATTTGGGGTGCGTATAGTAAAATCAAGAGGCAGAATCCTGCTATTCGCAGGCCAGATCGGAAAATCTATAAATAAGATCCAAATGGCACCTTTGGAGAGGACTTCTTCCTTTTGGAGATTCTCTCTCCTCAGGCCTTCCTTGAGCTCTCCAAGGTGCCCGGGCTTCAGCTTTTGGCTTGGGAGGGGAAGCGCTCTAAAGATCTTACGGGTGTGTGGTGGGTCCTCCTAGCTGAGCCTAAGGATCAATGTCCAGTTCTGAGGCTCCGGTCTGTTCTCTCACAAGATTAGTAAGTGCCAGTCGCCCCCAACCCGTTGGGGGCCCCGAACTCCACCGAGACCATTTATAGGTTTCAACATTTTTGGTGCGGTGAGCGTGGAGTGCGGCTAGCTCAAGAAAATCTCGGGAAAAGCATGACCGGCGAGGACGAGCGGGACGCGAACCCCGGAGGCTCGCCACCCCCAGGAGCACCAGCAACAGTGGAGATGTTGGCGGATCTTAGGTGAGATCTTCTTAGAGCTTTTCAGAGCGCTCTCGCCACTGCGCTCGGCGGTTTCACGACCCCGGCGCCCTAGGTGGCTCATCAACCTGGAGTCGGCAAGAGCGAGTCGGCTCATCGAGCGGGAAAAGAGGTGGCGGCCCAGGGAGGAGGGCGAGATCTGTCTGGGCGAGAGATGTTCCCCAGCCCTGCTGGGGGAAGCGAGAATCTGGCAAGGGAGACTCTCGCGGGGGGGGGGGGGGGGGGGGGGGAGCTCGGACAGGGAGGTCCCGACGAGCTGTCCTCTGGCGAGACCGGCAGGTGTAGGGTCGCCCGAGGAGCTCGCGAGAAGGGTAGAGCAAATTCAGAGGGTAAGTGGGGGAAGTCTTTTCTGCGAGATGGTGCTCTCGGCACCACTCCCCGAGGGATTCAGGGAGCCGACCATGATGCTGTATTCTGGCAATGATGACCCCATCCAACACCTACAGTGGTTCGAGGATATGGTCTCGATCAGACCCATGTCGGAAGCCTTCAAGTGTCGACTCTTTGCTACTACCCTGATGGAGAAGGCGAGGGACTGGTTCCACCAGATTCCCTCAGGATCGATCTATACCTTCGAGAACTTGCGTAAAGGTTTTCTCTTACGTTTCTCCGCCATGAAGAAAAGAAAGAAGGATCCAGAGTCGCTCTTCGACATCAAGCAGAGGCCAGGAGAGTCGTTGGCTCATTATCTGGAGTGGTTCAGAGAAGAGGTCCTCCTTGTCCAAGAGGTCCTGGGGTATACCCTCCAGTTTGCCTTCACGTTGGGGCTGAGGGAAGGCTTCTTCAAGATGGACCTCAAGAAGAGGGTTCCTCAATCTTATGAAGAACTGATGGAGAGAGCGGCAGAGGAGGTAGAAGGGGAGGCAGCAAACCCCGAGTTCGCGAAGAGATTGGCACGGCTGAGCGAGCCGGAAGGGAGACAGCAAGAGCCAAGGAGGAGAGAGGAAGCGAGGGCCCCGAAGTTGGGGTGGAGGCAGCAGGGTGGGGGAATGCAAGGCCCAGGTAGGGGTTTCCCCCACGGGAGAGGTAATTTCCAAGGAGGGCAGGGAAGACCTCACCAGCTGGGGTGGAGACAGGGCCCGAGGCCATTTCCACCCCCCCCTCATCAGGCGATGGAGATCGGTAGAGGAAGAGCAGGAAGAGGAAGAGGAGGGGGATCCGGCCCCAGAAGAAGGAACCGGGGAGTCGGGGATGAGGCAAGGGGGGGTGGCGCTGCCGTACTGTGACTTCCATCAGGAGGAAGGCCACGCAACGGCCACCTGCCCTGAGTTCTTGGAAGTCAGAGGGGCGAGAGCCCCAACACCACAAGCACAGCAAGGGGGAGCAAGGATAGAGGAGATTCTACCTCAGGGGGACGAGGATGACAGGTGCGAGGATCGGGCGGACGTAGGGACCCGAGGAGGGATCAGAGTGATCCATGGGGGGGGGGGTGGGGGTCGAGGCAACCCAGAAGGCAAGCCTCCATGCCATGTACCGTCGGAGTCTAGCTTCGACATCCCAAGCCCCACCCCCCGCGGAGAAGATCACCTTCTCCCAAAAGGACCTGCCCAGTCACGAAGACCCATTCTGCGATGTGCTAGTCATCCAGACAGCCATCGAGAACTTCACCGTCTCTCGAATCTTGGTGGACAGCGGGAGCTCGGTCAATGTTATTTTCAAGAAGGTGTTCGACGGGATGAAGGTAGAGCCCAGGAGGGTGTTGGACTCGGATGGGCCGCTGTTCGGATTCTCAAGAGAAAGGAAGGAAGTAGAGGGGGGAATGGGACTCCATGTGACCCTGGGAGGGCAGTCCCGGAACTGCCGCTTTGTGATAGTGGATGCCCCAAGTAGCTATAGCGCCATCTTCGGACGACCTCTTATCAGCGCGTTCCGGTGTGTCCCGTCCACTTTCCATCAATGCCTCAAGTTCAACACGGGGGGAATCCAGGTCCGGGTCAGGGGAGATCCTAAGGTGGCGAGGCAGTGCTATGTGACCGCTGTCAATACCATCTCTTGGATGGAGGAGGCGGAGGAGTGGGATAAGGTAATGGAAGAAGTGGCCACGACGGAAGAGGTAGAGGAAGGAGTAGTTCATGCCCAGGAAGGGGTCGGTGAGGGACCCAGGGCGGGGGAGGGAGAAGAAGAGCAAGGAGAAGAGGAGGCCCCCGAGGGAGGGGCGGAGGAGCTAATGGAGGTAGGAGAGGAAGGGAGGAGAGAAGTAGTTCATGCCCAGGAAGGGGTCGGTGAGGGACCCAGGGCAGGGGAGGGAGAAGAAGAGCAAGGAGAAGAAGAGGCCCCAGGGGGAGGGGCGGAGGAGCTAATGGAGGTAGGAGAGGAAGGGAGGGGAGAAGTAGTTCATGCCCAGGAAGGGGTCGGTGAAGGGCCCAGGGCGGGGAAGAAAGAGGGAGAGAAAGAGGAAGAGCAGAGCCTCTGGGGGGAGCAGTCCAGGCTAGAGGCTGTAGATGAAGTGGTGGAGGTGGAGATCACCACTAAGGCCGGGACGATCGAGAAGATCAAGATCAATGGGGAGCTCAGCCCGGAGGATCGGGCAAAGATCTTGGCCTGCGTCCAGGACAATGTGGACATCTTCGCATGGAGCGCTGCAGAGATGTCAGGGATCGATGCGGACATGGCGTGTCATCGCCTCAACCTCGATCCCGGCGCTCGCCCCATCCGCCAAAAGAGGAGGTCCACGACGGACAAGCTGGAGGTGCCCATCCGGGAGGAGGTGAACAAGCTCCTCAAAGCTGGCTTTGTATCGGAGATCCAGTATCCAGGCTGGGTCTCCAATGTCGTGATGGTAACAAAGGGGGAGGGTAAGTGGAGAATGTGTGTGGATTTTTCTTTGCTTAATAAATCGTGCCCCAAGGACTGTTATCCCTTGCCTAGAATTGACGCGCTAGTTGACTCAGCCGTCGGTTTTTCTGTGATGTCTTTTTTAGATGTTTTTTCAGGTTATCACCAGATCCGCATGCACCCTCCCGACATTAAATATGTGTCCTTCATCACCGGGGATGGGTGCTATTGTTACAAAATGATGCCGTTCGGTTTGAAGAACGTAGGGGCCACATATCAGCGTATGATGGATAGGGTGTTTCGCGAGCAGAAGGGAAGGAACTTGGAGGTCTATGTGGATGACCTAATGATCAAGAGCCGGAATCTCGAGTCCCATCTCAGTGACCTCGAAGAGACTTTTGAAACCTTGAGAAAGTTTAAAATGAGGCTTAACCCCTTTAAGTGTGTCTTCGGGGCCAGTCCAGGGAAGTTCTTGGGTCATTTGCTCACCCCTCTTGGAGTGGAGCCTAATCCAGACAAGGTAAAGGCGATCCTAGAGTTGAGATCTCCACGGAGTGCGAAAGAGGTCCAGCGTCTGACAAGGAAGTTAGCCGGGCTGAGCAGGTTCCTTTCCAAGGCAGGAGAAAAATGTTCTTCCTTCTTCAAGGTATTAAGGGGTAACCAAAAATTCGAATGGACTCCCGAGTGCGAAAGGGCTTTTCAAGCGCTAAAGGAACAACTGACCCAGGCCCCATTATTACAAGGGCCGAGACAAGGAGAAGACCTATACCTTTACTTGCGGGTAGGGTCGGAAGCGGTTAACTCAGTGTTGGTTCGAGAGGAGGGGAAGAAACAACTCCCCATTTACTACGTCAGCAGGGTACTCAGGAAGGCCGAACTCAGATATCCTATCCTCGAAAAGTTAGTGTTTGCCTTGGTGGTGTCGGCTAGGCGGCTCAGACCTTACTTTCAGGCACACTCAATCAAAGTGGTGACTGACCACCCCCTTCGTGGAATCATGGAAGGGGTGGAGCACTCTGGGAGGTTGGCAAAGTGGGCGGTAGAATTGAGTGAGTTCAATGTCTCCTACGTGCCCAGGGTATCCATGAAGGCGCAGGCGGTGGCGGATTTCATGGCCGACTACGTGACCGAGTTAGAGGAATCTGAAGTACCCCACCCAGTGGCTTGGAAGATGCTGGTCGATGGTGCGTCGGGAAAGCATTCCTTCGGAGGAGGGGTGGTGTTGGTGAGTCCCCAAGGAACCAGGATAGAGCAAGCGATAAACATCCATTTCCCCCTCACTAATAACCAAGCCGAGTACGAGGCCGTGGTAGCAGGCCTCCGCTTGGCACAAGAGTTGGGGGTGCAGGACGTGGAGGTCTCGACGGACTCCATGGTGGTGGCATGCCAGATCAGGGGGGAATTCGAGGTCAAATAACCAACTCTCCAACGGTACCTGGAGAAGGTTAAAGGGGTAGTGGGACAGTTTCACACCTTCTCCATTAAGCACATTCCAAGAGAGGAGAGTATCCAGGCGGACCTCCTAGCCAAGTTTGGTCCCCGGGCAGGGGGAACAGTGTCGGAGCTTTTCCGACCCTCTATCGAGGAGGGGGAGGTGATGGAGGTGGACCAGCAGATGTCGTGGATGGATCCCTTCATCACCTAATTAACAACGGGGAAGTTCCCCGAGGAAGAGGTAGACAAGCGGCGGCTCAGGTATAAATCGGCATATTACTCCTTGCATGCAGGGTCACTATATCGAAAGACTCTCTCAGGGCTCCTAGCCCGTTGTGTCTCCGAGGAGGAAGCCCCAAAGGTCCTAGAAGAGATCCACTCAGGGGAGTGCGGCAGTCACTCGGGGGGCAAGACCCTGGAAGGGAGAGTACTAAGGCAGGGCTATTTTTGGCCCACCCTCAGCAAAGATGCGGAAGAGTTTTCTAAAAAGTGCTCCAAGTGCCAACTCTACGCCCCCCTCCAGCTCCTTCCCGCTCAGAGGCTCCGGACGATCACAGCCCCTTGGCCCTTTGCGATATGGGGTTTGGATTTGGTGGGGCCTTTCCCTCAGGCGAGCGACCAAAGAAAGTTCCTACTGGTGATGGTGGATTATTTCTCTAAGTGGATCGAAGTGAAGGCCCTCGCTAAGGTAACATCCCAGGTAGTGAGAAATTTTGTTTGGGGCGAAATAATTTGCAGGCATGGGCTCCCTCTGGCCATAGTCACGGACAGTGGGCCACAGTTTGCGAGCGACAAATTCGTTAGCTTTTGCACCCAACTCGGCATAGACCTCCATTTCGCATCGGTCCACCACCCCAGGAGCAATGGACAGGTGGAGGCAGCAAACAAAATCATTGTGAACCTATTGAAAAGAGGGTGGAAAACCTTAGGGGCAGCTGGGTGGAACAATTGCCTTTGGTTCTCTGGGCCCTAAGGACCACCCCAAACACAGCTACCGGAGAGACTCCTTTCAAGCTCTCCCACGGGTCAGAGGCCGTCCTCCCAGTCGAGTTTGAGGTAAAGTCACCAAGGGTGATCGGCGCGGGGGAAGGAGATGAGGAATGGAGAACGGACAATGAAGAGGGGCAGAGATTATCTTTGGATCTAGTGGAAGAACTCAGGGACCTGGCCACTATTTGGCAGGAGGAGATCAAACGACGGATGGCCCGATACTTTGACAAACACATTCGGGTGAAGCACTTCCAGAAAGGAGATTTGGTCTTGAAGAAGGTCGATGCAGCGGGGAGAGGGGCTGCGGTCGGCAAACTTAACCCTAACTGGGAGGGGCCATATATTGTAAGCGAAGTGCTCAAGTCGGGAGGATACCACCTCCAGGATGTGGAAGGGGTACCCCTCGACCGTGCCAGGAGTGGGGATGACTTAAAACGATTTTATTCTTAATAGATTTCCTACTATAAACCCTTTATTGATTTGTGTAATGCATACTAATAGTAGTTAGTCATGCTAATAAATGTGCAAGTTCCTAGCGCTGGATTGCCTCGGATGATCCCGCTGCCGAGCTCTCACTAGCCGGTGGGTCAGGTCGATCTCGCGGAGAGGATGGCGAGATGTGCAAGTTCCTGGTGCTGGATTGCCCCGGATGATCCCGCTGCCGGGCTCTCACTAGCCGGTGGGTTAGGTCGATCTCGCGGAGAGGCTGGCGAGATGTGCAATTTCCTGACGCTGGATTGCCCCGGACGATCTCGCTGCCAGGCTCTCACTAGCCGGTGGGTCAGGTAGATCTCGTGGAGAGGCTGGCGAGATGTGCAAGTTCCTAGCGCTGGATTGCCCCGGATGATCCCGCAGTCGGGCTCTCACTAGCCGGTGGGTCAGGATGATCTCGCGGAGAGGCTGGCGAGATGTACAAGTTCCTAGCGCTGGATTTCCCCGGATGATCCCGCTGCCGGGCTCTCACTAGTCGGTGGGTCTGGTCGATCCCGTGGAGAGGCTGGCGAGATGTGCAAGTTCCTAGCGCTGGATTGCCCTGGATGATCCCGCTGCCGGGCTCTCACTAGTCGGTGGGTCAGGTCGATCTCGCAGAGAGGCTGGAGAGATGTGCAAGTTCCTGGTGCTGGACTGCCCCGGATGATCCCGCTGCCGGGCTCTCACTAGCCGGTGGGTCAGGTCGATCTCGCGGAGAGGCTGGCGAGATGTGCAAGTTCCTGACGCTGGATTTCCCTGGACGATCTCGCTGCCGGGCTCTCACTAGCCAGTGGGTCAGGTCGATCTCGCAGAGAGGCTGGCGAGATGTGCAAGTTCCTAGCGCTGGATTGCCCCGGATGATCCCGCTGCCGGGCTCTCACTAGCCGGTGGGTCAGGTCGATCTCGCGGAGAGGCTGGCGAGATGTGCAAGTTCCTGGTGCTGGATTGCCCCGGATGATCCCGCTGCCGGGCTCTCACTAGCCGGTGGGTCAGGTCGATCTCGCAGAGGCTGGCGAGATGTGCAAGTTCCTGACGCTGGATTGCCCCGGACGATCCCGCTGCCGGGCTCTCACTAGCCGGTGGGTCAGGTCGATCTCGTGGAGAGGCTGGCGAGATGTGCAAGTTCCTAGCGCTGGATTGCCCCGGATGATCCCGCTGCCGGGCTCTCACTAGCCGGTGGGTCAGCATGATCTCGCGGAGAGGCTGGAGAGATGTGCAAGTTCCTGATGCTGGATTGCCCCGGATGATCCCGCTGTCGGGCTCTCACTAGCCGGTGGGTCAGGTTGATCTCGCGGAGAGGCTGGCGAGATGTACAAGTCCTTGGTAATGATTGGAATGACGTCTTTGGCTGGAGAATCCTTAGTATCGACCAGGGCGTTCTCGCTAAATAAGTAGGGGGCGAGAACCTTATATTCCTATTCTCGACGGCTAGTGCTCGGTAAAACGCGAACTGACCCGCGAGGGTAGGCAAATACCCATTGGCTGATGCGAAGCCCCCGCGTAAGAACCGCTTATAAAGGATGATATTGAAAAAAGGATTGGTCCTCGCGAGGTCAAGATGGAGAGACGGTCCAAGAAAATCCACGGCCCAAAGGTGGAGGATAAAGGCACCAAGCGAAAGTACTTATCCTATACAGAAGCTATCCAAAGGTACCATTCGCGAGAATAAGTGTCGCGAGAACTCTAGAAAATGTGCGAGAACAAGATATAAAGACGAGAAAAGAACACATCACAAAATAAAGACGCGAGCACAAAATGGAGCCAGTGGCCTACATAATAAAAATATTCCTTGTTCATTTACATCTTGCGGCGGTCTCGCCAGCCCAAAATGGATTACAAAAATAAAACCAAACCAAAAAGATCAGTCTTCGCGGTCGCTCGCCGACCCCTCATCCTCATCGCTGCCCTCGACCTGCGGAAGAGGAATGAAGAGCTCGGGGACGATGTCCTCAAGACGCATGGCGGCCGCCTCGGCCGTTAACATGCTGGACTTTTGCATCAGCTGAAATATGTATAGCGACGATTCGGAGGCCTCCTTCCGGATCTCCTCGTCTCGTGCTCGCTTCTCTTCTTTCAGGCGATGAGGAGAGGGAGGTACAACTGCGCGAACCAAATCTTTGTTAAGGGCCTTCAACCCTATAATCTCACCCTGCAGGTCCGGAATTCGAGCGTCTGCCCTCTCGACAGTCTCGGCATCCCGCACAGAAAAGAAATGAGAGCTGAACTCGACGAATAAATAAGTGGTGGCGCGATGCGAAGACTCACCACGCCGCCCTCAGAGGGCCGCAGTTGGTCCTTCAGCTGAGTGTTCTTGGCAAGGATGCCCCGGTAGGCAGTGGCGAGCCCAACGTTCTGGCGCTCCAGCTGTAGGCACCACCTCCCGGTCATGTGAGCGAGCTCGAGGGAACACATCTGTGACCTCGCGCTCTCATAGGCAAGGGTCCTCGCCGTCGCGTCCTTGTATGCTCCCGCATCCTCGCGGCCATACAAGCCAAAGGAAAGGGAGAAGGCGTGACCGCTGACGGTGGACTTCTCCACCCAGGAGGGGAGGATGGTGGAGACCTCGGCCTTGTTGTCCTCCGACCTCCAGCACAGCAAGAGCTCGCCCGAGTCGTCGCGATGCCTCTGACCCAGGCCGAAGTTAAAGTGATTGACGGGGATTGGCGGGTCAGAGGTCTTTATGACCTCCTCGCTTTGCTCGCCGGCCTACAACCCATTTGATAGGATGGTGAGGTCGACCTTGTCAAAGTCTGGCTCGGCATGGCCCTTCCCTTTCTCGGAGGGGTGCGAGCCCTGACTCTTCCTCTGCTTATTCTTTGAGGGAGATTTGGAAGGTTGGCCGTAGCTGCTGGAGGCCTCAGACCTACTGCGAGAGGATGTCGGAGCAGGGGTGATGGTCTCGCGGCAGGCCTCAGCGCCCATGGTCGCGAGATCGAAGGCGGAGGAGGGTTTTCTGTTGCTCAAGTAGGGGGTTGAATGGTAAATCTCGCAGCCCTGAAAGGTTAGATGATTAATTTTTGGATAAGGTCACAAAAGTGGAAAGTAGCGAGCGAGACTATTACCTTCCCCAGGAGGAACTGGAGCTAGCGAGTCGACGTTGCGGCGGAGATGGGCCACCTCGAAGTTCTTCTTGCTGAAGAACTGGCACAAGTTGGCGTCATGGCCACCGAGGGTCGGTGGCTTGTAGGTGGTCTCGCTGTACTGGATCAGCGAGAGGGAATGTTGCCGAAGTTCCCTTTCACTAAGAGAAACTTCTGGGCCCAGTTGTGGGCCTTGTTCACGGTCTCGATGACCTTGAGACCCGACCCCACGAAGTAGGCGGTGCCGTCCTTGTAGGCTCGGAAGGAGAACAACTTCCGGAACACCGGCAAGCTGAATTCAATGCGCTCCTCGCGCATGTAGCAGGCGAAGGCGACGATGACCGCGACGGCGTTGGGGGTGAGCTGGGCGGGGACCGCGCCATAATGCTTGAGTACCTGTCGAGTAAGGCTGGGAAAAGTTAGTTAACGGCGGGCGAGAGATTAATCGACGAAGAGAAAGTAGTTGAGGCAAGGAGGTACCTGGCGGACCTCCGGCCACAGAGGCAGCCGCAGACCGACCGCGAAGTGGACCGTGGGGATGGATAGCTCGTCGGGGTAGGGAATGTTGATCTTGTCATCCGCCAGGACAACGCGGAATAAACCCGGCAGGGACGAAGGCGGAGATTGCTTTGAGGTACTCCTCCTTGGTCAGGTTATGGTGGTAGAAGGTGTGGTCTGCAAAAGCCCAGGCGCACTTCCGGCGACCCTCCGCCTCAGCAGCGTCGTTAACCATCTTGGGAGAGACCTACAGAATAGACAAAATTGCGAGAAGGGGGAAAGAAGCGAGAGCTTCCGAGCAGAGAAGGAAGAAGGTTGGCGATAAATGCGGTAGGTGGCTCGTAGTTATGAGACCCTATTTATAGAAAAATAAAAAAGGCGGGAAGAAGTCCAAGCGCCGCGGGGTGCGAGTAGTCAGGCTGTCACATCAGTGTCACTGGCGAGAGTGAATGTTACTCCGGGAAATTGCGAGCGAGCGAGAAGGACCTGTGAGGTTAGCGCCGACAAATTTTCGGCAGAGTATCAGGCATTCAACAAGATAATAGCATTCCCAAACAAGGAGCGAGCGAGTATCAATAAATAAAGTCAATCGTCACTCGACTAGCGAGAGTTCATAGCGAGTAATAGTGTGCAAACGCAATCGTCCGCCCTAAGAAATGATAATACGAAATGTTTTTGGAAGAAAGAAGGATCGCGAGGCTAATGTGGGAGCCATTTCCACCTGCCACCCCCTCGCGGTCCGGACCTCGGTGGCATTCTCAGATTGTAATATTCGAGGGCGGAGCGACTTGCCCTATCCGTCAAGAAGGCGTAGTCTCTCATCTGCGCGATGTACACCTCCGGCGAGGAAGCCCCCTCAACATGATCTCGGGGTATCGCGGCTCGGAGTCTCGCGCACTCGTCCCTCAGAGCAGCATTGCTGGCCTCGGCAGCCTCCCTATCCTGCATCGCTTGAAGATTGAGGTCCAGCAGCATTCGCTGTTGTTTCTAAAACAACTCAACGGTTCTCTGCTTCATCGCCTCGGGGTATCGAGGATCTCCTAGGAAGTCTTCCAACTGCTCCGGGAGGGGGGACATCTCATCATCCACGTAGTCGGAATCAGTGTGAGGAGATTCAGAGGTCCCTGCGAGGGACCACAAGAAAGTTTAGCATCAAAAGGAGGAAGGTTGCAAACGTCGCAAAGGAATAAGACCTTACTCGGAGGAAGGAGAGAAGGGTCTGGCCGACCCTCGAAGATTTGGCCGTAGTGAGGCAATAATGACTTACCCAGGCCGGGACGACAGGCCTTGTCGTTGACAGGAGGAATCTTTGGGGGCCGCAAGCCCCCAGAGTCATCGCTCTGCAGAAGATTGAAGCCCGACATTTTTAGGGTGGTGTCGGGGATGACGGGGGAGACGGGTTGCGAGCCCTGGCGGGTCGTTATCTTCACGGGCGAGCCTGCGAGGGGGGAAAGGGAAGGTGAGTGGTCGACAACATGCAGGGAAGCTAGCGAGGAAGAACGCGTACCGGTAGCCTTCTCAGTAGCGAGGACTGTGTGCATTGGGGAAGCATGTGGGGATACACCTCTGTGCTCGTCGCCGCCATGGTGAGCGTCGCTATCCTGCCGGCGGGCGAGACTTATTAAGATGATTCTCACTGAGCCAACTATAGATATTTCATACCTTCTCGCTGGGCTGATTGACAGGGGAAGACTCTAGTAGGACGGAATCATCCCCGACTCGGCAGACCGCTTTCGCCTTTTTGGTTTTTGACACCCGAGGGGGAGGCGGGCGCTTCATCTAAGCGGGGACTTTTGCCATGGAAGTCATCCCGCTGGCCTTGTTGGCCTTTAGCCGATCCTCAAAATCTTTGGACAGTGACATCAGCAACTGCTACAGTAAAGAGAAAGAAAAGGAGAGTAAAATAGCGGCGCGCGCCGCTGTGGAAGGAGGAGACGTATATATAGCCCTCCGGTGGGTCCCACTAAAGATTCTTGACAGCTCACCACCAGGTTGGCAAATACCGGGGGTTGGATGTTTCTTCGCGAGCCTAGGTAGCCTCCCGAAGAGCGGGGATTGTGTACAACCCCGATATTTGCCAGGACGAGAGATAGACAGGAAAAGACCAAACGGTCAAGGTTCCCTCAAAAAGGGGCAGGCGAGATGGGTGCTCGCCGACGGCATGCTGGTAGGAGGACGAGATGAGTACTCGCCGAGCACCCGCGAGATGACCTATTCTCGGCGACATGGAGGTTTGCGAGGCCGGACCCCGGCATGCACCCTCCCAAAAAGGAGGGACTCGCTGACTGGCGAGCGAGGCACGCGAGGGACCAGCGAGAGCTCTCGCGAGTACTGTCCTCGCAGGCCCTTTGCCCCTAGGCCCATGAGAGAAATTATCCTTTTACCCTCATGGTGTGCCGATAGCCCCTCCGAATAGCGGAGATTGACTATCAACAAACCAAATTTGGGGTGCGTATAGTAAAATCAAGAGGCAGAATCCTGCTATTCACAGGCCAGATCAGAAAATCTATAAATAAGATCCAAAGGGCACCTTTGGAGAGGACTTCTTCCTTTTGGAGCTTCTCTCTCCTCAGGCCTTCCTTGAGCTCTCCAAGGTGCCCGGGCTTCAGCTTTTGGCTTGGGAGGGGAAGCGCTCTAAAGATCTTCCGGGTGTGTGGTGGGTCCTCCTGGCTGAGCCTAAGGATCAGTGTCCAGTTCCGAGGCTCCGGTCTGTTTTATCGCGAGATTATTAAGTGCCAGTCGCCCCCAACCCGTTGGGGGCCCCGAACTCCACCAAGACCATTTATTGGTTTCAACAATGGGTGCTTTTTAATCCTTTTTAAAATTTCAGCAAGATAATAAGAAAAATTGCAAGCACACAGAGATTTATAGAGGTTCCCCAAGAATACCTTGGGTAGTCCTTTCTCGACACCACCTATCTAGCAATATTATTGGGAATATTACCCTCAATGTTCTCTTGATTTGAAAAAGCTTCACACTCAATGCTAAGTACAAGTTATATTTGATAAACCCTATTTTACATTATGTCCATGCAGGGTTAGGTCATTCCCAAGATATGGAATAAGTTCAGTGGTTTACTGCCAAAACCGATGAGATGAGTTCCTATCTCAGCTAAACCGCTGAGACATGGCCAGGAGCCACTGAGAAGGTGTTTGGGCCAGTTGAGCTATGGATAGAGAAAATCCATTTAGACAACTGTCTGTCCCAGTGGATCCGCTGAGACGGGACAGAAGTAGCCGTTGAGACAGGAAGCTATCTCAGCCCAACCGCTGAGACAGATTCAAATGTTTTATCGGGTTTGCTTTTGGCGCAACACGCTATAAAGCAATATAGGATGTTCCAATCACCTCCATACTGTGTCAGGAGGACATCAGATAGCCATTGAAGACTGGAGGATTATAAAAGAATTAATTAGGGCTTTGTAAAAGCTCTCTCACTCCATGAAGAAGATTATTCTACTGTTCCATTGACGACAGCCCAGAAAGTTTCCTCTTCTTGCTTCCAGAAGCTGCAAGGTGAGAAAAGATTGTTCTTCTTGATTTACACAAGATAAAACAAGTTGATCATCATTCATCCTCTTGTCCTATTTCAAGACTGCTACAACAGTTGTTCAGCAACAGAAGACCAAGGCTTGATATCTACTCTAGCTTCTGTTGTAATCATCCATTATTATTTTCTGTAGGAACTTATCTGTTATGAGATTGTAGGGCATCTTTGCCTGAGGGTGTAAGGCTGTCTGGCCTGAGAGCTCAGCTTGAGTGTAAGATCTTTGTGAGATCTGAGGTAGGGCTGTTGAGCTTGAGGTAGGGCTGTTGAGCCTGAGGTAGGGTTTGGGAAAACTTGAGAGATCATGAGGGATCTATGTTGTAAGCTCTTGGAGCTGAGTTTGGAGGTGTTGGACTTGTCTAACTCATTGTTAGAAAGGTGAAGGGGGAAAGAGGACCACTCAAGACACCCTTTCTTGAGGAACCTCTATAAATGCTTGTGTGTTTTTTGTGTGCTTGATTTATTACTAAAACTCAGAAAACAGCTAGGTTAAAGCCTAAAAATAAAAGAGATCTATTCACCCCCTCTAGGTGATTAAGACTACATCCTAACAAACTATCAAGTGGTATGAAAGCGAGGCTGGTCAAGAAGGACATAACTGTCTGACCAGATCCTATAAAGGTGTAGTAAAATATGAATCCAATGGCCTCCACTGGATTGCAGAAGGAGATGGGATCTATGAAGCCCATATGCAACAAAGAAAACCTTGGCATATGGAAGCAAAGGGTTAGGTTGTTTATGGAAGTATCAGAACCAAGGATCTACATCACTGTAAAACAAGGCCCCTTCACTTTTCAAACTGCCTCCACCATAGATCCAACAAGGAGAGTGGCCAAGGCTTTTAATGACTTGACCAAGGATGAACTTGCATTATTCACTATGGACATAAGAGCCCAAAACATCATTGTTAATGCAATTGATGACTCCACCTTTCAGAACTTGGTACACTGCATAACAGCCAAGGAACTGTGGTATACACTGGTGGTGTATATGGAAGGGACAGTTGAGGTGAGGGATGATAGAAAATCACTTCTCAATCAAGAATATGAAGCTTTCAGGCAGTTGAGCCAAGATAGCATTTCCATCTGCTATGAAAGGTTCTTTAGGATAGTCAATGAACTAAGAACCTATGAAAGAGTGTTCAGTGACTATGAGCTTAATGATAAGTTCCTAAGATATCTAATTAGAGACTGGGACACAAAGATATGTGCCATCAGGGAAGTAGCCAAGCTTGGTGAAACTCCCACCCATACACTATTTGGGAAGCTTCTCTCTTATGAGATGCAGTTGTATGTAAGGAAGGAAGAGGACACTTCCACCAGGGCTCATGCAAGGGAGATAGCTGTTGCTCTCAAAGCTGACAGCTCCAAGAAGAGTAAAGCCAGAATGGTGTCTCCTCCAAGGAGGACTGCTGAATCTGAGAAATCTGAGATCAGCACCTCAGACAGCTCTTCATATGATGAGGAATTTGCTGCCTTCTCAAGGCTGTTCAAGAAAATGATGAGGAGAAAGCAGTGGAAGAACAAGCCTTCCTCTTCCTCACATTCCAAGAAGAACCACAAAAAATCTGAAAGACAGCACACCAAGGGTGACAGGTATGAATCTAAACCTGGTAAACATGTTTCAAATAACATCATTTGCTATTGCTGCAGCAAGCCTGGACATGTCATTGCTGACTGTCCAGTCAAGAGAAAGGAGAAAGGTGATAAGAAACATCATCACCAAAAGGATAGGAAGGGGAAAAAATCCTTCCTAGCAAAGAAAGGAAAGAGTTTGAGTGAATCTGAATCCTCAACTTCAGATTCAGATGATGAAGAGGAAGCCTACATTGGGTTGTTTGCTGCAGAAAAGGATAATGATTTTCCTGCTGTCAAGATTGGAATCAGGGCCCCTCTATGACATTCAGACAGTGATATTGAGGAGGATGAAGAGGACAAAGTTCAGCTAGGCCTCATGACCATCACTAATGAGGAAGCCAGTCAGAATAATTCTGACAGTGAACAGGTACTGATTCATTCCATCTCTTCTTCTGATTATGAGACAAGCCCAAAATATGAAGCACCTTCATATTTTGGTGGAAGTGATTTAGAATATGAGAAAGATGTCAATCAATTGATTGACAAGTATGGTGCTCTCTTGGAAGCTCTGAAAAAGAGCAAGAAGCTGGCCAAGGGGCAAGCCCAAGAAATTGCTTCCCTTAAGATGGATAAGAAAGTGTGCACTGAGTCACCCACCATGGTGGCTCAAATGTGTAGAGAAATAAGCCATCTAAAGGGGATAAAAATTGCTCAATTGAGCACCATCTCCCTAAAGAACAAGGTCATCAAGGACCTTCAGTTGAAGCTTCTGAAAGAAAAGAGCCTAGTGGCTCAATTCTCCAAGCCCAAATTTGTGCTTCCAATTATTGGCACCTTTTCTTCTCAAATCAATAGAAGAGGACTAGGGTACAATAAAATGGAAGTAGGAGAAGGGAGAGGAGAAAAGAGCAAGGACAAGACTAAGCCTCAAACCACCTTTCAAAAGGTATTACTTCCTTCTAACAGGTATGACCATGACAGTATGCATGGTCACTGGATGAATGGAAACTCCTATTGGAAGGAGAACACTCCTTCCCATAGTGGAAGAAAGGGCATGGGAATTAGTGCTATGAAGGCTCCTCATAAAGAAATTCAAATGGCCCAACCGGGACCATTTGTATTTGATACTTCAATTCCTTCATTCAAGAGTAAGGAAGCTAGCCCTTCCAAGTTCTGTCCAGCAAAGAAATTGGCTGCAGTTAAATCTGTAGACAAATCCTACTGCTCAGTGTCTGATGCCATCCAGTCTTGCCTGGCTTCCAAGGCAAAGAAAGCTGATGCCATTAAGAAAAGGGTGCCAAGACTGTTCACAGGTTAACATTCAGCCAGATCATTGCTGAAAGAAACAAGAAAAATGTTGCTGTCTCCCCTCCTGAACTCAAGCATATTAATGCTCACTCCTCAAGATATGTTCAGAAGAAGAGATACAATATTCATGAATGTTGGTATTGTGGTAAGGTGGGACACTTTGCCATAGACTGTTGGCACAATCCCAATGTGCCAAGTACAAAGAAGGGCCTTCCTGCAAAGGGTGCAGTAAGTGTGAGATCAGCTTATCATGCTAACAAGGACCTAGGACCCAAAATTATTTGGGCTCCTAAGGGTAACTAAACTCCTTCTTGCAGGTGAGTTTAAGTACCAGTCTTAAACAAATATGGTACTTGGACTGTGGGTGCTCAAGGCACATGACAGGTACCAGGAGTCTTCTACAGGACTACACAGATGTGAAGAATGGACCTAAAGTCATCTTTGGTGGATCTGAAAGGGGAATCACCAAAGGATTTGGTATGATCTCCAATGGCATATTTTCAATCACAAAGGTAGCTTATGTTGAAGGTTTGCAACACAACCTTATAAGCATAAGTCAACTATGTGATTTAGGCTATGCCATTGAATTCCACAATGATAAGTGTTAGATCAAAAAGTCTAATGATTTAGAGACCATTCTCTCAAGAACTAGGAGTGGGAATGTTTATTGTTTAGACTTTATATGCAATAATTCTATATCATCTGTATTTCTTGTGGCCAATGAAAGCGAGTCTCTTTGTGTTCAATGGCACAAGAGACTTGCCCACATTAACTACAAGACAATGTATAGACTATTCTCTAAAAACCTTGTTAGGAATAGTCCAAACTTAAAATGTATTAAAAGTGGTCCCTGTCATGCTTGCCAAATGGGTAAGCAAACAAGGGCTACCTTTAAAAGTATTGGCTCCAAAGACACTGAAAGATGTCTATATCTATTGCACATGGACTTGTTCGGTCCTTTGCCAATTCAGAGCCTAGGTGGGAAGTTGTATACTTTGGTGATTGTTGATGATCACTCAAAATATACATGGGTATTCTTCCTTAAGAAGAAGTTGGATACTTTAAATATCTTTATAAACTATGTCAAGGAAATTCAGAATGACTTTCAATGTTCTGTGGTCAGGACTGACCATGGCACAAAATTTCAATCTGAAGCCATGACAAGGTTTTGTCAAGAATTTGGTATCACCCAAGAGTTCTCCTCCCCAAGGACTCCACAACAAAATGGTGTGGCTGAGAGGAGGAATAGAACCTTGATAGAAGCTGGGAGAACATTGCTTAGTGACTCCTTACTCCCAGAATACTTCTGGGCTGAGGCAGTCAATACTGCATGTTATGTTCTCAATAGGGCTTCCATCAAAAAGGTTCATGGAATTACCCCCTATGAGATTCTGAAAGGCAAACAACCAACAATTTCATACTTTAGAATCTTTGGTTCAAAATGCTACATCTTAAACAATGGAAAATCTCAGTTAACAAAGTTTGCATAGAAATGCAATGTGGGGGTTCTTGTTGGCTATAGCTCACATAGTAGAGCTTATAGAGTCTATAACAAGAAAACTCATATTATAGAAGAGTCCATGCATGTAGTATTTGATGAGACCAACCTAATCTATAAGGGTTGGTTTAGTTCTTCTGTTTTGATAGGAACTGAAAAAGAAATGGAAAAGATGTATATACAAGACATGCCCAGTAGCAGCAAAGCCTATACAGATGCTGCAATTCCTAAAGAGGAAGAGGTGCAGGCTGCTGAAGATACTGCTGAACTAGTAGAAGAATTACAACAAGCTGAGGACAAGTTGCCTGTAGCTACAAGATACCTAAGAGATCATCCAAGAGAACAAATCATTGGAGATCAGAACCAAGGTATACTAACCAGAAATAGGGCTCATAATGAGGCCCTATTTTGAGCTTCCTATCACAAATGGAGCCCAAGAAGTTTGAAGAAGCCAACCAAAAATTATTTTGGATTCAAGCCATGCAAGAAGAACTTCTTCAATTCAAAAGATACAAGGTATGGAAGCTGGTGCCAAAACCTCAAGGACACTACATTATTGGCACCAAATGGATTTACAGGAACAAGTTGGATGAAAATGGAGTAATAAAAAAAAACAAGGCTAGATTGGTAGCCAAGGGCTATAGACAAGAAAAGGGAATAGACTTTGATCAAACCGTTGCCCCTGTTGCAAGGTTAGAAGCAATTAGGCTATTCCTTGCCTATGTTGCCCACAAAGGGTTCAAAGTATATCAAATGGATGTCAAATCAGCCTTCCTCAATGGTGACTTGAAGGAAGAGGTATATGTTGAATAACCATCAGGTTTGGTGCATCCAACCCTCTCTTCCCATGTGTATTTACTTAGAAAAGCTCTATATGGTCTAAAGCAAGCCCCTAGGGCTTAGTATGAGACCTTGTCTAGCTTTCTCATCAAGAATAAGTTCTTGAGGGGAAAGATAGATAACACATTGTTTCTTAGGGAAAAAAGGGCAAGTGTCTCCTAGTCCAAATATATGTTGATGACATAATATTTGGGTCTACTGATGACAACCTCTGCAAAAGGTTTGCCAACCTTATGCAGGGGGAGTTTGAGATGAGCAGTATGGGAGAGCTCAAGTACTTCTTAGGCCTCCAAGTGAAATAGTCTGAGGAGGGGATATTCATCTCTCAGACTAAGTACACTTGAGAGCTTATCAAGAAGTTTGGGATGGAATCATCTTCCACCATGAAAACTCCCATGGGGTCCAACATTTCCCTAGATAGGGATGAGAAGGGCAAGGCCTTTGATGAATCCATGTATAGGTGCATTATTGGATCCCTATTATATCTAATTGCTAGTAGACCAGACATTATGTATGCTACATGTGTTTGTGGTAGGTACCAGGCATGCCCTAAGGAATCCCACTATTCAGCTGCCAAGAGAATCTTGAGATACCTTAAAGACAACCTACATATTGGGCTTTGGTACCCTAATAACAATGACTTTGAACTAACTGGATTTTCAGATGCAGATTTTGCAGGATGCAAAGAAGACAGGAAAAGAACAAGTGATACTTGTCAATTCCTAAGAAGGAGGTTGATATCATGGAGCAGCAAAAAGCAGACAAGTGTGGCAATATCCACTGCTGAGTCTGAATATATTGCTGCAGGAAGTTATTGTGCCCAACTATTATGGATACAACATCAGTTAGAGGACTACAACCTCAAGGGAAGTAAGTCTCCTCTTTATTGTGACTCATCCAATGTTATCTCTATTGATAAGAATCATATATCTCATAGCAGGACTAAGCATATAGAGATAAGATATCATTTCATAAGAGAACATGTTGAATGTATAGACATCTGCCTTGAATTTGTCCCCACTGACAATCAAGTTGCTGATATTTTTTCAAAGCCATTGGATGAGGCCAAATTTAATGCTTTCAAGATTGAACAAGGAATGCTAAATATTGAATAGTTCCTTACTTCAATCAACTATGATATTATGCTAGTTATGTTATGATTCAAAAATGTTGTCACATCAACTCCTAGTGACATAGGTAAGTCATAACCCAATCAGATCTCAAAAGGATTAATGTTTAGGTTATAAGGTCAGCTGAATCAGAAAAGATTGTTTCAGCTGAGCCGCTGAGACAGCTGAGAGAAATCTCAGTTGAGCCACTGAGACTGCTAAACTGTCCCAGCGGTTGGCAGTGCTCTGTCCCAATGGTTTAGGTCACCGTCGCAGCGGTTCCGCTGAGACGGGCTGGTCCCATTACAGTTTGTCTAAATGCAACCCCATTTGACCAAATTCTCATTACAACTATAAGTTCACTTAACCCTAATTATTAGGGCTAATCAAAACTCAGACTCAAGCCATATAAATAGTCAATTATTAATTAATGAAAGCTACACAACCTTTCCCTCCTAGCCGCCGAGACGAATCATCTTTTCTTCCATCCCAGCGCATTCTTCTACAACAACAATGGAACCCAAGAGTTCAAAGGATCTTCTGGAGGGGTATGAGATAATAAGAAATGGATTTACCCATGCTCCAGAAGATATAAAAGGAGTGATTCAACTCCTAAAAGCTCAAGGGCTGGAGTATACTCTCTCTGAACATACAGTCATTCTCAGAATTGAAGTTCTGGAATGGTTCAGTAATGCCAAATTGTCCTCTTCCAAGTCCACTTTGAAATCAAAAATAGGAGGAGAAAGAGTGAAAATCTCCTCAGCAAGAATTGAACAAGTTCTCCAAATTCCCTCATGCAACAAGTATGAGGAGGAAGAAATATCTGACAAGGATAAGAAGCAAGCTTTGAAATGGACTGAGTTTAGTGATGCAAAGATTGGCTCATTAAAAAGAAAATTCTTCAATCAAAGAGGCAAACTATTGTCAGATATAGTGGGCAAAGCACTTCTCTGCAAGCCTGGGTCTCATGATACAATCTCTCAATCCATGTTTGACATTATGACAAGGATCATTCTGACTAAGAGAACTTCCTGGGGAGAAGTCATATTTAAGAGACTTAAGGAATGTCTGCAAGCACCAAATATGGGTAGAATTCTATCCATATATCTGATCTTGACATATCCTGAGACGTTTAAGGAATTAAAAGGATCAAATATCCACTACCTGAAAAGGATGGATATAAAGACATTAGACAGGTTCACCAGGGTGCTCCCCATGAGCCAGCCCACTGAGGCAAAGGAGAAAGGGAAAAAGAAAGCTAAATCAGCAAAGAAGCCAAGATTGATCATGTCAAGCTTTGAGTCAGACCACTCAGATAAGAATGAAGATGCTGATGCTGATATTGGATCACACAGTATTCCTGATAAGGATGCTCAACTGGATGACATGCCTGCAGACCCTGTCCATCCACAGGACTTGGAAATAGATAGCACACCTGGTAATTAATTCTTAAACTCAACATTACTTATAATGTTATCTAATCATAACCAATCTACTAGTTAATCTCTAATGACTCTTAAATAATATGGGCCACATCTGCTCAAGGCCAAATGGATGCTCCATCTGAGGGGGGGCATCAACAAGAACCATCTTCCATGGACGTTACCAGTGACAAAACTGAGAGTGAAGGAGACAAGACTGATAAGGACAAAGTACCATCTCCTAAGGACTTACAAAGTAAGACTGATACATTCATACTAGATCTTGAAAGAAGAATTTCACTTAACATTGATGACTCCCTAGTTCTCTGGGATTTACCACCACAAGGAAAATCTGATGCCCCATCTGAGGGGGAGAAGCTGGAAAATCCATCAGCTGGTAAAGATGATGTCCTTGGTAAGAATTACCAACCCATCTTTATTATTGCTAAGTCACTAAATCTAACTCCACATACTTGTCCCAGCTTTCCTGGAATCCTCTGATCAAGATGCTCTATCTGAGGAGGAGGAACCAAATAATGCTGATGGTGATATTGATGTGAGGATAATGATGGAGTCCACCCTGATCATATTGATGCTCTTGCATCCTTTGCTGAAAAGGTGGATGATCCTGCCCAAAGGAACAACATTCAAAATCAGGTGATGCCTGCAGCTGAAGTGCATATTATACCTCCAGTGGTCCCTCCTCCAAGTCCAAAAAGGCTCCCATACCCAATTATTACTAATCAGCAAGCCTCAACCTCTACTTCCTCATAGTCCAATGAGAGCATTCTAAATGCTATTCAAATCATGTTAGAGACTCATCTAACATCTATGAAGGACTATGTAGACCAGTCAGTTTCAACAGTCAAAGCATATATAAATTAGTCCATCCTCAATGTTAAAACTGAAGTAATGGCTGAGGTCAAGGAGATCAAGGAAGACACTAGAATCCTGAACAAACAAATGACAAAATGGTTTGATCTGGCAGAAAAGATAATGATCTCTCATAATACTATTCTCAAATCAATGGACAAACACCTTCAACTCTCTGAACATGATATCTCATATGTCAAAAATTATGTCAGCAAGACAGATGAACTGATTGAAAAATCCTCAAATCATATCCAAGAATATGTATACTCCACTGTTCTACAGTTGAATGGCGACGCTGACAGAAACAAGGATGAGCTCAAGGCTGATATTGAGAGGAACAAGGAGGAGCTAAAATCTGATATGAAAAATATTTTTCAAACAATTTTTGGCATAATATCTGCTGCTCAGCAGGAGATAAGTCAAAGAATATTTGAAGAAGCCAAAAAGGGGGAGGATAACAATGTTGTAACAAATTCCGAGCTAGCCCTCAAGGTTCTGCAAGAAACTAGGCTTGCCTTAAACCTTCCCCTCCTGGATAGGCAAAGAGCAGAGGATTGGGACTTCTCTAAACAGGAAGAGATTGCTCTAAATGTCAGACTGGCAAAAAGAAGAGAAAGAGAGCACATAATGCTAGTGGAAGAATTTATGGCAAAGTAAAGGGATGAGCAGTCTAAAGATCCAGATTTTGAGTATTGGAGTGAAGACTCTAAAAGTATAATATTAAATGCCTGGCTAAGCCATGGTCAAATCTGCAAAGATATTGATAAGGTCTATCCATCTGAAGAGTGAATAAAGCACTTAGAAAGAAACACTAAAAGAGAGGGGATATTCAAAGACAATCTGGTAAGGAAGGACAACCCAAGAAGGATGCCTTCAAAGTATATTCCTAAGCCATTCCTATATTTCAAAAGATAAGAAAATAGGAGGAAGATAGCAGAAATAGAGGTAGCTAATGCTGAAAATGTGGCTGTTGCAGTAGACCATGAGGCCTCAGCTAAAGGAAAAGAAGTTGCTGCTGACATTGCTGAGTGCTCAACTTCTTCTAAGAAAAGAAAAATTTAAATGAATGTATTTAAGTGTTATGGATTTCTAAATGTAAATTGAACAATGTCTCATTGCATTATCTGAAATGAAAATGAATGAATTGTGGAATTAATTACTTTATGTTGTTAGCTAATCTGAGCCATAACTTAATTTTACTCTGTGTCACTGCTTAAATTAATCTGTGAAACATTAAAATGATTATCTAATCATAATATTGGGTTGATAACCACTATTGGTATTATGCCTCTCATGAATATTATCTGTTATGATATTATCTTTGATGCCATTATGATGTTTACATGTGTATGTTATGATGAATGCCATGTAGTGAAGATACATGATAAATAATTATTTTGATATGTACCTTAGCATTGACGGTGTTCTGCCTTCTTCAAATAGGGGGAGATTATTGGGAATATTACCCTCAATGTTCCCTTAATTTGAAAAAGCTTCACACTCAATGTTAAGTATAAGTTGTATTTGATAAACCCTATTTTACATTACGTCTATGCAGGGTTAGGTCATTCCCAAGATATGGAATAAGTTCAGTGGTTTACTACCAAAACTGCTGAGATAAGTTCACTGTCTCAGCTGAACCGCTGAGACATGGCCAGGAGCCGCTGAGAAGGTGTCTGGGCCAGTTGAGCTACGGATAGAGAAAATACGCTGAGACAACTGTCTGTCCCAGCGGATCCGCTGAGATGGGACAAAAGTAGCCGTTGAGACAGGAAGTTGTCTCAGCCCAACCGCTGAGACAGATTCAAATGTTCTGGCGGGTTTGCTTTTGGTGCAACGCGCTTTAAAGCAAGATAGGATGTTCCAATCACCTCCATACTGTGTCAGGAGGACATCAGATAGCCGTTGAAGACTGGAGGAGTATAAAAGAATAAATTAGTGCTTTGTAAAAGCTCTCTCACTCCCTGAAGAAGATTATTCTACTATTCCATTGACGGCAGCCCAGAAAGTTTTCTCTTCTTGCTTCCTGAAGCTGCAAGGAAAGAAAAGATTGTTCTTCTTGATTTACTCAAGATAAAACAAGTTGATCCTCATTCTTCCTCTAAAGAAAAGGATCAGAAGAATCAGAGTTGAGACCATTGGACTCATTCCTATTTCAAGATGGCTACAACAGTTGTTCAGGACAGAAGACCAAGGCTTGATATCTACTCTAACTTCTGTTGTAATCATCCATTATTATTTTCTGTAGGAACTTATCAATTCTGAGATTATAGGGCATCTTTGCCTTAAGGAGTAGGGCTGTCTGGCCTGAGAGTAGAGCTGAGAGTTCATCTTGAGTGTAGAATCTTTGTGAGATCTGAGGTAGGTCTGTTGAGCCCGAGGTAGGGCTGTTGAGCCTGAGGTAGGGTTGTTGAGCCTGAGGTAGGGTTTGGGAAAACTTGAGAGATCCTGAGGGATCTGTGTTGTAAGCTCTTGGAGCTGAGTTTGGAGGTGTTGACCTTGTCTAACTCATTGTTAGAAAGGTGAAGGGGGAAAGAGGACTACTCAAGACACCCTATCTTGAGGAACCTCTATAAATGCTTGTGTATTTTTTGTGTGCTTGATTTATTACTAAAACTCAGAAAACAGCTAGATTAAAGCCTAAAACAAAAAGAGACATATTCACCCCCCTCTAGGTGATTAAGACTACATCCTAACAAACTATCAAATATGCTAGACTAGGTAAACTCCTCCAAATCTCAGTGATCTTCTCCAAACTTACACTCAGGCTACCAAGGCCCTACCTCAATCTCTCCAACAAGAGATTTACACTCAGATCTTTTCCAAGATCCTACACTCAGATTCCCAAGGGAATCCTACAACAAACTCAGATTCTCATAAGAATCCTACCACTCAGATCCAAAGGATCCTACAGCTCAGGCTCCAAGAGCCCTAAAACTCAGGCTTACTCAAAAGCCCTACAACTCAGATGTGAAAAGATCCTACAACAATCAGTTTATAATTACACTGTTTGTAATACAACTTAGACTCAAAAAGATGAATAATGAATAAACTTGAGTCATCTATAGAAACACAGAAGAGAGGCTTCTTCTTCCTTGATCAGATCTCAGAAATAATCTTCTTGAAGAATTTGATCTTGATCAAATAAACTTTCTTGCAGAATAAAACGTCTTACTCAGATAGATAATCTTCAGGGAGAAATTCAATTGCTGATTAATACTTGAGCAATGAGATGAATCTAAACTTGGTTGTACATGCTCTATAGTTCTTGCAAGAATACTAGAGAACAAATAGTAGCAACACCTTATGGTTCTTCCTTGAGAAATTTTGTTGTTCCCTCTAATGGATTTACGTTCTCATTCAGGTCGCAAATGATTTGCAAAAGCTTTAGATAGAATGTAATCTTAATTGTCTGAATTGTGAGCCCTCAAGCCCTATTTATAGAAACATCTTCCAATGGCTAAGAATCAAGAAAGATTTATTTAATTAAAACCTTCTAGAAGAAATTCAATGATTGACGCATCAGATGGTGGATTTAAAATTGAAATTTAAGCTGAGGCATAATTCCCATTTTTCTTCCCGCACCTTGCATATATAGAAATCTTCTGGACGATATTCTCTTTTAGACGATATAAGCTATCTGGATGATATAAGCCTTCTGCACGATATAAGTCTTCTAGACGATACATGCCTTCTGGACGATACAAGCCTTCTAGACGATACAACTATTCTAGACGATATAGCTCTTCTAGATGATATTGGACTTGACCAATATTAAGATGTAGATCATATCTGGCTGTTGTAGCTATGATTTAGCCGACATAAAATTTTGTCATCAAGATCGTCTAGCTGATACAGCAGTGGTCTAGACTACATAGAATCCTTTAGATCATCTAGCTGATATTTGCCCTAACCAATTTTAGGCTTATTCCAACCTATTGACTATCTTTGCAGCTCCGTTTCTAGACATTTTCCAAATGACTTTTCCTTGAGAGTGGCAATTCTAATATAGTGTTAGATCATAAGTCAACATATATTTTGCACCATGAAGGATTACTGATGGTCTTTTAAAAAAGATTTCTTTTTAGAGCTTTTGGAAATTTACCTGAACCAATATTTGACGAAGGCAAGTATACATTATCGCGTATAGTATATGATACTCTTAGAAAATATCAAGGTCGTATTTTTCTACGGATCGTGTTGATTATTTCTACTTATAAGGAACAAACTATTATTTTATCGGAATGAAATTTTGTGTTATTTTTTATTTTTAGAGAGCGATAATAAAGTATAACTAGGGTTTTGAAAACGGTGATAAGGATAGCGCCCGATGTCGAATTACCTTGAGACAAAAATAGCTTTTTTAGAAGTAAAAGATCTAATTTTTCAATTAATTAGAACGAATTGGTCGTGGAGGTTCCATAAGTATGAACGCACCTCTCTCAAGGGTACGCCCACCAGAGATTAAGAATATTCGACCAAACTCTCGTTCTTTAAATGAATCTCCTTAGTACTCACTTTATGTTGTGAACCCCGCAATTGGGTTTTTATTCCAATTCGAGAGACTTACCTCTGGTGATTAAAATTCCGCTTGCACGAAATAAAATCCGAACTAGCAATCCGAGAAGGCAAGTATACCTATCGAACTGTAGTATAGGAACACAAGTGTCGTATTAAATTCCGGGAACCGTTGATTACTTATACTCAAATGAATTACTATTATTTTATCTTAATAATTTTTTTGGAAGGTTTTGTTTGCTAAATTCAAATAAAAGCTGGATAAAAGTACGGCTAAGCGATGATTAAGAAATAGCACTCGATCTGGACTTACTTCGGCTAAAGTTGATCAAAATCCAACTTGCAAACTTAAAACTTAATAAAGTAAGGGTAGCTTGACCGTGGGGGTTCCTATAGTTTGAACATGCTTCTCTCGAAGATATGCCCAACTGAGTTTAGGAAAATCTGACCGAACTCTCGTCCCGTATTCGAATACCTAAAACTCGCTTTAAGTGGTGAACCCCGCTATTGGATTTGACTCCAATCCAGGAGATTTACGTCATTCTCTCTCGAGAAATGCAAGCAACTCTCTTTACTCTTAAGCGCTCACTTCAGACTATCGGCCTCTCGGCTAGCCAAGAATGAAAGCAAAGGTGGGTACTATATATCGATAATATAGCTCCACTAAATTTTAATTAAGAGTAAATCTAAGGCCCAAGACTTTAGAAAGTGAAAGAGGGCTAAAGGATCATAACTTGATCAACTCATCCTCAGATCATCAAGATCGAGTACTATGAGGATTTAGTTACTTATGGTGGAGGTGTAGGAGAGAGAAATGAGGAAGATATTAAGAGAACAAAAACATACGATTTTTATTAAAGGAGAGTTCAACTGAGGATACATTTGCATGGAAACCCTACTAAGCATTAGCAATACACTATGAAAGGAAATTACAAAGGCATTACAACATTCACATGAAAACTAGAAAGAGAAGTGCATTGAAATAAGAGAGAGAGAGAGAGATATGGGTCCTCCCAAACTCGAAACAGATATGGGTCCTCCCAAAAATAATTCTTCAGGTCAGAAAAGAATTTCTTCTTTTGTTGATAGGAGAATTCTTTTGGGAGGACTCGAGCTACTAAGTAGTTGGCGAAGTTTGCAAACCAAGGAGAAGGAGTAGTGTTGATTGAAAATAACTTCTCGTCGGGAAAATAATCATTAAAAGTTTGTTCATTTAAATTTTTAATAAACGGGTTATTTAATCGTGAAAGATGGTCCGCAGCCAAATTTTCAGCTCCCTTTTTATCTCGGATTTCCAAGTCGAACTCCTGGAGGAGTAAGATCCAGCGAAGTAAGCGTGGTTTGGCATCTGGTTTAGAAAGTAAATATTTGAGGGCCGAGTGGTCCGTAAAAATGATAATTTTTGAAAGCGTAATATAAGATCGAAATTTGTCGAACGCAAAAATAACTTCTAATAATTCTTTCTCTGTTTTGGTATAGTTCTCTTGTGCGGATGTAAGCGTTTTACTTGCGTAGAAAATAGGGTGGAAGTTTTTAGATATATGTTGTCCTAATACGGCTCCCACCGCAAAGCTACTTGCATCGCACATGATTTCGAATGGAAGGTCCCAAACTGGAGCTATCATAATTGGCGCATTTATTAGCTTATTTTTGATTAATTGAAAAGCAGATAAGCAGGCATCATCAAAAATAAATGGAGTGTCTTTTTCTAAAAGATGAGTGAGGGGTTTGGTAATTTTCAAAAAATCTTTTATAAATCGCCGGTAAAAACCAGGCATGTCCTAGAAAGCTTCTTATGGCCTTAACGTTGGTTGGCGGTGGCAGTTTTTCGATCACTTCTATTTTTGCTTCATCGACCTCAATTCCTCTTGCTAATATCTTACGACCTAAAACCAATCCCTCCCGCACCATGAAATGACATTTTTCCCAGTTCTGGGCGAGATTGGTCTCCTCACATCGTTCTAACACTTTTTCTAAATTCTGTAAACAAAAATCGAAGGAATCACCAAACACGGAGAATTCGTCCATAAAGACCTCCATAATACTTTCCACGTACTTGTCAAAAATGGCCAACATATACCGTTGAAATGTTGCCGGCCCATTACATAAGCCAAATGACATTCTTCGATAGGCGAAGGTGCCGAAAGTTTTCTCCTAGTCCTCGGGCGAGATGGGAATTTGGAAGTAGCCCGAGAGACCATCGAGAAAACAATAAAAGCTATGGCCGGATAATCGTTCTAAGATTTGATCGATGAATCGCAAGGGGAAATGGTCCTTGCGGGTGGCGTCGTTCAATTTGCGATAATCAATACACATACACCACCCAGTCACCGTCCGTGTTGGGATTAATTTATTATTGTCGTTTAACACTACCATGATCCCTCCCTTTTTAGGAACTACTTGGACGGGGCTCACCCATTTGCTATCTGAAATTGGATAGATAATTCCTGCGTCTAATAATTTCACGACCTCACCCTTTACTACTTCTTTCATGTTTGGGTTTAATCGGCGTTGAGGTTGAATAGAATTATGTGAATTATCTTCCATTAGAATTTTGTGCGTGCAGAAAGACGGACTTATGCCCTTAATATCAGAAATCTGCCAAGCAATTGCTTGGCGGTGCTTTTGTAAAACTTTTAGCAATTTGGCATTTTCAGATTCACTTAGATGGGCCGACACTATTACTGGTAACTTAGAGTCTTTTTCTAAAAACTCATATCTTAAATGATTGGGTAGTTCTTTAAGTTCTAATGTGGGAGGTTCCTCGTACGAAGATCTGAAAGATTTTTCTTTTTCAAAAGTGATCTCTTCAAAATTTCTTGATTTATTTTGAAAATTTGAGGGGGTGGGAGCAATGGCCATTTCCATTTCATGTAATATTTCAGTTGAGGTGCTTGAAGATGAACAAAAAGAAGAAGAATTTTCAGAAATACAAAAAGAAGGGTCTTCTCTTAACACATCTAAGAAAAAACACGAATCGTCATTTTCTAGGGTATTTTTCATAGAGGGTGTTATGGAGAAGGTCACTTCATCATCTCCAACTCGGAGGAAGAGCTTACCATTACTCACATCGATGATAGCACGGGAGGTTGCAAGGAAGGGGCGGCCAAGGATTAGGGGAACCTCGACATCCTCTTCAATGTCCAAAATGACAAAATCCACCGGGAAGATGAATTTGTCTACCTTTACGAGCACATCCTCCACAATTCCCAGCGGATATTTTATCGTCCTATCTGCTACTTGTATAGTCATACGTGTGGGGCTAAGGGTGACCACTCCTAACTTCTTAAACAAGGAGAATGACATCAAGTTGATGCTCGCACCTAAGTCGGCCGACGCGTCCTTTACAAATAAATCACCAAAGAGGCACGGGATAGAAAAACTACCCGGATCGTTAGCCTTTTTCGGTAATTTATTTGTTAGGACGGCGGAACACTCAGCGTTTAAAGTTACGTGCGATAGATTTTCTAGCTTTTTCTTATTAGTTAGAAGATCCTTCAAGTACTTAGCGTACTTGGGCATTTGTGATATCGCTTCATGGAAGGGCAAATTGATGTGTATTTGCTTAAACATTTCCAGGAAGCGATGATATTGATCATCTAATTTTTCTTTGTTGAGTTGAGAAGGATAAGGCGGGGCGGGGTTGTTTTTGAAAACAGGAGGTGGAGTGATAATATCTATTTGAGTGAGTGGTGTTTTTAAAATAGGGGCAGATCTTGCCTCGGGCTCTTCGCTAACCGGACCGGATATTTGCTTCCCACTCCGAAGAGTTACAGCTTTCGCTTGCTCTCTCAAGTTGGGTTCGGTGATAGCTGGAAGAGTACCGGACGGTCGCTCGGATATTATTTTGGCGAGCTGCCCGATTTGGTTTTCTAGATTTTTAACGAATCCGGCTAAGTTCCGGATAGTTGCTTCGTTCGTACTTATATATTTTGAAAGCATCTCCTCCAAAGATGGAGGTTTTTGAAAGCTAACAGGGTGTGGAGGTGGTGTAAATTCATTTTGTAGAGGCGGGCGAGTTGTGTTTGCAGGATTACTCCAAGAAAAGTTCGGGTGATTACGCAGCGCGGGATTATAATTATTCGGTAATTGAAAACCAGGTGCATGAAAATTAGAAGCAGCAGAATAATTATTATAAGCATTTCTATTGCCTACGTAATCAGCTTGTTCGGAGGTGGCTTTTGCAAATTCCCAAACCTGAGGTGCGGAAGGAGCATTCATTTCCGATATCTTTTTGCTAAGCATTTCCACTTGTAGTGCCAGCTGGGAGATGTTATCCACCTCATACATACCTGCAAGTTTGTTTGGGCAGGATCTTGGCACATTCCACTGATAGGTGTTCATGGCCATATCCTCAAATAGCTCAAGAGCGGCTTCCGGGGTTTTATTATTTAAGGTACCACCGGAAGCGGCGTCTATCATTTGCTTAGTATGTTGATTTAGCCCGTTATAAAACGTCTGCACTTGTAACCATACAGGCAGAGCGTGATGAGGGCAACATCTTAAGAATTCTTTATACCTTTCCCAGGTATCATATAGCGTTTCAGAATCTATTTGGCAAAAAGAAGAAATATCATTTCTAAGCTTAGCAATTTTCGCAGGTGGAAAATACTTAGTTAGAAATTTTTCAGTTAACTGGGCCCAAGTGTTGATAGAACCTCTAGGTAGAGTCGTCAACCATTGCTTAGCCTTTGTTCGTAAAGATAATGGGAAGAGTCTTAGCCTAATTGCATCATCCGTAACACCATTTATTTTGAAGGTGTCACAAATTTCAAGGAAGCTAGCAATATGTGCGTTCGGATCTTCATCTTGTAATCCATCGAACTGCACGTATTGCTGCACCATGTGAATTATGCTGGGCTTTAGTTCGAAATTATTATTAGCTACGGTAGGGCGGACTATACTAGTTTTCGTCTCTTCCAGGTTAGTCCTTGCATAATGGGACATAGTCCATTTAGGGGCCGCAACCATGTTGGGGACTTCATTTTGGTTAGGTTCGCCCATATTAACAACCGACTCCGAATCCTCAGCCAGTTCTTGGAATGTAGGATCTTAAACTTGCAATTTTCTCCGAAGAGTACGCTCAAGTTCTTGGTCCAAGTCTACAAGTTCTGACGGATTTGCTCAGGTCATAAACTAGAAAGAGAGAAGGGAAAATAAGATTGAGAAATTCGAAAATGAAAAGGTCTCTTTTTTTTTAATTTTTTTGAAGAAAGAGGAGAGAAAAAGAGGTGATAAAAGTAATAGATTCGTTCTTTCAAAATATCAACAAAAAGCGAGTCCCCGGCAATGACGCCAAAAACTTGGTGATTAAAATTCCGCTTGCACGAAATAAAATCCGAACTAGCAATCCGAGAAGGCAAGTATACCTATCGAACTGTAGTATAGGAACACAAGTGTCGTATTAAAATCCGGGAACCGTTGATTACTTATACTCAAACGAATTACTATTATTTTATCTTAATAATTTTTGGAAGGTTTTGTTTGCTAAATTGAAATAAAAGCTGGATAAAAGTACGACTAAACGATGATTAAGAAATAGCACTCGATCTTGACTTACTTCGGCTTAAGTTGATCAAAATCCAACTTGCAAACTTAAAACTTAATAAAGTAAGGGTAGCTTGACCGTGGGGGTTCCTATAGTTTGAACATGCTTTTCTCGAAGATATGCCCAACTGAGTTTAGGAAAATCTGACCGAACTCTCGTCCCGTATTCGAATACCTAAAACTCGCTTTAAGTGGTGAACCCCGCTATTGGATTTGACTCTAATCCAGGAGATTTACGTCATTCTCTCTCGAGAAATGCAAGCAACTCTCTTTACTCTTAAGCGCTCACTTCAGACTATTGGCCTCTCGGCTAGCCAAGAATGAAAGCAAAGGTGGGGACTATATATCGATAATATAGCTCCACTAAATTTTAATTAAGAGTAAATCTAAGGCCCAAGACTTTAGAAAGTGAAAGAGGGCTAAATGATCATAACTTGATCAACTCATCCTCAGATGATCAAGATCGAGTACTATGAGGATTTAGTTACTCATGGTGGAGGGGTAGGAGAGAAAAATGAGGAAGATATTAAGAGAACAAAAACATACGATTTTTATTAAAGGAGAGTTCAACTGAGGATACATTTGCATGGAAACCCTACTAAGCATTAGCAATACACTATGAAAGGAAATTACAAAGGCATTACAACATTCATATGAAAACTAGAAAGAGAAGTGCATTGAAATAAGAGAGAGAGAGAGAGAGAGAGAGAGAGAGAATACAAAAATAACATAGGAATTAAGCAACATCACAACTTTCTCCCTCCAAAAACTGATTGGTGAAAGCTGGGAGACCTTCCCAATTTATAGAAAATTTTTTGACTCGGTCACGCCCCCTAGTCACGCCCGTGACTGGGGGCGTGACTTGTTTAATCAATTCTGCAGCTTGGATCAGGTTCGGCGCATGATTCTGGCGTGATTTGATGGGTCACGCCCCCAGGTCACGCCCGTGACTTGGGGGCGTGGCTAATTCGGTGGTCAGCTAGTCATGGGCGCTGCCTCGCCAGCCTGGGCGCTGGCGGCTGGTTGTCGTGGCAGTCACCAGTGGAAGTCACAGGCGTGACTGGAGGCACGCCCGTGTAACAGAGGCGTGTCCTCCATTTTTTGCGGCTGGGAGAATCTGATTGCGCGGTGAGCTGGTCACGGTCTGGTCACGGGCGTGACTTGTATGTCACGCCCGTGTACTTTGGGCGTGTCTGACCAAAACTTCTGAATTATGACGGCAGCAACTTAACTGCTAACAGCAACTTACACGCCCTAGGTCACGGGCGTGATCCCCAGGTCACGGGCGTAACCTAGGGCGTGACCTAGGAAAATCTGCATTTTTGACCTAAAAATTCAGAAAACTTAAGTTAGCACTAAAAATAGGAAAAATGACCAAAAATTGCCTTTAGAAAATAATAATAAGCAAAAATTAAGAGTAGATAACCTAAATATAACCTAATTAAACTAACTAGATTTAGCACTATCAACCTCATCGTCTCTCGAGGGTAGGGCATAATTCTCTTTACCCGCGAGTCATCGATCCGTACGTACGAGCCTCTCGGCTAACTAGTGTACGAAAATGGAAATGAAAACCACACATCGATTATAAGGTTCCACTCAACGTTTTTCTCGGGTAAACCATAAGCTCGTTAATTGATTTAGAAAAGAAAGAGATTTTTTAATTTTAGAAAACCATTTATTTGTCCCAATGCTCCTCGACATCGTGCGCTAATGGAAATTAGTCACTCATCAGAATGGGGATGACTTTAGTGATTAAAAAGTACATGATAATATTTTAAGCGAATACGAGTGCGTTTAGTAAAAATTAGAGAAAGACAATTAAAACACACTAAATTGAAAACACACACACTATACAATATTTAAATGAAAAGTAATAAATCTAAGTTAACACACTCACACACTCTACTTTGAATTAGAACTAAATTAAAAAGCAATTAAAACTATCTCATACACACATACACACACACACTCTACTTTGATTTAAAACTAAATTATAAAGCAATAAAACTATCACTCTCACACACACACACACACACACACACACACACACACACACACACACACACACACACACACACACACACACACACACACACACACACTCTCTCTCTCTCTCTCTCTCTCTCTCTCTCTCTCTCTCTCTATCTCTCTCTCTCTACTTTGAATTAAACAAAATTATAAAGCAATAAAAACTATCTCATACACACACACACACACACTCTACTTTGATTTAAAACTAAATTATAAGGTAATAAAAACTATCTCATACACACACACACACACACTCTACTTTGAATTAAAACTAAATTATAAAGCAATAAAAACTATCTCACACACACACACACACCAACATAAATAGAACTAAATTAAAAGAAAAGAAAAATAAAACTCTCTCTCTCTCTCACACACACACACCGACATAAGGAAAAGAAAAACAAAATGAGAAAACAATCTATTTCATTTCCAAAAATAGGATTACAACTAGACTAGGAGAGAGAAAATTACAAAAAAACATAAAAACATAAGATAAGAAAAAAGGAAAATGCACAAAACAACTCACAAACACTCAAAACTATGTCCAAAAACTGGATCTTAAGCTTCAGCCGAGCCCATCTATTTATAGGAAGATTTTTAGAATTACACGCCCATGGTCATGGCTGTGACCGAGGGAGTGACCTTTGCGCGTGTTGGAGAGGTCAGGTCAGTTGCCCTTCTGGAAGAGTTTGTCTGGAGAGATGGTTGTACACGGGCATGACCAGCAATATCACGACCATGACCTTGGGCGTGACCTGGGCATGATGGAGAAATCGGAACAGCTTGCCGTCTAGAAGAGTTGAGGAACACGTGTGTGAGTTTCTTTGAACTGGGCATGAATTTGTAATTCGTTGAGACATCAGGATGATTGGCTTGAAGGCGCGGCTTGTCGTCTTGACAGGAGTACACGGGCGTGCAATCATTAGTAAACAAGGTTAGATCAAAATTATAAGATCTTTTGCTTTAAAGAAATGTGAAGGAAATAATTCAAGTTACTAATTACGCTCTCAAAAAGATTTTTGAATGAAGTCTAGGTACAATAAATTGGCTAAGGGGAAAAGGGGTAAAAAGCTTTGGAAAAAAAAGAGTACTTGAATTAGGGGTGATGGATTTTATCCTCTCACCCCTCCTTTTTATTTTTCTTTGGCGCCCACCGTGGTTTATGAGGGAAAACTAATTCTTTTTCAATTAACGCAATGCTTATGTTTGCTGAATGAAATCTTATTCCCATTGACATGAGATCTTATAAATTTTTATTGGGTGCCTATGCTTACGAAATAAAGTCTTATTCTCATTGACATAAGATCTTTTTAAAAGTTTCTTCTTCTATTTTTCATGCCATGCTAAATGGGTGCATACAAGGATGTTTTCAAGAGAAATTCTAAAATAATAAAAAAAAATTGAGAGCAACCTTAGTAATTTGAATGTTCCTAAATTCTTAAAGGCATAAAGTAGAGATAATTAAGGTCTAAGGTTGTTTTTCTAACATAATACACATGAATCTATTTTAGATAATTTAGAAGTAGTGCTTGAAAATAAACCCTCTATTTAAATTAGAAACATAAGATATTCTTTAAAACTTAACCTCGGACATTTAAATCTATCTACCTGTGATGAACAAATGACTAGCAAATTAAAGATTATGAAAATCCAAAATTAGATACTCTCGAAACTAGGTGCTTGGAAAAAATACAAAGGTAGGGTTTTATTAATTTTTGCTTCCACGAATTAAATTTTTTTTGGAGAATTTTGGGGTTTTGTATTTTTTTTGTTTTTCTACTACAAAATGAAATATTTTTGTAATTTTTGTGTTTTGTAAATATTTTTGATTTTTTACATAATTTTTAAATGAAAACAGGAAAACACCCCCATACTTAAAACTCAACATTGTCCCCAATGTTGTAATTTAAGTATGAAGAAGTTAGCAAAGTAAATGAAAGTGCGGTTTGTACAAAAAGGAAGAAGGAGAAGCAAAAAGGCTTCCCTGAAAGAAGGCTGACGATGCCGCAATGAACCCTGCAAACACAACATGTAAAGAAATGAAGCTAATACAATATTAGATAGATATGAGGTGTCTCCCTTAAGCATTTTGTTTATCGTCGCGTAGCTTGACTAAACTAAATAACAGAAATCATCGTTCGATGGGGAGTTCTGTAATGAGGGTTTAACGTGCAGAGTAACTTCGTCGCCTCTGACCCAAAGGAGGAGTCGACCATTACATACATCAATTAATGTACGGGAGGTTGCGAGGAAGGGGCGATCGAGTATGATAGACACCTCTGTGTCTTGCTTTATGTTAAGGACGTCGAAGTCTACTGGGAAGATAAGCTTATCTACCTTGACCAGAACTTCCTCCACTACCCCTATCAGGTACTTTATCGAGCGATCCATGAGTTGGATGCTTATATTTGTCGCGATCGGAATGCCTAGATCAAGTTTTTTGAAAAGAGAAAAAGACTTCAAATTGATGTTAGCGCCCAAGAACGCTAGAGCATACTTTATTAATATATTGCCAAAGAGGCACGAGATGGAGAACCATCCTGGGTTGTTTAGTTTTGGTGGTAACTTGTCAAGGAGAACAGCCAAGCATTTTGCGTTAAGGGAAACGCGCGAAACTCCTCGAGTTTCTTTTTATTAGAAAGCAACTCTTTAAGATATTTCACGTATTTTGTTATTTGGGAGAGTGCCTCGCAGAAAGGAACATTTATTTGAATTTGTTTAAAAATTTGTAAGATTTTTTTATATTGCTCGTCTTTCCATTCGTTGTTTATTTTTGGAGGATAAGGAAGAGGCAGCTAGAAATGTTCAACAAAATCGGAATACTCAATGATTTATCTATCGAAGGAGAGGGTGCAGGGGTCGGTGTCAAAATATGTACCTTGGGCTCCACCCATTTTGGTGAGGTTACATCCTTGCCGCTGCGAAGGTTTATGACATTGGCAGTTTCTCTAGGGTTTGGCTCCGTGTTCCCTGACAAAGCTCCATATTGCCTCTTGGAGACCATCTTCGCAAGCTGTCCCACCTGGTTTTCCAAGTTTTTTATCGATCCGATAATATTCGATATATTTGAATCGTTGGACGCTACGTATTTAGCGAAAACATCTTCTAGCGGAGAAGATTTTGGAGGAGGTGGTGGGAATCCGTGCAGAAATCCTTGCGAAAATCCTTGTGGATTCACATTTGGTGGGCGTTGAGCATTATTTTAATTAATCCAGGAGAAGTTTGGGTGGTTCCTCCATCCCGGATTTTAACAATTATTATAAGGGTTATTGTTAGGGTTGAAGGGGGACCGAACTGGGTTGCCTAGGTAATCTACAAATTCTTTGACTAAATTATTATTATTTGGAGTCCAAATGAGAGTGGAGGCGGAAACAGTCATCTCCACCACCTTCTTGCTTAGCCTCTTTACTTGCGAGGCTAAGTGAGCAGTGGCATCCACTTCGTAAATCTCTGCCGGTTTGTTAGGGCGTAACCTAGACACATTCCATTGATAGGCGTTCATGGCCATTTCCTCGAACAGAGCTTGAGTAGCCTCCAGGGTTTTGTTGTTTAACGTTCCCCAAACGGCTGCATCAATCATCTATCGCGGTGAGAAATTCATGACATTATAGAATGTCTGGACCAGCAGCCAGGACGGCAACGCATGATGAGGAAACCTACGCAAAAACTCATTAAAATGCTCTCAAGTCTTGTAGAGAGACTCGGAATCAAATTGAATAAAAGAGGCGATATCCATGCGTAATTTAGCGGTTTTAGACGGAGGAAATTATTTAGTTAGAAATCTCTCCATCATTTCGACCCACCTAGTGATGCATCCTCTAGGAAGAGAACTCAACCAATGCTTGGCCTTTCCCCACAAAGAAAATGGAAATAAACACAAATGAATGACATCATCAGTGACGCTGTATAACCCATAATTTGTTGAGTTCAAAGAAGATTGAGGGTGGCTTAAAAGATCTCGCCCACCTGGGGCGAGTATAGAGGATCTTGCTGGGTGCTGGATCAACAAAATCTCAGGGTGCCGTCTCCGCAGGGCCCCAGAAGTGGGCAAGGGATCGCCGCCTCGCGACAAGCGGGCCAGGCATGCGTGTATGGCACCAGGGGGCTAGCGAGCGGAGCCCTCATGGGCCACTCGCAGAAGGGGAGCTCACGAGCCTCGCTCATGGAAGGACTCGTGAGTGGCGCATGGCGAGTCGAGTGCGGGCCCGCCCCTACTCGCAAGAGGAGATCTCGCGAGCCTAGCTTGCAGGGAGAGAGGCGAGTGGCCCCTTCACGGGCCACTCGCCCATCAAGGGTCTTCAAGTGCATAAACCCTGATACCCTTGGTGGTCTGCCCATAGCCTCTTAGAACAATGGAGTTTGGCTGTTAGCAGACCATTTTGGGGTGCGTTTAGTAAAACCAAAAGGTGGATTCCCGCTATTAGCAAACCAGAAGAGAAAATCTATATATAGACCTTGGAGGGCACCTTTGAAGAGGATTCCAATTTCAATTATTGGCTTCTTCCTCCCTAGGTTTTTTGGTTAGCCCCTCAGGCTCTCCAAGGGTGCCCAACTTCAGCTTTGGCTTGGGAGGGGAAGCACTCTAAAGATCTTCTGGGTGTGTGGTGGGACCTCCATACTATAGCCAAGGGTTTGTGTCCAAAATTTCTATACCCGGGTTTACCCTCCAGCTTGCCTTCTCAGTAGGGATGCGGGAGGGATTATTTAAGATGAACCTAAGGAGGAAGCCCCCCTTGTCCTAGGAAAAGTTGATGGAAAGGGCCGCAGAGGAGATCGAAGGGGAGGCCTGATATAGAAATTTTGGATTTAAGTTAAGCGAAGGATTAAAGATGTTTTCCAAAACTATTGTCGATGAAGGCAAGTGTACCTTATCGTCTATAGTATAGGATATTTTAGAAATACCAAGGTCGTATTCCTCGGGGCGCATTGATTACATTTACTTCGAGGAAATCACTATTTTCTTATCTATTAATTTTTGAGGTTTTGTTTTACTTAGCTAATAAGAGACAATTTGCAAGCTAAAAGAAAGGTTTAAACGATGGTAAAAAGATTAGTGCTCAATCTAAAATCACCTTGGAGTGAGAATAATCAAGTGAAGGAAAAATAAATCTAATTTCGTTTAATTAAACTACTGGACCGTGGAGTTTCCTGAAACTTGAACATGCCTCTCTCGAGGTTAATGCCCAACTAAGTTTAGGAAATATCAACCAAACTCTGTTGGAACCTTAGTTTTGATTTGAGTTAGGATCCACCTTTAATGTCTAAGTTTCTATCATAACATATTGTATAACTTAGATCAAATCCCATTAAGAAAAAAGGCTGAAAATAGATATAATTAATAGGCTGAAAAATAAGAGAAAGAAAAAATTTACATATGTTCTCTGCGTTCGATGAACGGCTATCTGCGTTCGACGAACGACGCTCTGCGCTCGACGAATGGTATTCATTCTGCGCTCGACGAAATCCAACCGGCTCAACATTCGACGATCCCATCTCAGCGGTTCAGCGGTCGACGAACAGATTATCTCAGCGGTCGACGAACAGACCCCGACTCAGTGGTCGACGAAATGCTGCGTTCGACAAACTCAAGTCTGCGTTCGACGAACAACTCAATATTCAGTGGTCGACGATCCAACCCGTCTCTGCGTTCGACAAAAAGTTGCGTTCGACGATCTCAAGTCTGCGTTCGACGAATATTCAGCAGAAGTTCAGAATGATGAATCAAATGATCAAGTCGACGAACTTGAAGCTGAGCTCGACGAAATAACTGCAGCATTATTTTAATATCATTCTCAGTTCGACTAATATGCTATCAGATTTATTAAAGCAATATTTTATTATTTCTATTTATATATTGCTGATTTAACATTATAGCTGTTGCAAGCATTAAATGTTATCGCCGTTGGCAGAAGAATTAAATGCTATAGCCGTTGCAGCAAGCTAAAGATGGCAAGTTATGTTCTCGAGGGTCCAGAAAATGAAAGAGACATTATCTCTTTCCTCTTCTGTTGGCAAGAATTCAAAACAGTCGAATAGCTCTCCAGATTAAATATACAGAGAGGAAGATAGCAGCTAGCGACGAAACATGAAGAAGAGAAAAAGAAGCAACAGCAAAAACAGAGAACAACAACGTTATTCTATCTTGTCTCATTTTTGCTAAACTCTTTCTTGCAGATCATCTATAACCTGAGACACTAATCAATACTATTTGCTCAGGATCTAAACTGCAAGAAGAAGAAGAAGAGTATTTACATTCTAGAGAAGAAGCTCTATCCACAAGCTGTCATCAATCTAAATCAGACAGGGGGAGCTTTCTTCAACATCATCATCAAGATCCAACTCAACAACCCATCAGGATCTTCAAGAGTCTTCTTAGAAATATACGAACACCTTCAACCTTTTTGTTTTCTTTATTCCTTCCCATCTTGTAAAGGGTTATAACTCCCTTCAAAAGTTAACTCCCGGTGACAGGGCACCTTAGCAAAAACCTGTATCTTGGTTTTGAGCACCTGATCAAAAGCTCTGTGGTGTGTGGACACTTGAACAAAAACACCTTATTGTGAGGGCACCTGATCAACAACCTCTTAGTGGATTCCTACCAGTGGGTAGAAGAGTAGATGTACCTAGGTTGATTGAGGAACTACTATATATCTTGTGTCATCTGGATGTGCGCTTTGTTTTATGTTTTATTTGCTGTGATTGTTGTGCCTACTTAGTGTTTGATTTTATTACTCACTCAGCACACTTATATATATATATATATATATAATATTACTTACAAAAAAATATAAACAAGAGCTTTAATATTAAGAACTAAACTCACTTTCAATTGGTATCAAAGCAGGTTGATTTTATATAAAGGCTAACACCTGAAATCACAAAGATCACTTAGTTCTTAAATTTTTTTAGAAGGGTTTTTCTAAAAGTTAATGGCACTAGCAGATTTTTCAATTTCAAATCCACCAATCTGTAATTTGGATAGATTTACTTTATGGCAAGCTAGAATTAAATTATATATGAATGTAATAGATGAAGAAATTTACAATTCCATTTTGACAGGACTTCCATCTTCAACTTCTTCAACAGATGATCAAGAAAAGCTGAAAAGTGTTAATGTCAAGGCCATGAACATATTGGTTAAATCAATGTCAAAAGACATTCTTCAAAAAGTGGCTGATTGCACTTCAGCAAGGGACATCTGGAACTCCCTCTCAAGGATGGTAAATGAATCTTCTTCCACTTCTTTCACTAACTATACTTTTGATGCAGAACCATCCTTTATTCTAAGTAAAGAAGAAGAAGAAGAAGAAGAACAAAAAGCAAGAGATTTCTGCATGATGGCCATATATAGCTCATATTACATATCTGATGCTGAATCTGAATCAGAAAAGGTAAAAGAGGTAACTTTGAATCCCAACTCTACCTCTAAAAATTACCAATCAGATCTTAAGTTAACACATACAGATTTAATAAAATCTGACAAAGAAATAAAGGAATTAACAAAAATAAACAATTTGACTTCTGATAAAATAAAAGAAAACTTAAAATTATCTGAAGAACAAATTATCTGTTTAAAAAATAGTTTAATTAAAGCTGAAAAGTTTAAACAAAGTCAGATAAACTTCACATTCTTACAGATTTTCTCCTAAAATCAAGTTGAGCATTCTACTCAGATTGCATAGATCAGAAATGATCCAAACACTTAGTGTGAGTCTCTTCTGATTAAGGGGTTCTATAGAAAGAAGGTATCATGTATTGTCTTTCTGATTTTAAAATTCCTAGAATCCAATAAGAACTAGCAATTCATCATTAAAATCCTATTTAAATCAAAATCTAGGAAATCAGAATTGCTTAAATGTTTTTTAAAAGAAGAAGATAAACTCTGACCCTTAAGCCTTAAGTTATTCAAAGACTTTTTATGCTTAGGTATCCTAAACCAAATAGGGGGAGATTGTTAGAACCTAGACTTAATTTGGATTAAGATCCCAACTCAAATAGGGGGAGATTGTTGGAACCTTAGTTTTGATTTGAGTTAGGATCCACCTTTAATGTCTAAGTTTCTATCATAACATATTGTACAACTTAGATCAAATCCCATTAAGAAAGAAGGCTGAAAATAGATATAATTAATAGGCTGAAAAATAAGAGAAAGATAAAATTTACATATGTTCTCCGCGTTCGACGAACGGCTATCTGCGTTCGACGAACGGCGCTCTGCGCTCGATGAATGGTATTCATTTTGCGCTCGATGAAATCCAACCGGCTCAGCATTCGACGATCCCGTCTCAGCGGTTCAGCGGTCAACGAACAGATTGTCTCAGCGGTCGACGAACAGACCCCGGCTCAGCGGTCGACGAAATGCTGCATTCGACGAACTCAAGTCTGCGTTCGACGAAAAACTCAATATTCAGCGGTCGACGATCCAGCCCGTCTCTGCATTCGACGAAAAGTTGCATTCGACGATCTCAAGTCTATGTTCGACAAATATTCAGCAGATGTTCAGAATGATGAATCAAATGATCAGGTCGACGAACTTGAAGCTGATCTCGACGAAATATCTGCAGCATTATTTTAATATCATTCTCAGTTCGACTAATATGCTGTCAGATTTATTAAAGCAATATTTTATTATTTCTATTTATATATTGCTATATATTGCTGATTTAACATTACAGCTGTTGCAAGCATTAAATGTTATAGCCGTTGGCAGAAGCATTAAATGCTATAGCCGTTGCAGCAAGCTAAAGACGGCAAGTTATGTTCTCGAGGATCCAGAAAATGAAAGAGACATTATCTCTTTCCTCTTCTGTTGGCAAGAATTCAAAACAGCCGAACAGCTCTCCAGATTAAATATACAGAGAGGAAGATAGCAGCTAGCGGCGAAACAGGAAGAAGAGAAAAAGAAGAACAACAACAAAAATAGAGAACAACAACATTATTCTATCTTGTCTCGTTTTTGCTAAACACTTTCTTAAAGATCAACTATATCATGAGACACCAATCAATACTATTTGCTCAGGATCTAAACTGCAAGAAGAAGAAGAAGAAGAAGAGTATTTACATTCTAGAGAAGAAGCCCCATCCACAAGCTGTCATCAATCTAAATCAGACAGGGGGAACTTTCTTCAACATCATCATCAAGATCCAACTCAACAACCCATCAGGATCTTCAAGAGTCTTCTTAGAAAGAGAAGAACACCTTCAACCTTTTTGTTTTCCTTATTCCTTCCCATCTTGTAAAGGGTTATAACTCCCTTCAAAAGTTAACTCCCGGTGACAGGGCACCTTAGCAAAAACCTGCATCTTGGTTTTGAGCACCTGATCAAAATCTCTGTGGTGTGTGGACACCTGAACAAAAACAACTTGGTGTGAGGGCACCTGATCAACAACCTCCTAGTTGATTCCTACCAGTGGGTAGAAGAGTAGATGTACCTAGGTTGATTGGGGAACTACTATATATCTTGTGTCATCTGGATGTGTGCTTTGTTTTATGCTTTATTTGTTGTGATTGTTGTGCCTACTTAGTGTTTGATTTTATTACTCACTCAACACACTTATATATATAACATTACTTTAAAAAACATAAACAAGAGCTTTAATATTAAGAACTAAACTCACTTTCAAACTCTCATCCTATAATTGATTACCTAAAACTTGCTTTACGCTGTGAACCCCACTATTTGATTTGACTCCAATTCGAGAGATTTATGTTATCCTCTCTCGATGGGTGCATGCAAATCTCTTTACCCTTGAGTGATCGATTCATACTTTGAGCCTCTCGGCTAGCTAAGTATGAAAACTTAAGCGAAAAACATATATCGAAAATATGGTCTCACTAATTAAAAATCAAGGGTAATTCAAGTGTTTACAAAAAACGGAAAAAGAGAGCTAGAAAATCATAACTTGATTATCTCATCCTCGGATCATTTCGATCGATCATTAATGAGAATTAGTTAATCATAGCAGAGGGGAAAAAGAGAGTAAGATAAAGCTGCATGAAGAAAAGCTAAATAAAAGAGAAAGAGAAGTGAAGAAAACAAAACTAATTTTTATTGAAATTAAAAACTATTACAAGCCTTAAACAAGATTACAATGCTAGAAATGTAAAAATTACAAGCTTAAGAAACTATTGCATTAAAAGAAAACTAGAACATTGCATGAAAGGGAAAGAGAGAGAACATGAAATGGAAATACATGAAAAGAGCATGAAAAAGATCACAAACAGCTTTAGCAGCACCTCCCCCTCTCCAAAATTCTGATCCCTGGACTCAAGGAGAACCTCTGAATTTATAGAAAAAAAGTGTCAAGTTACACACCCTCAATCACGGGCGTGACCAAGGGCGTGTAACCACTATTCAGCTCAGTTCTGACAGCGGCATGGGTCTTGCATGACGGCGTGTCGGAAAAGGACTTTACACGCCTGTGTAATATTAGTCACGTGCGTGTACTTGGGTGGATTCATTTAATGCTGCGTGGGCTTGATTGCGGCGCGGAGGCGAGCAAGGATCACGCTGGAAAGTCACGGCCGTGACATTTGGGTCACGGGTGTGACTTGTGTTGACTTCTCGATGACATCTCTGCTTCTCGATGGCAGCTCCGCTGGCAGGATCCTATGTTTAAATGCCCCAGGTCACGGCGTGACTGTGGGCGTGACTTGTTGTGGATGAGCTCAATCTATGCAACATCAATTCTGGACTGGTATTCAGGTTACACACCCCTCGTCACGGGCGTGACTGGCATCGTGTAATAGAAATTTTCCCAATTTTGTCGCAAAATTCTGCAAAAAAAAACATAAGTTAAATTACAATAAAATTTTATAAAAGAAATATTTATAACCTAAAATTGGCATGAAAAAGAAAAATTCATATTAAATAGTTACTAAAATTTCTACTAAAAATTTATACAATAACTACTTATCAAATACCCCCATACTTGAGGTTTTACTTTTCGAGAGCAAAAGTATAAGACATAATTCATAAGACATTCATATAGATTTTAATTTTAAACTAAAATTTTATTAAGATCAAAAGTTAAGTTAAGAATTAATTCTAGGAGGAGTTAAGTCCTAAATTATGATGATGATTTGAAAAGAGGAGGAGTGTTTAGGCATTGACTTCTCAAGATAATTAATTAACAAACAAAATTTTAGAAATTATAAAACTAAATTAGATTAAAATTATAAGAACTCTATCTTAAAAGAAACTTTAAGGAAAAATAACCTACTAAATATTGCTCTCTCCATAAATTAAATTAAATATATATCAAAGATATTGGCTTAGGGGAGGTTTACAAAGTTTGGCATAAGAAGAGATCTTTGAAACTCAAAATTTATTTTCAAATTTGTATATGTTTAGGAGTAATGAATTTTATCCTCTTACTCTATGCCATATAATCTTTTAGAATTCTCTTCTAATAAAAACAAAAAATGTATATATTTAGGAGTAATGAATTTTATCCTCTTACTCCATATCATATAATCTTTTAAATGATTTTGGGTGCATATATTTAGGGAATAACGAATTTTATCCTCTTATTCCCATGACATATGATCTTTTAAAACACTTTTTATGCCATCAAAAAGGGGTGGGCAGGAAAAATTTCTAGCTTATAAATTAAATTATATTGAGAGCAAATTCTAGTAAATTTAAATTTTCTAAGGTCTAAATAGCTGGAAGAAAATATAATAGAAATCTAAAGAGGTTTAGCAAATTTACTACAAAATGAACCCAATTAAAAATAAAAAGAGAAGTCATGCTAACAAAAATTCTCTAATCAAGCTCAAATCATAAAATGATTCTAAAAATAAGATTACCTAAAATTTAGATTTAACAAACTATGATAAACAAAATTTTAGCTAATTAAAAACATAAAAATGCTTATAAATATTCTCAACTATATTTCTAAGAAATCATAAAAACAACAAGTAGTGGCTTTATAAAATTTTTGGTTTTTGTTTTATGTTTTTTCATATATATTTTTTCAATTTTTTTTTGATATTATCTTTTTTTTTTATAGTGAAGGAAAGGAAACTAGTTTTAACCCTTACAATTTTTGTTAACTCTTGGACTTCCTGAGGTATACCCCCATGAAGGGTTCTCAACGGTACTAGGAGGTGAGATGGGGTGTGAGCCCGAACGTCCCTTTCCAAGATTTAAATTTTTTTTTTTGAATTTTTGGGTTTGAAAAGTACTTGAATAAAAGAAGACATAAGAAAAAATATATTTTTTTTTAAAGTTTTTTTTTTCTAAATAAAAAATGGAGAGCTATTTACACCCCCATACTTAAAGTTAAATATTGTCCCCAATGTTTAAAACTAAGTATGAATAAAAAGAAAAAAGAAAAAAGAAAAAGCAAATAAAGAGCAAGACGAAGCAAAGAGGGAAAGCAAAATAAAAGAAGAAGGAAGAAGGGATTCCCTGATTTTGAAGTTGCGGGGGAAGCGACGATTATCTACAAAACATGTTTGAAGAAAAGGAGAAACAACAAAAAGATAACTTTGGGGTGCCTCCCAAAAGCGCTTGGTTTAAGGTCGCGTAGCTTGACCCAATTGGTGCTCACGATATTGGTGGAAGAATTATTGAATCACTCTTTTCGTTCGATAGATCTCCTCGAAGATATAACTTAAGACGATGCCCATAAACTTTGAAAGAACATTTTTCCAGGTGGGAAATTAGAATTGTCCCATAGGACCAAACCTCTTTAACAATGAAGGGTCCGGACCATCGAGATTTTAGCTTTCCCGAAAAAAGGCGAAGGCGAGAATTATAAAGGAGGACGAGATCGCCCGACGAAAACGTTTTTGGAAATATTATATTTTTATCGTGGTAAAACTTTGTTCGCTCCTTATATAATTTGTTACTTTCATACGCATTCGCCCGCCACTCATCTAATTCATTCATTTGAAATTTCCTTTGCTCGACCGCTAATGTAGAATCGAGGTTTAAAAATTTAAGCGCCCAAAATGTGCGGTGCTCTAATTCGGCCGGAAGGTGACAAGCCTTACCATAAACCAATCGATGCGGTGTACAAATGATAGCGGTCTTGTACGCCGGTCGATAGGCCCATAGCGCGTCATCGAGCTTAAGTGCCCAATCCTTCTGATTTATAGAAACAGTTTTTATCTAAAATTCGCTTTAATTCTCGATTTATGACTCCGACTTGGCCGCTCATTTGTGGGTGATAAGCAGTGGAGAGTTTGTGCGTGACATCATATTTTGCTAAAGAATTTGTGAATTGGCTATTGCAAAAATGGGTGGGGGATCACTAACTATAGCGCGCGACATACCAAATCGAGAGAATTATTTTTTTAAAGATTAATGACGACTCTCGCATCGTTGGTGGGGAGAGCTTGCAGAAGCCCACCTCGACACATAGTTGACCGCAACGAGAATGTATTTGTTTGAAAAAGAGGGAAGGAGAGGACCAACGTAATCAATACCCCAAAGATCAAAAATTTCGCATTCTAAGACAATATTTTGGGGCATCTCATCCCGGCGGGAGATGTTCCTCGACCGCTGGCAGCTGTCGTAAGTACTCGTAAGGGTGTGAGCATCTTTGAAGAGTTGGGCCAATAAAATCCTGCCTCCAACGCCTTTCTCGCGGTTCAGTTCACTTGATAATGACCACTGGTTGGTCTCTCGTGACAATGCCATAAATTTTTTAGATCTTCCTCACTCGAAACACATCTTCTCACTACCTGATCTGTGCAGATACGGAATAGAAAGGGGTCCTCCCAAAAATAATTCTTCAAATCAAAAAACAATTTCTTCTTTTGCCGACTCAAAAATTTGGTAGGACCTGGGCTACTAGATAATTAGCCAAATCCGCAAACCAGGGGGTGGAAGATGTATTTAAATTTTCGAGTGCGAGGAGGCGCTCTTCAGGGAATTTATCATTAATGTCGGCTTCTATTAACGCTTCTGTGGCGGGATTTTCTAAACGGGAAAGATGATCGACCGCCAAGTTTTTGTCTCCCCTTTTGTCCCAGATCTCTAGATCAAACTCTTGCAAGAGGAGGATCCATCGCAAAAGAAGGGGCTTGACGTCTGATTTACTTACAAGATATCTAAGATTGGAGTGATCTGTGAAGACGATAACTTTTGAGAGAGTGATGTATGACCTAAACTTATCAAAAGCAAAAACAATTGCTAGAAGCTCCTTCTCGGTAGTGATGTAGTTTGCTTGTGACGACGTGAGTGTCTTGCTCATAAAATAAATTGGGTGGAAATACTTACTCACATGTTGACCTAATACGACGCCTACCACAATATCACTCGCGCCGCACATAATTTCGAAGGGTAGCGACCAATCCGGCACAACTAAAATCGGAGAATTTATAAGTTTTTCTTTGATAAGTTTAAAGGCCAAGTGGCATTCGTCATTAAAAAGGAAAGAAGATTCTTTCTTGAGAAGATGGGTTAACGACTTCGTGATTTTGGAAAAATTTTATATAAAGCGCCGATAAAACCCTGCATGTCCTAAGAAACTTCTTATAGCTTTTACATTCATTGGAGGGGGGAGTTTTTTGATTACTTCGATCTTGGCCCTATCGACCTCGATCCCTTTGCCCGATATTTTATGGCCAAGGACTAATCCTTCTTTGACCATAAAATGGCATTTCTCCCAATTAAGAGCAAAATTTGTTTCCTCACAACGTTGTACCACGCGCTCGAGATTTTTTAAATAATTTTTGAAAGAGTTTCCGAAAATGGAGAAGTCGTCCATGAAAACCCCCATCACTTCCTCTACTAACTCGTTGAATATCGCCAGCATATATCTTTGGAATGTAGCCAACACGTTACAAAGACCAAATGGCATCCTTCGATAAGAGAAGGTGCCAAAGGGACAAGTGAATGTTGTTTTCTCTTAGTCATCGGGCAAAATAGGGATTTAAAAATATCCCGACAAACTATCGAGAAAACAATAGTAGGAGTGACCTGAAAGATGCTCTAAGATTTGATCGATAAAAGGTAACAAGAAGTGATCCTTATGAGTGGCATCATTTAGTTTTCGATAATTGATGCACATCCGCCAACCCGTAATAGTATGGGTTGGGATCAATTCGTTATTTTCATTTGCTACTATCGTTACGCCGCCTTTTTTTCGGCACGACTTGTACTGGGCTAACCCAAGTACTATCCGATATTGGGTATATAATTCCCGCATCTAAAAGATTGATAACTTTGGCCTTAACGACTTCTTTCATATTCGGGTTTAGCCATCGTTGAGGCTGGACCGTGCTGCGGGAATTATCTTCGAGGAAGATTTTGTGAGTGCAGAAGGAAGGGTTAATATCCTTGATATCCGAAATTTGCCACGTAATTGTGTGTCGGTGATTGCTTAAGACTATAGTCAATTCAGAAATTTCTGAATCGCTAAGTTCAGATGATACAATAATGGGTAGCTTAGAGTCTTTTTCTAGAAATAGATACTTTAGGTGAGGAGGGAGTTATTTCAATTCTAAGACGGGTGGCTCTTCATATGAAGTTTTAATTTTTAATTTTTCTAAATATAGTGGTTCAGGTGGTGTGGAAAGAGAGACTTCTTCTTCAAGACAAAATAGCTCGGCGAGTTCGGAATCGTTACTCGATGTGGAGACTAACTCGGGAAGTGAAGAAAACTCGTTCTCAAGACATTCTTCTAAATAGAAGCACAAATCGTCATTCTCTAATGTGTTGCGCATCGAGGGATTTATACTAAGAGTAACTTCATCATCTCCAACACGAAGGAGGAGCTTTCCGTTACTTACGTCGATAATTGCGCGCGAGGTGGCAAGCAAGGGGAGGCCGAGTATGAGGGGTACTTCAGCATCCTCTTCGATGTCAAGAATGACAAAGTCTACCAGGAAGATGAACTTGTCAACCTTAATGAGCACATCCTTCACTATCCCTTTTGGATATTTTAATGAACGATCGGCGAGTTAAATACTCATTCGAGTGGGGCTAGGATTTCCTAGACCTAACTTTTTAAATAAATAAAAAGGCACGAGGTTGATGCTTGCTCCAAGATCTGCTAAGGCGTGTTTTACTAACGAATTGCCAAATAGACACAGGATGGAGAACTGTCCCGGGTGAAAGTGGAGGTTAGATCTTAAATTAACTCTAGAGGGGGGGGGGGGGGGGGGGGGGGGGAATAGAGTTTAAAAACTTTTTCCCTTAGTTTTATAGCGGAATTAAAAATAGTGATATATATATATATGTGTATATGGGAGTGAGTAATAAAAACTAATTAAAGAAAATCAGCACAGCACAAACACAGAAAAGAAATCAAACACAGAAGACACAAGGAGCTATAGTAGTTCCCCTCAACTGGGTACATCTACTCTTCTACCCACTGGTAGGAATCCACTAGGAGGTTGTTGATAAGGTGCCCTCACACCAATGGAGGTTTGATCAGGTGCCCAAATCACCAATAAGCTTTTGATAAGGTGCTTAAAAACCAAGGGAGCTTTTGATCAAGTGCTCTAACCAAGTTGCAGGTTTTTGCTAAGGTGCCCTGTCACCGGGAGTAAACTTTTGAAGGCAGTTTTAACCCTTTACAAGATGGGAGAAATAAATAAAACAAAAACAGATGTTGTTCTTCTCTTTTGCTGAGAAGACACTTGATGAAGATGTTGTTGAAGAAGGCTCCCCCTGTCTGATTTAGTTTAGATGACAGCTTTGGATATGGAGCTTCTTCTCTAGATTGCAATAACACTTCTTCTTCTTCTTGCAGTTTTGATCCTGAGCAAGTAATATTGGTTTGGTGTCTCAGGATATGGATGATCTGCAAAAGAAGAGTTAAGCGAAAAGAAGATATAATATATTGATCAGCTTCTTCTTTTTGCTCCTCCGTTTCTCTTCTTCTTCTTCTTCTCTTTTTCCTGTACAACAAATATATTATCCTCTGTGTTGCTGTTTCTGCCGCTAGCTATTATATCATCTTCTGCTGCTAGCTGTTGTTCTCTATTTCTGTACAACAATGTTAATATATTCTGTATATCTATATTCTGTACAGCAATATAAACTATATATATATGATCTATCGAGATCAAACATATGTTTATAACATGTTGTATATTAAGTTGACTCCTGCTGTCGTGTATTTGAGCTGCCCTCTTTTCCTGGGCTGATTTGAATCCTTGCCGTGTTTAGATTGCTGCAACGGCTACAACATTTATTTCTTTTGCCAAATGGCTATAACATTAAATGCTTGCACGTTGTAATGTCAGATCAGTAATATATAGCAATATATAAATAGAATAAATAATAAATATTACTATAATAAAGTCTGACAGCATATAAGTAATATTTAATGATATAAAAATAATGCTGTAGAAATTTGTCGAGCTGAGGGTCAAGTTCGTCGACCTCATCATCTTGATTCGTCGACCTCAACATTTGATTTACTGTTTCTGAACATCTGCTGAATATTCGTCGAACGCTGAGATAATCTGTTCATCGACCGCTGAACCGCTGGGATCGTCGACCGCTGAGATAGGCTGGAATTTGTCGAGCGCAGAATGCACGCCATTCGTCGAGCGCAGGGCGCCGTTCGTCGAACGCAGAGATTATATATAAAATTAATTCTTTTCTTATTTTCTGCCTATTAAAATGTTTCTTTTTCAGCCTTCTTTCTTAATGATATTTAATCTAAGTTATAAGATATGTTATGACATAAACTTAGATACTAAAGGTGGATCCTAACTCAAATCAAAACTAAGGTTCCAACAATCTCCCCCTATTTGAGTTGGGATCCTAATCCAAATTAAGACTAGGTTCTAACAATCTCCCCCCATTTGGTTTAGGATTCCTAAGCATAAAAAGTCTTTAAAGCTTAAGGGTTAGAGATTATTTCTAAATTTCTTTTACAACTAAGCAATTTCAGATTTCCTAAATTTTATTTAAATAGGAATTTTAATAAAATGAATTGCTGGCTGTTATAGGATTCTAAGAACTTTAAAATCAGAAAGACAAAGTCTGATAGCTTCTTTCTATAGAATCCCCTTAATCAGAAGAGACTCACACTTAGTTCTATGATCATTTCTGATCTATGCAATCTGAGTAGAATGCTCAACTGATTTTTGAGAAAATCTGGAAGAATGTGAAGTCTATCTGTCTTGTTTTTAAGATAAAAAATTCAAAGAAACTTAAAACTGCTATTTTAATTATATTTGTAATTTAAGTAATAACATTAAACAGTTAAAACAAATTTGCCTTATAGATAGATATGTTGGCCTTTTTATTTCATTGAAGTATAAATTGGTTTTGTTGAACATAAAGTTTATCTTTTTCTTTAAGAGATTGTTTAAAGTTTTTAGCCTTAACTAACTTAATTTTTAAACAGATAATGTGTTCTGTTGCTATTTTAAAATTTTCTTGAGGTTTGTTATATTCAGAAATTAAATCAGTTATTTTTAACTCTTTTCTAATTTCATTTTTCGATTTGTAATTTTCAACAATTATTAAATCTGTACATAATGATTTGAAAACACATTTAAAATCAGATTTTATTAAATCTGTGCATGATGAAGTAAAAGCAGATTTAAAGGTATTAGAGGTAAAAATAAAATTTGAAGATACCTCTTTTACCTTTTCTGAATCATATTCAGATTCAGATATGTAGTTTGAGCCATATATTGCCATCATGCAAAAAGCTTTGGCTTTTTGTTCTTCCTCTTCTTCTTCCTTATTTAGAGTAGCTGATGGTTCTGCATCAAAAATAATGTTAGTGGAAGAGGAAGAAGATGGTTTATTTACCATCCTTAAGAGGGAGTTCCAGATGCTCCTTGCTGAAGTGCAGTCAACCACTTTAAGAAGAATGTCATCAGACATTGATTTAGCCAATATCTCCAGGGCTATGGCATCAGCACTGATCATCTTTTCTTGATCATCAGATGAATAGATTAATGATGGAATTCCTGTCAAAAAGGAATTAAAAATTTCTTCATCTATTGCATTCATATACAGTTTAATCCTAACTTGCCATAAATCAAATCTATCCAAATTACATAAAGGTGGATCTGAACAAGTAAAATTTGCTAGTGCCATTTAAGAAAAACCTTTTTTTAAACAAATAAGAACTAAGGTGATCTTTGTGATTTCAGGTGTTAGCCTGTGTAAAAAAATCAACTTCCTAATTGAAGAAATTGAAATAATAAAATCAACACCCTCTGATACCAATTGAAAGTGGAGGTTAGATCTTAAATTAACTCTAGAGGGGGGGGGGGGGGGGTGAATAGAGTTTAAAAACTTTTTCCCTTAGTTTTATAGCGGAATTAAAAATAGTGATATATATATGTGTATATGAGAGTGAGTAATAAAAACTAAGTAAAGAAAATCAGCACAACACAAACACAGAAAAGAAATCAAACACAGAAGACACAAGGAGCTATAGTAGTTCCCCTCAACTGGGTACATCTACTCTTCTACCCACTGGTAGGAATCCACTAGGAGGTTGTTGATAAGGTGCCCTCACACCAATGGAGGTTTGATTAGGTGCCCAAATCACCAATAAGCTTTTGATAAGGTTCTTAAAAAACAAGGGAGCTTTTGATCAGGTGCTCTAACCAAGATGTAGGTTTTTGTTAAGGTGCCCTGTCACCGGGAGTAAACTTTTGAAGGGAGTTTTAACCCTTTACAAGATGGGAGAAATAAATAAAACAAAAACAGACGTTGTTCTTCTCTTTTGCTGAGAAGACACTTGATGAAGATGTTGTTGAAGAAGGCTCCCCCTGTCTGATTTAGTTTAGATGACAGCTTTGGATATGGAGCTTCTTCTCTAGATTGCAATAACACTTCTTCTTCTTCTTCTTGCAGTTTTGATCCTGAGAAAGTAATATTGGTTTAGTGTCTCAGGATATGGATGATCTGCAAAAGAAGAGTTAAGCAAAAAGAAGATATAATATATTGATCAGCTTCTTCTTTTTGCTCCTCAGTTTCTCTTCTTCTTCTTCTCTTTTTCCTGTACAGCAAATATATTGTCCTCTGTGTTGCTGTTTTTGCCGCTAGCTATTATATCATCTTCTGCGGCTACCTGTTGTTCTCTATTTCTGTACAGCAATGTTAATATATTATGTATATCTATATTCTGTACAGCAATATAAACTATATATATGATCTGTCGAGATCCAACAGATGTATATAACATGCTGTATATTAAGTTGACTCCTGCTGTCGTGTATATGAGTTGCCCTCTTTTCCTGGGCTAATTTGAATCCTTGCCGGGTTTAGATTGCTGGAATGGCTACAACATTTATTGCTTTTTCCAAAAGGCTATAACATTAAATGCTTGCACGCTGTAATGTCAGATCAGTAATATATAGCAATATATAAATAAAATAAATAATAAATATTACTATAATAAAGTCTGACAGCATATAAGTAATATTTAATGATATAAAATAATGCTGCCGAAATTCGTCGAGCTGAGGGTCAAGTTCGTCGACCTCATCATCTTGATTCGTCGACCTCAACATTTGATTTACTGTTTCTGAACATCTTCTGAATATTCGTCGAACGCCGATAGCCATTCGTCGAACGCTGAGATAATCTGTTCGTCGACCGCTGAACCGCTGGGATCGTCGACCGCTGAGATAGGCTGGAATTCGTCGAGCACAGAATGCACGCCATTCGTCGAGCGCAGGGCGTCGTTCGTCGAACGCAGGTCGTCGTTTGTCGAATGCAGAGAATATATGTAAAATTAATTCTTCTCTTATTTTCTGCCTATTAAAATATTTTTCTTTTTCAGCCTTCTTTCTTAATGATATTAAATCTAAGTTATAAGATATGTTTAGATACTAAAGGTGGATCCTAACTCAAATCAAAACTAAGGTTCCAACACCGGGTTATTTTCTTTTTGAGGAAATTTGTAGAGAACAACCACGGAGCATTCTGCGTTTAAGGGAATATGCGAAATATCTTCTAATTTCTTCTTATTGGAGAGCAACTCCTTAAGATATTTCGCATACTTCGGTATTTGAGAGATAACCTCATAGAATGGTACATTAATATGAATTTGTTTTAAATTTTCTAAATTTTTTTGTAAATTTTCTCGGCGCACTCGCTCCTAAGCTTAGATGGATACGAAATATTTGAACTAGAAACCGGCGGAGCTAGCGTAGCAGGCAAATTTGACGATAAAATAGGAGGAGGAGAGGAAGTTACCTTGGGTTCGTCCTGTTTTGAAACCACCTCCTTCCCGCTTCAGAGTGTAATCACGTTCATGCTCTCCTTTGGATTTGGCTCCGTATTTTCTGATAGTGCTCCTTGCTGACGCTCAGAGAACATCTTTGCGAGCTGGCCCACTTAATTCTCTAAATTTTTGATCGATCCGATGAGGTTCCGAATGTTTGATTCATTTATAGCAACATATTTTGCAAAAACCTCTTCAACAGGAGAGGGATTTTGCTGTTGCGGTGGAAAACTGGGTGGATTAAAGTTTAGAGGGGGAGTTAAATTAGGAAGTTGATTAGGAGGTTGATTCATATTTAAAGGGCGCTGAGCATTTCCTTGGTAGCTCTATGAGAAATTCGGATGGTTCCTATAACCCACATTGTAGGTGTTGTTGTACGGAGCGGAGTTCGGGTTATAGGAAGGTCGAGGTGGAATTCCCATGTAGTCAACCTATTCATCAATTAACATATTATTAGCCCAAGGAGGAGTGACCGAGGAAGCAGACATCTCCGCCACTTTCTTTGTTAAGCGCTCAACTTGTAAAGCCAAATTAGAAGTAGCGTCTATTTCAAAAATTCCGGCTGGCTTATTAGGCCGCGCTCGGGGCAAGTTCCATTGATAAACATTCATGACCATTTACTCAAAAAACTCTTGAGCGGCCTCCGAGGTCTTTTTATTTAATGTACCCCCGGCGGTCGCATCAATCATTTGCCTAGTTTGGAAATTCGAGCCATTATAAAATATGTACACTTGTTGCCAAGTGGGAAGTACATGGTGTGGGCATCTACGCAAAAGCTCCTTGAAGCGCTCCCATGTATTATACAGAGTCTCTGAGTCAATTTGCATAAATGACGCAATATTTGTTCGCAATTTGGCGATCTTTGCAGGCGAGAAATATTTAGTGAGAAATTTTTCTGCCATATCGGCCCATGTAGTGATGGACTCCCTAGGAAGTGAGCCCAACCACGGCTTGGCCCTAGACCGCAAAGAAAAAGAAAAAAGACATGATCGAATGGCATCATCGGTGACGCCATTGATTTTAAACGTGTCGCAGATTTCGAGAAAATTAGAAATATGACAGTTTGGATCTTTGTTTGGCTGACCATCTAAGGTCATTGATTGCTGCACCATTTGTATGATGCTGGACTTGATCTCAAAGTTATTGTTCGCCACCGCGGGGCGAACAATACTTAACTGTGTGTCTTCTAGATTCGGCCACGCATAATAGGATGTGGTCAGTTGCGCGGCCTCATTAGGATTTGGCGCGTTAGGATTAGGAAGATTAAGATTGAGATCCATATTTGCTGTGTTAGTGTCCCCGATCGACTCTTCGAATAATAATTGTATTTCCTGATCATGAGAATGACGACGCCGCGAAAGGGTTCGCTCAATATCTGGATCAAAAGAAAATTCGAAGTGCTACCTCAGGTCATACACTAAAAAGGAAAAAGGGAAAGAAGAAAGAGAAGAAGAGAAAAGAGAGAATAATAAAACTAAAAATAAAGAAAGCGGAAAACTTGATTATTATAATTTTTTTAGGCGGATTAAGTTAGTCTTGGATTTCCCGAGGTATGCCCTGTGAGGGGTTCTCACCCGGACTAGGAGGTGCGATGGGATGATAGCCCAAACGTCCATTTCCAAGATTTAAATTACACCGTTATGATTTTCAAAATTAGAAAAAGTAAAATAACATAATATGATAAAATTAATGGCTATCCTCTTTTCAAAATATCTATGCAAAGTCCCTGGCAACGGCGCCTATAACTTGATATAGAAATTTCAGATTTAAGTTAAGCGAAGGATTAAAGATGTTCTCTAAAACTATAGTCGATGAAGTCAAGTGCACCTTATCGTCTATAGTATAGGATATTATAGAAATACCAAGGTTGTATTCCTCGGGGCGCATTAATTACTTCTACTTCGAGGAAATCACTATTATCTTATCTATTAATTTTTTAGGTTTTGTTTTACTTAGCTAAAAGAGACAATTTGCAAGTTAAAAGAAAGTTTAAACGATAGTAAAAAGATTAGTGCTCAATCTAAAATCACCTTGGAGTGAGAATAATCAAGTGAAGGAAAAATAAATCTAATTCCGTTTAATTAAACTACTTGACCGTGGAGGTTCCCGAAGCTTAAACATGCCTCTCTTGAGGTTAATGCCCAACTAAGTTTGGGAAAAATCAACTGAACTCTCGTCCTATAATTGATTACCTAGAACTTGCTTTACGCTGTGAACCCCACTATTGGATTTGACTCCAATACGGGAGATTTACGTCATCCTCTTTCGAGGGGTGTGTGCAACTCTCTTTACCATTGAGTGATCGATTCATACTCTGAGTCTCTCGGCTAGCTAAGTATGAAAACTTAAGCGAAAACCATATATCAAAAATATGGTTTCACTAATTAAAAATCAAGGGTAATTCAAGTGTTTACAAAAAACGGAAAAAGAGAGCTAGAAAATCATAACTTGATTATCTCATCCTCGGATCATTTCGATCGAGCACTAATGAGAATTAGTTAATCATAGAGGAGTGGAAAAAGAGAGTAAGATAAAATTGCATGAAGAAAAGCTAATTAAAAGAGAAAGAGAAGTGAAGAAAATAAAACTATTTTTTATTGAAATTAAAAACTATTACAAACCTTAAGCAAGATTACAATGCTAGAAATGTAAATATTACAAGATTAAGAAACTATTGCATTAAAAGAAAACTAGAACATTGCATGAAAGGGAAAGAACATGAAATGGAAATACATGAAAAAAGCATGAAAAAGATCACTAACAGCTCTAGCAGCACCTCCCCCTCTCCAAAATTCTGAACCCTGAACTCAAGGAGAACCTCTGAAATTATAGAAAAAAATTTCAAGTTACACGCCCTTGGTTACGGGCGTGACCAAGGGCATGTAACAATTGTTCAGCTCAGTTCCGACAGCGGCATAGGTCTTGCGTGACGGTGTGGCGGAAAAGGACTTTACACACCCGTATAACATTGGTCACGAGCATGTACTTGGGAGGCTTCATTTAATGTAGCGTGGGCTTGATTACGGCGTGGAGGCGAGCAGGGATCACGCTGGAAAGTCACGACCATGACATTTGGGTCATGAGCATGACTTTTGTTGACTTCACGGCGGCATCTCCGCTTTTCGATGGCAGCTCCGCTAGCAGGATCCTATGTTTACATGCCCCAGGTCACGGGCGCGACCCTTGGGTCACTAGTGTGACTGGTGGCGTGACTTGCTGTGGACGAGCTCAAACTGCGCGACATCAATTCTAGACTGGTATTCAGGTTACATGCCCCTGGTCACGGGCGTGATTGGGAGGCGTGTAATATAAAATTTCCCAATTTTGTCCTAAAATTCTACAAAATAATCATAAGTTAAATTACAATAAAAATTTATAAAAGAACTATTTATAACCTAAAATTGGCATGAAAAAGGAAAAATTCCTGTTAAATAGTTACTAAAATTTCTACTAAAAAGTTATACAAAAACTACTTCTCAAGGCTGCCAACCCGGAGTTCGCGAAAAGGTTGGCGAAGCTGAGTGAGCCGGAGATGAGGCAACAAGGAGTCATGAGGAGGGACGAGCTGAGGGCCCCAGAGCCAGGGTGGAGGCAGGGCCCGAGGCCACTCCTCCCTCAGCCACAGCACGCCATGGTGATTGGTTGGGGAAGAGGTAGGAGAGCCAGAAAAGCAGAAAGAAGAGGAAGAGGTGGGGGCAGGGTGGCGTACCATACTGTGACTTCCACCAGGAGGAAGGTCATGCGACGGCCACCTGCCCAGAGTTTTTGGAAATCAGGGGGACAAGGGTTCTGATATAGTTACAACAACAACCGGTGAGGATTGAGGAGGTCCATGCCTGGGAGGAGGAGATGAATGGGAGGCAGAAGGGTTATTCCAAGCTAAGCGATGAGGAATTGGAATATCTCCATCCTTGAGTTTCAACAGTAAAAATATGTGCTTTCGAACTTTGTTTTTCTTTTACGAATGGGTGGTATAAATTTATAAGATGACGATGCTTGATATGTACGTAGCCCCGATGTTGACCCGCAGACTAGGCTCCCACCAAGCTGGTAGGGCGATAGGATCGCTCGGTGGCAGGAAGGTTTCAAAAGGTACTTATCCCCAATGCTGACCCGCTGACCAGGCTCCCACCAAGCTGGCAGAGACGTAGGATCACTCGGTGGCAGGAAGATTTCAAAAGGTACTTAGCCCTGATGCTGACCCGCTGACCAGGATCCCAGCAAGTTGGCTGGGTCGTAGGATCGCTCAGTGGTAGGAAGGTTTCAAAAAGTACTTAGCATCGATGCTGACCCATTGACCAGGCTCCCACCAAGCTGGCAGGGTCGTAGGATCACTCAGTGGCAGGAAGGTTTCAAAAGGTACTTATCCCCGATGCAGACCCGCTGACCAGGCTCCCACCAAGCTGGTAGGGTCGTAGGATCGCTCAGTGGCAAGAAGGTTTCCAAAGGTACTTAGCCCTGATGCTGACCCGCTAACCAGGCTCCCACCAAGTTGGCAGGGCCGTAGGTCGCTCGGTGGCAGGAAGGTTTCAAAAAGTACCTAACCCCGATGAAGACCTGCTGACCAGGCTCCCACCAAGCTGGCAGGGCCATAGGATCGCTCAGTGGCAGGAAAATTTCAAATTATAGTTAGCTTGGTACAGACCCGACGACCAGGCTCTCACCTAGCTGGCGAAGGACGGTCAACCCTCAGGAATAGGTGAACTTCACTTAGCGCAGGTGATAAGTAGTATTTATATAACATTTTAATCCAAAATTTTGTAATTATTTAATATGAATTTTTCTTTTTTATGTCAATTTTAGGTTATAAGTTGTTCTTTTGTAATTTTGATTCTAACTTAGCTTAATTTCAATTTTTGCAGAATTTTACAAAAAATTGAAAAAATTTACAAGCCACGCCCTCGGTCACGCCCGTGACCAAGGGCGTGTAACCTGAAGAACAGTCCATAATTGATGCCATGCTGATTGAGCTAGTCCACTGCAAGTCACGCCCTCGGTCACGCCCGTGACCCAAAGTCACGCCCGTGACCAAGGGCATGTAAACTTAGAATCTTCCCAGCGAGATGTCATCGATACGTGGAGATGCCATCGAGAAGTCAACTAATGTCACGCCTGTGACCCATATGTCATGACCATGACATTCCCGTGTGATCCCTGCACACCGCCGCGCCGCAGTCAAGCCCACTGATAGCTAAAATTTAAGATGTAAATAATATTCTCCAAATTCTGCGAACTATAGGCAAGAGCACCTATCATTCATAGCATAGGATATTCAAAACAAATAAATATCAAGTGTCGTATTCCACGGGTCTGTTGATTACTTCTACTCACGCAAATTATTATTATTTTATCGGCAGTAAAATAGAGTTTTGAAAATAATTAGAAGAAAAGAAACATTTGATCGGGAATCATTCTTAAGTGAAATGTTTTGTAAATCTAGAATTCAAAAGAAATCGATTTAGACAAACTTGACCGTGGAGGTTCCCAAAATATGATAGAACCTCTCTCGAGAGAACTACCACCTAACCTTAGGTTGATCGATTAAGACCCCTCGGCCAGTCGAAACCCCTAAGCTTGCTTTATGCGGTGAGCCCCACTATTGGATTTGACTCCAATCCGGAAGATTTGCGTCACCCTCTCTCGAGGAATGCATACAACTCTTTTTACCGATGAGCGATCTACCCGTATTTACGGATCTCTCGATACACTAAAATACGGATCAAACTTGATTATCATACCCTAGAAATATGAAACCAAAAATTGCAAATCAACGGTAAATCTTAGTTTTCCAAACTAAACTATGAATAAGAGATTTTGAAAAGATAAAAGCTTAAGAATTCATCCGACCAAATACTATGAAAATTAACAAAACATAATTGAGAAGAAAGTTATTTTTATTTCTAAGTAAAGAAAAGTACAATTGCATGTAAAGTAGATCTAAGCTAGGAATTAAAAAAGACAAGACATAAAATAAAGTTACACTAAGAAAAATGCAGAAAAACTATACTAGAAACGATCCAAACTAAGCATGGCCTGGATGCCCATCACTTTGGCAGCAGCTGGCTTTTATAGGCAGAAAATTGCTGAGTCACGCCCTTGGTCACGCCCGTGACCAAGGGCGTGTAAGCTGCGTAATTGCGTCTTGAAAGCCCGGGAACGTTGGGGAAGAAAAACCGCCAAAATTGATCATCTCGACGGGTCACGGCCTAGGTCACGCCCGTGACCTAGGGCGTGTCTTGACCGAGTCAGGAAACGGCGGGAAACGGCGCGATCTGGAGTTAATTTGGCAGTTGAGGGAGAGGGCACGGCCTCGGTCACGCCCGTGACCAAGGGCGTGTAAGCTGGAACGACTCGGCGGCAGAAACTGCTTGAATTGAATGCTTGTTGGGCGAGTCACGCCCGTGACTTGAAGGTCACGCCCCCGGTCACGCCCGTGACCTGGGGCGTGTAACTTTAATCCGACGTGGCAGCGAGTTCTGTGAGCTGAAAGCGATACACGGTCGTGGCCATGGTCACGCCCCTAGGTCACGCCCGTGACCTGGGGCGTGTATTGAGGGTTTTTGCAGAAATGCTCCAGAATTTCCCCTGAACACGGCTATGTGCTTGAAATTGCTATTAGCAGCCCCAAAGTCCCTGAAAATATAAAACAAAGCAAATTAGATATATATTAAATTAAAATTATATAAAAACTAATTAATTACTACTAAAATACTATATAAAAATAACTATAAATAATGCACTATCAAATACCCCCATACTTAAGCTTTTGCTATTCCAGAGCAAAAACTAATTTATAAGTATGAGAAGAATTTATAGGACATTTCCAAAAAGATTTACTTCAAATTATGCACTTCAAATCTCATAAAACTCATGTCAAAATAAGTTAAGAAATTAAAATTCAGATTTATAAGAAATAATTAATAATTCATAAATTGAAATGAGTAGAATAAATTTTAGTTTTGAAATTCTCTAACTAAATCTTCATAAACAAAATTGCATTGAATTAAGTAAAATATTCCAAGATTAAAATTATAAGAACTTTACAATCATGAGAAACTTTTAGAAAACTACAAAATATTAACTATGCTCTCTCAATAATATCTTGGATAAAAAAGTGAACTTGGCTAAATGGGGTAAAATTGGCATTGAAGAAGTTACTTTGTATATGGGAAATGATGAATTTTATCCTCTCATTTCCATCTTTTTTTTTTTTTTTTTTTTAATTTCTTCTTCTTTTTATATCCCAAATGTATATGTTTAGGAGTGATGAATTTTATCCTCTCAACTCCATGCCATATAATCTTTTACTGATTTGGGTGCATATGTTTAGGAATGATGAATTTTATCCTCTCATCCCATGACATATGATCTTTTCAAAATTTTTTTATGCCAAACAATGGGTTTAACAAAAAGGTAGGGGAAGGGCTAGGGTTTAAAGGCTAAACAAATTCCAAAGAAACATTTTAAGAGCATAGAAAATAATTTGAGCAATCTACAAGAAACTATGAGTTCAAGTTAATATAAGTAAAATCTAGAGATATTTAACACAATTACTACAAAATTGAATTATGATATTTTAAAGAGAGAAAGTAAAACTAAGAAATATTCTAAGCAAATCAAGATAATGAAAAACTCATTAAATCAAATTCATCTAAAAATTAAATCTAACATATTTTGAAGAGAAATATAAGATTAAAACTACATAAAAAGAAAACTCTTTAAAAAGCCTATAAAGAAAACTCATAATTAAAATCAATTTTGCATAAATGAAGTTTGGAGAAATTTAATATTACAAAATTTATTTTATTGGAAATTAAAATAGTTTTTTAAATGAAAACATTTTTTTGAATTTTGTAAATTTTTATAACAAAATTGAAAATAAAGAATAAAAAAAATCAATTTTTTTTGTGAGTTTTGAAAAAGATTTTCTAATTTTTTTTTGGATTTTTAATAAAAACTGAATATAGGAGAATACACCCCCATACTTAAAAATAAACATTGTCCCCAATGTTTATAAGCCAAGTAGGAGGGAAAAGAAAATAAAATGCGGAAAAAGTAAAGGGCAAGAAAAATAAAGATAAGCAAGGGGTGCCTCCCAAGAGCGCTTTCTTTTTCCCGTCTTTAAGCTAGACGGTTATTATTAGGAAAAAGGAAAATAAAATTGAAAATGCACAGGCAACTCCCTTAATTCACGCTCAGGTGAGCATGCCGAAATCCGTTGCCCGGCGACTCCTCCGCTATACTCTTGACTCTTCCGTTGTCCGTTAGCGTGAAATTGCGAATCCAAATTACCTATACATACCTTAGGTAATTTGGATTGTTGGAGATGAGCGGCAAATGAATCGGTGAAGACGTTTGGTTGCAACGGCTCATCCTCTACATGAAAATCGTTAGTATAAAAAGAATCAGGATTTAGCGAGTCAGAAAATTTTTCACAAGGAGGAGTTTCTTGCGAAAATACATGATTAAGCGTCGGTTGTTTATTTTCAAAAATAAAAGAATTATCAGAAAAATCAATGCAAAGGGGAGAAAATTCATGAGACACAATTTCTTCATGAATTATAATTTCATGAGAATGAGAAGAAAGGGCGGGCGAAGGAGAAGAAGAAAAATTTTCATTTTCTAATTCGTCCGGTGTCTCCATGACTTTGCGAAATTCTTGGTACAATTGTTCTTCTTGATCTTGAGAATAAACATTTAAAGTGGGAGAAATAACATTCGGAAAAATTTCAAGATCAGAAGAAGAACAAATTTGTGGAAAAGGCGAGGAATGCAAATCATAATTGAAGGAATTTCCATTTTCGCACTGAAAACTATCCGGGTGACCTTGCCACCATGAATAATCAACATCAGAGTAAGAAGGAAATTCATTCAAATCATTATTTAAAGAAAAATTATTTTCATCATAAAAATTATTATTTTCATTATAAAAATTATAATTTTCAGTAGAAAAATTAATTTGATGTTCATGAGAAAATTTTTGAAATGAAAAATAGCATTCCTCACTAGAATGATGATGCCCACAAAAATGACAAATAATTTGGCGCATTCGCGCGGCTTCCAAAAGATCAACTTTATTTTGAAGCTCGGCAACTTTTGCGGCCAACTGCGATAACATCATTTTTTTTTAAAAAGAAAATTAAACAACCGTTACCTAATAGAAGTGAATTTTAAAAGAAAAAGCAAAAAGAGAAATGGGGGTGGAGAAAGAGAATGATAAAATTAATAAAATTCACGCTTTCAAAATATCAACAAAAAAGTACTCCCCGGCAACGGCGCCAAAAACTTGATAGCTAAAATTTAAGATGTAAATAATATTCTCCAAATTCTGCGAACTATAGGCAAGAGCACCTATCATTCATAGCATAGGATATTCAAAACAAATAAATATCAAGTGTCGTATTCCACGGGTCTGTTGATTACTTCTACTCACGCAAATTATTATTATTTTATCGGCAGTAAAATAGAGTTTTGAAAATAATTAGAAGAAAAGAAACATTTGATCGGGAATCATTCTTAAGTGAAATGTTTTGTAAATCTAGAATTCAAAAGAAATCGATTTAGACAAACTTGACCGTGGAGGTTCCCAAAATATGATAGAACCTCTCTCGAGAGAACTACCACCTAACCTTAGGTTGATCGATTAAGACCCCTCGGCCAGTCGAAACCCCTAAGCTTGCTTTATGCGGTGAGCCCCACTATTGGATTTGACTCCAATCCGGAAGATTTGCGTCACCCTCTCTCGAGGAATGCATACAACTCTTTTTACCGATGAGCGATCTACCCGTATTTACGGATCTCTCGATACACTAAAATACGGATCAAACTTGATTATCATACCCTAGAAATATGAAACCAAAAATTGCAAATCAACGGTAAATCTTAGTTTTCCAAACTAAACTATGAATAAGAGATTTTGAAAAGATAAAAGCTTAAGAATTCATCCGACCAAATACTATGAAAATTAACAAAACATAATTGAGAAGAAAGTTATTTTTATTTCTAAGTAAAGAAAAGTACAATTGCATGTAAAGTAGATCTAAGCTAGGAATTAAAAAAGACAAGACATAAAATAAAGTTACACTAAGAAAAATGCAGAAAAACTATACTAGAAACGATCCAAACTAAGCATGGCCTGGATGCCCATCACTTTGGCAGCAGCTGGCTTTTATAGGCAGAAAATTGCTGAGTCACGCCCTTGGTCACGCCCGTGACCAAGGGCGTGTAAGCTGCGTAATTGCGTCTTGAAAGCCCGGGAACGTTGGGGAAGAAAAACCGCCAAAATTGATCATCTCGACGGGTCACGGCCTAGGTCACGCCCGTGACCTAGGGCGTGTCTTGACCGAGTCAGGAAACGGCGGGAAACGGCGCGATCTGGAGTTAATTTGGCAGTTGAGGGAGAGGGCACGGCCTCGGTCACGCCCGTGACCAAGGGCGTGTAAGCTGGAACGACTCGGCGGCAGAAACTGCTTGAATTGAATGCTTGTTGGGCGAGTCACGCCCGTGACTTGAAGGTCACGCCCCCGGTCACGCCCGTGACCTGGGGCGTGTAACTTTAATCCGACGTGGCAGCGAGTTCTGTGAGCTGAAAGCGATACACGGTCGTGGCCATGGTCACGCCCCTAGGTCACGCCCGTGACCTGGGGCGTGTATTGAGGGTTTTTGCAGAAATGCTCCAGAATTTCCCCTGAACACGGCTATGTGCTTGAAATTGCTATTAGCAGCCCCAAAGTCCCTGAAAATATAAAACAAAGCAAATTAGATATATATTAAATTAAAATTATATAAAAACTAATTAATTACTACTAAAATACTATATAAAAATAACTATAAATAATGCACTATCACCCACACAACATTAAATGAAGCCATCACAGGTCACACCCATGACCCAAATATCACGGCCGTGACTTGGCCCTTTCTGCCGCGCCGTCACGCAATCGCCCACGCCTTGTCAGAGCTGAGCTGAACAGTGGTTACATGCCATTTGTCACGCCCGTGACCAAGGGCGTGTAACTTGAAATTTTTTTCTATAAATTCAGAGGTTCTCCTTGAGTCCAGGGTTCAACATTTTTGAGAGGGGGAGGTACTGCTAGAGCTGTTAGTGAGCTTGTTCATGTTTCTTTCATGTTTTTCCCTTACATTGTTGAAACCGATTTCTCGGTCTCTGTGGAGTTCGGGGCCCTCACCGAGATGAGGGGCAGCTAGCCCTTACTGATCCCTTAGAGAAGGTAGACCGGAAACAAGGAAGACTGACTAAGACCTTAGTCACAGCGAGGAGGTCCCTCCACTAATCCAAATGATCGTTGAGCGCTTCCCCTCCCAAGCCAGAGCTGAGACTCGGGCACCTTGGAGAGCTCTAGAAATGCTAACCAAAAAAAGCCTGAGGAGAGGGAAGCTGAACTGAGATCCTCTCCAAAGGTGCCCTTAAGGTCCTATTTATAGATTTTCTGGTATGGCCTGCGAATAGCAGGATTCCGCTTTTTGATTTTACTATCCGCACCCCAAATGGGTCTGCTAACAGCCTAACTCCTCTGCTTGGGTAGATTAATGGCAGGCCAACGGGGTAGAGAGATGATTTCGTCGATCATAAGATGATTAGCGGAATCGTCGAACGCGGGCAGCACTTCGTCGGGCGCCGGGCTGAACTCGTCGACCTCGACTGAGATTCGTCGATCACGGAGCCTTCTGGAATAAAACTGGCTCGCCTGTCCTCCCGCGATCCTCCCGCGAGTTTCTGATTTGCTCGCTTCCTTGCGAGCATTCGGTGAACACCTGGCTCGCTCGCCTCCTTGCTGGTTGATCTTGAGGTTCTGGTTCGTGGGGACTGGGCTCGCGCCTCTTCTCGCGGGCGACCTTTGATAGATCTGGTCCGCCCCCTTTTGGCGAGTGGCCTATGAAGACCTCGTTTGTACTCCTGCCCCACTCGCACTCTTGTCTCGCTCGCCTTCTTGCGAGCAGCCGGCTAAGTGCTCGTCCCGGTGGATCTGCTGAGGCGGAATCGTCGAGCGCTGTCCATTTCGTTCTTTCGCTTATTCTCTGCCTATGAACCTGTATATGTTCCGAGAACCTGACTCGCCTCACTTGTATTTGATCCTCCGCTAGGAGAATATCGGGGTTGTACATACATGTTCTCTTTTTCTCTTACTTTCATGCAATGTGCTAGTTTTCTTTTAATGCAATAGTTTAGTGATCTTGTAATCTTTCCTTGCTAGTGTTGTAATTTTCCTTTAAGCTTGTAATCCATTTTGTTATCAATAAAATTTAGTTAACTCTCTTTCATTTTCTCCTTCTATTTTAGTTAATTTTCTTCATGCAACTTTATTTCTCTCTCTCTTTTCTCTCCACCAAGATTAACTAATTCTCATTAGTGCTCGATCAAAATGATCCGAGGATGAGATAATCAAGTTATGATTTTCTAAGCTCTCTTTTTCCATTTTTTAACACTTGAATTACACTTGATATTTAACTAGTGAGGCCATATTTTCGATGTATGGTTTTCGCTTAGGTTTTCATACTTAGCTAGCCGAGAGGCTCAAAGTATGAATCGATCACTCAAGGGTAAAGAGAGTTGCATGCACCCCTCGAGATAGGATGACGTAAATCTCCTAGATTGGAGTCAAATCCAATAGTGGGGTTTGTTGGAACATGCTTTCCGCATCTATTGGTTTGACAATAACAAATCCTACTGTATTTGATCATACTTGTTTTGTGTTTATTGTATGCAGGATTCTGTGCTTTCAAATCTCCATGAAAATATGTTTTGTTGTTACTACCGCGGCGCGTCAGAACTACTGCTGGCGCTAGTGTTCATTCGATGAAATGGAAGCTGCGTTCGACGAACTGGCGTTCGACGAAATGAAACCTGTGTTCGATGAACTGCATGCTCTACCACGGCGTTCGACGAACTGCATGCTCTACAACGACGCTCGACAAAATGCATGTTGTACTGCGGCGCGTTAGAACTACCGCTGGTGCTAACAACCCCTGAGAAGAAACCGCTGAGAAGGAAACCTGCATTAGATGAACTGACATTCGACAAAATTCTTATCAATGCGTTCGACGAATTTGCGATCGACGAAAGCGGAATCCCGTTCGACGAAAATTCGATCGATGAAATATGAGGCCGGTTCGACAAAGATGCGCCTGACGAAAAGAAATGTGCTCTACCGCGGAGAATTAACACTAACGCTGGCTCTAGCATAAATGGAAACATTTGACATGAAGGAAACAGTGGAGAAAATGGAATGTCGATGGGACGCTATTTTGGCAAGTACTATCGCGATGCATTAGGTCTAACGCCCGGCGGTAGCTTTTGGAAACATCCTGTCTGCAGTTGATTGAGGAGCAAATTTGGAAGATGATATTGGCTGAAGGAAGGAAATCTCACTAACGCGGGGCGTTAGCGGTACCGCGACGTGCTAGTGTTTGGCACTCAGAATGTTGCCTAAACTACCACAATCCGTGTGCTTCATTGCCTTATGTGGATACCGCGGGGCGGTAGTTCTACCGCAGGCGGTAGTGGCAGATTCTATAAAAAGACGCGCGCCTCCTCCGTTATTGGCTTGCTGATATGGAAGGAATAAAAGTCATATATTCAGAGTACTCGTGAGAGCCTTCTCCAAGCAGCCCGAAGAACTCCGTCAATGTTCGTGAATGCAACGAAACTGAAGACCAATACGATCGCATCTACATCGACATCAAGTTCTACTTTTGAGGGAGTCTTTAGTTTGTGTTTTGTTTTACTTCCAAACTGTAACTTTTATATCTTTTGTTCGGTAGAGGAACTCGCCACATGGCGACTAGGGCCTTGCGGGGACTAGGGGAATTCGCTACACGGCAACTAGGTCTAGGTAGGACTTAGGGAGGAATTCGCCACACGACGACTGGGTCTAGGGAGTAGATCTAGGGGGTGCTCGAGGCCTTTCTGGTGATAGATTGGCTACAACAGCTTGAGGCCGTATCTGGGGAGAGATCGGCTAAAGCCAACCGGTTCGTGGGGATACGAGTCGATATAGAAAACAAAAAGGGTTTTCATATTATTCGCTTCGATTTCTAGCGTCATTGAAACCGGATTTTGTAATCAATTTTATAAATGATAATCATGCCTTTTCTTGTTTAATAAAATTGATTTCATTTCTAATTTCATTATCTCTTTACTTTTGATTTAACTTTGATCAAAATATCAAAAGTTTTCTATTAAAGTTTAAAGTTTTTAAAGCCCTTATTCACCCCCCCTCTAAGGGCGCCTACAGAGCCAACAAGTGGTATCAGAGCTAGGTTATTCCAAATCGGCTTAACAACGGGGAATAATGGCATCTCATGATCTCGCATCTATTAGTTGGGGAAATTTTTATGAAGAAGAAAAATCTCTTGCACCACCCTTATTCGAAGGAAGAAATTATAAAGGGTGGAAATTGTTAATGGAAAAGTTTATTAAAATATTAGATATCAACGCATGGAATATTGCAATAACAAGACCAGCGGACGAATCAAATAAACAAGAGCGTCACCTAAATGCAAAAGCTATGAACTATATTTTCTGTGCTTTATCTTAAGATATCTTCAAATTAATATATTATTTTTCTAGTGCATACAAAGTATGGAAATTTCTTGAAGAAATGTATGATTCTCCTTCTACAGGTACGGAACAATCACAAGAACCGGAGAATATGCAAGCTTGCACAAGTCTTCAAGAATGCTCCTCTCATGACGGATCCATGAAGTGCACATCAAGTGAAAGAGAAGAAGAAATACTATCTTCGGAAGAGGAGTGCCAAAAAGATGCCAAAGAAATGATATGTTCAAATCGTGCCTCTCCCGAAAGCAATGTAAGGAGATCAAATTCCATTTTTTGTACTTCTATCTCTACATTACAATTGCTTCAAACTACAAAGCGCAAAATTAAGAAATTAATGAATGCTAATAAACATTTGCGCTTAGAAAATAAAAATTTAAAGGCAAAAATTAATGAACAATCAAATTCAAATTTATCTAGTTCTATCCATGGCTCCTTAGTTGAAAACACTACACCTTGTGTAGAATATAATGAATTAAAAGAAAAAAACAAGGAACTTGAAAATGAACTTCTTTTTATAAAAGAACAAAATGAAATATTATGTTTAGAAAATTCATCCTTGAAAAATGATTATGCTAAGTGTAAGGACTATAAAATTGAAATTAAAGAGATGCATGAAACATTTGATGAATATAGAAATAACTATCAAAATCATATTGATTCCATTGTTTCCACTCTTAAAAATAGCACAATCGCTTATAATAAAGCTAGACATAATTTAATGATAAAGAGTAATGGATTAAAAACTAAAATCAACTTGCTTAAGGAAATCATAAAGAAAAATTCTCAACACATAAATCAACAATTTCAAGAAAATTCCAAAAACAAGTTAAATATAAATTCTCATAATATGTCTAAGCCTAACAAAGGAAATGAAAAATATCAAATGCGTGAAAATGAAATTCCAAATCATTATCATTTACAACATCATCTTTATCCCAACATAAAGATAAACAAATTTCCTATAAATAATGTTTTACAAAATCATCATGGAAATTTGACAATAAAAACAATATTAAACCAAGGTTTGAATGGCGGCCCAAAGTTAAAGATGAAACACAAACTCAAATCAAAAGGGCCCATTCAATCATATCTCCCCAAAAGCAAACACGTTGTGTTTGGGTTCCCAAAGGAACCGTCACACCCGGTCCTCTTTGGATACCTAAATCTCTCATTCATTAGTATCCAATCCTTTGCATGAAGTAGAAATCAATTAAATATGAAATATCAATTCTCTACTTCATGATATGCTTTATTTCCTTTTTGTTTTTGCTTTTATTTCTTTGAGCCATCATGATAAGATCACTTTATATAACTTGTGATATGATTTTCACATATTAAACCTAAATTCATTAATAAATCAAATTGAACACAAGTTGAATAAAAAGTCATGTCATTTTTCAAGTGATCTACTTATCCTTTTTATGTTTATTCTTCTAGATCCATTTCCTATGAAAAGTCATATATAAATTAAATCCTAAATTTGTTATGTATTATTAAGACTAATGAAATAATTGTCGAAATGGATTTAAAGGTATTTTAGGGGTATTAGGCTAAATTTATAAAATGCGCAAGTTTTTGCTTAGGTACTTAATATATTTGCGTCATTTTTGATTACCCCTAGTATGTTAAATCATAATCATGTCAAACCGAAATTGAAAAATTGCATGAATATTATTTCACTTATTTATGATCATTTCACTCATGCATATGTTATGCAAAACTCAAGAATTAAGCTTTAATGAATGTGAAACCCATGTACTAAAATTTTAACTTCCACAACTTTTTGCGATTTCTTTTCGTCTCTTCACTTCATTAGACAGGGCTTACATTGCATAAATATAATTAAGAAAAATCGGAAGCAAAATTGAAGAAAATCTACGCTATATAATTAAAATAAGCACTCTCTGTGAGCTAACGCAGGCGCTAGTACCTAACGTCGGCGCTAGTTCAAGTATCCGATTTTCTATAATTTTAAAATTCTAAAAAATCACTAAATATATATTATTTTATATGTACTACTCATTTTTGCAATTCTGCATGTAATTCTTTTTAAATTAAAATACAAAATTACAAAAGCCAAATTACAAAAAAAAACATTTTGTTTCTTTCTTTGGTTATTTGTTTGATTTCATGGGAAATCCACCTCGGCCTTCCTATAACCCGAACTCCATTCCGTACAACAACACCTACAATGCGGGTTATTGGAACCATCTGAATTTCTCGTGGAGCAACCAAGGTAATGCTCAGCGTCCTTGAAATATGAATCAACCCCCCCCCCCCCACCTAATCAACTTCTTAATTTAACTCCCCCTCTAAACAATAATCCACCCGGTTTTTCGCCGCAACAGCAAAAGCCCTCTAAGCTTGAAGAGGTCTTTGCAAAATATGTTGCTACAAATGAAACGAACATCCGAAACCTCACCGGATCGATCAAAAATTTAGAGAATCAAGTGTGCCAGCTAGCGAAGATGTTCTCCGAGCGTTAGCAAGGAGCACTGCCGGGAAATACGAAGCCAAATCGAAGGGAGAGCGCGAATGTGATTACACTCCGAAGCGGGAAGGAGGTGGTTTAAAAATAGGACGAACCCAAGGTAATTTCTTATCCTCCTCCTACTCCTATTTTATCATCAAATTTGCCCGCTACGCTAGCTTCGCACGCTTCTAGTTCAAATATTCTGTATCCATCTAATCTTAGGAGCGAGCGCGCCGAGAAAAATTACAATTTTTTTATAGAAATTATAAAACAAATTCATATTAATGTACCCTTTTGCGAGGTTATCTCTCACATGCCAAAGTATGCGAAATATCTTAAGGAGTTGCTCTCCAATAAGAAGAAATTAGAAGATATTTCGCATATTTCCTTAAACGCAGAATGCTCCGTGATTGTACTCAACAAATTGCCTCAAAAAGCAAATGACCAGGGACGGTTATCCATCCCGTGTCTATTTGGCAATTCGTTAGTAAAACACTCTTTAGCGGATCTTGGAGCAAGCATCAACCTCATGCCTTTTTCATTATTCAAAAAGTTAGGTCTAGGAAATCCTAGCCCCACTCAAATGAGTATTCAATTAGCAGATCGTTCATTAAAATATCCTGTAGGGATAGTGGAGGATGTGCTCGTTAAGGTTGACAAGTTCATCTTCCCGGTGGACTTTGTCATTCTTGACATCGAAGAGGATGCCGAAGTACCCTTCATACTCGGCCGCCCATTCCTTGCCACCTCGCGCACAATTATCGACGTAAGTAACAGAAAGCTACTCCTTCTGGTTGGAGACGATGAAGTTACTTTTAGTATAAATCCCTCAATGTGAAACACCTTAGAGAATGACGATTCATGCTTCTATTTAGAAGAATGTTTTGAGAATGAGTTTTATTCACTTCCCGAGTTAGTCTCCACATCAAGTAACGATTCCGAGCTCACCAAGCTCTTTTGTCTTGAAGAAGAAGTCTCTCGCTCCACACCACCCGAACCACTATTTTTAGAAAAATTAAAAATCAAAATTTCTTATGAAGAGCCACCCATTTTAGAATTGAAACAACTCTCTCCTCATCTAAAATATCTATTTTTAGAAAAAGAGTCTAAGCTACCCGTTATCGTTTCATCCGAACTTAGCGATTCAGAAATTTTTGAATTGACTGTAGTTTTAAGCAAGCACCGTCACGCAATTGCTTGACAAATATCAGATATCAAGGGTATTAACCCTTCCTTTTGCACTCACAAAATCTTTCTCGAAGATAATTCCCGAAACACGGTCCAGCCTCAACGACGGCTAAACCCGAACATGAAAGAAGTCATTAAGGCCGAAGTTATCAAAGTTGTAGACGCGGGAATCATCTACCCGATATCGGATAGTACTTGGGTTAGCCCAGTACAAGTCGTGCCGAAAAAAGGCGGCATAACGGTAGTAGCAAATGAAAATAATGAATTGATCCCAACCCGTACTGTTACGGGTTGGCAGATGTGCATCGATTATCGAAAACTAAATGATGCCACCCATAAGGATCACTTCATGTTACCTTTTATCGATCAAATTTTAGAGCGCCTTTCAGGTCACTCCTACTATTGTTTTCTCGATGGTTTGTCGGGATATGTTCAAATTCCTATTTTGCCCGACGACCAAGAGAAAATAAAATTCACTTATCCCATTGGCACCTTCGCTTATCGAAGGATGTCATTTGGTATTTGTAACGCGATGCCTACATTCCAAAGATGGATGTTGGCGATATTCAATGAGTTAGTAGAGGAAGTGATGGAGGTTTCATGGATGACTTTTTCGTTTTCGGAAACTCTTTCAAAAATTATTTAAAAAATCTCGAGTGCATGCTATAACGTTGTGAGGAAACAAATTTAGCTCTTAATTGGGAGAAATGTCATTTTATGGTCAAAGAAGGATTAGTCCTTGGACATAAAATATCGGGCAAAGGGATCGAGGTCGATAGGGCCAAAATCAAAGTAATCGAAAACCTCCCCCCTCCAATGAATGTAAAAGCTATTAGAAGTTTCCTAGGACACGCGGGGTTTTATCGGCGCTTTATAAAAAAAAGTCCAAAATCACGAAGTCGTTAACCCATATCCTCAAGAAAGAGTCTTCCTTCCTTTTTAACAATGAATGCCATTTGGCCTTTAAACTTATCAAAGAAAAACTTATAAATTCTCCGATTTTAGTCGCCCTAGATTGGTCGCTATCATTTGAAATTATGTGCGACGCGAGTGATATTGCGGTAGGTGTCGTATTAGGCCAATGGGCGAGTAAGTATTTCCACCCGATTTATTATTCGAGCAAAACACTCACGTCGGCACAAGCGAATTACACCACTACCGAGAAGGAGCTTCTAGCAATCATTTCGCTTTTGATAAGTTTAGGTCATACATCACTCTCTAGAAAGTTATCGTCTTCACAGATCACTCCGCTCTTAGATATCTTTTAAGTAAATTGACTGCCAAGCCCCGTCTTTTGAGATGGATCCTCCTCTTGCAGGAGTTTTATCTAGAGATCCGAGACAAAAGAGGAGCCAAAAACTTGGCGGCCGATAATCTTTCCCGTTTAGAAAATCCCTCCACGGAAGCGTTAATAGAAGCCGACATTAATGATAAATTCCCTGAAGAGCGCCTCCTCGCTCTTGAAATTTAAATACATCTTCCACCCCGGGTCCTACCAAAAGAATTCTCGAGTCAGCAAAAGAAGAAATTCTTTTCTGATTTAAAGAATTATTTTTGGGAGGACCCCTTTTTATTCCGTGTTTGTGCAGACCAGGTAGTGAGAAGATGCGTTTCGAGTGAGGAAGGTGTAAAAATTTTGCGACATTATCACGAGGGACCAACCGGTGGTCATTATCAAGCGAACCGAACCGCGAGGAAGGCGCTGGAGGTGGTCTTCTATTGGCCCACACTCTTCAAAGATGCTCACACTCTTGTGAGTACTTGCGACAGCTGCTAGCGGTCGGGGAACATCTCCCGCTGGGATGAGATGCCCAAAAATATTTTCTTAGAATGCGAAATTTTTGATCTTTGGGGTATTGATTTTGTTGGTTCTCTCCCTCCCTCTTTTTCAAACAAGTATATTCTAGTTGCGGTCGACTACGTGTCAAGGTGTCGGAAGCGCAACCTCTCCCCACCAATGATGCGCGAGTCATCGTTAACTTCTTAAAAAAATTATTTTCTCGATTTGGCATGCCGCGCGCTATAGTTAGTGATCGGGGCACCCATTTTTGCAATAGCCAATTTACAAAAAATTTAGCAAAATATGGTGTCACGCACAAACTATCCACTGCTTATCACCCAAAAATGAGCAGCTAAGTTGAAGTCGTAAATCGAGAATTAAAGCAGATTTTAGAAAAAAAAACTGTTTCTATTAATCGGAAGGATTGGGCACTTAAGCTCGATGACGCGCTATGGGCCTATCGAACGGCGTACAAGACCGATATCGGTTGTACACTGTATCGAATGTTTTATGGCAAGGCTTGCCACCTTCTGGTCGAATTAGAGCACCGCGTGTTTTGGGCGCTTAAATTTTTAAACCTCGATTCTACGTTATCGGTCGAAGAAATAAAATTCCAAATGAACGAATTAGACGAGTGGCGTGCGAATACGTACGAAAGTACAAATTATATGAGGAGCGAACAAAGTTTTATCACAATAAGCATATAAAATTTCCTAAAACTTTTTCGTCGGGCGATCTCATCCTCCTTTATAATTCTTATCTTCGCCTTTTTTCGGGAAAACTAAAATCTCGATGGTCCGGACCCTTTACTGTTAAAGTGGTTTGGTCCTATGGGACAATTCTAATATTGAGGGACTGGAGTCCACTCTTACCATATGGTATAGAGGGACGAGAGTTTGTTCTTACCAAAGGCGTAGAGGGATCGGAGTCCGCTCTTACCAGAGCGCGTAGAGGTACCAGAGTCCGCACTTGCCAAAGGGTGTAGAGGGGCCGGAGTTTGCTATTACTAGGGGGCATAGAGGGATCAGAGTCTGCTCTTACCAGAGGGCGTATAGGGACCGAAGTCTGCTCTTACTAGAGGACATAGAGGGACCGGAGTCTGATCTTACCAAAGGGTGTAGAGGGACTGGAATCTGATATCACCCAAGGGCGTAGAGGGACCAGAGTCTGCTCCAACTAATGGGCGTAGAGGGAGTGGAATCTGCTCTTACCAATTTTCCATCGTCGAGGAGTGGAGCCGCAAATTGAACTAAAGATAGTTGCAATATAAAACAAAGCACACAGCTTCGTGCAAGCTCTGCATTATGACTTATTGTTCAACAGAAAGCAAAAACATGAAAAGATAGATATGCCAGAGGGCCTCTCTATACCGCTCCCTATGGTCTTCCTTTGTCAAACTTCTATCATACCACCGAGGGTTGCACCTTTCCCAGGGCGCGCATGTCGTAGGTAGCAGAGTTGGGCTACTTCTTGAACACCCCGCACCACACCCACCCATCCCGGAGTGATGAACTTCATCGCCATATGTGGGATGGACGGGATTGCCTCAAATTGGGTCTGGAGTGGGCGGCCAAAGAATGTGTTGTACGCCAAGTCAGAGTTGACAACAACGAACTGGACATCATACATCATTTGCTTCGAGAACTCACCTAGGGTAACTAGCATAATGGTAGTTCCTTGTACTGAGACAGGGCTATTGTCAAAGCAGTATAGGGGCCATGCCACCAGATTGAAATGCTCATCTATGATCTTCACATTATGGAGATTGGATGTGAACATGACTTCCACCAAGCTCCCACTGTCGATCAGTATCCTTTTGACCATAAAACAGGGGTTGCCAATTCCTGCGCTGATGACAAGGGGGTCTTGGTGTGGTAGACACACTCCCTCCATATCTTCATCCCCAAAGCTGATGTCGGCACTTTGCCGCACCTTCTTGTTGCTAGAACCTTCCTCTACTTGGGTGATGGAAAGGAATTGGGAGGTGGTGAAGTGTGATAGATCTATAGTTTTTACTTCCCTTATCATATGCATGCTCGGTTGCGCCCATTGGTGTGCGGGTGGCTGATCTCTTCCTCATTGCGGTGGCGCATGCCGGTTTTACACTTTGCTCTGTAGGAACATCCTGAGGTGGCCATGCCAGATGAGATGTTCAGTTTCTTCTTGTAGCCTAGCGCATTCCTCGGTATTGTTCTCATACCCACGATGATAGTTAGAATACTGTGTCTGATCTCGCCTGTTTGGGAGGAACGGTTTGGGCATGTGGAACACATCGGAGTACTAGATGTCCATGAGTACATTTGTCCGAGTTTTGTATATTGGAGTATAGTTCGGGTGCTGGCGAGGGCCCTGGTACAGGGGGGGCTGTCGCGACGCTCTTCAGTTTTTATGGGAGCTGGCGAATCCTGCCCCTCTTCCTTTTCGAGCTCCCCTCGAACTGCTAGCACTGCACCTCAATTTCTTCATCCGCCACGATATGTGCCTCGACCCCGTGCACATGGTTGGTGTAGCTTGGTACTATCTTCTGCATCAGTGCGGAGTAAAATCCACTTGAGCAGAGCCCTCTGAGAAAGACTGCACAAAGCAGCTCGGGGTCAACTCCCAGAATCTGTCGTGCTTCAGTGGTAAAGGGGCAGAAGAAGTCTTTGAGGGTCTCCCTTCATTTTGGTAGATCCCCGAGAGATAAGAGTGGTCTCTAATGATCCGACGGTTTGCTAAGAACTGGCATGTGAAGAGTTACGTCAATCCTGTGAAATTATTGATCTCCCCTTCTTTCAGGGAGTGGTACCAGGTTTGCGCCTACCCCTTCAGAGTGGCTGGGAACACCTAGCACAAGAGTTGATCGGGAGCACTATAGATGCGCATGATTGCAATGACGTAGTTTACATGCTCCATGGGTTCATTTGTCCCGTCAAAAGTCTTAAAGTTTGGCAGCTTGAACCCATTTGGAATGGGGTGCGTCAAAACCTGAAGGACCATCTGGGATCCGTTATGAAAGGGGCATCACTGGCTCGCGGCGCAGCGCCTGCCATTACCAAACTCTTCCTCAATCATATTCATCACCTCCTCGTGAGTGAGTCTTTGATCGGCATGGTTGATGTTTGCCTCTGCTAGGTGAGGATTGAGCTGTGTATGCCTCGGCATCTCTGTTGGGCGTGCGGCGTGCATTAAGCTAGTGGCATCATATAGCTCATCTTCATTGGGTTGTTCTGGTAGATAACATCTTATGACAAGATGTGACCCGGTGGTGAGGAGATCTTCCTCTTTAGGAGGTGATGGGGTTAGGAGGGTTAGCAACTCCCAAGTTTCGTAGTAGGGTAAGTACCTCAACTTCACGGTCCTCTATTAGGCGCACGCATTCCTCCATAGAGGTTACTGGTGCGGTAGTGACTCCCTCGAGATGTGGAGTGTTAGGGGTCCCCATTGTTGGACATGTGTGTCACATCCCTTTGTTTGAGAATAACAAATCCAAAATTGTATTTGATCTTGCTTGTCGTGTATTTAGAGTGTGCAGGAACTATAGGTGCAATACTCCACAAGTAGAAAACAGATTGGAGATGACTCTCTGGAAATTGTGCTAACGCTCGCGTTATTTACTACCGCCCGATGTTAGTGAACGTGTACGTCAGTTGCTAAGATCGTGCATAACGTCGGGAGCGTGACAGAACCAAATTGTGTCGAATTGCTCTAATTTTGTTGAACGCGCCTTCGTCGAACGGAAACCCATTTCGTTAACTGCAACCGTCAGGATGGTGCAAACCGCCGGGATCGTGGCAGAAACCAAGTTCATCGAACGGAATCAATTTCGTCGAATGGAACTCCAAGTTCGTCGAACGCAGTTTGTCGGGCGCAATTTTGTCGAGCGCAGGCGATTTCGTCGAACGGAACTCCAAGTTCGTCGAACGCAGTTCAGTTCAGATTTCGTCGAACGCAGGTTCCTTCAGGTTTCGTCGAGCGCCTTCAAAGTTCGTCGAACGCTCCAATTCGTCGAGCGCGGTTCAGTTCAGATTTCGTCGAATGCAGGTTCCTTCAGGTTTCGTCGAGCGCCTTCAGTGTTCGTCGAACGCTCCAATTCATCGAGCGCAGTTCAGTTTAGATTTCGTCGAACGCCATCTCAGCAGTTTCCTTCTCAGCGGTTTCATTCATCATTATCTTCCCAAAAGCCACCACGATGTATTTGGGTACCCAAAGGAACCATCCCACTTGGTCACCTTTGGATACCTAAATCTCTTATTCATTAATATCCATTCATTTGCATGAAGTAGAAACAATTAAAAATGAAATATCAATACTCTACTTCATGATGTGCTTTATTTCTTTTTCTTTTGTTTGTTTTGTATTTTTTGATCCAAAATGTTTATGGTCACTTTATATTTCATAATATATGACTTACTCATCTTAAGCCTAATGATTATCAATTCAACTGAATTAAAATTGAACATAAAGTCATATGTTTTTAAAAGTGACTTACCTCTCATTTTTTAAAAATTGTTTATTTATATCCTTGTAAATCCCTTACCCATCAATGTCTTGAATTATCATTATAATTTGAATATTGAAATTATTATCAAGACTAATGAATTTATTTTAAAGAATGGATTTAAAAGGTTTATTAAAGGTCTTAGGATAAAAATTAAAATGCGCAACGTTTTTTGATTATTTTCTATTTTGTTTGCTGCATATGTTAGCCCTTATATTGAAAAATATTATCAAATAATATCGAAAACAAACATTCACAAAACGCAAGTTCAATCTTTCAAAAATGTGAGTTTTAGATCAAAAATTTAAACAGCCATATCTTTTGATCCGCTTGTCCAATTTTCGCATTTAATATCTTTTCGGAAAGAGCACAGAAATCTCCATCCAACGGAGAACCAAACTTGCCCGTTCAAATCCGTTTGGTGCTGTAAAATTGCCCAAACTCAACTTTGTTTAAAAGCTATATCAGTTTTCTTATTTCGGCAATTTCTGTGTCTTTGGATTCTTCATCACATGATATCCTTTGTATATTGTGTGTAATGTGTGTCGCCATTGTTTGCATGTATTTAGACCTTAGAATCATCCTGTATCATTAAGTTCAAATCAAAAGTTTAATCATTTCATTCTTGGTCTAAAGAAAAATAATTTGAATTCTTTTCATATTACATGCAACATTATCTCCATTAATCCTCTATGATAACATTGCATTAAAACTCATCATCCTAGCATCACTTCTTATTTTATGCTTAAATTTATATGCTAGGTATAACATTTCCAATGTTATTCAAATTTCATGATAACTATGTGATTTATAATAAAATACTGAAATTCCAACAACCACATAATTTATGGATTAATTATTAGAATATATATGAATATTGTATCAAGAATCATATATTATCTTGCAAAACCAAAGATCAATAGTTTCAATTATTGAGTGCAATTTTATTATAAATTTCAAAACATTATATATGTGATCTCTGTCTTTGATATGATTACATGATCATCATTTTCTAGACTTAAAAATCAAACATGCTTATTCAAAAGAAAATCACCAAATCTTTTTGTCATAAGTTTAGAAGGAATAGAATTCACATACATCATGATGATCTATCATATATTCTATGCAAAATTCTCTATAATCATAAATCATAATTCATGTTTTATCAAGAAATATCTCAAATCAATAATGTTTATCACCTAGGAATTATGAATCTTATGATAAAAATATGAATAATGTTTTCTTTGCATTATTTGATGTACTGATATGCTTTGCTAGTGATTGCATGTATCTCTCATATTTGTAGACTCTAGAATCAACTTTGTAATGAAAGTATAAATCAAACTTAATCATCACTCTATTCTAGATCTATAATTTGAAACTCTATTTTGGAATACATGCAATATTAATATTAATTTTACGACATGACATTAAACCCAAAACTCATCATACTAGCTTTATCACTTATTGAATATTAGTAATTGTGCTAGTTATCTCATATCGTCATCTCATAAAAGTAGAAAAACTATGCGGTAATATATAACTCATCACATTAAACAAAACTCATAGTTTATAAATCAACCCATAGTTTAAAAGCATGGGTTGTCCAAAGATTATTCACCTATGACTTCAGATCTCATAATAATGGGGGCGTATGGTTGTATGCATTAGAGACCTAACCTCTAAGTCATGTCTTGTCCTTAACCGGGGAGGGTTCCAGTGGGGCCTTACGAGGCACTGAGGGAAAGAGTGCTAGGTTGAGCGTTCTCTAGTGTGTACATATGGGATTAACACCCTAACCTACGACATGTGTGCAGCTCCTCATGCCCATCCGTCATTTAATATGGGTCTAGGGTGTAGAATTTTAGTCGGGTTGTTTTTAATCTTAGGACATACTTATATTACTCTTTGCATGATCATTTTATTTACTTATCGCTTAAATCATGCATATTTTGGGTTGTTTAATAAAAAAATATCCTCTTGTGTTTGCATAATTTATCTTTTTGAGCTTAAATGTTTTTGTAAAACACATGTATTTGAAAAAGCTAAAGTTTTATGCAAATTTGAACAATCAAGACATCTCCAATAATTACAAAATTTCTGCATAAGACTACTCTAAGGACACTTATTAAATATCAAAAATCAGATTTTTCAAATTCCCAAAAATTCGTGTACTGTTTCCAGCGTTAGCCCTAACGCCAGCGTTAGCGTTGGTGTTGGAATTTTTCTGATTTTTAAATTTATAAAAATCCTTAAAAATATGTTAGTTTATAGTTACTAATTTGTTTTTGAATTTCTGACATTTATTATCTTTGTTTTAATTTATATTTTAAAAATTCAACTACAAAAATTCAAAATTCAAAAATACAAAAATATGTTCTTGAAATTTGTGTTTTATTCATATTATGAAAAATCAACTACAAAAGTTCAAAATTCAAAAATACAAAAAATATGTTTTTGAGATTTGTGTTTTATTCATATTATGAAAAATCAACAACAAAAGTTCAAAATTCAAAAAATACAAAAATATGTGTTTGTGATTTTCTGTTTTTATCTCATTAAAAATGATAAAACAAAAAAATGGTATGATCTTTATTGCTAGTATCAAGCATGAATGGATTTTATTATTTAGAATTATTTACAATGTTAAAATTTATTCCTTCAAATTACTATGAACATTGTTTTGTTTATCATGCTTTGATGTATCTATTTAAAGTGCATCAATTGTATTGAAAAATATGTGTAGAACCAAGCTTAGCATGCCTCTAAGTATGAGTAAATGTATTATGATTGATAATGACACCTTTCACTCACTTATTTTGGTAATCAACATGTGTGTTTAAATCTAAAAATGCTTTTTTGTGTATTGTATTTGTACAATAAATTAAAACTTGCATAAGTTTATTACCTACACTACATTTGAATTGCACTTATGAAATTTTGAAAAGTGGTTAAGTTTCAAAAATTGTGGGTTTGCAAAACAAGTGTATTCGGAGAATGTTGTCGCACAAATGTGAACAAAAAAAATTATATATGTAGACAACTATAACTCCACCAAGCACTACTTGAATCTCCTGATAAGTCTTCATAAGCATTGTGAGGTTGAGCACCTTGGAAAGAATAGTAAAGTGTCTTGTGCAACCCTTGATTAATGCACCACTTTTTATAAAATAGTGTGCATTAAAGTGTGTGGAAGTTAATTTACTTGTGTTTTATTATACACTTTACTTTACACATGTCTTGTATTTTGTGATTTAAATCAATTGTTAACATTGCCCAAAATACACTTATGTGCACATCATTATCTTTCATAACACTTCTTCTCATGAGTATTGGACTCTAATGCTTTATCTATACTACTCTTTATATAATAAATGCACTAGATAACCTAGCATGATCTCTACAATGTTTTGGTATCTCTTGAACTTAAAATTAAGTAACATTGTAGTATATTCTTTTTGTTATGTTCATTTTCATGCTTGGTATCTTTATGTAAAACTATGAGATTTCAAAAAGGTTAAAACATCTTTACATTTTGAACTTAAAACTCATATTTTTACTTATGCTTTTCATGCTTACAAAAAGATGTTTCTTATAATCTTCCGCTTGCTTACATCTCTTATCTTTTTATTTGAAATCTATTAAATATACTATGCTAAAAATCTTTATCATTATCTATATTACAAAAGCTCGATCATGCTTTATCATTTATAAGAAATACCTCCTTACTACCCTCACCCTACCTTCTTTTGATAATACCAAAAGGGGGAGATTAATTGCAGAAATCTATATAGGAGAAATATAGAAGAATACGGGGAGACTAATTCTTGTAATCAATTATTTAGGGGGAGTAAAACATAAATTGCATTTATGTAGGGGGAGCATTAAGATAGGGGGAGTATGCACATTATCATGCATATCAAATACTATAGTTGCACTATTATCTCACTATTATCTCACTTGTCATATTCTATAATCACCTTTAATGATTTCTTGCTAAGAGGATTTGTTATTATCAAAAGGGGGAGATTATTGGACATGTGTGTCGCATCCCTGTGTTTGAGAATAACAAATCCCAAATTGTATTTGATCTTGCTTGTCGTGTATTTAGAGTGTGCATGAACTATAGGTGCAATACTCCACAGGTAGAAAACAGATTGGAGATGACTCTCTGGAAATTGTGCTAACGCTCGGGTTAGTTATTAACACACAGCGTTAACAACCGCTGAGAAGGAAACCGCTGAGATGGCGTTCGACGAAATCTGAACTGAACTGCGCTCGACGAATTAGAGCGTTCGACGAACTCTGAATGCGCTCGACGAAACCTGAAGGAACCTGCGTTCGACAAAATCTGAACTGAACTGCGCTTGACTAATTGGAGTGTTCGACGAACTCTGAAGGCGCTCGACGAAACCTGAAGGAACCTGCGTTCGACAAAATCTGAACTGAACTGCGTTCAACGAACTTGGAGTTCCGTTCAACGAAATTGCCTGCGCTTGATGAAATTGCGCCCGACAAACTGCTTTCGACGAACTTGGAGTTCCATTCGACGAAATTGATTCCGTTCGACGAACTTGGTTTCTGCCATGATCCCGGCGGTTTACACGATCCTGACGGTTGCAGTTAACGAAATGGGTTTCCGTTCGACGAAGGCGCGTTCGACGAAATTAGAGCAGTTCGATGAAATTTGGTTCTGTCATGCTCCTGACGTTATGCACGATCTCAGCAACTGCCGTACACGTTCACTAATGCCGGGCGGTAACGCTTAACGCCGCGCGTTAGATCCAGAGGTTATTTAAAGACTTGATTTCGTTTTGCTCATGGCTGGGAGGATTATTGAAGGCTTTATTCCAGAAATCTGAGAGAGCTTCCAGGAAATATACTTGTGCCAAAACTCCATTGCTGTTTTGCTGCAAAAGAAGGATCTCCCACTAAATGCTTAAGGAGAATTCTAGAGGAGGACTACGTCACGCTATATCCGAAGGACGATCGCTTCGACCTCGCTCATACTACAGCGATCCTTCATCTCCGACTTCAGAAGATCTAATATAGGGAATTTTATTATTGTTATCTTTATTTTCATTCCATATATTTTTGTAACCGTTTAGAGAATTCGTCTTGTGTTGACGACTAGGTCTGGGTAGGACTTAGGGAGGTATTCGCCTTGTGTTGGCGACTAGGTCTAGGTGATTAGATCTAGGGGGTGCTCGAGGCCATATCCGGGGAAGGATTGGCAAGAGCGGCTTGAGGCCTTATCCGGGGAAGGATAGGCTAAATCCAACCGGTTTGTGGGGATACAAGTCGGTATAGAAAAGGAAAAATTGTTTTACTTTATACGTCTCTGATTTCTAGCGATATTGAAATCAAATTTATGTAAACACTTTTTATATAATTTAATCATGTCTCTTTTTGTGTTTACTTGATTTCTATCATTTGGCATAATTTATAAAATTACAAATTACAATTGTTTCTTCCTTTAAGTTAAATTGTTATTTCATTTACTCTAAACAATTTAGTAAATCGTCTAAAAATTTATAAAGAATTTTATTCCCTTATTCACCCCCCCCCCCCTCTAAGGGCGCCTATCGATCCAACACCCATGTCCTAGATGGGGAATGCTTCTCTGTTCTTCGAATATCCTCACTCCTTTGCCTTATAGTATTCAACCCTCTTCAATTTAACCATGGGTCACAATGAGCCTTTAGAGTATGGGCGCGTCCACTGTATGCGCAACTTTGGGACCCCAACTTTTCGAGTTCGCAAACGACGGGCGAGGAGTTTATCGAATTCACAGCCCATCATGTACCGGAGGGGTACACGGCAAGGAGAGCGACTCCTAGCGAGTTCCTTAACACACTCTTTGGTGAGAAACTCACCTTCCCCCTGACACACTTCCAGGTGGGACTAAGGTTGCCCTTATGGCCTGAGGCGTGTCAGGTCTGTAAGTACTTCTAGAAGATCTTTGCGTAGGTCAACCCTAATGTGATATGTGCCCTCATCGTCAACACCTATTATCTGCGCGAGGCGAAGATGGGGTTCAGCCTGACCACCTTCCTCGAGGTTCTTACCCTGAAGGGGACCAACGACAGGGTCTTGTTCTTCACCAGATCTTGAATGAAGATCACTGAGACGCTCAACAAAGTCCACCATTAGAATGACAAATTCACCATTGTGCGAGGCGGTTCACTAACCTTCCATATGCTCCTATCTAGAAGTCTGAAAAGGAGTGATGGGGACGCGCTTGCAATCTACAAATTTCTGAAGGACAAATCCATGGATATTGTCTATATGCGGTGCCATGTGGACCATATTGCCTTTGTGGTTCCTGGAACAGGTTAGTCTATGTGAAAAATATGGGTTGTCTATAAACTACACCTATAGGGGGGGTGATTAGCTGCTTTCAGTATTATTTACTACTTTTAATTTAACTGTCACAGTACAAAAGAAATCACAGAAAACACACAAGATTTATAGTGGTTCTCTACAAGACAATGTGTCTAAAGGTAGTCCACTGCCCCTCCCACCTATCTAGCAGTATGTTAGGCTAGGCAACTTCTCCAACTTAGATCTTTTCACTATAAATAGATCTTACAACTCAGGTTTACACAGAACCCTACCAGGCTCAGACTTTATAAGTCTTACAATAACTCAGATCTTCAACAAGATCTTACCAAACTTAGGCTCCCTAAGAACCCTACCAACTCAGATCAATCACAAGATCCTACCTGCTTGGGCTTACAAAGAACCCTACAAAGTAATACATATAGGTTGTTGTAGAAGAAGAAACTTTAGGCTGAAAGCTTTGAATATTAGGTCTTCTTCTTCTTGTAACAATAAGCCTAGAGATCTTGTGGATCAATGAACCTTTCCTTAAAATCTTCTCTAGACCTTCACAGCACAACAGCAGTGAAGTCTTCTTCTTGTTGATTCCTTTCTTTCTCTTCTGGAAGTATGTTTGAGAATAAAACTTGAGAGAGAATACTAAAAAAATGTATGTTGTGCATAAAAATGTCTCCTTTTATATTGCTCTACAATCTTGCATAAAAGTCCTTGTTGATTATTCCATAATCAATTTTCCGGTTTGAAAGCGTCTTGCAGAATTGGCAATATTTCATCATAATTACTAGCCATTCTTGGAACTTGCAGAATATAGAAATAATAAATTGTTTCATTAAATACTGTGCAATGGCTATATTCTGTGGAGAATATATCATATATTACTCCTTGATTTGTGCGCAAGATAGGCGGCGTGCACATTCCTTGAATATCAATTTCCAAGAATGTCTGCGCATTAAATGCTGCTCAGCAACTGTCAAGACGATAATATTCCTTCAAGACGATATCGTCTTGATCAGTGTAAATGACAAATATACTTTGCGACGATAATATTCCCTTCAAGGCTTTACATGATATCTCAACGATATTACTTCTTCTTGACGATATTGTCGAGATATTCCTTTTCATATGACTTAGACTTTTCTTCAAGCTGATAGCCTTTCTTCAAAACAATATCATCTTGATCTTCAAGATGATATGAGGTCTTCAAACTTATGTTTGCCTTCATGAATCTTTCTTCATGACTTAATGAGTCAAATCATTAATCTTCAAGGCTATACCTCTTCTTCAAGATGATGTCGTCGAGAAACTTTAGCTTTATCCACGACATGCTTTCTTCAATCTTCAAGACTATACATTTTCTTCAAGGTGATGTCATCGAATCATCTTAACTTAGTCTTTCTCAACTATAAGCTTTCTTCAACATTCAAGACTATATGCTTTCTTCAAGGCGATATCATCGAGATATCTGAACTAAGTCTTATCAACGATAAGCTTTTTTCAAAACAATGTCGTTGAAACTATTTCGACGATATGATATCTTTCTCAACGATTCAACTGCTGAGTCTTGAGAAAATATTTTACTTAGTGATTTTTATTACTATTATCATCTAGATACTTGTGATGTAGCCTTGATGCATCTATCATAACATGAACTTAAACATAACATCAAAAACAACTTAGCTAATCTATATTTGTGTTCCTTCTTCAAATCTAGAGACATTGAAGGCATAATACCCAACACTATTTGAGTGCTTGTCGCTTTGTCTTCTATTTTTCTGATTCGCGCAGATCAATCCTAACTGAGATTTTGCTCCCCCCTTTTTCTTTTACAGGTGAGCACTCTCTACCCGAGCCCCGCATTATGATCGCTCACGAGTGCAATCGAGCGAGGTCCTGAACATCCCTTCTATCCAGACCATTGACCTGGGAGAAGACGAGTCGCCTCCCAGTTCTGACAAGGGAAAGGGGAAGGTGGACTCTGAGGCTTCCTAGATGAGTGAACCATGGAGGAAGAAGCAAAAGTTGGGGAGAACTCGCACTCCTCGCTGGGCAAGTCCACCTCCAGTCCCCTCTACCCATAAAAGTTTTGGGCTGGGGATGAGGAGCATAGACAAGATTGGGGATCCCCTACTATTTTGGGACCCCGCGCTGATCCGGGTCTGGCTGAGCTCGTGCCTCCCCTCCTGGGAGGACTTTAAAAGCCAAACAAGGATGGCTTCAGCATTATGTTCGTCTTGTACGGTCATGATGGCGCAGAGGCACTCAGGAAGGCTTCCATTTGTGAGCTGGTGAATCACAATTATCACTCAACTCTCCACACCATAGAGCTGATCCACCAGACCGTGCGGAGGGGACTCCAATCCAACCGGAGGCTCCGCATTTTGGTATTGGCCTACCGGGATATGGATAAGATACTAGTTGCATCAAAGGAGGAACTGGTCGCGCTCAAGGCGAAGCGAGTTCTCCAAACTGAGGGATGGTCTTCTACTCGCCTATATTATATTTGGTTGTTGATTTCCTTGACTAACCCCCCCTTTTTTTTTCTTACAGAAGTCTGAGCTCACCCTAGAAACATGAGTATCTGCTCTAGAGGAGGAATTGGGGGTGGTCAGATGCCAGTACGAATCCAAAGGGAGGGGAGGCATCTAGCTCTGCCCCCTCCCCCCCCCCCCCCGCCTCCTCCAGTTCACGCCTGGTCAGGTGGATGAGACATTCAAGAAGCTGGCCATCGCCATCGCCAGTCTCACTCTGACGCAACTCCGGATGCGCTATGTCCTGACCGCAGAGGGAGACCAACATATCGCCGAGTCTCTCCTCCCAAAATTATTCTATGACCTGGAGAGCTCTCCTTTAGTGAGACTCCCAGCAGCGACTCCTCCGGCAAGTCAGAAGCTGAAGACCAGACGGAGTAGACTATTCGACCCCACTTTTTTTAAAAGTGTTGTAATAGTAAGTTCTTTTATTTCTAGCTAAAGGAACTCAGTGTACACGCCTATCCATGTTGTATTCTATTGTCCAATTACCTCTCTTTTTTTCCACTTTTGGATGGTTGTATGCCCTATTCGCTTTTTGCATTATAGTCGTAATCTCTCATAGGTCGTGCGCATTTATCTCAGCAGGTTTTGTTAGTGTAGCTAGCATAGGCTGACTACTCGCCCAGGCTATGCACTTTTCTGGGAATCGTGATCGCTTGAGTATAATGCATGTGTTTCTTCAGTACTCACCCTTGTAGGGCACTCGCATTCTTATGTGCATTTCAAGAACTCGGCTAGGCTCGGTGCTAGCGGAGCTTTTTAGGTATTTTGCTTAGAGAAGATTGAGTCATCGCCTCGCAACTTCTCCTTAGATACGGGTTTCGCGTAGGTTGGACATAAATGTGGGGAGTACTCGACTCCACCTCACCTAATCTTGCCATAAACTCTCATGTAGGTGGCCTTCTTCTATTATGGGGTTGAGGTAGGTAACCAGTCCCGAGGGGCAAGTAGTAAGCATGCAGGGGAGGAGCCCGATGCAGAGGTCTGGTCTACGACATCACTCTGTTCGAGGAAATTTTTTCGAGGGGGTCAAGTAGCCAGCATGTAGGGGAGGAGACCAATACAATGGCCTGGACTATGGCAACTCTCTGCTAGAGCAGTCCACTCGAGGGGGCAAGTGGATAGCATGCAAGGGAGGAGCCCAGTGCAGAGGTCTGGTTCACTATAACTCTCTGCTCGAGGAAATTTATTTTGAGTGGCAAGTAGCCAGCACGTGGGATGGGAGTTGTGCTCTTCCACTCAGGCAGGGGTCTAGCCTACGGCAACACCCTTCTCGAAGACGCCTAAATCACTCGAGGGGGCAAGTAGCCAACATGTAGGTGAGGAGCCCAGTGTAATGTCCAATTCTATAGCAACTCTCTGCTCGTGGAGTCCACTCGAGGGGGAAGGTGTTCAACATGCAGTGGAGTAGCCCGGTGCAGAGGTTTGCTCCATGACATCTCTCTGCTCGAGGAGTCCACTCGAGGGTATTAAAATTTTTTATTTTGGACCGTTTAGGAGTAAGCAGGAGTTGCATCAACTGAGTTAAAGCCAAACAACCACAATGCCACACAGCAACACAATAAACTTTATTGAAATACAATCTTCATTTACATTGCGAGGTATACATGGCAAGACATGATTCATCAGAATCACGGAGACGAGAAGAACAAAACACACTAAAAAAGCAAAGCTGGCGGCTAGACACGCTCAGACCGCACAAGCCGCACCACTCCAGAACTCGCCCGGCTTGACCTGAGATCGCACGAACAGAAACCGGACAGACTGCCAGCACTGCAAGACCGCACCTCAGACCGCACGAACTGGAGTTTATTGGAATAAAGAACTGAAGATGTCGCCAGACCGCAACTCAGATCGCCTAACCGCTGAAGTCGCCTGATCAGTGAGCTCGCTGCGAACAGCACAAGAATGAACATAAACCAGCTCGCAGACAGACCGCTGCTGAGCTGTTTATTAAAGCCGCTGGGGAAACACCAAGGAAAAAGACCGCAACCTGCTGATCGCTAACCTGCGAACACAACAAACAGTCAGCTCGCTTCCAAGACCGCCTGACCTCAAAGTGAGACCACACGAATTAACCCAGGCTCAGTTCTTATAGTTATTGTTAGGAATGACGGGCCATGCACCCCTATTTATAAGCGGGTAGACGGATGTCGTCACCGCACAGGAGAGATACAATCACCACACGTCAGATCGCCAGCGGTCTTAAAAGACAGACCGCACGATCAGACCACTTGGACGATTATCCGACCAAGACCGCAGAACAGCAGGCATCTCGCGCACAAGCCGGGCGAACACGAGACCACGCACAACCCGCGCGATAACAAAGGTACTCCTTCCTTAGACCACCAGGAGCAAGCCAGAAACCATCTGGCTGACTTAGGACAAGTCGCCAGATCGCCAAGACAGACCGCCCGGATAGACAGTCATATAGGAACAACCCGCCCAGTCTTCCAATAAGGAAACCAGGCAAACCAGCAGATCTACTCAGGAACAAACCGCAGCTACCAAGAATAGACCGGAACAACCAGCAGACCGCCAGGACAAACCGGCAGAGCCAGACCGGCATATAACCTACACAAGCCGCGCGGTCTCTGTAGTCTCCCAAAACAGACCGCCCAGTCTCCTCCACTTCACTTCAAAAAATTCAACACTCCCCCTTGAAGTGGGAAGTGGAGACCAGCCTGAGTAAACTCCGTAACCGTGTAAACGGTCCCTTTGCCAGCGGCTTTGTGAAGATGTCTGTGACATTGTCCGCACTCCGAACATGCTCGACCATAAGAGATCCTCCCTACACCTTTTCACGAATGAAATGGTGCTCAATCTCTATATGTTTGGTCCTCGCGTGACAGACTAGATTGTTAACCAGCTTGAGAGCACTCTCATTGTCCCCGCGTAGCATAGTGGGACCTCGAACCTCCTCATGAACGTCCTCCACGAACCTCCTGAGCCAAACAGCTTCCTGAGCTGCCAAGGCCGAAGCCTTGTATTCCGCTTCTGTGGTAGATACGGACACCGAGTCCTGCTTTTAGCTGCACCAAGAGATAGCTGTGGGGCCCATCATAAAGACATAACCAGACGTTGATTTCCGATCATCCACGTCTCCCCCGTAATCAGCATCCATGTATCCATGCAACTCCAAGCTTGACCCTCTCCTAAATAGGAGACCCAAATCAGAGGTCGACTTCACATATTTCAATATACCTTTCGCCGCTAGAAGATGAGGCTTACGTGGCTCCGCCATGTACCGACTCACTTTGCCAACTGCATAAGCAATATCAGGCCTCGTAATGGTCAAGTAAATCAAGCTCCCAACAAGAGCTCGGAACACCAACGGATCAGATAGAACTCTTCCCTCATCCTTCCGAAGTTTATGATGTTGTTCCAGAGGTATAGAGCCGCTCTTCCCTTCTTCCATGCCAAATCGTTGAACAATCCGCTCTGCATATCCTTCCTGAGAAATGAGCACTCCGCTCTCCCGCCTCTGGACCTCGAGTCCAAGGAAATGGTGAAGCTCCCCCAGATCCTTCATCTCGAATCTGATAGCAAGTTCAGCTCTCAGCCTTGCTACCGCCTCCTTCGAGTTCCCGGTGACAATCATGCCATCCACATACAGCAGCACAATAACCCGAAACGCCCCCTCCTTCTTGACGAACAAGCTGGAATTAGAGTCTGAAGCAAAGAACCCGCAGAATAAGAGATACTTCGCGATCTTTCCATACCACGCCCGAGGCGCTTGCTTCAAACCATATAGGGCCTTCTTCAATTTGCAGACGTAGTCCGGACGATCCACCGAAATGAAACCCGGCGGCTGGACCATGAAGATATCCTTGTCGATCTCTCCGTATAAGAAAGCATTCTTAACATCAAGCTGCCAAATCTCCCATCCACAAGATGCCGCCAAAGCAATAACAAATCGGACCGAAGTCATCTTTGCCACTGGACTAAACGTCTCATCATAATCTTCCCCATACTGCTGTAAGAACCCGCGAGCTACAAGGCGAGCCTTGTATCGCTCGATCGTGCCGTCAGCTTTCTTCTTGAGCTTGTAAACCCATTTGCATGTTACAGGGGTAATGCCCTTAGGCCTGGGCACTAGAGACCAAGTCTCATTCTTCTTGAGAGCATCCATCTCTTCTTGCATAGCAATATCCCACTGCTTCACGCCTTTGGCTTTCTCAAAGCTCGACGGCTCCCTCTCATCCAAGGGACCAGCGAAGAAATATGAGACGAAACTCACCATGTTTCCTCCTGTGTATCGATCTGGTGGCTTGATAGTCCTCTTCGACCTCCTAAGAGGTTGCACCTGACTAACCACCTCCTCAGCTGCTTCTTCTGTGCAAGCTCCTCTTCCAGATGAACTTGGAGCATCGCCCCCCTGCTTCCAGAACCTGAAGCATCCATCTCAGAGCTTGACACAGCTGGAGCTCCAGGTGAAACAGGCAACTCCACTTGAAGACTTCCTGCAGCTTTCCCTGCTTCATCAACCGTGCTCTCTGGTAGTTCAACTCCTGAACTCCCCTTGTAGGAAGTCACTTCATCGAACACCACATCCCGAGATACCACTGATCTCCGTGTCTCAGGATCCATGCACCTCCATCCTTTCTTCCGCACATCATACCCAACAAAGACTAGCTTTCTTGCTTTCGCATCTAGCTTTGTCCGAAGAGCATCAGGAATATGCACATAGCAGGTTGACCCAAACACCCGAAGGTGAGCAACACTCGGTTTCTCCTTGAACATCAGTTCGTGAGGGGTCTTCATGTTGATAGGACTTAGAGGCATCCTGTTGATGACATAAGCCGCACAAGACATTCCCTCCGCCCAAAAAGGCTTTGGGATACTCTTGGCATGAAGCCAGCATTTGCAGGTTTCTGTCAGATGACGGATCTTCCTCTCCGCAATGCCATTCTGTTGTGGAGTATGGGCACAAGTGAGCTCTCTCCGAACGCCATGTTTCCTGCAAAAACTTGAGAACTCACCAGAGGTGAACTCCCCACCATTGTCAGTTCTCAATTTCTTCAACCGCAAGCCTAACCGACCTTCCACCAGCTCCTTGAACTCCACAGACTTTGCAAAGGCTTCTGACTTCTCTTGTAAGAAATACACCCAGACATATCTGGTGTAATCGTCAATCAACACCAATATATATCTATTGCCTCCAAGGCTTGGGGTGGCAGTTGGTCCCATCAAATCACCGTGAATGCATTCCAACGGCGCTTTGCATCTCATTTGCGATTTATCAAATGGAAGTCGATGAGACTTACCAAACTGAAAACCCGCACAAACATGACCATCTCCATAAGAGGACAAGCTAGGCAAGCCCTTGACAAGGCCCCTTACCGCCATAGCCTTCAATTTGTCCATGCCAACATGCCCCAACCTTTCATGCCAGATAGCCGCGCTATCGTTGGTATTCATCTTATCAACATAAGTACTTGTCGATAACACGAACAAGTCCTTCACCCTCTTTCCAACATGGGTAACGTCTCCTTTTATCTCCGGTTGAGTTTTAAGAAACTTCACTTCTGTTGGGCCAAACAGAACGTGATAATCGGCATTGACCGCATTGGTCACAGAAAAGAGATTCTTCTTCATACCAGGCACGTGATAAACACTCCTCAAGGTGAGTGGACCCTTATCACAGCTCAGGGAGACAACACCTTCTTGTTCGACAGCATGAACAGAATTATCAGCCGTAACGATAGCATCGTTACCTGAGTAAGGCGCCAAAGAAGAGAACTTTGATTCATCCCCGGTGAGATGATGTCCACACCCTGAATCAACAATCCAATCTTCTTCGAAGTTGATGGCAGCCTAGGCTTTAACGGGCATCGCCGTCATATTGGCCGCAAAGGCTCCTCCCCATCCAGCTTCATCATACTTTGGCTTCTCCTTCTCTGCTACATGTCCCGACTGAAGATTAACCCGACAATATTTCTTGAAGTGGCCGGTCTTATTACACCTGAAGCACCTTGGTCCATCTCCCTTCTTCTTCCCATCAGACTTAGGAGCATAACCCCTATCCTGCTGACCTGAAGTAGAGGGTCCATCATAACCCGGCTTCTTCTTCTCCCACTTCTTCTTCTTCCCAGAGAACAACACATCACTATCTCCCCCAGAGATAGAAGTCCCCGCCATCTGTCTTGCCAAACTTTCTTGCGAAGCAAGTAAGTTCTCCAGCTCCAACAGAGATGGTTGATTCGCCCAACCTTGAACTGAAGTCACAAAGGCAAGATACTCCTTCCGCAACCCGCGGATGATATGCCTCTTCAGTTTTGCCTCCGAGATGGGCTCATCAGGGTCCAATGCAGAAATCTCTGCTGTGAGGTTCTTCATATTGAGAAAGAATGTAGAAATAGAAAGATCACCTTGAGAGGCTCTCACCAATTCATTTTTAAGAAACTGTAGCCGAGCTACATTCTTCTTATTGAACAGACCATCCAAGGACGTCCAAATTTTAGCAGCAGATTTACATCCGATGATGTGATCAAACAGCTCCGGTGAGATAGCCCTCTTGAGAGTGAACTCAGCCTTAGCATTCGTCCTCCTCCAAAGTCTCACCTCTGCCATATTATCTCCTGCTAGAAACACCTATTGTGTGTCTTCTCCTCCAACTATCTCCCATAGATCCTCGCCAAGTAAAAAGCTCTCCATACACGACCTCCATTTCTTATAGTTAGTCATAGTAAGAAGTTCAATACCAAGCCCTCTTGCGAATCCGCCTTCCATGGCAATCTATGTGGTCTCTTCTTCACAAAGACGATGGCAACTCAAGTTGATCACTGCTTATCCACTCCAAGAACCTGGCTCTGATACCATGTTAAAATTTTTGATTTTGGACCATTTAGGAGTAAGCAGGAGTTGCATCAACTGAGTTAAAGACAAACAACCACAATGCCACACAGCAACACAAGAAACTTTATTGAAATACAATCTTCATTTACATTGCGAGGTATACATGGCGAGACATGATTCATCAGAATCACGGAGACGAGAAGAACAAAACACACTAAAAAAGCAAAGCTGGCGGCTAGACAAGCTCAGACCGCACAAGCTGCACCACTCCAGAACTCGCCCGGCTTGACCTGAGATCGCACGAACAGAAACCGGACAGACTGCCAGCACTGCAAGATCGCACCTCAGACCGCACGAACTGGAGCTTATTGGAACAAAGAACTGAAGCTGTCGCCAGACCGCAACTCAGATCGCCTAACCGCTGAAGTCGCCTGATCAGTGAGCTCGCTGCGAACAGCACAAGAACGAACATAAACCAGCTCACAGACAGACCCCTGCCGAGCTGTTTATTCAAGACGCTAGGGAAACACCAAGGAAGAAGACCGCAACCTGCTGATCGCTAACCTGCGAACACAACAAATAGTCAGCTCGCTTCCGAGACCGCCCGACCTCAAAGTGAGACCGCACGAATTAACCCAGGCTCAGTTCTTACAGTTCTTGTTAGGAATGATGGAACATGCACCCCTATTTATAGGCAGGTAGACGGATGTCGTCACCGCACAGGAGAGATACAATCACCACCCATCAGATCGTCAGCGGTCTTAAAAGACAAACCGCGCGATCAGACCACTTGGACGATTATCCGACCAAGACTGCAGAACAGCAGGCAGCTCGCGCACAAGCTGGGCGAACACGAGACTGCGCACAACCCGCGCGATCACAAAGGTACTCCTTCCTTAGACCACCAGGAGCAAACCAGAAACCATCTGGCTGACTTAGGACAAGTCTCCAGATCGCCAAGACAGACCGCCCGGATAGACAGTCATATAGGAACAACCCGCCCGGTCTTCCAATAAGGAAACCAGGCAAACCAGCAGATCTACTCAGAAACAAACCGCAGCTACCAAGAACAGACCGGAACAACCAGCAGACCGCCAGGACAAACCGGCAGAGCCAGACCGACATATAACCTACACAAGCCGCGCGGTCTCCGCGGTCTCCCAAAACAGACCGCCCAGTCTCCTCCACTTCACTTCAAAAAATTCAACAGAGGGGGTAAGTGGCCAGCATGTAGGGGAAGTGTAACACCCCATTTACCAATGGTAAGGAATTGTTAGAAACCTGTAGATTATGGATAATACCATGCAATAGGGTACTGCAGGTGGTAGCTTGTCATCGAGATAAGCCACCATCGGCTAGACAGTGTCGCCTTGTCGACGAGAAGTCTTGCATATCGTCGAGATCTAGCATCGGGCATTATTGGTACAACTGGTGGTAGCCATGTCGACTAGAAGAGTCTGTGTATCGGCTAGAAGTTGTGTATCAGATAGACTGAGTGTTGACTAGAAGCTTGGTATCGGCTTGACAGTATCGACTAGAAAGAAGAATTTTCACTGCAAAAGTCGACTCGACCACTAGTCGACAAATGAAGATTATCGACTAGAGGTCACGGCGACAAGAACAGTTTCTACAAATGTTGACAAGACCACTAGTTGATAAATGCAGTTTATCAACTAGAGGTCTAGTCGACAAGCCCAGTTTAAAAAATTTATTAAATTTCGACAAGACCTCTAGTCTACAAAAGTAGTGTGTTGACTAGAGGTCTAGTTGACACAGACAGAGTGAAAAAATTGAGTTTCATTTTTATGGAAGTTCTGTAGGTCACCTGCTTAGGATAATTGAAATTTTTACCCTCCGATCCACTTGAACTTTAAACCTAATAGTGGGGTCTTGGTCCACACTATATAAGGTTGCTTGAGGAAAGTGTTTAAGATGACTTTTCAGTCATCTCTCTCTATCCAAGCTCGGGATAGAAAAAATCGAGGAAGAGGAAGAAGGACTCATTCGGCTATTGTTGGAGCTTCGGACCTCCAAATAGCAAGCCATTTCCAGATCCACGGAGAGGAACATGCATCAGTCATTTCCATCCGAATCAAATCATAGATTCATGGCACCAAAGAAATCGGCCAGCATAACGATCCTTCCTCCCGGTCTTAGGACGTGTTTGGTCCTCTCATTCTTTTTTTTTATGCTTGCAATGTGTTGTCTCTTTCACTAACTAGTGAAGTGTAGGTCTCTCTTTAGATCTTCTGAACTCCAGGTAGATTGTGTCCTTCCCCAACATATATTGCATGTAGAAATACGGTATACGTATGGATTTAGGCATTTTGTGTGATATCTACCCGTGGCCATTACCCTATATTGGTGATGCTTGATTTATGACGTTGCATTTAGGTTTAGCCTAGAATGCGTGTTGGAGAATGTCTCTGTGAAATATGTCATCGTGTTACGGGACTTGAGTTTAAGGTGTCTCTTGGAGTACCTAACGGAAGCCCCATGATTTGTGTGTGGTTGAAAGCAAACCATCACCACAAATTCGTAGTGAAGTTGACTTGGACCTCCTATGTAGTTTATGATTGTGAAGCCTAAATTCACATGTATGGATTTTGTTATTGTGGTAACACTTATATTTATAAAACACTTACAGGCCAAGGCGAAGCCATACCCGCATCATGTCAATTAATCGTGATGACTTGAGCACGAGCAAAGCTGAACCGAACTCATTCCATGCAGATTGGTGTGAGGCCTTAACCTCTAAAATGTCGTGTGATCATGGAGTAGGCTGTGGAAGGTATGATAACTTAGGGTGGTCACGATGCTCCTAAGTAAGTACACTTAAATCATGTCCTGAGTGCATGAAGCATGTGGTTTCGAGTACCCAAGTTTGTGACGTGATGAATTAATGTTATGTTAGGCATATGCGGTTGCTTAGGAGGTTGTCGGGATCCTCCGAGTGAACCCAACTAACATCATTTGGATACCTAGGTCCCATTATTTAATGCTCAACCTAGAAGATTGATTGTGCTTGAAACCTCATCTTGTGTAGAGTAGATGCACTTTACTTATTATATTACATGTTGCATGTACGGATTGCTTGTAAGTGAGTGGTGCCCCACCCCGGAGCCGGCTAGAATGGTCGGGGGTGGGATCGTTGTGCGGTTTATGGTCAGCTCATAGTTGACCCTCGTTTACCTCTTATTTGTGGATGGTACAAGTGCTGGTGAGCCGAGCAGGTAATAGTGGGTTGAAGCCCATTGTTGAGTTAGCCCTTGAAGGCCAGCCTATTTTACTACTTTTCATGTATTGTCGGCCTGTGTGTCGAAGTATGTTTTAGATTTTTGTTACATTAGTTGAATGTAAGGCCTTAAGGTCGTGACTCTATTATTGACATTCCTGAGTAGGTGGACATTCTTATGAAACTGTTTAATGAAAGCTTTCGCTGGTACTTTTATACTTTCGTGTAGTAATGCTTATTCTATTTATCATCTCATAACATCTAGCTAGTGTTTTCAATAGCCATGGGGTCCCGGCCAGACCTATTGCTATATTGTTTCTACTGACAGGGTGTTGCAATTTGGTATCAGACTTTAGGAGTCGATCCTTTGTTTTTAGAATTCGAGGCCGAATTCTTTTTAAGGGGTGGAGTGCATGAGATGCGTGTTCACCTAAAACGACAAAAAACAATAAGAATTTCCACTTAGTATTGAAAAATAAGCATGTTTGTTTAATTGTTTGCGGAACCTGAGCGTTCCTTGATTGATGTTTTGCAATGTTTTCAATCACTAAATGGTGTATTACATGATTATATGTGACTAAGAGTGGTGCAGGTCAGTCTCAACCTTGTAACACCGCAAAAAGTAGTGCGCCTGCTGATGTGCCAGCAACCAGTCCCTCTGTTGAAATGATTAGATTGGTCGTTGAAGCGGTCTTCTTTTTGATTAATGCACAGCCAGCAAGGCTAGTACAACCTGCTACTCTTACTTCTGATGTTGCCCCTGAGCCGGTTGCTACAGTGGAACCTAGAGTAGAACCTGCAGTGGAGCTTAGAGTTGAGCTTGTAGCTATGGGGAGAGCAAGCAACCAACAACTAAAGCACTTTCTAAGCTTCCACCCTCCAACCTTATCGGGGACCGAATCCCAGACAGAAGCAGAGGACTGGTTGTCAAGAATAAAGAGAACCATGAAGGCAACATCAATGTAAGAAGCTATGAAGGTCACTTTTTCCATCTTTTTACTGAACGGTGAGGCAAAGCTCTGGTGGGAATAAATAGAAGTGCACGAGTTTGGTGAAGAGAAATTACTGACATCTCGATGGGAGAGTTCTCAGAGTTGTTCCTCTATAGATTTACTCCTTCTACCCAGCGTATCGCATTGCAAAACCAATTTCTTCCATTAACTCTGGTTGATCACTCAGTAGACAATTACTTGCATGAGTTCACCAGACTTGGTTTTTATGCAGGATCTTTGATAGAGGATGAGAAAATAAAGACAAATATGTTCTACAAAGGACTTCTAGATGGCTTGAGTCTGCTACTGGCATGCCCCATGAGGTTTAGCTTTCATATTCTGGTCTAGACTGCTAAAGCTTTGGAGCTGGACATGTCGAGAGTTCAGCGTAGAAAGGGATTTAATGCTAATAAGTTATAGTTCAGTGTGTCGACCTATTAGACAAGACCTGAGTTCAGGAAGAAGAAGATGAAGTCTAGGTTAGAGGAACTAGCTCTCTCTAATGTGTCGGGAGCAACAACTGCATGGGGTCCTTTGACATGTTTCACTTGCAGAAATGTGGGACATAAGGCCCAGGCATGTCAAAGTGGTACCCTGAAGGCGGGGAACCGAGTCGTGGACTACGCTCGTGTGGCAGGTTTAACTTATGCGGAGAAAGGGAAAGGTGCGGATTCTTCTGCTACCCAACATCCTCTTACCCAGCTGAGAGTTTACTCGCTTGGCCAGCAAGAATCCATTCGACTGAATGACGTCGTCACATGTATGAATTATAAGTTAGCTTTTATAGCCTAATGTGATTTATACTTCATGTGTGACTATATGATTCATTTATGTGTGTAATTAGGCTTCATTCTAATATTCAACTATCCAGCGAGAACTCTATTTGATATGGGAGCATCGCACTCCTTTCTGTCTGAGGACTTTGTGGTACAATCAGAGTACCGTCTACATTAAGAAAGGATAGATTGGAGGTAGTGTTGCCCAATTGGTATAGAATGAGTGCGGATAGCAGAATTTGTGTAAAGGTGTGTATAGGGAATCAAGATTTCAACTTGGAAGCATCATTGCTACCGTTATCTGAATTTGACATGATCTTTGGCATGGAATGACTCTTAGAGCTGCGATCATGCATAGATTGCAATCTCAAGGATATCGCACTGGGAAAGAACACCGGAGGCGAGACCACATTTGTTGGTATGTGAGGAGCGATCAAGACATTGATGTCTATACTCCAAGTGGTCAAAGCGGTGCGGAAAGACGCAGAGTTGTTCTTCACTTTGTTGGAGGCTTTGGAGTCAAACCCAGTCTGAGTGATGATCCAATAATAGTAGAGTATGCAGACGTGTTTCCAAATGAACTCTTTAGGGCTCCGCCTAAGCGAGATATTGATTTTTGTATTGAGATAGTGTCGGGTGCCAAACATGTGTCACGCTCACCGTACCGTATAATGCGGAAGGAATTGGCGGAACTAAAAGTTCAGCTTTAAGAACTGCTAGAGCAAGGCTACATACATCTAAGTCCATCCCCTTGGAGTGCACCGGTCCTCTTTGTGAAAAAAAAAAGATGGAAGCTTGCGTCTATGCATTGACTACCGTGAACTAAATAAGCTGACAGAGAAGAACCATTATCTAATTTCGAGAATCAATGATTTGTTCGACCAACTGTTTTGGTCGACAGTGTATTCTAAACTGGACTTATGGTCTTGTTACTACGAGCTGAAAATACAAGAATGTGACATTCTGAAAATGACCTGCAGTACCAGTTATGGGCACTACGGGTTCACGATGATGTCATTCAATCTTACGAATACACTGTCGGTATTTATGGAATTGATGAACAGGAAATTCTGAGAGTACTTGGACCAATTTTTGATCGACTTCTTCGATGACATATAGGTGTACTCTCAGTCCAAAGAGGAGCATGCAGATCATCTACGCACAGCTTTTAGCACCTTGAGGAGGAGTCAGTTGTACGACAAGTTCTCCAAACGCGAGTTTTGGCTACCTTCTATGGCATTTCTTGGTCATGTGGTTAGTGGAGAGGGCATTATGGTGGATACGTTGAAGAATGTGGCAATCCGAGAGTGGCCTGTGTTGAAAATATGATAGAAATATAAAGTTTCTTGGGACATGCCGGCAATTATAGGTGCTTCGTGGTGAACTTCTCAAGGATCTCACTTCCTCTCGCTACGTTGACTAGGAAAGATAAGAAGTTAGTTTGGTCGTCAGAGTGCACACGAGCTTTTGAGGTTCTAAAGAACTGTCTGACCACGTCGCCCATTTTATGCTCACCATCTGGTATGGAAGGTTATGAAGTTTATAGTGACGACTCAGGGAGCATCTTGGGTTGCATTCTTGTCCATTTTGGGAAGTTAATTGCTTATGACTCGCGCCAGTTGAAAGTGCGTGAGAGGAATTACCCGGTCCATGACTTGGAGTTGGTGGTCATGGTGTTCGCTCTTAAGCTATGGCGACATTACTTGTATGGCATAAAGATTGGCATATTTATGGACCATAAGAGCCTAATGTATCTATTAAATCAGAAGGAGTTGAATATGCAACAAAGGAGGTGGAGGGAGTTCCTTGGGGACTACACCTTCGATATTCGCTCCACTTCCAGGAACAGAAGTGTAGTTGCAGACGCGTTGAGTCGGTGGGCTCCCACGCAAGCAAATTGGATTTTGATACATGATGAGCATCTAAACCGTGATTTAGAGTCCCTGGAGATGTCTTGTGTTGATAGGAGAGTGTTTACTTCAGTATGTTTGAACTGGACAGAGGTTCAATATGACCTTGCCGACCGAGTTTGACGAGCTTTGGAGCCTGACGATAGCATGAAACATTATATGGAGGAGACTGTGGATGGGTCTAATGTCGAATTCTAATTCGAAGATGGTCTTCTATGGAAAAAATTGTAGATTGTGCGTCCCCAACATTGGCAAACTATGGGAGGAATGATGTACGAGGCTCACTTTACCAAGTACTCAATCCTCCTAGGGAGCACAAAAATGTACATGGATATGAAGAAACTCTTTTGGTGTTCGGATTTGAAGAAAGATATTGTCCTCTACATGGCCAAGTGTCATACTTGCGTGTTGATGAAGGCGGAATGTCAAATACCTGGTGGGTTTCTAAAGTCTTTGTCGATTCCGGAATGGAAGTTCAAAAATATGTCACTGGATTTTGTGCACGGATTGCCAAGATCGCAATATGGAAAAGAGCCATTTGGGTGATCGTTGATCGTTTGACAAAGGTATCACACTTCATTCTGAACTGAAAGGATGATTATGTTGGAAAGTTAGCAAAGCTATACATGGATAACATCGTACGATTACACGGAGTTCCTCGTAGCATCGTTAGCGATCGTGATGTGCATTTCACATCGAATGACGGGAGGCTAATCCACTAGTTATTTGGTACCAAGCTAAAACTTAACACGACTTTCCACCCGCAAATGGATCGGCAGACCGAGAGAAACAATAGGACTATGAAGGATATGCTCTGTATGTGCGCCTTAGACTTCGGAAAGAGATGGCAGGACCACCTTTACATGATTGAGTTCTCCTACAACAATAGCTACCAAGCGAGTATAAAAATGGCGCCCTTCAAGGCTTATATGGTCGGAAGTGTCGTTTGCATTTGGCTTGGGTGGAAATGGGCGACACGAAGTTGTTGATGCGTAAAAACGTATAAGGTGAATACGTGAATCAGGGCAACACGAGAGCGGTTGCTAATTTCCTAGGATAACAGGAGAAGTACTACAATGAAAATCACCTGAACATCGAGTTCGTCATTGGCGACTGGGTTTACTTGAAGATCAAACAATTCAAAGGGGTATCGAGGATCCGAAGCTTGAAAAAGCTAAGTCTGAGGTACTTAGAACCGTTTGAGATCTTGGAGCGCATTGGTGAAGCTGCCTACCGGCTTGTTCTATCTATAGAGCTAAGCGATCTTCATGACGCATTTCATATTTTTGTGTTGATTAAGGCAGTGCGAGAGCCTACTCATATTGTTGCGGTCAACAAAGTGCCTATTGATGTTGGGCTAATGACGAAAGTCATGCCCAGTTGCATCGAAGACACTAAAGTCAGATAGTTGCGGAACAACTCGATCAATATGGTTAAAATCCATTGGGACAACTACGGGAGAGAAGAGTTCTCTTGGGAAAGAGAGCAGACATTGCTTGCGGAGTACCCTAAGCTATTTCTCTCAGGTACAAGTTAATTTTATTGTACTTTACTTTTCTTGAAATTTTGGGACAAAATTCTTTTAGGGGAGGTGGAGTTGTAACACCCTATTTCCCAATGGTAAGGAATTGTTAGAAATCTGTTGTTGATCGCTAACGTCGCGCGGTAGGGCTACCGTTGGCTGTAGCCAGTCGTCAAGATAAGACATTAACGACTACACAACATCGCCTTATCGGGGAGAACTCTTGCGCGTCGCCGAGATATAGCGACGAGCATTATTGGTACAGCCGACGGTAGCCATGTCGACTAGAAGAGTTTGTGCATCGGCTAGAAGCTTTGTATCGGCTAGACTGAGTGTCGACTGGAAGTCAGGTATCGGCTTGACATTGTATCGACAAGAAAGAAGAAGTGTTCATTGCAAATGTTGACTAGACCACTAGTCGATAAATATAGTTTATCGACCAGAGCTCTAGTCGACAAGAATAGTTTCTTTAAATGTCGACTAGACCACTAGTCGACAAATGCAGTTTGTCGACAAGCCCAGTTCATAAAAACTGCTAAATGTCGAGTAGACATCTAGTCGACAAAAGTAGTGTGTCGACTAGAGTTCTAATCGACACAGACATAGTGACAAAATCCTATTTCATTTTAACGAAAGTTTTGTACGTCACCTATTTTGGATAATTGAAATCTCGACCCTCCGATCTACTTGAACTTTAAACCTAATAATGGTGGCTTGGTCCATACTATATAAGGTTGCTTGGGGAAAGTGTTAAGACTGCTTTTAAGCCGTCTCTCTATCTCCAAGCTCGAGACAGAAGAAATCGAGAAAGAGAAAGAAGGAATCATTCGGCCATTGTTGGAGCTTCAGAGCTCCAAATCCCAAGTCGTTTCCAGATCCACAAGGAGGAACCCACGACGGTCATTTTCATCCGAATAAAATCTTATATTCATGGCACCAAGGAAATCGGCAAGGGTAATAATCCTTCCTCCCGATCTTAGGATGTGTTTGGTCCTCTCATTCCTTTTTCTATGCTTGCATAGGGTTGTCTCTTTCAATAACTAGTGAAGTGTAGGACTCGCTTTAGTTCTTCAGAACTCTGGGTAAATTGTGTCCGTCCCTGGCAAATATTGCATGTAGAAATCTGGTAGATGTACGGATTTAGACATTTGGTGTGAAGCCCACCCGTGGTCGTAAGCCTGGATCGGTGATGCTTGATTTGTGACGTTGCATTTAGGTTAAGGCTAGAATGTATGCTGGAGAATGATTCAGTAAAATATGTCATCGTATTATGGGACTTGAGTTTAGGGTGTCTTAGAGTACCCAACGGAAGCCCCTTGATTTGGTGTGGTTGAAAGCAAACCTTCACCACAATTTCGTAGTGGAGTTGACTTGGACCTCCTATATTGTTTATGATTGTGATACCTAAGTTCACTTGTATGGATTATGTGTGTGGCTTGATATTGTGGTGACACTTGTATTTGTTAAATACTTATGTGCCGAGACGAAATTGTACCTGCATCGTGTCGATTGATCATGATGCCTTGAGCACGATAAAAACTGAACCGAACCCATTCCATGCAGATCGGTGTGAGGTACTAACCTCTGAAATGTCGTGTGATCATGGAGTAGGTCGTAGAAGGTATGATAACCTAGATCGGCAAAAGCTCTCTTTCCCAACTATGTTTGTATAACTTAGGGTGGTTATGGTGCTCCTGCGTGAGTAAACTAAAATCATGTCGTTATTGCATGAAGCGCGTGGTTTCAAGTACCCACGTTTGTGATGTGATGAATTGATGTTATGTTAGGCTCATGTGATTTCTTAAGCAGTTGTGGGGATCCTCTGGGTGAACCCAACTAACATCATTTGCATACATTGTTCATCTTACTTTGATGCTCAACATAGAAGATTGATTGTGCTTGAAACCTCGCCTTGTGTAGAGTAGATGCACTTTCTTTATTATAGTACATGTTGCATGTACGGCTTGCTTGCAGGTGAGCGGTGCCCCGTACCTGAGCTGGCTAGAATGGTCGGAGTGGGATCATTATGTTGTTTGTGGTCAGCTCATAGCTGACCCTCGTTTACCTCTTATTTGTGGATGGTACAGGTGCTGGTGAGCTGAGCATGAAATAGCGGGTTGAAGCCCATTGCTGAGTTGGCCCTCGAAGGTCGGCCTATTTTACTGCTTTTCATGTATTGTCGGCCTGCTTGCTGAAGTATGTTTTTAGTGTTTTGTTACATTGGTTGAATGTAAGTCCTTAAGGGCGTGACTCTATTATTTTACATTCCTGAGTAGGTGGACATTCTTATGTAACTGTTTAATGAAAGCTTCCGCTAGTGCTGTTATACTCTTGTGTAGTAATGCGTATTCTATTTATCGTCTAATAGCATCTAGCTATGTGTTTAAAATGGCATGGGTTCCCGGCCAGACCTATTGCTATATTATTTGTACTGGTAGGGTATTACAGGAGGAGCCAGGTGCAGATGTCGGGTACATGGCATCTCTCTACTCGAGGAAATTTTGTTTGAGGGGGAAAGTAGACAGAATACGGGAGAGGAGCTGAGCTCTTCCGCTCTGGCAGGGGCCTAGTCTACAGCAACACCTTTCTCGAAGACGTCTGACTCACTCAAGGGGAAACTAGCCATCATGCAGTGGAGGAGCCCAATGCAATGGACTAGTCTATGTAAACTCTCTATTTGAGGAGTCCACTAAAGGGGACAAGTGGACGACATACAAAGGAGGATCCCGATGCAGAGGTCAGGACCACGACATCTCTCTGCTCGAGGAAATTTAGTTCAAGGGCACAAGTAGCCAGCATGCGTGAGGGGAGCTGAGCTCTTCCACTTAGGCAGGGGCAGGGTCTATGACATTTCCCTTCTTCAAGATGTCTAACTCACTTGAGGGGGCAAGTAGGCAGCAAGCATGCTAGGAGCCTAGTGCAATGGTCTGGTCTACAAAAACTCTCTGCTTGAGGAGACAATTAGAGGGGGCAGGTAGTCAGCCTGCAGGGGAGGAACCCAGTGCAATGGCCTAGTCTATGACAACTCTCAACTCGAGGACATAGAACTCACTCGAGGGGGCAAGTAGTCAGTTTGCATGGGAGGAGATCAGTGTAATGTCCTGGTTTACGGAAACTCTGTACTCGAGGGTCTTTTTTCATGCATCTTTGATTCGTGGTACCTGTCATGCAGGTACTCAGGTACTATTTATTTGCAATAGATGGTGTCGTAAACTTACTTAAGACGAATGCACAAGATCAGTTACATCACAACTAGGGGTAGAAACGCTTTAGATTATCACCACACCAAGTGTTTCCAAGACACTCTCCCTCGATGTTCTGTATGTGATATCCGCCAGTCTTCAACACATCGAAGATCACGAAGGGGCCTTCCCAATTCAAATGGACTTTTCCAACTATTATAAACCTTCCCGCGACGTCAACCTTCTTGAGGGCCAGGTCCTCCTTTTCAAACTGCATTATTTGGACGTGCTTGTCAAAATACTTGGCCATCCTTCTCTTTACCTCCTCCTGGCGGATTATTGCCTTATCGCGGAGCTCCTCCACAAAGTCTAATAAAAGCAATTATGCCTTATCATTCTCCTACCTCCACTCTTTGTTGCCGCCCTCCGCTGCCACTACTCTAGGGATCCTGATCTTGAATTCCACCATGAGAAAGGCCTCCGAACTGCGGGATAGTTTGAAGGGTGTCTCTCATGTGGCCGCGGTGGGGGTGGTCCTCAATGCCCAGAGGACTAAGAGGAGCTGCACTACCCAAGTCCCCTTTAGGTTCTCCACTTGTTTCTTCAGTGGGCTAACGATGGCTTTGTTGGCTGCCTCCACTTGACTGTTTCTCCTAGGGTGATGAACTGAGGTGAAGCGAAGATCAATGCCCAGTTGACTGCAGGAATTGGTGAGCTCTATGCTAGCGAACTGAGGACCGTTGTCCGTGACGATGACGAGAGACGAGGCATGCCTGCAAAAATGATTTCTCCCTAGATGAAGTTTCTCACTACCTGGGAAGTTGTCTTTGTCAGCGCCTTCACTTTTATTCACTCGGAGTAATAACCGATCATCACTAGGAGGAACTTCCCCTGCCCACTTGCTTGGGGGAATGGTCCCACGAGGTCCATTCCCCAAATGGCAAATGGCAAGGGGGTTGTGCTCGATCATAGACGTTGGGCTGGCTGCAGTTGGAGTGGGGAGCTGACAATTATGGAACTTCCTTGCAAATTTCATCGTGTCTCTTCTGGTGGTAGGCCAGAAATACCCCACCCTCAGTACCCTCTTCTCCAAGATTTGACTTCTCAAGTGACTACCACATTGTCCTAAGTGGATATCCTCTAAGACCCGGGAAACTTCTACCTCTGAGAGGCACCTTGCCAAAGGATCAGATAGAGTCTTTCGGTAGAGAACCCCGTCGTTCAATAGGTAATATGTCGCCATGTATCAAAACTTCCTCCTGTCCTACACACCTGCGGGTATTTCTCCTGTAGACAAGAACGTGACAAGAGGGTCCACCCACGAGACCTGCTGGTCGATTTCCAAACTTGGCCAACTGGTCCGATTAGAGTTCTCCTCCCTTGGGACATGCTCTATGGAAAATGACTGAAAGGTGTCGACCAAATTTTATACCTTTGTCAGGTAGCACTGCAGTACTGGCTCTCTTTCCTCGAATTCTCCCTGAACCTGAGAGGCCACCACCATAGAATTTGAGTAAACCTGTACAACCCCGATATTCGCCAGGAGATGGGCATAGATTGGGAAGTCAACAGGCGAAGGAAGTAACAAGGAAGGCGGGCGAGCCGGGCACTCGCTGACCGCTAGTAGGAAGGTGAGCGAGCCAGATCCTCGCGGTCACTTACAGTGGTCTTCTGGACGAGCTGGATTCTAAGTTTCAGTGTTTGACGAACTCCGTTCTGGGTTCGACGAAATCCGTCCTAAGTTTGACGAAAGTCATTCTGAGTTCGATGGGCGGCACCTTTGAATCTATCTCAGCGGTTGGGCTGAGAGGGTCAGCCATTTCAGTGTTTACTTCTGTCCCGTCTCGGCAGATCCGTCGGGACAAAGTTGTCTCAGCGGTTTTCCTCCATTTGAAGCTCAGCTCGGCGTTCGATGAAATTTGGTCTGCGTTCGACAAAGGCAACAGGCGAGGCACGTTTTAAATTGAGGAGCCAATAGGCAAAGGAAGTAACAAGGAAGGCAGGCGAGTCGGGCACTCGCCGACCGCTAATAGGAAGGTGAGAGAGACAGATCCTCGCGGTCGCTACGGTGGTCTTCTGGGCAAGCCGGATTCTTTCCAAGATTCGGTGCTCGACGAACTCCAATCTGTGTTCGACGAAATCCGGTCTGCGTTCGACGAACGCCAAGCTTCAGTTTGAGATCGACGAACTCAGCTCAGCGTTCGACGAAATTCATTCTGCACTAGACGAACGTCACGTTCTGCGTTCGATGAACTCAGCTCAAATAATTCACGCTTCAGTTCGACAAAATTATTTCTCAGCTCGACGAGCTCAATCTTCCATCCAGTTCAGCAGACTCTCACAGGGCCGATGGGAGCTCGCAGGAAGGCATGCGAGACTTGGCCTCGATGGATGTCGCCAAAAGGGATGCGAGCAGAGCCTTCGCAAAGCGCTCACCTAAGAGGGGTTTGCGAGCCATACTCGCGAGGAGACTCCCGGGAGCTCTCGCGAGTAGCCTCCTCGCACGCCACTTGCCCATAGGCTAAGGAGGCAAAATTACCCCTCTGCCCCTGTTGGTCTGCCGTTAGCCCCTCCAAACAGCAGAGTTTGGCTGTTAGCAGGCCAAATTGGGGTGCGTTTAGAAGAACCAAAAGGCAAAATTCCGCTATTGACAGACCACGAACAAAAAGCTATAAATAGACCTTAAAGGGCACCTTGGGAGAGGATTCCAATCTCAGTTCTCTGAGCTCTTTCCTCCCTTGGATACTTTGGTTTAGCTCTCTAGCTCTCCAAGGTGCCCGAGTCTCAGCTTTGGCTTGGGAGGGGAAGTGCTCAACGATCTTCCGAGTTTGAGGTGGGACCTCCTCGCTGTGATTAAGGTCTTAGTCCATTTCTGAGTCACCAGTCTGCTTCTTCCGAAGGACTATAAAGGGCTAGCTGCCCCTCAACTTCTTGAGGGCTCGAACTTCACAAGAGACCGAGAAATTGGTTTCAATATTTTGGTGCGGTAAGCGTGGAGCGTGGCTGGTCCAAGAAAGTTCCTAGGAAGGACCATGGAAGGAGACGAAGAGCAGGGCGAGGAGTTTAGCGAGTCACCCCTGGTGGTGACCCCAAGAATGTTCTAAGACTTGAGGAGGGAAGTCCTCGACACCCTCGGGTTCGCGGTCGCAGCGCTGCGAAGCGAGTTCGCAACCCCGGCGGTTCAGACATCCCATCCTCCAGCAGCGGTTGGCGAGGATGCCCCAGGAGGAAGGGCTGGAAAGGAGGTGGACGGGGGGTCAGTGCAGGACCTGGAGGGGCGAGTGTTGTTCGCCAGTCCGGCAAGTGCGGAGCAGGCAAGTGCGGCGCAGGCGAGCGCGGCGCAGGAGGGTGCGGGGGAGGCAAGCGCGATCCTAGCGGGCGTGACACCCATAGGAGCAGCTCCGGCGAGTGTGGCTCTCGCGAGCACGGCCCTAGCGAGTTCAAGCCTGGCGAGTGAGCTCGGGGGGGGGGGGGGGGGGGGGGGGGGGGGGGGGGGGGGGGGGGGGGGAGGGGCGAGTGGAGCAGGAAAGGATAGCGGGTGGAGGAAGCCCCTTCTGCGAGCTGGTGCTTTCCGCACCCGTTCCGGAAGGGTTCAGGGAATGGGACAGGGTCTACTACTACGGCAGGGACGATCTAGTCCAGCACCTGCAGTCATTCGAAGACTCGGTTTCTATCAGGCCAATGTCGGACACATTTAAGTGTCGGCTCTTTGTCGTCACCCTAAAAGAAAAGGCTAGGGATTGGTTCCACCAATTCCCTGTCAGATCAATCTACGCATTTGAGGACTTGCGTAGGAGCTTCTTGTTGCGGTTCCCAACTTTGAAGAAGAGGAAAAAGGACGTCGAGTCCCTCTTCAAGGTGAAACAGGAGCCCAAGGAGTCGTTGGCTCATTATGCGGATCGATTTCAGGAGGAAGTATTGCTGACCCAGGAGATGCCCGGGTTTGCCCTTCAGCTTGCCTTCACGTTGGGGCTGAGGGAGAGTTTCTTCAAGATGGGACTGAAGAGAAAGGCCCCTGTCTCCTATGAGGAGTTGATGGAGAGGGTCGCGGAGGAAGTCGAGAGTGAGGTGGCCAATCCGGAGCTCACCAAGAGGCTAGCAAAGCTCAGTGAGCCAGAGGTCAAGCAGGAGGAGGTGCGGAGTAGGGAAGAGCCCCGGGCCCCGGAGGGTGGATGGAGGCAGCAGGGCGGGGGGATGCAAGGTCAAGGAAGAGGTTGCGCCCTAGGAGAGGGTAACTTCTATAGGGGTCAGGGAAGACCCCACCATTTGGTATGGAGGTTGGGTCCGAGGCAGATGCCTCCCCTGCCTCAGCAAGCTATGGCGATCAGGCGAGGAAGGGGAGGAAGAGGAAGGAGAGTAGGAGCAAAAGTAGGAGCAGGAAGGAGAAGGGGGAATAGGGCGGCAGAGGCCGAGAGGGGGGAGGTGACGTTGCCATACTGTGACATCCATGATGAGGAAGGTCACGCAACGGCCACCTGCCCGGAGTTTTTGGAGACAAAGAGGGCCAGAGTGCCAGCGCAGCGTCAGCAGTAGCAGGTGAGGATTGAGGAGGTCCTGCCTCGGGAGGATGAGGAGGAAAGGTGCGAGGATAGGGTCGATTTGGGGACCCGAGGAGGGATCGGAGTGATCCACGGGGGAGTAAGGGTGGAGGCAACCCGGCAAGGCGAGCCTCCATACCATATACCGCCGGAGCGTGGCTTCGACATCTACGGCCCCACCCCCAGCAGAAAAAAATCACTTTCTCTCAAAGGGACATGCCAGGTCATGAGGACCCTTTCTGCGATGCGTTGGTCATCTAGACCGCCATCTAGAACTTCACGATGTCCCGGATTCTTGTGGACAACGGAAGCTTCGTCAACGTCATCTTCAAGAAGGCGTTCGATGAGATGAAGGTGGAAGCCAAGAGGGTGTTGGCCTCGGATGGACCATTGTTCGGGTTCTCCAGAGAGAGGAAGGAGGTAGAGGGGGGATTAGGGCTCCCTGTGGTCCTAGGCGGGCAATCTCGGAATTGCTGCTTCATCATAGTGGATGCCCCCCCAGCAGCTATAGTGACATCTTCAGACGACCGCTAATCAGTGCTTTCCGCTGCGTCCCCTCCACCTTCCACCAATGTCTCAAATTCATCTCGAGAGGAGTCCAGATTCGGGTAAGAGGGGATCTGAAGGTAGCAAGGCAGTGCTACGTCACGGCAGTAAACATCATCTCCTGGATAGCTGAAGCGGAGAAATGGGATCAGGAGGTAGGAGAGCTGGCGGGTCTTGGAGAGGCAAATGAGCAGATGAGAGAAGGAGAGGAGGAGAAGGAAGAGGTTGAACGTCAGGCCCAGGAGGAAGGGGCGGGAGAGGTGATGAAGGTTCAGGGGAGAGAAGAAGAGGGGAAGGTCAAAGTGTTAACTTGCGACGAGGAGAAGGAAGAAGGTTGGGGAGAACAGTCCCGGCTGGAAGCCGTGGAGGAGGTCGTGGAGCTCAAGGTCACCACCCGGGCCGGGGTGGTGGAGAAGGTCCGTATCAGTGGAGAGCTCGGCCTGGAGGAGCAAAAGCAGATCCTGGCCTGCGTCCAGGAAAATGTGGATGTCTTCGCCTGGAGTACCGCGGAGATGCCCGGGATTGATGCGGATGTGGCTTGCCATCGCCTCAATCTCGACCCAGGAACCCTTCCCATCCGTCAAAAGAAGAGGGCCACAGCAGACAAGCTGGAGGGGCCCATTCTAGAGGAGGTGGGTAAGCTCCTACAGGCGGGTTTTGTATCGGAGATCCAGTACCCAGGCTGGGTCTCCAACGTGGTGATGGTAAAAAAGGGAGGAGGTAAGTGGAGGATGTGTATCGATTTTTCCTTGCTTAATAAATCATGCCCCAAGGATTGCTACCCCTTGCCTAGAAGCGACGCTCTGGTTGATTCAGCCGTCAGTTTCCCTGTAATGTCTTTTTAGATGCTTTTTCAGGTTACCATCAGATCTGAATGCACCCCCCCCCCCCCCCCCCCCCCCCCCGACATCAAAGATGTCTCCTTCATCACAGGAGACGGGTGCTACTGTTATAAGATGATGCCCTTTGGGCTCAAGAATGCAGGGGATACATACCAACAAATGATGGATAGGGTCTTCCGAGAGTAGAAGGGAAGAAACCTGGAGGTCTATGTTGATGACCTCATGATAAAGAGACGGGATCTCAAGTCTCACCTACAAGACCTGTAAGAGACCTTTGGGACCTTGCGGAAGTACAAGATGAAACTCAACCCCCTGAAGTGTGTCTTCGGGGCTAGCAGGGGAAAGTTCTTGGGTCACTTGCTCACCCCAGCAGGGATGGAGCCTAACCCATATAAGGTTAAAGCAATCTTGGAGTTGGGGTCGCCAAGAAACGCGAAGGAGGTTCAGCGCCTCACGGGAAAATTGGCCGGAGTCAGCAGGTTCCTCTCCAAGGCGGGTTAGAAGTGTGCACCTTTCTTTAAGGTGCTACGGGGAAACAAGAAGTTTGAATGGACCTCAGAATGTGTCGAAGCTTTTCAAGCTTTGAAAGGAAAACTCGCCCAGACTCCCCTACTCTAGGGTCCAAGGCAAGGGGAGGATCTATCCCTATACTTGGGGGTAGGATCTGAAGCAGTAAGTTCGGTGTTGCTCCGGGAAGAGGCAGTTCCTCATCTACTACGTCAGCGGAGTGCTAAGGAAGATGGAGCTCCGGTACCTAATTTTGGAGAAGTTGGCTTTCGCTTTGGTGGTATCAGCTCGGAAGCTCAGGACATACTTCCAAGCACACTCAATCAAAGTGGTGACCGACCACCCGCTTCGCAAAGTCATGGAAGGGGTGGAGCATTCGGGGAGGCTAGCCAAATGGTCCGTGGAGCTAAGTGAGTTCGACATCACGTTTGTGCCTAGGATGTTAATCATGGAACAAGCGGTGGCGGACTACGCAACTGAAGTGGAGGAGCATGAATCACCTCCCCCGGTGGCGTGGAAGATGTTGGTAGATGGTGCATCGGGGAAGCACTCCTATGAAGGGGGAATCATTCTAATAAGCCCCCAAGGGACAAAGATTGAGCAAGCCTTGATCATCTATTTCCCGATTACCAACAACCAGGCAGAGTACGAGGCAGTGATAGTGGGCCTGCGGCTGGCCAGGGAGCTGGGAGTGCAGGATGTGGAGGTCTCAATGGACTCCATGGTGGTGGCATGCCAAATCAAGGGAGAATTTGAAGCAAGGGAGACGACCCTCCAATGCTACCTGGAGAAGGCTAAGGGGGTCATCGACCAATTTTGCACTTTCTCCATCACACATATGCCGAGGGAGGAGAGCACCCCGGCAGACCTGCTAGCCAAGTTTGGCCCTCGAGCTGGAGGGACAGTATCGAACCTCTTCCGACCTTCCATCGAAGAAGGGGAGCTGATGGAGGTGGATCAACGAGCATCGTGGATGGATCCCTTCGTCACCTTCCTGGCATCGAGAAAGTTCCCTGAAGGGGACGTGGATAAACGACGCTTCAGGTACAAGTCGGCCTATTATTCCTTAAATGCAAGAGGACTATATAGGAAAACACTCTCGGGTCTCCTGGCCCGTTGCGTATCGGAGGAGGAGGTCCTGAGATTCCTCGAAGAAATCCACTCGGGGGAATGTGGCAGTCACTCCAGGAGCCGGACCCTGGAGGGAAGAGTGTTGAGGCAAGGGTATTTTTGGCCTACCCTCAGCAAGGATGCAGCAGAATTCACGAGGAAGTGCTCAAAATGTCAGCTCTATGCTCCACTCCAACTTCTCCCAGCTCAAAGGCTCCAGACTATCACAGCTCTGTGGCCCTTCGCCATATGGGGATTGGACCTGGTAGGTCCCTTCCCACAAGCTAGTGACCAAAGGAGGTTCCTATTGGTAATGATTGATTATTTCTCCAAGTGGGTAGAGGTGAAAACACTGGCCAAGGTTACGTCCCAAATGGTAAGGAATTTTGTATGGGGCGAGATAATTTGCAGGCACGGGCTGTCGTTGGCCATAGTGATGGACAACTGACCACAATTTGCCAGCGAAGAGTTTGTTAATTTCCGCACCCAACTCGGCATAGACCTCAGGTTCGCATCGGTCATCCACCCGAGGAGTAATGGTCAGGTGGAGGCAGCGGACAAGATAATTGTCAACCTGCTGAAGAAGAAGGTGGAGAATCTCAGGGGCAACTGGGTGGAGCAGCTGCCCTCGGTCCTATGGGCCTTGAGGACTACTCCAAACATGGCCACAGGGGAGACCCCCTTCAAACTGTCTCATGGGTCCGAGGTCGTCCTCCCGATAGAATTCGAAATAAAAACCCTTGTTGGGAAAATGATTTCTCTTAACCCTGAACATGAGTTGAATATGATTTCTAAGAAAGAAAAATCAAGGTTAAGTAAATATGCGTCGAATAGTATTCGACGCAACGTCGAAGTGGTGTCGATGTTCCTTTCAGAACGAGTCGAAGTATGTTGGGTATTGTATCCACAATAGCCCTGATTTGAAGAAGTCCCCTTCAAACTAGGATGAATTGTAATTGTATTTGATTATGCACTTTAGCCGTGTTGTGACAGGTCATTCCACTCTAGGTACAAACCAATGTCAGTTTTCAATGAGTCGTCAAACACAGGCTTGTGCAATGTAATCCCTCATTGTATAGACCAAAGTGTTGGCTCATGTGAAATCTCTCTATTGGGATGTACCTCATTTCCTAAGTGCAAGAGAAGGAGGACTGGAGCTGATGGTGGACTTTTCATAGAAAGGAATTTTTCCTAAGTAAAATTCGGTTATATCATTTAACCGAATTCGATTCGGTTATTGCCATTCGGTTATACCATTTAACCGAATCGGTCTGCAGTAATTCTTCCGGTTCGTTTTTGAATGCGCATTTCTTAGGGCTTCTCCTATGTACAGTACACGTGGAGTTAGATCCGTATTTCGCGCATATGACCGTTGTAGAAGACCGTATAAATACTCCTGATGTATTTCCGTTTAGCCCTAATCTAACCTAACCTAATCTAATCTAATCAATCTGAATCGAATCAAAAATCGCGAATCAAACAGAAAGAATCGCAAGTCTCGACCGATCTCTCTCGCGCTCAAGTTTCGTCTCCGACAAAGCTGTGATTCGTGATTCGTCTTCTACAGATTCAAGCATCTCATATCCAGTAAAGAATCGCTCAAGATTTCTTCGTTCTTCCTCTAAAAGTATTGAGATTCTTTGTCAAGAAGAAGAAATCTATTTCTCAAGATCTGAAGAAAAACTTCATCTGAAGTTTAAGAAGATTGTTTCAAATCTACGTTGTGTTGTAATAAACAATTTTATAAACTTTGTAGGAAGCTTGCTTCCGAGTGTTGTGTAGATCCTTGTTTAAGGATTGAGTTGTAGGAGTTGTTTTTTACTCCGAGTTGTAGGAGTGGTGCACTCCGAGTTGTAGGAGTTCTTACTCCGAGGTGTAAGATTATTTTAATCTGAGTTTGGTGAAGTAGCCGAATCTAGCCTCGAAGAGCTAGATAGGCGAGGCGGGAAAGAGGAGTACCCACATCGGGGAACCTCTATAAAATCCTTGTGTCTGTGCTGTGCTTTATTGTGTGCTTTTCTGTGTTATAATTTTTAATTCCGCGTAAAGACATAGAATCCACCTATTCACCCCCCTCTAGGTGATTTAGGCCGCAACTAGATACTTTCAATTGGTATCAGAGGTAGGTTGCTCGCTATAAGGTTAACACCTTGAACAAGGCCTCCTTATCTAGTTGCCTGAGCAAGTATGTCTGGCATGGATAAGACCAAGGATTCCGTCAAGCTTCCAGTCTGCACAAAAGAGAATTTTCCTATGTGGAAGGAGAGAGTCAGATTCTTCATGGAGGCTGCTGATCCAAGAATATTTCAGATTGTGGAAGAAGGTCCTCATGTTCCTATGAAACCATCTTCCATAAACTCTACAATTATGGTCGCCAAGAAGATGCTGGAACTTACAAAGGATGAGATTGCACTGGTCTCTCTGGACAAGAAGGCAAAGAATATCATTGCAGGTGCAGTCGATGATTCCATGTTGCAGAATCTTCTTCACTACAAGTCCGCCAAGGAAATGTGGGACTCTCTGGTTGTTCTGATGGAAGGAACAGATGAAGTAAGGGATGATCGAAGATCATTGCTGAACCAAGAATACGAAGCCTTCAAGCAACGCTCTGGTGACTCCATTTCTGATACTTATGAGAAGTTCTTTAAGATCGTAAATGGTCTTAGGAACTATGATCGTGAATTCACTACTGGCGAACTTAATGATAAATTCCTAAGATCCCTGACCAAAGAATGGGACACTAAAGTTATAGCCATTAGAGAATTCGGAAAACTCGGATCAACGGAGCCACAAATGTTGTTTGGGAAGCTCCTGTCCCATGAATTAAAGTTGAACACCCGTAAAGCTGAAGAAGAAGGAACCAGAGCCTCTGGAAGGGAGAAGGCCACTGCACTTAAAGCTGTAAGTTCAAGAAAAGGCAAGGCTCTCCCACCTGTCAGGAGATCCTCCTCTGATGAAGATAAATCTGATGCTAGCCCCTCAGGCTCAGAAATGTCAGATGAAGAGTTCTCTTTACTCTCCAAGCAGTTCAAAAAGTTCTTTAACAAACAAAGGAACACGAGAGGTCAAACCTCGTCTTCTCGTCATAGAAGATCAAACCGTAATGAGGATCATCACAAAAAGAAGCATGAAGATGACAGGTATAAATCTAAACCTAGTAAACATTCTTCTAACGATATCATTTGCTATTGCTGTAATAAGCCAGGACACATGATTGCGGAGTGTCCATACAAGAAAAAGGAAGGCTCAAAGAAAGAGGATAAGAAATCCTACAAAGGTAAAAGGAAAGAAAAGAGCCTCATTGCAAAGAAGCCAAAGACTCTGAGTGACAGCGACTCAGAGGTGTCAAGCACTGATGAAGAAGCCTACTTTGGGCTTATGGCACAAACGGATGATGAAGCAAGCGACACCTCATATAAGGCAAAGGTAAATCTTCATACTCCTCTTTCTGCCTCTGAGTGTGAAACTGCATCCAGAGAAAATGAAGGCTATTATTCACAGGATGAGTCAGAATTAATGACTCAGTACAAAGCTCTTTTGCAAAGTTTTGACAAATGCCGCAAGGTTGTCAGATCTCAAGCAAAAGAAATTGTCTCTCTCAAGAACGTGGAATCGGCTCTGAGAGAGGAAATCGAAAGATTAACTCCCCTCGGAAATGAAGTCCAATCCTTGAAGGAGGAATTAAGAAGCTCTACTGAATCATCAATTCTGAAAGAGAAACTTATAACTGAACTGGAAGAAAAGCTGGTGGCAGAGAAGAAAATATCAGAAAGCTTCAACAAGCCAAAAAATGTTCTTCCTCTTATTTATAAGTTCTCCACTCCTGCGAAGGTTAGTGGCATTGGTCATGAGGCTGAAAGTAGTAAGGCTGCCGAGATAAGAGCCAAAAGAGGTAAAGGGAAGGCTGATCAAAGTCAACCTTCGTTCAAGAAGGTCGTTTTTCCGACAAACCCGCTTGACTTTGAAACATCCTATGGTCATCTCACTAGACCAATACCTGTTAAATCTAGCAATAGATATCAGGGATGGAGCCGACCTTGAAACTTTGACTCGACTCCTTTCAAGGCGCCTTATGAAGAAGTAATTCTCAAAGACCATGGTCCATTTGTTCATGGATCAGTTGCAAAGAAAGCACCAAAAGTTAAATCTGTTAGTGCTAAGCCTAATGAGAAGATGGAACCCTGTATTTGCTGCAAACACGAGGCATCCACCTCTAAGAAGGTTGCTCCTACTAGACCTCCCGTTCAAAAGGTAAAGCAGGAGAACAAGAGAAGGTACAACCGATTTGATTGTTGGTGCTGTGGCAAAGTTGGTCACTTCGCCATAGATTGCTGGTTTAATTACAGTTATGTTAAGACCCCACGAGGTAACAATGCAAGAGTGACTCCTCGCACTGTTAACACTCAAATTGGTGGTCATCTGACAAGAAGCCAAGGACCCAAATCTGTTTGGGTTCCTAAGGGCAATTGATTATTGATTGCAGGTATGTCCAAAGGCCAATTCAAATCCAATATGGTACTTGGACAGTGGATGTTCTCGGCACATGACCGGAACAAGAAGTTTGTTACAAGAGTATACCCCCGTGAAGGATGGACCAAAAGTTATTTTTGGCGGATCTGATCGGGGAATCACGAAAGGCTACGGTATGATAACCAACGGTATAGTCTCTTTCACAGATGTAGCTTATGTCAAAGGATTACAACATAATCTAATTAGCATAAGTCAACTATGTGATAAAGGCTATATGGTTGAGTTCTACAAGGACAAGTGCTTGATAAAGTCGTCTGATACGTCAGAAACTATTTTAACAGGCACTCGGAGTAGGAATATTTTCTGCTTAAATTTTCTTTGTTTAGACTCTTCTACACCAGTGTGTCTTTTAGCAAAAGATAGTGCATCTCTTTGTGACCAGTGGCACAAGAGACTAGCACATATTAATTTCAAAACAATAAGTATGTTATTCTCTCACAACTTAGTTCGTGATGCTCCAGATGTTAAGTGCATTAAAGAGAGACCTTGTCATGCCTGCCAAATGGGTAAGCAGACTCGGGCTACCTTTAAAAGCATTATTGGCAAAGATTCTACCAGATGCTTATATCTGCTCCATATGGACTTGTTTGGTCCCATGCCAATCCGAAGTTTAGGAGGCAAGTCTTATACGTTGGTTATTGTTGATGATTACTCACGCTTTGCTTGGGTATTCTTTCTGAAACACAAGTCAGACACCTTTGACTCGTTCACCACATTCGTCAAGCAAATTCAGAATGAACTGGAATGTTCTGTGGTCAAAATCAGAAGTGACCATGGTACAGAATTCAAGTCTGGGGCTATGACCGAATTTTGTGAAAGCCTAGGTATCTTTCATGAGTTTTCCTCTCCTCGTACTCCACAACAAAATGGAGTAGCTGAGAGAAAGAATAGAACACTCATAGAGGCTTGCAGAACAATGTTGAGTGACTCTTCTCTCCCAGAATACTTCTGGGCTGAAGGCATCAACACTGCCTGCCACGTGCAAAACAGAGCACTAATCAACAAGAACCATCATAAGACTCCTTATGAACTCCTGAAGGGCAAGAAGCCAACCCTGTCTTATTTTAGAATCTTTGGCAGTAAATGCTTCGTGCTTAATAACGGGAAATATTACAAAACTAAGTTTAGTGAAAAATGTTTTGAAGGTATTTTCGTAGGATATAGTAGCCATAGTAAGGCATATAGGATTTTCAACAAGAAAACCCTGGTTGTAGAAGAAACTTATAATGTTATATTTGATGAAACTAGTATGCTTCAAAGCAGTTCTTCTAGTGTTTTTGTTGAAGATGCAGATGCAAGGTTCAAGGACATAAACTTGGAAGAAGCTGTAAAGGAAGATGCTCCAAAGTCTATTGAAGTCAACATTCCATCCGCACATGAGGAAGATGAACCTCAAGAAGATGAAGATGTACCGGAAGTGCAGGAACCCCGTGGACATCCAAATGCTGGAATGATCCGACACTTAAGGGACCATCCTGCAGAGCAAATTATTGGAGATACCCATGTTGGTGTAAGAACAAGAAGAGGTACAGCTAATGAAGTTTTACACTTAAGTTTTCTTTCACAGGTTGAGCCAAAGAAATTCGATGAAGCAAAGAACGATGCTTCATGGATCATAGCAATGCAAGAAGAACTCAATCAATTTAAGAGATGCAAAGTGTGGACGCTTGTACCCAGATCCAAAGGACGGAATGTCATTGGAACAAAATGGGTATTCAGAAACAAGTTGGACGAGGATGGTGTGATCATCAAGAACAAGGCCCGACTTGTTGCTCAAGGGTATAGACAAGAAGAAGGGATCGACTTCGATCAAACTTTTGCTCCCGTAGCAAGGCTTGAAGCGATCAGGTTGTTTCTAGCGTATGCTGCTCACAAAGGATTTAAAGTCTATCAAATGGACGTGAAGTCAGCCTTCCTTAATGGTGATATAAAGGAAGAAGTATACGTAGAACAACCCCCAGGTTTCGTGGACTCCTCATTCCCTGATCATGTTTATTTTCTTCGAAAAGCTTTATATGGTCTCAAGCAAGCTCCCCGTGCTTGGTATGAGACGTTGTCTAGCTTCCTCCTTGAAAACAAATTCACAAGAGGCAAGATAGACAAGACATTATTTCTTAGGGAAGTAAAAGGCAAGATTTTGCTAGTGCAAATCTATGTCGATGACATTATTTTCGGATCTACCGATGATAACCTCTGCAAAAAGTTTTCTAACTTGATGCAAGGGAAATTTGAAATGAGTAGTATGGGAGAGCTGAAGTATTTCTTAGGACTTCAGGTAAAGCAATCTGAAGATGGAATTTTCATCTCTCAGACGAAGTTTACCAAAGAGTTAATTAAGAAATTCGGAATGGAGAATGCAACCTCTATGAGGACTCCAATGGGTTCAGCTATGTCTCTAGACAAGGATGAGAAAGGGAAACCTTTTGATGAAACCAAGTTTAGAAGCATAATTGGATCCTTGCTCTACCTTACCACAAGTAGAACGGATATAATGTTTTCAACATGTGTTTATGCTAGATTTCAGGTGAACACTAAGGAATCTCACTACTCAGCTGCAAAGCGGATTTTGAGATACCTTAAAGGCACACCAAATCTTGGCTTATGGTACCCAAGAAGTAATGATTTCGAGCTCACTGGTTTTTCAGATGCTGATTTTGCAGGAAGCAAAGATGACAGGAAAAGTACTTCAGGAACGTGCCAATTCTTAGGAAAACGGCTCATCTCCTGGAGTAGTAAGAAGCAAAATTGTGTTGCTATCTCAACTGCTGAATCGGAGTATATCTCTGCAGGCAGTTGTTGTGCACAATTGCTCTGGATAAGGAACCAACTTGAGGATTACAACCTAAAGCTCAAAGAAATTCCTATGTACTGTGATTCATCAAGCGTCATAGCAATTGCCAACAATCCCGTGTCTCACAGCAGGACAAAGCACATAGAGATTCGTTATCACTTCATCCGAGAGCTTGTGGAGCACAAGGACATTGATCTTAGCTATGTCCCGACGGATCGGCAAATTGCAGATATTTTCACTAAGCCGCTCGACGAATCAAAGTTCAATTATTTCAAAATGGAGCTTGGTATGTTAAACAAAGACTCTTAGAGACTCTCAGAATCTCAGAAGTCAAAAAGATGTTTTGTCGAACCTTCATTTAACCGAATTCGGCGATTATATTTAACCGAATCCGGCGATATCGATTAACCGAATTCGACTAATTCCTTTAGCCGAATGACGAATTTTCTGGAATTCAATTCTTTCCTAAATGGAATTCGAAGGGTCACGGTTCAAATCTCAGGTACGCGCTCTCTCTAAATCTTTATAACACTATATAAATGTTACTTAAGAGAGAAATTCGAAACCCTTGATTCCGAATCGTGCGACTCTTCATCTCCCGATTCGTGCGTCCGTTCGTGGTTCTCTTCTCCAACCGCCGCTCGTCTGGTTCGCTCGCATCCTCACCTCCTTCAACCGATTCCTCCTCACCATACCTACGCAATGCCTAAGAAAGCCTCAGAGAAGCTGCTCTTCGGAAGTGAGCTAGTCAGAACTGGTTTCGACACCTCAGTAGATGAATTCAGAAACGTCGTTCTCGCTCTTGAGGTGGCCGGTCTGGGCTATGTTCTAGAACATCCTTGCAAGGTGTTGGAAGCAGAGGTTCTAAAATTCTTCAAGCATGCAGAACTGAGAAAGCAAGGGTCTGTGATAAAAAGCAGGATTGGTGATGTCCAAATCAAAATTTCTTCTTCAAGTCTGACCAAGCTTCTCAAGCTACCAGAAGTTTCAGAAACAGATACTCTATCTCCAAAGGATTTCAAACAAGCTCTCCGGTTTTGTGGTTTGCCCAAAGGAACAAAATCCATTTATCGAAAGCAGATGAATGAGGAAGGAAAATTACTGTCTGATATTATGGGAAAGGTTCTCCTCTGTAAAGTCGGCTCTCACGACTATCTCTCTAATGATATGTTCAAGCTACTGGGTTCAGTTATTTGCAGAAAAAGGGTTGACTGGGGAAGTGTGTTGTTTGACAGAATCTCCGCTAGTTTAAATACCCCAAATTTTGGGAGAATTCTCTCTCTATATCTCTACCGTCTGGATAAAACAAGATTCAACATGAAGAATGGAACTCCCCTCCATCATTTCAAAAGAATTGACTCCTCTATGATTGAGAGGTGGTCCAGGAAAGTTGGTGAGTCAAGAGTGATATCTCCCAGGGCTCCAAAAGTTAAGAAAATTCCCCGCATTGAATCTGACAGTGAAACAGAAAGTGATCCATCCAGTAAGAAGGACAGTGAACAGGAAGCTGAGCAACACCATGAGAACCAAGATGGTGAGAAAGAAAATGAGAAGCAGGGTGAAGACCTGAATGAGAAAGAAGGTGAACCCTCCAAGGGGGAGTGTTCCAAGCTGCCTGAACCAAATCCTCCCCTCTCTCCAGTGGGTTCTACAGCCGTATCTCCCAAGATTCCATCTCCTCACAGCTCTCCTTCTAAAGAAGAAAATGCTGATAGCCACATTGACAGTGATGGAGATGATGAAGGGGGAGATGATCCTGATACTGATGCTGTGAAGACAGGTCAGTCAGAGAAAGGTCAAGCTGTTCCTCCTGAGGCTGCTATCCCCGCTCAAATTGAGGGGGAGAATGTTCATTCTGATCTCTCTGCTCCTGAAGAAGATAAGCAAGAGCAGGCAGACCTTCCTACAACCCCTGAACATGTTACTATCCTCATAGAAGATGACAGTGTTGCAGGGCCCTCTGCCTCAACTTCAAAAGTTAAGGGAAAATCTGTGCAAGCTCCCAAGGTGCACAAAATCCAAATAACAGTCGAAGACAGGAGAAATGAAGAACCCTCCCCTCCTCCAGCTCAAAATGAAGAAACTCTTGATGTTCAACAGTTTTATCACTATATGAAGGATGTGGATTCAGCAGATTTCCTCGTAGCAGAAGATGATTTTGGAATCTCTTCTCGCTTGCAAGATCAACCTCCCTCTGCCGTCGACTCAATGCTACTCAGTATGGAAGAAATGCTTATCAAACAGAAAAAGTACTTTGAATTTGCTATTCATCAAATCTTTGACAAGACCAGAGATATAGACAAAGGAATGGGCAATCACTTGCAATCTATAGCTCACAGCATGGACAAGGTAAAAGAAAAACAGGATGAGTACTTCTCTCTGGGTGCATCCACCCTTAAGCATGTTGGGGAAGGATTACAAGCCGTTTGTGAGAATACTACAAAGCTTTCTGAAAATCAAGAGTACATGTTTCAGCATGATCAACAGGGAAGATCTTCAGTTCAGAACTCTCTCCAAGCTATCAAGACAGAGATCATCCAAACCCTAACTGAAGAAGTCAGAAAGGGGGAGGAAAGACTGCATGAACGAATTCAAACTCAAATCTTTGATTTAAATAGAGAGTTAGAAGGAAGGATTCAAGAATCACAGTTAAATGTTCAATCTCAGATTGCTGAAGTTTCAAGAAGTATTGATAGCAAATTTCAAGACTTATATGGTTATCTGCATCAAAATCAGGTTTGGTTGCATAATGAGCTATCAAGAGGCTATGCCCATGGTTTCCAAGGGACAGGTCAATCTTCTGAGCAGCCAGCCTTTCCTTCTGAAGAATTTGATCCAGACAGTCAGTTTGCTGCTCCTCAGGGTGAATATGATCCTCCCGAAGGCTATATCTGGTCTGTTGATGAAAATGAAATATCTAGAAAAAGGGTGAGATCTGAAATCTCTGAAGCTGCTGGATCTGGATTCATGAGAGATGCTTTCAGAGCAGCAAATCCAAGGCAGGATATTCAGAGAGCTGAAGGCTCAAAAATTGTTAGTACAGGAGCTCCTCACCAAAGAAGGTTTGATGGCGAAGTCTGGAGCCCTGAATCAAGAAATATCATCCTGGATCATTTCAGACTTATCAGCTGTTCAAATGAACTTCCATCAACTTTTTATGACCGGGAAGAAATTAACAAATGGCAAGCATCAATGCTGAAGAGAAAGATTCATATCAGAAATCATAAAGAAGATGAAAAGCCTCCTCTACCTCCTCCGAAGTATTTTCCGAAGCCGAAGGCTTATTTTGAGAGACAGCTCAAGAAGTATCAAAAGGGAAAGAAGCATGATAACTGATCTCTTTTAAGAACATTTATATAGTGTTATGAACTTCAATCTTTTGTTTATAATGTCTATATATAGCTTCATAGTTCAGTTCTTTACTTGCTTATATTTATTTTTCTCCTAGCAATTCACCTCAGTAGATAGGGTTCTGACTTCTTCAAATAGGGGGAGATTGTTGGGTATTGTATCCACAATAGCCCTGATTTGAAGAAGTCCCCTTCAAACTAGGATGAATTGTAATTGTATTTGATTATGCACTTTAGCTGTGTTGTGACAGGTCATTCCACTCTAGGTACAAACCAATGTCAGTTTTCAATGAGTCGTCAAACACAGGCTTGTGCAATGTAATCCCTCATTGTATAGACCAAAGTGTTGGCTCATGTGAAATCTCTCTATTGGGATGTACCTCATTTCCTAAGTGCAAGAGAAGGAGGACTGGAGCTGATGGTGGACTTTTCATAGAAAGGAATTTTTCCTAAGTAAAATTCGGTTATATCATTTAACCGAATTCGATTCGGTTATTGTCATTCGGTTATACCATTTAACCGAATCGGTCTGCAGTAATTCTTCCGGTTCGTTTTTGAATGCGCGTTTCTTAGGGCTTCTCCTATGTACAGTACACGTGGAGTTAGATCCGTATTTCGCGCATATGACCGTTGTAGAAGACCGTATAAATACTCCTGATGTATTTCCGTTTAGCCCTAATCTAACCTAACCTAATCTAATCTAATCAATCTGAATCGAATCAAAAATCGCGAATCAAACAGAAAGAATCGCAAGTCTCGACCGATCTCTCTCGCGCTCAAGTTTCGTCTCCGACAAAGCTGTGATTCGTGATTCGTCTTCTACAGATTCAAGCATCTCAGATCCAGTAAAGAATCGCTCAAGATTTCTTCGTTCTTCCTCTAAAAGTATTGAGATTCTTTGTCAAGAAGAAGAAATCTATTTCTCAAGATCTGAAGAAAAACTTCATCTGAAGTTTAAGAAGATTGTTTCAAATCTACGTTGTGTTGTAATAAACAATTTTATAAACTTTGTAGGAAGCTTGCTTCCGAGTGTTGTGTAGATCCTTGTTTAAGGATTGAGTTGTAGGAGTTGTTTTTTACTCCGAGTTGTAGGAGTGGTGCACTCCGAGTTGTAGGAGTTCTTACTCCGAGGTGTAAGATTATTTTAATCTGAGTTTGGTGAAGTAGCCGAATCTAGCCTCGAAGAGCTAGATAGGCGAGGCGGGAAAGAGGAGTACCCACATCGGGGAACCTCTATAAAATCCTTGTGTCTGTGCTGTGCTTTATTGTGTGCTTTTCTGTGTTATAATTTTTAATTCCGCGTAAAGACATAGAATCCACCTATTCACCCCCCTCTAGGTGATTTAGGCCGCAACTAGATACTTTCAAAGTAACTTTAAGAAGAATTCGACATATCCTATGTCGACGTAGCTCTGACTTCTAGTCGACGCATCTTGAGAAGTCGACGCACCTTAGTCGACGCACCTGCCTTATTCTCCTCTCGACGTCCAGCCAGGACGAATTCGACGCTTACGTCGAATAGCAATCGACGCACGTCGATTTCTATGTTTAATTCAAAAATCGCCAGATCTCTTTCCTTCTTTTATAGATCTGATTTATATGGAATCAATTTATTCTTTATAGCCGTTCTGAATCATTCTTTCCTCTAATAGATTCTTGGCTAATTTGATTAAATCCATTATGGACATTATTTGAAATCAGAATGAATTCTTTCCTTCTATAGATATAATAGTTATGGAAATATTTCTCTCTTTCTAATACTCTGTCTACTAATTGATTTCTCTCCTATAGTGTTATCTTAATACACAAAGCTATAAATAAGGAGAAGTTCGACAGAGAAAAAGAAGAAGTGATCCACCATATACATATTGAAAAAAAAAGGAAAAGCTCCCAAGTGAAAAAGAGAGAGAATTGAGAAATAGTCCTGCAACAACTATCAAGCTTCCATCTTCTCCTGCTTCTGAAGTCATTCTGCTGCAAACTCTGATAGCTCTCACTAAAAGAGAGAAAAGCTACAAATCTCCTTCTCACTATAGAAGAGATTTCATTCACTACTTCTTGTGCTTCCAATCTTCTTGTTAGGAAGAAGATTCCTTCTTGTCTTTATATTATTTCTCTTTCTTCTTTACATTCATTTCACTCTAAAATACTGTAAAAGAGTTTTTAGAATCTCTTTTCAAAAAATTCAGTTGTACTGGTTCTAAGAGTCTCCTTTTCAAAAGACTCAGTTGGTTCTAAGAGTCTCCTTATCAACAGACTCAGGGTGGTTCTAAGAGTCTCCTTATCAAAAGACTTTGTGCAAGATAGTGAATTCCTGCCAAAGGGGGTAGAAGAGTGGACTACCCAAAGTTTGGGGAACCACTATATTTCCTTGTGTTGTGCTGTGATTTCTTTTCTTGCATTTACTTTCTTTACTTGCTTAATTCTTGTTGGTGTGTGGGAAGCCTTAATCTGTGATCACCACATATATATATATATATATAATTGCACAAAATATTTTAAATCTCTATTCACCCCCCCCCCCCCCCCCTCTAGAGAATTCTGGTGAGGTTAACTGTGCACTTTCAATTGGTATCAGAGGGAGGTTGATCTAAAAAGGTTAACTCCTTGATCAAAAAGATCCTACCTCTTATTTATATATATATATATATATATATTTTTTCTACAAAACTATTTTCATGGCACAAATCAAAGATTATGCTTCCACCAGACCACCAATTTGCAACCTTGAAAAGTTTGCACTTTTGAAAACAAGAATTAGAATTTATTTAAACTCTATTGATGATGAATTATTTGATGTTATTATGACAGGTCCTCCCAAGCCATACAAGAAGGACTCAAGTGGAAAGGTCACACAAACACTTGCTCCAAAGACTGAATGGACATATGAAGAAAAGAAAGCTCAAGCATGTGATGCCAAAGCTATGAACATCTTAGTCTCAACCCTCTCAGATGAAATATTCCAAAAGATTGCTGAATGTGAGTCAGCTAAGGAAGTATGGGAAGCTCTCACCAAAATGGTAGAGGGAAGTGCTGATGAGAAAAAGGATAGAAAGGCACTACTCATCTCTCAATATGAAAACTTCCAGAAGAAAGAAGGTGAAAGTGTTGCTGACATGTATGCCAGATTCAGTCTCATAGTGAATGAGTTGAGAACCCTTGAAAAGGACATACCTCTCACTGAGATAAATGACAAACTACTAACTTGCTTCCCTAGCTCTTGGGATTCAAGAATCTGGCCAATTAGAGACTCCAGAAGTAAAAGAGAAATCTCGACAGATGTCCTGTTGGGTAAATTAACATCTTATGAACAACTGTTGAAAACAAGAGCTGAGAAAGAAGAGAAAGAAAAGGCTCCTTCACTCTCAAAAGAAAAGAGTATTGAATTGAAGGCTGTTGAAGGTGAACCCTCTACAAGTGATGAGGAGCTGATCAGTCTACTGGCCAGAAGGTTCAAGAAGTGGATCAAAACAGAAGGATCCAGAGGAAGAGACTCAAAAACCAGGTATAATAAAACACCTACTAAAGAGATTATGTGTTACTCTTGCTGGAAACCTGGACATATTGCACCTGAATGTCCTAAGGAGATCAACAAAAAGAAAGATCTGAAAAAAACAGATCTACAGAAGAAAAAGAAGAAAGAGAAAGGTCTCATTGCTCAATCATGGAGTGATTCAGAATCTGAAGAAAGCACCTCATCTGATAATGATCAAGAAGAGGCCAAGCTGGAGGAAACCTGTTTGATGGCCACTGAGAAGCCTGATGATACATCTATGGTAAATATACTTGATATAGATTTCTCTTCCATTGATTTCAAAAACAATTTCAAAGAATTCTGTTTAAATCTAATCAAATCTGAAAAAGATATAAAAGAACTAAGAAATGAATTAAAAAATCTCAAACAAGTGAATACACAGTATAATAACTATGAGCTTAGTTTAGGACTCTCAAAAAAGGAATTAGACAAAATCTATACAGAAAATCTAACACTGAGAAATGAGCTAGCAAAGGCAAAGGCCTTTGAAGACTCTCTAATTGGGAGAAGTCAGAAGCTCAAGAACATCTCTAGAAATCTTACTGATAGACTTAGACAACTAGAAGATAATACTGACTTAGAACTAAAAACTCAATCACCTAGCAAATCTGTTTGGAGACATCTCATTCACTTCACGAGGGAAGGTCATTTGACAGGAGAAAGATCACAGGAAAATCCAGAAACAACCACTGTCTTTAATAAAACTAATCCCATTACATATGAAGGAATCCTAGGAAAATATCCTCAGAAAAAATGTAAACATGCGTCGAATTCTTATCAACGTGCGTCTACTTGTAATCGACGCATACACCAAAGTGCGTCGACTCCTACTTGACGCAACCTCTCTCATGCTTCGACTCAAAGTAAACGCAGAATGGAGAAAGTGTCGACTTCATATCGACGCAACCATAAACCTACGTCGAATCCATATCGACGCAACCAATCAGATAGAAATTTCTCCTCTTCCAAACAGCTCTCTCAATCCATTTCCTTTTACTATGACCACTATTTCTGTAACATCACCAAAGAAAATTGGTATGATAAACCAATACCCCTAAAGGAGGAAGGATATTCAGAAAAACCCACTTATTCTTTCATTAAATCTTTCACTGATGGGAGGAAGGGACCCCAGCTCAGCACGGTCCAAACTAATGTGTAAGAATTTTAAGTGCAGTTGTATCACATCTCCAGGCTGGTGTGGTACTTGGACATTGGATGCTCCATGCACATGACAGGATGCAAAAACCTATTGATTAACTTTGAGGATAGACTTGGACCATCAGTGACTTTCGGAGACTCTAGCTGTGGCCAAACCAGGGGCTTTGGAGATTTCAAAGAAGGGAAAGTCACCTTCAAGAATGTGGCAGTAGTCAAAGGACTGAAGCACAATCTGATAAGTATAAGTCAGATATGTGACAGTGGTAAGTATGAGGTAAAATTCACCACACTATTCTGCCATATTATTGACATCAAGACTAATGCCACAGTACTCAATGGAATTAGGAAAGGAAAAGTATATGTAGTGGACTTTAGCTCCTCACCCACAGAAGTTTGTTTGTTTAACAATATTATTAATAAAAAAGAATTATGGCATAGGAGGCTGGGTCACTTAAACCACAAAACCATTAGTAAACAAGCAAAGAATAATCTAGTCAGAGGCTTACCAAAGGGTAGATACTCTTAGGATTCTCCTTGTAGACCTTGCCAACTAGGAAAATAGACCAAATCATCCTTCAAACCAATTGGTAAGGATGACTCTCCCAGGATTCTCTACTTACTGCATATGGATCTCTTTGGTACCATATCCACACAGTGCTTAGGTGGAAAATCTTATACACTAGTCATTGTGGATGACTATTCTAGGTTTAGCTGGGTATTCTTTCTAAGGGCTAAGTCTGAAACCCATAAGATCCTTTCAAAATTTATAAAACAGATTCAATCTGAGTTCAACACTCATATTTCAATTATCAGAAGTGATCATGGGACTGAATTCGAAAATCTGTTGATGAGTAGTTTCTGTGAAGATATAGGTATCAAACAAAGTTTTTCAGCCCCTAGAACCCCTCAACAAAATGGAGTTGCTGAAAGAAAGAATAGAACTTTAATTGAATCAGGAAGGACCTTACTTGCAGAATCAGGATTACCAAAAAACTTCTGGGCTGAAGCAGTCAACACTGCAAACTATGTTCTAAATAGAAGTCTCATTCACAAAACTAAGTTAAAAACTCCATATGAGCTCCTGAAAGGAAAAACACCCATAGTTAAATATTTTAAGATCTTTGGATGTGCTTGTTTATCCAAAATAATGGAAAAGATCATCTTGCCAAGTTTGACAAGAAATCTGATGATGGAATATTTCTGGGATACTCATCATCTAGTAAAGCTTATAGGTGTTATAACAAGAGAACTCTTAAAATTGAAGAATCTATGCACATCATATTTGATGAAACTAACATACTGTTTAAGGGGGAGGGAACTCCCACCAGTTCTTTTCCACAGGAAAACAACAACATAGAAACACAGCTTGAGCAACTGGTTCTAGAGAACACAGATAATGGAAAAGAAAACCAGATAGAGGAATCAAGTGAGGAATCTGAACAAGAACATGAAGAAGATTCAGAAAAGAGCATTCAAAACCAAGAGAACATGGTTCAGGAAGGCCGGGTGGGCAGTGATCCCATTACTAATGAGGAAGAAGAACATCTGACAAGTCCAGGCAGGACAAGGGTCAATTTAAAAGATCATCCACAAACTCAAGTAATTGGAGACCCCAATATAGGAGTAAGAACAAGACACCAAGTCTCCAATGGGATGATGCTCCAATGCTTCTTATCACAAGTTGAACCAAAGAAGTTTGAGGAAGCAAATTGTGATCCTCACTGGATTATGGCCATGCAACAAGAACTAAGCCAATTTGAGAGAAACAAAGTATGGAACCTAGTTGAAAGACCAAGAAACTACCCAGTGATTGGTACAAAATGGGTATACAGAAACAAATTAGATTCCACTGGAGTAATTGTCAGGAACAAGGCAAGGCTTGTAGCACAAGGATATAGACAAGAAGAAGGGATAGATTACAACAAAACCTTTGCTCCAGTAGCCAGATTGGAGTCAATCAGGCTCTTTCTTGCCTATGCAGCTTTCATGAAGATGAAAGTTTATCAGATGGATGTCAAGAGTGCCTTTTTGAATGGTGACCTTCAAGAAGAGGTATACGTGGAGCAACCACCAGGTTTTGTAAATCCCTCCTCTCCTCACTATGTTTATAGACTTAACAAAGCACTATATGGTCTCAAACAAGCACCTAGAGCTTGGTATGAAACTCTCTCTTACTTCCTTTTAGAGAATTCTTTTGAAAGAGGAAAAGTAGACAAAACACACTTTACTAGAACCCATAAAAACCAACTCCTCCTGGTTCAAATATATGTAGATGACATCATCTTTAGCTCAACTCATCCTAAACTTTGTAAAAGATTTGTCAATCTAATGCAATCTAAGTTTGAAATGAGTAGTATGGGAGAACTCTCATATTTCTTAGGATTACAAGTAAAACAAAGTAGTGAGGGAATCTTCATCTCACAATCCAAATATACTAAAGAGCTAATCAAAAAGTTTGGTATGGAATCAGCATCTACCATGAAAACACCCATGGCAACCAATGCCATTATAGAAAAAGATGACAAAGGAAAATCAGTAGATCAAAAGACATATAGGGCAATCATAGGATCCCTTCTATATCTAACAGCTAGCAGACCTGACATTATGTTTGCCACTTGCATATGTGCTAGATTTCAGGTTGATCCAAAAGAATCCCATCTCACCTCTGCAAAAAGGATTCTTAGATACCTAAAGGGAACCCCTGAATTAGGTCTATGGTACTCAGCAGAAACCAACTTTGAATTAATAGGTTTCTCAGATGCAGATTATGCTGGATGTAGGGTTGATAGAAAAAGCACATCTGGTACCTGCCAATTTCTAGGTGACAGATTAATATCATGGTTTAGTAAGAAACAAACTTCAGTCTCAACATCAACAGCTGAAGCTGAATACATAGCTGTTGGGAGCTGTTGTTCACAAATCCAGTGGATGCAAAATCAGCTTCTTGACTACAAATTGGAAGTCCATAACTCTAAGATCTATTGTGATAGCTCTAGTGATATATCCATAGCATCCAACCCAGTCCTTCATAGTAGAACCAAACATATAGAGATCAGACATCACTTCCTTAGAGACAATGTAGAAAAGGGTAAGATAACCTTAGAATATATTCCTACAGACAATCAAAGAGCAGACATCTTCACAAAACCCTTGGATGAAACTAAGCATAATTATTTCATCAACACCTTAGGAATGCTTGATGGTAGTCTGTAACCACCATTGTTGGGAAATCTAAAAGAAATCAGGAAATCTAAGAAAGTATTTGAAGATGCGTCGAATACATATCGACGCACCGTCGAGAAGAACTCGACGCTGGCGTTGATTTCTTCCAGGCAAAGTTACATCGATAACTTATCGACGCACCGTCGAATTTATATCGACGCAGGGCTATGAACATGTCGACAGAACACTAAGTTGACAAATGTTGAAACCAAAAAATGGTCTCTATGGAGTTCGGGACCCCCAACAGGTGGTTGGGGGGCGACTAACACTTACTAATCTCGCGAGAGAACAGACCGAGGCCTCGGAATTGGACATTAATCCTTGGGCTCAGCTAGGAGGACCCACCACACACCCGGAAGATCTTTAGAGCGCTTCCCCTCCTAGGCCAAAAGCTGAAGCCCGGGCACCTTGGAGAGCTCAAAAGGAGACTAACCGAGGAAGACCTGAGGAGAGAGAAGCTCCAAAAGGAAGACCCTCTCCAAAGGTGCCCTTTGGATCCTATTTATAGATTTTCTGATCTGGCCTGCAAATAGCAGGATTCCGCCTCTTGGTTTTGCTATATGCACCCCAACTTGGTCTGCTAACAACCAAACTCCGCTATCCGGGGTGGCTATTGGCAGACCCTCAGGGGCAAAAAGGTAATTCTAGCTTCCAGTCCCCTGGAAGAGGGGTTTGCGAGGACTGCTCGCCCTCTTGGTCTCGCCAAGGTGTATGCGCGAGTCCCTGCTGTCTCTGCGACCTCAAGGGTCTCGCTGAACCTGAGGAACGAGGCCCTCCTGCCGAGCGCGGAGGGAGCGAGATCAAGCCACCGATCTTGCCTCACCCTAGCTGCCGAGACCTTTTGATTGGTGATTTTGCCTATATTATCCTGAAAAATGTTCCGCGAGATCCATGGGAGGAGCCAGGCGAACCCCGCGTTGTACAACAAATCCCCACGGAGCGTCGACTCCATATCGACGCATATGTCGACATCAATTCGACGTAACGTCGACTTCTGGTTAAAATTAGAATCAAATCCTTACTTCCTCTTTTGACGATTGGATTACCGTGATTTTTGTTTCCTTTCTCGACGTTTCACCTTCTTTAAATAATACCTCTTATTTCATAACATATACTCTCCTCAACCGCCAAAACTTCATCTTCTACCTCTCTCTCTCTCTGCGTCAATGGCACCAACTCCTGATCAATTGGCCCTCATCAAAGCGATGAACGATGCTCTCAAACACCTAGTAAATGACTTCCAGAATCGACTGAACCAATTCGCCAACAAATGTGCTGCCATGATCAACACCTGTGCAGCCAAACTGGCAAACCTCTCTGCTTCTCTTCCTGAGCTTAATGCTCTCATTCAAGAACGGCCTCTGTCGCCAGAAGGGTTTAAATCCTTTATGCAGGATATAAACCAGGGGGAGAGTTGCTCCAGAAACCCCCCTTGTCAGGTTCTCTATCTCTCTTAAAAGCTCAGGGTTAATTTCCTCTCCAACTATAAATATTATCTCTAAAGTATTACACCAACCTCTTCTCTTACAATAGGCTCCAATCTTCTCCAATCACTCTGACTACACATTCAACAAACACTTTGGAGAGACCTCATCTTACCATATTGAAGGAGATCATGATGTGGATTCAGCATTCAGAGTAGATGCCCCACATACCCAGGGGAAGATTGCTGTGATAAAGAACACAGAAGTCCAGGGGGAGGAAGAAGCAATCTCCTCTGATGACTGGAGAGGACAAGTGTGGATTGAAGCAACCCCATGTGAGGAAGAGCTTCAGCATCACTCTCCTGGCTTCTCTGCCAGTTACATCAAACTGAAGACACCTCTACTTGAGGACATCCCTTCAGAAGAGCTTGGAGGAGACAAACATCCCTCAGCAAAGATTACTCTATCAGAGGTCATTCTGCCTTTCACTGCAGAACAAACTCCTCCTCTTGAACAAATTCCTTCTCCACCTAAAGAGAAAACTCCTTCTCCTCTGCTACCTCTACCTCCACCTCAACTTCCCTCTCTATCTTCACCTCCACCTCAACCTTTTTCTCTACCTCCACTGCTACCTTTACCTCCTCCAATAGCAAAGCTCACTAAGCAGATCCTACCTAGGCAAAGTACAGAAGGACAAATGAAAAGGAAAAGAGAAGCCATCCCCTACTGGCAAAACTTCTCCAAAGAAGAAAGGAAAGAGTATGCAAAGGAAAAGAAGTATAGAAAGCCTGTGAAGAGATAAAAAGGTTTGAAAAGATGTCTGTCATCATTCCTAACAGCCCTGTAAAGGAATACCATGACCCTGACATGGAAAAGAGGCATGAAGAAATAAGAGAAAGAGAGCTGTATGAATATGAAGCAGCTAGGAAAGAAGTAGAAGATAAGAGGAATGTCTGGATGGAAAAGATTAACAGGGGAATGACCAAGGAACAAATTCTTGCTGAATCTTCTATCAAAATTCCAAAGAAGTTGTTTGATATTGAAGCCTATCAAAAGAAAAACCCTCAAGCAGGGGTCATCCTAGAGAAAGGCCAAAAGCACAAGAGGGGTGTAGGGTGTACAGAAGATACTTACATTCCCTATAAGAAGCCTACAAGACCTGCAAAGTTAGACAAATGGCATGACTCACCCTGGAAAGGGAAAGGAAAGATGACTAAAATTCCTGAGAAACAGGAATCAGAAAAGAAAACAAAGTATAGGCCCAAGGTTGATAGCAAGGGACCACCTGAGCTCAAGCCTACTCAAAAGAAAACTCAAAACATTACAATTGAGATGATTGATGAAAAGGCAGCAATCATCATCAGCAAAGGCTACTCCATAAATGACACTCTCCCTGATGGTGATAAAGTCTTAGAGAAACTGCATACAATCATCAAGAATGTCCAGGAACATCCTGATAGATCCAGGGGCTACATTTTTGATGCTATTGAAAACTTATCTAGGAAACTTTATTCTGCCTTTGTCAACTTCATGTACAACAAGAAGTTTCTAGTTTAATTCTTGTAAAAGACAAATGCTTGTCATATGCTTTCTTTTTCTAATTTTTCTTCTACTTGCTTAAATGCTTTGCTGTGATTGATCAATATGTTGATACAATTTCTCTCCAATAGGGTTAAGACAAATAAGGGGAGATTGTTGGAAAAATGATTTCTGTTAACCCCTGAACATGAGTTGAATATGGTTTCTAAGAAAGAAAAATCAAGGTTAAGTAAATATGCGTCGAATAGTATTCGACGCAACGTCAAAGTGATGTCGATGTTCCTTTCAGAACGAGTCGAAGTAACTTTAAGAAGAATTCGACGTATCCTATGTCGACGTAGCTCTGACTTCTAGTCGACGCATCTTGAGAAGTCGACGCACCTTAGTTGACGCACCTGCCTTATTCTCCTCTCGACGTCCAGCCAGGATGAATTCGACGCTTACGTCGAATAGCAATCGACGCACGTCGATTTCTATGTTTAATTCAAAAATCGCCAGATCTCTTTCCTTCTTTTATAGATCTGATTTATATGGAATCAATTTATTCTTTATAGCCGTTCTGAATCATTCTTTTCCTCTAATAGATTCTTGGCTAATTTGATTAAATCCATTATGGACATTATTTGAAATCAGAATGAATTCTTTCCTTCTATAGATATAATAGTTATGGAAATATTTCTCTCTTTCTAATACTCTGTCTACTAATTGATTTCTCTCCTATAGTGTTATCTTAATACACAAAGCTATAAATAAGGAGAAGTTCGACAGAGAAAAAGAAGAAGTGATCCACCATATACATATTGAAAAAAAAAGAGGAAAAGCTCCCAAGTGAAAAAGAGAGAGAATTGAGAAATAGTCCTGCAATAACTATCAAGCTTCCATCTTCTCCTGCTTCTGAAGTCATTCTGCTGCAAACTCTGATAGCTCTCACTAAAAGAGAGAAAAGCTACAAATCTCCTTCTCACTATAGAAGAGATTTCACTCACTACTTCTTGTGCTTCCAATCTTCTTGCTAGGAAGAAGATTCCTTCTTGTCTTTATATTATTTCTCTTTCTTCTTTACATTCATTTCACTCTAAAATACTGTAAAAGAGTTTTTAGAATCTCTCTTCAAAAAATTCAGTTGTACTGGTTCTAAGAGTCTCCTTTTCAAAAGACTCAGTTGGTTCTAAGAGTCTCCTTATCAACAGACTCAGGGTGGTTCTAAGAGTCTCCTTATCAAAAGACTCTGTGCAAGATAGTGAATTCCTACCAAAGGGGGTAGAAGAGTGGACTACCCAAAGTTTGGGGAACCACTATATTTCCTTGTGTTGTTCTGTGATTTCTTTTCTTGCATTTACTTTCTTTACTTGCTTAATTCTTGTTGGTGTGTGGGAAGCCTTAATCTGTGATCACCACATATATATATAATTGCACAAAATATTTTAAATCTCTATTCACCCCCCCCCCCCCCTTTAGAGAATTTTGGTGAGGTTAGCTGTGCCTTTCAACCCCCAGGGTGATCACCGCGGGCGAAGGAGATGAAGAATGGCTAGTAGAAAATGATGTAGAGCAGAGGTTGTCCCTTGACCTGGTAGAAGAGCTCTGAGACCTCGCTAAAGTTCGATAGGAGGAAGTCAAGAGGCGGATGGCCCGATACTTTGATCAACACATCAGAATAAAGCAATTCGAGAAAGGAGACTTGGTCCTGAAGAAGGTAGATGCGGCAGGGAGAGGAGCTGCTGTAGGTAAGTTAGAGCCCAACTGGGAGGGGCCTTACATTGTAAGCGAAGTGCTCAAGTCTGGGGGGTACCACCTCCAGGATGTGGAAGGGGTACCTCTCGGCCGAGCCAGGTGTGGGGATGATTTGAAGAGATTCTATCCTTAACAATTTTTTGTAACTGACTTTTGTATGTTACCTTCTCAATACCTAGATTATGAAGTAGTTTTTGAGCAAATAACAAATCCTTTGGTGCTGGAATGCCCCAGATCGATTCCGCTATCGGGCTCTCATAGACGGTGGGTCAGGTTGATCTCTAGAGAGGCTGGCAAGTAACAAGTCCTTTGGTGCTGGAATGACCCAGATCGATTCCGCTGCCAGGCTCTCATAGACGGTGGGTCAGGTTGATCTCTGGAGAGGCTGGCAAGTAACAAATTCTTTGGTGCTGGAATGACCCAGATCGATTCCGCTATTGGGCTCTCATAGACGGTGGGTCAGGTTGATCTCTGGAGAGGCTGGCAAGTAACAAGTTCTTTGGTGCTGGAATGCCCCAGATCGATTCCGTTATCGGGCTCTCATAGACGGTGGGTCAGGTAATCTCTGGAGAGGCTGGCAAGTAACAAGTCCTTTGGTGCTGGAATGACCCAGATCAATTCTGCTACCGGGCTCTCATAGATGGTAGGTCAGGTTGTTCTCTGGAGAGGCTGGCAAGTAACAAATCCTTTGGTGCTGGAACGCCCCAGATCGATTCCGCTACCGGGCTCTCATAGACGGTGGGCCAGGTTGATCTCTGGAGAGGCTGGCAAGTAAAAATTCCTTTGGTGCTGGAATGCCCCGGATTGATTCCGATGCCGGGCTCTCATAGACGGTGGGTCAGGTTGATCTCTGGAGAGGCTGGCAAGTAACAAATCCTTAATTTGGTGCTGGAATGCCCCAGATCGATTCCGTTGTCGGGCTCTCATAGACGGTGGGTCAGGTTGATCTCTGGAGAGGCTGGCAAGTAACAAGTCCTTTGGTGCTGGAATGCCCCAGATCGATTCCGCTGCCGGGCTCTCATAGACGGTGGGTCAGGTTGATCTCTAGAGAGGCTGGCAAGTAACAAGTCCATTGGTGCTGGAATGCCCCAGATCGATTCCGCTGTCCGGCTCTCATACACGGTGGGTCAGGTTGATCTCTGGAGAGGCTGGCAAGGTAGCAAGTGTTTGTGCCAGAGTGCCCCGGATGATTCCGCTACTGGGCCCTTACTAGCCGATGGGGGAAGTCGGCCCCAAGGACCAGCTAGCATAGTTATTCGTATTAAGGCACTCGGCTCGCAAAATTCTCTCAAGGACTAGGCGAGGCGAGCCCTAGGGCTCGCTCGCATAACAACAAAAGCCCATGGCAGATAAAAAACACCTAAGTCTGAGGATAAAAGCGGGGTAGTGGAGTATGGTGTTCGCAAAGCTTGCCGAGTCGGGACCTAGCTCGCAAAAAATACTTAGAAAATTTTAGTGGCATGCGCAAAATCCTCAAACCGAAGGGGTCCGTTGACAGGGGGGTCAGCATGTAGCGCTGGAAGCTCGTGAAGCGGGCCAAACTTCTCCCAGGTGCGGGGGTAGAATAGGTTTACCGAGAGAGGCTTCTAATCTAAAGAAGCTAAGTGAACGCTGTATTGACAATGTGCGAGTGCGAGCCCGACTAAATGCAGAAATGCGAAAACAAAGGCGCGGAGATCCGAGCATATTAGCGCAAGTGTGGCAAAATACACCCGCGCGAGCATGAATACAGGTGCGAGTGTGAGTAATGAAATAAAAGGGAAATGACATTCAAAAGATATGCAAAATATTTCAATATCATTGATCAAAATGTTTTACAGTCAACGACGAACTCGCCGACCAAAGAAAAATTTTACACTTGGAAAAATTAAGGGGTCAAAGCTGCCTGTTGAAAAATCCTTCACTCGCTCTCGCGATCTCCCGCCTCTGTAACCAGCGCGAATAGGTCAGGGACGACGTCTTCCGCGGTGAGTTCCATAGCGTCAGGAACGATCAGGTCCGCCCCTTTAAGGGTGTCGAAGATGAGTTCGGCGATCCCCATCTAGTATTTGCGGGCGGCCTCCTTTTCATCTCACGTCTGGTCGCGATCCCTAGCTCGCGAAGGAGGTGGGGGAGCACCACCATGGTTAGATCGCGAACCTGAGCCTTGAGGTAGGAATTCTACATCTCCAGGTCAGTGATCCTCGCGGTAAGTTTTCTTGCGGACTCGGCATCATGCAGAAAGGAAGTTAGAAAGAGGTGAAGGGTAGCGAGACAGGGAAAAACTCTTCGCATACATTACTTAACATGCCGTCTTGAAGGCTGGCGAGGAGGCCCTCAGTCAGGGCCCCCTTTCCCTTAAGCTCCGCGACCTCGTCCGCGGACTTTCGGAGCTCGCCGTTGAGCTATTTGATTTCCCTATCCGCGGTGAAGTACCGGCGGCCCACCATTTGGGTAAGCTCCGTCGCCCGGAACTGGGCTCGCATGGCCTCATATACGAGCCCCTTTTGCGTGAAGGCCCTGAAGAGGGAGGCGTCCTCAAGGCCATAGAGTCCGAAGGCGATGGAGAAAGCTTCGCCCCCAATTTTGTCACTCTCCACCCAGGAGGGGAGGAGGGAGGAGCAGAAGATCTTATTCTGCTCAGGGTACCACGCGAGCATCAGCTCGCCAACTGCGTCCGCGAGCTTTGCGCCGAGCCCAAAGTTCTTGTGGCTCGTCGGCCTGGGCTTATCGGTGGAACCACCCGGCTTGCCACTCTCGTCTGCGGGCTCCTAGTTCTCCGAAGGAGAGGGGAGGGTATCTGGATCGGACAGATCCATGACCTCCTTCCCCTTAGGTGCGGGGGGGAGCTTTCTTGGTCTTCTTCGCCAATCCCTGCGAGGCGGGCCGGCTTGGTGGAGGTGGGTGTTTCTTTCCGGACGAAGAGCTCAGGCGATCGCGGCACGCCTCAGCGGTCGCGCTTGCAAGCGAGCCAGTAGCAAGGGCGGATGGGATCGCGTGTGGGGGGTTGCGCGGAAGATCGCGTTCTCCTGGAAAGACGTCAGAAAGGTTAGCAAAAACACGAGAGAAAAGAGGAGGGAATGTTTCCGAGGGCGGGTCATACCTTCGCCCTGGAGAAAGGATGTCAGGGAGTCCACCTTCTGCCGGAGGAAGACTACTTCGAAGTTCTTCCCCTGCAGGTACTGGTATAGTCTGGCGTCGTCACCCCCTAGCGAGGCGGGAGGGTGGTAGGTGGCATCGTCCCGCTGAAGGGGAGAGTAGGAGATGTTGCCAAAGGGGCCCTTCACTAGGACATATTTCTGCGTCCAGTAGTGGGCCTTATTCACTGTCTCGCAGATGGTGACGTGTTGACTCGCGAAGTGAGCCATCCCATCTGTGTATGCGCGGAAAGAAAATACCTTGCGGAAGACGAGCAAACTGAACTCGATCCTCTTCGCCCGAAGGTAGCTGGCGAACGCGACCACCACGGTGATCGCGTTTGGAGTCAGCTGGCTCGGCAGAACTCCAAAGTATTTGAGTAACTAGAAGAGTCGGCAAGGGTTAGAACACTCTTCGCGAAGCGAGCCAAGAATATTAAGTCCAAAGAATAATCATACCTGGCGCACTTCATGCTAGAGGGGGAGTCGCAGCCCATTCTCAAAGTGAGCAATGGGGATGGCGAGCTCGTCGGGGTGCGGGTCGTTGATGGTGTCTCGATCAGTAGGGCAGCGAGCCGCAAATACAGGAGGGATATACTGATCAACAGTGGCGAGAAACTCCTCCAGGGTGAGGTTGGCGTAGAAGAAAGGGCCCTCGAGGAAGTCTCCCGCACATTTGGCCCGCCCCTCCGCCTCCACGTCTGCGACCATGATGTCAGAAGGCTGCGAATCACGAAATTAGCGAGAGCGGGCTAGGATCTGCGAGAGGGTCAAAAGAAGAGAGCAAAGGGAGAGCAGTAAATGCAGTGGTTAAGAAATAAAAGCGGAGTCTATTTATAGAAACAAAAATGGAGAGATGAATACAAAGAGCCGGGGGCTGCGGATAGCAGATCTGCGCTGTATTTTTCAAACCTCCCGGAGCCCTATCCGCACCTGGCAAGTTGGCGCCCCGCAAAAGTAAGTCCCTCCAGCTAGCCCTGGGAGAGCAAAGCCAGTATAAAGAAGAAGAGCGAGAATGAGCCGCGAGAGCAAGCCGCGAGAGCGAGTCGCGAGAGTAAGGCAACCAAATATAGCTATTAAGAGAGAAGTTTGCAAAGAGCGAATGAGGCGGACATAGCGATAGACGTAATAAAAACGTAAGTGGTGGGATCGCAAGTGAGTCATGAAAGTCTTAATATTACAAATCATCAAATTGTTTAATCCCCCCATAAAGAGGAGGGGAATAAGAAGCCAACAGTGGATTAACAAGGGGAGCTCTTCAATAACGGAGCCACTTCCAGCGTCCGCGACCCCCGCACACCCGAGCGCGGAGGGACTCGCGGGTAGTGGTATTCACGAACCAACTAGGCCTCGCAAGTTAGCACCCGCGCGCAATCCTCAACCCGCGCGATGTGCACCTCGGGGGAGGTCACCTCGCTGCTGTCGACCGGCCGCACCTCGGCAAGGAGGCGCGCGTTAGAGTCCTCCATCACAGCAAATCTCTCTTCATACGCGAGCCGATCCAGCCGATTTTGTTCGTATAGCTCCTGCAGCATGGAAGTATGCTTTTGGAATATCTCGGTGACCCGCCTCTTCATTTGCTCTCGGTCGCTGGGGTCCCCTAGAAAATCCGCGACCTGACCTGGCGAGGGGGGTGGCGACATCCCCACCGCTCCATACTCTGACTCAGTGAGCGGGGTCGAAGGATCACCTGCGAGATAGAAATTAGTGAAGCGGAGGTGGAAGTGGCACACGACAGAGATAGCCTAACCTGGTGGGGGAATTTGGGTACTGGGCCGCTGGCGAGAGGTGCCCGGCCGGCCCAGGAACGCTTCAATGAAGGCAAGGGTAACGGCCTTTCCCAGACCAGGGAAGAACGCGGCTTCGGCAGTGAGTTTGGGCTCGGCAAGCAATGTTCCTCCGGGGCTCCTTTGTCCCAGAATGCCGAATCCGGGGGTGATGATGGTGTGATTCGACGGAGCCGGCGGGTCCGCAGGAGGAGGAATCCGCTCCTCCAAGTTGGCGAGAAGAAGCACTGCATAAGGGATCAAGGAAACTTAGCAAGTAAGAAAATATGTTATAAAGGAGGGCGAGGAAAACTACTCACCTGACTGCAAGGGAGGGGCCCGCATATCAGAGGTCCCCGCGACCCAGGATACGGGGTCAACCTTCCCAGAGGGTGGAGGTGTGAATCTCCGTGGTTGTTTTCTCCAATGCATTCTCTCCCGGGGGAGTGTTCTGCGAGCGAAGAAGCAATGTCAGATAAGAAAGACGTTAAAGTAGCAAGTTTGGTATTAATACCTGCAAGGCGAGTTCATCATGGGAGGATGGAGAGGGAGGAAAAGACCCATCTTCGCTGGACGAGCGTCGGACGGTCTTTTCCATTTTCGTCTGAGGCAAAGCACGCTGCGGCGAGGCCCAGGAAGCGAGCGCGGATGCCTTGGCATTCTGAGCCGCCTACGAGACCCTAAGGCGTGCCAGCATCCCTTCCTTTTTGGATATCGCACTGAGTCTCACGGTGAGGGGGAAAAGCTTCACAGGAGGAAGAAAAAGTTTGGACACCAGCTGGGAGGAATGGTATTTATAGCTACAGGCCTGGGCCCCACTAAAAGATTCGCGCCACGTCATCCAGAGGCTGGCGAATACCAGGGGTTGGATGTTTCTTTGCGAGCCTAGGTAGCCTCGCAAATTGCTGGGATTGTGTACAACCCCGATATTCGCTAGGAGATGGGCATAGATTGGGAAGTCAACAAGCGAAGGAAGTAACAAGGAAGGCGGGTGAGCCGGGCACTCGCCGACCGCTAGTAGGAAGGTGAGCGAGCCAGATCCTCACGGGCGCTTACAGTGGTCTTCTGGACGAGCTGGATTCTAAGTTTCAGTGTTCGACGAACTCCGTTCTGGGTTCGACGAAATCCTTCTTAAGTTCGACGAAAGTCGTTCTACGTTCGACGAACTCAGCTCAGCGTTCGACGAAATTCGTTCTGCGTTCGATGGACGACACCTTTGAATCTGTTCAGCGATTGGGCTTAGAGGGTCAGCCGTCATAGCGTTTACTTCTGTCCCATCTCGGCGGATCCGCCGGGACAGAGTTGTCTCAGCAGTTTTCCTCCATCTGCAGCTCAGCTCGGCGTTCGATGAAATTCGTTCTGCGTTCGACAAAGTCAACAGGCGGGCACGTTTTAAATTGAGGAGCCAATAGGCGAAGGAAGTAACAAGGAAGGCGAGCGATTCGGGCACTCGCCGACCGCTAGTAGGAAGGTGAGCGAGCCAGATCCTCGCAGTCGCTTACGGTGGTCTTCTGGGCAAGCCGGATTCTTTCCAAGATTCGGTGTTCGACAAACTCCAATCTGCGTTCGACGAAATCCGTTCTGCGTTCGACGAAATCCGTTCTGCGTTCGACGAATGCCAAGCTTCAGTTTGAGATCAACGAACTCAGCTCAGCGTTTGACGAATATCGTTCTGTGCTCGACAAACGTCACGTTCTGCGTTCGACGAACTCAGCTCAAATAATTCACACTTCAGTTCGACAAAATTATTTCTCAGCTCGATGAGTTCAATCTTCCATCCAGTTCAGCAGACTCTCACAGGGCCGATGGGAGCTCGCAAGAAGGCACGCAAGACCTGGCCTCGGTGGATGTTGCCAAAAGGGATGCGAGCAGAACCTTCGCAAAGCACTCACCTAAGAGGGGTTCGCGAGCCATACTCGCGAGGAGACTCGCGGGAGATCTCGTGAGTAGCCTCCTCGCAGGCCACTTGCCCATACACTAAGGAGGTGAAATTACCCCTCTGCCCCTGGTGGTCTGCCGTTAGCCCCTCCAAACAGCGGAGTTTGGCTGTTAGCAGGCCAAATTGGGGTGCGTTTAGTAGAACCAAAAGGCGGAATTCCGCTATTGACAGACCACGAACAAAAAGCTATAAATATACCTTAAAGGGCACCTTGGGAGAGGATTCCAATCTCAGTTCTCTGATCTCTTTCCTCTCTTGGATACTTTGGTTTAGCTCTCTAGCTCTCCAAGGTGCCCGAGTCTCAGCTTTGTCTTGGGAGGGGAAGTGCTCAACGATCTTCCGGGTTTGAGGTGGGACCTTCTCGCTGTGATTAAGGTCTTAGTCCATTTCCGAGTCTCTAGTCTGCTTCTTCCGAGGGACTAGTAAGGGCTAGCTACCCCTCAACTTGTTGAGGGCCCGAGCATCACAAGAGACCGAGAAATCGGTTTCAACAAAACCCGGGTGTCATGAATTCCCAACTCGCAGGCGAGGCAAAGCCCTGCGACCACAACCTCATATTCTATCTGGTTGTTGGTGATCAGGAAGTGGACGCGGACAGCCTTCCCTATTACTATTCTCTGAGGGCTAACAAGAACAATGCCCCCTCCCGAGGAATTCTTCCCTGACGCTCCATCCACGAACATCTCTCAGGCTATCCATTTTGGTGCTTCTATCTTGCCCACCTCCATTGTATAGTCAGCTAGGAAGTCGTCCATGGCAAGAGATTTCACTACTAGTTGAGGGATGTACGTGACATCAAACTCACTATGCTCCACCGACCACTTGGTCCACCTCCATGAATGTTCCACCACCTCCAAGATATTGCAGAAGGGGTGATCAGTCACCACCCTAATTAAGTGGGCTTGGAAGTCATGTCAAAGCTTGCAGGCGGAGATGACCAGGGTGAAGGTCAGCTTCTCCAGGATATGGTAACGCAATTCCGCCTTCCATAAGACTCTACTCACAGAATTGATTGGGAGTTGCTTCCTTCCCTTCTCATGAATTAGGACCGAACTCACCTCCTCGGCTCCCACTCCAATATTGAGTAAGAGATCTTCACCCTCCCTTGGTCCTTGTAATAAGGGTGCCTACGTCAACTGGACTTTCAAGCTATAGAAGGCTTCCTGACATTTCGCCGACCATTCGAACTTCTTGTTGTCTCAGAGGGTCTCGAAGAAGGGTAAGCACTTGTCCTCATCCGTGGAGAGAAATCTACTTAACCCCGCCAACCTTCCTGTCAAGCGCTGGACTTCCTTCACATTCTTGGGTGCCTCCATCTCTATGATAGTCTTGACCTTATCAGGATTTAGTTCCTCTCCAGCCGGGGTCAAGAGATGACCAAGGAACTTCCCCTTCCCTGACATGAAAATGCACTTTGCTGGGTTAAGACTCAATTTGAACTTTCGAAGCGTGGAGAAAATCTCTGCCAACTCCTGAAGATGCTCCTCCGCACTCTTGCTTTTCACCATGAGGTCGTCGACGTATACCTCCATATTTTTTCCCTTCTGCTCTTTGAACACCCTATCCATCATCCATTGGTAGGTGGCACCTGCAATTTTGAGCCTGAAAGGCATCATCTTGTATTAGTAGCAACCGTCATTGGTGATGAAGGACACATTTTTCACATCGCGGGGGTGCATGTGGATTTGGTCGTAACCAGAAAAAGCATCTAAAAACTCATCAGAGGAAAACCAATAGTTGAGTCTACCAGCGCGTCGATCTGAGGCAAAGGATAATAATACTTCTAACAATCTTTATTAAGGATTGAAAAATAGATACACATTCTCCACCTCCCGTCTCCTTTCTTCACCATAATAACATTGGAGACCCAGCCTGGGTTCTGGATCTCTGACACAAACCCTACGTCCAGCAAATTCTTAACCTCCTCCAGAATGGGCTCGGTCAGAGTGGTGGTTGTTTCCCTCTTCTTTTGTTAGATAGGGTGGAATCCCCTATCGAGGTTGAGGTGGTGGCAAGCCATGTCTGCATCTCTGGCATGTCTGCGGCGCTCCAAGCGAAGATGTACATGTTCTCCTAGATGCATGACATGATCTTCTCCTTATCTTCTTCCTTTAGCTCCCCGTTGATCTTTATCGTCCCATGCCTCCCGCCCTCCGTTTGTATCTCCTTTTCCTCCACGTCCTCGACTTCCTCTAGTCTTTCTATCTCCTTCATCACCTTGTCTGCCTCCTCATCCTCACTCTTCCAGCTGACGGTATTGACAGCGCTGAGGTAGCACTGCCTCGCTACCCGGGGATTGCTCCTGATCCTGATTTACAACCCGCATTGGCTATACTTTAAGCATTGGTGGTAGGGCATGGGAACGCACTTGTATGCGTTGATGAGTGGTATGCCGAAGATGGAATAGCTATTCGGGGTGTCAACTTTGGCGAACCTGCAACTCTTCATCGTTCCACCCAGCTCACAACTAGCTCCACTCCTCCTTCCACCTCCTTCCGTTCACATGATAAACCAAAGAGTGTCCCCTACATGGCAGTCACCCTCTTCTCTTCCACATTCATCGCGCCAAACGCCTTCTTGAAGACCACGATGACGGAGCTTCCATTGTCCATGAGGATGCGAGAGATTGTGTAATTTTCTACCGCGGCATGGATCGCCACTGCATCATGGAAGGGGTTTTCATTCCCTAGCATGTCCTCTTCTGAGAAGGTGATCTTCCATCAGGGGAGTGTTCTGGAAAGTTGAAGCAATGCTCTGATGATAAACTGCATGGAGGCTCCCCTTCTGAGTTGCCTCCAACCACACTCCTCCGTGGATGACTCCAATTCCCACGTGGCCACCTAGATCCATTCGATCTTCGCACATTCTTGTAGCGGGGGCTCCTCCCCCTGTTCCTCATCACTTCTCATCCTTTCTCTTCCTACCCGTGTCAGGCTCTTCCTCCATCTTCTCTCCTCTTCTCCAAGAACTCTGGACATGTTGATGTCACGTGACCTTCCACCTAGTGGAAGTCACAGTAAGAAACTACTCTTCGTTCCTCCTCCCTCCTGGACTATCAGGATCTTGCTCCTCGACTTCGTCCCCGACCTCGCCCAATCGCATTCGCCTCCTGAAGGGGTGCCTGATTTCTCCTCCATGGGCTCGGTCTCCTCTCTTGGGAATTATGGCGGGGGAAAACCTCCTCCCCGACCTACCCTAGTAGCCTCCTTCCATCGGCCTCCATGTCGGCCTGTTGGGTGGGTCTTGGAACCTCCTCTCCTTATCCTGCTGATCCTAACTCCGATGGGGTCTTCCTCCCTCCTGCCTTTTCAACTCTTCCCTTCTCTTGACATCCGATCTGTTGCCTCCTGCCTCCTCCTTCTCTCCATCTCCGTCTAGCTTAGCCAACTTGGCCACAAATCACTAGTTAGTCGCCTCACTTTCTATTTACCTCCCGGCTCGGTAGATCAGTTACTCGAATGACAAGGGGGATCCGAGCCAACTCCATCTTAAAGAGTTCCTCTTGCAAGTCCAGAGTGAAAGCAAGCATGGGGTATGACCCGGCACCTCCTGAACCACCAGGATCTCCTCCTGAAAGCGATTTACGTAGGTCCCTAACAACTCCTGAGGTCCCTGCTTAACGAGGAAGATAGTCTCCGACCCCTTATTCCTTTTCTTCAAGGTGGAAAATGGAGCAATAAGCCCCTGCGCAGGTCTATGAAGCTATAAATCGAGTCGGTCGGTAGATATTGGAACCAATCTCTGGCCTTTTCCTTAAGGGATATGGCGAACAAACGACATTTGAAGGCATCTGTCATCTGCCTGATCGAGACCACATCCTCAAACCACTGTAGATGTTGGAAGGGATCCTCCCTCCTTGAGTAATAGTTCATCGCCGGCTCCATGAATCCTTTCGGGATACGACAGTCAGCACCAACTCGCAAAAGGGACTCGCTAGCGCGACTCGATGCACTAGGGCAAACTCAATTGTACCCGCCCTCCGAGTAGCGAGTATCTGGCGGGCTCATGTAGAGGACTCATGCGTGGAGGGTCTGATCCTCCTCCGGGGCTCTTTCCTTGTTGTATAGTCTGCTTGGTCCTGCCTCACTAGGCGAGGAGGCGACTACTGGGGATTGACTCACCGCCTTTACGCGAGGTGCGAGTAGGGCTCTCAGGGTGTCCTCCATCAACTTCTTGAACTCAGTGAAGTCGCTTCTTGTCCCATACTCGCCCATGGGAGGCGAGTTCCTCTGTCCAGTTTCGTGCTCGCCATGTTCAGACATGGGTTCATCGGGTGACATGAGGTCCCAGCAACTGAGCTCGGACCAAGGGGGCAGCTTGTGTTACTTCTTTCGTCGTTGAATCCCAAGGAATGAGTATTACAAGCCTAGAACTAGGTCTCACTGAATGGTGGATGAAAGCCTATAGAGAGACCCACAAGCTCCAGTGAGGAGGCCCTGCCACTAACCCAAAAGTTCTATCACTTCACCTCCCAAAACCAAGAGTTGAGCCAACATCTCAGGCAGCACAAAAGGACGAACGAGTAAGAGCTCCGACTTTTTTTTTTGGGGGGGGGGGGGGGGGGGGGGAATCTGTGTTGATCTGAGGAATAATTAGTCATATTTATAGGCAAATCCTTCTGAGGGTAAAAGAGTCCTATTGGTCTACGGGTAGCTGCATCCGCCTTAACCAAATTACTATCCGCAGACCCAAATGGTCTGCGAACAACCCCATGTGCCTTTTCGGTAGTACTAATCGCAGCCCATATTGGTCTGCAAATAGAGAGGGAGACGGATCGATCCGAGATCGTCTCGCCTTACCCTGGGGCGAGTTTGCTTAAGACGCACCGACTCGCCCCTCACCCTGGGGCGAGGTCGCCTGAAACGCACCGGCACGCCCCCATTTTGTCGTGGGGCGAGTTCTCCTAAGACGTCCAGACTCTCCCCGCCTTACCCTGAGACGAATTAGGTCGGTCTTGGGCCTACTTGACTAATATGGGTTGTGCAATGACCTTAAAATTATTAATATATGATTTAATTAATAATTAGTACATACATAATATAATTATTATATATTTTTTAATATAATTAATACAAAAATATTATGTCACAAACCGTTAGATATTATAAATGTTAAAATTATTAATATATAATTTAATTAATATTTAGTACTAATTCTTATAATTAAATGTTTAAATATTTTTAATATTTTTAATATTTTTTGACATTATTTTTCATTTTATAAATAGTTTTCTAAAAAATGAGATAAGTACACACAAAATTTCTCTTATCTTTCTTTCTTAAGCTCTTATATTTTCCACATAATTTTCTTGAAATTCTACTTTTGCTATATCCATTGGAAGTTTCAATAATGTGTTTCGTAGTCTGCGCACATCAGAGTTTTAGGATTTAGTCGGGTGTTGTACCTTGGAGAAGTGACCATCAGTTGAAAGCAATGATCACACACGTTACCTAGACTCAGTTTCTTACTTTATGTTTTTACAGCATTTTATTTCATGTTATTATTTCAAAAATTCTATTAATTTTTTATTATTAGTGTACAACTCATATTCTTCGAGGGTAGGATCCATCAATGTCACGTGGGCAGAAGTCAAAGTCAATTGTCAAATCGAAGACAGCGAGCAGCTCATCAGAGGCATGTACAGTCAGGTGCGAGTATCAAGGTTACTCGCCCCAAAGAGGAGACTAGAAGCAGGCCTCGAAGTTAATCGCACAAGCGGAAGAAAGCTCGGTGTTGCATGCGAGATGGTGGAAGGAGGCGAGCCGAAAAGGTCAAGGGGAGACTCAGCGAGCAAAAGCGGGTTTGTAAGAAAGGCCGACTTTGAGGAGTTCGCGCGGCGAATCAAAGATTCCTTGCGAGTTGTGTTGGTTTCTCGCGCCGAGGTCACGACAACCTCGCCTCTCTGTGAGACCCAGTCTGAGGAAGGAGCGTCGTCCAGGAGAGTAGGGAAGGAAGCTATAGCGGAGGAGCCAGAGCGACCGGGGCGATCACAGTATTACCCGACGAGTTTTCAGAGGATCAGGTTCCGAGAAGTAGAGAACCCGACGAGGTTCCCAGATACTCGCGCGGGAGGCGAGTATAGTGTTGTTACTTATCAGTTGGAAGATCGTCGCCAGGGTGGAAGGATCCCTTTCAGCTGTGAAGTACTGGCTGCCAGCATCCCAGAAGGGTTCAGAGAGCCTGCCCTCAACTACTACTCCAGGAGGGATGATCCGATCCGTCATCTTCAATGGTTCGAGGATGTGGTTTCCATCCGAAGCATGATGGACGCCTTCAAATGTTGATTCTTTGCAATCACCTTCCAGGGGAAGGCTAGAGACTGGTTCCACCAGCTGCCGGCCAGTTGCATCTACTGTTTCGAATACCTCCGGAGGGGTCTGATGATGAGATTGGTCGCGTCTAAGAAAAGGAAGAAGGAAGCAATTGTCCTCTTCTATCTGGTGCAAGGAGTGCAAGAGACGTTGGGTTAGTACATTGACCGCTTCCAGGAGGAAGTCTTGGGTATCCAGGAGGTGGATGGCTTCACCCTTCAGCTGTCCCTCACTTTTGATCTCAGGGAGGGCCTCTTCAAGCTCGAAATCAGTAGGGATCCTCCCCTCTCTTACGAAGAACTTATTGAGAGAGCTAATAAGTTCATGCAGGGGGAGTTGACGAACCGAGGGTTCCTGGCAAGGCTCACCACGCTGAGCAGGGAAGAAGGTGAAGAAGAGGAGAAGGTCCCTGTGCGGGGGAAAAGGGCGGAGCCCAAGGAGCCGGAAAGGAGGAAGCTAACGGGGAAGAGGGAAGAGCCGAGGAGTGGAGAAGAGCCAAGAAGCAGGAGGGGCCAAGGAGGCAGGAAGTGAGGAGGCCCTTTGTGGCTCCGGTATGACGAGAGGAAGAGAGGAGGTACAAGGTACTGGAGCAGTGACCGCCATGGAGGCCGGCGGGAGGGCCCCAGCAACTGGGCCAGGGAAGAATGTTCTCCCCGTAGAGGAGGAACCATGATCAGCAAGAGAGGCGTTATTAGGAGGAAGGACGTCGAGAAGCGGTGACGGTTGCCCGCCTGAGGAGTAGGCATAACCCGATAAATAACCAGAGGAGGCATCAGGTGGAGGAGATCCCTCTGTACTACGAGCTGCACCAAGTAGAAGGGCACGAAATGATGGCCTGCCCCGATTTTTGGGAGGCTGGGAGAAGGCTCAGTGCAGGAGGTGGAGGAGAGCAGCAAAGGCAAGAGATTTCGGTGGAGCCGGTGGTGGGCCCGGTACCCCCAAAGGAGGAATGAAGACAGGGTTGACCAGGGAGGTCGAGGAGCCCAGGGAGGAGGTGGAGTGGGGGTAATCCACGGAACAGCGGGACTCGGAGCTTCCCGCAAGGCCAGCCTCCACCAAATCTACCGCAGGAGCGTCGCTTCGACCTCCTAAGCGCTGCCCCCACTGGATGAGATCACCTTCTCCGAGGAGGATGTGCTGGGGAATGAGAATCCCTTTCACGACGCCCTCGTGATTCAGGCCTCCATCGAAGACTTCACCGTCACCCGAAGCCTGATAGAAAAAGGGAGTTCGATGAACGTCATTTTCAAAAAGATGTTTGACGGACTGAAGGTGGAGGCAAGCAGGGTGGTAGCCTCAAATGGGCCTCTTTCCAATTTCTCGGGTGAGCGAAAGGAGGTGGAAGGAAGAGTGGAGCGACTGGTGACCCTCCACGGAAATTCGACCAAATGTCGATTCGTCATCATTGATGTGTCGGGCTGTTATAGCGCGATCTTCGGCAGACCACTCATCAACACCTTCAAGGTCGTTCCGTCCTCCTACCATCAATGTCTAAAATACTGACAGGGGGACATCCAGATATGGATCTAGAGCGATCCTAAGGCCGCCCGAGAGTGCAATCTGAATGCAGTAAGCACTATCTACTGGATGGAGGAGGCGGAGGAAGTTGACCGGGTCCTGGAAAGAATGGCTAGACTGGAGGCTGCGGAGGAGGTAGAGGAAGTAGAAGTATCCTCGAAAGGTGGAAAGCCCAGATTGCTGAAGATCGGGGGAGAGCTGAAGGTAGAGGAGAAGATAAATATGGTGGCATGTCTGCAAGAGAATGTGGATGTCTTTGCATGGAGCATCGCGGAGATGCCAAGAATCGATATTGAAGTCGCGTGCCATTGTCTCAATCTAGACCCCGAGGTCAAACCCATCTGGCAGAAGAAGAGAGCGAGTGTTATCTCATTGGTTGAGACCATCCCGAGGAGGTGAAGAAACTGCTTGAGGCAGGGTTTGTATCCGAGATACAGTATCCAGGATGGGTCTCAAATGTTGTAATGGTGAAGAAGGCCCTAGGGGCAGGAGGATGTGTGTTGATTTTTGTTGTTTATTGGGTGTCTACTTTAATCACCTAGAGGGGGGGGGATGAATAGGATTTTCAGTTTTAATTCTTCCCCTTTATTATGTTGTTGGTTTCTGATTAATGAATCTATAAAATAAAAATCAAACCACAGAAAAGCACACAACTATCTATAGAGGTTCCTCAAGACCGGGTGTCTTGAGTAGTCCTCTCTCCCTCTGCGCCTACCCAGCAGTGTGCCAGGCTCGGCAAACTCCGCCAAAAGCTTCAGGCCCTCAAACCTTACAACACGGACAAGCAAGTCCAAACAGCCTAGGCCCGCAAGCCCCTACTGCCCCCGAGCCCGCAAGCTCGACACTCAGGCCCTCAAGCCCCAACACAACACAGACCCGCAAGTCATGTGCCTACATCCTAGGCCCGCAAGCCCCTACTGCACCCGAGCCCTCAAGCTCGACAAGTCGCACCCGCAAGTGCACTGTCCTGGCCCTCAAGCCTCACAGTTCTCCAGCCCTCAAGCTAGATGGTTTGGCCCGCAAGCCTTACAAGAAATTACAGTAAATTAAAATCTGCTTCTTCTGCCTGATGGTGTATGGCGACTTAGCCTGATGGAGATCGGCTTTTAGAGGTTGAAGAAGATGCTTCTTGATTCGGAGTTTCAGCACTGGATCTTCTTCAGCCGTTACTTCCTTTGCCTAGTGTTGATCGGCAACCTTACAGTCGATAATTATTACTGATTCTTATGAGAACTCTTTTTATCTTGTGCTTTTTCTTCTCCGCTGAAAAATACTATTATATTGAAGAGCGACGGGATTCTTTTTCTTGCCCAGCAAGCTTCTACTTCTAGGGCATCACTGTTCCCTTTTATAGGACAGATGAGTCGCATAACGGTAACATCTTTTGTCCTTTAATGTCAGACGCCCATTCCATAAGAGCACGCGCTGATTGGACAATCAGGCGGCGGCATTAATTGCTGACACACGTCTGCAAGATTTGAATTCCGTCTTGAAGATATTTGCATCATTACGACGACAAGATGTCTCTGACTTTGTCATTGCGATCTTCTTTCTCTGACAGTATCGTCGTGAGCTTCCTTCTTGCATCATGTCGTCGTAATCATATGTTCTCTCGACGACATGAGTTCCACACGACGATGTCATGTGCCATCTCTGCGTTCGACGAACAGCATTCTGCGATCGACGAACTTTCCATCCTTCGTTCGACGATCTCCATTCTTCGTTCGACGATCTCGCCATGTCTCGGCGATCGACGAATACCTTGCTTCTCAGCGGCTGCTGCTCTGCTCGTCATTACGACGACAAGCACGCATTGTCGACGATAAGCACGCATTGTCGACGATATCGCCTGTTCTTCTCGACGATATCCCATTAACTTCCTGAGATTATAGGCTAGAGAAGTAATCAGATACAAGGTGAAGTCATCTTGACTTGGTGACTTCTTCAAATCAGGAATCATGTGGGCAAGATTCCCAACAATTTTTCTTTGCTAAATAAAGCTTGCCCGAAGGATTGTTATCCCCTGCCTCGAATCGACGCGCTGGTTTATTCAACCATCGGTTATTCTGTGATAAGCTTCCTTGACTCCTTTCCAGGATACCACCAGATCTGGATGCATCCCCTAATTGTCGCAATGTCTCCTTCATCACTGGCGATGGCTACTACAGCTACAAGATGATGCATTTTGGGTTGAAGAACGCGAGGGCTACATACCAACGGATGATGCACCAAGTTTTCAACAAGCAAAAGGGTATGACCTGCAAGTGTATGTGGATGATCTCTTGCTCAAAAGTAAGAGGGCCCAAGAGCATATCATTGATCTGGAAGAGACCTTTGCAACTCTCTAAAGATTCAAGATGAGGCTCAATCCTGCGAAGTGCGTGTTCGGGGAAGGAAGAGGAAAGTTCTTGGGACATCTCCTCACCCCTAATGGAGTGGAGCCTAACCTTGATTTGGTCAAAAACATCGTCGAGGTGACATCTCCGAAGAGCATCAAGGAAGTCCAGAGGCTTACTGGAAGGCTGGCCGACCTTAGTTGCTTCTTGTCAAAGGTGGGAGAGAAGTGCTCTCCATTCTTCAAAACACTCTAGAGTATTTAGCAATTCGAGTGGAATGAAGAGTGTGAGAGCGCCTTCGAAAAGTTGAAGCAGCAGCTAACCGAGACACCTCTCCTTCAAAGTCCGAGGGAAGGCGAAGACCTACTCCTTTACCTAGGAGTAGGGGCAGAGGCTGTGAGTTCTGTGCTTGTCAAAGAGGAAGGGAAAAAGCAGCCACCCATCTACCATGTAAGCCACGTGCTAAAGAAGGCAGAGATGCGGTATCCCATCCTCGAAAAGCTGGCTTTCACCTTAGTGGTGTCGACGTGGAAGCTCCTGCCTTATTTTCAAACCCACTCCATCCAGTTCGTCACCGATCATCCCCTCTGAAGTATCCTAGAAGGAGTTGAGCACTCGGGAAGGCTGGCGAAATGGTAGGTAGAACTTAGTGAGTTCGACATTTCCTTCTTTCCCTGAGTGACAATAAAATCGCAGGCAGTGTCAGACTTCCTGGCCGACCTCTCGGGGGAGACAAGCCAAAATGAGGGCCCCTCAAGTCCGGTTTCCTGGAAGATGTTCATGGAAGGAGCTTCGGGTAAAAGTTCTGTGGAGGTGGGCATCTTGCTAGTCAGCCCACAGGGAACTAGGATCGAGCAAGCGGTCGAGATCCTCTTCCCCGTTACGAACAACCAAGCGGAGTACGAGGCCATAGTGGCAGGCCTGCATCTCAAAAGGGAGTTGGGAATCCAGGATATTCTAGCTTTTATAGATTCCATGGTGGTCGCTTCGCAGATTCGATGAGAGTTTGAGGTGTGCGACGACATCCTGCGGAGATACCTGGTCAAGGAGAAATGATGCAGGCTACGCTCTCTGACACGATCGCTACGAACAAACACGCGTTATCACTCAACGTTCCAATTTATACGTTTGCAAAAAAATTAATCGCAGCATACGCGCAACGCAATATTTAACAATCCAACGTTTACGACGGGTAGCCACACCGCTATAGATCGAATAATGAATATATGCCAATATTCTTTCTAGCCAAATGGACCCACCCGATCCGTTCGAGCGATTGTTGTACCAAAAGAGATCCACCAAAAAATACGATTTCGGAAAAGGTAGATCTCTCCCCAAAAAAAGAAAACGAGGTTCGTCAATCCTCACGAACTAAATAAATCAAGATCAACAACAATTTCAATCGAAGAAAACCACGATAAATCAACGCTATCGAATGTCACGCCAAAATTAATCCACCACAAGATTATCTAGAGAGAAGTCACAAAAGGGAAGAAATTTTCGTTACCCACTCGGAGAGAGATCTCGGAAAAAGATCTACACAAACTTTGATCGCTCTTCAACAGATCTACTGGAACCGCGCCGAATGGAGAGAAACTCGTCCGCATTCTTCGCGTCACGCCGAAACATGATTCCACGAGATCAACACCTTAGTTTCTTGTCCTTACCGAAATTTCAATGTAGGAAAAAGGATGAATGGGGCGGCTATGGAGATGGCCGATCCAATAGAGAGAAAGAAAAGAGGGGAGGAGAGGAGGTTGCCGGTGGCCAAGAGGAAGGAGACAAGGGGGCGGCCAAGAGGGGGAGGGCCGAAATTTTTAAGGGGGAGAGGGAGGAGACGACTAGAGAGAGAGAGGGAGAGCAGTAAGAGGGGATTCAAAGTTAGGGTTTATTTTTCTTAATCGTTCAATAATGTCCCATCCTTCTACATGATGGCTTATTTATAGACTTACAAATAAAAGAGGCTACATACAACCCAAAGTAAAAATAAAACAAAACATTGTCTAAATTCACACCAACATAAAATAAAGTCCAAACAATACAACTAATAATAAAGAAAGCATGACAATAATTAATTAATAATTATAGTAGAATAATTATAATTATTAATTAAATATTCATGCATCGCGGGCGGAGGTTGTAGCGGCGATGGCATTCTTCACAATGGTGCGGCGATGGCGTTTTTCAAAATGGTTGTCGCAGCGATGACGTGCACCATGATTGTTGTCGCGGCATCGTCCATCAGAGTCTTCAAATGTAATGTTGCGGCAGCGATCAAAATAATGCATCGAGTCGGCGTCGGCAAGGAACTGGTCACGACCATGGTCACGAACATATGGCAGGGCGTCGTCGTCATCAATCCTCCACCACTCAAAATCACTCATCACTGATGATTGGACCATCAGCCAACACCTGTCAGACAAAGCAAAGGTCTGTGAAACCCTTGGAAATGCGTTAGGCCAATAAGTAGAAAAAGTTTCATCATCAACATTTGACGTACCTCCAATGGAGATCGATGGAGAGAGCGATCCAGTAACAAGCTCACCCCCAAACCCATTAGAAAACTCAGTGGAACCAAACAGGCAGACAGATAATTCAAGCGGTGGAGAAACATAAGGCGTTAAATCCCAAACATTGAAAATAGGGAGAATTCCCCAATCAGTGGGTAACTCCAAAAGATATGTGTTTTCTCCAAATTTCTTTAAGATTCGAAATGGACTAGCTCGTCGATTCGCCAACTTTTTTTGGTGTCCGAAGGCAACCTTTCAGGGATGAGGCGCACCATGACTAAATCGCCAACCTTCAAGTGAGAGACTCTCTTATGTGCGTTAGCATGTGATTGAAAAGATGCATATTGTGTGGTTAGCGCTTCATTAATGTGCTTATGTAAATGGTGAACATGAGATGCAAAATCCTGTGCAAATTGACTTGATATATAAGATAGGGGTAGCGCAATCAAGTCAAGTGGCATTGGTGCCTTATATCCATGCATGAGTACAGACGGCGCAAAACCGGTAAAATGATTTGGAGGATTGTTATCAACGAGTTGGCATGTAAGGTAGTCTTTAATTATCTTGTGAATGAGTACGTATAAACGTGACAAACAAAATATTTTCTCCACTAACATATTAGTCTTATTACCACCATGAAGAGATTCACGAACAATCTCTCTATTCTCCATCAAACTTAGCGCGGTTTTCAAAATGATTTGCTTGCCATTAAAGTTTATCTCATAAATATTAGCTTTTCCAAAAATTGTCACATTATGATCATAAAACCATGGACGTCCAACCAACACATGGCGAGCGTCCATCAGAATCACACAACACCGCAGACTAGTTATAACAAGTTCGTGTCCAAAATTATAATCCGTTAATCGCGTCAAAGGTTCAGGAGGGAGGGTTGGTGAAATCGCATAAATCGAACCCGGGAGAAAATTAAAGTCGTATTTATTTCCTTGTAATGGTGGCAACCTCAAATCAAGTTCCTCCGGGTTTGCACCATTTAGGTCATCCAAAAGTATTCTTCCCTCGCTAGCTAACTCTTCCACTGCACTAGGTACGTCCTCCAAATCAGAATCATCAGACAATTCTAAAACTGGATTCCTCTTTCATATCACTAGGGTAACCAAACTCCTCATCGTCGCTCAGATCTTCCTTAATAACGACATCACCCTCAGCGGTAGGCTCAGTCAAGGGCACAAACTAAGTATTGTCAGAAGATTCAAAAACTATATCAGGAAGTTCGAGAGGAGACATTCCCGACGCATTGTGTGTAAAAATCATGGGTCGACCCTCACTGACTGGAATACTCTCACCCCTCGGGCTCATGGAATCCTTAGCAGTAACATCTATCGAGTCTGAAACATAGGGTCTAAACTGCTTGTTTTCCCTAAAGGTGGAAGTAGGCACACTTTGGATAGTCTTACGTTTGTGGGGAAAGGATCTAGCCTGAGGCATATGGTCACTCCTATAAGCAGATACAAGTCTAGTGCGGTAATTATACTCGCTCACGGTTGTGGTGCTATACCCACACGTGGGCTTGAAGTTGTACGCACTTGCGGACTTTGTGCCAGTAGTGCGGAGGTAGTCGGGGTCATATTGAGAAGTGAGAAGGCTACGCATTTGCGCCAAGCATATTGATAATCACCCACACGGCGCTCTTCGTTTAGCCAAAACACCTGGACTCGACCTACTGACCTCTCTCCGGCGACAACAACCTTTTGGTGGTCGTCCCAATCGTGACAATCAACATAATATTCCATTTCCTTAAGCCAATCCCAAAAAATTTGTGGATTCCCATAATCATCATAAGTGGGTGCATGTTTTCTCGTGTGAGAAAGAGTGCATGGACGGTGGGTTTCCCTATGACATGTAGGCAAAGTTGGGGTGTGATTAGCCACAACTTTTGCATACAAATAATCTAATCGGGAAACATAAATGTCATGAGCCATACCCGATGAGTAGGTGTGTACTCGGGACCAGAACTAGTGGGCATGCAATGATAGAAAAATTTTGAACCTGAACTAAACAGATTTATAAAAGATGATTTTATACCCGCTTAGCAACTATGGTAAGGAAAATATTTTTTTAGATTTTCTTACTAAGAAACGTATAGAGAATTTCCAGAATTTTTTTTTAATTTTTCGCGAAAAAATGAGAATTTTAGGCCGCTATTTGCAGATAAAAAATTTTAAACAGGCCAAAATTTTATGAAAGATAATTTTATTCCCGCTTAATAACTAGGGTAATTAAAATATATTTTTGATTTTCTTACTGAGAAAAATATGGAGAATTTCCAGAATTTTATTTTTTTGATTTTCACAGAACAATACAAATTTTAGGCCGCTATTCACAGACCACCAATTAAAAGTTTTGATATTTTGAACACGAAATGGTGTGACGATTGTGTGTGCCGGCGTTCTAAGAAAACTTTAGGAATGCGTCAATTAAGAAATTGACACGAACCTATCTCTGATACCAAATTGATGCAGGATATGCTCTCCGACGCGATCGCTACGAACAAACACGCGTTACCTCTCAATGTTCCAATTTATACGTTTGCACAAAAATTAATCGCAGCATACACGCAACGCAATATTTATCAATCCAACGTTTATGACGGGTAGCCGCACCGCTATAGATCGAATAAGGACTATAGACCAATATTCTTTCTAGCCAAATGGACCCACCCGATCCGATCGAGCGATTGTTGTACCAAAAGAGATCCACCAAAAAATACGATTTCGGAAAAGGTAGATCTCTCCCAACAAAAAAGAAAAGGAGGTTCGTCAATCCTCACGAACTAAATAAATCAAGATCAACAACAATTTCAATCGATGAAAACCACGATAATTCAACGTTATCGAAAGTCACGCCAAAATTAATCCACCACAAGATTATCTAGAGGGAAATCACAAAAGGGAATAAATTTTTATTACCCACTCGGAGAGAGATCTCAGAAAAAGATCTACACAAACTTTGATCGCTCTTCAACGGATCCACTGGAGCCGCGCCGAATGGAGAGAAACTCGTCTGCCTTCTTCGCGTCACGCCGGAACTTGATTCCACGAGATCAACGCCTTAGTTTCTTGTCCTTGGCCGAAATTTCAATGGAGGAGAAATGATGAATGGGGGCGGCTATGGAGATGGCCGATCCAACAGAGAAAAAGAAAAGAGGGGAGGAGAGGAGGTGGCCGGCGGCCAAGAGGAAGGAGACAAGGGGGCGGCAAGAGGGGGAGGGCCAAAATTTTTAAGGGGGAGAGGGAGGAGACGACTAGAGAGAGAGAGAGGGAGAGCAATAAGAGGGGATTCAAAGTTAGGGTTTAATTTTCTTAATCATTCAATAATGTCCCATCCTTCTACATGATGGCCTATTTATAGACTTACAAATAAAAGATGCTACATGCAGCTCAAATTAAAAACAAAACAAAACATTGTCTAAATGCACACCAACATAAAATAAAGTCCAAATAATACAACTAATAATAAAGAAAACATGACAATAATTAATTAATAATTATAGTAGAATAATTATAATTATTAATTAAATATTCATGCATCGCGGGCGGAGGTTGTAGCGGCGATGGTGTTCTTCACAATGGTGCGACGATGACGTTCCTCAAAATGGTTGTCGCAGCGATGGCGTGCACCATGATTGTTGTCGCGGCATCGTCCATTAGAGTCTTCATATGTAATGTTGTGGCAGCGATCAAAATAATGCGTCGAGTCGGCGTCGTCAAGGAACTTGTCACGACCATGGTCACGAACATATGGCGGGGCGTCGTCGCCATCACGATAGGGCCGATTGGAGGCTTCCAGTCTTTCTTCGTTGAGCACGTGCCAAGGGAAGAGAACTCGGCAGCGGACCGTTTGGCCAAGTATGGTCTGAGATCCGGGGGAACGATAACCGAGTTGTTCCGACCATCCATCGAGGAGGGAGAGATGATGGAGATCGAGCAATGCCCTTCCTAGATGGACTAGTTCACAACGTTCCTAGCCACCGATCAACTCCCGGCGGACGGCAAAGATCAAAGGAAATTCAGATACAAAGCAGCCCACTACTTGCTGCATAATGGAGAGTTGTATCGTAAGACCATCTCGGGCCCCCTGGCCAGATGCGTGTCAGAGGATGAAGTGCCTCGAGTGTTGGAAGAGATCCATTCTGGAGATTACATGAGTCATTCAGGAACTCGCACTTTGGAGCAAAGAATCCTGAGGCAGGGTTACTTCTAGCATCCGGAGGATGCAAAAGCTTTCTCAAAAAGTGTCAGAAGTGACAACTATTTTCTCCTCTCCAGTTGCAGCCGGCCCAACAGCTTCGTTCAATCACGGCCCCATGGTCATTCATCATCTGGGGAATGAATTTGATAGGACCCTTCCCCCATGCTAGTGGCCAGAGGAAGTTTGTTCTCGTCATGATCAACTACTTATCCAAGTGGATTGAGGCTAAGGCTCTGGCCAAAACAACATCTCAAGTCGTGAAGAACATCATCTGGGGGGAGATCGCTTGCATGTTCGGGATTCCTCTCGCCATCGTCACGGACAACGTTCTGTAGTTCGCCAGCCTGGAGCTGACCGACTTCTATCATCAGCTGGGAACTGATCTTCAATTCGTTTCGGTGCATCATCCTCAGAGCAATGGACCAATGGAGGCCGCCAACAAGCTGATCATCAACCTCTTAAAGAAGAAAGTCGAGAACTTAAAGGGGAATTGGGCAGACCAGCTCCCCTCTGTCCTATGTGCTCTGAGGACCACTCCTAACTCATCCACGGGAGAGACCCCCTTCAAGTTATCTCATGGGTCTGAAGCTCTCATCCCCATAGAGTTCGAGGTCAGGAGCCCTAGGATGGTGGCGACGGAAGAAGGAGATGAGGAATGGCGGCTCGAAAATGAAGAAGCTCAAAGACTTTCCCTAGATTATATTGAAGAACTTCAAGATCTTGCCACGGCTAGACAGGAGGAGGTTAAAAGGAGGATGGTCAAGCATTTTAACAAGCACGCCCGCATCAAACAATTCTAGACGGGCGATCTCATCCTCAAGAAAGCAGATGCAGCAGGAAGAGCAACCGATATCGGAAAGCTCAACCTAAACTGGGAAGGGCCTTTCATTATTCACGAGTCATTGAGCACCAGAGGATATCGCCTGCAGAATCATGAAGAAGAGCTGCTTGGGAATACCTGGAGCGGTGATGACCTGAAAAGGTTTTATCCCTAATAGGAATATATATCCCACTCCTTTTTCTCTCAATACGTTTACTTGGTATGCATAAATTCCCCGCCCCCTGAAACAAGGGATGGTGGGAGTCCTTCTCTCAACAAGTATTTACAGCAAAAGAGAAAAGAGTAGGTGAAATCGATCTCCACAATGGGTTGGGAGACGGGCCTCCGACTTGACTCTCGTAAGATCTAGTGCGGATGATGGGATGGTGCGTTGGGATAGCGAGTTTTCTTAAGACCAAGCCTCTACAGTGGCGGTCGAGATCATCTCCCCCCTTGCATGTTGGTCGAACGACCCCCCGATCACACTTCTCATCCGACTAGAGAGATTATCAAGAAAGAATCTGGACTCCGATCCCCTAACTCGACGAAGAGATAGTCAATTTCAATGACAAAGGGACCCTTGTATAAAGGTGTCGCGAAAAGAGCTAAACGCTCGCTTCAAAATCAAACCCAGATAGTCATTTTTGCTCGTCATATAAATTAGTGCGGTTAATCCCCTCTGATTGTTGAGTAATAGAATGCTGACACTTCAGGGGTTGAAGACTCGAAGTAGAATGGAGGCCTCGTGGTTGTGTGTCTCCTTGGACCCCCAAAGACCATTCCCTACTCAACAGCTTTTTCAACGTCTTATAGTGGTAGGATGAAGGTCTCGGGATGATGTGTCCCCTCGGACCTCCCCGACTGTCATTCCCTACTCATAAACATCTGGCATTCAAGTAGGGTAGATACATCGGGATGGTGCGTCCCCTCGGACCTCCCCGACTGTCATCCAGTGAAGCAGTAGGATGGAGGCCTTGAGATGGCGTGTCCTCTCAGACCTCCCCGATCGTCATTCCCTACCCGATCACACCCAACATCCAAGTAGGATGATGGCCTCGATATTATGGGGTAAAAGCCTCGAGAATGTGTGTCTTAAGGGACCCCCTGAGTGCCTATGACTGACATCCTGCTGAGAAAAAGGCAAGTATATATCGTGCAAGTAGATATGTGTGAGCATATTTGCGCAACCATGGCGAGCTTAGTGATTATCACTGGTACTTTTCAAAGTCGCACCTGGCGTGGTAGCAAGCACTCAACGCATTCGTGTCTATGAGCCTAGCGAGCGAGCACTCAACGCATTCGTGCCTATGAGCCTAGCGAGCGAGCACTCAATGCATTCGTGCCTATGCGTCTAGCGAGTATCGGCGGAGCAATGTAAGCAAGGCGAGCGGGTGATATTATCTCAAAAATGATATTACTATATCAGTAAAAAGGTTACAAATTTCTCTCACAAGAGCTATCAAAATCATGCAAGTACAGAAGGATAACCTATGTGATGGGGCTTAGTCCAAAGAATTTGACGACCCGTCGTACTCCCCGTAATGCTGCCCATCATCCTCGCTCGCATTGAGAATGTCGGAGACGAGGTCTTCTGTTGAAATTATTGAAGTGGAGTGGAAGGTGACCGGGCGGTCTGATTTGTGGAGACCGTAGAGACCGCGTGGTCTGCGCTGGTGCTCTGCCGGTCTGGTTCTGGTGGTCTGCTGTTCGGTCGGTCTGTTCCTGGTTTGTTCCGGTCTCTTCCCGGGTTGTTCTGCTTGGTCTGTCTATCTTCTTTGTAGAAGACCGGGCAGTCTGTTTTATGTAACCGCTGTGATCGGGCGGTTTGTGCTTAGCGATCTGGCGACATGTCTGAAGTCGGCCAGATGCTCCTTGTTTGCTCTTGGCGATCTAAGGAAGGAGGGTCTTGTGTCCGCGCGGTTTGTGCGCGGTCTCGTGTTCGCGCGGCTTGTGCGCGGACTGCCTGCTGATCTGCGGTCTTGGATTGAAGGGAATCCAAGTTGTGTGATCTCGTAGTCTGCTCTTTGAGACCGTTGGCGATCTGGCGGGTGGTGATTGTATCCCTTTTTTGGCGGCGATGACATCCATCTTGTCGCCTATAAATAGGGGTGCATGGCCCGTCATTTATAACGAGAACTGTAAGAACTAGAGCCTGTTTAATTCGTGCGGTATCAACTTTGAGGTCGGGCTGTCTCGGAAGCGAGTTGACTGTTTGTTGTATTCGCAGGTTTGCGGTCAGCAGGTTGCGGTCTCCTTCCTTGGTGATTTCTAGCGACTTGATTAAACAGTTCGGCAGCGGTCTGTCTGGGAACTGGTTTATGGTGTTCTTGTGCTATTCGCAGCGAACTCAGTGATCAGGCGACCATCAGCGGTTAGGCGATCTGAGTTGCGGTCTGGCGATAGCCTCTGTTCTTCGTTCAGGTCAATAAGCTCCAGTTCGTGCGGTCTGAGGTGGCGGTCTGGCAGTACAGGTCAAGCCGGGTGATCTGAGTTGCGGTCTTGCCTGTCTTCTGTTCGCGCGGTCTCAAGACAAGCCGGGCGATCTCTGGAGTCGAGCGGTCTGTGCGGTCTCTGCTTGTCAAGCCGCCAGTTTTGCTTTTTGGTGTTTTGTGAAGTATCTAGTTGCCTACCTAAATCACCTAGAGGGGGGTGAATAGGTGATCTCTACGTCTTTTGCGGAATTAAAAATTAAACGTAAAGCACAGCACACAAAATAAATCACAGCCACAGATAACACCAGGAATTTATATTGGTTCCCCGTACTTGGGTACTCCACTGCCGGCCTCGCCAATCTAGCACCACAGCTAGACTTGACTACTCACTAAATCTCGGATCAAGAACGATCCTACAGTCTCGGAGTCAAACTCCTACAAACTCAGAGAGAACCTCTCTTACAACTCGGAGAAAAACTTCTCCTACAACTCGGAGAACAACCTCTCCTACAACTCGGAGATAACAACTCCTACAATAGATGATAAAAGGTTTTGAACAATAAGATACCAGATCTGAATAATAGAGGAGTTTTCTTCCTTCTTCTTGAATGGCTTTAGAGAATGATGAGGAAGAACAACGATCCTTCAAATCTGTCTTTGGCAATCTGAAATGATCCAATAGAGATTGTAGAATCAGAACACGGATCGATCGAATCCTTCTTGATAGAAATCGGCAACTCCAATGAGTAGATCGATCTCCAATCGTAGGTGACGGCGAGGCGGCGCTTTTCTCGTTCTTTTTGATCGGGAGAGAAATTAGGGTTTAGAACGATTGTAAAACTTCTTGTAAACAACCCAAGAGCAATCCTATATATAGAGGGCAATGATTAAGGGCTAAATCGACCTTAAACACACTCAATATAGCCATTAGGATCGGGAAGGAGCGTTTACGAAACGACAAGAACAGAGAAAATAGAATAGAAATTAACGGACAGAATTCTCGAGACATAAGGGATCTCTCGAGAACTAACGGATCTCTCGAGAACTGAGGTTGAAGGAACAAAAGGCTAATGTATCGAGAACTGACGGATCTCTCGAAACATGACGGAAATTTCGGTCTTAAGGAATTCTCGAGACATGCTTTATCTCTCGAGACATTCAGAACAGAATTACCGAAATAAGCAGAACTTGCTTCTCGAGACATGCCTCAACTCTCGAGACATGCTTGATCTCTCGAGACATATCCTTAGAAAATTTATATTCATTTACTCCTTTTCTTCTCTTGAACACTGCTGCAACCGCACTCCAAAGTCTTCAATAGTCTTGAAAATGAAGTGTACCCCAATAGAGAGATCACACATGAGTCATCACCATGTTTCATATAATGAGGAATTACATTGTATGAAACTGTGTTTGCAGACCCATTGTGACCTGATATTGATTTACACTTAGCAATGATAATCTGCAAGATAATACTGGAAAAGCATATCAAATACAAATGCAATTCAATCTTAGTTTAAGGGTGACTTCTCACAAATCAAGATAATTGTGAATACAATTTCCAACAATCTCCCCCTATTTGTAGAAGTCAGAACCCTATACACTAAGTTGAATTACAGCAATATAGAATAAATATGCTACACTACACAATGATATGAAAATGAACAAGTAGAGAACATCAAATCAACAATTATATATATATATATGTCTAAATTGAATTGTTAAGAAGACTTGATGTTCACAAAATCAGAACCAAAACAAAATATGTCTTGTCAGCATCAGCAACATCCTTCAAGACCTCCTTTTCCTCTTTTCTTCTTGTCTGGAGAAATAGGCATAAGGCTTGGGATGGTAAAATAGAGGTGGAGCCGGAGCATCAGCATTATTATAACCAAATGCCCTGAAATGGATTCTTCTCTTCCTTTGAGCTGTCTCATGTTTTTCCCATTCAAGTGAGCTGTAGCATTCAGATCTGTTCATTTTTCCTTCATGAACTAACTTATAGGTTTCAAGAATTATGTCTTTTGAGACTGGGCTCCAGAGTTCTGGAAGAACCTCCTCAACCTTAGCTTTGCAATGACCTGCAGAGCTAGAACTCGGAACAGATCGACTAGCAGAAGGACCTTCACCAAATTTTCTTTTTCTTTTGGTCCCGGCCCTATCTGATTGATCTTCAACTATAGGAGCCTTCCCAAGTAGTTCTTCTGGCCTTGGAGAAAACTGAGGAACAGGAACATCTGGATCAATTTCCAATTCAGGAAATATCTGATTATGAAGCCACGTAGCAGTTTTGAAGGAATAAGCATTAACATCAGCAATTTGCTTCTGCACACTAGAAGTGAGCTGATCAAACTGTGATTTCCATGAGCTTTGAATAGCAGATACGGAGCTTTCAATCAAATCTGTCATTTGAGCTACTATATTTTCCTCCCCCTTTCTGACTTCTACAGATAGGGTTTGGATAGTATCGTCTTTGAAATGTCCCACCTCATCAACAATCCTGAAGGTGTTAGCTTCTGCATCATTACTCATAGATTGTTGAAGTTTGGTTACTATTACAGTCTGTTCCAACACTGTGCCTACACCTTCAGTTGCATGATCAATTGCTTTGCTTCCTAGGCACATCAATTCAGAGAGAGTTTCATAATTTGATTTGATTTTAACTAACTCCCTGCCAAGTTCACTTTCAACTGAGGCAATCTTCCTGTGAACAGTTGTCAAAGAGTTCTCAAACTGTTCACTCTGCTTCTTGAGCATAGCTTCAATCTTTCACAGAAGAGAATCTGCATCATGGATTGGAGGGGAAGGATGAGAGGAAGGAAGAGTAGCAGCAGGGGCAGCAACAGGAACATCATCAGGGATTTCTTCAATCTCAAGAGAATGAACCATATTATCTTCTTCATAACCTAGCTCATCTGGAGCATTCCTGGTTGTATTTAACTCTGACTCCCCCTCAACATGTACTAGGGGAGGTGTTAATTCATGAACTGACTCATCATCATCTTCTTTGTCGAAAACAAAATCAGCACCAGACCCTGCCTGTTGGCCACTGGGACTGTGCACTTCAGATATTTCTTGTTGAATATTCTTTAGAATAGCTGAAACTATCTCATTTGCCAAAGAAGTTTCTGCTTTAATAACTGATGGAGAAGGAGGTGGTGGTGGAACTGAATCTGGAATGTGAACATGAGAGGGTGATGGGGTAGTATCTGATGGATTTGACTGTGTCACTGATGGAAGGAGTTCTGTTGGAGCTGATGAGGGCTGACCTTTGGCTTTGGAACGGATTGGCAGCTTGGCTCGACCTGAAGTTTTAGAGCGAATCCGGAGAGGAGGAGGAGATGATGTTACTGTGGGTACCTGACCTTCAGAAGATGGAATTGGAATTTCTGCTTCACTTGCAACTGCAGACTGATGAGTCTCCCCCTCAGAAGTAGCACTAGCCACTCCCGACTTCTTGATTCGAATGTCCCATCTCTGCATGGAGATAACATCGATCTTCTTGAGATGATGGATAACTGCACCTTTGGACATGTCAAAGATAGCTGGGTTGAACTGATTCAGGAACAGTGAGATGATCCGGGCAAATTTTGGGGAATTAATGCAAGCCTTGATATTGGAGAATAAGATTGTGGCCCAATCTCTCTTTTTCCCTGACACAATTCCAACCATCAACAGAAAAGTCTCTTCAGACACATGCCCTTGTGTGCCTGTCTTGCAGAAAAGAACCTTTAAGATAATGTCCACCAGGAGCTTCCCCGCATCATTCATCTTATGCCTCTTAACTGTAGAAAAATCTGAATCCAGACCACAGTACCTTGCTGTTCTCAACCAGTCATTGTCATCTAGCACTTCTTCAGTATCAAGCTCAGATAAATGCAAGTACTTCACGAGGGTCTTAGGTGAGATTTTTATCTTAATGCCTTTGACGAATGAAACCAACATTCTCCCTTCCTTGATCAGCTTCACATTGATAAAGAACTCTTCAACCTCATCAAACAGCACCCGGCAAGGATGCTCAAGAACGAAAGCAAGACCGGCGGCATCAAGCAAGCAAAACAGATTTTTGAAGTCCGGATAAACCGGCGATACCTGAGCGAACGACTTCATTGCCGACGCCAATCTTTGGATGAGGAGTAGGAGCCATTAATGCGAGAGAGAGGGAGAAGTGATGAACGTAAACGATGAAGCACCGAGAACCACGGAAGCACCGACCTGTCGCCGCTCGAGAAGAAGTCGAACGGTCTTGGAGGTCTCGGAAATGATTTCCGTGAACATCAAGTTTTCGGTTTCGTATATATATATATATAATTTTGATTTGACATTTAGATGACATTTTGAAAAAATAGAAAAGGAAACAGCGCGTACCTGATTTTTGGAATTCTTTAAAATACCTATGTCTCGAGACATTGGTTATGTCTCGAGAACTCAGAAGATTCTGCGCGGTTTTTCCTTTACTGATGTCTCGAGTGACAATCCGTATATCGAGACATCACCATATCTCGAGATCTTGAACTTGTCTCGAGAGAACCAGCCTGTCTCGAGAGTTCCCTGAAGTCCTTTGGATGATGTCGAGATTTTAAAGTGACTTGAGTTGTCGAGAAAACAGATAGTTTCCGAGACAACATGTAGTTCTCGAGACATATGCCTGAAGTTTTCAGGAAAAGTTCTAAATTTTTTTGTAATCTTCATGTCTTCATGGTTTTTCTTGATTTGATCATTACTCCATGTTGAGCATCCCAAGTTCCGTCTTGAAGAAAGAGAACTTAGTCTCATCCAGTGGCTTTGTGAATATGTCTGCAACTTGCTTATCCGTGGGGACATAACGCAGATTTATGTCACCCATCTCCACATGCTCCCGGATAAAGTGATATCGTAGCTCGATGTGCTTTGTCCGACTGTGAGAGACTGGATTATTTGCGATAGCAATTGCACTGGAAGAGTCGCAAAACATGGGAATGTCCTTGATCTTCATGTTGTAGTCTTGAAGTTGATTTCTTATCCATAGAAGTTGTGTGCAACAACTGCCAGCAGAAATGTATTCTGACTCGGCGGTTGATATTGCAACACAATTCTGCTTCTTGCTACTCCAGGAAATAAGTCTCCTTCCGAGGAATTGGCACGTCCCGGAAGTGCTTTTCCTGTCGTCTTTGCTACCTGCAAAGTCTGCATCTGAAAAACCAATTAGTTCGCTATCATTACTTCTTGGGTACCATAAGCCAAGATTTGGTGTGCCTTTAAGGTATCTCAAAATCCGCTTTGCGGCAGTATAGTGGGATTCCTTAGAGTTCACCTGATATCTAGCACATACACATGTAGAGAACATTATATCAGGTCTACTGGCAGTAAGGTAGAGCAAAGAGCCAATTATGCTTCTGTACTTTGTTTCATCAAAAGGTTTCCCTTTTTCATCCTTGTCCAGAGACGTAACTGAGCTCATTGGAGTCCTCATAGAGGTTGCACTCTCCATTCCAAATTTTTTAATCAACTCCTTAGTGAATTTTGTCTGAGAAATGAAGATTCCATCTTCAGACTGTTTCACTTGAAGTCCTAAGAAATATTTCAGCTCACCCATACTGCTCATTTCAAATTTCCCTTGCATAAGTTTAGAAAACTTTTTGCAGAGGTTATTATCCGTAGAGCCAAATATGATGTCATCGACATAGATTTGCACTAGCAAAATCTTGCCTTTTACTTCCCTAAGAAATAATGTCTTATCTATCTTTCCTCTTGTGAACTTGTTCTCAAGAAGAAAGTTAGACAGCGTCTCATACCAAGCTCGAGGAGCTTGTTTCAAACCATATAAAGCTTTTTGTAATAAATAAACATGATTGGGATGATCAGGATTAACAAAACCTGGGGGTTGTTCAACGTATACTTCCTCTTTAATGTCTCCGTTTAGGAAAGCGGACTTGACATCCATTTGATATACGGTGAAACCCTTGAAAGCAGCATAAGCAAGGAAGAGTCTGATCGCTTCGAGCCTTGCTACTGGAGCGTACGTCTGATCGAAGTCGATACCTTCCTCTTGTCTGTATCCTTTAGCCACAAGTCTGGCTTTGTTCTTTATGATTGTTCCTTCTTCATCCAGCTTGTTTCTATACACCCACTTTGTTCCAATGACATTTTTGTCTTTGGGTTTTGGAACAAGTGTCCATACCTTACAGCATTTGAACTGATTTAATTCTTCTTCCATAGCAATTATCCAGGATGGATCTTCATTTGCCTCTTAGAATTTCTTTGGTTCGACCTGCGAAAGAAAACTTAAATGCATATTCTCGTTAATGGTACCTCGTCTTATTCTTATTCCTTCATGAGGATCTCCTATGATCTGATCAGCTGGATGATCCCTCATTTGTCGTAGTCCGAGGTTCCTTACATGATTTGGACCAATAGGAGTTTCTTCTACTGTTGGAGTATCTTCCTCCACTTGGATTGGCTCTTCATCAGGATGATCTTCTTCATAGGTAGTTATTGGGGGAATCTTGACGAAGTGTTGAGAATTTTCTTCAACTGGCTGATCCAAGCTTAAGTCCTGCAGCTTTGAACCTGTGTCTACAGAAGAAATGCTAGAGGAGCTGCCTTGTAGCATGCTCGTCTCATCAAATACAACATTAATAGATTCTTCTACCACTAGGGTTTTCTTATTAAAAACTCTATATGCCCTACTATGGCTACTATAACCTACAAAAATACCTTCAAAGCTCTTTTCACTAAACTTAGTTTTGTAATGCTTTCCATTGTTTAGCACAAAGCATTTACTACCAAAGATTCGAAAATAAGAAATGGTTGGTTTCTTGCCCTTTAGAAGTTCATAAGGAGTCTTTTCATGGTTTTTGTTTATGAGCGCTCTGTTTTGCACATGGCATGCAGTATTGACAACTTCAGCCCAGAAATATTCAGGTAGTGAAGAGTCACTCAACATGGTTCTGCAAGCCTCAATGAGTGTTCTATTCTTTCTCTCAGCTACTCCATTTTGTTGTGGAGTTCGAGGAGAGGAAAACTCATGAAAGATGCCAAGGCTTTCACAGAATTCTGTCATGGCTCCAGATTCAAATTCTGTACCATGGTCACTTCTGATTTTGACCACCGAACAGTTAAATTCATTCTGGACTTGCCTGACAAAACTAGTGAAAGTGTCAAAGGTATCTGACTTGTGTTTCAGAAAGAATACCCAGGCAAAACGAGAGTAATCATCTACAATAACCAATGTGTAAGATTTTCCTCCTAAACTCCTAATTAGCAAAGGACCAAACAAATCCATATGAAGCAGGTATAAACACCTGGTTGAATCTTTACCAATAATGCTCTTAAAGGTAGCTCTTGTTTGCTTGCCTTTTACACATGCATGACAAGGTCTATCTTTAATGCACTTAACATCTGGTGCATCGCGCACTAAGTTTTGAGAAAACAATTTATTAATAGTTTTGAGATTTATATGTGCTAATCTCTTGTGCCATTTGTCAACAAGAGATGCACTATCTTTTGCCAAAAGACATACTGGTGTAGAGGATGATATACAAAGAAAATTTAAACAAAATATGTTTCTACAGCGAATGCCTGATAAAATCGTTTCATGATTTTCAGCCGACTTTATCAAACACTTATCTTTATGAAAATCAACAATGTATCCTTTATCACAAAGTTGACTTATGCTTATCAGATTATGTTGTAATCCTTCCACATAAGCTACATCGGAAAACGATACATTACCATTAGAAATCATACCATAGCCTTTAGTTATTCCTCTGTCTGAACCGCCAAAAATAACTTTTGGACCGTTCGCAACTGGAATGTAGTTTTGCAAATGACTTCTTGTCCCGGTCATATGCCGAGAGCATCCACTGTCCAAATACCAGATAGGATTTTTATTGGCCTTTGGACATACCTGCAAACACAGATCATTTCGCCTTAGGAGCCCAACCAGATTTGGGTCCTTGGTCCCGTGTCAGTTGAGCACCACGATGAATGTTAACATTGCGAGTGGTCTGCCTTGCAACATTCACTTGTGGTCTCCTAGTATACGTTGTATTGAACCAACAATCAACGGCAAAGTGACCAATTTTGCCGCAGCACCAACAGTCGAATCTGTTGTACCTTCTTTTTACACTCTCCTGCTTAACTTTTTGAACGTTAGCTCTTGCAGGAGCAGTCCTTTTAGATGAGGATGCCTCATGGGGGCAACACACACAAGGTGGTACTGTCTTCTTCGGCTTTGGTGCAACAGCCTTCACTTTTGGTGCTTTCTTAGCACTCGGGCCATGAACAAATGGACCGTACCCTTTCCGATTAATCTCTTGATAGGGTGATTGAAAAGCACTATCACCAAAGTTTCGGGGAGGAGACCATTCCTTATGATTATTCACAGGGGCAAAAGGAATTGGTCGTGTGAAATGACCATAGGAACTCTCCATATCATAAGCATTCGTAGGGAATATAACTCTCTTGAATGCTACAGGCTCTTGATGAGCTTTCCCTTTTTCCTTGGTGGTAGCTTTCTTAGCAACCAAACCATTCTTCTTATCAATTGTGTTTTTTGAAGAATTGCTAGTACTAGCTTCATGCCCTATACCGCTTCCTTTTGCCTTAGTGGTAAAAGTACCGATAATTGGCAGAACAGTTTTAGGTTGAGAGAATGCTTCAACCAACTTCTTCTCAGCCGCAAGCTATTCCTCCAAGACATTTATCGAATGATCTCTCAGGGCAAGAGTCTCTTCCGAGCTTTTGATCTTGTCTTTCAAGGCTTGGACTTCCTCTTTGAGAGAAGAAAGTTCTTCAACTTCTTTTCTCAAGTTAGATTCCACCTCCTTGAGAGCCATGATCTCCTTACCCTGAGTTTTGACAACCTTTCGGCACTTGTCAAAGCTTTGGAGCATTTTGGTATATTGAGACATGAGCTCAGATTCATCGTCTGAGGGGTTATACTTTTGTTCAGCTGAAGCATAATCAGAATCAGATAGAATAGTGTGATCATTTACCTTTCCGGTGTACGGGGGTGCTTCTTCATCATCAGACATGGCCATCAGGCCGAAGTAAGCTTCTTCTTCATCACTCGACTCATCGGAGTCACTGTCGCTCAGAGTTTTGGCTTTCTTAGCGACAAAACTTCTATCTGATTTCTTCTTTCCGTGAGTGGATTTTTTGTCTTCTTTTCTTCCACCTTCTTTCTTCTTGTAGGGACACTCAGCAATTATGTGCCCTGGCTTATTACAACAGTAGCAAATAATGTCAGAAGAAAAATGTTTGTTCTATTTCGATTTGTACCTGTCATTATTGTTGGAACCCTTCCTGTGATAGTCGCCGTCACGGCGAGAATGTTTATGATCCGAGGAAGATGGCTTGTTGTTCATGTGCCTTCGTTTGTTTAGCAATTTCTTAAACTGACGGGAAATTAAAGAGAACTCCCCATAAGACAGTTCGGAACAGGAGGAGCTGGCTTCCGATTCTTCTTCATTATCAGATTCCTTTTCTCTGATCGGTATCACTGCTTTGCTCTTCTTTGAACTCTCTGCCTTCAAAGCTAAGGTTCTTTCTTTGCTTGAAGCTCAATTGACATCCTCTTCAGACTTTTGGATGTTCATTTGTAATTCATGAGATAGCAGCTTCCCGAACAGATTCTGAGGTTCTAGACTTGGCAGTTTTCCAAACTCTCTAATGGCCATAATTTTGCTATCCCAGTCTTTCGTTAGGGAACGCAAGAATTTGTCATTTAGTTCACCGTTTGTGAACTCCCTGCCGTAGTTCCTCAGACCATTGACTATTTTGAAGAATCGCTCGTACGCATCAGCAATGCACTCCTTCTTACTCTGCTTGAAAGCCTCATACTCTTGATTGAGTAGAGATCTTCTGTCTTCTCTCACTTCGTCAGTACCTTCCATTAGAACAATCAAGGATGTCCACATTTCTTTGGCTGATTTGCAGTGGATTAAGTTTTGCAACATGGAATCGTCCACTGCACTTGCAATTATGTTTTTAGCCTTCTTGTCAAGAGCAACAAGAGCTATCTCATCCTTGTTCAAATCCATCATTTTCTTAGGTATCTGGATGGTGGGATTTGTTGACGAGATAGTCATTGGCACATGAGGACCTTCTTCCACGACTTGGAAGATTCTGGGATCTGCAGCTTCCATATAAAAACGGACTCTTTCCTTCCACATAGGAAAGTTAGCCTTAGTGCAGATGGGCAATTTCAGAGAGGATTCCTTGACTCTATCCATGGCTTGCTAGCAACTAGAAGGATGGATCCTGTTCAAGGTGTTAACCTAGCAACGAACAACGACCCTCTGATACCAATTGAAGTATCTAGTTGCCTACCTAAATCACCTAGAGGGGGGTGAATAGGTGATCTCTACGTCTTTTGCGGAATTAAAAATTAAACGTAAAGCACAGCACACAAAATAAATCACAGCCACAGATAACACCAGGAATTTATAGTGGTTCCCCGTACTTGGGTACTCCACTGCCGGCCTCGCCAATCTAGCACCACAGCTAGACTTGACTACTCACTAAATCTCGGATCAAGAATGATCCTACAGTCTCGGAGTCAAACTCCTACAAACTCAGAGAGAACCTCTCTTACAACTCGGAGAAAAACTTCTCCTACAACTCGGAGAACAACCTCTCCTACAACTCGGAGATAACAACTCCTACAATAGATGATAAAAGGTTTTGAACAATAAGATACCAGATCTGAATAACAGAGGCGTTTTCTTCCTTCTTCTTGAATGGCTTTAGAGAATGATGAGGAAGAACAACGATCCTTCAAATCTGTCTTTGGCAATCCGAAACGATCCAATAGAGATTGTAGAATCAGAACACGGATCGATCGAATCCTTCTTGATAGAAATCGGCAACTCCAATGAGTAGATCGATCTCCAATCGTAGGCGACGGCGAGGGGGCGCTTTTCTCGTTCTTTTGATCGGGAGAGAAATTAGGGTTTAGAACGATTGTAAAACTTCTTGTAAACAACCCAAGAGCAATCCTATATATAGAGGGCAATGATTAAGGGCTAAATCGACCTTAAACACACTCAATATAGCCGTTAGGATCGGGAAGGAGCGTTTACGAAACGACAAGAACAGAGAAAAGAGAATAGAAATTAACGGACAGAATTCTCGAGACATAAGGGATCTCTCGAGAACTAACGGATCTCTCGAGAACTGAGGTTGAAGGAACAAAAGGCTAATGTATCGAGAACTGACGGATCTCTCGAAACATGACGGAAATTTCGGTCTTAAGGACTTCTCGAGACATGCTTTATCTCTCGAGACATTCAGAACAGAATTACCGAAATAAGCAGAACTTGCTTCTCGAGACATGCCTCAACTCTCGAGACATGCTTGATCTCTCGAGACATATCCTTAGAAAATTTATATTCATTTACTCATTTTCTTCTCTTGAACACTGCTGCAACCGCACTCCAAAGTCTTCAATAGTCTTGAAAATGAAGTGTACCCCAATAGAGAGATCACACATGAGTCATCGCCATTTTCATATAATGAGGAATTACATTGTATGAAATTGTGTTTGCAGACCCATTGTGACCTGACATTGATTTACACTTAGCAATGATAATCTGCAAGACAATACTGGAAAAGCATATCAAATACAAATGCAATTCAATCTTAGTTTAAGGGTGACTTCTCACAAATCAAGGTAATTGTGAATACAATTTCCAACAATTTGTTCTTCTCTTCTCCGTGATTCTTATGAATCATGTCTCGCCATGTATACCTCGCATTGTAAATGAAGTTTGTGATTCAATAAAGTTTCTTGTGTTGCTGTGTGGCATATTGTGGTTGTTTGGCTATAACTCAGTTGATGCAACTCCTGCTTACTCCTAAACGATTCAAATCAAAAAATTTAACATGGTATCAGAGGTAGGTTGTTGGAGTGGATAAGCAGTGATCAACTTGATTTGCCATCGTCTTTGTGAAGAAGAGACCACATAGATTGCCATGGAAGGTGGATACGCAAGAGGGCTTGGTATTGAACTCCTCACATCGACTAACTATAAGAAATGGAGGTCGTGTTTGGAGAGTTACTTACTTGGCGAGGATCTATGGGAGATAGTTGGAGGAGAAGACACAAAAGAGATGTTTCTAGCATGAGATAATATGGCAGAGGTGAGACTTTGGAGGAGGACTAATGCAAAGGTAGAGTTCACACTCAAGAGGGCTATCTCACCAGAGCTATTTGATCACATCATTGGATGTAAATCTGCTGCTGAGATTTGGACGTCTTTGGACAGGCTGTTTAATAAGAAAAATGTAGCTCGGCTACAGTTTCTTGAAAATGAGTTGGCAAAGGCCTCTCAAGGTGATCTTTCTATCTCTACCTTCTTTCTCAAGATGAAGTACCTTACAGCAGAGATTTCTGCATTGGACCATGATGAGCCCATCTTAGAGGCAAAACTGAAGAGACATATCATCCACGGGTTGCGGAAGGAGTATCTTGCCTTTGTAACTTCAGTTCAGGGTTGGGCAGATCAACCATCTCTGTTGGAGCTGGAAAACTTACTTGTTTTGCAGGAAAGTTTGGCAAGACAGATGGAAGGGACTTCTATCTCTGGGGGAGATAGTGATGTGTTGTTCTCTGGGAAGAAGAAGAAAAAATGGGAGAAGAAGAAGCCAGGTCAGGATGGACCCTCTACTTCAGGTCAGCAGGATAGAGGTTATGTTTCTAAGTCTGATGGGAAGAAGAAGGGAGAGGGACCAAGGTGCTTCAGGTGCAATAAGACCGGCCACTTCAAGAAGGATTGTCGGGTTAATCTTCATCCAGGACATGCAGCGGAGAAGGAGAAGCCAAAGTCTGATGAAGCTGGATGGGGAGGAGCCTTTGTAGCTAATATGACGGCGATGCCCGTTAAGGCCTTTGCTGCCATCAACTTTGAAGAGGATTGGATCGTGGATTCAAGGTGTGGGCATCACCTCACCAGGGATGAATCAAAATTCTCTTCTTTGGCACCTTACTCAGGTAACAATGTTATCATTACGGCTGATAATTCTGTTCATTCAGTAGAACAAGAAGGTGTTGTCTCTCTGAGCAGTGATAAGGGTCCACTCACATTGAGGAGTGTTTATCACGTGCCTGGTATGAAGAAGAATCTCTTCTCTGTGACCAATGCGGTCGATGCCGGTTATCACATTCTGTTTGGCCCAACAGAAGTGAAGTTTCTTAAAACTCAACCGGAGATAAAGGGAGATGTTATTCATGTTGGAAAGCGGGTGAAGGACTTGTTTGTGTTATCGACAAGTGCATATGTTGATAAAATAAAGACCAATGATAGCGCAGTTATCTGGCATGAAAGGTTGGGGCATGTAGGCATGGACAAATTGAAGGCTATGACGGTAAGGGGCCTTGTCAAGGGCTTGCCTAGCTTGTCCTCCTATGGAGACGGTCATGCTTGTGCGGGATGTCAGTTTAGTAAGTCTCATCGACTTCCATTTGATAAATCGCAAACAAGATGCAAAGCGCCGTTGGAGTGCATTCACGGTGATTTGATGGGACCAACTGCCACCCCAAGCCTTGGAGGAAACAGATATATGTTGGTGTTGATTGACGATTACACCAGATATGTCTGGGTGTATTTTCTGAGAGAGAAGTCGGAAGCTTTTGCAAAGTTCGTGGAGTTCAAGGACATGGTGGAAGGTCGGTTAGGCTTGCGGGTGAAAAAATTGAGAACTGACAATGGTGGGGAGTTCACCTCTGGTGAGTTCTCAAGTTTTTGCAAGAAGCACGGCGTTCGAAGAGAGCTCACTTGTGCCCATACTCCACAGCAAAATGGCGTTGCAGAGAGGAAGATCCGTCATCTCACGAAAACCTGCAAATGTTGGCTTCATGCCAAGAGTATCCCAAAGTCCTTTTGGGCGGAGGGAATGTCTTGTGCAGCATGCGTCATCAACATGATGCCTCTAAGTCATATCAACATGAAGAACCCTCACGAACTGATGTTCAAGGAGAAGCCGAGTGTTGCACACCTTCGGGTGTTCGGGTCAACCTGTTATGTGCATATCCCTGATGCTCTTCGAACAAAGCTAGATGCGAAAGCAAGGAATCTAGTCTTTGTTGGGTATGATGAGCGGAAGAAAGGATGGAGATGCATGGATCCTGAGACACTGAGATCAGTGGTATCTCGGGATGTGGTGTTCGATGAGGTGACTTCCTACAAGGGGAGTTTAGGAGTTGAACTACCGGAGAGCAGGGTTGATGAAAAAGGAAAGGCTACGGGAAATCTTCAAGTGGAGTTGCCTGTTTCACCAGGAGCTCCAGCTGTGTCAAGCTCTGAGATGGAGGCTTCAGGTTTTGGAAGCAGGGGGAGCGATGCTCCAAGTTCATCTAGAAGAAGATCTAGCACAGAAGAAGCAGCTGAGGAGGTGGTTAGTCAGGAGCAACCTCTTTGGAGGTCGAAGAGGACTATCAAGCCACCTGATCGATACACAGGAGGAAACATGGTGAGCTTTGTCTCATGTTTCTTCGCTGGTCCCTTGGATGAGAGGGAACCATCGAGATTTGAGAAGGCCAAAGGAGTGAAGCAGTGGGACATTGCTATGCAGGAGGAGATAGATGCTCTCAAGAAGAACGAGACTTGGTCTCTAGTGCCCAGGCCTAAGGGCATTACCCCTGTGACATGCAAATGGGTTTATAAGCTCAAGAAGAAAGCTGACGACACGATCGAGCGGTATAAGGCTCGCCTTGTAGCTCGCGGGTTCTCACATCAGTATGGAGAAGATTATGATGAGACGTTCAGTCCAGTGGCAAAGATGACTTCGGTTCGATTTGCTATTGCTTTGGCGGCATCCAGTGGATGGGAGATTTGGCAGCTCGACGTGAAGAATGCTTTCTTATACGGAGAGATTGACAAGTATATCTTCATGATCCAACCGTCGGGCTTCATCTCGGAGGAGTGCACGGACTACGTCTACAAACTGAAGAAAGCCCTGTATGGGTTGAAGCAAGCGCCTCGGGCGTGGTATGGAAAGATCGCGGAGTATCTTCTATTCTGCGGGTTCTTTGCTTCAGACTCTGATTCCAGCTTGTTCGTCAAGAAGGATGGGGCGCTTCGGGTTATTGTCTTGCTGTATGCGGATGACATGATTGTCACCGGGAACTCGAAGGAGGCAGTAGCAAGGCTGAGAGCTGAGCTTGCTATCAGGTTTGAGATGAAGGATCTGGGTGAGCTTCACCATTTACTTGGACTCGAGGTTCAGAGGCGAGAGAGCGGAGTGCTCATTTCTCAGGCTGGATATGCGGAGCGGATCATTCAACGATTCAGCATGGAGGAAGGGAAGAGCAGCTCTATACCTCTGGAACAACATCATAAACTTCGGAAGGATGAGGGGAGAGTTCTATCTGATCCGTTGGTGTTCCCAGCTCTGGTTAGGAGTTTGATTTACTTGACCATGACGAGGCCAGATATTGCTTATGCAGTTGGCAAAGTGAGTCAGTACATGGCAGAGCCACGAAAGCCTCATCTTCTGGCGGCAAAAGGGATTTTGAAATATGTGAAGTCGACCTCTGATTTGGGTCTCCTATATAGGAGAGGGTCAAGCTTGGAGTTGCTTGGATACATGGATGCTGATTACGGGGGAGACGTGGATGATCAGAGATCAATGTCTGGTTTTGTCTTTATGACGGGCCCCACAGCTATCTCTTGGTGCAGCAAAAAGCAGGACTCGGTGTCTGTATCTACCACAGAAGCGGAATAGAAGGCTTCGGCCTTGGCAGCTCAGGAAGCCGTTTAGCTCAGGAGGTTGGTGGAGGACATTCATGAGGAGGTTCGAGGTCCCACTATGCTACACAGGGACAATGAGAGTGCTCTCAAGCTGGTTAATAATCTAGTCTGTCACGCGAGGACCAAGCATATTGAGATTGAGCACCATTTCATTCGTGAAAAGGTGTTGGGAGGATCTCTTATGGTCGAGCATGTTCGGAGTGCGGACAATGTTGCAGACATCTTCACAAAGCCGCTGGCGAAAGGACTGTTTACTCGGTTGCGGAGTTTACTTGGGTTAGTTTCCACTTCCCACTTCAATGGGGAGTGTTGAAATTATTGAAGTGGAGTGGAAGGTGACCGGGCGGTCTGATTTGTGGAGACCGCAGAGACCGCGCGGTCTGCGTTGGTGCTCTGCCGGTCTGGCTCTGCCGGTCTGGTTCTGGTGGTCTGCTATTCGGCCGGTCTGTTCCTGGTTTGTTCCAGTCTCTTCCCGAGTTGTTCTGCTTGGTCTGTCTATCATCTTTGTAGAAGACCGGGCGGTCTGTTTTATGTAACCGCTGTGACCGGGCGGTTTGTGCATGGCGATCTGGCGACTTGTCTGAAGTCGGCCAGATGCTCCTTGTTTGATCTTGGCGATCTAAGGAAGTAGGGTCTTGTGTCCGCGCGGCTTGTGCGCGGTCTCGTGTTCGCGCGGCTTGTGCGCGGACTGCCTGCTGATCTGCGGTCTTGGATTGAAGGGTGTCCAAGTTGTGTTATCGCGCGGTCTGCTCTTTGAGACCGCTGGCGATCTGGCGGGTGGTGATTGTATCCCTTTTTTGGCGGTGACGACATCCATCTTGTCACCTATAAATAGGGGTGCATGGCCCGTCATTTATAACGAGAACTGTAAGAACTAGAGCCTGTTTAATTCGTGCGGTCTCAACTTTGAGGTCGGGCGGTCTCGGAAGCGAGTTGACTATTTATTGTGTTCACAGGTTTGCGGTCAGCAGGTTGCGGTCTCCTTCCTTGGTGATTTCTAGCGGTTTGTCTGCGAACTGGTTTATGGTGTTCTTGTGCTGTTCGCAGCAAGCTCAGCGATCAGGCGACCTTCAGCGGTTAGACGATCTGAGTTGCGGTCTGGCGATAGCCTCTGTTCTTCGTTCAGGTCAATAAGCTCCAGTTCGTGCGGTCTGAGGTGGCGGTCTGGCAGTACAGGTCAAGCCGGGTGTTCTGAGTTGCGGTCTTTCCTGTCTTCTGTTCGCGCGGTCTCAGGACAAGCCGGGCGATCTCTGGAGTCGAACGGTTTGTGCGGTCTCTGCTTGTCAAGCCGCCAGTTTTGCTTTTTGGTGTTTTGTTCTTCTCTTCTCCGTGATTCTTATGAATCATGTCTCGCCATGTATACCTCGCACTATAAATGAAGTTTGTGATTCAATAAAGTTTCTTGTGTTGCTGTGTGGCATATTGTGGTTGTTTGGCTATAACTCAGTTGGTGCAACTCCTGCTTACTCCTAAACGATTCAAATCAAAAATTTTAACATCTTCCGTCGTCACGCCCTAGCCATCCGACGTTAGAAAGCCTCCGACCTACATCTTAGCGAAGACCAGGTCGTCGGCGGTGATCGCTATCTCTCGCCGAAGGGCGGACCATTTCTACGAGGACATGGAGATTCCCCTTTGCTCAGTAAGAAGGTCCGGCCTCCGAGGAACGCTACACGACGTTCTTCGATTCCAGCTCCGTAATGCGGACCTATGCCGTCTCCAACAAGGTTTGACTAGCTCGAAGGTCGCTCTCGAGCTTGGAAATAGCCTCGACCGCTATGAGATGCTCCTCCTGCATAATGGGAAAGTCGCGTGCTATAAAACGAAAAAGACAGGCGACGGACGAGTTACACAAGAACCATAGCGGAATACCAAGATCACCTCGAAGTCTTTGCTCGAGGAAGCCTTTTCCTCAGTTGCGGTGGACCTTGCCTCGGCATGGCTTTGTCTCACCTCCACCATCAGAAGGAGCTTCCGGAAGACCCGACCTGCTCCTCGGCAGTAAGCAAGTTGCGGGCAGTCTATTGAGCGAGTTCCTCTTGTCGCAGCATCACCCGCAACCCCTGGTCGGCGAGGTATCGAGGAGACACCTCTCTCAAGACCTTCGCATCGTCGCCCCCATAGATCCCGAATGTGACACAGAAGGTGTCATCATTCGGCACCCCATCCTTGCTCCAGGAGGGTAGGCGAGAACTGAGGCGAACCTCATTCCTTCTCCAGCTCCACGCGAGGAGGGGATCCACGTCTAGACATGTTGAAAATGTTGAAGTGGAAGTTGGCGGTCTGGAGGGGTGTTCGCGCGGTATGCCTATCCGCGTGAGCTCACGGTCTCCTCCTGTGGTCTGATCTCTTTGGTCTAGCCGCAGGACTATTCGGTCTGATCGCCATTTTGTGTCCAAGGTGCCGAGGTGAGGCCGCGCGGTCTGGTTTGTGAGACCGCGTGGCGTGATGTTCTATTCTGTGCGGGTTAAGCTGTTAACCGCGCAGTCTGTTCTCCGGAAGGGGCAGTCTGGTCTGGTGGATGTCCGGTTTCTTTGGTGCGCGCGGACTAAGGTCTTCTTAGTCGCGCGGTCTCCGGTTTGTGATTGCATAGCTGGTCCTTCGGTGATCTGCTGGTATATGCGGTCACTGGTGTTTAGTCGACTTGGCAGTTTGTTGCCCTAGTCGGCTTGGTGGTGTTCGCAATCTCTAAGGAGGTCGTGTTTAGGCGAACACAGGTGGTGAGCGTCCTTACCGGGCGAGGTGTCATAATCGCGCAGCTTCTTGCAGGAGTGGCAATCTCCGGTCCAAGGTGAAGTCGGCGAGCTCACGGCGCAGAGCGATCTTCTGACCGCGCGGGTTGACCGGTCTTGGTCAAGCGGTTAGATGGTGGTGACTCTATCTCATAGGGTAGTGACTGGATCAGGACGCACGCCTATAAATAGGAGTCACTGTAGCAGCAAAATAATCGCACCAAGTGTAAGCTGAGCTCGCGCCTATTTCTTGCGGTCTCATTATTGTGACCGGTCGGTTAGCTGATTGAACTTTCCTTGTGCAGCTTCTGCGGATTGTGCGGGTAGCAGCGGTCATCTTCTCTTCTAAGGTGTTCGGGCGGTCTCGCAGCTTGCAGTGCGGGTTGCTGGAGTTCGGGAGGATCAGTGGAGTTCGAGAGGTCGCGGAGGTTCAGTTGGTGTTGATCAGGTCGCTGGCTTTGCGTGTTGCGGCGGTCTTGTTTCCTAGTCGCGCAAACAGCCAGGTCGGGCGGTCAGGCGGTCTCAGGATTTCAGACCGCTGGTTATCTTTCTTTTAGCATTGTATTTTCCTTTGGTTTTGTGTACTGGCGAAATCATGTCTTGTCATGTATACCTCGCACTGTAATGAAGACTTTTGCTTTCATCAATAAATATCGTGTTTCTTCATGTGCTTCTGGTTGTTGGCTTTAACTTTGAGTTGTACAATTCTTGCTCACTCCTAGATCTTCAGAAAATTTCACATGGTATCAAAGCGAGGTTGGAGTGGATAGAGCAGTGAATATCTCAAAGTTGCCATCGCCTTTGTGATGAAGGAACCCGTGGTATATCCATGGAAGCAGGTTTTGCAAGAGGTCTTGGGATTGAGATGCTCAACTCGACTAACTTCAAGAAGTGGAAGTCGTGTATGCAGAGTTATCTTCTGGGCGAGGACCTCTGGGAAGTTGTTGGAGGAGATAGCACGGAGGAAGTTGTCCCCGTTGGGGATAATGGTCATGAGGTGAGGATCTGGAGAAGGATTAATGCGAAAGCAGAATTCACTCTGAAGAGGGCAATATCACTTGACCTATTTGATCACATCTTGGGGTGTGGATCAACTGCAGAAATCTGGAGAGCCCTGGATGGGCTGTTTAACAAGAAGAATGTAACAAGGCTACAGTTCCTGGAAAATGAGCTGGCTAGGTCGGCTCAGTGTGATCTTTCTATCTCTACGTTCTTCTTGAAGATGAAGAACTTGTGCGCCGAGATTTCAGCGTTGGATCCTGATGAGCCAATTTCTGAGGCGAAGCTGAAGAGGCACATCATCAGTGGCTTGCAGAAGGAATATGTGGCCTTTGTGATGTCGGTGCAGGGTTGGGCAAATCAGCCATCTCTGTTAGAGCTGGAGAATCTGCTTGCGTCGCAGGAGAGTCTGGCAAGGCAGATGGCGGGGGTGTCAGTGTTTGGGGGAGATGGCGAAGTTCTCTTCACAAGGAAGAAGAAGAAATGGGATAAGAAGAAGAAGACCACCGGAGGCAATGGGCCCTCAACTTTGGGTCAGCAGGAGAGGGGCTATGCTCCTAAGGATGAAGGGAAGAAGAAGGGAGAAGGAGCCAAGTGCTTCAGATGCGTGAAGCTTGGTCACATCAGAAAGGATTGCTGGGTGAATCTTCAGCCGGGGCATGCTGCTGCAGGGAAGGAGGAAGCTGAGGCCGGACAGAATGATGGAGGATGGGGAGGAGCCTTCTCGGATTCTGTCGGAGTTACGGATCCTATCAACTATCAGGAGGACTGGATCGTGGACTCAAGGTGTGGTCATCACCTCACCGGGGATGAGTCGAAGCTTTCTTCAGCGCAACCTTACTCAGGTAATGATGCCATCATAACTGCTGATAATACAGTGCATGCTGTCGAGAAGGTGGGGGTTGTTTCCTTGGGTAGTGATAGAGGGCCACTAACTTTGAAGAGTGTCTATCATGTGCCCAGAATGAGGAAAAACCTCTTCTCCGTGACCAACGCTGTTGACGCTGGGTATCACATTCTGTTCGGCCCAACAGAAGTTAAGTTTCTTCGAAACGTTGAGGCGGTGAAGGCCGAGGTCATTTATGTTAGGAGAAGGGCAAAAGACTTGTTCGTTTTATCGACAAGTTCTTATGTCGACAAGATGAGGACGAATGATAGTGTTGTTATATGGCACGAGAGGTTGGGGCATGTAGGAATGGACAAGCTGAAAGCTATAGCGGTTAAAGGTCTGGTCAAGGGCCTGCCTATTCTATCTTCCTACGGTGATGGTCATGTCTGCGCTGGATGTTAGTTCGGCAAGTCTCATCGACTGCCATTTTATAAGTCACAGACAAGGAGTTGTGTGTCGTTGGAGTGTTTCCACGGTGACTTGATGGGACCGACTGCTAGCCCAAGCCTCGGAGGAAGCAGGTATATGCTGGTGTTGATCGATGATTACACCAGATGTGTCTGGGTTTATTTCCTGAAGGAGAAGGCGGAGGCATTTGCCAAGTTTGTGGAGTTCGAGGAGCTTGTGGAGGGTCGGCTAAACCTGCAGGTTAAGAAGCTGAGAACTGACAATGGGGCGGGGGGGAGTTCACCTCTGGTGAGTTCTCTAGTTTTTGCAGGAAGGAGGGCATCCGGAGGGAGCTTACTTGTGCACATACTCCACAACAAAATGGAGTCGCGGAGTGGAAGATCCGTCATCTGACGGAGACCTGGAAGTGTTGGTTGCATGCCAAGAGTATCCCAAGGTCCTTCTGGGCGTAGGGAATGTCTTGTGTTGCCTACATCATCAACAGGATGCCTCTCAGTCCCATCAACATGTTGACCCCGCATGAGATGATGTTCAAGGAAAAGCCAAGTGTGGCACACCTTCGGGTGCTTGGTTCCACCTGCTATGTGCACATTCCAAATGCGCTTCGGACGAAGCTAGATGCGAAAGCAAGGAAGCTAGTCTTCGAGGGATATGATGATCAGAAGAAGGGCTGGAAATGCATGGACCCGGAGATGCGGAGATTTGTTGTATCTCGCGACGTCGTGTTTGACAAGGTGACGTCTTACAAGGGAAGTTCTGGTGTTGAGTTACCAGAAAGTAGGGTGGAGGAGCAGGAGAAAGCTGTGGAAAATCTTCAGGTGGAGCTGCCTTTGTCACCAGGTGGTCCATCTACTTCTAGTTCTGAGACGGAGGCTTCTGGATCAGGAAGCAGGGGGAGCGATGCTCCTAGTACGTCTGGAAGGGGAGCTTAGGAAGAAGCAGCTGAAGGTAATGCAAGTCAGGGGAAGGAGCTGAGGAGATCAAAGCGAACGATCATTGCCCCTGATCGCTATACTGGAGGAAACATGGTGAGCTTCGTCTCGTGTTTCTTTGTTGGTCCCTTGGATGAGCGGGAACCAGTGAGCTTTGAGAAGGCCAAAGGCGTGAAGCAGTGGGATTCGGCCATGGAGGAAGAAATGGCATCTCTTGAGAAGAATGAGACTTGGTCTCTGGTGCCCAAGCCCAAAGGCATCACCCCTGTGACATGCAAGTGGGTCTACAAACTAAAGAAGAAAGCAGATGGTAGTATCGAGCGATACAAGGCTCGCCTTGTGTCTCGGGGATTCTCGCAGCAATACGGTGAAGACAATGAGGATACATTCAGTCCGGTGGCAAAAATGACTTCAGTTCGGTTTGTGATTGCCTTGGCGGCGTTTTGGGGATGGGAGATTTGGCAGCTCGACGTAAAGAATGCTTTCTTGTACGACGAGATTGACAAAGATATCTTCATGGTGCAGCCGCCAGGTTTCGTATATGAAGATTTTCCAAACTATGTCAGTAAGCTGAAGAAGGCCCTGTATGGGTTGAAGCAAGCGCCGAGGGCGTGGTACGGGAAGATTGCAAAATATCTCTTATTCTGTGGATTCGTTGCTTCAGACTCAGACTCGAGCTTGTTTGTCAAGGAGAGGGGGGCTCTTTAAGTCATCGTGCTGCTTTACGTCGACGATATGATCGTGACGGGGAATTCGAAGGAGGAGTTAGCAAAGCTTCGGGCAGAGCTATCTATCAGGTTTGAGATGAAGGACTTGGGTGAACTTCACCATTTCCTTGGACTCGAAGTGCAGAGGAAGGGAAGTGGAGTGCTGGTGTCCTAGGCTGGATATGCGGAGCGAATCATGGAGCGATTCGGCATGAAGGAAGGGAAGTGCATTTCTACACCTCTGGAGAAGGCCATGAAACTTCGGAAGGATGAGGGGAGGATTCTGGAAGATCCGCTTGTGTTCCGAGCTCTGGTTGGGAGCTTGATTTATCTGACGATCACTAGGCCGAATATTGCGTATGCAGTTGGCAGGGTGAGTCGGTATATGGCAGAACCACGGATGCCTCATCTTCTAGCGGCCAAGAATATTTTGAAGTATGTCAAGGCGACTTCAGATATAGTTCTCCTATACAGGAGGGATGCGGGCTTCGAGGTGCATGGGTACATGGACGCTGACTACATGGGAGATTCGGATGATCGAAAGTCAACGTCTAGATTCATCTTCATGGCGGGCCCCATGGCTATATCATGGTGCAGCAAGAAGCAGGATTTCGTGTCTGTCTCTACCACAGAAACATAATACAAGGCTTCGGCCTTGGCAGCTCAGGAAGCCATCTGGCTTAGGAGGTTGGTGGGAGACGTCCATAAGGAGGTTCGGGGCTCGACTTGGCTCCGCGGCGACAATGAGAGTGCACTTAAACTGGTTACTAATCCAGTTTGTCACGCGAGGACCAAGCATATCGAGATCGAGCATCATTTCATTTGTGAGAAGGTACTGGAGGGGTCTCTTTCGGTCTAGCATGTTCGGAGTCAGGACAACGTTGCTGATATTTTCACAAAGGCCCTGGCGAAGGGTCCGTTCACTCGGCTGAGGAGTTTACTTGGGCTGTTTTCAACTTCCCACTTCAAGGGGGAGTGTTTACAATGTTGAAGTGGAAGTTGGCGGTCTGGAGGGGTGTTCGCGCAGTCTACCTAACCGCGCGAGCTAGCGGTCTCCTCCTGCGGTCTGATCTCTTTGGTCTAGCCACAGGACTATTCAGTCTGACCGCCGTTCTGTGTCCAAGGTCCTGAGGTGAGGCCGCGCGGTCCAGTTTGTGAGACCACGTGGCGTGATGTTCTGTTCCGTGCGGGTTAAGCTGTTAACCGTGCGGTCTGTTCTCCGGAAGGGGCAGTCCGGTCTGGTGGCTGTCCGGTTTCTTTGGTGTGCGCGGACTAAGGTCTTCTTAGTCGTGCAGTCTCCAGTTTGTGATCGCATAGCTGGTCCTTCGGCGATCTGCTGGTATATGCGGTCACTGGTGTTTAGTCGACTTGGCGGGTTGTTGCCCTAGTCGGCTTGGTGGTGTTCGCGATCTCTAAGGAGGTCGTGTTTAGGCGAACACAGGTGGTGAGCGTCATGACCGGGCGAGGTGTCATGATCACGCAGCTTCTTGGAGGAGTGGCGATCTCCGGTCCAAGGTGAAGTCGGCGATCTCACGGCGCAGAGCGATCTTCTGACCGTGCGGGTTGATCGGTCTTGGTCAAGCGGTCAGATGGCTGTGACTCTATCTCATAGGGTGGTGACTGGATCAGGTCGCATGCCTATAAATAGGAGTCACTTTAGCAGCAAAATAATCGCACCAAGTGTAAGCTGAGCTCGCGCCTATTTCTTGTGGTCTCATTATTGTGACCGGCCGGTTAGCTGATTGAACTTTGCTTGTGCAGCTTCTGCAGATTATGCGGACATCAGCGGTCTTCTTCTCTTCTAAGGTGTTCGGGCGGTCTCGCGGCTTGCAGTGCGGGTTGCTGGAGTTCGGGAGGATCAGTGGAGTTCGGGAGGTCGTGGAGGTTCAGTTGGTGTTGATCAGGTCGCTGGCTTTGCGTGTTGCGGCGGTCTTGTTTCCTAGTCGCGCGAACAGCCAGGTCGGGCGGTCAGGCGGTCTCAGGATTTCAGACCGCTGGTTATCTTTCTTTCAGCATTGTATTTTCCTTTGGTTTTGTGTACTGGCGAAATCATGTCTCGCCATGTATACTTTGCACTGTAATGAAGACTTTTGCTTTCATCAATAAAGATCATGTTGCTTCATGTGCTTCTGGTTGTTGGCTTTAACTTTGAGTTGTACAATTCCTGCTCACTCCTAGATCTTCAGAAAATTTCACAAGACCGATGTTCTGCAAACCTTGCCCAAAGTTTGGATGGTTCTTGGGGACATTGTTCTCTTACCACTTCGCCCGATCCTCGTCTATCTTCCGAGCTAGCTCCTTCCTCTTCCTCTTCCTCTTCTTAGTCGAGGGCTCACCTTCTTCCGACAACCCCACAGTTCGAAGGATCGCAGCCGGATCGTCGATCCCAGCGAGCTCTTCCGAAAGAGGGGACTCCACCTCGACTGCAACTTCCTCAGCCCCGGGCCGCGCTCGCCCTGTAAGAGGTGATGGGGCAAAACTATGCTTGCAAATGACAACGGAAAGTGTACCGTATCGAATGTAGTATAAGTTATAAAAACCAAGGTCGTATTAGACTCGGGGCGGTTGAGTACTCTTACTTCAAGAAAATCTCTATTATCTTATCAATTAGAAATTGAGAGCGATTTTGCAAAAGGGAAATAAAAATAAGAATTAAAAGAACGACTAGCACTCAATCCTTGAATCACCGCGGAATAAAAATAGAAGAAGCAAAATCGCATTCTCTAAATAAAATAACTTTGACCGTGGAGGTTCCCGAATTATAAACGTACCTCTCTCGAGGATACGCCCAACTAAGATTAGGTTGATCAACCGAACTCTCGTTCTATAATTGAAACCCCTAAACTTGCTTTAACGAAGTGAACCCCTCTATTGGATTTGACTCCAATCCGGGAGATTTATGTCGCCCTCTCTCGAGGGGTGCATGCAACTCTCTTTATCCTTGAAGGTTCGGTTCGTCTTACGAGCTGGTTTGGCTAACTAAAGAACGAAAACAGGAACGAGAAAATAATCTCATTTCATTAAAATCAAGGATAAATCTTAAGTGGTTTAGAAAAGAGAAAGAGCGATTCTAAATTGCTTCAAAACCAATATTATTCCTTGGATCATCTCGACCGAGTGCTAATAAAATTTAAGTACTCATAGAGATGGAGGAATTAAAGAAATAAAAGAATACATGAAGAAGGGAGAAGAAAAAGAGAGACATAACACTAATTTATTAATTGAGATCAAGGGAAGTACAAACTATGAATTGAAAATTACAACTATTGAAATAAAAGAACAACTATAAGACTACTAAAACATGAAAATAAAACAAGAAAAGGAGAATTGAACTCCCAAAATTCGTCCTTCAAGATCTGGAGAAGCTCCCTTTATATAGCTGAAAAGTTGAGGTTACACGCCCTTGGTCACGCCCGTGACCAAGGGCGTGTAAGGAGCGTGATCGATGCTGGTGCGGAGAGGGCGCGTTCTGGCTTCAATGCAGGCGTTTCGGACGCGTCACGCCCTAGGTCACGCCCGTGACCTAGGGCGTGTAATCTCAATTAAGTGCTGCTGGCGGGAAACTTCGGCGGGAAGGCGCGCTGGGCCAGTCATGCCCGTGACATGCTGTCACGCCCTCGGTCACGCCCGTGACCGAGGGCGTGTAATTTTAATTGACGTGACAGCGTGTTTCAGATGCTTGTGGCGGGTCGTGGCCGTGACATTGGGTCACGCCCTTGGTCACGCCCGTGACCTGGGGCGTGTACTTGGCGAACTTTCACGGAATGAGCCCGGTGTGGCGGAATTGGGTCTGGAACTCATCTAGGCTGTCACGCCCTAGGTCACGCCCGTGACCATGGGCGTGTACTTGACAATGTTGCTCAAAGGACCCAGAAAACCTGCAAAACATAAACTAAGCTTAAATTAATGGCAGAAATAAAAAGGAATGATTACTATAAGATAAAACAAATAATTGACATGAATTTATATTAAAAATACATCAAAATTATACTAAAAGATGAGTACAAAAAGTACTCATCAAACACCCCCATACTTGAGTTTTTGCTATTCCAAAGCAAAAGAGTGAGGAAAGAATTACAAGACATCGATATTATTTCTAATTAACTAAAATTTTATTAAACCAAGAATAAGTCAAAAGCAAATTTTAGGAATTCAAGAATTAAGTCATAAGTTATGTTGATAATTTAAAAAGAGAAATTTGTTTAGCTAACTACTTCTCAAGATAACTATTTAGCAATCGAAATTATAGAAATTTTCAAACAAAATTAGATTGAAATTATAAACACTCTAACATAAAAGAAACTTAAGGAAAAGACACCTACCGAAATATTGCTCTCTTAATAATTTAGTTTAGGACTAGAAACAATGAAATTGGCTAGGGATGGGTTTGAACGAAAAGGCAAATGAAGAGTTCTTGAATATAGGTGATGAATTTTATCCTCTCACCTCATTTGAATACGAAATTGTATATGTTTAGGAAAATAATGAATTTTATCCTCTTATTTTCCATGCCATATAATCTTTTAACAATTCTCTTCAATCAAAAACCCAAAATGTATATGTTTTAGATGTAATGAATTTTATCCTCTTACATCATGACATATAATCTTTTAAATGATTTTGGGTGCATATGTTTTAGGAAATAATGATTTTTATCCTCTTATTTCCATGACATATGATCTTTTTCTACATTTTTTTTTGCCAACAAAGGGTGAGAGGGGAGAAATACTTCTAGTTTATAAATTAAACTATTTTGAGAGCAACTTTTTAGTGGAATTAGATTTCCTAAGATCTTAAAGTTAAAAGTGAATATAACAAAAAAAATCTAAAGATGTTTAGCCTATTTACCACAAAGTGAAGCTATTTAAAATTAAAATGAGAAGTAGTGCTAAATAAATTCTCTAATCAAATTAAAAACATAAAATGTTTCTTAAAACCAAATTACTTCAAATTTAAATTTAACAAATTCTGATAAAACAAAATATTAGCTAAATCAAAAATGTAGGAATACTTATAATCAATCCTCAAACTAGATTTCTAGAAAAATAAAAACAACAAGTACGGATTTTATTGAAATTTTTTTTTCTTAAATAAAAATACAGTGAATGTTTTTCTTAAATAAAAATACAGTGAATGCAAAGCTATACCCCCATACTTAAAATTAAACATTGTCCCCAATGTTTAAAACTAAGTATGAAGAACACTTGAAAAATAAACTTTAAAAGAAAAATACATAAAATTAAAGATAAGCAAGGGGTGCCTCCCAAGAGCGCTTTCTTTTTCCCGTCTTTAAGCTAGACGGTTAGTGTTAGGAAAAAGGAAATTTAAAAGAGAGGTGGACAGGCAACTCCCTTAATTTGCGCTGAGGCGAATGTGCCGGCGTCAGTCGGCCAGCCTCTCCTCCGCTTAACATGTGATTCTTCGTTTGTCTTTGATCTTGAATTTGCAAATCCAAATCACCTATACATACCTAAGGTGATTTGGATTCATAAAGATGAGCGGCATATGGATCATCAATTAATTGGGGTAGCAACGGCTCATCTTCTACCTGAAAAATATTAGTATCTAAAAAATCACAAATAAACGATTCAGATAATTTTTCGCAAGGAGGAGGCGCTCGCGAAAATATAAAATTAAGCTCTGGTTGTTCCTTTTCTAAAATAAAATTTTCATTAGAGAAATCTAGTGTATTACCAAGCGGGATAAAATTTTCGGACACAAAATTTTCAGGAATTTTTGGTTGGATAGAAGAAATTCGCGAGTATTCATGACAAAGAAAATAAAATCCGGGTGAAGTAGGGGAAGAAACTTGTTCTTCTTCTATTTCATCTGGGGTGCCCATAACTTTAAGAAATTCTTGGTAAAGTAATTTTTCTTCATCTTCGGTAAAAGAAGTTATGGGATTACATGAAACCACATGTTCCTCCATAACTAAATCATCCAAAGGTGGAGAAAAAATACTAGTAGAAAAAAAAATTTCCTCTAAAATTTGGGGGGTAGTATCTATTTGAATCGGCGGACATTCCCCAAACTTAGAGTACGAAGGTTGCGGCGCAAAAGAAGAAGAACAAGAATTCGGTAATAAAAGATTTATCTTCATCGCCCTGTAAATTATCCGGGTGACCTTGCCACCAAGAATAATCTACTTCGGGGATAGAAGAAAAATTATTAGAAGTCGAAAAATTATTCTCGTGAAAATTAGAGAAAACACTAGACGAAATGATATTTTCCTCTAAAATTTGGGGGGAAGTATCTATTTGGATCTGCGAAATTTCCCCCAAATTAGAGAATGAAGACTGCGGTGTATAAGAAGAAAAATAAAAGCTCGGATCTAAAGATTTATCTTCGTTGCTCTGAGAACTATCCAGGTGAGCTTGCCACGAGGAATAATCTACTTCGGAGCTAGAAGAACAATTGTTAAATGCCGAAAAATTATTTTCATTAAAATTAGAAAAATTATTCTCATCAAAGTTTGAAAAATTACTTTCATTAAAAGATGAAAAATTATGATCATAATTATTATCAAAATTATTTGCATAATATTGAGGATAATTATTTTCATAATAATTACTTTGAGAATAAGAATGTGAATAAAATTCCTCACTTTGATGAGGCGCACCACAATAATGATAACTAAATTGGCGTTCTCGTGCGGCTTGTAAGAGATAAAGTTGGTTTCGAAGCTCGGCAACCTTAACAGCCAATTCAGATTCTTTCATATTAAAAAAAATAAAAAGGAAACAAACTTCACCTAAATGAATGGAATTTTATAAATATTTTTATTATAATTTTTTTTTCAAAAAGCTGGTTAAATTAGTCCCGGACTTCCCAAGATCTACCCGGTGAAGGGTTTGCAAGGTACTAGACGCTATGATGGGAATTCAAGCCCAAAGCGTCCTTTCCGAGAATTTAGATTGCGCTTTTTAAGATATTTTTTTTATATAAAAAAAAAATTAAAGAGAAGGGGGAGAAGAAAGAGAACGATAAAATTAATAAAAATTTCTTTTTTCGGAATATCAACCGTTTCCCCGGCAACGGCGCCAAAAACTTGATGCGCAAAACTATATCCGCAAACGACAACGGCAAGTGTACCGTATCGAATGTAGTATAGGTTATAAAAACCAAGGTCGTATTAGACTCGGGGCGGTTGAGTACTCTTACTTCAAGAAAATCTCTATTATCTTATCAATTAGAAATTGAGAGCGATTTTGCAAAAGGTAAATAAAAATAAGAATTAAAAGAACGACTAGCACTCGATCCTTGAATCACCGCGGAATAAGAATAGAAGAAGCAAAATCGCATTCTCTAAATAAAATAACTTTGATCGTGGAGGTTCCCGAATTATAAACGTACCTCTCTCGAGGATACGCCCAACTAAGATAAGGTTGATCAACCGAACTCTCGTTCTATAATTGAAACCCCTAAACTTGCTTTAACGAAGTGAACCCCTCTATTGGATTTGACTCCAATCCGGGAGATTTATGTCGCCCTCTCTTGAGGGGTGCATGCAACTCTCTTTATCCTTGAAGGTTTGGTTCGTCTTACGAGCTGGTTTGGCTAACTAAAGAACAAAAACAGGAACGAGAAAATAATCTCATTTCATTAAAATCATGGATAAATCTTAAGTGGTTTAGAAAAGAGAAAGAGCGATTCTAAATTGCTTCAAAACCAATATTATTCCTTGGATCATCTCGACCGAGTGCTAATAAAATTTAAGTACTCATAGAGATGGAGGAATTAAAGAAATAAAAGAATACATGAAGAAGGGAGAAGAAAAAGAGAGACATAACACTAATTTATTAATTGAGATCAAGGGAAGTACAAACTAAGAATTGAAAATTATAACTATTGAAATAAAAGAACAACTATAAGATTACTAAAACATGAAAATAAAACAAGAAAAGGAGAATTGAACTCCCAAAATTCGTCCTTCAAGATCTGGAGAAGCTCCCTTTATATAGCTGAAAAGTTGAGGTTACACGCCCTTGGTCACGCCCGTGACCAAGGGCGTGTAAGGAGCGTGATCGATGCTGGTGCAGAGAGGGCGCGTTCTGGCTTCAATGCAGGCATTTCGGACGCGTCACGCCCTAGGTCATGCCCGCGACCTAGGGCGTGTAATCTCAATTAAGTGCTGCTGGCGGGAAACTTCGGCGGGAAGGCGCGTTGGGCCAGTCACGCCCGTGACATGCTGTCACGCCCTCGGTCACGCCCGTGACCGAGGGCGTGTAATTTTAATTGACGTGACAGCGTGTTCCGGATGCTTGTGGCGGGTCGTGGCCGTGACATTGGGTCACGCCCTTGGTCACGCCCGTGACCTGGGGCGTGTACTTGGCGAACTTTCACGGAATGAACCCGATGTGGCGGATTTGGGTCTGGAACTCATCTAGGCTGTCACGCCCTAGGTCACGCCCGTGACCATGGGTGTGTACTTGACAATGTTGCTCAAAGGACCCAGAAAACCTGCAAAACATAAACTAAGCTTAAATTAATGGCAGAAATAAAAAGGAATGATTACTATAAGATAAAACAAATAATTGACATGAATTTATATTAAAAATACATCAAAATTATACTAAAAGATGAGTACAAAAAGTACTCATCAAGAGGCGGGAGGGGAGGAGACTCGCCCGCCGGGGGAAGAATGGTCGCAGGAACATGATGAGTACCTAAAAGAAAAGTGTTAGCCATGGTGACAAATATCTCGGCTCAAACGTTACTCGCACCACAACAATGTTACCTTCACCCGACTCGACATATGTGAGTTGATTAACGTTCTGTCGCTAGAAGATGAAATCGAACTTCCTACCCTTCATCGCAAGGCAGAACTCTTCGTGGGCTCCTTGTAGTGAAGGGGCGAGGAACAACCACGTCGGTGGTTGCTGGGGGCGGGAAGGAATTCCAAACAAGTCTCCCGAGATGAAGACAAATCTTTCGCCAGCGATGAACCTTGTTAGAGGTTCCCGTCAGCGAGCAGCGGTGACTATCGAAGTGGATCACCCCATCCTTAGTCGCGACCATATAGAAGATCCTCTGGAAGACGACGAGATCAAAGGTGATCCTCTCCGACCGCAGGAAGCACATGAAGCCCATGCTGATGGCAACGCCATTCGAGTTCATCTGCGCAGGGACCAACCCGAAGTACCGAAGGATCTTGCAGAACTCCGGCCAGAGGGGAAGTCGCAAGCCCACCTCAAATGGGTAAGGAGAAAGGCGAGCCTCCCCTCCGCGAATGAAATTATTCGTTCTTCTTTCTTCAGAAAGCACGCGCAAAGCCCCTCGAAGGAAACGGTGAATGAAGCTCTCTAAATAGTCCGGGCGAGTTATTGACTTCTTGAACTTCTTCGCGGAGAAGTTCTGAGCATAAGTCAATCGGCGAACACCAGCATCTCCAGAAGGCACCGTAAAAAAAGGAAGAATCTCGCTCGTATAGCTGAGTTCTCGAAGAGGTTCAAAAAAGCGTGCAATTTTCGGACCCCCCCCCCCCCCTTTATAGACATCGAAGGGGGAGTCGCGAGGTTTGTCATGCGCGATACGAACCCCTAACTCGCTCAAACGCCCACCAAATTAGCTTCCTTGCAAAAGGCTTTCCAAGAAGACGAGGATGTATATCGCCCGCAGAGCGCGACAACCAAGTAAAACTCGCCGCAATAAATAAAAGCAAATATAAAGATCTCGCGAAAGCCAGAAATGACATTGAAAACAAACGCGACTAGCAAACAAATCTCGTCATAATCGAGTTGAAATTATTACAAGTTGCTTGATTAATATCTATAAGTACAAGAAAGAGAAAAAGTCGTCTGCCGACTTCGAGACTATATCGCTAAAGGATCGCCGAGTCTGTCCGAGGTAGGGCCATGCTTCCCGGTAAATCCCAGTTGACGCGTGAACCTCATCTGCTACCTAGCCCTCGTCATGAGCTCCTCACTGAGACGGATGGGCTCTTCCATGCGAGTAAGGTTCCCGAGGTATCCCATACTCGCCCACATCCCACGAATGTCGGCCTTCAGCAGTTCTTGTTGATGCTCCACATCCACCATCCACCGCTCCAGCTCATTGATGGCAAAGTGCTTGCCCTCCAAGGTCTCCATCCGGTGCTCGAACCCCTCGATGTCTGCCACGCGACCCTCCAGCTGAGATAGGCGACGATGCACCTCATACGTCATCAACCTGTCAACCTTAAGTTCGAGGTCGAAGTAGGAGGAGACCATCTTTGTCTGGAACTCGCGCGAGGGCAAGCCTAGGGCATCAATAAAGGCTGACCCCGGAGATGTCGCACGGTCAGGAAAAGATAGAAATTAGCATGTTGGGAAAAACCCCTTTGATTTAACTTAACAAATTATCTAAAAAGTGATTTTATCTCTTAGGTTGTATTACCCAGTGTATAGTGAGGGTAATCTGGTCAGTAGATGTCTTAGGATATCACACTCAACCTAGTGTGTCAAGACCAGATCAAAAGAAACAAAATTTGGGCAAAGTTAACAATTGCGTTGAATAGAATTCGACGCAACGTCAAGTTATTGTCGACGCTACTCTGACTAGAAGTCCAAGTGGTTCACCTTTCTATCAAAGTAATTCAAGTCGACGTTACGTCGAATAGATATCGACGTAGAGGCCATGGACCTGTCGAAGTACTTTGAGAAGTCGACGCAGCTTCTACTTCAACTCAGCGCAGAAGGAAGTATCTGTCGAAGCCATCTAAAGTCGACGCAACGTTGACTTTATCTCGACACAAGTTCAGAGTCATGCTCTTCAACTCGACAGTTACGTTTATAAGATATCGACGCAACGTCGACTCGCAGAGTTTAAATCAGAGCAAGGATGAATTTGAAGCTGCTCCTACAAGAACTCGAAAGTGTGTCGATAAGAGAGGAAGTGAACTCGACGCTACGTCGAATATAGTCTGAAAAGTAAAACCTTTTCAGGGTCGTTTTGGACCCTCTCTCATGGCCCACCTCACTCAAGACCGTTCCCCAACGGCTCCTTAATTGCATCAAATGGAATGAAGAATTAACAGAGGACAGAGAAAAGCTTTCTTGGAAACAAGCTTAATGTTTGGTGAACGGGTCGGGAATTAAAGAAGGAAAGAAAGAGAATTTGTCTTATGCAGAATACCTTTTCAGGATTTACCAAAACGAAATTAAATTCAAATCTGCAATGGAACAATGAAAGGCAGGAATAAAAAGAGAAAAGGAGGGCATTCATCACAATCGACTATACTGTTCTATTGGGGCTTTTCTCTTCTTCTTCATCCTCTCTCAGGAACCCTAATAGAGTATATACAGAGAATAAATAACTGCTACTCTCCCTCTCTCTTAGAACAGAATAGAACAAGGTTGCTCATCATCACAATCTTATAGCAGCCAAAAGTTCAATCAGAAAGCAGAAACAGAAAGGATCTGACATTCATAAGCTCCTGCAATACAGCACTATCATAAGCAGGAGTTAATCAAGAGCAGATCCAGTGAAAGATTCAAGAAGCTGTTCTTCATACAGTCTTCATAAGAATTCTGAAAAACATAATTCTTCCTCTTCTCCCCTTCTTTCTTTCTCCTTCTTATTCCCAACTGTATAGAGTTTTGAGAATCCCTCTTCCATAGGATTCAGTGGTTCAATATCTCCTTATCAAAAGATCTGGTGGTTCAAGATCTCCTTATCAAAAGATCTGGTGGTTCAAGATCTCCTTATCAAAAGATCTGGTGGTTCATGATCTCCTTGTCAAAAGATCATTGGTTCTAAGAGTCTCCTTACCAAAAGACTCGGGCACAGTTGGTGCATTCCTACTAGGTGGTAGAAGAGGGGAGTACCCACATTTTGGGGAACCTCTATAAAAAATCCGTGTCTTCAGGATTGTCTATTTTTTGTGTTGTCCCTCATAGCTTAGATTACTTTACTATTTTTCTCCTTTATATTTCAGCATTGTTTTATTCTGGATAAGTATTTTTTGGAGCATAACACTTAGGTTTTTATTGTACTTGCACAGTTAGGTTAGAAATAAATTTAAATCTCTATTCACCCCCCCCCCCCCTCTAGAGGATTCTCAGAGGCACGCTGTGCACTTTCAATTGGTATCAGAGGGAGGTTGATCATTAAAAGGTTAACACCTTGATCAAAAAGGCCTCCTACACTCATTTCTCATTATTACAAATAATACTTTATAAATAAAATGAGTTTTAAGGATTATGCTTCCACAAGACCTCCAGTGTGTAATCTGAGTAAGTTTACACTCTAGAAGGCCAGAATAAAACTGTATATGAATTCTATTGATGAGGAAATATTCAATGTCATCCTCACAGGTCCTCTAGTCCCAATAAGGAATGATACCACTAGAAAGGTCATACAAACCTCAGTCCCCAGAGCAGAATGGACTGATGATGAGAAGAAGGTCAAGGCATGTGACGTCAAGGCCATGGACATACTGGTCTCAACTATGTCTGATAACATATTCCAGAAAGTTGATGATTGCTGCAAAATAGATCTGGGAATCTCTCTCCAGACTAGTTGAAGGAAGCTCTGATGAGAGAAAAGACAAAAAAGCTCTTCTCATATCTCTATATGAGAATTTCATGAAAAAGACTGATGAAAGCATTACATAAATGTATGACAGATTTAGCCTCATCATAAATGAGTTGAGAGGGCTTGACAAAACAAGCTCCTCATGTGCTTCCCAAGCACATAGGACTCTAGAATCTGGGCTATCAGAGACTCTAGATGCCTCAGAGAGATATCAACTGATGCTCTCCTAGGAAAGCTCAAGTCCTATGAGCTTTTACTAAAAAGCAGGGCTGAGTCAGAAGCCCAAGAAAGGACACCAACTCCTAAAGAGAGGAATCTTGCATTAAAGACTGCAGAAGCAGAGTCCTCCACCACTGAAGAAGAATTGTTTAATATCTTGGCTAAGAGATTCAAAAAGTGGGTCAGGACAGAAGACTCCAGATGGAGAGAGAGGAGATCAAGCAAACCAAGGTATGATAAAACTCCTAAACAGGAGATAATTTGTTTTTCCTGCAGAAAGCCAGGACATATTTCTAATGAATGTCCTGAGGAAGAAAAGAGCAAGAAAAACAAGCAGAGGAAGGAGCACAAGAAGAAATCCTTCTTGAGAAAGGATAAGAGAGGAGGGAAAGGTTTCATAGCTAAGACATGGAGTGATTCAGATTCTGAATCAAACTCCTCCTCATATGATGGTGATGAAGATGGTTGACAAGAAGCCTGTTTAATGGCTCTGGAAAATTCCATTGATGAAACTGAGGTAAGCATCTTTGAAGACTTTTATTTTCTTCAGAAGATTTTAAGGAATGCTTTAAAGAGTTTTGCCGAGATTACATTAACAATCAAAAGGAACTTGAAATAATCAAATCTGAATTAGAAGCTCTTAGTAAAGATCAAATATTCTCAGTTAACTATGATCTGAAATGTGAACTGTTTAAGAAAGAAAAAGAAATAAATTCCTTAGATAATGAAAATTCAGACCTAAGGAAAGAACTCTCAAAGGCAAAAGCCTTTGAAGACTCCCTCAATGGAAGGAACCAAAAGATCAAAGATATCTCACAAAATCTCTCTAAGAGATTTGATCATCTTGATCAGGAATCACAATTACTCACTAACAAACATGCTTGTGATAAACCAGTAGCATCTTTTAGGTCTAGACCTAATAATTTTTCAGAATCATGTGAAGAACATGAGAAAAATAACCCTAATAAACTCACCACATTTAATAGGGTAGACACTAGTGATGAACCAGGAATCCTAGGCAAACAACCCTTAGAAAATTTAGATTTGAAGAATGAGTCTGCTACATGCATAAGTTATAAATTTGAAATAGAAGAGATGGATGAAACATTTGAGGAGTATAGAAATGATTATCAAGCTCATATTGACTCTGTCATTTCCACTCTTAAAAATAGCACAAATGCCTACAATAAAGCTAGACATGATTTAATAATCAAGAATGATAAATTAAGATCAGAAACCAACTTGCTTAAGAAAATTATAAATTCAAATTCACAAACACTGAATGAAAAGAATCATACGTCGAATAGAACTCGACGCAATTTTAGGAATGCGTCGAATGCATCTCGATGAACTCCAGCATATGCATCGACATCATCTCGAAGCAACTATATGGGTGCGTCGATTTACACTCAATGCACCAATACCATACTTTGAATGATTATCGACGGGACTATGTAGATACATCAAATTTCACTCGACGCAACACTAAAACCGCGTTGATTTCTTTTCGACGCATATTTTCTGCACAAAATCACAAAACATCAAAACCTTCTTTTGCTTCTATTCCAAGATGTTTTTGCTTCTCCAAACAAGGACATATTGCTAAATATTGCTGGCATAACAATGCAGCACTTCTTCACCTAAGGGAGAACAATGGAAGATCATCTCATTATTTCATATCTCCATATGATGATAGAAGAAAGAGACCACAACATGAGAGGGTCTTTACTAATGTTTAAATTCAATGTGCAAAGGGAAGGCTGTTTAACCACAAACCAGCAGTGGTATCTGGACAGTGGCTATTCCATGCATATGACTGGAGCAAAAGATTTGCTGAAAATTTTCTAGGCCAATGAAGGACCCAAGGTAATCTTTGGGAACTCCCACTCTGGTCAAACCAAAGGATATGGTTTGCTCAGAATTGGAGAAATCTCCTTTTCCAAAGTAGTTTATGTTGAAGGACTTCAACATAATCTGATTAGCATTAGCCAGTTATGTGATGGTGAATACAAAGTTGTGTTCACCAAATCTCAGTGTCATATAGTTAGTTCTAAGACTGATCAAATTGTATTGACTGGTCTCAGAAAGGGTAAGGTTTATATTGTAGATTTTGAATACACAATGTCTGAGATCTTCTTATTCAATTCCCAAGTAGAAAATAGTGAGTTGTGGCATAGGAGACTTAGTCACCTAAACTTTAAGACTATTTCCAAACACTCCAAACTCAATCTAGTTAGGGGTTTACCAACTGGTAAATTCAATAAGGACCATCCTTGTAGAGCCTGCCAGCTAGGAAAGCAGATCAAAGCATCATTCAAACCAATTGGTAAGAATGATTCCCCTAGAACCTTTTTCCTGCTGCACTTGGATCTTTTTGGTCTCATCTCCACTCAAAGCTTAGTAGGTAAGTCTTACACACTAGTCATTGTGGATGATTTTTCTAGATTCAGCTGGGTGTTCTTTATGAAAGCAAAGTCAGACACTTTCAAGATCCTCTCAAGATTGATTAGACAGATTCAATCTGAATTCAACACCCAGGTTGTTGTGATCAGAAGTAATCATGGCACTGAGTTTGAAAATCAGTTAATGTGTAGATTCTGTGAGGATGAAGGGATCAGACAATGCTTTTCAGCTCTTAGAACCCCCCAACAAAATGGGGTGGCTGAAAGGAAAAATAGAACCCTAATTAAATCTGGTAGGACATTATTAGTTGAATACAACTTGCCAAAATCCTTTTGGGCTGAGGCAGTGAATACATCAAACTATGTTCTGAACAGAAGTCTCATTCACAAGACTAAATTAAAGACTCCCTATGAGTTATTGAAGGGAATGGCACCCATAGTCACTTACTTTATAATCTTTGGTGCACTTATTTTATCCTCAACAATGGGAAGATCCATCTTGCCAAATTTGACAAGAAGGCTAATGATGGGATATTTTTGGGATATTCATCATCAAGTAAGTCCTATAGGTGCTACAATAAAAGCTCTCTCAAAATTGATGAGTCTGTGCACATGGTCTTTGATGAAACTAACATGTTTAACAAAGGGAAGGAAACTTCCACCAGTCCTATTCTGCAGGAAGAAGACCAGCTGGCAGAACAAGTTAAAAGGATAAGCTTAGTAGACCATCCACATGTATGTCAAGAAAAAGGACAACAGGAGACTGACACTGATTAAGGTGAAGATTCTGTAGCATATGAAGAGGAAACAGCAGCACCTGAGTTAACAGCCACAGACATCACTCAAGTAAATGAGGATGAAACTCCCACTGTCACTGAGCATGTGGTAGCTCAGGAAGAAGAGAATCTCATATATCACTCAACAAGATCCAGGACGACTCAAAAAGATCATCCTCCAACTCAAATAATAGGAGACTTGACAGCAGAAGTAAAGACAAGGAAACAACTAACACATGAGACAATGTTGCAATGTTTCTTGTCACAATATGAACCAAAGAAGTTTGAAGAAGCAGATTGTGACCCTCACTGGATATCTGCAATGCAAGAGGAACTGACCCAGTTTGAAAGGAACAAGGTCTGAACTTTGGTTGAAAGACCAAAGAAATACCCAGTTATTGGCACCAAGTGGGTGTTCAAAAATAAAATGGACTCAACTGGGGTCATAATAAGAAACAAGTCTAGACTTGTGGCCCAAGGGTACATGCAAGAGGAAGGCATTGACTTCAACCAGACATTTGCCCCAGTAGCAAGGCTGGAGGCAATCAGAATATTCCTGGTATATGCTGCCCACATGAAGATCAAGGTATACCAGATGAATGCCAAGAGTGCATTTCTCAATGGGAAACTACAAGAAGAGGTGTATGTGGAGCAGCCACCAGGTTTTGTCAATCCAACTTTTCCCTCTTCTGTATATAGATTAGATAAAACACTATATGGTCTAAAGCAAGCTCCAAGAGCTTGGTATGAGACCTTATCCACCTTTCTCCTAGAACACAATTTTGAAAGAGGAAAGGTAGATAAAACCCTTTTCACGAGAGCACATAAGAATCTTCTACTACTTGTGCAAATATATGTAGATGATATTATATTTGGATCCACGGATCAATCTTTATGCAAAAGGTTTTCTTACCTAATGCAGTCAAGATTTGAGATGAGTAGCATGGGGGAATTATCCTATTTCCTGGGTCTCCAAGTTAGACAAAATGCAGATGGCATTTTCATATCCCAATCCAAATATACCAGAGAACTCATCAAGAGATTTGGGATGGAAAATGCCTCTGTCATGAAAACCCCCTGGCTACCAATGTGGTTTTGGATAGAGATGAAAAAGGTAAGTCCTTTGATCAAAAGACTTACAGAGCAGCCATTGGCTCTCTTCTCTACTTAACAGCTAGCAGACCTGATATAATGTTTGTTACTTGTATATGTGCAAGATTTCAGGTTGACCCAAAGGAATCCCACATGAGTTCTGTCAAAAGAATTCTAAGATATCTGAAGGGTACTCCTGAGCTTGGCTTATGGTATCCAGCTGAATCTGGATTTGAATTGGTTGGATATTCAGATGCAGACTATGCTGGATGCAGGCTTGATAGAAAAAGCACTTTAGGAACATGGCAGTTCCTGGATGCTAGACTGATATCATAGTTTAGTAAGAAGCAAACCACAGTCTCCACTTCTACAGCTGAAGCTGAGTATATAGCTGCAGGAAGCTGTTGTTCACAAATTTTGTGGATGCAAAATCAGTTGTTAGACTACAACTTTTCCCTTGTCAATTCCATAATCTACTGTGACAGCTCTAATGCAATTTCAATTGCTTCCAATCCTGTTCTCCATAGCAGAACTAAGCACATAGAGATAAGGCACCACTTTCTCAGATACAATGTAGAGAAGGGTAAGATCAACCTTCAATACAAATTTATTGACACTCAAAGGGCCGCCATCTTCACTAAGCCTCTTAATGAAAGTAAGCACAAGTTATTCATCAATGCACTGGGGATGCTTGATGGAGCTTTGTAGGTCCCCTTTATTATGTATAAAGAACTATTTTCTATAAAAAATTATTGCTGGGAAAAACAGCAAGAATCTTAAAGAAAATCATAATTGTTTAATCAGAGCTGCGTCGAATTCAAATCGACGTATCGTCGACTTCTACTCGACGTCAGCTTTGTGAGAGCTCTGGGACGGATCCTTCAAATACCACTCGACGTAACGTCGAATACTTGTCGATGCTTACGTCGACATCATCATTGATGACTATATTTCGAAGCCACGTCAATGTCAACTCGACGCTCCGTCGATTTGACAGATCGCGTGCATTGACATATTTTGGCGCGCTGAATTTTGCTCCTCTCGACGTTGCTTTGAAAAACCCTAAGTTGCGACGATTCATCTACTAAAAGTAACTTTTGCATTTAATTCTATTGTGCTATTCGAATTTTCTCCCTCCTGCTCTCTTCCTTCTTCCCTCTCTTCGTCTCTTTTCTTTGCTTCAGTGCAGGTTCTTGGAGCATTTCAATGGCATCTCCGTCGAATCAGCAAGATATTATTGAAGCAGTCAATCTAGCACTCGAGACAGTATTATCCAAGTTCTGCTCACTTTATCTTGACCTCTCAACGGATTATTATCACAAATTACGTCTCCAACACAGAAGGTTGCAAGATATTACCTATGAGATCAAGGCCCTTGATGGGGATGTAAGATCGGCCATTGTGCATGCTGCTGGCTTTATATCCTTCTTCAATGATATAACAGCCATCTCTCTCTCTTTTATCTCTGAAGAAGAGCCTGTTGTATCATCCAAACTACAACATTCAGATGCAACAACTCAGGGGGTGGCAATCCCTCCAAGGACATTGTCCTTTGTTCAGGGGGAGTCATCAACTCAGGGGAGGCAATTCCTTTAATCTCAGATGATCAGATGTACTTAATGACGCTGCAGGAGTTCCAGGAAGATACTGAAAGAGCCATCCCTGATGCACTTGCATTCAGGGTGTCCTCTCAAGATTCTACTACAACACCTTCTCCTGTCAAGGTGGTTGATTAAGAGTGTTTCTCACCACCAGCTCATCCTTCACCTCCACCGCCTGCTCCAAGTCAAACATCTAAACCACTTCTTCCAACACTTGTCTTCAGGGCGGGACCTCCATACAAAGGTAAAGGAAGAGGAAGAGGAAGAGGAAGATTGCCCGTTTGGGAGAGGTACACAAAAGAACAGAGGAAGGAGTACAGAAAAGATAAATCTTATTACAAAAAGTATGCAAGGGTTGAAATTCCTGAGAACACAATGAAAACTTACACCAATCCAGAACTTGACAAAGCCTTAGAGGATATTGCTGATAGAGAAAGGTATGAATATGAGACAGACCAAAAGGAGCATGAAGATAAGAAAAATAGGTTCATTGACATTCTGAAAAGAGGAAAAGATGTTGTTGAAAAGGAGGAGCTGGCTAGAGCAATTCCAATCAAATCTACTCTGTTTGATCATTAAATGTATACAACAAAGAATCCCCAAGCCAAAATGCTAGAAGAAATATGGCAACTCCACAGAGGAGGTATTGGGTGCAATCCAAAGGATGCAGTATAGCTTCCCCTGAAAAGAAAGAAAGGTTGAAAGTCACCTGAGGAGGAGATAGAGAAAAAGAAGATCGTGTTTACAAAAGCCTCAACTTCTAGGAAGGAGCAAGCATCTGTTGATAAATTACAAGCAATGGCTAATGAATCAAATCCTAACAAAGAACCTGAATCAGATGATCTAAATCTAGAAGTCATAAATCTGATAACAGCCAAAGTCTTTGGTCTTGGTTTCACATTAAAGGATGTTCATCCTAATACTGAAATGGACCTGGAAAAACTGTTCAAGGGTCATGGAAGAATACAGAAGAACCCAGAGAAAGCTACCCCAACAAACTTCAGATATATGGAAAAGAAATACAGAAGGGTATATGAGGACTTATTCATCTTTCTCAAAGAAAGGAAGTGATATTTTCTTTGGTAATCTATGATAAACTTTTGTTGATCATTAATCAGATACCTTTGAAAGTGAGGTTAGATCTTAAAGTCACTCTAGAGGGGGGGGGGGGGGGGGGGGTGAATAGAGTATTAAAAAGTTTTTCACTTATTTTTATAGCAGAATTAAAATAGTGATATATATATGTGTACTGAGTGAGTTATAAAAACAAATTAGAACACACAACACAATACAGAAAAATAACCACAATCACAGAGGACACGAGGATTTTATAGTACTTCCCCAATCAACCTGGGTACATCTACTCTTCTACCACCCTTGGTAGGATTCCACTGGGTTTTTGTTCAGGTGCCCTATCACCAATGGGTTTTTGATCAGGTGCCCAAACACCACTGAGCTTTTGATCAGGTGCTCAAACCAAACTACAGGTTTTTGTTCAGGTGCCCTGCCACCAAGGGGTTAACTTTTGAAGGGAGTTATAACCCTGTACAAGATGGGATAAAGAGGGTTAAGATGTTCTTCTCTGTCAATAATCTGAGAGAAGACTAGTGGAATGTGTTGATGTAAAGCTCCCCGTATCTGATAGAAAATAGTTGACAGTTGAGGATGGAGCTTTCTCTTGAATGTAGATCTTCCTTGATAGTTGATGAATCTGAGAGACAAAGTTTCTCAGATTGTTTGTTGCTCTTGAAGATTTAAAACTTTGCAGCAGAAATTTGAGATAAGATCTGTGTTGTTGTTCTCAGAGATTGAGAGAGCTGCTGCTTGAGGAAGATGAAGATATGAAAGCCTTTTCTTTCTGTATTTCTTTTCCCAACTTTTTTCTTCCTCTCTTCTTTCTATCTTGCTGTACTGCTGTTATACTGTTATACTTCTTCTTTTTCATTTTCCCTTAAAGAAATCTCTGACAGATTTAAAATTCAAATCTTTTTTATTTAAGGTATAAAATATTCAGAAAATATATCCTTAGAACTGCAAATCTGATACACTTTATTTCTTTTCCTTTTCCATGAAAGTGTCTTTTTCCGCTATATGTCAACGGCTATATTTTCTTGGGAGAAGACAATGGAAAGGAATAAATAAATGGAAGGATAAAATCCTTACTTATCTGATAGGAACAAATCCGTTGCTGATGATCTGAGTTCGGAGAATAGAATAAAAATGATCTGCCTGAAATAATGAACTGAGGAGAAATTTCGTTGACCTGAAAACTGAATTCGTCGAACAGAATGTTGAGTTCGTCGACTTGAATGATAAACAACTGAATCTGGCTGGAAGAATTGAATTTGTTGATCTGAATGATATTTCGTCGAACGCAGAGAATGGGCAAATTCGTCGACCGCTGAGACTGGATAAATTCGTCGACCGCTGAGACTAGATAAATTCTTCGACCGCTGAGACTGAGCAAATTCATTGACCGCTGAGACTGGGCAAATTCGTCGACTGCTGAGACTGAGCAAATTTGTCGACCGCTGAGACTTGAGCAAATTCATCGAACGCAGAATGCATTTCGTCGAACGCAGAATCTTGGCAAGTTCGTCGAACAGGAGCATGTCGTTCGTCGAACGCAGGATGGAGTTAGTCGAACGCAGAAACTTAATCTTTTCCTAAGTTCTAATCAGCCTAAAACCTTGACCCATAGACTATACAATGGGGATCAACTTAGTCCTAGTCAACAGATAGTGATCCTAGCCCAAATCAGTAATAGGGTTGTTCCAACAATCTCGCCCTATTTGGGTTAGGATACTATTTGACAAAATTGAATAATAAACAAAATAAACAACAAAACAACAGAGCATATATATCTGATAGATTTTAAATATTTCAGCACATATAAAATATGATACTCTGAGTTTTGAAATTTTACAATGAAAACAGAAATAATAAAAACAAATAATCAAAACCTTTTGCTTTCTGAATTCTGACATTGCCTTCAGATTTCTGAATTTGATTATCTGAGCTGTATCTGTTATATCAAACAATATTTCTGAATCTGCATTTGCATCTTTTACTTTGCTTAGAAATCCTTGCCTTCAGCATTTTTCTTTGTTTAGCTGAATTGAATCTAGCTTTCTGAAAATTTTTGGAACTTAAGTTGGAGGTGACTTCACCAAATCAACTTGAACTGGAACTAGAACTGAAAAGCTTTATAATCTGAATCTGCATTTTTCAGCTTTAGCTTTTGTTGATCAGAACTGTAGCAATAACTGAATCTGCTTTGCTACCAATCTGCATTTGAATCTGTCATATCTGAATTTCTGAATCAAAACTGTTGTGAGCTTCTTCATCAAGAACTGATTTTTCTTTTTCATACAGCATCTCCCCTTGAAAACAACATCTCCCCTTGAAACTTGAGCATCTTCATAAAATATCTCCCCCTATCATAAAGGAGCTTCTTCAAAACATCTCCCCCTATCAAAAGGAGCTTCTTCATGAAACTTCTCCCCCTGCCTAGTTTCAGGAAGGCCTGAAGCTAGGCCCCTAGAAGAAGGGATAGTTGTATAGGAGGTAGGGAAGGATGCAATTATTGAAGAAATATTGCCATTGTTCCTGCAAAAGAAAATAAAGATCAAGTGCAAAAGAACTGGAAAGAGAAGCAATTCTGTAGGCATACAGTTAAAATGAAATAAAAGATTTGATTATAAGGAAAGATCAAAAACATAGGCTTCATCAAAACTGCATTCGACGAAAAATAAATGTTCGTCGATCTCAGTTCGACGATCTAGCTGACTTCGTCGATCTCCGTTCGACGAACGACTAGATTTCGTCGATCTCAGTTCGATGAAAAGATGGGATAAGTAGAAATTTTAATTTTTTTTAGTTGATTGAATCTCCATCTATCATTCCTAGCTGATTTATAAAGAAAATATGTTTCTTTTCATCCAAGGGTTTGGTGAAAATATCAGCCCTTTGCAAATCAGTAGAAATGAATTGTAGGCAAATTTTATTTTTATTCACATGATCTCTGATAAAGTGGTGCCTAATTTCTATGTGTTTAGTCCTACTATGGAGTACTTGATTTTGTGTTATAGATATTGCACTAGCATTGTCACAAAATATAATTGATTTATTTAGATTGATACCATAGTCTAGAAGTTGATTTTGTATCCACAGTATTTGTGAGCAGCAACTGCCTGCAGCAATATATTCTACTTCAGCTGTTGATGCAGATACAGATGTCTGTTTCCTACAAAACTAAGACACAAGCCTATCACAAAGAAACTGACAAGTTCCTGATGTGCTTTTCCTGTCTACCCTGCATCCAGTATAATCAGAATCTGAGAATCTAGTTAATTCAAATTCTGAAGCTGTTGGATACCAGAGTCCTAGATTTGGACAACCCTTTATATATCTCAAAATTCTTTTTACTAAAATTAGGTGAGATTCTTTGGGGTTAACTTGAAACCTAGCACAAATATATGTAGCAAACATTATGTCGGGTCTACTAGCTGTTAAGTAAAGTAGTGAGCCAACAATTGCTCTATATACTTTCTGATCAACAGGTTTCCCTGATTCATCAGTATCAACAACAGCATTGGAGGGCATTGGTGTTTTCATGGTAGAAGCATCAGACATACCAAATCTTTTCACTAATTCCTTAGCATACTTAGATTGTGATATGAATATGTCATTTGGACTTTGCTTCACTTGAAGACCAAGGAAGTAAGATAACTCACCCATACTACTCATTTCAAATTTAGATTGCATTAGGTTAGAAAAGCTTTTGCATAGATTTGAATCAGTAGAGCCAAAAATTATGTCATCTACATAGATTTGAACTAGTAAAGTTTGATTTTTATGTATCCTGAAAAATAGGGTTTTATCAACAGAGCCGATACAGAACTTGTTCTCCAAAAGAAAATTAGGTAAGATCTCATACCATGCTCTGGGAGCTTGCTTTAGACCATAGAGAGCTTTATTAAGCTTAAATACATAAGAAGAGTGAGTTGGAGAGATGAAGCCTGGTGGTTATTCCACATAGACTTCTTCTTTGATATCTCCATTCAGAAAAGCACTCTTCATATCCATCTGATATACCTTGAACTTCTTGAATGCAGCAAAGGCAAGAAATATCCTTATAGCTTCAAGTCTAGCAGCATGAGCAAAGGTTTGATCATAATCAATTCCTTCTTCCTGAGAGTATCCTTGGGCTGCCAATCTTGCTTTATTTCTGAGGATTATGCCTTGATCATCTAGCTTGTTCCTGAAGACCCACTTGGTGCCAATGACTGGATGGCCTTTTCGTCTTGGAACCAAATCCCAAACCTTGTTCCTTTCAAATTGGTTGAGCTCCTCTTGCATTGCAAGAATCCAGTTTGGATCTTGTTCTGCATCTTTTATGGTTTGAGGTTCAACTTGTGATAGGAAACACGTGTGCATCTGATTTTGGTGTAGTTGATGCCTTGTTTGAACACCTGCTGAAATGTCTCCAATGATTTGAGATATTGGATGATCTCTAACTGTGATGTGATCAACAGTTGGAGTTGGTTCAGCAATAGTATCAACTTGGGGAATTTGTTCAGCTGTCACTTGATTTGAACTGTCAGCAAAATCTGGATTATCCTCTTCTTCACTGTCTTCAATTATTTCATTTGATGGAAGTAGTGATTCTTCATTCTATAGATTTTGTCCATTTAGCTCTTCACATAGAGCTGGTACCTGCAAAGTATTTTTGCTAGAGGTGGTGTTCCTCTCCTCATTTAACATATTAGATTCATCAAAGGATACATGCACGGACTCTTCTATCTTAAGAGTAGATTTGTTGTAAACTCTGTATGCTTTACTAGAAAGAGAATATCCAAGGAATATACCTTCAGTAGATTTTGCTTCAAATTTCCTGAGATACTTCTTATCATTGTTATGCACCTAACATTTACAGCCAAGTATCTTAAAATAGTTAACCTTAGGCTTTTTATTCTTGAGTAATTCATAGGGAGTTTTACCCTTAAGCTTATGTATCAGGCTTCTGTTCAACACATAATTTGCTATGTTCACTGCCTCTGCCCAAAAATAGAGTGACAACTGAGCATCAGCAAACAATGTAGTTGTTGATTCAATTAAGGTTCTATTTTTCCTTTCAGCTACCCCATTTTGGTGAGGAGTTCTAGGAGCAGAGAAACACTGCCTGATCCCTTCTTTTCCACAGAATTCTCTCATCAGAAGAGATTCAAACTCAGTGCCATGATCACTTCTGATCAATGCAACTAGAGTAGAGTACTCAATCTTGATGGACCTGAGAAAGTCTGTCAGAACACTGAAGGTGTCAGACCTGTTCCTAAGAAAGAACACCCACGTGAATCTTGAGAAGTCATCTACAATAACTAGTGAGTAATGCTTCCCACCTAGACTTTGTATTGCAGTGGGTCCAAAGAGATCCAAATGCAGTAAGAACAAAATCCTAGGTGAATCACTCTTGGATAAAGATTTAAAACTACTCTTGGTTTGCTTACCTAATTGACAAGCCCTGCAGAGTCCTTCCTTCTTGTATGAACCAGAAGGTAGTCCTCTAACAAGATTGTCCTTAAAAAGCTTAGATATAGTCCTAAGGTTAATATGTCCAAGCCTTTTATGTCATAATTCATTTGTTTTACGTATAGAATTAAATAAACAAATATCTGAATTGGCAGAGTCAAAATTGACTAAATAAATGTTTCCATGTCTAATACTAGATAATACATTTATGTTTTATTATTGGTAATAAGACATAAGGAGTGGTTAAAAGTTACCTGATAACCTTCATCACATAACTGGCTTATGCTGATGAGGTTGTGCTTCAGACCTTTGACATAAGCTACCTCTTTGAAGGTGACTGCTCCAACTTTGATTTATCCAAAACCTTTGGTTTGTCCACAGTTGGAGTCTCAAAAGATCACTTTGGGTCCAAGACTTGCCTTATAGTTGCTTAGGTTCGCCTTATTTCCTGTCATATGCTTTGAGCATCCACTATCCAAGTACCATTGTTCTTTTTTTTATGGATAGCCCTGTACCTGCAAAACAGAAAACATTCTAGTTGTTCTTGACCCAGACAACCTTGGGTCCTTTTGATTTCCACAAAATTCTGAAATGAAAGATATCTCAGGATGATCCTTATAACCTTATGGATGATATCTCCTTGGAGGAATTATCCACTCAGTGAAAAGATTCTTATTATGTGAAGAATAAAAATTCTTTAGATTTTCAATATGTTTTCCATTCGACGAATTTGGATGAATTCGTCGATCGTCGTTTGATAAAGTGAAGTGCTTTCGTCGAGCGTCGTTCGAATAATAACTATATTGAAGGTCTGCCTTCAGAGTTCATCGATCTTCGTTCGACAAAATGAATTGATTTTGTCAAGCTCCGTTCGACGAATTCTGCTGAATTCCTTTATTCTTAACAGCCTTGCTTGAAATGTTTTTATCTACTTCTACTACCTCTTTGTTCTTAGCAGAAATGAATTTTACTGGTGTAGATAAGATGTTTTTCTTAATCAGATGTGGATCACTTGATAATGCACCCAAGCCCAGTTTGCCACTAAGTCTGGCATTCACTGTGCTTGTGATGTCCATCAGTTTGATACTTCTCCCATTGAGGGATTCTTCAAACTTCTTAGCTTCAGACAACTTGTTCTCAATGAGAACAATGTGTTCTTTGGAGGCAGTCAAATCTTTCTTAAGATTGACATTTTCTTCACTTAGTTGGTTCATTTCAGCCAACTGATTTCTGAGAGAGATTATCTCTTTCTCAGATTTGATTAAATCCATACAAAGAGTTCTGAATTCATCTTTGAATTCATTTGAATTGAAATCAAAAGTAGATATTACATGATCACTTTCAGCTTTAGATTCTGGTTCTTCAGAATTGTTTCCTGAGGCATTGATAGCCATCATGCAGAAGTTCCTTACTTCTTCATCATCACTGGAGCTAGATGATGATGCATATTCTGACTCACTGCTTGAGTCATATATAGCCATCAAGCATTGGTCCTTCTCATTTGCATTTTCTTCATCTTCAGAAGAGCTGGATGAGGATTCTGATTCTGTTTCACTCCATGTTTCAGCTACAAAGCCTCTTCCCTTATGCTTGTGTTTGTGGGAGGAAGGATTGCTGGAGTGCCTTTTCTCTTCTTTCTCTTTTCTTTCTTTTGGTTCTCTGAACACTCAGGTAGAATGTGTCCAGGTTTCCTGCAGCCAAGGCAAATTATTTCTTTAGAATTAGATTTATCATACCTTGGCTTTTCTCTGGATCTTGAATCCTTCTTTCTGAAGTCTTTTCTAGCCATCTTGTAGAACCTTTTGGCTATTAAGCTCATAAACTCCACTTCTCCTGGAGCTTTATCTTCCTCTTCAGTTGCTTGGAAAGCAATGCTCTTTTCCTTCTTGGATGCTGGTGAGGAAGTAGATTGTTCAGCTTCTCTGGACTTGATAAGTTGCTTATAGGATTTGAGCTTGCCTAAAGGTCTCAGTGGAGATCTCATTGAGGCTTCTGGCTTCCTTGATTGGCCAGATCCTAGAGTCCGATGTGCTAGGAAAGCACATTAGGATCTTATCATTGACTTCAGTGAGGGAGATCACTTTGTATAGAGTCTTCAGCTCATTGATTATGAGGCTGAGCCTGTTGTACATATCTGCAACAGTTTCATTTTCTCCCTTTTTGAAATTCTCAGATTAAGAGATAAGGTGAGATCTTCTGTCCTTTCTTTCATCTGCAGATCCTTCAACCATGTTGTTGAGGGACATCCAGATTTCTCTGGCTGAACTGCATTCCACAACTTTTTGAAAGATGTCATCAGACATTATTTGTGCCAATATGTTCATTGCTTTGGCATCAGCACTTCTCTGCTTCTTTTGAGCTTCTGTCCACTCAGGAGGTGGAACATTATTATTTGTTGTTGTTGTTTCAACACTTATTGTTGTTGTAGGAGTAGGAGGTCCTGTCAAAATAACAATAAAAATTTCTTCATCAATAGAGTTCATATATAATCTGATCCTTGCCTTCTATAATGCAAACTTATTTAGATTGCACATAGGAGGTCTCGTGCTTGAGTATTCTTTGTTCTGTGCCATGGATTTTTAGAAAAAATAAAACTCTAGAAAAACTTAAGATCTAATTGATCTTTTGATTCAGGTGTTAGCCTGTAAAGAATCAACCAACCTCTGATATCAATTGAAAGTGAGGTTAGATCTTAAAGTCACTCTAGAGGGGGGTGAATAGAGTACTAAAAAGTTTTTCACTTATTTTTATAGTGGAATTAAAATAGTGATAAATATATATATGTACTGAGTGAGTTATAAAAACAAATAAGAACACACAGCACAATACAAAAAAATAACCACAATCACAGAGGACACAAGGATTTTATAGTAGTTCCCCAATCAACCTGGGCACATCTACTCTTCTACCACCCTTGGTAGGATTCCACTAGGTTTTTGTTCAGGTGCCCTATCACCAATGGGTTTTTGATCAGGTGCCCAAACACCACTGAGCTTTTGATCAGGTGCTCAAACCAAACTACAGGTTTTTGTTCAGGAGCCCTGCCACCAAGGGCTTAACATTTGAAGGGAGTTATAACCCTGTACAAGATGGGATAAAGAGGGTTAAGATGTTCTTCTCTGTCAATAATCTGAGAGAAGACTAGTGGAATGTGTTGATGTAAAGCTCCCCCTATCTGATAGAAAATAGTTGACAGTTGAGGATGGAGCTTTCTCTTGAATGTAGATCTTCCTTGATAGCTGATGATCTGAGAGACAAAATTTCTCAGATTGTTTGTTGCTCTTGAAGATTTAAAACTTTGCAGCAGAAATCTGAGATAAGATCTATGTTGTTGTTCTCAGAGATTGAGAGAGTTGCTGCTTAAGGAAGATGAAGATCTGAAAGCCTTTTCTTTCTGTATTTCTTTTCCCGACTTTTTTCTTCCTCTCTTCTTTCTATCTTGTTGTACTGCTGTTATACTGTTATACTTCTTCTTTTTCTTTTTCCCTTAAAGAAATCTCCGACAGATTTGAAATTCATATCTTTTTTATTTAAGGAATAAAATATTCAGAAGATATATCCTTGGAACTGCAAATCTGATACGCTTTATTTCTTTTCCTTTTCCATGAAAGTGTTCTTTTACGCTATATGTCAACGGCTATATTTTCTCGGGAGAAGACAATGGAAAGGAATAAATAAATGGAAGGATAAAATCCTTACTTATCTGATAAGAATATATCCGTTGCTGATGATCTGAGTTCGGAGAATAGAATAAAAATGATCTATCTAAAATAATGAACTGAGGAGAAATTTCGTCGACCTGAAAATTGAATTCGTCGAACAGAATGTTGAGTTTGTCGACCTGAATGATATACAACTGAATCTGGCTGGAAGAATTGAATTAGTCGATCTGAATGATATTTCATCGAACGCAGAGACTGGGCAAATTCGTCGACCGCTGAGACTGGATAAATTCGTCGACCGCTGAGACTGGATAAATTCGTCGACCGCTGAGACTGAGTAAATTCGTCGACCGCTGAGACTGGGCAAATTCGTAGACCGCTGAGACTGAGCAAATTCGTCGAACACAGAATGAATTTCGTCGAACGCAGAACCTTGGCAAGTTCGTCGAACTGGAGCATGTCGTTCGTCGAACGCAGGATGGAGTTCGTCGAACGCAGAAACTTAATCTTTTCCTAAGTTCTAATTAGCCTAAAACCTTGACCCTTAGACTATACAATGGGGGTCAACTTAGTCCTAGTCAACAGATAGTTATCCTAGCCCAAATCAGTAATAAGGTTGTTCCAACAACCTTCTCTACTTTTTAGCTCATCTAGCTTGTTCATTTAATGTCTATATTGTCATGTACGTATTGGTTATGCAAAAACTGTGTAAAATCACTTTAAATAAAATGTAAAATTTGTTAAGATAAATAAGGGGAGATTGTTGGGAAAAACCCCTTTGATTTAACTTAACAAATTATCTAAAAAGTGATTTTATCTCTTAGGTTGTATTACCGAGTTTATAGAGAGGGTAATCTGGTCAGTAGATGTCTTAGGATGTCACACTCAACCTTGGGTGTCAAGACTAGATCAAAAGAAGCAATATTTGGGCAAAGTTAACATTTGCGTCGATTAGAATTCGACGCAACGTCAAGTTATTGTCGGCGCTACTCTGACTATGAGTCCAAGTGGTTCACCTCTCTGTCGAAGTAATTCAAGTAGACGTTATGTCGAATAGATATCGACGTAGAGGCCATGGACCTGTCGAAGTACTTTGAGAAGTTGACGCAGCTTCTACTTCAACTCAGTGTCGAAGGAAGTATCTGTCGAAGCCATCTAAAGTTGACGCAACGTCGACTTTATCTCGACGCAGATAATGAAGTTCAGAGCCATACCCTTCAACTCGACGGTTACGTTGATAAGATATCGATGCAACGTCGACTAGCAGAGTTCAAATCAGAGCAAGGATGAATTTGAAGCTGCTCCTACAAGAACTCGAAGGTGCGTCGATAAGAGAGGAAGTAAACTCGACGCTACGCGAATACAGTATGAAAAGTAAAACCTTTTCAGCTGTCATTTTGGACCCTCTCTCATGGCCCACCTCACTCAAGACCGTTACCCAACGGCTCCTTAATTGCCTCAAATGGAATGAAGAATTAATAGAGGACAGAGAAAAACTTTCTTGGAAACAAGCTTAATGTTTGGTGAACGGGTCAAGAATTAAAGAAGGAAAGAAAGAGAAATTGTCTTATGCAGAATACCTTTTCAGGACTTACCAAAAAGGGAATTAAATTCAAATCTGCAGTGGAACAATAAAAGGCAGGAATAGAAAGATAAAAGGAGGGCATTCATCATAATCGGCTATACTGTTCTATTGGGGATTTTCTCTTCTTCTTCTTCCTCTCTCTCAGGAACCCTAATAGAGTATATACAGAGAAGAAATAACTGCTGCTCTCCCTCTCTCTTAGAACAGAACAGAATAAGTCTGCTCATCATCACAATCTTATAGCAGCCAAGAGTTTAATCAAAAAGCAGAAACTGAAAGGATCTTACATTCATAAACTCCTGCAATACATCACTATCATAAACAGGAGTTAATCAAGAGCAGATCCAGTGAAAGTTTCAAGAAACTGTTCTTCATACAGTTTTCATAAGAATTCTAAAAAACAGAATTCTTAATCTTCTCCCCTTCTTTCTTTCTCCTTCTCATACCCAACTGTACAGAGTTTTGAGAATCCCTCTTCCAAAGGATTTAGTTGTTCAAGATCTCCTTATCAAAAGATCTGGTGGTTCAAGATCTCCTTATCAAAAGATCTGGTGGTTCATGATCTCCTTGTCAAAAGATCAGTGGTTCTAAGAGTCTCCTTACCAAAATACTCAAGCATAGTTGGTGAATTCCTACCAGGTGGTAGAAGAGGGGAGTACCCACATTTTGCGGAACCTCTATAAAAAATCTGTGTGTCTTCTGGATTGTCTATTTTCTGTGCTGCCCCTCATAGCTTAGATTACTCTACTGTTTTCCTTCTTTATATTTCAGCATTATTTTATTCTGGATAAGTATTTGTTAGAGCATAACACTTAGGTTTTTATTGTACTTGCACAATTAGGTTAGAAATAAATTTAAATCTCTATTCACCCCCCCCCCCCCCTCTAGAGGATTCTCAAAGGCACACTGTGCACTTTGATAGCATGATACCTGCAAAGATATTTCAGCACATTGCTCCAAATGTGAGAAGTACCTGCGCGCACAGGTGTTATCCTGGTCTGGTGGCGAGGAGACGTCGTTCGCCGAGGAATATCTCGATGACGAGGTGAAGAAAGGTGGCAAGGCGATGACGTACAGTGAGTCGTTGGTGTTAGCCGAGGAGTATCCCAACGGTGAGGTGGAGAACCCCGTTGAGTCCCCGATCGACCGCACCGGCCATTCCCGCTACCATAATGGGGTGTGACGACATCACCACGAGATGGCGAGAAGGAGGCACAGGCGGCGGATCCAGGGGCGCCTTTCCACGAACATTAGTCCTCGCGGATGTCATGGGTGGAGGTGCGTAAGAGGACCTTCCACCTCCCCTTTCGCCGGATGTCGGAAGACCCTGAATGGTTGTCACCGACGGGCGAGGAACTCCAGTCGAGGAAGGGGAGGTGGAAGCAAGATGGTGACCTTTGATTTCTTCAAAGTCATCATTCCCACGCGGGAATTACTCTCCCCGCGCTCTGTCGAAGAGGGCGGTTGGTGAGAAGTTTGTCGCTGACGAACGAAGCCGGCAGGGCTAGCCCAAGGAGGTGGTAGAGGATTGGCCCTCGCAGGCTCTTCCGCAAGAGGTGTCGACATATCGGCTCAACCGGAGTAGCCTATGAAGGAAGGGGCGTTATCGAAGAAAGTCTGCATTAGTAAAGCGTCAATCTTGAGAGTTCGACAGAATGTCGACGATTACCTGTTGTGGTCGTATCAGGGGGAGATGTTGAAGGCTTGTTCTCGGCTACCCATTGCTCATCGTCATTGTTGGGAATATTGCCCTCAATATTACCTTGATTTGAAGAGGCATCACTCTCAATGCTAAGGACATATTGTATTTAACAAAGCTATACTTGTGTAAGATATACAGGCACAGGTAACTCAAAAGGAAGGGCCAAACATGGCCTTAGATAAGAAGACATCATCTACAAGGAGATGAAGATCTGTCTCAGCATAACCGCTGAGACGATAGGTCAGAACCGCTGAGACGAGGAGCCGTCTCAGCGGATCCACTGAGAAGGAGACTGGAGCAACCGCTGAGAAGGGAACTGGAGCTGCCGTTGAGACTAGAAGCCGACTCAGCCCAACCGCTGAGACTGGATGTTGTCTCAGCCCAACCGCTGAGACAGATCCAAATGTTTTGACGGGATCTGCTTTTGGCGCAAATGATATTTGAGAGGGAAAAGCAAGTCCAATCAGCCCCATACCGTGTCAGGAGGATCGATATAGCCGTTGAAGACTTCTGGGGGTATAAAAGAAGATGTTAGCGCACATCAAGAAGTACTGTTCCATTGAGAAGCCTTTACTGTACGCCGCAATCGAGCATTCTCGATTCAGCCAGTTGAAGTCATTCTCTGCAGCTGAAGTAAATCTTCTAAGGGAGATTAGATAGCTCTTCCTGTACAAACTCAAGAAGGGCAAGCTGATCTTCTACTCTGCTTTGCTGAAGAAGAAGATCAAGGAGACACAAATCTGAAGCTGCTGTATTCAGATCTGAAGAAAAGATTCAGAAGACCTAAGAGTAAACCTTTTGTCTTTTGTATCTACCTCAAACTCTATTACATCTTTGTAAGGCATTGTTGCCTGAGTAAAAGGTTGTTGAGCTTGTGTGTAAAGCTGTGTTGACAGCTTGAGTGGTAGTACCTCTTGATAGGTCTGAGGTAGGAAATCTGTGGGATTTCTGAGTGGTAGGACTTCATAACTCTGAGGTGTAGGGCTGTTGAGCCTGAGGTGTAGGGCTGCTGAGCCTGAGGTGTAGGGCTGCTGAGCCTGAGTGTAGGGCTTCTGGGCCTGAGGTAGGATCACTCTTGATCTGATAAGTTCTGAGGAACTTGTGGTGTAAGCTTAAGGAGCCGAGATTGGAGTTTGTGGCCTTGTCTAACTCATTGTTAGAAAGGTGAAGGGGGAAAGAGGACTACTCAAGACACCCTGTCTTGAGGAACCTCTATACATCCTTGTGTGCTTTCTGTGATTGTGTTTTCTGCAGATAGAAACCTTAGGTTTAAACAAAGAAAATAAGTAAAACCTATTCACCCCCCCCCCCCCCCCCCCTCTAGGTATTATTGACTACACCTATATAAACTATTAAGTGGTATCAGAGGGAGGTTGATCAAAAAGACTTAACAGTCTGATCAGATCCTATAAAGGAGTAGTCAAATCTGAAATCAAATGGCCAACAGTGCAATGAAGAAGGAGTTGGGGTCAATGAAGTTGCCTATATGTTCCAAAGAAAACTTTGGCATATGGAAGCAAAGGGTAAGGCTATTCATGGAAGCATCAGACCCAAGGATCTTTTTGACTGTCAAAAATGGTCCTTATACCTTTGAGAAAGTCTCCACTATTGACCCTACTAGAAAAGTACTTAAGGTATTTTCTGAACTAACCAATGATGAGATAGCATTGTACACTATGAACAAGAGAGCCCAAAACATAATAGTAAATTCCATTGATGACACTACATTTCAGAACTTGGTACACTGCCAAACTGCCAAGGAAATGTGGGACACATTGGTTGTCTATATGGAGGGAACAGCTGAAGTAAGGGATGATAGAAAGTCACTCCTCAATCAGGAGTATGAAGCCTTCAGACAGCTGAGCCAGGAGAATATCTCCATGTGCTATGAAAGGTTCTTTAGGATTGTAAATGAACTAAGAACCTATGGAAGGGTGTTCACAGATTATGAACTTAATGACAAGTTCCTTAGATCTCTAACTAGAGAATGGGACACCAAAATCTGTGCAATCAGGGAAGGGGCAAGACTTGGAGAAACCCCCACCCATACACTATTTGGGAAACTGCTCTCATATGAGATGCAGCTTTCTGCAAGAAAGGAGGAGGACTCTTCCTCCAGGGCTCACACAAGGGAGAGATCTGTTGCTCTCAAAGCTGAAAGCTCTAAGAGGAACAAGGGTAGAGTGCAGTCACCTCCAAGAAAGGCTGCTGAATCTGAGAAATCTGAGAGCAGCATATCAGACAGCTCCTCTTCTGATGAGGAGTTTGCTGCCTTCACAAGGCAGTTCAAGAAGATGATCAAGAGGAAACAATGGAAGAACAAACCTTCCTCCTCTTCTCATCCCAAGAAGGATCATTACAGATTTGAGAGGCAACATCCCAAAGGGGACAGGTATGACTCTAAAACTAGTAAACATGTTTCAACTAACATAATTTGCTATTGCTGTAGTAAGCCTGGACATGTCATTGTTGACTGTCCAGTCAAAAGAAAGGAAAGAGGCAACAAGAAACCTCATCACCAGAAGGAGAGGAAGGGAGAAAATTCCTTCCTAGCAAAGAAAGGCAAGAGCTGGAGTGAAACTGAATCTTCATCTTCAGATTCAGATGGTGAGGAGGAAGCCTACTTGGGTCTATTTGCTGATCAGGAGGAAGAAGACTATCCAGCTACCAGGATAGGAATCAAGGCACCTCTATCACATTCAGATAGTGATGAAGAGGAGGATGAGGTCACTCTTGATGACCATGGGCTGATGGCTATAACTAAAAATAAGGACAGCCACAGCAATTCAGAACATGAGCAGGTATTGATACACTGCATTTCTTCTTCTTCTGATTATGAAACAGGTCCAGAATCTGAATCTCCTCCATCTAAAGTTGGAGGTGAATCATATTCTGAGTAGGATGTCAATCAATTGATTGATGAATATGGTGCACTCCTGGAAGCTCTGAAAAAGAGCAAAAAGCTAGCCAAGAGGCAAGCTCAAGAAATTGCTTCCCTAAAGCAACCAAAATCTGAGTGCATTGAGCATGCTACCCAGCTAGCTCTAATGAGCAAGGAGATTGGCAAGCTAAGGGGAATGTCAGTCATCCATGTGGGCACCATAAGCCATAAGAACAAGATCATTAAGGATCTTGAAGAAAAGCTCCTCATGGAGAAGATGTTAGTGGCTAAGTTCTCCAAGCCCAAGACAGTGCTGCCTATTATTGACACCTTCAAACCTCATAACAAGAGAGGTATTGGTTTCAACAATGAGGAATCTACTAGCAACACTAAGGGAAGGTCAAGAGCTCAAAAGAATCTAAGACCTCCTTTGTGAAAGTCTTGATGACTTCAAACAAGTATGACCAAGAAAGTATTCATGGTCACTTATTAAATGGAAGTTCCTATAACTTGAGCAAGAATGCTCACAGCTATGGAAATAGAAAGGGCATGGGATTGAGTGCAAAGAAAGCTCCACATGAGGAAATACAAATGGCCCAACCTGGACCATTTGTGTTTGGTGTCTCAGCACCTTCAGTCAAGAACATGGAGGCAAGCTCTTCCAAATCTGCTTCAGCAAAGAGCAAAACTGCTGTCAAATCTGTTGACAAGGCCTGCTGCCTAGTGTCTGATTCCATCAGATCTTGTGTGGCTGCCAAGTCAATGCAAGCTGAGGCCATCAGGACAAAGAGCAGCAAGACTGTCCACAGATTATCCTTCAGTCGATTGCTGCTGAAAGAAACAGGAAGAATGTTGATGTCTCTTCTGCTGAACATGTACAAAGTGATGTACCAATTTAGAAAATTGTTCAGAAAAGGAGATACAATATTCATGATTGTTGGTACTATGGCAAGGTAGGACACTTTGTAATTGATTATTGGCACAACCCCAATGTGCCAAAGGCAAGGACTGAATCTCAAGCCAAACCAACCCTCTCTAGGAATATTCCCTATGGTGTTAACATGAACCTAGGACCCAAAGTCAGTTAAGGCCCTAAGGTACACTAAATTTTGTGTTGCAGGTTAGTTCAAGTACCAGTCTCAACCAAATATGGTACTTGGACAGTGGGTGCTCAAGGCACATGCCAGGAACTAAGGATCTTCTAAAGGATTACCATCCAGTGAAGAATGGTCCCAAAGTTATCTTTGGTGGATCTGAAAAGGGAGTCACCAGAGGATATGGTATGATTTCAAATGGCATAGTCTCAATCACAAGGGTAGCTTATGTTGAAGGGTTGCAACACAACCTTGTAAGCATAAGCCAACTATGTGACTTAGGCTATGTCATTGAATTTCACAATGACAAGTGATTGATCAAAAAGTCTAATGACTTGGAGACCATTCTCTCAGGCACTAGGAGTGGAAATGTTTATTGCTTAGACTTCATTTGCAATTATTCTATCTCTTATGTGTGTCTTGTATCTAATGAAAATGAGTCACTTTGTGTCCAATGGCACAAGAGACTTGCCCACATTAACTATAAGACAATGTATAGATTATTTTCTAAAGACCTTGTTAGAAATAGTCCTAAACTAAAATGTGTTAAAAGTGGTCCCTGTCATGCTTGCCAAATGGGTAAGCAAACTAGGGCCACCTTTAAAAGTATTGGCTCCAAGGATACTGAAAGGTGTTTATACCTATTGCACATGGACTTGTTTGGTCCTTTGCCAATTCAGAGCCTAGGTGGGAATTTGTATACCTTGGTGATTGTAGATGATCATTCAAAGTATACATGGGTATTCTTCCTTAAGAAGAAGTCAGATACCTTACATATCTTTATAAATTATGTCAAGGCTATTCAGAATGATCTACTATGTAATGTGGTCAGGACTAGAACTGACCATGGTACAGAATTTCAATCTGAAGCCATGACAAAATTTTGTCAAGAATTTGGTATCACCCAAGAGTTCTCCTCCCCAAGGACTCCACAGCAAAATGGTGTGGCTGAGAGGAGGAATAGGACCTTGATAGAAGCTGGGATAACATTGCTTAGTGACTCCTCACTCCCAGAATATTTATGGGCTGAGGCAGTCAATACAGCCTGTCATGTTCTCAATAGAGCATCCATCAATAAGGTCCTTGGAAAAACCCCTTATGAGATTTTGAAAGGCAAACAACCTACAATTTCTTACTTTAGAATCTTTGGTTGCAAATGCTACATTCTAAATTATGGAAAATCTCAATTAACAAAGTTTGCAGAAAAATGCAATGTGGGGGTTCTTGTTGGATATAGCTCATATAGTAGAGCTTATAGAGTTTATAACAAGAAAACCCATGTTGTAGAAGAATCTATGCATGTTGTATTTGATGAGACCAGCCTTCTCTACAAAGAATGGTCTAGCTCTTCTATTTTGACAGGAAATGAAGAAGGGATGCATGAGCTGACTGTCCAAGACAAGCCCAGCAGCAGCAAAACACAAACAGCTGCTGCAATTCCTGAAGAAGAAGAGGTACAAGATGGTGAAGTCATAGCTGAACCAGTGGAACAAACACAGCCACCAGAGGACCCTCTTCCTGCTGCTGCAAGGCACCTGAGAGATCATCCAAGAGATCTAATAATTGGTGATCATACCCAAGGTATATTGACAAGAAGCAGAGCTCATAATGAAGCACTATTCTTGAGCTTCCTTTCTCAAATGGAGCCCAAGAAGTTTGAAGAGGCCAACCAAGACACATTCTGGATTGAAGCAATGCAAGAAGAGCTCTTACAATTCAAGAGATGCAAAGTATGGAAGCTGGTGCCAAGACCTCAGGGACACAATGTGATTGGCACTAAATGGGTATACAGGAACAAGCTTGATGAGAATGGTACAATCATCAAGAACAAGGCCAGATTAGTAGCCAAAGGATACAGGCAAGAGGAAGGTATAGACTTTGATCAAACCTTTGCACCAGTTGCAAGGTTGGAAGCAATTAGGCTATTCCTTGCCTATGCTGCCCACAAGGGGTTCAAAGTCTGCCAGATGGATGTCAAATCAGCATTTCTCAATGGAGACTTGAAGGAAGAGGTATATGTTGAACAACCCTCAGGTTTTGTGCATCCAACCCTAACTTCTCATGTTTATCTTCTTAGGAAAGCACTATATGGTCTCAAGCAAGCTCCAAGAGCTTGGTATGAGACCTTGTCCAACTTTCTCCTCAAGAACAAGTTCATGAGGGGAAAGATTGATAGCACATTGTTTCTTAGGGAAACAAGGGGCAAGTGTCTCTTAGTCCAAATCTATGTTGATGACATAATCTTTGGGTCTACTGATGACAACCTCTGCAAGAGATTTGCCAATCTAATGCAGGGGGAGTTTGAAATGAGCAGTATGGGTGAGCTCAAATATTTCCTTGGGCTCCAAGTGAAACAGTCTGATGATGGAATTTTCATCTCCCAGACCAAGTACACTAAGGAGCTCATCAAGAAATTTGGGATAGAATCAGCTTCCACCATGAGAACACCCATGGGGTCTAATATATCATTAGACAAGGATGAAAAGGGAAAGGCCTTTGATGAGTCCATGTATAGATGTATCATTGGATCCCTATTGTACTTGACTGCTAGTAGGCCAGACATTATGTATGCTACATGTGTTTGCGCTAGGTATCAAGCCTGTCCTAAGGAATCTCACTACACCTCTGTGAAGAGGATTCTAAGATACCTTAAGGGCAACTTGCATCTTGGCCTTTGGTACCCTAAGAACAATGACTTTGAACTAACAGGCTTTTCAGATGCAGATTTTGCAGGTTGCAAGGAAGACAGGAAAAGTACAAGTGGTACTTGTCAATTCCTAGGGAGAAGATTGATATCTTGGAGTAGCAAGAAACAAACTAGTGTTGCAATATCCACAGCTGAGTCTGAATATATTGCTGCAGGCAGCTGTTGTGCACAACTCCTTTGGACACAGCATCAGTTGGAGGATTACAACCTCAAGGTAAGGGAATCTCCCTTGTATTGTGATTCATCCAGTGCTATATCTATTGCTAAAAATCCTGTCTCTCATAGCAGGACTAAGCACATAGAGATTAGATATCATTTTATTAGAGAACATGTAGAGTGTAAAGACATCTGTCTTGAATTTGTCCCCACTGACAAACAAGTAGCTGATATCTTTACAAAGCCACTGGATGAATCTAAATTCAATGCTTTCAAAATTGATCTTGGCATGCTTAGTATAGAATAGTCCTAAATGTATGAGTATTAGTTGTTACTATTGTTAATTATGAATGGTAAATTATCAAACTTTACATTACTAAACACTACAACTTAGTGACATGACTAGGACACATCTTAAGCCAAAATATCTACATTAGGTCTAAACCCTATGCTCAGCTAAAATGCAGGAGCATGTTCAGCTGAATCAGCTGAGAAAACTCCCAGCTGAACCGCTGAGATGAGAAAACTGTCCCAGCGGTTGACAGCTCACTGTCCCAGCTGAACCGCTGAGACGAGCAAACTGTCCCAGCGGTTGACACTTTACTATCCCAGCGGCCTAGGTCTCCGTCCCAGCTGAACCGCTGAGACGGGATATGTTCAATATGAAATCTGTTAATTAACCCAGAACTCCTTGACACAATAAGGTAATTAAGTCTACATACCTAGGGTTAATAAAAACAAAACTAAAACTCTATAAATAGATACAATGTAACCTAAAACAAATCACAAATCCAAACCCCTAGCCGTCGAGACGATTCATCTTCTCTCCCTTCTCAGCGCATTGATTCTCTGCTTCCATGGCGCCAAAAAGCTCGAAAGATCTCCTGGAGGGCTACGAAATCGTAAGAGGTGGATTCTCTCATGCCTCAGAAGAAATTCGACACGTGATTCATCTAATGGAAGCTCAAGGTCTGGAGTACATGCTATCTGAACCATGCTGCATTCTCAAAGCTAAAGTTCTGGAATGGTTCAACAATGTCAAATTATCTCCATCCAAAACCATCCTGATGTCCAAGATAGGAGGTGAGAAGATAACGATTACTGCTAAAAGGTTGGAGAAGGGGTTGAAATTAACTCCTTGCAGTAAAACTGAAGAGGAGGAAATATCTGAAAAGGATAAGAGGACTGCCCTAAAGTGGACAGGATACAGTGATACCAAAACCAGTTGCCTAAGGAGAAAGTTCTTCAATCAACAGGGGAAGCTGTTGTCTGATATTGTGGGCAAAGCTATTCTATGCAAACCTGGGTCACATGACACTGTCTCTCAGTTCATGTTTGAATTAATGACCAGGATAATTCTGTCCAAGAGAACCTCATGGGGTGAAGTTATCTTTCAAAGGATAAAGGAGTCTCTCCAAGCCCCCAATATGGGAAGAATACTATCTCTGTACCTACAGAATAGTTATTCAGAGACCTTTGCAAACTCCAAAGGATCAAATCTCCATTATCTCAAAAGAATGGACATTAAGACTCTGGATAGATTCTCCAGAGTGCTCCCTATGAGCCAGCCATCTGTGGCAAAGGAAAAGAAGAAAGATTCATCCTAGCAGAAATCAACTTCATCCTCAAAGTCAGCTGGGTCTGACAATGAAGATAGTCATGGTTCTGATCATAGATCTGCCAGCAACCCAATGAACATTGACAATGAAGAGGTCCCCAGCACAAATGAGGAGTCCCAAGAAAGAGTTGTGCCCAATACTGAGCCAACTCAGATGAATGTTGATCCTGCTATTCCTCATGCTGAAGATGAAATTCCCAACTCACCTATCCATGGTAAATTAGGATTTCAATTAGGTCTCTTTTCTCTATCAATAGTATAGTCTAGGTGTCTAATTCATCAATCATTTTTCAGGTGACCTTAGACAAAACTCTCCTCCTAAGGATGACCCAAGTGAGGGGGAGCATAGCCCAGCCTATGAAGGTGGAGGTGGGTATGCTAGTGAGGGAGGACATCCACAGGAATTGGTATCACCCAATGCCCCATCTGAGGGGGAGAAGATCCCTAATAATGAGAGGGCTAATTCCCAAAGTGGAGCTGAAGAGATGGTGGAAAAGGAATTTCCCCAGGGAAGGCCAGCTGCAGCTCTGGACACATCTGATCTGATAAACTCACTACAAACAATGATTGAGGGTCAGATGTTATCTATAAAAGAGATTGTTGCTGAGAAGATCCAGGATGTATCTACCCAGATAAGGAATGAATTGCATACAACAAGAGCTGCATTGACTCAGGAGATTCAGGCCAGTGAGCAGAGAATGGACTCAAGAGTGGCTGAAGTGAGAACTGAGCTCAATGCCCAGGTTAATGATGTCAAAACTGCATCAGATCATATACTTCTGCAGATGACAAGATGGTTTGAAATGGCCAAAAATACTGTTGCTTCCCAGCACACAGTTCTGAAGGATATTGCAGACCATCAAGGGGATTCCACAAAGGACATCACATATGTAAAGAACCATCTTTACAAAAACCAAAATGTCTGGGAGAATGCGGTTACAAGGATGGCTCAAGTGGTCAACACATCAAGCAGCCAAGTCAAGTCCCACATTGACAAGGCAAAGGAATATATTTTGGAGGATGTGGATAGCTCCTTACAGACTCTCTCTCAATCCATGTTGGATCAACATTCTAAAATTGAGAAGAAAATAATGGAACATAGCAAAGAAGGAGAGGAGAAGATACTCAATCTACATACTAAGCTGAAAGGAGCTCACATACAGCTGTATAGTACCATGGAGTCCTCCCACAAGAAGATACTCTCCAATCAAGAAGAAGCCAACAAGAAAATGGTGGAAGTGGTCAACAATGCCTCCAGTGCTATTCAAGATAATATCATTACCATGGTCAGAAAGGTCACTGATAATCAATGGGACTCAAGCCTAAAAGTGATGCAAGGAACAAGAATTGCCTTGAATCTGCCAATTTTGAACCCTAGCAGAAATGAAGACTTTGACTTCGAAAGTCAATCAAATCTGATTGCTGGTGAAAGAGCAGCAAAGAGGAGAAGGGTAGAAGGTATTCAAACTGCTGAGGAATACATGGCTCAGAAGAGAATGGAAAGATTAGAGAATCCACTCCATGAAGATGACAATCTGGAGTTGGACACAATTGTTGTCAATACCTGGGTGAGCCATGGAAATCCAATGAAAGACATTGACCATGTCTATTCAGCTGCTGAGTGGATCAAACACCTTGAAAGGGAATCTTTAAGGGAAAGGATTCTCAAGGAAAATATGGTAAGAAGGGAAACTCCTTTAAGGATTCCCCCAAGATATCTTCCCAAGCCATTTCTGTACTTCAAAGTAAAGGAGAAGATCAAGGCTGCTGCTGAAGCTAGGAAAAGAAAATCTACAGATGGAGAAAGCTCTTCCAAGGGTCAATCTTAGAAAAACTAGTCTTGACATTTTGTTTTGGATTGAATGTACAACTATAAGTTGAATTTTCTCTTATATATCTTTACTGAACATTTAAAGTGAAATGAAATTTCATATTCTGATCACAATATTGTGTTTGTTACTATTGATATATGTACTCTGTATTTATTATCTCTAGTATTCAGTAGCTTAAATGGAATGTTCAGCTTGAAATGAATCAGCTATTACAGAAAACAGTTCTCAAATTGAGGGGGAGTAAATTCCTTACTCAGGTTGAGGGGTAGTTGGCACAGGCTAAGAGTGTACAGGTTAACCTATAGATTGATCCAAAGGGATCCATAGATGTTATCCCTCTATACATAGCAAGTTAAGGGGGAGATAGCAAGTTAAGGTTGAAAAAGCCAGAAATGGGGAGATAGGGTCAGGGGCCAGTACCAATGCTGGAGAAAGGGGAGAAAGGGCCATTGCAAATGCTTATGCTTAGGGTGTTAGGTCCTATGCTTCACAGATCATTTTCTATAAGATCATTTTTATTGTTAATGGAACTTAGCATTGGGGATGTTCTGTCTTCTTCAAATAGGGGGAGATTGTTGGGAATATTGCCCTCAATATTACCTTGATTTGAAGAGGCATCACTCTCAATGCTAAGGACATATTGTATTTAACAAAGCTATACTTGTGTAAGATATACAGGCACAGATAACTCAAAAGGAAGGGTCAAACATGGCCTTAGATAAGAAGTCATCATCTACAAGGAGATGAAGATTTGTCTCAGCATAACCGCTGAGACGATAGGTCAGAACCGCTGAGACGAGGGGCCGTCTCAGCGGATCCAATGAGAAGGAGACTGGAGCAACCGCTGAGAAGGGAACTGGAGCTGCCGCTGAGACTGGAAGCCGTCTCAGCCCAACCGCTGAGACTGGATGCTGTCCCAGCCCAACCGCTGAGACAGATCCAAATGTTTTGACGGGATCTGCTTTTGGCGCAAATGATATTTGAGAGGGAAAAGCAAGTCCAATCAGCCACATACCGTGTCAGGAGGATCGATATAGCCGTTGAAGACTTCTGGGGGTATAAAAGAAGATGTTAGGGCACATCAAGAAGTACTGTTCCATTGAGAAGCCTTTACTGTACGCCGCAATCGAGCATTCTCGATTCAGCCAGTTGAAGTCATTCTCTGCAGCTGAAGTAAATCTTCTAAGGGAGATTAGATAGCTCTTCCTGTACAAACTCAAGAAGGGCAAGCTGATCTTCTACTCTGCTTTGCTGAAGAAGAAGATCAAGGGGACACAAATCTGAAGCTGCTGTATTCAGATCTGAAGAAAAGATTCAGAAGACCTAAGAGTAAACCTTTTGTCTTTTGTATCTACCTCAAACTCTATTACATCTTTGTAAGGCATTGTTGCCTGAGTAAAAGGTTGTTGAGCCTGTGTGTAAAGCTGTGTTGACAGCTTGAGTGGTAGGACCTCTTGATAGGTCTGAGGTAGGAAATCTGTGGGATTTCTGAGTGGTAGGAGTTCATAACTCTGAGTTGTAGGGCTGTTGAGCCTGAGGTGTAGGGTTGCTGAGCCTGAGGTGTAGGGCTGCTGAGCCTGAGTGTAGGGCTTCTGTGCCTGAGGTAGGATCACTCTTGATCTGAGAAGTTCTGAGGAACTTGTGGTGTAAGCTCAAGGAGCTGAGATTGGAGTTTGTGGCCTTGTCTAACTCATTGTTAGAAAGGTGAAGGGGGAAAGAGGACTACTCAAGACACCCTGTCTTGAGGAACCTCTATACATCCTTGTGTGCTTTCTGTGATTGTGTTTTCTGCAGATAGAAACCTTAGGTTTAAACAAAGAAAATAAGTAAAACCTATTCACCCCCCCCCCCCCCCCCTCTAGGTATTATTGAATACACCTATATAAACTATCAGTCATCCTACAAACCCGCCTCGCTCGGCCGGGTTGGAGTCGACTCAGGCACGGAGGCCGCGTGATCAATCAGCGAGACATCCTCGCGCAACATCCTTTTTGCAGGGCGATCAGAATAACCCCTTTTTCTCTTGCGTGCGGCGCCGCCTGACGACTTGTTCAGCAACTAAGTCTTCGCAACCATCTCCTCGTGAGTCAGCATCTCGCCTAGGATTGAAAAGTAGCGTGTCAGGGAAGGCCCATGCCCCCTATTTATAGATATCGAAGGCCCCCTGCTTTCGAGTAGGCAGCGTACTCGCCAGAAGACCCTCGACGAATAAGGGTTGGATGTTTTTCCGAGCAACTTCGTCGCTCGCAAAGAGCGGGGATTGTGTACAACCCATATTCTTCGAGGGTAGGAACTATCCATGCCACGTGGGCAGAAGTCAAAGTCAATGGTCAAATCGAAGACAGCGAGCAGCTCACCATAGGCATGTACTGTCAGGTGCGAGTATCAAGGTTGCTCGCCCCAAAGAGACGACTAGAAGCAAGCCTCAAAGTTACTCGCACAAGCGAACAACTATCATCAGCCCTCGGGCCTACTCGCATATTGGCGACTATCAATTACAACTCGCCAGACATTGTCGATGTCCTTACCTAGTCGCTCGTTCATCAAGTTTAACTATCTTATCTCGCAGGGGGTCAGGCATGGTCGCCTGCATCCCCTCCCTCATGATTTGTCTATAAATAGACCCTCATGTGTACCAAGAATAATGACACTTGAAAAATCAGTGCTCAATCCCCCCTTATAGGCGAGATTCTTATCAAGTCAGTGTCATCCTAGTACCAAGCTCAGCCATCTGTGGTTGTGGAAAGGAAGTTCTCACTGAGCTTTCGGGTACGTGGCGGGACCTCCCTGGAGTTTGTTTATGATCTCTCCTTTTCTTATTCGCGCGAGTCTTCAGATCCAAGTCGCCGAGGCGCAGAATCAGTAATCTTCTGCTACACCTAGGTCCGAATATTTGGAGCTAGAATTTTCCCATCTTCAACACTTAGTATTCATTTAAATGAAAGTTGAAAATTAGTTTATTATATAAATAAATTCTCTAACATTACCAACACATAGCATGACATTGGCTTAACCGGATCAGGCTGAGTCAACACATCGGATAAATTGTGATATGAATTTTTGTATGGTATCAAGAGGCGACGTGGCTACGTGGCTACGAAACGTACAATGTAATGTTGCTTTTTAATGCTGGACCCTAAAACAAATATTTAGTACACGCAAAATAGTACTGAATCTTCAACGTGGACAATAATAATACACGAGATATATATTATATTATATATAAACCGCATGCGATTAACAATTAGTCAAATTATGCACTAATTGTAAACTTTGTCATCACCGTTACTTATTTATACTAAACTTTCTCTTCAATATCACATGCAATTGGTCCGCACGTGCCCTCTCTTTCTTCATGTCTCTCTCCTAGCTGTAATATGTATATAACAAATATTATATAACGGTGACGTTCGACACGGGGACCCATGCACTGGGATGTTCTGCGGGGGCGGTGACATTCGGCGGGGGCATTGACGTTCGGCGGGCTGCAATCAAAAATACACATTTCCATTGATACAAATTCAAGAAAATCCTATTAAGAGAGACCCTTGATAAGGGACATCCTTAGAAATGATATTCTCCATAAAATTACAATTAATGATAAAAACTATTATGTAGAGAGAGATTGTTAAATACCTGTGATCAGAATTAATCGGCCGATCTCAAACACTGAACTGCAAGCATCTTAAGTCGCTGATGCATGATAAAATTGGGTTATTTACCGGGACCTCCCCTCGAAATTTGTGTAATTACAGCTTGACTACTCTAACTTTCAAAATTATAATTATCACCCTTCAATGTTTACTCCATGGGGGTAATTTTGTGCATGGATGTTATGAAATGTAAACAATGAGGGGAGTTTTTTGTAATTTTGAAAGTTAGAGGGGTGCAAGCTATAATTATGCGAACTTCGAGGGAAGGTCCAAGTAAATAACCTAGACAAAATAAGATAGTCATGGAAAACATACATGCTCCAAGTAAATAATCCACACAAAATAAGATAGTCATGTATGTTACACTATGGCTCTTTTTGTCTTTCCTTACAGTATAAAAAGATATATATAACAAATATTAAGAGGTAAAAGTTGTTATGAAGTTTTTGCTCGAAGCATCCAGATGCGGATTTAAGTGCAATCTCACTCCATGTTGCCCCTAGGAGGGTTTATAGACAAACCCTAGAAATGTAACGGGTGACGGATATCCTCGTATCCGTCCGTACCCGTTATGCCTCCGACCCGTTATATTATCCAAATATACACTTACAATCTCCTCCTATATTTGTGATAAATAACGTACACGTGTCAGAGTGCAAGAAGTTGAAAGCAACAGTAAATTTCCGACTTTACACATTTTCCAGAAACTAAAACTAAAACGTCCATGTCATTTTCCGACTTTACACATTTCCGACGTAAATTTTCAAACATAACAGTGCTACTCAGGACATAAGTCTGAAAAAATACAGTAGTAATAGATAAGCAAATAACAATTCTACTCATCTAGTAGATCATCAGCATCCATGTCAAAGACTACTTTCTCTCCTCCATCTCCACTAGTGCCTGCAAGGAATTTCATGAGTTAATATTCTATGAATTCATAAAACATATGCAGTGACATTTAAAGTAAACTAGCTCTACCTGAATGAGCTTAGTACTTGTAGCAGTAGTGGAGTAACACTGTCAGCATCTCTATCTAGTCTAGCAGGGACCAGTCAAGTGTTGATTTTGTAAATCAAACGTTGTTATCTTACTCATTAGTGATCATTATGTGCCTCATCATCACATGTGGGATGATTTGGTACACCAACATTTGCAACATTATCAGGTGTGAAATAATGTGCTTATGACCATTAATGTTAGATTAGCCGATTACAACGACTTTTTATTCCTAGGTGAATAACCCTTGAATCAACTTGCAATGAGAGAGATGTTAAGCCATCAAATGTGGAATGAATAGCATCTAACCATCTTGGGTTTTCATCAAGAAATTATTTGGGGTTTACAGTCTGTTATTAGATGCTTGAATGTTGCGACTATATAGGTTCTCACTATCAAAAAACATAAACAACAGAGGAAAGTTTCATATTTCCATGAACTTTAGTCTCATCTCCCTCGATGTTTTTATTGTGAGAGCTCTATCCAGGCCTTTGGTCAAGGCGACTACAACATTGTCCTTTGATCTCACATCAATCAGGGTCATAATCCTTTGACTTGTGAGTGAGGTCAACCAGGATTGTTTCAGCCTTAGTTGTCTTCTTTTGTCATTGAACAAAGTGTTCATAACAATCATTTTAGTATCCTGATTGTCACAGTAAACTACAACAGAACTCAGTTTCAGGCTCGTCGGTGGAAAATGTCCATCACCAAATCTCTTAGCCACTCTGCTTCTTCTCCTGCTAAAGCTAGAGCATAGAGTTCGGATTCCATAGAAGAGAGAGCAATACATGATTGCCTCTTGGACTTCCAGGCTACAGTCGCTCATCCTAGTGTGTATATAAACCCACTAGTGGACTTGCTGTCGTTTAATTCCGAGCACCATAGTGCATCAGAATATCCTTCAAGAACCGAAGGATGACCAATGTAGAATAAAGCATACGTTTGGGTGTACTTTAATTACTTCATTATCCTATCTAAGGCGTTCCAGTGGTCTTGGACAGGATTACTAGTGAATCTGCATAACATGCCTACCGTAAAGGCTATGTCAGGTCTCGTGCAGACCATAGCATACATGAGACTACCAATCAGTTTAGAGTAATCTAACTGTCTAACCATAGCTCCTTCGTTGGGCTTAAGACGATTAGTGTGGTCGTATGATGTCTCAAATGCTCTACTGTCACTGTATCCCCACGTGTCCAACATGGACTTGATGTAGTGGCTTTGTCTTAGGGAGATGTCATTCTTCCCAAAACTCACTTGCATGCTTAGTATAGTGTTAGCTACACCTAGGTATTTAATGCTAAATTCTTTTATTAGATCTGATGTAACGTCATCCACTTCAGATTGATCAGATCCTAGAATGAGCATATCATCTACATATAAGGAAATTATGGCGACTTAATCTGATCAATGATGTATGTAAAGACATTTATCCGAGAGACTCGACATGAATCCCATTTTTTACAATATAGTCAAATTTCTCATGTCATAGTTTAGGTGCTTGTTTTAGTCCCTATAAAGATTTAAGTAATTTACAGACCTTCATTTCGTGACCTTCTACAATGAAACCTTCAGGTTGAATCATGTAGATCTCTTCGGCCAGATCTTCGTTCAAGAACACAGTCTTAACATCCATTTGATGAACAATAAAGTTCTCAATAGATGCAATAGTAAGGAGGATCCTAATGGTTGTTAAGTGACACACGAGTGAGTAGACATCAAAGTAATCTACTCCACTTACTTGTGTGAAACCTTTAGCTATCATGTGTGCTTTATATTTAGCTACTCTACCATCAGGATTCAGTTTCTTCTTCAGAATCCACTTACACCTTACGGTTTTAGCCCCTTTTGGCTCATCAACCAACGTCCAGGTGTTATTCTGAAGTAGATAATTCATCTCTTCATCAATTGCTTCTTTCCAGAGTAGAGAATCCCTGGATCTCATCGCTTCCTTATAGGTGGATGGATCAGCCTCAACGTGGCAAGTGACAAAGTCACTACCAAAGGTTTCGGGAGTTCTCTCTCTCACAGAAGTTCTCCTAGACTCTAGGCCAGAGTTGTCTACGGGAACAGAATAGGAAGTGCTCGGTACTGATCCAAGATCTTCTTCAGTAATAGTTACTTGCAAACCTGGGAGCGACAGGTTCTTATCCTTGAGGAACTTATCTTCAAAGAACACTGCGTCCCTAGATTCTATAATGACATTATTAGAAATATCTAAGAATCTATCTGCAGCACTATCTTCAGCACAACCTAGATAGACACATGTATTGGTCCTAGGTCCAATCTTAGATCGTCTAGTGTCAGGAATCCTGATATAGGCTATACAGCCCCAGGTCTTAAGTCTAGTAAAGGTTGGGGGTCTCTTAAACCAAAGCTCGTAGGGTGTAACCTCTAACTTAGCATGAGGAACTTTGTTTAGAATGTGGTTTGCAGTTAAAACTGCTTCTCCCCAATAAGCAGAATGCATGTCTGCAGTCAAGAGCATAGAGTTTAACATCATTGTTAACGTCCTATTTTTATGCTCAGTTATGCCATTAGACTGGTGTGAGTAAGGAGCGGAGGTTTCTGCTATGATTCCATGTTGAGCAAGGAAACACTTGAACTCACTGGACATGTATTCTCCTCCTCTATCACTTCTAAACCTCTTGATTTTCATGTCTAATTGGTTTTCTACCCTGGTTTTGAAAATATAGAATTTTTCAAACGCTTCTTCTTTAGTTTTAAGGAGATAGATGTGACAAAAGCTAGAACAGTCATCTATAAAGGTGATCAAATACTTCCTGCCTCCTCTAGTGATAACTTTTGAAGTCACAGATGTCAGAATGTATTAGTTCTAAGGGTGTTGTGCTCCTAGTAACCGCACTAAAGGGATTCCTAGTGATCTTAGTCTGAGCACACACTTCACATTTTTCAGGTTTTTCTGTAGTGTCTAAAGCGATCTGATGAGTTCTAGCAATTTGGAACATTTTCCTATAGTTTACGTGTCCTAGTCTCTCATGTAGAGTCTTAGGGCTACCTATGTTTGTTTGAACTTGTTGAACTATTTCGTTTGCTAGACTTAGTCTGTACATCCTATTTTAGATGTAGGCACATCCAAAATAGTGTGAGTTAGCTGACAGTGTTACTCTACCGCTACAAAAATTAAAAGACATACCGGCATCACAAAGTAAGCTAATAGACAATAAGTTAGCAACTAGTGAAGGAATAAACTTAACATTTTTAAGAGTTAAAGTTTAACCTGAGGAGAGCGGTAGCGTCTCATTCCCCAACTTCAGAACATATGTTGTCTCACCATTTGCAACGGTCACCGATTCTCTCGCACCAGTGAGTCCTGTCATCAGATTAGAATTGTTGTAAGCGTGGAATGTTGCCCCCGAATCCAAGTACCACTCTGTGTTGGCCATCCCGTGTTCGACCATTGCAACAAAGTCGGACGGTTCAACTAGGCTGACCATATTGGACTGCTTGCCATCTTGTGGTGCGTTGGTCCTTTCCTTTTTAGGGAACTTGCAATCAGATGCGCAGTGTCCCCACTTGTTGCAATTGAAACACTTGCCCTTAAACTTTTTAATCTTTTTGCTTGGGACTGCAACATAAGGACTACTCTTAGGAGGTTTGGCCACCTTAGGATGAGACACACTTTTAGAGCTAGTGATCATGTTAGCCGCAGCTTTCTACTTGATAATAACTTCTAGCGCGTGCCTGGTCCTATTCTCATCATCAATGTGTATAAAATGCTTGAGGTCATTTAGGCCAACCTGCATCTTCTTGCGGTATATTTCAGTTTTGAAATTGTACCATGTGGAAGGTGTGCGAACTGAAAAAGAGAGACCGGAAAAAGAAGAAATAACTCTTTTATTTCTCAAAAATTCAATTATTACAAAGGTATAGCCTCCTTTATATAGAATGGAGGAGAGAGAGGAAATTACAAATAACCAATGTGGGACTAAACACTATACAGGACTAAACACGGAGCTGGGCGGTCTGATACAAGGAGACCGCCGAGATTGCCGAGATCGCGCGGTCTGCAGGATGCAGACCGCATATTCTGAACCCTGAAAAGATCTGCGGTCTCCCAACTACATACCTCCAAGACCGCCAGGCATCCAGAACAACAGAGCGTCCGATCTTCAGAACGCAGACCGCCAGGCTACATCCTTCAATAAACAGAGCTTCCAGCTATCAGACCGTGCAGTCTCTAGAATGCAGACCTCATAGTCAGACCGCCCGGTCTCCAGTCTTCAACACTCCCCCTCAAGCTGGAGCGTATATGTCAATCATGCCCAGCTTGTCGCAAATGTTTGAAAAAGAAGTGGATACGGGCTTGGTGAAAATATCTGCTAGTTCATTGTCAGATGTGACGAATGGAGTGCAGATTTGTTTCTTCAATACCTCTTCTCTGATAAAATGACAATCGACTTCAATGTGTTTTGTCCTCTCATGAAATACTGGATTCTTAGATATGTATATGGCAGCTTTGTTGTCACAGAACATCGGAAGCGGATAGTTGTAAACTTCTCCTAAGTCTAGCATGAGAGCCCTTAACCATTTTAGTTCACAAGTTGTCGACGCCATGCTTCGATACTCAGCTTCTGCACTTGACCTGGAGACAACGGACTGTTTCTTGCTCTTCCAGCTCACAAGATTTCCCCCAACAAAGGTGCAAAATCCAGAGGTGGACTTGCGATCATCTTTGTCGTCTGCATAGCTAGAATCTGAGTAGGCCTCAATCTTTAGATGATTATTGTTTTGAAAAAGTAATCCCTTTCCTGGAGCTCCTTTAACATACTCTAATATCCTCAGAGAAGATTGTAGATGACATTCTCTAGGAGCTTGCATGAACTGGCTAACCTTTCCTACAGCATATGAGATATCTGGTCTGGTTACTGTGAGATAGATAAGCTTGCCTACCAGACGTCTATACCTTGTAACATCTGACAAAGGTGGAGAATCAGCTTGCCATGTTTTGTCTTCACCAGCAGCCATGGGGCATCGAGCCGGTTTCGCCCCAGTCAGGCCAGTTTCTTGTAGGAGGTCAAGAGCATACTTGCGTTGTGAGAGAACCACAGAGTTGTGTTTTCGTGAAATCTCAATTCCCAAAAAATACTTTGGAGAGCCCATATCTTTGGTGACAAAGTGTTGACCGAGATGTTTCTTGGTTAACGCAATTCCAGTCTGATCATCACCTGTGAGAAGAATGTCATCGACATAAACGGCCAGAACCACCAATCCATGGGAGGTTTTGCGAATGAAGAGGGAATGATCTGCAGAACTTCTTGTAAAACCAATGATTGCTGCAATGCTACTGAACTTTTCAAACCACGCCCGAGGGCTTTGTTTAAGGCCATAAATAGCTTTCCGCAGCTTGCAGACACGTGTCTCCCCCTGAGCAACATACCCAGGAGGTTGCTCCATGTACACATCTTCTTGAAGATCGCCATAGAGGAAAGCATTTTTGACGTCAAGTTGAGACATGGGCCAACCCCTGTTGACGGCTACCGAGAAGAGAACCCGGATAGTACTGATGCGAGCAACGGGAGAGAATGTGTCAAAAAAGTCAACGCCTTAAGTCTGAGTGAAGCCTTTGGCGACAAGGCGAGCTTCGTAGCGATCCACACTACCATCAGGTCGGAACTTGACAACAAAGACCCAGCGACAGCCAACAACATCGGTTCCCAGAGGAACAGGAACCAGAGTCCATGTACCCCTCTCAGTGAGGGTCGCCATTTCTTCATCCATGGCTGTTTTCCACTGAGGAAGAGTAAGAGCTTCGTTGTAAGAACGTGGAATAGCAGTGGCAGAGACGGCCAAAGCAAAGTTCCTGCAAGAAGGCGTAAGACGAGCATAGGAAACCACATCATGAATTGAGTGTTGAGTACATGTACGAACTCCTTTGCGAAGTGCAATGGGAACATCCAAGTCGTCTTGTTCATCATTATCCGGAGCATCCATTGCAGAGATTGCTGGCTCGAGAGCTGGGAGTGGCGGTCGCGGAGGAGAAGAAGGAGAGTCAAGAGATGGAGAAAGTGACGATGGGGTTGGTGGAATAGATGGAGGGGTGGTTGTTGGGATATCTGTGGTGGGAGAAATTGGTGAGGGAGGTAGAATATCCGGTAGAGGAATAGAGGATTCTTTGGAAAAATATGATGTGTCTTCAAAGAACGTAACATCTGCAGAAACCAGTTGTTTGTGAAGAACAGGGTCAAAACAACAATAACCCTTTTGAGTAGGAGAGTAGCCAAGAAAGACACACTTGGTAGCACGCGGAGAAAGTTTGTCGCGAGAAGAGGAGGGAGTGTGAACAAACGCCGTACAACCAAAAATACGCGGGGTAAGCGGAAAGGCTTCCTTGCCCGGGTAAAGAATGGAGAACGGGGTTTGTCCATGGAGAACGGTCGAGGGAATGCGATTGATGAGGTGACACGAGATGAGAACAGCATAGCCCCAGTAGGAGCGAGGAACATGCATCTGAGTTAGGAGAGTGCGAGCAACGTCAAGGAGGTGACGGTTCTTGCGTTCAGCGATGCCATTCTGCTGAGAAGTGTAGACACAGCTGGTTTGATGAATAATACCATATTGTATACAGAAAGTAGTGAAAGCATTACCAATATATTCTTTGGCATTATCAGAACGAAGAATTTTTATAGACACGCCAAACTGTGTTTTAATCATTTCATAAAAAGAGGTCCATACAGAGAATAATTCAGAGCGATCTTTTAAAAGATACACCCAAGTACACCGAGAGAAGTCATCAATAAAAGTTACAAAATAAGAGCTGCCTCTCCCAACTGTGGGAGTAGGGGAAGGACCCCAAATGTCGGAGTGAACAATATCAAAAGGACTGGAAGACCCACGCCCTTGCTTTGCAGGGAAGGAGGAGCGATGATGTTTGCCAATCTGACAGGCCTCACATTTGAGGGGAGGAGCTTGCTTAGGTAGATGAGGTAGAAGTTGATGAAGAAGTTTTGCAGGAGGATGACCCAGACGGAGATGCCATTGGAGAAGACTGTTGGAGGATGATGATGAAGTGTGGAGAGCTGACACATTGTCCAAGAAGTAGAGGCCGCCGCTCTCAGTCCCAGTAGCAATCGTCCGCTTGGAGCAAGGATCCTGAAAAGAACAAGAAGTAGGTGTGAATGTTACAGAGCACCGTAGCTGCTTGCAAAGAGAAGTAACCGAGAGTAAGTTGCACGGGAACTTGGGCACATATAGAGTATCGTCCAGCCGAAGAGACGGAGTGACCTGGACTATACCAGTCCCATTGACGGAAGATGGAGAGCCATCCGCAACGAACACCGGGGGCAATCGATCATGTTTTTCTAGGAGAGAAAAACACTGAGGATTGCCAGTCATGTGATTTGTCGCGCCTGAATCAATCAACCATTTACCTGTAGTGACGACATGAGCGCTACCTGAGGAGGTGACCACCGAGGCGGATTGATTAGGAGTAGATGCGGAAGAGGCACTGGTGGGGCGAAGATGAGGATGTTTGAGCCAACACCGAGCAACTAAGTGGCCCGTCTTCCCACAGTGAGAGCAAAGAGATCTGGAAGGACCACGACCTTCAGGATGAGAGCTCCTTCCTCCTGTGTTGCCCCTCTGAGTTTGATGATCATAGTTGTCAGGGATGGGAGGAGAAGACAAGATAGGCCGGTGAAGAAGAGAGGTAACAGCGGCAATGCGTGCAGCAGTAGCATCTAGTGTAGGTGATTCAGCCTCACCCAGAATTTGCTGACGGATCATGTCATAAGAATCAGGGAGGCGAAGAAGGTAACAAACAACAAGAAGTTCCTGGAAGTGTTTGTGTTGGTCAGCAAGATCAGCAGAGAAGGGTCTGTTCTGAAGAATTTCAGCCCCAAGGGCTTGAACTTGTTGATAGGCAGCAGCAGGAGACATGGAGGGACGAGCAAATAGGTCCGCATATAGGGTATATATGCGGGAAGTTTGGGCTCCCTTTGAATAAAGAGCAGCCAGATGAAGCCAAGCAGTTTTCACTGTTTCATCATGCCTTATGACAGGAAGGCATTCATCTGAAAGACTGTTAGTGAGCCAAGTTCGAACCAGGGCATCACTAGCATCCCAATCATCAAAAGTGGCAGAGGTGCGAGGAGGAGGGTCATCAGTAAGATGATGACGTTTGCGCTGAGAGCGGAGAAGAAATGTGAAGGAGACACTCCAGTCCGGGTAGTTGGGACCGATAAGTTTGGAGACGGTGCCAAGGTTCCCCGAAGGAACGGGAGGAGGGTGGGCAATAGCCGGAGTGGTAGTTGTGGTGGAAGAAGAATTCTCAGAGCCTGTCATAGCTGAGGGAGCTCGCGCGAACAGAAGGACACACGATCAGAGGAAGACCGCGAAAGGGAGAGAGAGATCGCGCGAGCAGAGGGGATCGAGCGATCAGAAATGAGAGGCCACGCGAACAGAGAGATCGCGGGAATAGGAGAAGAGCACGACTCAGATAGAGAGATCTCACGAATAGAAGGAGAGACCGCGCGAACAGAGGAGATCACGCGAGAAGAGAGGAGGGCGCGGGCTATCACAAACCAAAGATCGTTATTGGCTTTGATACCATGTGCGAACTGAAAAAGAGAGACCGGAAAAAGAAGAAATAACTCTTTTATTTCTCAAAAATTCAATTATTACAAAGGTATAGCCTCCTTTATATAGAATGGAGGAGAGAGAGGAAATTACAAATAACCAATGTGGAACTAAACACTATACAGGACTAAACACGGAGCTGGGCGGTCTGATACAAGGAGACCGCCGAGATTGCCGAGATCGCGCGGTCTGCAGGATGCAGACCGCATATTCTGAACCCTGAAAAGATCTGCGGTCTCCCAACTACATACCTCCAAGACCGCCAGGCATCCAGAACAACGGAGCGTCCGATCTTCAGAACGCAGACCGCCAGGCTACATCCTTCAATAAACAGAGCTTCCAGCTATCAGACCGTGCGGTCTCTAGAATGCAGACCGCATAGTCAGACCGCCCGGTCTCCAGTCTTCAACAGAAGGCAACTTAAATATTATTGTGCCAGCAACAAAACTATCTGGCAATGATATATTCTCACTATGCAAGGAATCTACCAAATTTTCAAATTTTGATACCTGAAGGAGAATGGCTTTCTCCTCATCGAAAGTGAAGGAATGGAACTTGTCCATCCAGAGTGCCTTGGACAGATCCTCCTCTTGCCTGAAGTGCTCCTCTAGTGCATCCCAGATCTCTTTAGCAGTCTTCATCTTTAGGTAGGTCTTTGCTAGGCTGGAGGAAAGGCAGTTCAGGAGGTAGTCGCGGCAGAAGTCCTCATCAGCAACCCACTGAGCTTCGTCATCAATCTTGACAACCCCAGCGCGATCAGACCGAACTGTGTAGAACACGTTCAGATACTTCATCCCGAACTTAGTATTCAACGTCCAGTCGTTGAACTCAGTCGTCGTGAACTTCTCCAATTTGATCATCGGAACGGGGGACGAGAAATTGTTCCCCTTCATCATTGTATGCCTGACAAACGGAGATCCGACCACAAAAAATAGAAAATATGGGTTTCTGTTTGCTAACGCTGACGGTAGTCGGGCGGTAGCGCTGGTGGTAGCGAGAACGGGCTGCTGCCACTGTCGTCTGGCGGGATCTCTGGTGGTATCTCTGGTAGTAGTGTTTAGGGCTGCACTCGGTGATCGTGGAAGATGGCGGTGGCGGGATGCTTGACGGCGGTGACTGGGAGGGATCTGAATGAGAGCAGCACTCAAGGTAGGGCATCGTCTTTACCCCAGTAGAAACGGCGCTGAAACTCAATGAGAAGATGGTGATAGCATCCTACAATGGCGAGAAGGCATGGAGCGACGTCGACGGAGCGAGATCTTAGAGCAGTAATGAATGCGACGTGGAATCCGGTCAGGATCGATGACGGCACTAGATCTGGTGGACGGCGCGAGAACCGGCAGGCACAATGATTGGGCGTCGTGACAAGAGCCACCGACGAGGGCTTCGACTGGTCGGCGAGACCAATAGTAGTGCACGAGAGACGATCGGCGCTCGGGAGGAAGAAGCGGCGATTACTCAATTTTCCCAGACGTGCGTACTGGAACGAGAGGGAGAGCCAAAAACTCTTGGGCAAACTTCGAGACCCTAATTGTTATGAAGTTTTTGCTTAGATCCGCCTCCAGATGCTTCGAGATTGTTATGAAGTTTTTGCTCAAAGCATACGGAGGCGGATCTAAGTGGAATCTCACTCTCTGTTGCCCCTAGGAGGGTCTATATAGATAAACCCTAGAAATGTAATGGGTCACGGATATCCCGAGCAAAAGGAGTGCTCCCCCGCATGCAGTGAGCTCCCCCGCATGCACCTGAGGGATGTGCGCCCTTGCATGGTGTGGTCCCCCACATGTGCGCTCATCGCTGTCGTCGCCGCCGTCGTCTTGTCGGTGAGCCTTCCCGGGCCGTCCGAGTTGCCCAGTGGGCATGGCCATCATTTCTCGAAAATTTGTGATCTAGGTAACCAAAATCGTGCACTCACATTCGCCCGCTCAACATCCAAAATAGCGCAATTACTAGCGCGCCCCCCAGAAAAACTATAAAAGTACGTTTAGGCATTCATTTCCAGGGATAGGAGAAAAGGAGAGGAGAGAGCTCTGAGATTTTCCGGCGAAGACTTGGCTCTCTGATCGCTCTCCTGATCAATGTGCGCTTCACCTGCGAAATTCCTACTCCAGAGACTGCTCCCGTGAGCGCTTCGAAAAACTTAGCTTTTTCTCAAGCATTTGTAAAGGAGAGGTGACATGTCACTCTCTTAAACTCTAACTCTTATAACTGACTACAACTAATGGATTTTGTCAGATCTGGGTCAGGTCTCGTAGTTTTTTTCCTTTTTGGGTTTTCCACGTTAGACTTCTTGCTGTCCAGCTGCTGATTTTCTTTTTGACTGTTTGCACTCTTTGCTCACTCTCGAGATAAAATGATTCATTTCCTCCGATCTGTGAGAGTGCTAAGCGACTCGCAAATGTTTGTCGTTTGTGGGAATGACGTTCTCAACTCTCTAAAAAACTTCGAAAGACCCTACTTGTAGCATCCCAACTTTGAAAAAGGGTCTAACCGGTTCAATTAAACCCTGGGAGGAGCTTAGGTCAGGTCAAAGGAAAACCACGACCCGACCTTCGCCACATAATGTGGTCATTTAGAGAAATGACTATTTTGGGTAGCATTGTGCTTCGCCACAACACCAAATTAGTATAGTGAGCATGTGTGCTCCGAATCAACTTTTGTCAGTTGTGTCAGACTCGTATGGTCGAAACGAGTGCAATGGAACTCGTTTTGTTCCAATCCGAGATCATTTGGTGAAAGTGACCATTTTGAGTACCGTAGAGCGTCACGACGACTCTATTTTAGTTTAATGAGCGTACGAGCTCCGAATTAAATTCTGTCAGATGCTTTAGACTCGTATAGACGATACGAGTGCAACAAAATTTGTTTCGCTCAATTCTGATGTCGTTTAGTCAAGTAAATAAAAATATTGCTTGTAAAATTATACGAAACCTCGAGATACGTGAACGCTGGATTTCAACCCATCACATCGATGTTGACTCGACACTCAACAACTCAGACCCATATTGACCTTGACCCATATGGGGAACCCACTTGTACTTGACTTTGGTCAACCCACCTCAAAAGTGTAGTTTTCATGAATTTTAAGAACCCACTTAAGCCCACTCATCCACTCCACCCACCAAACCCAAAACCATAATCCTCATGCTTAAATCTGATTGGTTAATCATCAGACTCTCCTCCCTAGGCTAACCCAAATCTCCCCTCTACTTGCCTAAAGCCAAGGTAGTGGGTTTAGATATTTTTAAACCCCACTCCGAACCATGAGTTCCCTTAACCCAACTTGTACATCTCCCCACCAATCAGGTGCTTCCATCGACCCTCCCCACCCAACCATGGTGGCTTAGTTTTTACTCGGGTAAGAGAGAGAGAGAGAAGGGAGAGAAAGGGAGGGGAGGGGATCGGGTGGGCTATAAATGAGCCTCAACCCCTACTTAAGAAGGAGGAACCACCTCCAGAAGGATCGCCTTCAGAAATGAAACCAGACATGCTGGTTTGAGACCTATAGGAGCCGAAGAAGAGGCTCCCAGCTCCACCGCTACCTCCACCACCCTTCCATGGCAACATCGCCGGAGGTCTCCCGGAGGACCCCAAACAAGATGTGATCTCCTCCTCTCCTCCCTCCCTAACATTCTGACGTCTCGCATGTGATCTCTAATGGCCGGAGCGCCGCCGCCATTTCTCCCCTCTCCTCCGTTCGAAACTGGGAAAAGATAGCTCCGGCAGTGGGAGTGACCGCCCGCTGGGAGTCAGCCGGGGCGGAGCCATGGCCGACCGACGCCGGCCGATGGCCGGGAAGGGTCGTAAGGCTCACGGCCATGCAATTACTATTCAAAAATTTTATATATTTTATTATTTTCTTAATTTAAGGGGTTTGATTTTCTGGAGGGTGATATAGAGCTCTAATGGAAAAGTGATGAACATGAAAAATGTTCCTTTTATGAATTTCTACCCCTCATAAAAATTTGGGATTTTTCTTACACAATTTGGTATTTTATTTAAACTAAATAGAGCTGTTTTTCCAGTTTAAGAATTATCTGAGAGATGTAAACAAAGTAGAAAATCTTGGAAAAATTACAGGGGATGGCCAGAGACTATTTACACTATCACTAATTGATTTGGAATTTTCCTTATTAAATTGCTATTTTTAATGATTTAATCAAAATAGTTCTTATCACTAAATAAATCTCAGAGGAAAATTTACGCAATCAAAACTCCTTGAAATGTTATTTAATGTTTATTATATAATGATACATCCTCTGGATTTCTTACTGGAATTATTAAGCATTTCTGGTATTTATAAAGATCTATATAAGGCCAAGTTTACTATTTGAAAAATAATAGAGGCTCTTAATTTTGAGATAAAAATCTGAAGAAAAAAAAACCTGAGTGATGGATAGAGACCTCATACATTCTCAGTATTATTTTGTGAATTTTTGGTTTAGTTTTACATTTTTTTTGAAGAAATTAAAAGTGTTGAATTTTACACTTGAAAATTTATGGAGGTGGAATATATAATCGAATCAAAATGCTTTATATTTTTACCAAAGGTCTTTAATGGCCAATTAATAATTGCGAATTTTTGAGGCATTCCCGATATTTTAAGGTTTTAATATAATGACCTGAGCCTACCTTAAATTTTCTAGAGGCTATGTAAGACCTCAAATTAAAAGATCTAAAATATTTTGAGAAAACGATAAATTGCTTTGAAACCCACTGTCATAGTTTGATGATTTTGATAGGTGGGCTTATATTTAAATATAAAAATAAGAGCTTATTCGAGGCAAACAAATCATCGAGCTACATTTAGAAAAATACTCGGACATTGGAAGTCGCCTTTGTTCAAAGAAATTAAGGAACTCATAATAATGTTCTTCCAATCCGCTTAAGATATGTTTAAAAGACGCAATTAAAACCTATGGTCGGACCGTAATAAAGGGACAGAATTTAGAAGAGACTCCTATGAATGTAGATGGAACTGAAGCCTCCTATATATGGAGTGAAGGACTACAAATCCTTTTATTCTATTGCACTTTCTTTTACTTCAGTCTCGTACTAGTCCAGTTCATTTATGTACATTATTTCAATATTGCCTATAATTAGAGTGGACGTGAAGATGGGACATTCTTTCAGGGTCAACCCTAAATAGTGTCGAACTGGCTGCCGCTCTTGGAGCAGAGCGGACAGATCGATATTTGGCTTTATTTCAGCATTTTGATTAATGGACTTTATTTCAGTATTTCAATTATTGTACTTTATTTCAATATTGCCTATAATTTATAGTTGACGTGAAGATGAGACATTCCTTCAGGGTAAACCCTAAATAACTTCGAACTGGCTGCCGCACTTGGAGCAGAGCATAGGTATCGATGTTTTACTTTATTTCAGCAATTTGATTACTACACTTTATTTTAGTATTTCAGTTACTGTAATTCATTTCAGTATTGCCTAAATTTAGAGTTGACGTGAAGATGGGACATTCCTTCAGGGTCAACCCTAAATAGTGTCGAACTGGTCGTCGCCCTTGAAGCAGAGCGGACAGATCGATGTTTGGCTTTATTTGGGCATTTTGATTACTGCACTTTATTTCAATATTTTAGTTACTGAACTTTATTTCAATATTGCCTATAATTTAGAGTTGATGTGAAGATGGGACATTCCTTCAGGGTCAACTCTAAATAGTGTCGAACTGGTCGCCGCTCTTGGAGCAGAGTAGACAGATCGATGTTTGGCTTTATTTCAGCATTTTGATTACGACACTTTATTTCAGTATTTCAGTTATTGTACTTTATTTCAATATTGCCTATAATTTAGAGTTGACGTGAATATGGGACATTCCTTCAGGGTCAATCCTAAATAGTGTTGAACTGGTCGACGCTCTTGGAGCAGAGCGGACAGATCGATGTTTGGCTTTATTTCAGCATTTTGATTACTGCACTTTATTTCAGTATTTCAGCTACTATACTTTATTTCAAAATTGCCTATAATTTAGAGTTGTCGTGAAGATGGGGCATTCCTTCAGGGTCAGCCCTAAATAGTGTCGAACTTGTCGCCGCTCTTGGAGTAGAGCGGACAGATCGATGTTTGGCTTTATTTCAGCATTTTGATTACTGCACTTTATTTTAGTATTTCAGTTACTGTACTTTATTTCAATGTTGCCTATAATTTAGAGTTGACGTGAAGAAGGGACATTCTTTTAGGGTCAACCCTAAATAGTGCCAAACTGGCCGCCACTCTTGGAGCAGAGCGGACAGATCGATGTTTCACTTTATTTCAGCATTTTGATTACTGCACTTTATTTCAGTTACGGTAATTTATTTTAGTATTGCCTATAATTTATAGTTGATGTGAAGATAAGACATTCCTTCAGGGTCAACCCTAAATAGTGTCAAACTAGCCGCCGCTCTTAGAGCAGAGCGGACAGATCAATGTTTCGCTTTATTTCAGCATTTTGATTACGACACTTTATTTCAGTATTTCAGTTACTGTACTTCATTTCATCATTGCCTAGATTTAGAGTTGACATAAAGATGGGACATTTCTTCAGGGTCAACCCTAAATAGTGTCGAACTGGTCACCGCTCTTGGAGCAGAGCGGATAGATAGATGTTTGGCTTTATTTCAGCATTTTGATTACTACACTTTATTTCTGTATTTCAGTTACTGTACTTTATTTCAGTATGCCTATAATTTAGAGTTGACGTAAAAATGGGACGTTCCTTCAGGGTCAACCCTAAATAGTGCTGAACTAGCCACCGCTCTTGGAGTAGAGTGAACAAATCGATGTTTTGGCTTTTTGTTTTTGTATTGCCTATAATTTAGAGTTGACATGAAGATGGGACATTCCTTCGGGGTCAACCCTAAATAGTGTCGAACTGGCCGCCGCTCTTGGAGCAGAATGGATAGATCGATGTTTTGGCTTTTATTTCAATATTAGCTGTAATTTAGATTTGACGTGAATATATTGTGCCTTCAAGAATTATTCCCACGGAAATATATTGTGCCTTCGAGAATTATGCCTACGGGAATATATTATGTCTTCGAGAATTATTCCCACGGATGTATATTGTGCCTTCGAGAATTATGCATGCGGGAATATATTGTGCCTTCGAGATTTTTTCCTACGAGAATATATTGTGCCTTCGAGAATTATTCCTACGAGAATATATTGTGCCTTCGAGAGTTATTCCAACGGGAATATATTGTGCCTTCAAGAATTATTCCTACAGGAATATATTGTGTCGTCGGGAATTATTCCTACGGGAATATATTATGTCTTCGAGAATACGGAAATATATTGTGCCTTCGAGAATTTTGCCTATGGGAATATATTGCGCCTTCGAGAATTATTCCTACGAGAATATATTGTGCCTTCGAGAATTATTCCTATGGGAATATATTGTACCTTCGAGAATTATTCCTACGGGAATTTATATGGTGCCTTTGAGAATCATTCCTACGGAAATATATTATGTCTTCGAGAATTATTCCTACAGGAATATATTGTCTATTCGAGAATTATTCTCATGGAAATATATTGTGCTTTCGAGAATTATGCCTACGGGAATATATTGTTCCTTCGAGAATTATTCCTACGAGAATATATTTGTTGGAACATGGCTTTCCGCATCCTTTTAATTTGAGAATAATAAATCCTACTTGTATTTGATCTTGTTTGCCATTGTATTTTTAGCATGCAGGTTTGGATAGATATGACACCAGGTTGCTGCAATACTGATCTTGCACTATCCACAAACGGAAGGATTGAAAGATTTCTAACGCCAGGCGTTAGGTCTTAACATTGGGCGTTAGCGATCGACGGGACGGTCTGCCGATCAACGGGATAGGATGCCGATCGACGGGATGGCTTGCCGACTGAATAAAAAGAGAGAGAAACTCAACGCCAGGCATTAGGTCTTAATGCTGGGTGTTAGCGATCGACGGGATGGTATGCCGATCGACAAGATGGGATGCCGATCGACGGTATGGCTTGTCGACTGAATAAAAAGAGAGAGAAACTCAACGCCAGGCATTAGTACTTAACGCTGGCGTTATCGATCGATGATTATGAAAAGGAGGAAGCAGACGTGATTGCAGGAGGAACTTTAGGAATGATTTGCCCAACGCCTGCATTAGCCTTAACGTCGGCGTTAGTATTGCCTAAAATTAAACAATTCCTAAAGTGCAGAATCTCCTTCCTCTTCTGAAGATCCGAGCCATCAATATGTTGTTATACATGGTCAACGCATGGCGTTAGAACTTAACGCCGACGTTAGTTCAAAGTCTATAAATTTGATGGATTCGTCGTCTCTGACTACTGATTGATTTGAGCCTTACTCCAGCACTCCAAAAACTCAATCAGAGACGTATTTTCCAGAACTTCAACTCCCACACATATTCGAGCAAAGAATTCAAGGAGAACCGGATCAACGCTTACACAACGCGAAGAATGCGCGCTTCGACTTTAAGAACATTCAACGGCCTTCGCCAACTCCAGAATTTTTCATAGGGCGTTTTAGTTTATGTGTTCAAATATTTTGTAACCTTTTATCATTTTCTTGGAAGTAAATTCGCCGCATGTTGGCGACTAGGTCTGGGTAGGACTTAGGGAGCAATTCGCCTCGTGTTGGAGACTAGGTCTAGAAATTAGATCTAGGGGGTGCTCGAGGCCTTTTCTGGTTATAGAAAGGCTAGAGTGACTTGACGCCGGATCTGGGGAAGATCGATTAAAGCCAACTGGTTCTTGGTGAGAAGAGATGGTATAAAAACAAAAGGAAGATTTCATATTTCGCCTTCGATTTCTAGCGTTATAGAAATCACATATTTTGTAATCTTAATTCATAATGAAAATCATGTTTCTTTTTGGTTTGTTTTAAATTGATTCACTCCTCTTAAGTTTTGATTTAAAGTTGATTTAAAGAAAAACAACAAAAGTTTTATATTAAATAATCAAGTTTTTCACCCCCCCCCCCTCTAAGGGCGCCTCACGATCCAACAAGTGGTATCAGAGCTTGGTTATTCCAAAACGGTTTCACCACCGGGAATAATGGCATCTCGTGATCATGATCACGCTTCTACTAGTGGGGAAAATTTTTATATAAATGAAAAATCACTTGCACCACCTTTATTCGAAGGGAAAAATTATAAAAGGTGGAAAATTTTAATGGAAAATTTTCTCAAGTCCTTAGGCATAGATGTTTGGAACATTACTATTGAAAATCCACCTAGCGTATTAAATAGAAACGAAATGGTTTTAAATGCAAAATCTATGAATAGTTTATTTTGTGCGTTAGATCAAAATATTTTCAAACTTATTTATAATTTACCTACCGCATATGAAATTTGGAATTCTCTTGAAAGAACTTATGATTCTCCTTCTACAGGTATTGAACAAACGCAAGATATGGAGAACATGCAAGCTTGCACAGATATTGAAGAAATCTCCTCTCATGATGGATCAATGGAGTACACATCTAGTGGAAGAGAAGAAGAAATCTTATCTTTGGAAGAGGAGTGCCAAAAAGATGTCAAAGGAACTATATGTTTGAATATCGCATCGTCCACAAGCAATGTAAGGAATTCAAAATCCATCTTGTGTACCTCTATTTCTACATTTCAATTGCTACAAACTACTAAATGTAAGATTAAGAAATTAAAAAGAGCTAATGCAAAACTACGTTTAGAAAATAAAACTTTGAAAGCAAATATGAATGTAGAATCCAAAAATGATGTGATTGAATCTCCATCATGCTCTTCATTTGAAAACTCCACACCTTGTATTGATTATAATGAATTAAAAGAAAAATACAAAGAACTTGAAAAAGAATTTATTTTTGTAAAAGAACAACATGAAAGATTATGTTTAGAAAACCCTTCTTGAAAAATGATTGTGCTAAGTGTGAAGACTATAAAATTGAAATTGAAGAGATGGATGAAACATTTGAGGAATATAGAAATAAATATCAAAATCATATTGATTCAATTATTTCCACTCTTAAAAATAGCACAATTGTGTATAATAAAGCTAGACATAATCTCAAAGTTAAAAACTATGAATTAGAAAATAAAGTCAACTTGCTTAAGGAAATTATAAAGAAATATTTTCAAAACACACACTCACAATATCAAGCAAAATCCAAAAGCAAGTTGAATATGAATTTTCATAATTTATCTAAGCCAAACAAAAGAAATGAAAAACATCAAAAGCTTGCAAATGAAACTACTAAACACTATCATCATTATCATTTACAACAAAACTCTTCTCACAACATAAAATTGAAAATGAACAAATTTCCTATAAACAATGTTTTAAAAAATCATCATGGAAATTTCAAGTATAAAAACATTAACCAAAAGTATGAATGGAGACCCATACTTAAGAATGATGCACTAATCTCAAATGAAAGGGCCCACTCATCCTTGTCTCCCCAAAGGCCAACTCGATGTATTTGGGTACCCAAAGGAACCATCCCTCATGGTCCTCTTTGGATACCTAAATCTCAAATCCATTAAGATCATCAATACATGAAGTAGAGTTTTTTTAATGTGCAAATATCTACTTCATGATTCACTTTAAGTTTTTTATATATTTGAAAGTTTAACTTTTCCTAAAAAAATAAATTTTACAAATTAAATCAAATTAAAAGTCAAGTTTCTATCTCTTAAATGATCAATCGACTATCACATAAGACATGAGTTGTTAGAGTTTCTGAGGTGATCTCAAAGCAATCAATAGTTAGTCTTACTGCCAACGCAATATGAGCCTATAGGGTCGCACATAAAAGCGTTTGGAGAAGTTGGAGAAAGAATTGAGTTGGCCTTGCTTATATAGGATATGAGTGGAGTGTTGGAACAAGGTCTTTCGCATCTCCTAGGTTTGAGAATAACAAATCCTATGTGTATTTGATCTTGTGTGTTTAAGTGTACAGGATAACAAAGTCCACATGACTCAAGGATTACATAAGAAGGTTGCCCCCAAAGTTGAGCCATCAAATCCAACACTCCTACTAGTGCCGGCGGTAGTCCTAGCGCAGGCGCTAGCTTTCGCTCGACGAACTATAAGCTGCGATCGACGAAATCAAGCCGCTGAGAACGGATGCTGGGTTCGACAAAATTAGATCTTGCGTTCGACGATCTTGCATTCGACGAATTTCCGATCGACGAATGATGAAGCCCACTCGATGAACTCCGGTCGACGAAACTTCGATCGACGAAAAGAATGCTCAAGCAAAAATTCTGGGAGTAATTATAGAAGGCGATAGCGCCTGGCGGTATTCGATAGCGTAGGCGATAGCGCGAAGCACAGTAGGCAAGAGAGAAATGTTTCCTCGGATTGAAGATTCTGCCGCGCAGAATATGTCCTAAAATGGGATAGCGCCGGCGGTACCACTAGCGCAGGCGCTGTGGCTATAAAAAGGACCCCTCTTCTCTCATTTCATACAGACATCAGAGAGAGAGATTGAGTGCTAGAATTCCATAGGCTACCTTGGCCGAAAGTTGATGTCCTACCAAAGTTCTGCAAACTTCTGAAGGAGAATCTCATCATGTCAGATCCAAACAAAGTCCGCTTCTACAACGCTTATTCTACAGCAGATCTTCATCTCCAACTTCAGAAGTTCATCAAGAGGGAGTTTTAATTATTTTCATTTCTTATGTCTTGTAAACGGTTAGTGAAATCGCCTCGTGTTGGCGACTAGGTCTGGGTAGGACTTAGGGCGGAAATTCACCTCGTGTTGGCGACTAGATCTAGACTAGGTCTAGGGGTGCTCGAGGTCATATCCGAGGAAGGGTTGGCTAGAGCGGCTTGAGGCCGAATCCGGGGAGGATAGGCTAGGGCCACCGATCCGTGGGGATGCGAGTCGGGATAGAAAACAAAAAGAGCCTACTATTCATCGCCACCAATTGCTAGCGTTATAGAAGTCAACTTTTGTAAAATCTTATTTGATATTAATAAAGCATGTCTCTACTTTATTTCAATTGTTTTACATGACTTCTTATTGTCTTAATCTCGCATTATTACAAAGCTTTTCAAAATATAACTTAAGTTTTTGAAAACCCTTATTCACCCCCCCCCCCTCTAAGGGCGCCTACCGATCTAACAAGTGGTATCAGAGCCAGGTTATTCCAATCGGCTTAACAACCAGGAATAATGGCGTATCATGATCTCGCTTCTACTAGTGGGGCAAATGTCTGTGAAGAAGAAATATCTCTTAAACCACCTTTATTTGAAGGAACAAATTATAAAGGATGGAAAATTTTAATTAAAAAATTTATTAAGACTTTAGATGTCGAAGTATGGAATTTAGTCATTGTAAGACCTGCGGATGAATCAAATAAAAAGGAACGTCAACTAAATGCAAAAGCCAAACATTATTTATTTTGTGCTCTATCAAATGAAATTTTCAAATTAATATATTGTTTTTCTAGTGCATACAAAGTATGACAATTTCTTGAAGAAATGTATGATTTTCCTCTCGCAGGTATGGAACAAACACAGGAGGAGAAGGACATACAAGCATCCACTATTATTCAAGAAGATCTCTCTCGTAGCAAAGCCATGGAGATCATGGAAACTAACTTAGAAAAAGAGAGCAATACATCAAGAGAAAAAGAAGATGAAAATTCATCTATGATGGAGGATGGCCTAAAAGATGACAAAGGAACTTCATGTTCACATTCTGCCTCTTTCAATAGCGCTGTAAGAAAGTCTAATTCTTCCTTTTGTTTGATAACTTCATTCTCTAGTTTCAATATACTAAAAATGGCTAAACGCAAAATTAAGAAATTAAAAGATATTAATAAACATTTGCGCTTGAAAAATAAAAATTTAAAGGAAAAAATTAATGAACAATCAAATTCAAATTTATCTAGTTCTACCCATGGCTCCTTAGTTGAAAACATGACACCTTGTATGAAATTTGATGATTTAAAAGAAAAATGCAAGGAACTTGGAAAGGAACTTCTTTTTATAAAAGAACAAAATGAAAGAATATGTTTGGAAAATTCATCTTTGAAAAATGATTGTGCTAAGTGTGAAGACTATAAAATTGAAATTAAAGAGATGGATGAAACATTTGATGAATATAGAAATAACTATCAAAATCATATTGATTCAATTGTATCCACTCTTAAAAATATCACAATCGCTTATAATAAAGCTAGACATAATTTAAAGATCAAGAATGATGAATTAAAATCAAAAATCAACTTGCGTATGAAAATTGTAAATACAAATTCATAATATCAAACTATATCTAAAAACAAGTTGAATATAAATATGAACATCTTAACTAAGTTTAATAATGGGAGTAAGGCACATAAATGATTTGTAAATCAAAATCAAAATCACCATTATTTACAAAATTATGTATCTCCTAAAGTAAATTCAAATATGCAAAAATTTCCTATGAAAAATGATTTCAAATGTCATCATTATTTTAAGCCTAAATTTAATGAATATGGAAATTTAATGCAAAATTATATATTAAACCTAAGTATGAGTGGAGACCCAAAATTAAAGATGAAACATTAACTCCACTTGAAAGGGTCCATTCGTACTTGTCTCCCCAAAAGCCATCTCGCTATATTTGGGTACCCAAAGGAACCATCCCACATGGTCCCCTTTGGATACCTAAAACTCTTATTCATTAGGTATCATCAATTGCATGAAGTAGAATCCTTTCAAAATGAAATATACAAAGTTCTACTTCATGATATGCTTTCATGTCTTTTAATTTTTTCATGTTTTCTTATTTCTTTTTAAGCTATCATGTTATAGTCATCTTAGATATTATAGGAAATATGATCTTATAAATTGATCAAAATTCAAAATCATATATTATTTTGAAGATCTATCTTTTATTCTCATACTCATTACTTATAAATATCTTATATTATCTATATAAATCAAATTCTAAATTTGCTATAAGATATTTCAAATTAAATCTAGTCATTAGGCTATTAAGTTTTTTTGCCTTCACCAACAAGTGGTTTAGAGAAATAACATGATCTAAACAATCACTATTGTTCACTATCAAAAATCACATATATATATATATTCAAAATTCTTAATTAAAAGAAAATCACTAAAATGTATTGAAAGAATTTACCCTCATTATGAATATTGAATTCACAACCACCACCATGATCTATTGATGTCCTTTGCTAAAATTCTCTAACATGATATATCATAAGTCATATCAAAAGTCTTCTAAAAATAATTATTTCTATCACAATTATGTGAATTATAATTGATATATTAATTGATGACAATAGATATTATAATTACATACCATGGTTGGTGTATTATGTGTGTATTGTGATTTATTTCTAGTTTAGACCTTTGAATCATCTTGATATCAAATCAAATAAAATCTTCACTCCATTCTAGTTCTATAAGTTGAAACAATATCAAACCTTGGTATAACATTGATCTCAAGCTTATCATACTAACATTGTCGCCTAAAGAATATTTGTGTCTATGTTAGGCTTTATATGTTTACCAAGATATACAGGCTGGGTATTCTCATCTAGGGCGTATCCATGGTATTATTGTGCATGAACATTATTGTAAATCACTAAAATCACGCATATTTGATTTGTTCATTCATGTCCTCTCATGCTTACAGTTCCTATCATTTTCAAACGATATTGGTAAATATAAGCCTTAAAAATATTAAAATGGAGATATAATAAAATATATCACAAAATTGCTAATGTTTCATGCAATTTGGACTATCTAGACATCTCCTAAAAATCTGAAATTTCAGCATGAAACTACTATTAGGACACTTAATCAAGATCAATAATTAAACATTTCAAAATCATCAAAAATCGTGTACTGTTTCCCGCGCTAGCGCTAACGCCGGTGCTAGCGCTCCTATTTGTTTTTCTGTATTTTAAAATTTTGAAAAATTCTTAAAAATATATCAATCTATGTGTACTATTTATTTTTGCACTTCTGCTTTTATTTCATTTTTGAAAAATCAAATACAAAAGCCAAATTACAAAAAATATGTTTTGCCTTTTTTGGGTTTTTTGTCATTTGTTTAAATTCTATTTCTAAAAGCAAAAATCAAATACAAAAATATAAAACAAAAAAAAATATCAAAAATTATTATTTTGAACTTAACTTCTCTATTTACATGTATCTTGCAAAAGGGTGATTTGGGTTATCATCCCATCACATCACCTAGTACCGGGCGAACCTCTCACAGGGTAGACCTCGGGAAGTCCAAGATCAATCTTATGAGTTCAAACTTTAAATCAAAATTATTCTTCAAAATATCAAAAATACTATATGGACTTCATTGAAAATCAAGCATGATTTAATCTATTATTTAGAACTTCTATGATGTTGCAATTTATCTTTTCAAACTACTTTGAACATTGTTTTCATCATGCTTTGATATATCTATTAATATGTGCATCAATTATATTGTAAAAGTTGTGTAGAACTACGCTTAGCATGCCACTAAGTATGAGTAAATGTTTTATTTTTGATAATGATCTTTATTCACTCACTTATTTTGGCATTGTCTACATATGTGTTTAATCTAAGTATGCTTGTGTATGTTTTGTATTAGTATAATGAATTAAAATTGCACAAGTATCTTACCTACACTACTTTTATTTGCACTTTTAAAAGTTAAGAAAAGTGGTTATGTTTTCATAAATTCTATTGGTTTGCAAAATAAGTGTATTCGGAGAACTTTGTACAAAACAAAAATCATAAAATAAAGTGACAAAGATAACTCCACCAAGCACTAATTGAACCTCCCGATAAGTCTTAATAAGCGTTGTGAGTTTGAGCACCTTGGAAAGAATAGTAAAGTATCTTGTGCAAACCATATCTTTCTTTCAAAATAAAAGCCACTTACTCTTAAGTACACCGGATCACTAGTTTCAATATTAAAATAAAATAAAATATGTGATCCCCAAGCACTACTTTGCACCCTGATAAGTCTTAATGAGCATTGTGTGTGCAAAGCACCTTGGTAGTTGTAGATTTTTTGCGCATTGAAGTTTGTGGAAGTAAAATTATTTGTGTTTAAATGTGCTCTTACTTTACATATTTCTTGTATTTTTGATTAAAACATTTGTCTACTCTACTCAAAAATACACTTATGTGCACATCATTATCTTCCATAACACTTCTTCTCATGAGTATTGGATCCTAATGCAAAGTCTATACTACTCTTTATTTATGAAATGCACTAGATAACCTAGCATGCTTTCTACAATGTTTGGTATGTTTTGAAATTGTAAATTAAAGTAATATTGTAGTAATCTCTTTTTGATAACATTATTTCATGCGTGGTTACTTTATTGTCAAACTTAAAGATTTTAATTGAAAATTGATTTACAAAAACATCTTCTTTTTGAAATTTAACTCATATATCTTTTATGGACCATCATTGATTACAATAAGATGTTTCTTGTATTTCGATAAGTCTTCCGCATCATAACCATATAATTGTTTTACCTTGCACTTTCATGCTTATTTAAATTCTTTTATTTTGTGTGCATCCTCACTTGAATCTTAACATTCCTTTCTTTCAACAAGTGGTAGACTTGCTTGGTAAACTTTTTAATGGTTGCTTTAAACAAGAGTATTTTTTATGATAAAAACTCTGATTTATTTCTATATTGTAATACTAAAACTCTGATTTATTAATGGATTAGCTATGTGAACTTTTCTATAAAAAATTCAAATATTAAAACCTATTGGCTATGAAATTATAATTTGATTTAAAACGCTTAAACGCTTCCAATAATTATTATTCATGACTTCATATCTCACCATAGTGGGGGCGTAGGGTTGTAGACATTAGATAACCTTATCTCTAGTCATGTCTTGTCCTTAACCGGGGAGGGTTCCAGTGGGGCCTTGCGAGGCACTGGGGGGAAAGAGTGCTAGGTTAAGTTTTTGTCTAGTGTTTGCATATGGGACTAACACCCCAACCTACAGCATGTTTGCAGCTCCTCATGCCCATCCGTCACTTAGTACGGGGCTAGGGTGTAGACATATTGTCTGGGTAGTTTAGTTACTTGGAAATCATTACATTTTTTTATGCTTAAAACTCTTATAAAAAGGAGAAAACTAATATTATAATATGATTACTTGGCAAATGTTATATTGTTCATCTTTAAGCTAAAAACTTTGATCTATCTCTATAAAAATTAGTCTAAAACTCCTTATCATTTCATTCTCTCTAAAAAGCTCGATCATGCCTTTATCTTCTAAATCAAAACTTTTCTGTGTTTTCCCTCCTTACCCACTTTTGCTAATAACAAAAGGGGGAGAACTAACATGATAAATATAATCTGCTATCAAAATAGAAAACTAACATACTTAATTAAGATGATAGCCTACATATTAGGGGAGTATTCACTTAGGGGGAGCATGTATTTAGGGGGAGCAATTCTAAATGCTAAAATTGATAATTATCCTAAGCCATCACTTTCACATACACACAAGTAAGTTTCATCATGCTTATATATTAATGCTCTGATTTATCATTAATGGATTTGTTATTATCAAAAGGGGGAGTTTGTTGGAACATGGTCTTCCGCATTTCCTAGGTTTGAGAATAATAAATCCTATGTGTATTTGATCTTGTGTGTTTAAGTGTGCAGGATAACAAAGTCCACATGACTCAAGGATTACATAAGAAGGTTGCCCCCAAAGTTGAGCCATCAAATTCAACACTCCTACTAGCGTCGGCGGTAATCCTAGTGCAGGCGCTAGCTTTTGCTCGACGAACTGTAAGCTGCGATCGACGAAATCAAGCCGCTGAGAATGGAAGCTGAGTCCGACAAAATTGTATCTTGCGTTCGACGATCTTGCGTTCGACGAATTTCCGATCGACGAATGATGAAGCCCGCTCGACGAACTCCGGTCGACGAAACTTCGATCGATGAAAAGAATGCTCAAGCAAAAATTCTGGGAGTAATTATAGAAGGCGATAGCGCCTGGCGGTATCTGATAGCGTAGGCGATAGCGCGAAGCACAGTAGGCAAGAGAGAAATGTTTCCTCGGATTGAAGATTATACCGCGCAGAATATGTCCTAAAATGGTATAGCGCCAGCGGTACCACTAGCGCAGACGCTAGCGCTATGGCTATAAAAAGGACCCCTCTTCTCTTGTTTCATACAGACATCAGAGAGAGAGATTGAGTGCTAGAATTCCAGAGGCTACCTTGGCCGAAAGTTGATATCTACCAAAGTTCTGCAAACTTCTGAAGGAGAATCTCATCACGCCGGATCCAAACGAAGTCCGCTTCTACAACGCTTATTCTACAGCGGATCTTCGTCTCCAACTTCAGAAGTTCATCAAGAGGGAGTTTTAATTATTTTCATTTCTTATGTCTTGTAAACGGTTAGTGAAATCGCCTCGTGTTGGCGACTAGGTCTGGGTAGGACTTAGGGCGGAAATTCGCCTTTTGTTGGCGACTAGATCTAGACTAGGTCTAGTGGTGCTCGAGGCCATATCCGGGGAAGGGTTGGCTAGAGCGGCTTGAGGCCGAATCTGGGGAGGATAGGCTAGGGCCACCGATTCGTGGGGATGCGAGTCGGGATAGAAAACAAAAAGAGCCTATTATTCATCGCCACCAATTGCTAGCGTTATAGAAGTCAACTTTTGTAAAACCTTATTTGATATTAATAAAGCATGTCTCTACTTTATTTCAATTGTTTTACTTGACTTCTTATTGTCTTAATCTCGCATTATTACAAAGCTTTTCAAAATATAACTTAAGTTTTTGAAAACCCTTATTCACCCCCCCCCCCCCTCTAAGGGCGCCTACCGATCCAACAAGTGGTATCAGAGCCAGGTTATTCCAATCGGCTTAACAACCAGGAATAATGGCGTCTTATGATCTCGCTTCTACTAGTGGGGCAAATTTCTGTGAAGAAGAAATATCTCGTAAACCACCTTTATTTGAAGGAACAAATTATAAAGGATGGAACATTTTAATTAAAAAATTTATTAAGACTTTAGATGTCGAAATATGGAATTTAGCCATTGTAAGACCTGCGGATGAATCAAATAAAAAGGAACGTCAACTAAATGCAAAAGCCAAACATTATTTATTTTGTGCTCTATCAAATGAAATTTTCAAATTAATATATTGTTTTTCTAGTGCATACAAAGTATGACAATTTCTTGAAGAAATGTATGATTTTCCTCTCCCAGGTATTGTTGAAATCGACTACTCGGTCTCTGTGGAGTTCGGGGCCCCCAACGAGGCTGAGGGGCGACCGACCCTTACTTCCCCCAAGGGAGAGCTCTAGGTTGAAGGTGTCGGAACTAAGAATTGGACCAAGGGCTTAGTGGGGAGGTCCCGCCACATACCCGGAAGTCCCCTTGGAACTTCCCCTCCCAAGCCACTACTAAGTTTGGGCACCACTGGAGCCTCTCGCTCACCCCCTAGAGAGATTTGGGGAAAGGGAGAGGGGAGGAGAGAGCTAGCCTAGGATGAGTCTGCCTCCAAATGGTGCCCCCTTGGTCCTATTTATAGGATTTCTGAAGTTGGGCTGCAAATAGCCAAAAACTGGTTTGCCAGATTACCAAAATACCCCTGAATTGGGTTGCGGATAGCCGAACCCCGCTGTTCTGAAGCGCTAAACGCAGACCACCGGTCTGCGAATAGTAAAACTGGACGAGGGGATCTCTCCTGGGCGAGAGAGACGGAGGGGCGAGACCCCCCCTCCCCTCTCTCCGCCTCCCTTACTGGGAGAGAGGGGGAGGGGCGAGCCCCCTCCTTCCCCTCTCCGCCTCTCTTGCTGGGCGAGAGGGGGAGGGGCGAGCCCCCTCCTTCCCCTCTCCGCCTCTCTTGCTGGGCGAGAGGGGGAGGGGCGAGCCCCCTCCTTCCCCTCTCCGCCTCTGTTGCTGGGCGAGAGGGGGAGGGGCGAGCCCCCTCCTTCCCCTCTCCGCCTCTCTGGCTGGGCGAGAGGGGGAGGGGCGAGGCCCCTCCTTCTCCTCTCCGCCTCTCTGGCTGGGCGAGAGGGGGAGGGGCGAGGCCCCTCCTTCCCCTCTCCGCCTCCCTTGCTGGGCGAGAGGGGGAGGGGCGAGCCCCCTCCTTCCCCTCTCCGCCTCTCTTGCTGGGCGAGAGGGGGAGGGGCGAGGCCCCTCCTTCCCCTCTCCGCCTCTCTCTCTCTTCCTCTGCGCGGTTCGATGCTACCAAGCTGTCTCCCCCGGATCCTCGGGAGTACTCGGCGAATATAGGGTTGTACACAATCCCCGCTCTTTTCGAGCGTGGCTCACGCTCGGAAAGAAATGTCCAACCCTGTATATTCGACGAGTGTCGCTGGGAACCTGATTATCGGTGCTTTCTTGGAAAAATACATTGCCTTCCCAAGAGGTCCTCCAACCTTGCCGGCTAATGAGAGCCCGGCTAGCGAGTCTACTCGGGACCAAGTGCTTCTAGGAGCGAGCTCTACTAGTGGTCGACATTGGGTCGACACACTCCTAGGAGCGAGCTCTACTAGTGAGAGCCACATCTTCCTTCCGAGGATCATTCGACCCACCCAGCTAATGAGAGCCTGGAGTGAGGAGGACATCTCGGCGCTGAACTTACCCATCCGAGGATCATTCGACCCATCCAGCTAGTGAGAGCCTGGAGTGAGGAGGACATCTCGATGGTAAGCCCTTCCTTCCGAGGATCATTCGACCCACCCAGCTAATGAGATCCTGGAGTGAGGAGGACATCTCGGCGCTGAACTTACCCATCCGAGGATCATTCGACCCACCCAGCCAGTGAGAGCCTGGAGTGAGGAGGACATCTCGATGGTAAGCCCTTCCTTCCGAGGATCATTCGACCCACCCAGCTAGTGAGAGCCTGGAGTGAGGAGGACATCTCGGCGTTGAACTTACCCATCCGAGGATCATTCGACCCACCCAGCTAGTGAGAGCCTGGAGTGAGGAGGACATCTCGATGGTAAGCCTTTCCTTCCGAGGATCATTCGACCCACCCAGCTAGTGAGAGCCTGGAGTGAGGAGGACATCTCGGCGTTGAACTTACCCATCCGAGGATCATTCGACCCACCCAGCTAGTGAGAGCCTGGAGTGAGGAGGACATCTCGATGGCAAGCCCTTCCTTCCGAGGATCATTCGACCCACCCAGCTAGTGAGATCCTGGAGTGAGGAGGACATCTCGGCGTTGAACTTACCCATCCGAGGATCATTCGACCCACCCAGCTAGTGAGAGCCTGGAGTGAGGAGGACATCTCGATGGCAAGCCCTTCCTTCCGAGGATCATTCGACCCACCCAGCTAGTGAGAGCCTGGAGTGAGGAGGACATCTCGGCATTGAACTTACCCATCCGAGGATCATTCGACCCACCCAGCTAGTGAGAGCCTGGAGTGAGGAGGACATCTCGATGGCAAGCCCTTCCTTCCGAGGATCATTCGACCCACCCAGCTAGTGAGAGCCTGGAGTGAGGAGGACATCTCGGCGTTGAACTTACCCATCCGAGGATCATTCGACCCACCCAGCTAGTGAGAGCCTGGAGTGAGGAGGACATCTCGATGGCAAGCCCTTCCTTCCGTGGACATGTGAGAACACTAGACATGGAAATGAAACATTACATTACATATGCTAAAAGGTAGAAAAAACTAAGTATGGAGACCAAACTTGGTCTCCTGCTCCTGGGCCTGATCCTCCTCGACCTCTCCTGGTGGTTGATGTTGGTGCCTTGGATCCCTTGCCTTCTTCAGTTTCAAGAACTCAGGGCAGGCGGACGTCGCGTGACCCTCCTCATCGTGGAAGTCACAATAAGGTAACCCCACTCGGATGCCCCTTCTTCCTCCCGTGCGGTTCCTTCTTCTTCTTTGGCCGATCGTCATTGTTTGCTGGTGCGGTGGAGGGGGTGTCCCCTGCCCCTGCCTCCACCTCGGGCGGTTAGATCTTTTCCTTTTGAAGTCCTCCCTTCTTTGCTCTCGCGGAGCCAACTTGCGGGCCTCTGCGCCCGTCGGGCTATCGGATGGTCGCCACCCAAGGTGGTCTCGCCAGCCAACATTCACTCGACTCCTTTTGGGGCGGGGTGAGTGGGGGCCGGATGCCTCCCCGCTCGCCCCCTTTTGCGGCTGGATCAGAAGGGGCGGGGCGAGATGGGAGGGCGCCCCCTCCAGATCTCGCCCCCTTGCTGGGGCGGGGCGAGATGGGAGGGCGCCCCCCTCCAGATCTCGCCCCCTTGCTGGGGCGGGGCGAGATGGGAGGGCGCCCCCCTCCAGATCTCGCCCCCTTGCTGGGGGAGCGGGGGTACGCCTCCTCCCCACTCTCCCCCTGCTGGCACCTCCATCCGGGACTGCCGGCTGAGAGTAACCTGCAAGACCCGTGTGACCTCCCGCTTGAAGTCTTCAAACATCTCCAATGTCACCCCAGCCACCAGGGGCTGCGAGTGACTTGGGTCGGAACTTCCTCCACCTCCGTCCATGAAGCTCATCTCGAGAGTTTCTTGAATCGGTCACACTCCACGCTCACCACACCATAAATGTTGAAACCGACTACTCGGTCTCTATGGAGTTCGGGGCCCTCAACGAGGCTGAGGGGCGACCGACCCTTACTTCCCCCAAGGGAGAGCTCTAGGTTGAAGGTGTCGGAACTAAGAACTGGACCAAGGGCTTAGTGGGGAGGTCCCGCCACATACCCGGAAGTCCCCTTGGAACTTCCCCTCCCAAGCCACTACTAAGTTTGGGCACCACTGGAGCCTCTCGCTCACCCCCTAGAGAGATTTGGGGAAAGGGAGAGGGGAGGAGAGAGCTAGCCTAGGATGAGTCTGCCTCCAAATGGTGCCCCTTGGTCCTATTTATAGGATTTCTGAAGTTGGGCTGCAAATAGCCAAAAACTGGTTTGCCAGATTACCAAAATACCCCTGAATTGGGCTGCGGATAGCCGAACCCCGCTGTTCTGAAGCGCTAAACGCAGACCACCGGTCTGCGAATAGTAAAACTGGACGAGGGGATCTCTCCTGGGCGAGAGAGAGGGAGGGGCGAGACCCCCCCTCCCCTCTCTCCGCCTCCCTTACTGGGCGAGAGGGGGAGGGGCGAGCCCCCTCCTTCCCCTCTCCGCCTCTCTTGCTGGGCGAGAGGGGGAGGGACGAGCCCCCTCCTTCCCCTCTCCGCCTCTCTTGCTGGGCGAGAGGGGGAGGGGCGAGCCCCCTCCTTCCCCTCTCCGCCTCTCTTGCTGGGCGAGAGGGGGAGGGGCGAGCCCCCTCCTTCCCCTCTCCGCCTCTCTTGCTGGGCGAGAGGGGGAGGGGCGAGCCCCCTCCTTCCCCTCTCCGCCTCTCTGGCTGGGCGAGAGGGGGAGGGGCGAGGCCCCTCCTTCTCCTCTCCGCCTCTCTGGCTGGGCGAGAGGGGGAGGGGCGAGGCCCCTCCTTCCCCTCTCCGCCTCCCTTGCTGGGCGAGAGGGGGAGGGGCGAGCCCCCTCCTTCCCCTCTCCGCCTCTCTTGCTGGGCGAGAGGTGGAGGGGCGAGGCCCCTCCTTCCCCTCTCCGCCTCTCTCTCTCTTCCTCTGCGCGGTTCGATGCTACCAAGCTGTCTCCCCCGGATCCTCGGGAGTACTCGGCGAATATAGGGTTGTACAGGTATGGAACAAACACAGGAGGAGAAGGACATACAAGCATCCACTATTATTCAAGAAGATCTCTCTCGTAGCAAAGCCATGGAGATCATGGAAACTAACTTAGAAAAAGAGAGTAATACATCAAGAGAAAAAGAAGATGAAAATTCATCTATTATGGAGGATGGCCTAAAAGATGACAAAGGAACTTCATGTTCACATTCTGCCTCTTTCAATAGCACTGTAAGAAAGTCTTTTCTTCCTTTTGTGTGATAACTTCTATCTCTAGTTTCAATATACTAAAAATGGCTAAACGCAAAATTAAGAAATTAAAAGATGTTAATAAACATTTGCGCTTAGAAAATAAAAATTTAAAGGCAAAAATTAATGAACAATCTAATTCAAATTTATCTAGTTCTACCCATGGCTCCGTAGTTGAAAACATGACACCTTGTATGAAATTTGATGATTTAAAAGAAAATTGCAAGGAAATTGAAAAGGAACTTCTTTTTATAAAAGAACAAAATGAAAGAATATGTTTAGAAAATTCATCTTTGAAAAATGATTGTGCTAAGTGTGAATACTATAAAATTGAAATTAAATAGATGGATGAAACATTTGATGAATATAGAAATAACTATCAAAATCATATTGATTCAATTGTATCCACTCTTAAAAATAGCACAATCGCTTATAATAAAGCTAGACATAATTTAAAGATCAAGAATGATGAATTAAAATCAAAAATCAACTTGCTTATGAAAATTGTAAATACAAATTCACAATATCAAACTATATCTAAAAACAAGTTGAATATAAATATGAACATCTTAACTAAGTTTAATAATGTGAGTAAGGCACATAAAGGATTTGTAAATCAAAATCAAAATCACCATTATTTACAAAATTATGTATCTCCTAAAGTAAATTCAAATATGCAAAAATTTCCTATGAAAAATGATATCAAATGTCATCATTATTTTAAGCCTAAATTTAATGAATATGGAAATTTAATGCAAAATTATAATACTAAACCTAAGTATGAGTGGAGACCCAAAATTAAAGATGAAACATTAACTCTACTTAAAAGGTTCCATTCATACTTGTCTCCCAAAAGCCATCTCGCTATATTTGGGTACCCAAAGGAACCATCCCACATGGTCCCCTTTGGATACCTAAAACTCTTATTCATTAGGTATCATCAATTGCATGAAGTAGAATCCTTTCAAAATGAAATATACAAAGTTCTACTTCATGATATGCTTTCATGTCTTTTAATTTTTCTTGTTTTCTTATTTCTTTTTAAGCTATCATGCTATAGTCATCTTAGATATTATAGGAAATATGATCTTATAAATTGATCAAAATTCAAAATCATATTTTATTTTGAAGACCTATCTTTTATTCTCATACTCATTACTTATAAATATCGTATATTATCCATATAAATCAAATCCTAAATTTGCTATAAGATATTTCAAATTAAATCTAGTCATTAGGCTATTAAGTTTTTTTGCCTTCACCAACAAGTGGTTTAGAGAAATAACATGATCTAAACCATCACTATTGTTCACTATCAAAAATCGCATATATATATATTCAAAATTCTTAATTAAAAGAAAATCACTAAAATGTATTGAAAGAATTTACCCTCATAATGAATATTGAATTCACAACCACCACCATGATCTATTGATGTCCTTTGCTAAAATTCTCTAACATGATATATCATAAGTCATATCAAAAGTCTTCTAAAAACAATTATTTCTATCACAATTATGTGAATTATAATTGATATATTAATTGATGACAATAGATATTATAATTACATACCATGGTTGGTGTATTATGTGTGTATTATGATTTATTTCTAGTTTAGACCTTTGAATCATCTTGATATCAAATCAAATAGAATCTTCACTCCATTCTAGTTCTATAAGTTGAAACACTATGAAACCTTGGTATAACATTGATCTCAAGCTTATCATACTAACATTGTCGCCTAAAGAATATTTGTGTCTATGTTAGGCTTTATATGTTTACCAAGATATACAGGCTGGGTATTCTCATATAGGGCGTATCCATGGTATTATTGTGCATGAACATTATTGTAAATCACTAAAATCATGCATATTTGATTTATTCATTCATGTCCTCTCATGCTTACATTTCCTATCATTTTCAAACTACATTGGTAAATATAAGCCTTAAAAATATTAAAATGGAGATATAATAAAATATATCGCTTGCAAAGTTTATTTGGAAAAGTAATATACAAAATCGCTAATGTTTCATGCAATTTGGACTATCTAGACATCTCCTAAAAATCTGAAATTTCAGCATGAACCTACTATTAGGACACTTAATCAAGAACAATAATTAAACATTTCAAAATCATCAAAAATTGTGTACTATTTCCCGCGCTAGCGCTAATGCCGGCGCTAGCGCACCTATTTGTTTTTCTGTAATTTTAACATTTTGAAAAATTCTTAAAAATATATCAATCTATGTGTACTATTTATTTTTGCACTTCTGCTTTTATTTCATTTTTGAAAAATCAAATACAAAAGCCAAATTACAAAAAATATGTTTTGCCTTTTTTGGGTTTTTTGTCATTTGTTTAAATTCTATTTCTAAAAGCAAAAATCAAATACAAAAATATAAAACAAAAAAAAACAAAAAAAATATCAAAAATTATTATTTTGAACTTAACTTCTCTATTTACATGTATCTTGCAAAAGGGTGATTTGGGCTAACATCTCATCACATCACCTAGTACCAGGCGAACCTCTCACAGGGTAGACCTCGGGAAGTCCAAGATCAATCTTATGAGTTCAAACTTTAAATCAAAATTATTCTTCAAAATATCAAAAATACTATATGGACTTCATTGAAAATCAAGCATGATTTAATCTATTATTTAGAACTTCTATGATGTTGCAATTTATCTTTTCAAACTACTTTGAACATTGTTTTCATCATGCTTTGATATATCTATTAATATGTGCATCAATTATATTGTAAAAGTTGTGTAGAACTATGCATAGCATGCCACTAAGAATGTTTTATGTTTGATAATGATCTTTATTCACTCACTTATTTTGGCATTGTCTACATATGTGTTTAATCTAAGTATGCTGGTGTATGTTTTGTATTAGTACAATGAATTAAAATTGCACAAGTATCTTACCTACACTACTTTTATTTGCACTTTTAAAAGTTAAGAAAAGTGGTTATGTTTTCATAAATTCTATTGGTTTGCAAAACAAGTGTATTCGGAGAACTTTGTACAAAACAAAAATCATAAAATAAAGTGACAAAGATAACTCCACCAAGTACTACTTGAACCTCCTGATAAGTCTTAATACGCGTTGTGAGGTTGAGCACCTTGGAAAGAATAGTAAAGTATCTTGTGCAAACTATATCTTTCTTTCAAAATAAAATTCACTTACTCTTAAGTACACTGGATCACTAGTTTCAATATTAAAATAAAATAAAATATGTGATCCCCAAGCACTACTTTGCACCCTGATAAGTCTTAATGAGCATTGTGTGTGCAAAGCACCTTGGTAGTTGTATATTTTTTGTGCATTGAAGTTTGTGGAAGTAAAATTATTTGTGTTTTATTGTGCTCTTACTTTACATATTTCTTGTATTTTTGATTAAAACATTTGTCTACTCTACTCAAAAATACACTTATGTGCACATCATTATCTTCCATAACACTTCTTCTCATGAGTATTGGATCATAATGCAAATTCTATACTACTCTTTATTTATGAAATACACTAGATAACCTAGCATGCTTTCTACAATGTTTGGTATGTTTTGAAATTGTAAATTAAAGTAACATTGTAGTAATCTCTTTTTGATAACATTATTTCATGTGTGGTTACTTTATTGTCAAACTTAAAGATTTTAATTGAAAATTGATTTACAAAAACATCTTCTTTTTGAAATTTAACTCATATATCTTTTATGGACCATCATTGATTACAATAAGATGTTTCTTGTATTTCGATAAGTCTTCCGCATCATAACCATATAATTGTTTTACCTTGCACTTTCATGCTTATTTAAAGTCTTTTATTTTGTGTGCATCCTCACTTGAATCTTAACATTCCTTTCTTTCAACAAGTGGTAGACTTGCTTGGTAAACTTTATGTTGGTTGCTTTAAACAAGAGTATTTTTTATGATAAAAACTCTAATTTATTTCTATATTATAATACTAAAACTCTGATTTATTAATGGATTAGCTATGTGAACTTTTCTTTAAAAAATTCAAATATTAAAACATATTGGCTATGAAATTATAATTTGATTTAAAACGCTTAAACGCTTCCAATAATTATTATTCATGACTTCACATCTCACCATAGCGGGGGCGTAGGGTTGTAGACATTAGATAACCTTATCTCTAGTCATGTCTTGTCCTTAACCGGGGAGGGTTCCAGTGGGGCCTTGCGAGGCACTGGGGGGAAAGAGTGCTAGGTTAAGTTTTTGTCTAGTGTTTGCATATGGGACTAACACCCCAACCTACGGCATGTTTGCAGCTCCTCATGCCCATCCGTCACTTAGTATGGGGCTAGGGTGTAGACATATTGTCTTGGTAGTTTAGTTACTTGGAAATCATTACATTTTTTATGCTTAAAACTCTTATATAAAGGAGAAAACTAACATTATAATATGATTACTTGGCAAATGTTATATTGTTCATCTTTAAGCTAAAAACTCTGATCTATCTCTATAAAAATTAGTCTAAAACTCCTTATCATTTCATTCTCTCTAAAAAGCTTGATCATGCCTTTATCTTCTAAATCAAAACTTTTCTGTGTTTTGCCTCCTTACCCACTTTTGCTAATAACAAAAGGGGGAGAACTAACATGATAAATACAATCTGCTATCAAAATAGAAAACTAACATGCTTAATTAAGATGGTCTTGTAAACGGTTAGTGAAATCGCCTCGTGTTGGCGACTAGGTCTGGGTAGGACTTAGGGCGGAAATTCGCCTCGTGTTGGCGACTAGATCTAGACTAGGTCTAGGGGGTGCTCGAGGCCATATCCGGGGAAGGGTTGGCTAGAGCGCCTTGAGGCCGAATTCGGTGAGGATAGGCTAGGGCCACCGGTTCGTGGGGATGCGAGGCGGGATAGAAAACAAAAAGAGCCTACTATTCATCGCCACTGATTTCTAGCGTTATAGAAGTCAACTTTTGTAAAACTTTATTTGATATTAATAAAGCATGTTTCTAATTTATTTCAATTATTTTACTTGACTTCTTATTGTCTTAATCTCGCATTATTACAAAGCTTTTCAAAATATAACTTAAGTTTTTGAAAACCCTTATTCACCCCCCCCCCCCTCTAAGGGCGCCTACCGATCCAACATGGAGGACCAATCATGTGACTGTTTGGAATTAAGTTGAGAATGTCTCAATTGGAAATCGTTTAAAAGGTTTAAACGAATGGATTTATACTTGACAAATTTGGCTAAAGTGTTTAACCGAACTGTGTCAAATTCGGCTAAAGGGTTTAGACGAATTCGGCTAAGTTAAAATTCGGCTAAAGGGTTTAGTCGAATTTATATAGCCGAATTTATATAGTCGAGTTCCGTTATAGTGTATAGTCGAATCTGGTTATAGTGTATAGTCGAACTTATATATAGTCGAACTGAAGGCATTCGTCGACCGCTGAGATGGCAAAAGGCTAGTGTAGCGAGTTCGTCGAACGCAGATCTCTTGAGTTCGTCGAACGCAGATCTCTTGAGTTCTTCGAACGCAGATCTCCTTGAGTTAGTCGAACGCAGATCTCTTGAGTTCGTCGAACGCAGATCTCTTGAGTTCGTCGAACGCAGATCTCTTGAGTTTGTTGAACGCAGATCTCTTGAGTTCATCGAACACAGATCTCTTTGAGTTTGTCGAACAAAGATCTCTCTAAGTTCGTCGAACGCAGCCTTTGGTATATAACAGTTCACGATCTTAGGGTTCTGGGCACAAGGACAAACGGAGACGGATATTGCAACCGACCCTTTTTTGTGATTTGAAAGAGCAGCGCCAGAAGTGTTTCGCTAGGGCTTCTCTCCTCTTCCGACAGTCGCCGCCTCCCCTATCTCAGATCTAGCAGTCCGTGGGGATGCTGAGAGCTTTTCTTCTCCGACTCATTCCTTGTTCGACAAGGCATTTAGGTTCTCCTCCGCTTGTGTGGATCTCTGTAGAGGGGCCGATCCATTTCGGTTCTTGGAACTCAAGGTTTGTTCTACCAGAATTCCGTGTGGAGCATCTTGGTTGAGTATCGACTCAATCCCGCAAAGGTATATCGTTTTGTTGCCTTTTACTATTTCTTGATTCATGAAATCTGCAAGATCCTTAACTCTTTGGGTTGTTCTTGTTATTTTTCCGCTGCGCATATGTGATTTGCTGTCTACTTTATTGTTAAGAAAAACTCAACAGTGGTATCAGAGCCAGATTCGCAATCAAGTGCGTGTAAATTGGGATTTTAGAAGCGTTCTAAATGCCCTGATTTCTTCTTGGAACCCCGCCAAGAACGCATATGATTGTGTTGCGATTTCATTGTTTCAGAAATAGTTTCTCCTTTGCAGTAACCGTCCCTCCAAGTGATTTGTGAAATCACATGTCTGAGATTTTGAATCTGACATTGAGAGATGAGCTTGTCTTCTGCACAAGTGGAGTTGTTTTTGCTGTGTCCAATGCATGTAAATCTGGAGATTTATAAGTGTTCTAAGTATTCAGATTTAGCCCTTCTTATCAAAGTGTTGATAATTTTTGTGCGCATTGGGATGCATTTGGTTTGAAATGTTGTATTTCTATTTTGTGAATGTGCGCGGTGATTAAATGTTAATCACGATGAAATGTTCATCAATTGAAAGATAAAATCCCTTATCCAATATTAAGTATACGGATGCCTTCCGATGGATGACACTCTTCCTGCCTCGATCGATGAAGTGTGGGCTTGCCAAAGCAAGGTGCATTAATCTATCTTGGCAAGGGTGTGAGCGGATAATTGTGATATCCCACTGTCGACATCGGGTCTATCATAACTAGGTGACCTCAAAGGTTGAGTGCCTAGAGGCATAGGGTTGGCATGCACCATATGATGGATGCGAATAAAGAGTTATTCACCAACCATACAAGAGTTGCATAGTGATGCAATTGACAAGTGTTGTCTACCTAAATAACCGCATTGCGAGAGAAATGCCAAAGCGGACTCATTGTGTTGGTGAAATACGGATCTTGTCCACTAAGAGAGTAGCTCACATAAACTCTCTGAATCGAAATTAAGGGTTATCGATTTGATTAAAATAGTGGGAATATTTAATTAAAGTCCTTATTAAAGTAAAATGTATTTTGAAATATAGTATTGAAAATCTTTTGCAAATTTATTGTAGAATTTCCATGGCAAATACATCACACTCCGCGTTGTCCCTGAGAGACATCCTTGAGAAGGACATGCTCAATGGAACGAACTTCCTCGACTGGTATAGGAACCTGAGAATTATTCTCAGGCAAGAGCGCAAGCTCTATGTCTTAGAAGGGGAAGCCCCCATAGAGCCGACCAGAAATGCTCCGAGAGCAGATAGAGATACTTACAAGAAGTATCAGGATGATACCTTGGATGTGGAATGCCTCATGCTTGCTACCATGTCCTCTGAGCTTCAGAAGTAACATGAGAGCATGTGTGGTTATGAGATAATCGGGCACCTCAAGAAAATGTTCGAAGGGCAAGCTCGGCAAGAGAGGTTTGACATATCCAAGGCATTATTTCAGTGCAAAATGGGAGCTCGAGACTCAGTAGGGACTCACGTACTCAAGATGATTGGGTATATAGAGAACCTTGAAAGACTGGATTTTCCCTTGGGTCAAGAGTTGGTCACAGATCTGGTCCTGCAATCGTTGTCAGACAGTTATGAGCAGTTCGTCTTGAACTATAACTTGAATGAAATAGAAAAGACACTGCCCGAGCTCCTTGGCATGTTGAGAACTGCCGAGAACAACATGAAGAAGGCCAAGCCTGCCAGCCCCATACTGATGGTGCATAAGAGCAAGGGCAAGGCCAAGGGTCCAAGAAGACAAAGATTGGATCTAAGTCTCCTCTTGATCCCAAGTCTTCTTCACTGAAAAGGAAAGGTCTGGTGAAGGAAGGAAAGTGCCACCACTGCGGTAAGGCAGGGCATTAGAGGCATAAATGTCCCCTGTACATTGAGGATCTACAAAAGAAGAAGGGAAGTGTGACTTCCACTTCAGGTATTAACGTTATAGAGATAAACATTTCTGCTCCTTCATCTTGGGTATTGGATATCGAATGCGGTTCTCACATTTGTACAAATGTACAGGAACTGAGAAGGAGAAGAATGCTGGGTAAAGGGGAGGTAGACCTGCGCGTCAGGAATGGAGCAAGAGTTGTTGCCATCATCGTTGGTGTCTACTGTCTTTCTTTGCCCACTGGGCTTGTAATTGAACTAGATAATTGTTATTTTGTTCCAGCGATAACTAGAAACATTATATCCATTTCATGTCTTGACATGAAGGGTTTTTCGTTTATAATTAAGAAAAATTGTTGTTCGATTTTTATGAATGATGCTTGTTATGGTGTAGCCCAATTGTTTAATGGTTTATATGTTTTGAACTTAGACCATCTGATCTATAATGTTGAAAATAATAAAAGACTAAGAACAAATGACTCGAATCCTACATACCTTTGGCATTGTCGTTTGGGCCATATAAACGAGAAACGCATATCCAAGCTCCATGGAGATGGACTATTGGACTCATTTGATTATGAATCATTTGAGAGATGCGAGTCTTGCTTATTAGGCAAAATGACTAAAGCCCCTTTCACTGGTCATACTGAGAGGGCAGATGATCTCTTGGGTATCATACATAATGATGTGTGCGGACCCATGATTTCTATGGCTAGAGGTGGGTTCCACTACTTAGTTATATTTACTAATGATTTCAGTAGATATGGATACGTGTTTCTTATGAAGAACAAATCTGAGGCCTTTGAAAAGTTCAAAGAGTTTAAGAATGAAGTAAAGAACCAACTGGGAAAAAGGATAAAAACACTCCGATCTGATCGAGGTGGCGAATATTTGAGTCAGGAGTTCCGTGATCATCTGAAAGAGTATGGTATTGTATCACAGCTCACCCCACCCAGAACACCGCAACATAATGGTGTTTTTGAGAGGAGGAATCATACCATGTTAGACATGGTGCGATCGATGATGAGTCATGCAGATTTGCCTGTTTCCTTTTGGGGTTTTGCTCTAGAGACTGCTACTTTTACACTAAATCGCGTTCCGACGAAAAAGGTTCAAAAGACACCATATGAGATATGGACTGGGAAGCGTCCTAGTATGTCTTTCATTAAGATTTGGGGCTGTGAGACATACGTATGACGTCAAATGTCTGACTGATGGCGCAAATCTCACACACCGCTATAGGCGGTAGCTCGACTGCGACACGAAACGGCAGTGTACCGATCGTTCAAGTAATATAAAACGAGGAGTAATCCCCGAGTATCGAATCTCTCAAGGAACACAGTAAGGTGGAGTTAGGTTTCGAATAAGGACTTGAGATTGAAGTCCTAAAATCGGATGGGATGCGGGGGAGTTGGGTTGGCTTTTGGAAAATAAAATAAAAGCTATCAACTACTCCTATGCAATGCCGCTATGCAAAGCTTCGCTCGGCGGGATGGAAGACTACGTAGGCCTTGAACGCGCTACTTCGTAAGGGCGGATGGACGAGTAGGCAAGCGGATCGAACTATGCAGGCCTTGAGCGCGCTGCTTCGTTAGGCGGGATGGAGTACACGGGCCGCGATGCCACGCTTCGGTAGGCGGATGGACGAGTAGGCTAACGGAATGAGGGTCGCAAGCACCTCTTCGACAAGCACGCCACTAGCAATTGCTAGTGCGGCACCGGACACGATAGTGGGATGGAAAATGGATGGTGGCGCTCCTCAAGCACACAAATAACAAATATTTCACAATCACATGAAATATATGGAAATACAAACTAGTTCAAGTGCAACTTCATCAAAATATACAAGATCTAGCTATTACAACAATCAATAAAAGGAGAACAAGGCAAGAAATCGACCGAATCCGAAGGCTCGTTGAAGATTCACGGTTGGAATCGCCGGGTTGTCAATCCGCGTCCAAGCTCGGTCCACAACTACGTCCGGGGTAGAGAGAGCTGTCACTACTCTCCAATGGACCCGTCTTCTTCGTGTCACGATCCGGTAGAGGTTGCAAACTTACTCTTGCTTGACGGTAATGGCGGCTAGGTCTTCCTTTGGAGCTCTTGGATGAAGGAGGAGGCCGAGAGGAAACTCCGGCGAAGATTTGGCGTTGAAAGCTTGCCCGGAGATCCTCCCTAAGGTGGGCGACGATAGAGGGGCGAAGTCGGACCAAACCAGGCGGAAAACGGCGGAAGAAAGCGGGGGATCCGACCTAAATCGCGAGCAGCGGATTTTATAGGCGCTGGAATTAAACAGTGCGCACGGTCAGTGGCGCACGACCAGTGGTCGTGCGCACTAGAATCCTGTGATCGTGCGCTCTGCCTGGACGGAACCTGCAAAGACAGAAATTATAAAATAAAATGTTCGCACGACCAGTGGCGCACGACCGGTGGTCGTGCGCACTAGCGTCAGTGGTTGTGCGCAATAGATGAAACAGAACTCAGAAATTTAATGGTCAATGCGCACGAGCAGTGGCGCACGACCGGTGGTCGTGCGCACTGGCATTGGTGGTCGTGCGCACTGCACCAAACAGAACTCGTGAAAAAGGCGTTAAGTGCACACGATCAGTGGCGCACGACCAGTGGTCGTGCGCAATAGAACCAGTGATCGTGCGCAGTGTTCCTGTGCAGAATTGCACCGGAAACACCTGCACGACTCCTGTTCTAGCGTACAACCACAAATCCAGCCACTAAAAGTGGCACCTAACAGTGCATGAAAACCACTAATGAAAATAAACATGAAATCACACCAAAATGGGCCAAAAGGTGCACCTAGCATGGATTAACAAATATGAACTAAAACAGGGCTAAAGTGCAGTGAAATGCCTAACTAAACGGCCCAGATGAGTCCATAAAAGTGTATATGATCAGGACTCGTCACACCCCCAGACTTAACTGTTTGCGCGTCCCGAGCAAACAAATTCTAAGCGAACTAGGAAAGAACAGTAGATGGCTTAAAACTACAATACAGAGTACCATGCGAAGTCGCATGCTCACGTGCATAAGAAGAATAGTAGAGAAGATTTCTGATTATATAAACAGTTTATATATTTCTAAAAGAGTAAAAGCATATTACAACTACTCAATTGGTGAACAACGGTGAATCATTCGGTCATGCATACGGAGAAAATAAACTAAGCGCTGAGATGAGCATTGCTCAAGATCGGGATGCGGGAAAAACTCCACTGAAATCCATCAGTGTCGATGACCATAGGCTTGCCCGGTCACATTCTCTCCACGGCACTGGTTTGACTCAAATGCGTGAATCAATAGGACTTTAGGTTTTAAATGAGGCTTGGGTTTAGGTGAGGTATACAATGATAAAGACGATGGTTCAAATACTAAACCCAAATGAGCAAATGCATAACATTATCCAAGTGGCCACAAAACACGCGGATGCACCACACCCCCAGACTTAGACTTAGACGCATGGGTGTGTGCACCGCCTACTCCCAAATATAAATCTCAAACAGATTTTTTTCAATTAAACTTTTCATTCTTTTTTTTTTCTTTTCAAATCTTTTTCTTCTTTTCTTTATCTTTCTTTAACAATTTCAGCAACTTTTCAAAGATGCACAACCACATTTTCACAATGTACTACCACAATCAACACCACCAATTTGAAATTGAAACAAAATGCTTGCTTTTTGGGTGTGCGACTAGGATTGGAGTTTAGGCTTTGGTGAACAATAGTGGGGCTGAACCAAAAGAATGGGGTAGGCACAATTGGGCTAGCGAGGAAATGATGATAGGAATGGCACAAAGGCTCAACCGGGCCAAGATGATGGCCTATATCACATTCACGCAATTGACTAACCGTATACCCATGCTTCAAGAATCGCTTGGGGCAAGTTCTAGCCACCGAGAAAGATTCTCCTTTCACCCGACTCAAGCAATACGAATCTAGCGATCGTTTACACACATCCCTACGCTACCGTTTGATTCACACCAGATTCACCATTTGAGTAGAGTAAACAACATTTACACGAATAGAAAAAAAATATAAAACCATAAGTATAAAGAGAAATCTAATCTACACAAATTTCTATGCAACCGAGCACTCGACTAGGAGCACTGCTAGAGTCAACATTTTACTCTGCTACATAATCCTAAGCCATCACCTAGACTTTCCCAAATAAGCAGAAGAATTAAATTCACAACAGAGCAGGCAAACAGATGAGTACGCGCTCAAGTGGGTGATGTTGTGTGCAATGAAAATAAACAAAACATTTTAAATGGAATCTTCTAGCATGCAGTGCAATAGTGCGCGTGAGCGGGTAAACAAAACTACTCTCCCCCAGACTTAAACTAAACAATCCACAAAACATATGACATGAAAATCAGCATAGGGCTAGGGGAAGAGAGTACCCAATGCTCAGCAAGTGAGCATACCAGAAGATTGGCGTTTAAACCCAGACTAAGCTGCAGCATCCGCCATCCAGAGAAGATACCTGCAGGGATCAGCTCCGCAAAAACAAAAGAAACAGAAAAAGATAAACTACAATAAACTATAGCTAACTAAACAGGATGGATTAAAATAAAATGCATGAAAAGTAAGATAACTACTGGGGTTATTGTCATCCCAGCACGACTTATTTGAAAACATAAAAGTTCTAGCTAATGGGCCTATGGAAGGAGAAGTGGACAGGTAACTGGCCTAATATCCGTGTCGGTAGCGGGTACCTATACGGAGAAAGAACAGTCACGCCTCTACCTGAATAAAGATAAAACCTGCCCATCACAGGTAAAGGGAAAAGGAAGTAAGAAGAGGAGGAGGCCTGGTCCTCACTCATCCCACCAAAACTACCCTTGCCCAGCAAGGTATCGTCCACAGCAGGTCCGCAGGAGGAGAAGGCAATGAGTGGAGCTTCCTCTACGGAGGGGGAATGAACCTCCTCACATGAGAGGATGCTCTCATCATTGACTTGAGCAAAAAGCTCCAAGTCCTCCTGGGGTACCTGTAAAGACTCAACCTGCACAGGCTCGGAAGAAGAAGGGGGGTCCAGAAATAAAGAAGACGAAGAACATAAATAAACATCAATCGGGGGAGTGATCCCGGTCTCACTCCCATCAGGTTGGGGAAGTAAAATAATGTTTGCATTGTCATCAATGCTACAAGATTCGGCGGGATCAACAGTGGCCAAGCTAGAGATTTGGGCTTCCTCCACCGGTGCTGAGGAAAACTCCTCCTCACCTAGAAGGTTGTCCTCCTCCATAGGAATAGGCACAATACTCAGATCAACCGCCTCCTCCTGCGACACATCATCAACAATGTCGTCAGAGACGAGTGTAGTATGCACAATAGGGAGAGGAATAGTGCTCGGATAAAAGTCGAGCACCGATTCCTCACAAAGAATCGAATCCACTAGAGGTGGTGGATGCACTGGGAGAATGGGCTCAGCAATATCGGTGCCCAGATCAGCCACACATCTGGTGACTGTGTCAACGCCATACCCTTCAAGATGTGAAGGGGGCAAAGACACAAAACCGGATGTTGAAGGTGTGCCGCCAGAGTTAGGAGTTGGGACGATCCGGATATCCGCCTCATCATCCTCATCCAATTGGCGACGAAAAGCAGCACAATCCTTCAGGGCATGATCTGTGCTCCGACAAAACTGGCACTGCCTAGCGGGCTTCTTTGGCACAGCGGGGGCTGGAGCCGAAAAGAAGTATGACGGTAAAGGCTCAGCAGAGTAGCCATAAGACTTACGCGCACCATATGGAGTACCAGACGATGTCGGTGCTCCATATGCTGGGCTATAAGAATTATGCCTACTATTCTCCGTAGGGCATTCATCACTAGAGTGGGAGGTAGCTCCACACCAACGGCAACGGAAATTGAGATGTGCCCACATAGTGCGAAGATAAAACGATTCAAAATAAAAATGCTATTGTGCAAATACTAAACCAAATAGAAATTACTAAAGCAACCTGATATAAAACAAGAAAAAGGAATAAAAAGAACAGAAATAAAATAAGAGATGCAATTTACAAATGGAAGGGCTACTCTCTCAGACTCTCCCTCTCCAGAAAACTCACACGTCTGTGTTCCCCGGCAACGGCGCCAAAAACTTGATGGCGCAAATCTCACACACCGCTATAGGCGGTAGCTCGACTGCGACACGAAACGGCAGTGTACCGATCGTTCAAGTAATATAAAACGAGGAGTAATCCCCGAGTATCGAATCTCTCAAGGAACACAGTAAGGTGGAGTTAGGTTTCGAGGAAGGACTTGAGATTGAAGTCCTAAAATCGGATGGGATGCGGGGGAGTTGGGTTGGCTTTTGGAAAATAAAATAAAAGCTATCAACTACTCCTATGCAATGCCGCTATGCAAAGCTTCGCTCGGCGGGATGGAAGACTACGTAGGCCTTGAACGCGCTACTTCGTAAGGGCGGATGGACGAGTAGGCAAGCGGATCGAACTATGCAGGCCTTGAGCGCGCTGCTTCGTTAGGCGGGATGGAGTACACGGGCCGCGATGCCACGCTTCGGTAGGCGGATGGACGAGTAGGCTAACGGAATGAGGGTCGCAAGCACCTCTTCGACAAGCACGCCACTAGCAATTGCTAGTGCGGCACCGGACACGATAGTGGGATGGAAAATGGATGGTGGCGCTCCTCAAGCACACAAATAACAAATATTTCACAATCACATGAAATATATGGAAATACAAACTAGTTCAAGTGCAACTTCATCAAAATATACAAGATCTAGCTATTACAACAATCAATAAAAGGAGAACAAGGCAAGAAATCGACCGAATCCGAAGGCTCGTTGAAGATTCACGGTTGGAATCGCCGGGTTGTCAATCCGCGTCCAAGCTCGGTCCACAACTACGTCCGGGGTAGAGAGAGCTGTCACTACTCTCCAATGGACCCGTCTTCTTCGTGTCACGATCCGGTAGAGGTTGCAAACTTCCTCTTGCTTGACGGTAATGGCGGCTAGGTCTTCCTTTGGAGCTCTTGGATGAAGGAGGAGGCCGAGAGGAAACTCCGGCGAAGATTTGGCGTTGAAAGCTTGCCCGGAGATCCTCCCTAAGGTGGGCAACGATAGAGGGGCGAAGTCGGACCAAACCAGGCGGAAAACGGCGGAAGAAAGCGGGGGATCCGACCTAAATCGCGAGCAGCGGATTTTATAGGCGCTGGAATTAAACAGTGCGCACGGTCAGTGGCGCACGACCAGTGGTCGTGCACACTAGAATCCTGTGATCGTGCGCTCTGCCTGGACGGAACCTGCAAAGACAGAAATTATAAAATAAAATGTTCGCACGACCAGTGGCGCACGACCGGTGGTCGTGCGCACTAGCGTCAGTGGTCGTGCGCAATAGATGAAACAGAACTCAGAAATTTAATGGTCAATGCGCACGAGCAGTGGCGCACGACCGGTGGTCGTGCGCACTGGCATTGGTGGTCGTGCGCACTGCACCAAACAGAACTCGTGAAAAAGGCGTTAAGTGCACACGATCAGTGGCGCACGACCAGTGGTCGTGCGCAATAGAACCAGTGATCGTGCGCAGTGTTCCTGTGCAGAATTGCACCGGAAACACCTGCACGACTCCTTTTCTAGCGTACAACCACAAATCCAGCCACTAAAAGTGGCACCTAACAGTGCATGAAAACCACTAATGAAAATAAACATGAAATCACACCAAAATGGGCCAAAAGGTGCACCTAGCATGGATTAACAAATATGAACTAAAACAGGGCTAAAGTGCAGTGAAATGCCTAACTAAACGGCCCAGATGAGTCCATAAAAGTGTATATGATCAGGACTCATCACTGACCAGCTGGAACCCAAATCAGATAAGTGTTATTTTGTGGGATATCCTAGGTAAACCAAAGGGTATTACTTCTACCTGCCGTCCGAGGTCAAAGTGTTTGTCGCAAGGACTGGCGTCTTTTTGGAGAAAGAGTTCTTATCCAAAAAGACTGCAAAGGTGGATATTGAAGAGGTTCAAGAACCACAAACAATGAATGAACATGAATTGGAACCTGAGCAAGGACTACAATCTGTTGTAGCTGGAGAACCTGCTCAAGAAACACATGTCCTATGTAGATCTGATAGGCCAATATTTGAGCCTGAGAGATATGGATTTCTCGTGTCTCAAATAGGTAATGTGTTGCTTATGGATCATGATGATGAGCCTGCAACCTATCAAGAGGCTATGTGTGGACCTGACTCTGAGAAGTGGCTTGAGGCCATGAAATCTGAAATGGACTCCATGTATACAAACCAAGTTTGGACCTTGGTGGAACCACCTGAAGGGGTACGACCCATAGGGTGCAAGTGGGTCTTCAAGAAGAAGACCGACATGGATGGGAATGTACAGACATTCAAAGGCCGGCTGGTGGCTAAAGGTTTCAGGCAAATTCATGGTGTTAACTATGATGAGACCTTTTCCCCTGTAGCCATGGTCAAGTCCATCATAATTCTACTTGCTATTGCTGCGTATTATGACTATGAGATCTGGCAAATGGATGTCAAAACGGCTTTCCTTAATGGAAACCTCCTTGAGGAAGTGTATATGACACAACCCGAGGGTTTTGTATCTCCAAGTGAACACACTAAAATATGCAAGTTGAATCGATCTATATATGGATTGAAAAAAGCTTCTCGAAGATGGAATCTTCATTTTGATGAGAAAATCAAAGAGTTTGGTTTCATCAAGAACGAGGATGAACCTTGTGTTTACAAGAACATTAGGGGAGCATTGTCGTTTTCCTAATATTGTATGTAGATGACATACTGCTGATCGGGAATGACATTCCAACCCTGCAAGCTGTTAAGAACAGGCTAGGGGACTGCTTTTCTATGAAGGACTTGGGTGAAGTGACTTATATACTTGGTATTAAGATCTATAGAGATAGATCGAAGAAGTTGCTGGGTTTGACCCAGAGTACATACATTGAGAAGGTGTTGAAATGGTTCAACATGCTTGAGTCCAAGAAAGGATTCTTACCCATGTCTCATGGTGTGAGTCTCTCTAAGGACCAGTGTCCTAAATCTTTGGAAGATAAGGACCGCATGAAGTTGATTACATATGCATCGGCAATTGGATCAATCAAGTATGCAATGTTATGTACTCAACCCGATGTCTCATATGCTTTGAGCATGACGAGCAGGTATCAATCTGATCCTGGTGATGGTCACTGGATAGCTGTCAAGAATATCCTAAAGTACTTGAGAAGGACTAAGGATACGTTCTTGGTGTATGGTGGAGAGGAAGAGCTCATTGTAAGTGGTTACACAGATGCTAGCTTCCAAACTGATAATGACGATTCAAAGTCCCAATCAGGTTTTGTATTTTGCCTTAATGGAGGAGCTGTAAGCTGGAAGAGTTCCAAGCAGGAGACAGTTGCCGATTCTACGACAGAAGCCAAGTATATTGCTGCCGCAAATGCGGCAAAGGAGGCTGTGTGGATTAGGAAATTCATCGGCGAGCTAGATGTAGTTCATAGCATTGTTGATCCCGTAGTTCTCTACTGTGACAACAATGGTGCAATTGCCCAAGCTAAGGAACCTAGATCTCATCAGCGCTCCAAGCACATACTTCGGCGGTTCCATCTTATTCGAGAGATTATCGATTGAGGAGATGTGAGCATTTGTAGAGTACCGACTGAAGAAAACATAGCGGATACACTGACAAAGCCTCTTGCGCAAAAGAAGCATGATGGTCATGTTAGATCAATGGGTATAAGATACCTGAATGATCATCTTTAGTGGGAGCCTGGTGAATTGCATGTTTGTTGGTTGTTTATTCATTTGATGAATTGTGATATGTACTGTATGTTTCATTTTACATTTATGGCAAGTTCTTTTATTAAGTCAACTGTTTCTATATGATAGACTAATTAACATAATGAATGCCCTTAGAATGTTTGCTTCCATAGGAATTCAAGTACGTGACTTGAATGTGAGGGCATATGTTTATATGAAGCTTCATTCTTAAATGGTCCCTGGTCGAGGTATCATCCTAGAAATTAGGGCGAGGATGAGACCATAAGACTAGCATGCGCGTTGACTGATGACCGGTTCTCACAGGTCATAATATTGTGATATCAAGTCATCACATGGGTACTTGTTAGGAATAAGTTGTACTGGATAGACCCACCGTGAGACTACTTTGTGGATTGTTATATGAATGTGTCACAAGTAGGTCTCAAGTGACAATGGTGTTTGTGGTCCTTTGACCTGAAGTCACAACATTCATCAGGTGAGGAAGAGCGTACTTTGATGCCATCTAAAGTCTTCTCTTGAGAAAGGTTGACGATAAGGGTGGTTGTTGGGTATGTTATAAATCATTTGGATGTTTATGTGTGAGCAGAAATGGGATTTGTCCTCCTTTATGACAGGAGTTGCATCCATGGGCCCCTTGATGGAATGAGACCGAGAAATGCATGGCCATGCTGGGTTGAGCCAATATATGATATTGAGCTTACCACTCTCTTAAGGTCTATTATAGATCAGGAAAATAGGATTGAACAATTATGAGGGTGACACAGTCCATGCCTCTAGTTCTATCCGGATATAAGGGACAAAGGGACATGACAACACTAATACATTGGTCAAGACAGGCTTATTGAGTTATGAACTCTTATTGCTTTGGTAGCAATGATGTATTGCTAGATGCCGCTCATTCTTTGTGAGACTTTTGTTGATACTTTGTGATCAAGTGGGAGACTGTTGGAGTTTCTGAGGTGATCTCAAAGCAATTAACAGTTAGTCTTACTGCAATGCTATATGAGCCTATAGGGTCGCACATAAAAACGTTTGGAGAAGTTGGAGAAAGAATTGAGTTGGCCTTGCTTATATAGGATGTGAGTGGAGCACCAATCCTGTGACTGTTTGGAATTAAGTTGAGAATGTCTCAATGGGAAATCGTTTAAAAGGTTTAAACGAATGGATTTATACTTGACAAATTCGGCTAAAGTGTTTAACCGAACTGTGTCAAATTTGGCTAAAGGGTTTAGACGAATTCGGCTAAAGGGTTTAGACGAATTCGGCTAAGTCAAAATTCGGCTAAAGGGTTTAGACGAATTTATATAGCCGAATTTATATAGTCAAATTCGGTTATATTGTATAGTCGAATTCGGTTATAGTGTATAGCCGAACTTATATATAGTTGAACTAAACGCATTCGTCGACTGCTGAGACGGCAAAAGGCTAGTGTAGCGAGTTCATCGAATGCAGATCTCTTGAGTTAGTCGAACGCAGATCTCTTGAGTTCGTCGAACGCAGATCTCCTTGAGTTCGTCGAACGCAGATCTCTTGAGTTCGTCGAACACAGATCTCTTGAGTTCGTCAAACGCAGATCTCTTGAGTTCGTCGAATGTAGATCTCTTTAGTTCGTCGAACGCAGATCTCTTTGAGTTCTTCAAATGCAGATCTCTTTGAGTTCGTCGAACGTATCACGATCTTAGGGTTCTGGGCACAAGGATAGACGGAGATGGATATTGTGACCGACCCTTTTTTGTGATTTGAGAGAGCAGCGCCGGAAGTGTTCCGCTAGGGCTTCTCTCCTCTTCCGATAGTCGCCGCCTCCCCTGTCTCGGATCTAGCAGTCCGTGGGGACGCTGAGAGCTTTTCTTCTCCAACTCATTCCTTGTTCAACAAGGCATTGAGGTTCTCCTCCGCTTGTGTGGATCTCTGTAGAGGGGCCAATCCATTTCGGTTCTTGGAACTCAAGGTTTGTTCTACCAGAAGTCTGTGTGGAGCATCTTGTTTGAGTATCGACTCAATCCCGCAAAGGTATATCATTTTGTTGCCTTTTATTATTACTTGATTCATGAAATCCGCAAGATCCTTAACTCTTTGGGTTGTTCTTGTTATTTTTCCGCTGCGCATATGTGATATGCTGTCTACTTTATTGTTAAGAAAAACTCAACATGAGTATCCTATAATATCAAATGATTGTTCAAAACTCAAAAAAAAAGTAATTAGGAGTGATGTTGAAACCCTAATACAAAATCATAAAATAAAACATCAAACCAATGCTTATCCGTACAAGTCATCAAACAAATTTAAAACTAGAAAAACATAGTATTACATCCTTAAATAATTCAATATTCTAATCCAATACCTATAAAATATCTTAGATTTTTTTTTCATTGTAAAATTCACCAAAGATTAAGTGAAATTTGTTGAGCTCCAAAATTAAAAACTATGAAATCCTGGATAAATACTTGAACACAGCACAGAAACAGTTCACAGATTAGATAAAACCAAAATTAAAAGGAAAAGCATGATAACAGATAATGTTGGGCGCAAGCAGTAATGCCAGGCATTAGACAATATTGCCCAAATACTAAAAACTGTTATTACAGAACTGAAAAGCACTTTAAAATTGTCTACTTTCACTAATTGAGTCTGATTCCCCAGTAGTTGAACTGCCTCATTCCCTTGACCTTCGAGTACGGCGAGTCGAGTGACGTGGCAGATCCTCCACGAGAACCTCCCAATCCCTTTCTTCTACCAGTGTCGGTTTAAACTTCAGGGCCCTGATCATGTATCGCATCATTTTCTCGATCCATGACATTCTTCGTGTCGCATTCTCTTTGAATTCCTCAAACGATTCCTGATGCTTCTGATTTGTCTCACGGAGTGATGCTCCTCGTTGTAAAGGTGGTCGAGAAGATGATGGTATATCTCGTGACCTAGGAACTCGAATGGTAGAAGTGGAATAAAACTCCGGGACAAGATCATTAATATAGTGGGTTCTAACTATATACGCATATTTCGCCATCACCACCCTATGTATGATTCCTCCTAAGGGAAGCGTGCTGAGAAGAGACCTCCTTGGATCCTTCAACTTAAAGGTATAACGGATCTGGGAAAGTATGAGATCTGCCACATCAAAACTTTCTTCGTGCATAATATGATAAGTCACTATACTCAGTTGTGCAGTGATCTTCTTGGTATCTCCAGACTTCAACATTATAGTATGTTGCAAAATGTCTTGAATTATGAATGTGTCTTCCTTAAGAGAAGAAACATCTGTTATCTGCTCTCGTGTCTCCTTCCCATGCAAAACCTTATTCACAAGTGACCAGTCTCGCTCAGCCCTATATTTCTCAACCACATCTAAACGATTCTCGCTCTCTATTAACCCAAACTCATTCCATAAGTCTTCATGTGTAATCTGAACCGCTTCAAACTGTATCATTGACGTTACTCCTCCATGGAGTTCTGTTTCTGATGGATCAAACAAATTGTTGTAAAATTCCCTGACAAAATCTGTTGAAAAGCAATCATCAGAAATAACTGATGCAACCCCTGATTCAGCTAGAAGGTTCTGAATATCAGCATGACGTGGGAGGTCTATTTGCAACACCATGCCTACTCCAACAGTCGCCTTTTCAATCCCCACATAAGATTGATAAGACTCTTGTGGTGGAAGGGCTGATGACTTTATGGCACGAACTCCATGTCCACTGGAAGAAGCCATAACTTGCACATAAGGACACCAAAAATAAAATTCAGCAAAAGAACATTTTGCTTCAATGCCACGCATTACTGCAAATGCCAGGCGCATGCTCTGAAAACGTCCTATCACTTCCAGTACACAATGCCAACCTCCAGTAACACTTAAAACTCAAAAATTTCGTAAAAAGGAAGGAATAACTCGAAAAACACCAAAAAAACTCATAACAACTAAAAAGGTAAAGCAAATATTCATCCTTGAAATGAATCTCAAGAAACCCCATTCTACACCTCAAAAAATCTGAAACCCTAGATCCCAAAATCCTAGATCTATCATATACCATAACAAAACACTTCAATACTTAAAGGATTTCAATTTAGGGGTAGAAAAATGAATTAATCACAAAATATAAGAAGAAAAACATCAACTTTACCTAGATCTGAAGAGGGTTGTCGGCGAAAACTGGAGAGAAAAGGGCTGAAATGGAGAGAAAAGAAAAGAACTCGGATTTAGGGCTTTTTATATAAAGTAGATTCAACGCGGGCGTTGACTTTAACGCCAGGCGTTAGCCTCTTTTCATACATTATTGCAAATATCTTTGCTCTACTTAGACTAGAATTTGGATTCTTAGATATAACAAATTGAAAATCACCACATGTTATGTCTCCTTCAAAATAAAAAAATTATATATTTTTTTAAATATAAGAGATAAAAAAAATTTTAAAAACCACCAAAATATGCTTAAATAAGCCTTCTAAACATATCAACTTTCTCTGGAATTTCTACCCCAAGAAGGCCTATGTACATACCCAAATACATCGTGTTGGCTTTTGGGGAGATAGTGATGAATGAGTTCTTTCAAGTGGAGTTAGTGTTTCGTTTTTAATTTTGGGCCTCCATTCATACTTTGGTTGTTTATCTTTTAAAGACATATTATGATTATTTGACATCTTTTTGTGATGATAGTTGTTTGAAAAACAATTCATTTGGGATTTATGTTTATTCAAATTATTTTTCAAAATACATTGATGTTGATAATCATAATGAATTTTATTATATGGATTCTTTGAGAGTTTATAAGAGTGATGGTCTTTCTTAAGAATTGAATGTTGAAAGAGTGGGTTACAATATGTTTTAAATGATTGGTTCTTATTTTGATGATTTTCATTTCCACTCTTTCTTATAGACATACTATTATAATATGAAATTAAGCTTTTAGACTTTTGATAATTTGATAAACTAGAAATAAAAGATTTTTTACTATATTAAGAATTTTGAATAAACATTTTTAATGATTCTAGTTTATCCTTTAAATTATCATTTTCTTTTATCAATTTTTCATTGTGCGCTTTTGAAGTTAAAAGACCTTTTTCTAAAATCTTGAGTTCTTCTTTAAAAGTATTATAATCAAAACAAGGTTTAGCATTTTTAATTAAAGAGCATGAAAGAGAATATGAAACATCAATATAAGATTATACTTTAGCGTTTGCTTTTAAAGTTTTATTTTCTAAACATAATTTGGAATTAGCATTTTTCAATTTCTTAATTCTATGTTTAGCAATTTCAAGCATACAAAATTTAGAAATAGAATTTATTACAAAAAGAGAAGATTTTGATTTTCTTACATTGCTCTGGGATGAGGCAAGATTTGAACCAACGGTTCCTTTGACATCTTCTTCGCATTCTTCCTCCATAGTTGAATTTATGTCTTCTCTTTTGCTTGATGTGTTTTCATCATTTGAGTCCTCATCGGTTTCTTCTCTTGGATACATAAGGAGTTGCTCTTGTTCATCATCCGTGGAAGGAAAACTATAAGTATTCTCAAGAAATTTCTAAACTTCAAAAGCAGTAGGAAGAATATAAATAAGTTTGAAAATATTTTGATCAAGTGCGCAATATAGATTATTAATAGATTTGGCATTTAAAAATATTTCATGTTTATTTAGAATAATTGGGGGCTTTTTAATTATAATATTCCAAACTTCAATATCCAAAGTTTTAAGAAATTTTTCCATAAGAGTTTTCCACACATTATAATTTTCACCCATAAATAAAGGTGGTGATAATGATTTTTCATTTTCATAAAAATTATCCCCTCTAGAAGATGTGAGATCGTGAAGTGTCATTATTCCTGGTTGTGAAGCCGTATTGGAATAACCTATTCTTTGATACCACGTGTTGGATCTTACGGCGCCCTTAGAGGGGGGTGAATAAGGGTTTTATGGAATTTTAAACCTTAATTAAATTTATCAAAATTTTGTGACCAAAGTTTAGGAATATTTTATAAGAAAATATATTTTGATATCTCAGAAAAGATTGTATTGAATATTCCTTTTTAAAAAGGAGAAACAAAACTTTTTTTTAACTGTTGCTAACGTCTGGCGTTAAGTGTTAATGTTAGGCGTTAGCTTTCCAGAAAAATTTCCTTAACATACAAAGATTGTCACAGTGATTTTACTTATGAAATCTAAAATGAAATACAATTCCAGAAAATTAGAGATAATGAAAATGATTATTGTATTTCAAAGATAATTACACAAATGTTAATTTTAATATTTTGATGAAAATATAAATTAAAACATTCTTAAAAAGGAAATAAATTCAATTGAATAGAACATTAAAAGACATGATTTTATTTCATAATAAATTGAATACACAAATGTTTGATTTCTATGACGCTAGAAATCAAGGCGAGAATATGTAAAAACATTTTGTGTTGTTTCATCGGTCCTTCTCCCAAGGACTGGTTGGCGATAGTTAGGACTATAACGGTTCGGTTTGGTTCGGTTTTTGATCAAAACCGCTAACTGAACCACCCACATGTGGTTCCAAAAATCTAGAACTGCGTCGAACCGTACATACTTTTGGAGCCGAACTGAACCATATGGTTGTTGGATCGGTAGGCGCCCTTAGAGGGGGGGGTGAATAAGGGTTTTAAAAACTTATAATATATTTTGAATAACTTTGAAAAAGCTTTGATTATTAAACTAGAGAATATCAAGAAAAATCAAGTGAAGTAAAAGTAAAGACATGATTTTATTAACTTGAGAAGTATGATTACAAAAGTTGATCTCTTATCGAAGCTAGAAATCAAAGCTAATAGAAAGACTCTTTTTGTTTTCTATACCGACTCGTATCCCCATGAACCGGTTGGCTTTAGCCGATCCTTCCCTGGATACGGCCTCAAGCCGCTCTAGCCAACCCTTCCCCGGATATGGCCTCGAGCACCCCCTAGACCTACTCCCGAGACCTAGTCGCCAACACGAGGCGAATTTCAACCCTAAGTCCTACCCAGATCTAGTCGCCAACACGAGGCGAATTTCACTAAACGATTACAGAAAAGATATGAAATGAAAAGACAATAATATAAAACTCCCTCTATGTGGATCCTTTAAATAAGTAGACGAAGACGCAGAGTATGATCGTAGTCGATGCGGTCTTTCATCACGATGATGAAGCGTGTTGAACTCTTCTCCACGGATCTCCTTTAGTCTTTATCGATTTGTGGGAGTATCTCTCTGAAACTTCCTCTCTATGTTGTGGCACGAAGCTCTAGAATTCTGGATCTCAAGAGGCTTAGGAAGTCGAATCCAAGATGTCCTTTTTATAGACTTAGCGCTAGCGCCTGCGCTAGTGCTACCGCCGGCGCTATCCCATATTAAGTAATATTTTGCGCGCGAGAATCTTTAATCCGGGGAAACAATTTCGCCATTCCTCTTATTCTCCGAGCTACCGCCAGCGCTATCGGCTACCGCCAGCGCTATCACATATTAGGACACATTCTGCGCGGCAGAATCTTCAATCCGAGGAAACAATTCCTCCTTGCCAACTGTGTGCGTCGCTACTGCCTGCGTTATCGGCTACCGCCAGGCGCTATCTCCTTCCATATGTGCTCCCAGAATTGCGTTATCATCCCTAGCGCCAGGCGCTAAGTGCTACCGCCAGCGCTAGTGGGAGACTTGGAATTGCTGGCTCAAACTTGGGGGAAACCATCCTTGAGTCATGTGGACTTTGATTTCCTACACACTTAAACACACAAGATCAAATACACCTAGGATTTGTTATTCTCAAACCTAAGAGATGCGGAAGACCATGTTCCAACAAACTCCCCCTTTTGATAATAACAAATCCATTAATGATAAATCAGAGCATTAATAAATGAGCATGATGAAACTATATTTGTGTGTGTGTGGGAGTGATGACTTAGGATAATTATTGATTTTAGCATTTAGAATTGCTCCCCCTAAATACATGCTCCCCCTAAGTGAATGCTCCCCTAATATGTAAGCTATCATCTTAACTAATAAGCATTATAGTTTGATAGTAGATTAATATTTATCATATTAGTTCTCCCCCTTTTGTTATTAGCAAAAGCGGGTGAGGAGACATCACTAAAAAGTTAATAAGAAGATAAAAGCATGATCGAGCTTGTAGAGAAGGAAATGATAAGGAGTTTTAGAATATTTTTCATTTAAATAGATCAGAGTTTGAGTATCTCAACATTTTCATAAATCAGAGTTTGTAGCATAAACAAAATGTAATGATTTCCAAGTAACTAAACTACCCAGACAATATGTCTACACCCTAGCATCGTACTAAGTGACGGATGGGCATGAGGAGCTGCAAACATGTCGTAGGTTGGGGTGTTAGTCCCAAATGCAAACACTAGACATAACTCAACCTAGCACTCTTTCCCCCCAGTGCCTCGCAAGGCCCCACTGGAACCCTCCCCGGTTAAGGACAAGACATGACTAGAGATAAGGTTATCTAATGTCTACAACCCTACGCCCCCGCTATGGTAATGAAGTCATGGGTAATAATTATTGGAAACATTTAAGAGTTTAACTTGAGTGATAAGTTCATAGTCTATGGGTTTATATTTTTATTTGAATTTATGCACACACTCACATAGCTATTTTGGAGTTCATTAATAAATCAGAGTTTTTAATATAACAATATTTTCATAAAAATAGATCAGAGTTTTATAGCAAAAAAAAAAAAATCAACCAATATAAAGTTTACCAAACAAGTCTACCACTTGTTGCAAGAAAGGAATTTGAAGATTCAAGTGATGATGCACACAAAATGAAAGACTTTAAATAAGCATGAAAGCGCAAGGTAAAACAATTATATGGTCATGATGCGGAAGATTATAGAAATACAAGAAACATCTTATTGAAATCAATGATGATCCATAGAAAGATATATGAGTAAAATTTAAAAAGAAGATGTTTTTGTAAATCATTTTTCAATTAAAATCTTTAAGTTTGATAATAAAGTAACCAAGCATGAAATAATGTTGTCAAAAAGAGATTACTACAATGTAACTTTAATTCATAATTTCAAAACATACCAAACATTGTAGATTGCATGCTAGGTTATCTCGTGCATTTCATAAATAAAGAGTAGCATAGAATTTGCATTAGGATCCAATACTCATGAGAAGAAGTGTTATGGAAGATAATGATGTGCACATAAGTGTATTTTTGGGTAGAGTAAACAAATGTTTTAATCAAAAATACAAGTAATATGTCAAGTAAAGAGCACAATAAAAATACAAATAATTTTACTTCCACACACTTCAATGCACACAAAAATGTACAACTACCAAGGTGCTTTGCACACACAATGCTCATTAAGACTTATCAGGGTGCAAAGTAGTGCATGAGGGATCACATAATTTTATTCTTTAATATTGATTTTTTTTATTGTGATCCGGTGTACTTATGAGTAAGTGGTTTTTATTTTGAAAGAAAGATATGGTTTGCACAAGATACTTTACTATTCTTTCCAAGGTGCTCAACCTCACAACGCTTATTAAGACTTATCAGGAGGTTCAAGTAGTGCTTGGTGGAGTTTTCTTTGTCTCTTTATTTTATGATTTTTGTTTTGTACAAACTTCTCCGAATACACTTGTTTTGCAAACCAATATAATTTATGAAAGCATAACCACTTTTCTTAATTTTTAAAAGTGCAAATAAAGGAGTGTAGGTAAGATACTTGTGCAATTTTAATTCATTGTACTAATACACAACATACACAAGCATTCTTAGATTAAATGCATATGTAGACAGTGCCAAAATAAGTGAGTGAATAAAGATCATTATCAAACATTAAACATTTACTCATACTTAGAGGCATGCTAAGCTTGGTTCAAGATAACTTTTTCAATATAATTGATGCACATATTAATAGATATATCAAAGCATGATGAAAACAATGTTCAAAGTAGTTTGAAAAGATAAATTGCAACATTATAGAAGTTCTAAATGATGGGTTAAATCATGCTTGATTTTCAATGAAGTTCATACAATATTTTTGATATTTTGAAGAATAATTTTGATTTAAAGTTTGAACTCATAAGATTGATCTTGGACTTCCGGAGGACTACCTTGTGAGGGGTTCGCCCGGTACTAGGAGATGTGATGGGATGATAGCCCAAATCCCCCTTTCGCAAGATACATGTAAATAGAAAAGTTAAGTTCAAAATAATAATTTTTGATACTTGTTTTTTATATATTTTTGTTGCATTTGATTTTTGCATGTAGAAATAGAAATCAAACAAATAACCAAAGAATAGGAGAAATAAAATATTTTTGTAATTTGGTTTTTGTAATTTTGTATTTTAATTTTTCAAAAATCAATTATAGGCATAGATGCAGAAATGAGTAGTACATATAAAATAATATATTTTTAACGATTTTTCAGAATTTTAAAATTACAGAAAATCGGACACTTGAGCTAGCGCCAGCGTTAAGTACTAGCGCCTGCGTTAGCTCACAGAGAGTGCTTATTTTAATCATATAGCCTAGATTTTCTTCGATTTTGCTTCCAATTTTTCTTAATTATGTTTGTGCAATGTAAGGCCTGTCTAATGAAGTGAAGAGACGAGAAGAAATAGCAAAAAGTTGCGAAAGTTAAAATTTTAGTACATGGGTTTCACATTCATTAAAGTTTAGTTCTTGAGTTTTGCACAACATATGCATGAGTGAAATGATCATAAATAATTGATATAATATTCATGCAATTTTTCAATTTCGGTTAGACAAGATTATGATTTAACATACTAAGGGTAATCAAAAATGACGCAAATATATTAAATAACTAGGCAAAACTTGCGCATTTTATAAATTTAGTCTAATACCCCTAAAATACACCTTTTAAATCCATTTTGACACTTATTTCATTTAGTCTTAATAATATCATATGACAAATTTAGTTTTTCAATTTTTATAAGACCATTAGGAAATGGATTTAGAAGGGCAAAAATAAAAAGGATAAGTAGATCACTTAAAAAAATAATATGACTTTTTATTCAACTTTATTCAAGTTCATTTATTTATGAATTTTGGTTTTAATATGTGAGTCATATCACAAGTTATATAAAGTGATCATATCATGATGGCTCAAAGAAATAAAAACAAAAGACAAAAAGGAAATTAAGCATATCATGAAGTAGATAATTGATATTTTATTTTTTAGTTAATTTCTACTTCATGCAAATGATTGGATACTAATGAATGAGAGATTTAGGTATCCAAAGAGGACCGGGTGTGACGGTTCCTTTGGGTACCCAAATACATCGTGTTTGCTTTTGGGGAGATGGAAGTGAATGAGCCCTTTTGAGTGGAGTTAGTGTTTCATTCTTAACTTTGGGCCTCCATTCAAACCTTGGTTTAATATTGTTTTTATTTGTCAAATTTCCATGATGATTTTATAAAACATTATTTATAGGAAATTTGTGAACATTTAATTTTATGTTGGGAGAAACATGATTTTGTAAATAATGGTGATTTTGACTTTGATTTACAAATACTTTGTGTTTCTTGCTCCCATTATTAGACTTAGTTAAGATGTTCATATTCATATTCAGCTTGCTTTTAGATATTTCTTGATATTGTGAATTTGTATTTATAATTTTCATAAGCAAGTTGATTTTTGATTTTAATACATCATTTTTGATCTTTAAATTATGTCTAGCTTTATTATAAGCGATTGTGCTATTTTTAAGAGTTGAAACAATTGAATCTATATGATCTTGATAGTTATTTTTATATTCATCAAATTTTTCATCCATCTCTTTAATTTCAATTTTATATTCTTTACACTTAGCACAATCATTTTTCAAAGATGAATTTTCTAAACATAATTTTTTACTTTGTTCTTTTATAGAAAGAAGTTCCTTTTCAGGTTCCTTGCATTTTTCTTTTAAATTATCAAATTCTAAACAAGGTGCAATAGTTTCATTCAAAGAGACATGGGTAAGACTAGATGAATTAGCATTTGATTCTATTTTAACTTTTGCTTTTAAACTTTTATTTTCTAAGTGCAATTTGCAATTTGCATTTTTCAATTTCTTAATTTTGCGCTTAGTAATTTGTAGTAATTGTAAAGTAGAAATAGAATTACAAACAATAAGAGAATTTGATTTCCTTATAGTGCAATCAGAAGAGGCAAGATTTGAACAAATAGTTCCTTTGACATCCTTTTGGCACTCCTCTTCCATTGATGCATTTTCATCTTCTTTTTCTCTTAATGTATTGCTTTCTTTTTCTAAGTTGATTTCCATGATCTCCACGGTTTTGCTATGAGAGAGATCTTCTTGAATAACGGTGGATGCTTGTATGTCCTTCTCTTCCTGTGTTTGTTCCATACCTGCAAGAGGAAGATCATAAGTTATCTCAAGAAAATTCCACATCTCGTATGCAGTAGGAAAAGTATGAATGAGTTTGGAAATATTTTGATCTAACGCACAAAATAGACTATTCATCTATTTTGCATTTAAAACCATTTCGTTTTTATTTAATGCGCTAGGTGGCTTTTTAATAGTGATGTTCCAAACTTTTTCATCTAAAGCTTTAAGAAAATTTTCCATTAATATTTTCCATCCTTTAAAATTTCTTCCTTCAAATAGAGGTGGTGCTAGTGATTTTCCTTCTTCATAAAAATTTACCCCACTAGTAGAAGCGAGATCATGAGACGCCATTATTCCCGGTTGTTAAGCCGATTTGGAATAACCTAGCTCTGATACCACTTGTTGGATCGGTAGGCGCCCTTAGAGGGGGGGTGAATAAGGGTTTTAAAAACTTATAATATATTTTGAATAACTTTGAAAAAGCTTTGATTATTAAACTAGAGAATATCAAGATAAATCAAGTGAAGTAAAAGTAAAGACATGATTTTATTAACTTGAGAAGCACGATTACAAAAGTTGATCTCTTATCGAAGCTAGAAATCAAAGCTAATAGAAAGACTCTTTTTGTTTTCTATACTGACTCGTATCCCCACGAACCGGTTGGCTTTAACTGATCCTTCCCTGGATACGGCCTCAAGCCGCTCTAGCCAACCCTTCCCCGAATATGGCCTCGAGCACCCCCTGTACCTACTCCCGAGACCTAGTCGCCAACACGAGGCGAATTTCAGCCCTAAGTCCTACCCAGACCTAGTCGCCAACACGAGGCAAATTTCACTAAATGATTACAGAAAAGATATGAAATGAAAAGACAATAATATAAAACTCCCTCTATGTGGATCCTTTGGAGAAGTAGACGAAGACGCAGAGTATGATCGTAGTCGATGCGGTCTTTCGTCACGATGATGAAGCGTGTTGAACTCTTCTCCACGGATCTCCTTTAGTCTTTATGGATTTGTGGGAGTATCTCTCTGAAACTTCCTCTCTATGTTGTGGCACGAAGCTCTGGAATTCTGGATCTCAAGAGGCTTAGGAAGTCGGAGCCAAGATGTCCTTTTTATAGACTTAGCGCTAGCGCCTGCGCTAGTGCTACCGCCGGCGCTATCCCATATTAAGTAATATTTTGCGCGCGAGAATCTTTAATCCGGGGAAACAATTTCGCCATTCCTCTTGTGCTCCGAGCTACCGCCAGCGCTATCGGCTACCGCCAGCGCTATCCCATATTAGGACACATTCTGCGTGATAGAATCTTCAATCCGAGGAAACAATTCCTCCTTGCCAACTGTGTGCGTCGCTACCGCCAGGCGCTATCTCCTTCCATATGTGCTCCCGGAATTGCGCTATCATCGCTAGCGCCAGGCGCTAAGTGCTACCGCCAGTGCTAGTGGGAGACTTGGAATTGCTGGCTCAAACTTGGGGGAACCATCCTTGAGTCATGTGGACTTTGATTTCCTGCACACTTAAACACACAAGATCAAATACACCTAGGATTTGTTATTCTCAAACCTAGGAGATGCGAAAGACCATGTTCCAACAATGGTTTGGTTCGGTTCGGTTTTAGTGGTTTAATAATAAAAATAAAAAAAATATCTTATTAATAATTAGTCATCTAACCATATACTGACAAATGATAATTAAAAATAATCTTATATGATTCATGCAAGAAGGATGATTAGGATCAAACTCAAGCTTACAAAGGTGAATTTGTGAGGTCGTGAATCGTGACCTAGAAAGAAGAAGTGAAAAGTGAACGGTGAAGTGGTGAACCCGTGAGGCGTGAAGTCATAAAACTTAATAGTGACTGAAGAGATAAAAAATTAAAACTTAATATGGTCGTATGGTACATTGTTTCTTGGACTTATTATCTTTAATAACATGTCAGAGATTAAAAAAATTAAAACTTAATAAATTAAACCTTGTAACAATTTATATTTCTAATATATTAAAATATTATTAAAGTTAATATGGTTCGGTTCAGTTCGGTTTGACCTTCCGAACCATGAACCAAACCGAACCACAAGGTTTCTCAAAACAATGGAACCGTGACCGAACTGTGGGATACTAAAACTGAATTGAACCATGTGGTTTGGTTTGGTTCGATTTGGTTCGGTTTGGTTATGCGGTTCGGTTGGTTCCGACTTACACACCAAGCTATAGCCTATCTTCCCCCAAATAAGGCCTCTAGCCACCCCCTAGATCTACCCTCGACCTAGTCTCCACGCACAAGGCGGTGAATTACCCCCTAAGCCGCACAAGAATCTAGTCGCCAACAACCGCGACGAATTTACCCACGGAATCCTTCCTGAAATCCGACGTTCTCCCCGAACGATTTCTCCACACCAAAATACAAATAAAATAAAATAAAAGATTACAAGATAAAGTAATAGAAACTCCCCAAGAAATTCTAAAGGTGAAGACGAAGGTGATGTAGACGTTGGCGTTCTTGAAGTGATCGTCCTTCATATGGAATATGCGTTGTAGACCTTCTCCTTCAAAATCTTCTTTAGATCTTCATGTTAATCCAAGGGAGATCTCTCAATTGTTGTAGACGAACCTCTCTCAAATGAATCAGAATGCTGGAATCATCTTTCAAATAATGAGAGGTGATGCTCTTTAAATAGGCACAGGAGCTAACGCCTGGCGTTAATAGTTAACGCCAGCGTTAGTGATCATGCACTGTCATGGCTGAAATCGCGCAACCATCAAGATCATGGCAGTTTGTGGACTCAATGCGGGCGTTAAGAGTCAACGTTGGCATTGCCGCTTGTTACTCGATGGTACTTATTCTCGACGTCATTCCATCTTGACAACTTCTTCTTGACGAAAGTTAACGCGAGGCGTTAACTACTAACGCGGCGCGTTAGCTCTCTTTTCAGAGAATCGTCATCCTGTTCATAGGGTATTTAGCTATAGTTCCTATACAACCTGCACACTATAAACACACAAAATATAAGATCAAATACAACACGGTATTTGTTATTCTCAAACCAAGAGATGCTGAACATTGGCTCCAACAATCTCCCCCTTTTGATAATAACAAATACTTATACGAGAAATTAGTGAGATTAAGAAAATTTGTGTTTATAGATAAGTGCGGTAATAAGATATGCATGAATAACAGGTTAAAAGCGTGATAGATTTGAAAGCGATAATGCATACTCTTTCTATATGAAATCATCCCCTACATAAGTGTTCACTTATAATTTACTCCCCCTAAATATTTATTTTACTAGATTTCTCAATTTCTTCTCCCCTTTGTTATTAGCAAAAGTGGATAGGGATTAGTGTATATCTACTAAGATTTATTAGGAACCACTTATTGAAGGATTGTCATGATCGAGCATAGAATAGTGTATGCACCTTCTATATGAGTACTCCCCCTACATAAATACTTTCTTTGAGTTTGAAATCATTATAATGTACTCCCCCTAAATATTAGATTTATGTAATTTATTCTCCCCTTTTGGTAGTATCAAAAGAAGGTTTAAGTGAGAGTGTGCAATAAGGAGTAATATGTTCTATGTCGAGAAGAAAAATAGGATGCAATCAAAAGCTTATTAAATACTACTTGATGAGAAAAATATAAGCATGATGGAACATAAAATAGTAAGCAACATAACTGAAATGATAAAGTAAGCATTCATATTTTAAGATACCACTTGTTGAAAAGAAAAACACGGTGTTAAAAATAATAGACATGATTGAGCATAAGTGGTAAAATTAGCAGAAGAATATAATAAGCACTCTTAAACATAAACATCTTTTTAGAAGGTAAAATCATACAAAGGATAATGAGTTTTAAATTTGAAAAGTTGATGTTTGAGTTATAGATTCAAGAGATGTTATTCCATTAAGATAAAATTGCAAGCATGATTTTATACTATCAAGAAAAGATTAAAAAAACTACAATGTAATGAAATTTGCATTTTAAGTAAACATAAACATTGTAGCGGTCATGCTTTGCTATCTAGTGCATTTACTTAAGTTTGTAGAGAATAGTGTAGATGAGCATTAGAATTCAATTCTCATGAGTATAAGTTTTATGAAAGATAATGATGTGTACAAAGTAGTATTTTGATAAAGTATACAAGTGAATCAATCAAAAACACATGACATATATAATGAAATAACACAACATTAAAATACACAAATAATATTACTTCCACAATATTTCAACGCACATAAATAAATAGTACAACTACCAAGGTGCTCTGCACACACAATGCTCATTAAGACTTATCAGGGTGCAAAGTAGTGCTTGGGGATCACTTTTATACTTTTTAGCATTATTTTCAAATTTTATTTGTGATCCAGTGTACTGAGAGAAGTGGTGTATAAATTGTTTGCTACAAGACACTTTACAATTCTTTAGCCAAGGAGCTCAACCTCACAATGCTCATTAAGACTTATCAGGTGGGTGAGTAGTGCTTGGTGGAGTTTTCCTTGTCATTTATTATTTGCTTTTTAGTTTAGTGACTAAGGACTCTGAATTCACTTGATTTGCAAACATAGCATTTGAAACCACATTTCTCTAAAGAATAAGTGCATGAAAGACAAAGAATTGTAATAACCAATTCAATGTTGTGTAGGTAATCTATTTATATATTTTAATTATTTATGTTATTACACTACACAATCATGCAAGTTTAAGATTGTAAACACATGTAGATTATCAAAAATAAGTGAGTGAATAAATCATTATCGAACATAATTTATTACTCATACTTAGAGGCATGCTAAGCGTTTCTACACATGTTTGTCTACAATCAATTTCATTACACATAACAGGATACTTTTCAAGGCATGTCAAATACAAAACAATGTTTTTTAAGAAACTTGAAAGTTAAATTAAACATTGTATTTAATCCTTAATTGATATAATTAATCATCCTTGACAATGGCAATGAATAACAATCAATTTTTAAATATTTTTTAATTTTTATATAAGTACAAAATAATAATCACACATAAAGATAAAAACATATTTTTGTTCTTTGAAATTGTTTTGTAATTTTGTATTTGTTTTTAAATATTCAAATTTAAATATTTTCTGGAAAACATAGAAGTCTTTTTAGCCCTATCAGTAAATGAAATTTTATGCCAGAAATAATGCATGAGAGAAAAATATATATTATTATGTTTTAAAGAAATAAAATTTTGTTTTAAAGGAAATAAAAGATACAAAACTTTTTTTTAGAAATAAAACACACACAAAACATTAAAATAATACCAGAAATTATTCAAAACAAAAAAAATTTGGAGCGAAGGAGCTAACGTCGGGTGTTAGCTTCTTAACGCCGAGAGAGAACACTAAATTTTGATGTTTTGAAAAACATTTTTCAGAATTCATTTATATTATAAAGAGACATTCCTTCAGTTAAAATTTCAGAGTATATTGATTAGATTTGAAGGCTCTTTTAGCATATTTTGGTGATTTTTCAAATACTTGTGTTTTGTAAAATCATTAAAGCTCAAAATAATAAAATATGCAAACACAAGATGTAATGTTAGAACAAAAATAATATGCTTGATTTAAGTATAAAGAGTGAGATGATGTTCATGCAATGAATATAATATTAGTATATTTAAGATTAAGTTACCTTAACTACATGACTACACTATAGCCCCGTACTAAGTAACGGATGGGCAGGAGGAGCTGCACACATGCCATAGGTTGGGGTGTTAATCCCATATGCATACAAAAGATGACACTCAACCTAGCACTCTTTCCCCCAGTGCCTCGCAAGGCCCTACTAGAACCCTCCCCGATTAAGAACAAGACATGACTTAGAGGTTAGGTCTCTAATACACACAATCCTACGCCCTCGCTATTGTGAGACACATGTTATAGGTTTAATGATTTTGGACATACTAAGCGTGTAAGCCTTAAATATATAAACTATGGTATAATTGTATGATTAGTTTTGGATTTACACTTATATCAAAGATTGTTGATTTTAAATCCATTTAGAACTTTTTTATTCATGCAAATAACTACAAAGGAAATTATGATTTTCATATTTTAGTAATATAATTTACTTTAGCATTGCAAGATATAACTAGAATGGACATTGATTTCTACCTATGGTAGGTGATGATGCTAGTACGATGAGTTAAGACAACATGGTGCAAAGCTAAGTAAAGATGGACAAATATATAATTGATTCGCATGTATTCAAACATAGAGTTTTGAATTTTCATAGACCTAGAATGAAGAGACAATTCTATTTGATTTCATCTTAGGTCAAAATATAATGAGATACATGCAAACAATAGAGATGCACATCACACACACAAAATAAGATATGAAACTTTAATACCAATAGCCATCATATATTTCATAAATCCTAAGGTTGATAGAGATAGTTGATTTATGATAATTCTTGATAGATCATGAATTATGATATATGATAATAGTGAATTTGAGCATAGGATATTAATAGATCATGGTGGAGTATGTGAAATCATATTCATTATTTTTGTAATTTTTCAATTCTGATTTTTCATTATATGGGCTATCATATGCAACAAAGAAAATAGACAAATATGCAATAAGTTGTGCATTTAATATTTTTGCCTAAGACCCCTAAAATCCCATTTAAATCCAATTTTGAAAGTAATTTCATTAGTCTTGGTAATATCATTTAGCATTCAATTTATAATGATAATATAAGACATTTATAGGCAATGGATTTAACAAGGATAAAACATATAAAAAAAAGAAAAGATAGATCACTTGAAAACTGTATGACTTTATATTTAATTTAATTCAATTTGATTTGATAAACATTAGGCTTGAAGTGTGAAAGTCATATTGAATAATATATCTAAGTGACCATAAACATGTTGAAAAAAAAAAAGAAAACTAACCAAAGAAAAAGACATTAAGCATATCATGAAGTGGAGTTTTGATATTTCATTTATAATTAATTTTACTTCATGCAAATGATTGGAAACTAACGAATAAGAGATTTAGGTATCCAAAGGGGTCCAAGTGGGATGGTTCCTTTGGGTACCCAAATACATCGTGTTGGCTTTTGGGGAGATAGTGATGAATGGGTTCTTACAAGTGGAGTTAGTGTTTCATTTTTAATTTTCGACCTCCATTCATACTTTGGTTGTTTATCTTTTAAATTAATATTATGATTATTTGACATTTTTTTGTGATGATAGTTGTTTGAAAAATAATTCATTTGGGATTTATGTTTATTCAAATTATTTTTCAAAATACATTGATGTTGATAATCATAATGAATTTTATTATATGGATTCTTTGAGAGTTTATAAGAGTGATGATCTTTCTTAAGAATTGAATGTTGAAAGACTGGGTTACAATATATTTTAAATGATTGGTTCAAATTTTGATGATTTTCATTTCTACTCTTTCTTACAGACATACTCTTATAATATGAAGTTAAGCTTTTAGACTTTTGATAATTTGATAAACTAGAAATAAAAGATTTTTTATTATATGAAAAATTTTGAATAAACATTTTTAATGATTCTAATTTATCCTTTAAATTATCATTTTCTTTTATCAATTTTTCATTATGCTCTTTTGAAGTTAAAAGTCCTTTTTCCAAAACCTTGAGTTCTTCTTTAAAAGTATTATAATCAATTCAAGGTTTAGCATTTTTAATTAAAGAGCATGAAAGGGAATTTGAAACATCAATATAAGATTCTACTTTAGCGTTTGTTTTTAAAGTTTTATTTTCTAAACGTAATTTGGAATTAGCATTTTTCAATTTCTTAATTCTATGTTTAGCAATTTCAAGCATACGAAATGTAGAAATAGAATTTGTTATAAAAAGAGAAGATTTTTATTTTCTTACATTGTTATAGGATGAGGCAAGATTTGAACCAAAGGTTCCGTTGACATCTCCTTCGCATTCCTCTTCCATAGTTGAATTTCTGTCTTCTCTTTTGCTTGATGTGTTATCATCATTTGAGTCCTCGTCGGTTTCTTCTCTTGGATGCATAAGGAGTTGCTCTTGTTCATCATCTGTGGAAGGAAAACTATAAGTATTCTCAAGAAATTTCCAAACTTCAAAAGCAGTAGGAAGCGTATAAATAAGTTTGAAAATATTTTGATCAAGTGCACAATATAGACTATTCAGAGATTTGGCATTTAAAAATATTTCATGTTTATTTAGAATAATTGGTTGCTTTTTAATTGTAATATTCCAAACTTCAATATCCAAAGTTGTAAGAAATTTGTCCATAAGAGTTTTCCACACATTATAATTTTCACCCATGAATAAAGGTGGTGATAATGATTTTTAATTTCCATAAAAATTATACCCTCTAGAAGATGCGAGATTATGAAGAGCCATTATTCTCGGTTATGAAGCCGTATTGGAATAACCTATTCTCTGATACCATGTGTTGGATCTTACGACGCCCTTAGAGGGGGAGTGAATAAGGGTTGTATGGAATTTTAAACCATAATTAAATTTATCAAAGTTTTGTGACCAAAGTTTAGGAATATTTTATAAGAAAATATATTTTGATATCTTAGAAAAGATTGTATTGAAGATTCCTTTTTAAACAAGAGAAACAAAACTTTTGGTTAACTGTTGATAACACCTGGCGTTAAGTGTTAACGGTGGGCTTTAGCTTTCCAAAAAAATTTCCTTAGCGCAAAAAGATTGTCACGGTGATTTTACTTATGAAATCTAAAATGAATACAATTCCAGAAAATCAGAGATAATGAAAACGATTATTGTATTTCAAAGATAATTACACAAATGTTAATTTTAATACTTTGATGAAAATATAAATTAAAACATTCTTGAAGAGGAAATAAAATCAATTGAATAGAACATTAAAAGACATGATTTAATTTCATAATAAATTGAATACACAAATGTTTGATTTCTATAACGCTAGAAATCAAGGCGAGAATATGTAAAAACACTTTTTGTTGTTTTACCAGTCCTTCTCCCAAGGACCGGTTGGCTATAGCTAGGGATGTAACGGTTCGGTTTGGTTCGATTTTTTATCAAAATCGCTAACTGAACCACCCACATGTGGTTCCAAAAATCTGGAATTACGTCGAACCGCGCATACCTTTGGAACCGAACTGAACCATATAGTTTGGTTCGGTTTGGTTTTAGTGGTTTAATAACAAAAATAATAAAATATTTCTTATTAATAATTAGTCATCTAACCAAGTACTGACAAAAGATAATTAAAAAGAATCTTATATGATTCATGCAAGAAGGATGATTAGGATCAAACTCAAGCTCACAAAGGCTCGTGAATTTGTGAGGTCGTGAATCGTGACATTGAAAGAAGAAGTGAAAAATGAACGGTGAAGTGGTGAACCCGTGAGGTGTGAAGTCATAAAACTTAATAGTGACTAAAGAGATAAAAAAATAAAACTTAATATGGTCATATGGTACATTGTTTCTTGGACTTATTAGCTTTAATAACAAGTCAGAGATTAAAAAATTAAAACTTGTAACAATTTATATTTCTAATATATTAAAATATTATTAAAGCTAATATGGTTCGGTTCAGTTCGACTCAGTTCAGTTTGACCTTCCAAACCGTGAACCGAACCAAACCACAAGGTTTTTCAAAAAAATGGAACCGTGACCGAACTGCGGGATACTAAAACCGAACTGAACCGTGTGGTTTGGTTTGGTTCGGTTTGGTTACGCAGTTCGGTTGGTTCCAACTTACACCCCTCCCTAGCTATAACCTATCTTACCCCAGATAAGGCCTCTGGCCACCCCCTAGATCTACCCTTGACCTAGTCTCCACGCACAAGGCGACGAATTACCCCCTAAGCCACACAAGTACCTAGTCACCAACAACCGCGGTGAATTTACCCACGAAATCCTTCCTGGAATCCGACATTCTCCCCGAATGATTTATCAACACCAAAATACAAATAAAATAAAATAAAAGATTACAAGATAAAGATAAAGTAAGAGAAAATCCCCAAGAAATTTTGAAGGTGAAGACGAAGGCGATGTAGACGTTGGCTTCTTTAAGCGATCGTCCTTCGTATGGAACATGCGTTGTAGACCTTCTCCTTCAAAATCTTCTTTAGATCTTCCTGTTAGCCTAAGGGAGATCTCTCAATTGTTGTAGATGAGCCTCTCCCAAAAGAATCAGAATGCTGGAATCATCTTTCAAATAACGAGAGGGGTTGCTCTTTAAATAGGCACGGGAGCTAACGCCTGGCGTTAATAGTTAACGCCAGCGTTAGTGATCGTGCACTGTCATAGCTGAAATCGGGCAACCGTCAAGATCGTGGCAGTTTGTGGACTCAATGCGGGCATTAAGAGTCAACGCTGGTTTTGTCTCTTGTTACTCGACGGTACTTCTTCTCAACGTCATTCCATCTCGACCGCTTCTTCTTGATGAAAGTTAATGCGGGGCGTTAACTACTAATGCGGGGCGTTAGCTCTCTTTTCAGAGAATCGTCATCCTGTTCATAGGGTATTTAGCTATAGTTCCTGTACAACCTGCACACTATAAACACACAAAATACAAGATCAAATACAACATGGTATTTGTTATTCTCAAACCAAGAGATGCAGAACATTGGCTCCAACATCTTTGTTTTATTGGCATAAAAATCTCGTTTTCAAAATTTCATTTGAGGTAAGCTAATCAAATGAAATTTTGCGTATAGATTGAGAATTACTTTAACGATTGCAAATATAAAGTATGTTTTGACTTGATATAACATCTATCAATTTGACGATTTGTTTAAAATAAATTTGTGCAATCGTAGAAGAACTATGAGGAAAATATTAATCATTTCAATAATGTTAATAATTCAGGAAATAATTACTGAGGCGATGCACTGGATTTGAAGTAAATTAGTGGCAATTCTAAAAAAGCTTATATAAAAGCAAGAAAAACTTTTATGCGCTCCATCCTAGAGGTACATGGTTAACATTCGTGGTACTTGCGATATTTGCATACTCGGACAGCCAGAAAGCCTCGTTAAAAAGGGTAAGACACTGCGGACACGAATGTGCCAGTTACTTATTTTATTCATTGCTTTTATTGTAAATTGCTTGCAGTGGAAAAGTGGCAGGTCGGTCATGCCCGTAGACCGTACGTACCGGTGCGGGAAGGTTGACGACTCTAGGCGACAGGGAGATGTGCACCCCGGGAGCTCAGTTGTATCTTATATGCCCTGCTGGGTCCCTCCGCTGGTTGGACAAATTCAATTATTGTCGGATGTCTCCTACGTTCGAGAGTACACGGGGTTGTATGTCAAGGCCTGGGTAGTGCGGTACATCCATACCGAGAAGTGGCAGGACCAGCCACTGTCACCGACAGCCACATCGGTGAGGCCCGCGGGGTTTGCTACCCTGCTGAAAAAGAAGAGGTCAAGCTATGTCAACATAAGGTGCAAATTGGTAAACTATTTTATGTGATTACTGTGGCGGGTCAATCATGCCCAAGGACCGTTCGTACAGGAATGGGAAGGTTGACGACTCATGGGGCACTACAGAGTGTGTGAACCCCGGGAGGTTATTTATGATTTCCCTGAAGGGTCCCTCCGCTGGATAGCCAATTTTTGTAATTGTCGGATATTGCTCACATCCAGGAGTACACGGGGTTGTACAATAAGGCCTAGGTAGTGCGGTACGTCCACACCCAGAAGTGGAAGTATCGGCCACTATCACGGACGGACACGTCGGTGAGGCCCGCGGGGTTCGTGACTCTGCTGGAAGAAAAGCGGTCAGACTATGTCAACATATGGTGTTGTAACGAGTCGTGAGAACTCATTGTGCATGACTTGCATAAACATCATTTGCATCGAAACACACATATTTACATGTACCATTAACATATAACCTTCGTATGAGAGTTGGTTATATATTCATGGAATTCCACTACTTATTTGCAATTCTTGTCCGTTCTACTAACATATAACCTTCGTATGAGAATCATTTATATGTTGATGGATTTTACAATGCTTATATGAATTATAACGCTTACCGGTTCCACTAACATTCAACCTTTGTTTGGGAGTTGATTATATGTTAATAGGTTTATATTGCTTACCTTCAGAATACAACTTATAAAATTTTGCATTTCAGTTGTGTGCACATTGGTAAGATCCAATTATGCTAGAATTACTTACTCAGTATAACTATCTAAGCTAGTAATTCATTATACGTACAACTTGCCCGCGCGAAATATTCTCACGAACAATATATATCAGGGTTACGGTAGAACAGACATGGCTACGGTAAAGCTACCCCCAGTTCACTTAAGCTACTTATATATTACACGGCAAAAGCAATCAACACGGCTCAGTAGATAAGGCCAGATCTATATACTCTTAAAATTTTGGGGATCGTTCGACACTTTAGTTGACTACAACACGGTTCGTTTGAAATCCCCATGACCCCCTCACATTTTTGGGACAAAAATTTTCTTTGTTTTATTGGTTTGTAACATCCCAACTTTGAAAAAGGGTCTAGCCGGTTCAATTGAAACCTGAGAGGAGTTTAGGCCGGGTCAGAGGAACACCACGACCCGACCTTCGCCACATAATATGGTCATTTAGAGAAATGACTATTTTGGATAGCATTGTACTTCGCCACAACACCAAAGTATTACAGTGAGCATACGTGCTTTGAATCAACTTCCGTCAGTTGCGATAGACTCGTATGGTCTAAATGAGTGCAACGGAACTCGTTTTGTTCCAATCTGAGGTCATTTAGTGAAAGTGACCATTTTGAGAACCATAGCGCGTCACGACGATGCTATTTTTGTTTAATGAGCGTACGAGCTCCGAATTAAATTCTGTCAGATGCGTTAGACTCATATGGACGATACGAGTGAAACATAATTTATTTTGCTCGATTTCGATGTCGTCTAGTCAAGTAAATAATATTGCTCGTAAAATTATATGAAATCTCGAGATATGTGAACGCTGGATTTCAACCCCATCACATCGATTTTGAATCGACACTCGACAACTCATACCCATATTGACCTTGACCCATATTGGGGACCCACTTGTAGTTGACTTTGGTCAACCCTCCTCAAAAGTGTAGTTTTCATGAATTTTAAGAACCCACTTAAGCTCACTCATCCACTCCACCCACCAAATCCAAAACCATAATCCGCATGCTTAAATCTGATTGGTTAATCATCAGGCTCTCCTCCATAGGCTAACCCAAAGCTCCCCTCTCCTTGCCTAAAGTCAAGGTAGTGGGTTTAGATATTTTTAAACCCCGCCCCTAACCAGGAGTTCCCTTAACCCAAACCCTAACCCAGTAGGTACATCTCCCCTCCAATCAGGTGCTGCCATCAGCCCTCCCCACCCAACCATGGTGGCTTGGTTTTTACTCGGGGAAGAGAGAGAGAAGGGAGAGAAAGGGAGGGGAGGGGCTCGGGAGGGCAATAAATGAGCCTCAACCCCTACTTAAGAAGGAGGAACCACCTCCAGAAGGATCGCCTTCAGAAACGAAACCATCCATGCTGGTTTGAGACCTATCGGCGCTGAAGAAGAGGCTCCCAGCTCTACTGCCACCTCCACCACCCTTCCATGAAAACATCGTCGGAGGTCTCCCGGAGGACCCCAAACAAGATGCGATCTCCTCCTCTCCTCCCTCCCTAACTTTCCAACATCTCACATGTGAGCTCCGGCGGCTGGAGCGCCGCCGCCATTTCTCCCCTCTCCTCTGTTCGAAACTGGGAAAAGATAGCTCTGGCGGTGGCCGGTGGCCGGTGGCGGCAGACCACTAGACCATCGCCGGAGGTAGCGCCCGCCCCCTGGAAGTCGGCCGGGGGAGGAGCCATTGTCGTCCAGCGGCGGGGAAGGGCCGTAAGGCTCACGGCCATGCAATTACTGTTCAAAATTTTTATAAATTTTATTATTTTCTTAATTTAAGGGGTTTGATTTTTTGGAGAGTGATATAGGGATCTAATGGAAATGTGATGACCATGAAAAATGTTCCTTTTAAGAATATCTAACCCTCATAAAAATTGGGATTTTTATAACACTATTTGGTATTTTATTTAAACTAAATATCTTTGTTTTTCCAGTTTTTAAATTATCTGAGTGATGTAAACAAAGTAGAAAATTCTGGAAAATTTACAGGGCATGGCCAGAGACTATGCACACTATCAGTAATTGATTGGGAATTTTCCTTATTAAATTATTATTTTTAATGATTTAATCAAAATAGCTCTTATTACTAAATAAATCTCAGAGGACAATCTACCTAATCAAAACTACTTGAAATGTTATTTAAGGTTTAGTATATAATGATACATCCTCCGGATTTTTTACTAGAATTTATTAAGCATTTCTGATATTTATAAAGATCTATATAAGGCCAAGTTTACTATTTGAAAAATAGTAGAGGCTCTTAATTTTGAGATAAAAATCTGAGAAAAACCTGAGTGATCGATAGAGACCTCATACATTCTCAGTATTATTTATCGAATTTTTGGTTTAGTTTTGCTTTTTGTTGAAGAAATTAAAAGTGTTGAATTTTACACTTGAAAATTTATGGAGGTGGAATGATCGAATCAAAACGCTTTATATTTTTACCAAAAGTCTTTAATGGCCAATTACAAGCACTAAAAATGTTTGGGAATTTTTGAGGCATTCCTGGTATTTTAAGGTTTTAATACACTAACCCGAGCCTACCTTAAAATTTCTAGAGGCTATGTAAGACCTCAAAATGATCTAAAATATTTTGAGAAAATGATAAATTGCTTTGAAACCCACTGTCATAGTTTGGAGATTTTGATAGGTGGGCTTATTTTTAAATATATAAATAAGATCTAATTCGAGGCAAACAAATCATCAAGCTACATTTAGAAAAATACTTGGACATTGGAAGCCGCCTCTGTTCAGATAAATTAAGGAACTCATAATAACGTTCTTCCAATCCGCTTAAGCCATGTTTAAAAGGCACAATTAAAACTTATGGTCGGACCGTAATAAAGGGACAGAATTTGGAAGAGACTCCTATGAACAGAGACAGAATAGAACTCTCCTCCTATGAACTGAGATGGAACCAAAGCCTTCTATATATGGAGTGAAGGACTACTAACCCTTTTATTCTATTGCACTTTCTTTTACTCCAGTCTCATACTAGTCCAATTCTTTTCTATACTTTATTTCAATATTGCCTATAATTTAGAGTTGACGTGAAAATGGGGCATTCCTTCAGGGTCAACCCTAAATTGTGTCGAACTGGCCGTCGCTCTTGGAGCAGAGCGGATAGATTGATGTTTGGCTTAATTTTAGCATTTTGATTACTGCACTTTATTTTAGTATTTCAGTTACTGTACTTTATTTCAAAATTGCATATAATTTAGAGTTGACGTGAAGATGAGACATTACTTCAGGGTCAACCCTAAATAGTGTCGAACTGGCCGCCACTCTTGGAGAAGAGCGGACAGATCGATGTTAGGCTTTATTTCAGTATTTTGATTACTGCACTTTATTTCAGTATTTCAGTTATTGTACTTTATTTCAATATTGCCTATAATTTAGAGTTGACGTGAAGATAGGACATTCCTTCAGGGTCAACTCTAAATAGTGCCGAACTGGCCGCCGCTCTTGGAGCAGAGCAGACAGATCGATGTTTGGCTTTATTTTAACATTTTGATTACTGCACTTTATTTTAGTTATTGTAGTTTATTTCAATAATTTCTATAATTTAGAGTTGACGTGAAGATGGGACATTCCTTCAAGGTCAACCCTAAATAGTGTCGAGCTGGCCGCCGCTCTTGGAGCAGAGCGGACAGATCGATGTTTGGCTTTATTTCAGCATTTTGATTACTGCACTTTATTTCAGTATTTCAGTTACTGTACTTTATTTCAATATTGTCTATAATTTAGAGTTGACTTGAAGATGAGGCATTCTTTCAGGGTCAACCCTAAATAGTGTCAAACTGGCCGCCGCTCTTGGAGTAAAGCAGACAAATCGATGTTTGGCATTATTTCAGCATTTTGATTACTGCACTTTATTTCAGTATTTCAGTTACAGTACTTCATTTCAGTATTTCCTAAATTTAGAGTTGATATGAAGATGGGACATTCCTTCAGGGTCAACCCTAAATAGTGTCGAACTAGCCGTCGCTCTTGGAGCAGAGCGGAAAGATCGATGTTTGGCTTTATTTCAGCATTTTGATTACTGCACTTTATTTCAGTATTTCATTACGGTACTTTATTTCAGTATTGCCAATAATTTAGAGTTGGCATGAAGTAGAGACATTCCTTCAGGGTTAATCCTAAATAGTGTCGAACTGGCCATCGCTCTTGGAGTAGAGCAGACAGATCGATGTTTTGGCTTTTATTTTTGTATTGCCAATAATTTTGAGTTCACGTGAAGATGGGACATTCCTTCAGGGTCAACCCTAAATAGTGTTGAACTGGCCGCCGCTCTTGGAGCAAAACGAACAAATCGATGTTTGGGCTTTTATTTCAGTATTAGCTATAATTTAGATTTGACGTGAATATATTGTGCCTTCAAGAATTATTCCCACGGAAATATATTGTGCCTTCGAGAATTATGCCTACGGGAATATATTGTACCTTCGAGAATTATTCTCATAGAAATATATTGTGCCTTCGAGAATTATGCCCACGGGAATATATTGTGCCTTTGAGAATTATTCCTACGAGAATATATTATACTTTCGAGAATTATTCCTACGGAAATATATTGTGTCTTCGAGAGTTATTCCTACGGGAATATACTGTGCCTTCAAAAATTATTCCTACGGGAATATATTGTGACTTTGAGAATTATTCCTACGGGAATATATTGTGTCTTCGAGAATTATTCCCACGAAAATATATTATGTCTTCGAGAATTATGCCCACGGGAATATATTGTTGAAATTATTGAAGTGGAGCGGAAGGTGATCGGGCGGTCTGAATTTGAGTGACCGCAGAGACCGCGCGGTCTGTGATGGTGCTCTGCTGGTCTGGCTCTACTGCTCTGGTTCTGGTGGTCTGCTGGTCGGCCGGTCTGTTCCTGGTTTGTTCCGATCTCTTCCCGAGTTGTTCTGCTTGGTCTGTCTATCTTCTTTGTAGAAGATCAGGCGGTCTGTTTTATGTAACTGCTGTGACCGGGCGGTTTGTGCTGGGCGATCTGGCGACTTGTTTGAAGTTGGCCAGATGTTCCTTATTTGCTCTGGTGATCTAAGGAAGGAGTGCTTTTGTGTCTGCACGGCTTATGCGCGGTCTCGTGTTCGCGCGGCTTGTGCGTGGTCTGTCTGCTGATCTGCAGTCTTGGACGGAAGGTTGTCCAAGTGGTGTGATCGCGCGGTCTGCTCTTTGAGACCGCTGGCGATCTGGTGGGTGGTCATTATATCTCTCTTGCGGCGGTGATGACATCCGTCTTGTTGCCTATAAATAGGGGTGCATGGCCCGTCATTCAGAACGAGAACTGTAAGAACTAGAGCTTGGGTTGTTTCGTGCGGTCTCAACTTTGAGGTCGGGCGGTCTCGGAAGCGACTTGACTGTTTGTTGTGTTCGCAGGTTTGCGGTCAGCAGGTTGCGGTCTCCTTCCTTGGTGATTCCCAGCGGCTTGAATAAACAGTTCGGTAGCGGCTTGTCTGCGAACTGGTTTATGTTGTTCTTGTGCTGTTCGCAGCGAGCTCAGCGACCAGGCGACCTTTGGCGATTAGGCGATCTGAGTTGCGATCTGGCGACAGTTTCTGTTCTTCGTTCAGTTCAATAAGCTCTAGTTCGTGCGGTCTGAGGTGGCGGTCTTGCAGTGCAGGTGGTCTGTCTGTTTTCTGTTCGCACGGTCTCAGGTCAAGCCGGGCGATCTCTGGAGTTGTGCGGTCTGTGCGGTCTCTGCTTGTCAAGCCGCCAGTTTTTTTTTGGTGTTTTGTTCTTCTCTCCTTCGTGATTCTAATGAATCATGTCTCGCCATGTATACCTCGCATTGTAATCAAGTATTGTGATTCAATAAAGCTTTGTGTTGCTGTGTGGCATATTGTGGTTGTTTGGCTATAACTCAGTTGATGCAACTCCTGCTTACTCCTAAACGATTCAAATCAAAAAATTTAACATGGTATCAGAGGCAGGTTGTTAGAGTGGATAAGCAGTGATCAACTTGAGTTGCCATCATCTTTGTGAAGAAGAGACCACATAGATTGCCATGGAAGGTGGATACGCAAGAGGGCTTGGTATTGAACTCCTCACTTCGACTAACTACAAGAAATGGAGGTCGTATATGGAGAGTTACTTACTTGGCGAGGATCTATGGGAGATAGTTGGAGGAGAAGACACACAAGAAGTGTTTCTAGCAGGAGATAATATGGCAGAGGTGAGACTTTGGAGGAGGACTAATGCAAAGGAAGAGTTCACACTCAAGAGGGCTATCTCACCAGAGCTATTCGATCACATCTTTGGATGTAAATCTGCTGCTGAGATTTGGACGTCTTTGGACGGGCTGTTCAATAAGAAGAATGTAGCTCAGCTACAGTTTCTTGAAAATGAGTTGGTGAAGGCCTCTCAAGGTGATCTTTCTATCTCTACCTTCTTTCTCAAGATGAAGAACCTCACAGCAGAGATTTCTTCATTGGACCCTGATGAGCCCATCCCGAAAGCAAAACTGAAGAGGCATATCATCCGCGGGTTACGGAAGGAGTATCTTGCCTTTGTGACATCAGTTCAGGGTTGGGAAAATTAGGCATCTCTGTTGGAGCTGGAGAACTTACTTGCTTCGCAGGAAAGTTTGGCAAGACAGATGGCGGGGACATCTATCTCTGGGGGAGATAGTGATGTGTTGTTCTCTGGGAAGAAGAAGAAGAAATGGGAGAAGAAGAAGCCAAGTCATGATGGACCCTCTAATTCAGGTCAGCAGGATAGGGGTTATGCTTCTAAGTCTGATGGGAAGAAGAAGGGAGAGGGACCAAGGTGCTTCAGGTGCAATAAGGCCGGCCACTTCAAGAAGGATTGCCGGGTTAATCTTCAGCCGGGACATACAACGGAGAAGGAGAAGCCAAAGTCTGATGAAGCTGGATGGGGAGGAGCCTTTGCGGCCAATATAACGGCGATGCCCGTTAAGTCCTTGGCTGTCATCAACTTCGAAGAGGATTGGATCGTGGATTCAGGGTGTGGGCATCACCTCACCGGGGATGAATCAAAGTTCTCTTCTTTGGCACATTACTCAGGTAACGATGCTATTATTACGGCTGATAATTATGTTCATGCAGTAGAACAAGAAGGTGTCGTCTCTCTGAGCAGTGATAAGGGTCCACTCACATTGAAGAGTGTTTATCACGTGTTGGGTATCAAGAAGAATCTCTTCTCTGTGACCAGTGCGGTCGATGCCGGTTATCACGTTCTGTTTGGCCCAACAGAAGTGAAGTTTCTTAAAACTCAATCGGAGATAAAGGGAGACGTTATTCATGTTGGAAAGCGAGTGAAGGACTTGTTCGTGTTATCGACAAGTACCTATGTTGACAAGATGAAGACCAATGATAGCGCGGCTATCTGGCATGAAAGGTTGGGGCATGTAGGCATGGACAAATTGAAGGATATGGCGGTAAGGGGCCTTGTCAAGGGCTTGCCTAGCTTGTCCTCCTATGGAGACGGTCATGTTTGTGCGGGATGTCAGTTTGGTAAGTCTCATCGACTTCCATTTGATAAATCGCAAACAAGATGCAAAGCGCCATTGGAATGCATTCACGGTGATTTGATGGGACCGACTGCCACCCCAAGCCTTGGAGGCAACAGATATATGTTGGTGTTGATTGACGATTACACCAGATATGTCTGGGTGTATTTTCTAAAAGAGAAGTCGGAATCTTTTGCGAAGTTCGTGGAGTTCAAGGAGCTGGTGGAAGGTCGTTTAGGCATGCGGGTGAAAAAATTAAGAACTGACAATGGTGGGGAGTTCACCTCTGGTGAGTTCTCAAGTTTTTGCAGGAAGCACGGCGTCCGGAGAGAGCTCACTTGTGCTCATACTCCACAGCAAAATGGCATTGTAGAGCAGAAGATCCGTCATCTGACGGAAACCTGCAAATGCTGGCTTCAAACCAAGAGTATCCCAAAGTCCTTTTGGGCAGAGGGAATGTCTTGTGCAGCATACGTCATCAACAGGATGCCTCTAAGTCCTATCAACATGAAGACCCCTCACGAACTGATGTTCAAGGAGAAGCCGAGTGTTGCACACCTTCAGGTGTTTGGGTCAACCTGTTATGTGCATATCTCTGATGCTCTTCGGACAAAGCTAGATGCGAAAGCAAGGAAGCTAGTCTTTTGATGGCGCAAATCTCACACACCGCTATAGGCGGTAGCTCGACTGCGACACGAAACGGCAGTGTACCGATCGTTCAAGTAATAAATGTTGGGAATAAATCCCCGAGTGTCGGTCTATTGAGGAACACAGTAAGGTGGAGTTAAATGTCGAGGAAGGACTTGAGATCGAAGTCCTTAGGCGGATGGAATGCGGGGGAGTTGGGTTGGCTTTTGGAGAATAAAAGAAAACACTACAACTACTCCTATGCAATGCCGCTATGCAAAGCTTCGCTTGGCGGGATGGAGACTAGGCAGGCCTTGAGCGCGCTGCGTCGCAAGGGCGGATGGACGAGTAGGCTAACGGGATCAAACTATGCAGGCCTTGAGCGCACTGCTTCGATAGGCGAATGGAATGCGGGCCGCGATGCCACGCTTCGGTAGGCGGATGGGCGAGTAGGCTAGCGGAATGAGGGTCGCAAGCACCTCTTCAACAAGCACACCACTAACAATTGTTAGGGCGGCACAATGCAACCAACAAACCACACCACAAGGCGCACCTCAATAATATAAACAAAAATACTCAATCACATAGACATAATCAAGTAAAAATGCTATTTAATCAAAATACACTTCATCATAATGTTAGATCTAGTTGCAAATACATCAATAAAAGGAGAACAAGGCAAGAAATCGACCGAATCCGAAGGCTCGTTGAAGATTCACGGTTGGAATCGCCGGGTTGTCAATCCGCGTCCAAGCTCGGTCCGCAACTACGTCCGGGGTAGAGAGAGCTGTCACGACTCTCCAATGGACCCGTCTTCTTCGTGTCACGATCCGGTGGAGGTTGCCAACTTCCTCTTGCTCGATGGAGATAGCGGCTAGGTCTTCCTTTGGAGCTCTTGGATGAAGGAGGAGGCCGAGAGGAAACTCCGGCTCAAGATTGGCGTGAAGAACAAGCCCGGAGATCCTCCCTAAGGTGGGCGACGATGGAGGGGCGAATCTGCGCGAACGGGAGCAGAAAACGGCGGATGGGAAAGATCGATTTGCCCTAATTCGCGAGCAGGGAATTTATAGGCGCTGGAATTAAACAGTGCGCACGGTCAGTGGCGCACGACCAGTGGTCGTGCGCACTAGAATCCTGTGATCGTGCGCTCTGCCTGGACGGAACCTGCAAAGACAGAAATTATAAAATAAAATGTTCGCACGACCAGTGGCGCACGACCGATGGTCGTGCGCACTAGCGTCGGTGGTCGTGCGCAATAGATGAAACAGAACTCAGAATTTTAATGGTCAATGCGCACGAGCAGTGGCGCACGACCGATGGTCGTGCGCGCTGGAGTCGATAGTCGTGCGCACTGCACCAGACAGAACTCGTGAAAAGGGGTTAAGTGCGCACGATCAGTGGCGCACGACCGGTGGTCGTGCGCACTAGAACAAGTGATCGTGCGTAGTGTTCCTGTGCAGAATTGCACCGGAAACACTTGCACGCCTCCTATTCCAGCACAAACACAGATCTAGCCACTGAAAGTGGCACTTAACAGCATATGAATACTACTAAAGATAATAAACACGAAAAACACACCAGAGTGGGCCTAAATGTGCACCTAGCATGGGTTATCAAATATAAGCTATAATAAGGCTAAAGTGCGTGATATTGGCTAAATAACGGCCCAGATGAGTCCATATATGTGTATATGATGAGGACTCATCACACCCCCAGACTTAACTGTTTGCGCGTCCCGAGCAAACCAATTCTAAGCGAACGGGGAAAGAAAAGTTGATGGCTTAAAACTACAATATAGAGTACCATGCGAAGTCGCATACTCGCGTGCATAAGAAGAATAGTAGCAAAGATTTCTGATTATATAAACAGTCTATATATTTCTAAAAGAGTAAAAGCATATTACAATTACTCAAAATGGTGAAAAGCGGTGAATCGTTCGGTCATGCATACGGAGAAAGTAAACTAAACGCTGAGACGAGCATTGCCCAAGATCGGGATGCGGGAAAAACTCCACTGAAATCCATCAGTGTCGGTGACCATAGGCTTGCCCGGTCACATTCTCTCCACGACACTAGATTGGTTCAAGACGTGAGTCAGTAGGACTTTCAGGTTTTGATTGAGGCTTGGGTTACGGTGAGGTAAACAAGGATAAACAAAATGGCTTAAAACACATAACCCAAATGAGCTTTAAAAATAACTACCCATGCATCAAAATCGAATGCAAGTGCACCACACCCCCAGACTTGGACTTCTGCAACATAGGTGTGTGCACCGCCTACTCCCAATACATAATTTCTCTACATGATTTTCAATAAAACTCATTTTTCTTTCTTCTCTCTTTTTTTTTCATTTTTCTTTTCTTTCAATTTTCTTTTTCTTATCTTTTTCTTTCAGCAGAATTTTTTCAAATGCGCACACCCACAGATTCTCAAAATAAACACCACAATCAACACCCCCCAAGATGTGAATAAATTCATAACTAAAGCTCAGATTTGGGTGTGCGACTAGGTTAGGCTTTTAGGCTTTGGTGAGATATATGTGGAGCTGAATCAAGGAAAGGGTAGGCACAAAGGGGCTAGCAAGGGTAGACGATAGGCATGAAATAAAAAGTTCAACCGGGCCAAAATAATGGCCTACGTCATTCTCACGCACTAAAACTATCCTATGCCAATGCTTCAAGAATCGCTTGGGGCAAGTTCTAGCCACCGAGAAAGATTCTCCTTTCTCCCGACTCAAGCAATACGAATCTAACGATCGTGTACACACATCCCTATGCTACCGTTTGATTCCATCGGATTCACCATTTGAGTAGAGTAAACAACATTTACACTAATAAGAAAAATATAAAACCATAGCATAAAAAGAAATCTACTCTACACAAAATTCTGTGCAACCGAGCACTCGACTAGGAGCACTACTAGAGTCAACATTTTACTCTGCTACATAGTCCTAAACCATCACCTAGACTTTTCCAAATAAGGAAAAGAATTAAATTCACAACAGAGCAAGCAAACAGATGAGTGCGCGCTCGAGTGGGTGATGTGGTGAGCAATGAAAAATGAACAACAATTTAAATAGAATCTTCTAGCATGCAGTGCAATAGTGCACGTGAGCGGGCAAACAAAACTACTCTCCCCCAGACTTAGACTAAACAATCCGCATAATATATGACATGAAAACTAGAATAGGGCTAGGGGAAGAGAGTACCCAATGCTCAGAAATGAGCACACCAGAAGATTGGCGTTTAAACCTGGACTAAGCTGCAGCGTCCGCCATCCAGAAAAGAAACCTGCAGGGGTCAGCTCCGCAAAAACAAAAGAAAAAGACAAACTGAAAGGAAATATTACTAACTAAACATGATTAGATAAAATAAAAATGCAGGAAAAGAAAGATAACTACTGGGGTTATTGTCATCCCAGCACGACTTATTCAAAATTAAAACGGTTCTAGCTAATGGGCCTATGAAAAAGAAAATGCACAGGTAACTGCTCTAATATGCGTGTCGGTAGCGGGTACCGATACGGCGAAAGAACAGTCACGCCTCTACCCGAATATAAATAATACCTGCTTGACACAGGTAGAGGGAAAAGAAAGTAAGAAGAGGAGGAGGCCTGGTCCTCACTCATCTCACAAAATACATCCTTGCCTATCAAGGTATCATCCACCGCAGGTCCGCAGGAGGAGAAGGCAATGAGTGGAGCTTCCTCTACGGAGGGGGAATCAACCTCCTCACATAAGAAGATGCTCTCATCATTGACTTGAGCATCATGCTCCAAGTCCTCCTGATGTACCTGTGAAGACTCATCCTGCACAGGCTCAGATGAAGAAGGGGGGTCAGGAAATAAAAGGGAAGAATGACATAAATAATCCACAATCGGGGGAGTGGTCCCGGTCTCACTCCCGGCAGGATCCAAACATAGATCACTGTCAGTATCATATGAGTCGCAACAAGGTGAACCCAAGAGCTCGGGGTCCTTGGTGGTGAGCTGGATGTCCCCATCCAATAAGAAGGTAAATACCTCCTCCTCAGAAAGAGAATCCTCCTCATCCCACCGCGGCGCGTCATCGTGTTCAAAGGTATCAAACTCCCCATCGGAGAGAATGAAATCCTCGTCCCACTTTGGCGCAACCTCAGGCGCTGAATCAACCACCCGCACGACATCATCAACCAACTCACTAAAGATAGAAGTAGAAGAATTTTGCAAGGAATGCGGAGGAACCGGACTGCTCTCATGATCAGAAAATAAATGAGCAGTCGCCTCCGCGAAAATATCCACAGACGCCTCCCCGCGGGAAGAACCAGAATCTGCACACCATATTGGTGCATCCATGAGTTCCCAATCCTGTCCCTGATGACCATCGAATGAGTGCACATTGTCACTCAAGGAAGCTCATAAAAGGGGATTGAGGGACCCATGAAAGAGCAGCACGCGGCGAGAGATTCCTCAGTAATCTCCAAGGGCAAAGATCGAGCATGATGTGCGATGTCAGTGTAGGGGCCAGGCAACACTCTGGTGGGCCTGTCCGCAGTAGTCTCCCGTAAACGGGGGGATGTTGTGGTCACGTCCTCAGAGGGGGAAGGATTGCACAGACGAGGGCAATCCTTCAAATCATGGCCTATACCTTGACATAACAAACACCTAATACAATGCTCAGCGTTTAAAGCATTCAGGGCGTCGATGTGTCGCTGCATAGTGTCATAAAGACGACACTCGGCTTCGGAATACATCACAGAATTATGTGGATAACAGAAAATAAAGATTCTTTGCAAAATAAAACTACACACACAAGAAAAATCTGGGAATCCTGCTTTAGAAAAGTTAAAAACTAGAAAAAACATAGAGCAAAATTAAAAGGCAAACAAAAATAAAGCGGCTATACACACTGGAAGAACTACTATCTCTCGGCTCTCCCTCTCAAGAAAACTCACACGACTGTGTTCCCCGGCAACGGCGCCAAAAACTTGATGGCGCAAATCTCACACACCGCTATAGGTGGTAGCTCGACTGCGACACAAAACGGCAGTGTACCGATCGTTCAAGTAATAAATGTTGGGAATAAATCCCCGAGTGTCGGTCTCTTGAGGAACACAGTAAGGTGGAGTTAAATGTCGAGGAAGGACTTGAGATCGAAGTCCTTAGGCGGATGGAATGCGGGGGAGTTGGGTTGGCTTTTGGAGAATAAAAGAAAACACTACAACTACTCCTATGCAATGCCGCTATGCAAAGCTTCGCTTGGCGGGATGGAGACTAGGCAGGCCTTGAGCGCGCTGCGTCGCAAGGGCGGATGGACGAGTAGGCTAACGGGATCAAACTATGCAGGCCTTGAGCGCACTGCTTCGATAGGCGAATGGAATGCGGGCCGCGATGCCACGCTTCGGTAGGCGGATGGGCGAGTAGGCTAGCGGAATGAGGGTCGCAAGCACCTCTTCAACAAGCACACCACTAACAATTGTTAGGGCGGCACAACGCAACCAACAAACCACACCACAAGGCGCACCTCAATAATATAAACAAAAATACTCAATCACATAGACATAATCAAGTAAAAATGCTATTTAATCAAAATACACTTCATCATAATGTTAGATCTAGTTGCAAATACATCAATAAAAGGAGAACAAGGCAAGAAATCGACCGAATCCGAAGGCTCGTTGAAGATTCACGGTTGGAATCGCCGGGTTGTCAATCCGCGTCCAAGCTCGGTCCGCAACTACGTCCGGGGTAGAGAGAGCTGTCACGACTCTCCAATGGACCCGTCTTCTTCGTGTCACGATCCGGTGGAGGTTGCCAACTTCCTCTTGCTCGATGGAGATAGCGGCTAGGTCTTCCTTTGGAGCTCTTGGATGAAGGAGGAGGCCGAGAGGAAACTCCGGCTCAAGATTGGCGTGAAGAACAAGCCCGGAGATCCTCCCTAAGGTGGGCGACGATGGAGGGGCGAATCTGCGCGAACGGGAGCAGAAAACGGTGGATGGGAAAGATCGATTTGCCCTAATTCGCGAGCAGGGAATTTATAGGCGCTGGAATTAAACAGTGCGCACGGTCAGTGGCGCACGACCAGTGGTCGTGCGCACTAGAATCCTGTGATCGTGCGCTCTGCCTGGACGGAACCTGCAAAGACAGAAATTATAAAATAAAATGTTCGCACGACCAGTGGCGCACGACCGATGGTCGTGCGCACTAGCATCGGTGGTCGTGCGCAATAGATGAAACAGAACTCAGAATTTTAATGGTCAATGCGCACGAGCAGTGGCGCACGACCGATGGTCGTGCGCGCTGGAGTCGATAGTCGTGCGCACTGCACCAGACAGAACTCGTGAAAAGGGGTTAAGTGCGCACGATCAGTGGCGCACGACCGGTGGTCGTGCGCACTAGAACAAGTGATCGTGCGCAGTGTTCCTGTGCAGAATTGCACCGGAAACACTTGCACGCCTCCTATTCCAGCACAAACACAGATCTAGCCACTGAAAGTGGCACTTAACAGCATATGAATACTACTAAAGATAATAAACACGAAAAACACACCAGAGTGGGCCTAAATGTGCACCTAGCATGGGTTATCAAATATAAGCTATAATAAGGCTAAAGTGCGTGATATTGGCTAAATAACGGCCCAGATGAGTCCATATATGTGTATATGATTAGGACTCATCATCTTTGTTGGATATGATGAGCGGAAGAAAGGATGGAGATGCATGGATCCTGAGACACGGAGATCAGTGGTATCTCGGGATGTGGTGTTCGATGAGGTGATTTCCTACAAGGGGAGTTCAGGAGTTGAACTACCGGAGAGCAGGGTTGATGAAGAAGGGAAGGCTGTGGAAAATCTTCGAGTGGAGTTGCCTGTTTCACCAGGAGCTGCAGCTATGTCAAGCTCTGAGATGGAGGCTTCAGGTTCAGGAAGCAGGGGGAGCGATGCTCCAAGTTCGTCTAGAAGAGGAGCTAGCACAGAAGAAGCAGATGAGGAGGTGGTTAGTCAGGAGCAACCTCTTAGGAAGTCAAAGAGGACTATCAAGCCACCTGATCGATACACAGGAGGAAACATGGTGAGCTTTGTCTCATGTTTCTTTGCTGGTCCCTTGGATGAGAGGGAGCCGTCGAGCTTTGAGAAGGTCAAAGGCGTGAAGCAGTGGGACATTGCTATGCAGGAGGAGATGGATGCTCTCAAGAAGAATGAGACTTGGTCTCTAGTGCCCAGGCCCAAGGGCATTACCCATGTGACATGCAAGTGGGTCTATAAGCTCAAGAAGAAAGCAGACGGCACGATCGAGCAATACAAGGCTCGCCTTGTGGCTCGCGGGTTCTCACAGCAGTATGGAGAAGATTATGATGAGACGTTCAGTCCAGTGGCAAAGATGACTTCGGTTCGATTTGTTATTGCTTTGGCGGCATCCAGTGGATGGGAGATTTGGCAGCTCGACGTGAAGAATGTTTTCTTATACGGAGAGATTGACAAGGATATTTTCATGATCCAACCGCCGGGCTTCATCTCAGAGGAGTGTCCGGACTACGTCTGCAAACTGAAGAAAGCCCTGTATGGGTTGAAGCAAGCGCCTCGGGTGTGGTATGGGAAGATCGCGGAGTATCTTCTATTCTGCAGGTTCTTTGCTTCAGACTCTGATTCTAGCTTATTCGTCAAGAAGGAGGGGGCGCTTCGGGTGATTGCCTTGCTGTATGTGGATGACATGATTGTCACCGGGAACTCGATGGAGGCAGTAGCAAGGCTGAGAGCTGAGCTTGCTATCAGGTTTGAGATGAAGGATCTGGGTGAGCTCCACCATTTCAATGGACTCGAGGTTCAGAGGTGGGAGAGCGGGGTGCTAGTTTCTCAGGCTGGATATGCGGAGTGGATCGTTCAACGATTCGGCATGGAGGAAGGGAAGAGCAGCTCTATACCTCTGGAACAGCATCATAAACTTCGGAAGGATGAGGGGAGAGTTCTATCTGATCCGTTGATGTTCCGAGCTCTGGTTGGGAGCTTGATTTACTTGACCATCACGAGGCCAGATATTGCTTATGCAGTTGGCAAAGTAAGTCGGTACATGGCGGATCCACGGAAGCCTCATCTTCTGGCGGCAAAAGGAATTTTGAAATATGTGAAGTCGACCTATGATTTGGGTCTCCTATATAGGAGAGGGTCAAGCTTGGAGTTGCTTGGATACATGGATGTTGATTACGGGGGAGACGTGTGAGAGGACCCAGCGCAACCAACTCGACCAAAAGACTGGTATGTTAGTGAAGGCGCAACTTAATCTTTATATCAACGGAAAGGCGCTACGGGTCAAGTGAAGGAACGATGGACCCAACAATCCCACCCCCCCCAGCGTCCAGCACGACCCGCAAGCTCAGAGGTGCTCCACATGGCCCGCAAGCTCAGAGGTGGCTTGACACATGGCTCCGGCCGCCTGACCCGCCAGGACCCACACAGGTAGAGAGAATTTCAGGAATTATCAGCGCCCCCCCCCCCCCCCCCCCCCCGGTCTCGAACCCGCAACCTCGCTTTGATACCAATTGAGAGGACCCAGTGCAACCAACTCGACCAAAAGACCGGTCTGTTGGTGAAGGCGCAACTTAATCTTTATATCAATGGAAAGGCTCTATGGGTCAAGTGAAGGAACGCTGGACCCAACAACGTGGATGATCGGAGATCAATGTCTGGTTTTGTCTTTATGACAGGCCCCACATCTATTTCTTGGTGCAGTAAAAAGCAGGACTCGGTGTCTGTATCTACCACAAAAGTGGAATACAAGGCTTCGGCCTTGGCAGCTCAGGAAGCCGTTTGGCTCAGGAGGTTGGTAGAGGACGTTTATGAAGAGGTTCGAGGTCCCACTATGCTACGCGGGGACAATGAGAGTGCTCTCAAGTTGGTTAATAATCCAGTCTGTCACGCGAGGACCAAGCATATTGAGATTGAGCACCATTTCATTTGTGAAAAGGTGTTGGGAGGATCTCTTATGGTCGAGCATGTTCGAAGTGCGGACAATATTGCAGACATCTTCACAAAGCCGCTGGCGAAGGGACCGTTTACTCGGTTGCAGAGTTTACTCGGGCTAGTTTCCACTTCCCACTTCAAGGGGGAGTGTTGAAATTGTTGAAGTGGAGTGGAAGGTGACCGGGCGGTCTGAATTTGAGTGACCGCAGAGACCGCGCGGCCTGTGCTGGTGCTCTGCCGGTCTGGCTCTGTCGGTCTGGTTCTGGTGGTCTGCTGGTCGGCCGGTCTGTTCCTGGTTTGTTCCGGTCTCTTCCCGAGTTGTTCTACTTGGTCTGTCTATCTTCTTTGTAGAAGACCGGGCGGTCTATTTTATGTAACCGCTGTGACCGGGAGGTTTGTGCTGGGCGATCTGGCGACTTGTTTGAAGTCGGCCAGATGTTCCTTATTTGCTCTGGCGATATAAGGAAGGAGTGCTTTTGTGTCCACGTGGCTTATGCGCGGTCTCGTGTTCACGCGGCTTGTGCACGGTTTGTCTGCTGATCTGCGGTCTTGGACGGAAGGTTGTCCAAGTGGAGGAATCGTGCGGTCTGCTCTTTGAGACAGCTGGCGATCTGGCGGATGGTAATTGTATCTCTCTTGCGGCGGTGATGACATCCGTCTTGTCGCCTATAAATAGGGGTGCATGGCCCGTCATTCAGAACGAGAACTGTAAGAACTAGAGCCTGGGTTGTTTTGTGCGGTCTCAACTTTGAGGTCGGGCGGTCTCGGAAGCGAGTTGACTATTTATTGTGTTCGCAGGTTTGCGGTCAGCAGGTTACGGTCTCCTTCCTTGGTGATTCCCAGCGGTTTGAATAAACAGTTCGGCAGCGGCTTGTTTGCGAATTGGTTTATGTTGTTCTTGTGTTGTTCGCAGCGAGCTCAGCGATTAGGCGACCTTTGGCGGTTAGGCGATCTGAGTTGCGGTCTGGCGACAGTTTCTGTTCTTCGTTCAGTTCAATAAACTCCAGTTCGTGCGATCTGAGGTGGCGGTCTTGCAGTGCAGGTGGTCTGTCTATTTTCTGTTCGCACGGTCTCAGGTCAAGTCGGGCGATCTCTGGAGTTGTGCGGTCTGTGCTGTCTCTGCTTGTCAAGCCGCCAGTTTTGTTTTTTTGGTGTTTTGTTCTTCTCTCCTTCGTGATTCGTATGAATCATGTCTCGTCATGTATACCTCGCATTGTAATCAAGTATTGTGATACAATAAAGCTTTGTGTTGCTGTGTGGCATATTGTGGTTGTTTGGCTATAACTCAGTTGATGCAACTCCTGCTTACTCCTAAACGATTCAAATCAAAAAATTTAACATATATTGTGTCTTCGAGAATTATTCCTACGAGAATATTGTGCCTTCGAGAATTATTCCTACGGGAATATATTGTGCCTTCGAGAATTATTCCTACGGGAATATATATGGTGCCTTCGAGAATCATTCCTACGGGAATATGTTGTGTCTTCGAGAATTATTCCTACGGGAATATATTGTGTCTTCGAGAATTATTCCCACGGAAATATATTGTGCTTTCGAGAATTATGCCTATGGGAATATATTGTGCCTTCGATAATTATTCTTACGAGAATATATTGTGCCTTCGAGAATTATTCCTACGGGAATATATTGTGTCTTCGAGAGTTTTTCCTATGGGAATATATTGTGCCTTCAAGAATTATTCCGACGGGAATATATTGTGTCTTCGAGAATTATTCCTACGGGAATATATTGTGTCTTCGAGAATTATTCCCACGGAAATATATTGTGCCTTCGAGAATTATGCCTACGGGAATATATTGTGCTTTCGAGAATTATTCCTACGAGAATATATTGTGTCTTCGAGAATTATTCCTACAGGAATATATTGTGCCTTCGAGAGTTATTCCTACGAGAATATATTGTGCCTTCGAGAATTATTCCTACGGGATTATATTGTGTCTTCAAGAATTATTCCTACGGGAATGGGTTGTGCCTCCAAGAATTATTCTTACCGGAATACATTATTCTTACGGGAATTATTCCTACCGGAAAATAATGTGTCTTGAGAACAATTCCTATGGGAATTTGTCGTGCCTTCGAGAAATTGTGCCTTGGGGAGAAAATTGGATGGTTGACGAGTTATACTCTTAGGCAACCCGCATGAAGGACAGCCTGGGAAATCAACCCGTGCGAAACTAAAAGAACAACGAGGGTCTGAGACTGTATGCATGATGATACAAAGTATGTAGGTGGTGGTCACGGGAAGACTGCCACGACCCAATTAGAGTCCAGATATCTCCTCCCTGATAAATGTTATACTATGTTTGGTGTTATTAGGGATTAGATTCTTTTCGTGGTTCTAATAACTTGTCCTACGTCAGGTGCCGGGTTTGGTTGAGAGACAGCACCCAGGTGTAGATGAAGCCACAGAGCAGGCTACGTCAGGTATAAGTTCGTTAAGCCTCATCTACTTTGTTGTGCCCTATCTCATGGTATCTATATATTGGCAATGAAACATTGATGGATAGGATTTAATGCGGCATAGATATTGATATTATTCATACAGGTCTTGAGTTTGAGGTTTCTGTGATAGTTAATCTTCAGTTATAATACTACGTCTTCCGCTAAGTACTAGAACGTGCACCCGATAATGGTGCCTTCAACTAGAGAAGTGTTTCGCCACTCTGTGGTGTGTTGTGACATTCGCTTAACATCACCTTTATGAGTGACAACGGAGTGCTCAGGGAATGGGATTGGAAAATAAAGTACCTTCACCCTTCGTGATCGCTTCGGCGCCATGCAAAAAGGGTGGTGTGCGATAAGATTCCCCGGTCAAACCGCCAATTTCGGAGGGGGGTCTTACACTACTCACTCTGCAGAGTACTCCAACCCAACAGCGATGGCAAGAAGAAGTGCTAGCACAACTAACTGGGAAACTCTCGAGGAGCGTGCTGATCTAGCCCCCTCCAATTCACCTACAAGAAATATGTCGCTTCTGAAAGAAGTCATAGCCGCGCCTGCGACGTCCATAGAAGAGGGTGTGCACTTGAAGGAGGAGCGCTAGGCTGAGGTGCTCACCCTGCTTAGGTATTTAGGGGGCCTCCCACGCCCCAACTCGATTGTCTCCCCAGGCGGTCGACCTCCGTTGGTTCCAATCTGCACCTTACTGGAAGGCGACGCAAGAATAAAAAACCCCACTATGGACAAACTATCTAACGCTTCTAGCTCTATGCATGTCGCACTTCCCGGAGGGCTTCCCGGGCGCAAACAGCTTAACACCCGCACAATGGAAGTAAATGTCGGACGAGCCAACAAAATGCTCACTCGCGAGGAGTTGAGGAACATGATTGAAGAATTGTACTAGCATGGCGGGTGCAATTGATAGTGTTAAATCTAGTTAGTTTAATTAGGTTATTTTTAGGTTATCTACTCTTAATTTTTGCTTATTATTGTCTCTCTAAATGCAATTTTTGGTCATTTTCCTATTTTTAGTGCTAACTTAAGTTTTCTGAATTTTTAGGTCAAAAATGCAAATTTTCCTAGGTCACGCCCGTGACCTGGGGATCACGCCCGTGACCTAGGACGTGTAAGTTGCTGTTAGCAGTTAAGTTGCTGCCGTCATAATTCAGAAGTTTTGGTCAGACACGCCCAAAGTACACGGGCGTGATCACACAAGTCACGCCCGTGACCAGCCCACCGCGCAATCAGATTCGCCCAGCCGCAAAAAATAGAGGACACGCCTATGTTACATGGGCGTGCTTCCAGTCACGCCCGTGACTGCCACGTCAGCCAGCCGCCAGCGCCCATGATCGCGTGCCAGCGCCCATGCCTAGCTTGACCGTCGAATTGGTCACGCCTCTGTTACACGGGCGTGCTTCCAGTCACGCCCGTGACTGCCACGTCAGCCAGCCGCCAGCACCCATGATCGCGTGCCAGCTCCCATGACCAGCTAACCACCGAATTAGCCACGCCCCCAAAGTCACGGGCGTGACCTGGGGGCGTGACCCATCAAATCACGCCAGAATCGTGCGCCGAACCTGATCCAAGCCGCAGAATTGATTAAACAAGTCACGCCCCCAGGTCACGGGCGTGACCTAGGGCGTGACCAAGGCAGAAAAATTTCTATAAATTGGGATGACCTCCAAGCTTTCACCAATCAGTTTTGCAGAGAGAAAGGGTGCTACTGCTTTATTTTCAATTATTTTCATGTTATTTTTGTATTCTCTTTCTCTCTCTCTCTCTCTCTCTCTCTCTCTCTCTCTCTCTCTCTTATTTCAATGCACTTCTTTTTCTAGTTTTCTTATGAATGTTGTAATGCCCTTGTAATTTCCTTTCATAGTGTATTGCTAATGCTTAGTAGGGTTTCCATGCAAATGTATCCTCAGTTGAACTCTCTTTTAATAAAAATTGTATGTTTTAGCTCTCTTAATATCTTCCTTATTTCTCTCTCCTACCCCTCCACCATGAGTAACTAAATCCTCATAGTACTCGATCTTGATGATCTGAGGATGAGTTGATCAAGTTATGATCCTTTAGCCTCTTTTACTTTCTAAAGTCTTGGGCCTTAGATTTACTCTTAATCAAAATTTAGTGGAGCTATAATATCGATATATAGTCCCCACCTTTGCTTTCATTCTTGGCTAGCCGAGAGGCCGATAGTCTGAAGTGAGCGCTTAAGAGTAAAGAGAGTTGCATGCATTTCTCGAGAGAGAATGACGTAAATCTCCTGGATTTGAGTCAAATCCAATAGCGGGGTTCACCACTTAAAGCGAGTTTTAGGTATTCGAATACGGGACGAGAGTTCGGTCGGATTTTCCTAAACTCAGTTGGGCATATCTTCGAGAGAAGCATGTTCAAACTATAGGAACCCCCACGGTCATGCTACCCTTACTTTATTAAGTTTTAAGTTTGCTCTTGAATTTTGATCAACTTAAGCCGAAGTAAGTCAAGATCGAGTGCTATTTCTTAATCGTCGTTTAGCCGTACTTTTATCCAACTTTTATTTCAACTTAGCAAACAAAAGCTTCCAAAAAATTATAAAGATAAAATAATAGTAATTCATTTGAGTATAAGTAATCAACGGTTCCCGGATTTTAATACGACACTTGTGTTCCTATACTACAGTTCGATAGGTATACTTGCCTTCTCGGATTGCTAGTTCGGATTTTATTTCGTGCAAGCGGAATTTTAATCACCAAGTTTTTGGCGTCGTTGCCGGGGACTCTTTTTTTGTTGATATTTTGAAAGAACGAATCTATTACTTTTATCACCTCTTTTTCTCTCCTCTTTCTTGAAACAAAAAAAAATTAATTCAAAAAAAAGAGACCTTTTCTTTTTCGAATTTCTCAATCTTATTTTCCCTTCTCTCTTTCTAGTTTATGACCCGAGCGAATCCGTCAGAACTTGTAGACTTGGACCAAGAACTTGAGCGTACTCTTCGGAGAAAATCGCAAGTTCAAGATCCTACATTCCAAGAACTGGCTGAGGATTCAGAGTCGGTTGTTAATATGGGCGAACCTAACCAAAATGAAGTCCCCAACATGGCTGCGGCCCCTGAATGGACTATGTCCTATTATGCAAGGCCTAACCTGGAAGGGACGGAAACTAGTATAGTCTGCCCTACCGTAGCTAATAATAATTTCGAACTAAAGCCCAGCATAATTCACATGGTGCAGCAATACGTGCAGTTCGACGGATTACAAGATGAAGATCCGAACGCACATATTGCTAGCTTCCTTGAAATCTGTGACACCTTCAAAATAAATGGTGTTACGGATGATGCAATTAGGCTAAGACTCTTCCCATTTTCTTTAAGAACAAAGGCTAAGCAGTGGTTGACGACTCTACCTAGAGGTTCTATCACCACTTGGGCCCAGTTAACTGAAAAATTTCTAACTAAGTATTTTCCACCTGCGAAAACTGTTAAGCATAGAAATGATATTTCTTCTTTTTGCCAAATAGATTCTGAAATGCTATATGATACCTGGGAAAGGTATAAAGAATTCTTAAGACGTTGCCCTCATCACACTTTGCCTGTATGGTTACAAGTGCGGACGTTTTATAACGGGCTAAATCAACATACTAAGCAAATGATAGACGCCGCTTCCGGTGGTACCTTAAATAACAAAACCCCGGAAGCCACTCTTGAGCTATTTGAGGATATGGCCCTGAACACCTATCAGTGGAATGTGCCAAGATCCCGCCCAAACAAACCTGCAGGTATGTACGAGGTGGATAACGTCTCCCAACTGGCACTACAAGTGGAAATGCTTAGCAAAAAGATATCGGAAATGAATGCTCCTTCCGCACCTCAGGTTTGGGAATTTGCAAAAGCCACCTCCAAACAAGCTGATTACGTAGGCAATAGAAATGCTTATAATAATTATTCTGTTGCTTCTAATTTTCATGCACCTGGTTTTCAATTACTGAATAATTATAATCCTGCGTTGCGTAATCACCCGAATTTTTCTTGGAGTAATCTTGCAAACACAATTCGCCCGCCTCTACAAAATGAATTTACACCACCTCCACCACCTGTTAACTTTCAAAAACCTCCATCTTTGGAAGAGATGTTTTCAAAATATATAAGTACGAACGAAACAACTGTCCGGAACTTAGCCGGGTCCGTTAAAAATCTAGAAAACCAAATCGGGCAGCTCGCCAAAATAATATCCGAGCGACCACCCGGGACTCTTCCCGCTAACACCGAGCCCAACCCGAGAGAGCAAGCGAAAGCTGTAACTCTTCGGATTGGGAAGCAAATATCCGATCCGGTTAGCGAAGAGCCCGAGGCAAGATCCGCCCCTATTTTAAAAACACCACTCACTCAAACAGATTTTATCACTCCACCTCATGTTTTCAAAAACAACCCCGCCCCACCTTATCCTTCTCAACTCAACAAAGAAAAATTAGATGATCAATATCATCGCTTCCTGGAAATGTTTAAGCAAATACACATCAATTTGCCCTTCCATGAAGCGATATCACAAATGCCCAAGTACGCTAAGTACTTAAAGGATCTTCTAACTAATAAGAAAAAGCTAGAAAATCTATCGCACGTAACTTTAAATGCTGAGTGTTCCGCCGTCCTAACAAATAAATTACCGAAAAAGGCTAACGATCCGGGTAGTTTTTCTATCCCGTGCCTCTTTGGTGATTTATTTGTAAAGAACGCGTTGGCCGACTTAGGTGCGAGCATCAACTTGATGTCATTCTCCTTGTTTAAGAAGTTTGGAGTGGGCACCCTTATCCCCACACGTATGAGTATACAACTAGCAGATAGGACGATAAAATATCTGCTTGGAATTGTGGAGGACGTGCTCGTAAAGGTAAACAAATTCATCTTCCCGATGGATTTTGTCATTTTGGACATTGAAGAGGATGTCGAGGTTCCCCTAATCCTTGGTCGCCCCTTCCTTGCCACCTCCCGTGCTATCATCGATGTGAGTAATGGTAAGCTCTTCCTCCGAGCTGGAGATGATGAAGTGACCTTCTCCATAACGCCCTCTATGAAAAATACCCTAGAAAATGACGATTCGTGTTTTTTCTTAGATGTGTTAAGAGAAGACCCTTCTTTTTGTATTTCTGAAAATTCTTCTTCTTTTTGTTCATCTTCAAGCACCTCAACTGAAATATTACATGAAATGGAAATGACCATTGCTCCCACCCCCTCAAATTTTCAAAATAAATCAAAAATTTTTGAAGAGATCACTTTTGAAAAAGAAAAATCTTTCAAATCTTCGTACGAGGAACCTCCCACATTAGAACATAAAGAACTACCCAATCATTTAAGATATGAGTTTTTAGAAATAGACTCTAAGTTACCAGTAATAGTGTCGGCCCATCTAAGTGAATCTGAAAATGCCAAATTGCTAAAAGTTTTACAAAAGTACCGCCAAGCAATTGCTTGGCAGATTTCTGATATTAAGGGCATAAGTCCGTCTTTCTGCACGCACAAAATTCTAATGGAAGATAATTCACATAATTCTATTCAACCTCAACGCTGATTAAACCCAAACATGAAAGAAGTAGTAAAGGGTGAGGTCGTGAAATTATTAGACGCAGGAATTATCTATCCAATTTCAGATAGCAAATGGGTGAGCCCCGTCCAAGTAGTTCCAAAAAAGGGAGGGATCACGGTAGTGTTAAACGACGATAATGACTTAATCCCAACACGGACGATGACTGGGTGGCGTATGTGTATTGATTATCGCAAATTGAACGACGCCACCCGCAAGAACCATTTCCCCTTGCCATTCGTCGATCAAATCTTAGAATGATTATCCGGCCATAGCTTTTATTGTTTCCTCGATGGTCTCTCGGGCTACTTCCAAATTCCCATCTCGCTCGAGGACCAGGAGAAACGACGTTTACTTGTCCTTTCGGCACCTTCGCCTATCAAAGAATGTCGTTTGGCTTATGTAATGCGCCGGCAATATTTCAACGGTGTATGTTGGCCATTTTTGACAAGTACGTAGAAAGTATTATGGAAGTCTTTATGGACGACTTCTCCGTGTTTGGTGATTCCTTCGATTTTTGTTTACAGAATTTAGAAAAAGTGTTAGAACGATGTGAGGAGACCAATCTCGCCCTGAACTGGGAAAAATGCCATTTCATGGTGCGGGAGGGATTGGTTTTAGGTCATAAGATATCAGCAAGAGGAATTGAGGTCGATGAAGCAAAAATAGAAGTGATCGAAAAACTGCCACCGCCAACCAACGTTAAGGCCATAAGAAGCTTTCTAGGACATGCCGGTTTTTACCGGCGATTTATAAGAGATTTTTTGAAAATTACCAAACCCCTCACTCATCTTTTAGAAAAAGACACTCCATTTATTTTTGATGATACCTGCTTATCTGCTTTTCAATTAATCAAAAATAAGCTAATAAATGCGCCAATTATGATAGCTCCAGTTTGGGACCTTGCATTCGAAAAAATGTGCGATGCAAGTAGCTTTGCGGTGGGAGCCGTTTTAGGACAACATATATCTAAAAACTTCCACCCTATTTTCTACGCAAGTAAAACGCTTACATCAGCACAAGAGAACTATACCACAATAGAGAAAGAATTATTAGCAGTTATTTTTGCGTTCGACAAATTTCGATATTATATTACGCTTTCAAAAATTATCATTTTTACGGACCACTCGACCCTCAAATATTTACTTTCTAAACCGGATGCCAAACCACGCTTACTTCGCTGGATCTTACTCCTCCAGGAGTTCGACTTGGAAATCCGAGATAAAAAGGGAGCTGAAAATTTGGCCGCGGACCATCTTTCACGATTAGATAACCCGTTTATTGAAAATTTAAATGAACAAACTTTTAATGATTATTTTCCCGACGAGAAGTTATTTTCAATCAACACTACTCCTTCTCCTTGGTTTGCAAACTTCGCCAACTACTTAGTAGCTCGAGTCCTCCCAAAAGAATTCTCCTATCAGCAAAAGAAGAAATTCTTTTTTGACCTGAAAATTTATTTTTGGGAGGACCCATATCTGTTTCGAGTTTGTGAAGACCAAGTAGTAAGGAGATGTGTTTCTTTCGAAGAAGGACAAAATATTTTAAAACACTTACATGAAGGACCGACCGGTGGGCACTATCAAGCCAATCGGACCACTCACAAAGTACTAAGTGCAGGCTTTTATTGGCCTAGCCTTTTTAAAGATGCCTAATCTTTTGTGAGTCGGTGCGATAACTGCCAACGGTCCGGCAATATCTCTAATAAAAATGAAATGTTGCAAAATTATTTCCTCGAGTGCGAAGTTTTTGACCTTTGGGGAATTGATTTTGTAGGTCCTCTTCCTTCTAGCCATGGGAATAAATACATCTTAGTTGCGGTAGATTACGTATCTCGATGGGCAGAGGCCCAAGCTCTTCCTACCAATGACTCCCGAGTCGTTATTATTTTCTTAAAAAAGTTATTTTCTCGATTCGATACTCCTAGGGCCATCGTTAGCGATAGGGGTTCGCACTTTTGTAACGCACAACTTGCAAAAACACTTTTTAAGTATGGCGTTACACATAAGCTTTCAACTGCATACCACCCCCAAACTAACGGCCAGGTCGAGGTAGTGAATAGAGAAATCAAACGTATTTTAGAAAAGACTATTTCCACCTCACGTAAGGACTGGTCATATAAATTAGACGATGCTTTATGGGCTTACCGAACAACGTACAAGACCGCCATCGGTTGTACACCATATCGGTTAATATATGGGAAATCATGCCATTTACCGGTCGAATTAGAACATCGTGCTTTCTGGGCCCTTACATTTTTAAATTTTGATCCCCACTCCACCGCAGATCTTCGAAAATTCCAACTCAACGAACTCGACGAGTGGCGCTCCAATGCGTATGAAAATAATAAATTATATAAGGAACGAACGAAATTCTTTCACGATAAAAATTTAAGGCACCCGAAAAAATTTAAACCAGGCGACCAAGTATTGCTTTATAATTCTCGTCTACGTTTATTTCCTGGAAAGTTAAAATCTAGATGGTCAGGTCCTTTTAATGTAAAGGAAACTTATCCGTATGGAACTGTTTTGATATCACACTCAGATAAGGGTGATTTCAAGGTTAATGGGTAGCGTCTAAAACTTTATTTTTCTGGTGACAATGTTGACATGGACAGTGAAAAACTTCTTTTGTCTGGACTGTAATAATTGGACTTACTTATGAACTATATTCTTTTAGTCGAGCTCAAACGACATTAAACAGAGGGCGCTCTTGGGAGACAACCCAAGGTTTTTAAAATTTGTTGTTTTAATTTTTCTTTGGCCCTGGGCGGCTCCGATACTCTCAACTTCGGCGATCGCCTGCTCCAACGTTGCTGATTTCAAGAAAAATTCAAGATGATATTTCATGAAGATCCAAAGCGCCAACAAGGGGTAGCGGCATCACACATCCTTTCAAGCCCATAAATCCAGGGAAGTGCCTGTTTCAGTTTTTCAGTTTTAGTTTCTTTTCTTAGTTGCCCCTTCCTTCACTCTCCTTTTTCCATTGAGGACAATGTTTATCGTAAGCTTGGGGGAGAATGTCTTCTTTTCTTTTCTTTTCTTTTGTTTTAGTAGTCTAAATTAGATTTTGGTAAAATCAATAGTACCCCTTGCTTTATGTTTTGTTTTTCCCAAAATATTTTATATAGCCTTAGTTAATTTCAAAATTTCTAATCCAACTTTTTAATTATGTTTCACAAGTAAATTGTTGACTCATGTAGTGTTCTAATTCCAGGTAGCATGTTAATGTGAAAAGTTTTTCTAAAATCTTGTACTTTCCTTATCGTTTTCTCTTTTATCTTCTTTACTTTCTTAAAAAATTCTTCATCCACTATTGTCCTCTTCATTTTTAGATATATTTTGCAAGGTTAACTTTTGATTAGTGTAGTAAATGTGAATAATCCTAGACGCTTATTATTCTTATTTTCAGGATAAGTTCATTAGTCTTTATTTAATATCTAGGGCTTACTTTTTGAAATCCTTCAAAACTTATGCTTTAAATAAATTGAGGAGCAATGAAAATGATTTAGGCCATTTTTTTTGTTTAAGTTTGAGCCTTCATGCCAACCCTTAAAAAGAAACCCTTTGTTAGCCTCTTTTGAGCCTTTTCCCATGTTTTATTGTCACCTCCACTTATCAAATTTTTCACCAAAGCCAAAATTTCCAAACCTATTTAAATCACACTAACACTTTGAGTTTTATTTAAATTTTTAAATAGTGTGATTGGTTTATTGCATGGAGAGCTTCAAAGAAAAGAATTTGCTCAAAAAGAAGATATTTTAAGCATATTTGTATTAGTTATCTCTGCCAAAGTTTCAAAAAAAATGGCTATAAAAGAGAAAGAAAGAAAATATGCTATATGCTTATAATGAAGGATTACCTCTTATCATTCATATCGAAATTTTTATAAAACTCATGTTTATGGTTTAGTGTGACTATAGCCACCACTTTTATCTTCGATTTCCATTCCAAATCATATGCCTAAACCAAACATTTCGGTCCTAATAAAGTCCTCTTGATTCATGCTCCTAAATTTGCTTTAGCTAAGTAAAGAAGAAAAGTAGAATAGTTAAGTTTTGGGTATGAATTTAGATTCTTGTTCTTAGAATGATATAATTATAATTTGTCTCTTAGGGTTTAGTAACAATTCAATGCACTCTCTCACTTGTTACTTTGCTTAATTTTATTTAAAACTTTTTAGTTAAAATTTTGGATGATTAATTTTTGTTAGTAAAGGGTATAAAAATTAAGCTTAAATAAAGTACTTATTTTAGGTTTCCTTTTCACTATTCTCCCTACTTAGAATTTCGCAAGGTACTCATGTTTAGCATAATTAAATCTTTTTGATTAGTCACCTTTTATTAGCTAATGCATATTTCTTTGCTTGGGTACAAGCAAAGTGTAAGCTTGGGGGAATTTGATAGTGCTAAATCTAGTTAGTTTAATTAGGTTATTTTTAGGTTATCTACTCTTAATTTTTGCTTATTATTGTCTCTCTAAATGCAATTTTTGGTCATTTTCCTATTTTTAGTGCTAACTTAAGTTTTCTGAATTTTTAGGTCAAAAATGCAAATTTTCCTAGGTCACGCCCTAGGGTCACGCCCGTGACCTAGGGCGTGTAAGTTACTGTTAGCAGTTAAGTTGCTGCCATCATAATTCAGAAGTTTTGGTCAGACACGCCCAAAGTACACGGGCGTGATCACACAAGTCACGCCCGTGACCAGCCCACCGCGCAATCAGATTCGCCCAGCCGCAAAAAAATAGAGGACACGCCTATGTTACACGGGCGTGCTTCCAGTCACGCCCGTGAATGCCAAGTCAGCCAGCCGCCAGCGCCCATGATCGCGTGCCAGCGCCCATGCCTAGCTTGACCACCGAATTGGTCACGCCTCTGTTACACGGGCATACTTCCAGTCACGCCTGTGACTGCCATGTCAGCCAGCCGTCAGCGCCCATGATCGCGTGCCAGCACCCATGACCAGCTGACCACCGAATTAGCCACGCCCCCAAGTCACGGGCGTGACCTGGGGGCGTGACCCATCAAATCACGCCAGAATCGTGCGCCGAACCTGATCCAAGCCGCAGAATTGATTAAACAAGTCACGCCCCCAGGTCACGGGCGTGACCTAGGGCGTGACCGAGGCAGAAAATTTTCTATAAATTGGGACACCTCCAAGCTTTCACCAATCAGTTTTTGCAGAGAGAAAGGGTGCTACTGCTTTATTTTCAGTTATTTTCATGTTATTTTTGTATTCTCTTTCTCTCTCTCTCTCTTATTTCAATGTACTTCTTTTTCTAGTTTTCTTATGAATGTTGTAATGCCCTTGTAATTTCCTTTCATAGTGTATTGCTAATGCTTAGTAGGGTTTCTATGCAAATGTATCCTCAGTTGAACTCTCTTTTAATAAAAATCGTATGTTTTTGTTCTCTTAATATCTTCCTCATTTCTCTCTCCTACCCCTCCACCATGAGTAACTAAATCCTCATAGTACTCGATCTTGATGATCTGAGGATGAGTTGATCAAGTTATGATCCTTTAGCCTCTTTTACTTTCTAAAATCTTGGGCCTTAGATTTACTCTTAATCAAAATTTAGTGGAGCTATAATATCGATATATAGTCCCCACCTTTGCTTTCATTCTTGGCTAGCCGAGAGGCCGATAGTCTAAAGTGAGCGCTTAAGAGTAAAGAGAGTTGCATACATTTCTCGAGAGAGAATGACGTAAATCTCTTGGATTGGAGTCAAATCCAATAGCGGGGTTCACCACTTAAAGCGAGTTTTAGGTATTCGAATACGGGATGAGAGTTCTGTCGGATTTTCCTAAACTCAGTTGGGCATATCTTCGACAGAAGCATGTTTAAACTATAGGAACCCCTACGGTCAAGCTACCCTTACTTTATTAAGTTTTAAGTTTGCTCTTGAATTTTGATCAACTTAAACCGAAGTAAGTCAAGATCGAGTGCTATTTCTTAATCATCGTTTAGCGGTACTTTTATCCAGCTTTTATTTCAACTTAGCAAACAAAACCTTCCAAAAAATTATTAAGATAAAATAATAGTAATTCTTTTGAGTATAAGTAATCAACGGTTCCCGGATTTTAATACGACACTTGTGTTCCTATACTATAGTTCGATAGGTATACTTGCCTTCTCGGATTGCTAGTTCGGATTTTATTTCATGCAAGCGCAATTTTAATCACCAGCTATATCACAAACATACGATGCACCTACCACTACAACTCCCTGCTAGCTCTGCAGGTTTTGGCACATCCCATTCCGCACGGGTTCAAGCTACCCAACTTTGAAACTTTTGACGGGACAGACTGTAACATCCCCAGAACAACTAGACCCCTGAGATGTATTTTGTCATGACAAGTCATGACAAGGTCATGACATTGCTCTGAGAGACCAAAATGACCCTAAAACCAAGGTGAATAGGTGAAAACCACCTTGGTGTGCAAATAGACAAATTTGACTCCATGGCTTAGGACTTTATATTTAACCTTCAAAATGACAAGTTAACCATACCAACTCTTCCTAAACCCCTTAGGGAGTCCCTTGGGTCATTTAGGACCATTGGGGTCAACCCAATTGGTCAAATTGACAAAAGTCAACTCTATCCCCAAATAGGTCAAACCTTCTAATTGAAGTCAATAGGACTTCCTGTGACCAATTTGAACCAACCACTACATGGAAAATCTTCCAAGAGGATCAATTGACCAAGAGCCCCATCATTTGGTGAACAAAATCACCCAAATTGACCAAAATAAAAATTAGGTCAACATTTGGTCAAAAATCACACCTTATGGCTCAATTAGCCCAATTGGGACCAAACCATGGCCCAATGAGCATTGGGTGATGTCATAGGACTCATGACCATCAAGTGGAGTCAGCCCAGTCATCAATTTGACCAAGTCAACCCAAAGTCAACCTTGGTCAACATTAGGCCTAAAGGAGACAAATGAGAACCCAAGTGAATTGCAATGGGCTAGCCTTCAATTTCAGCCCACTCAGCAGCCCACCACCCTAATTACCCAACTTGCCCTCCAATTTCAGAAAAGAAGAGACATGTAAGGGCAATTTAGAGAAACTCCTAAATTTGAATATGAGACAAAGAGGAATTCATTGAATTAGCTCCACTTGGCACCTAATTTCTCTCCCAAAGCATTCCCCTCAACTCCTCATGCAACCTTCAGCTGAAATTCTGTCAATTCCATGCCAAAGGCAGCTTGGTGAGGCACTTTATGCTTGGCCGAATTGAGCCATCATGGAACTCCAAGATTAAGCCATACCCTCCCTAAACTGACCACTCCATCATCTTCTAAGGGCTGCAAGGAGTCAGAATAGAACCTTGGAGTGAAGCTTTTGGTGGAGAAACCTGAAATCGGCATGGAAGCTTAACATGGAGGTCGGTCATGGCAAACCCGAGGTTCCCTCAACCTCAAGCCCAATCAAGGCATGTATTCCTCCTCTCCTCCTCTCGTGATAAATAATTCCAACTAAATCCAAACTAGGGAACATTGTGAAGTAGACTACTGATAAATAATTCCAAAAATTATACAAAAATTCACAGAGCTTTCTAATGCCCTAAAATGTCCTATCACCAAGTTTCACAATTTTCCAGAGAATATTTGGCCCCCATTTATTTATCATCATCTTAAGACAAAATAGATGACTTGTGAATGAAGTACTAATTAAATCAATTAAAAAATTATACAAAAAAATACCAAAGGTTTATATTATGATTATATGGGCACTACCAAACTTTCATCAATATCCAAGATAAATTGAGCATGTAAATTCCTCTTATAGGAAGGTGCCCTAAAAGGTAATAACCTAAATCAAAGGGGGCAAGTGTTCCTAAAATTCTCATAAAATTACCTAGGGCATATTTACACCCTATGAATTTATCTACCAAGTTCCATGACCATCCAAGGACATCTGACCCTATGTCCTTCATAAGGCCCAAATTGCAACCATAGGATTTGAACTAGGTTCTTAGGGCATATCCACCCCAAATCACTCATGGGGGTGTTTTATGTGATCCTAAGCCAGTGGCCAAAGTTTCACACCATTTTGATGAGATTTGACCACATAACCCCAACAAGTGCACTTTTGACCTAATTTGACCTAGTTTGACCAAACTTGGGTTAACTAATTACCCAACCAATTCAATCCCAAATGGGATAAAAATTTTACCAGTGTCATATCATGACCCTAAGGACCACCCACCAAAATTTGGAGGGGTTTGGGTGTTATCTGACCATTCAATTAATTTATATATGGATTATTAAATTTTTACAAAAACCTTAGAAAAAGTACATCCAAAAATTCCCATTTTTGGATATGATTAGGGGGTGGGTAAAAATAGTCAATGCTCAAAATTTCAGGCCATTTGGATGTGTGGTTTAGTGTGAGCACTTAGATCAAGGTCTGGTCAACCCTTTGGACATGTTGAACCAATTTGGGTGTTGTGGTCAGACCACTGATTCTATTGGAATGAAAATAATTTTAAATTAAATTACACTCCAAGGACTACACTTTGGTATAGACCATTTTTCCATCAGATGAGCCTAAGTATTTTTAATAATTAAAACCAAACAGGGCATAATATGTGACAAAAATATAAATCATAACATTTAATATAAAGATCTTGCACAGATCTTGAAGCAGGGATGGACGACATCGGGTTGTCTTCTTCCTCCAGCCGACGGATGGGATAGCCCCATCCTGGGCAACCTTCAACCTTGTTTTCCCGGCCAACTGAGTGCCCTCCCCCCCCCCCCCCGGTCGGCCAATGCCACCACCACCTCCGTTGAGGTGGTGACCGACGATTAGAGGTGGTTGGTCGGCCATAGGTGGCCGGAATGAGGAGATTTAGCGGGGGAAAAGGGGCTTGAAATGAGCCCTTTCGGGAGCTTGATTCGAGCCCGATTTGGCTCGAATCAAGCCCGATTTGGCTCGAATCAAGCCCCGAATTAGATAGGGATCTAGCACTAAGGGAGGAAGGGAGGATCGAACCTGATTTATAGCCATTTGCCTAGTCGATCAATGGTTCACCATGGGATCTTGGGTAGGTTTTGGAGCCATGCCAATCCAAGCCTCCATTGCATGGTTCTCTTTGGAAGAAGGGGGGTTCACTCCTCTCATTCTTCTGAAGGTGTTAAAGGCCTCAATTGGAGGCAAGAGGGGGGTTTCACTTGGTGGCCATTAATGGCCATTGATGAAGGATTTCGGCCAAGCCATATTCTCACCCAATTTAGCTCCCCTAGTTATGGAAATCTTAGGATTCTTCTTGTAACTGAAGGAGGAGGTGAATGCTCATCAATTGGGGGAGGATTGAAGGGTCAAATGCATTCAATCACCATGAATGTTCTTCCTCTCTCTCCAATTTGGGGGAAACCTCCACTTTCTCTCTCCTAATCATCATTTACAGAAATTGAGTGGCATCTCCTAGTAATTATCAGCCTCCTAAGACAATGGGCTACTCCAATTAGGCTTAGCCCAAGAGGATTGGGCTTGGTTTGGGCAGGTAGGAAATTTTGACCTAAATTAGGGTGGAGTTGACTTTGGTCAAAATGACCATTTGGGTTGACCCCAATGGGTGGCTAGTCACCCATTGGCCTCCCTTAAGGGTTATGAAGGTCTAGGTAGGGTCAATTTGGCAAGGTGAGGGTCAATTGACCCTTAATATGCCACTTTTGACCAAATTAGGGCTAGGGTTGATGGTCAAATTGGCCAAATTGGAGACCCCATGATGGGGCTTTTTGGTCCATTGGGTGCCTAATATCCTTATAAGGGTAGGAACAAGGTCAATTTGGCATGATGGAGGCCAATTGGTCCTAATTAGGCTACTTTGACCAATTTAGGGTTAGGGATGACTTTAGTCAAATTGGCCTCTTTGGTTCACCCCAATGGGCCCTTGGTGCTCCAAAGGACCCTTACTAGGCTAGGGGTGCTATTGTGGGGTCCAAGGGTCAAGGTAAGGCCCTTAAGTCCAACCCTAGGCTTGGTATCTAAAAATTGCTATTTGCAGACCACTGTGGTTTTCCTCCTTACCTAAGCTCACATGCTCTTAAGTGCTTCTTATGGTTTTGTCAAGACTTAGTCATGACAAAACCAACTTAGGGGTCTAGTTGTTTGAGGGATGTTACATCACCTCTCCGAGATCCGCTAGAATCAGGGGGAGACGCTTAAGGATTTCTTTCGCCGCTTCACCACAAAGGCACAGCGGATTCCTTGGGTCGACCCCGAGCTTCTGCACAGTGTTTTCCTCGGTGGGCATCGTCCTAGTGGTTTCTACTCCGAACTGATGCGAGAGATGGTACTCAGCTACCTAGAACTCATTCACTGTGTTGAGGCCCAAATCACGACATACGAAGCAATCGAGGTGCACCGCCAATACTTTGTGGGGAGCTCAAAGAGTAAGAGGGGGCAGGAACTGCTGCTGCCACACAGGAGGAATTGTAACGCCCCTGAATTTTTTATAATTATTTTAATCTTATTAATGACGTAATATTGTCGTAAGGGTGTTACGTTTTTGCGGAGATTTTCGACGCTCTGTAATTCGTGCGATTTTTTTGCGTCCGTTCGGACAATTTGATCGTGTTCTGAAACTTACCGGAATTGAGATTTTAGACTTTAGAAAATTAATTTAATTAATTTTTAGCATGTCCGTGAAGTTTCGTTGTGTTGCGAGCTATTTTGAGCGTCCGGTGAATTTTTAAAGGTTCTCTATGTTGGAACAGCCCTATTACTGATTTGGGCTAGGATCACTATCTATTGACTAGGACTAAGTTGACCCCAATGTATAGTCTAAGGGTCAAGGTCTTAGGCTGATTAGAACTTAGGAAAAGATCAATTTTCTGCGTTCGACGAACTCCATACTACGTTCGACGAACTCCATCCTGCGTTCGACGAACGGCATGCTCCAGTTCGACGAACTTGCCCAGTCTCAGCGTTCGATGAACTCAGCTCTGCGTTCGACGAACTCAGCTCTGCGCTCGAAGAAAAAGTATCAAGATGTTCAGATCGATGAAATTCATTCTCAGATCGACGAACTCAGTTCTTCCAGGCAGATTTAGCAGATTATCATTCAGGTCAACGAACACAACATTCAGATCGACAAACTCAACATTCAGTTCGATGAATTCAATTTTCAGATCGACGAAATTTCTCCACAGTTCATTATTTCAGAAGGATCAGTTTTATTCCATTCTCTGATCTCAGATCAACCTAAATCAGCAACTGATCTATATTTCAGATAAGTCAAGGATTTAATCATTTCCTTTTATTTTATTCCTTTCCATTGTCTTCTCTCGAGAAAGTAGCCGTTTGGCTTATTGGAAAAGGATATCATTTATTGAAAAGGAAAGGAATTAAATATTCAGATTGCAGTTCTAAGAAATAATCAATTCAGATTATTATATTCCTTATTCAGAAGATTTGTTTTTCAAATCAGTTAGAATATCTCTAAGGAAAAAGGAAGAAAGTAGATCGACAGTATTACATCAGTATAGCAAGACAGAAAAAGAATAGAGAAGAAGAAACAGTCGAGAGAAAGAGAAATATACAGAAAGCCAAAAAGCTTTTAGAGTTCATCTTCCTCAAGCAGCACCTCTCAATCTCTGAGAACAACAACACAGATCTTATCTCAGATTTCTGCTGCTAGTTCAAATCTTCAAGAGCAACAAATAATCTGAGAAACATTCTCTCATATTCATCAGTTATCAAGGAAGATTTTCATTCAAGAGAAAGCTCCATCCTCTTACTGTCAAACCATTTCTATCAGACAGGGGGAGCTTTACAACAACATCAAATCCACTAGTCTTCTCTCAGATTATTGACAGAGAAGAACTTCATAACCCTCTTTATCCCATCTTGTACAGGGTTCTAACTCCCTTCAAAAGTTAAACCATTGGTGGCAGGGCACCTGATCAAAAACCTGTAGTTTGGTTTGAGCACCTGATCAAAATCCCAGTGGTGTTTGGGCACCTGATCAAAAACCCATTGGTGATAGGGCACCTGATCAAAAACCTAGTGGAATCTTACCAAGGGTGGTAGAAGAGTAGATGTACCCAGGTTTATTGGGGAACTACTATAAATCCTTGTGTCCTCTGTGATTGTGTTTATTTTTCTGTGCTATATTGTGTGTTCTTTATTTGTTTTTTATAAATCACTCAGTACATATATATATCACTATTTTAACTCCGCTATAAAAATAAGTTGAAAACTTTTTAATACTATATTCACCCCCCCCCCCCCCCCCCTCTAGAGTAACTTTAAGATCTAACCTCCCTTTCCTTTGATATCAGAGATTACTTTCAACTGATATAATAGGACACTCAATTGGTATCAGAGGTTGGTTGATTCTTTACAGGCTAACACCTGAATCAAAAGATCAAGTAGATCTTAAATTTTGTTCTGAGTTTTCATTTTGCTTAAAATTCATGGCACAGAACAAAGAATACTCAAGCACAAGACCTCCTATGTGCAATCTAAATAAGTTTGCATTATGGAAGGCAAGGATCAGATTATATATGAATTCTATTGATGAGGATATCTTTAATGTTATTTTGAACGGACCTCCTACTCCTAGAGCAATAACAAGTGTTGAAGCAACAACAAATAATGATGTTCCACCTCCTGAGTGGACAGAAGCTCAAAAGAAGAAGAGAAGTGTTGATGTCAAAGCAATGAATATATTGGCACAGACAATGTTAGATAACATCTTTCAAAAGGTTGTGGAATGCACCTCAGCCAGGGAAATCTGGACCTCCCTTCACAACATGGTTGAAGGATCTGCAGATGAAAGAAAAGATAGAAGATCTCATCTAATCTCCCAGTATGAGAATTTCAAGAAGGGAGAAAATGAAACTGTTGCAGATATGTATAACAGACTCAGCCTCATAATCAATGAGTTGAAGACTTTGGACAAAGTGATTTCAATCACTGAAGTTAATGATAAGATCCTAATGTGCTTCCCCAGCACATGGGACTCTAGGATCTGGCCAACCAAGGAAGCCAGAAGCCTTAATGAGATCTCCACTGAGACCTTGTTAGGCAAGCTTAAATCTTATGAGCAGCTTATCAAATCCAGAGAAGCTGAACAATCTACTTCCTCGCCAGCATCCAAGAAGGAAAGGAGCATTGCTTTCCAAGCTACTAAAGAAGAAGATAAAGCTCCAGGAGAAGTGGAGTTTATGAGTCTTCTAGCCAAGAGATTCTACAAGATGGCTAGAAAGGATTTCAGAAAGAAGGACCACAGATCAAAAGAAAAACCAAGGTATGATAAATCAAATTCTAAATAAATTATCTATTTTAGTTGCAGGAAACCTGGACACATCCTACCTGAGTGTCCAGAGAACCAAAAGAAGGAAAAGAGAAAGAAGAGAAAAGGCACTCCAGCAAGCCTTCCTCCCACAAACACAAGCATAAGGGAAGAGACTTTGTAGCTGAAACATGGAGTGAAATAGAATCAGAACCATCATCCAGCTCTTTTGAAGATGAAGAAAATTCAAATGAGAAGGACCAATGCTTGATGTCTATATATGACTCAAGCAGTGAGTCAGAATATGCATCATTATCCAGCTCCAGTGATGATGAAGAAGAAAGAAACTTCTGCATGATGGATATCAATGCCTCAGGAAATAACTCTGAAGAATCAGAATCTGAAACTGACAGTGATCAAGTAATATCTACCTTTTATTTTAATTCAATTGAATTCAAAGATGAATTCAGAGCTCTTTGTATAGATTTAATTAAATCTGAGAAAGAGATTATCTCTCTCAGAAATATGTTGGCTGAAATGAACCAACTAAGTGAAGAAAATGTCAATCTTAAGAAAGATTTGGCTGCCTCCAGAGAACACATTGTTCTCATTGAGAACAAGTTATCTGAAGCTAAGAAGTTTGAAGAATCCCTCAATGGGAGAAGTATCAAACTGATGGACATCACAAGCACAGTGAATGCCAGACTTAGTGGCAAACTGGGCTTGGGTGCATCATCAAGTGAGCCACATCTTATTAAGAAAAATATTCTCTCTACACCAGTAAAATTTATTTCTGCTAAAGACAGAGGTAGTAGATGTTAGTAAGAATATTTCAAGCAAGAATATTAAGAATAAAGGAATTCAACAGAATTCGTCGAACGGAGCTCAACGAAATCACACGAATTCATCGAACGGAGATCGACGAACTCTGAAGACAGACCTTCAGTATAGTTATTATTCGAACGGCGCTCGATGAAATAACCTTAATTCGTCGAACGGCCATCGATGAATTCACCCAAATTCGTCGACGGAAAATATACAGAAAATCTGAAGAATTCTTATTCTCAATATACTAAAAATCCTTTCACTGAGTGGATAATTCCTCCAAGGAGATATCATCCACAAGGCTATAAGGATCAGCCTGAGATATCTTACATTTCTGATTTTTATGGAAAGACAAAAGGACCCAAGGTAGTCTAGGTCAAGAACAACTAGAATGTTTTCTGTTTTGCAGGTACATGGTTATCCAACAATAAAAGAACAATGGTAATTGGATAGTGGGTGCTCAAAGCATATGATAGGAAACAAGGCCAACCTAAACAACTACAAGGCAAGGCTTGGACCTAAAGTGATCTTTGGAGACTCCAACTGTGGACAAACCAAAGGTTATGGACAGATAAAAGTTGGAGCAGTCACCTTCAAAGAGGTAGCTTATGTCAAGGGTCTGAAGCACAACCTCATCATCATAAGCCAGTTATGTGATGAAGGTTATCAGGTAACTTTTAACCATTCCTTATGTCTTATTACCAATAATAAAAACATAAATGTATTATCTGGTATTAGATATGGAAATATTTATTTAGTCAATTTTGACTCTGCCAATTCAGATATTTGTTTATTTAATTCTATAAGTAAAACAAATGAATTATGGCATAAAAGGCTAGGACACATTAACCTTAGAACTATCTCTAAGCTCTCTAAGGACAATCTTGTTAGAGGACTGCCTTCTGGTTCATACAAGAAGGAAGGACTCTGCATGGCTTGTCAATTAGGTAAGCAGACTAAGAGTAGTTTTAAATCTTCATCTAAGAGTGATTCACCTAGGATTTTGTACTTACTGCATTTGGATCTTTTTGGACCCACTGTAATACAAAGTCTAGGAGGGAAGCATTACTCTCTAGTTATTATAGATGACTTCTCAAGATTCACTTGGGTGCTCTTTCTTAGGAACAAGTCTGACACCTTCAGTGTTCTGACAGACTTTCTCAGGTCCATCAAGATTGAGTACTCTACTCTAGTTGCATTGATCAGAAGTGATCATAACACTGAGTTTGAATCTCTTCTGATGAGAGAATTCTATGGAAAAGAAGGGATCAGGCAGTGTTTCTCTGCTCCTAGAACTCCTCAACAAAATGGGGTAGTTGAAAGGAAAAATAGAACACTTATTGAATTAGCAACTACATTGCTTATTGATGCTCACTTGCCACTCTCTTTTTGGGCAGAAGCAGTGAACACAGCAAATTATGTGTTGAACAGAAGCCTGGTACATAAGCTTAATGGTAAAACTCCCTATGAATTACTCAAGAATAAAAAGCTTAAGATTAACTATTTTAAGATATTTGGCTATAAATGCTAGTGCATAACAATGATAAGAAGTATCTCAGGAAATTTGAAGCAAAATCTGATGAAGGTATATTCTTGGATATTCTCTTTCTAGTAAAGCATACAGAGTTTATAACAAATCTACTCTTAACATAGAAGAGTCCATGCATGTATCCTTTGATGAATCTAATATGTTAAATGAGGAGAGGAACACCACCTCTACCAAACATACTTTGCAAGTACCAGCATTATGTGAAGAACTCAATAGACTAAATCTACAGAATGAAGAATCACTACTTCCATCAAATGAAATAATTGAAGACAGAGAAGAAGAGGATAATCCAGACCTTGCTGATCATTCAAATCAAGTGACGGCTGAACAAGTCCCTCAAGTGGAAACCATTGCTGAACCCACTCCAACTGTTGATCACATCACAGTTAGAGATCATCCAATATCCCAAGTCATTGGAGATATTTCAGCAGGTGTTCAAATAAGGCATCAACTACACCAAAATCAGATGCATACTTGTTTCCTATCACAAGTTGAACCTCAAACCATAAAAGATGCAGAACAAGATCTAAACTGGATTCTTGCAATGCAATAGGAGCTCAACCAATTTGAAAGGAACAAGGTTTGGGATTTGGTTCCAAGACCAAAAGGCCATCCAGTCATTGGCACCAAGTGGGTCTTCAGGAACAAGCTAGATGATCAAGGCATCATAGTCAGAAATAAAGCAAGATTAGTAGCCCAAGGATATTCTTAGGAAGAAGGAATTGATTTTGATCAAACCTTTGCTCGTGTTGCTAGACTTGAAGCTATAAGGATTTTTCTTGTCTTTGCTTCATTCAAGAGATTCAAAGTCTATCAGATGGATGTGAAGAGTGCATTCTTGAATGGAGACATCAAAGAAGAAGTCTATGTGGAACAACCACCAGGTTTCATCTCTCCAACTCACTCTTCTTATGTATTTAAGCTTAATAAAGCTCTCTATGGTCTCAAGCAAGCTCCCAAAGCATGGTATGAGACCTTAGCTAATTTTCTTTTGGAGAATAATTTCTGTAGAGGCATTGTTGATAAAACCCTATTTTTCAAGATACATAAAAATCAAACATTACTAGTTCAAATTTATGTAGATGATATTATATTTGGCTATACTGATTCAAATCTATGCAAAAGGTTTTCTCACCTAATGCAATCTAAATTTGAAATGAGTAGTATGGGTGAGTTATCTTACTTTCTTGGTCTTCAAGTGAAGCAAACTCCAAATGGCATATTCATATCACAATCCAAGTATGCTAAGGAATTAGTGAAAAGATTTGGTATGTTTAATGCTTCTACCATGAAAACACCCATGCCCTCCAATGTTGTTGTTGACAATGATGAATCAGGGAAACCTGTTGATCAAAAAGTATATAGAGCAATTATTGGCTCACTACTTTACTTAACAGCTAGTAGACCTGACATAATGTTTGCTACATGTATTTGTGCTAGGTTCCAAGTTAACCCCAAAGAATCTCACCTTATTTTATTAAAAAGAATTTTGAGATATATAAAGGGTTGTCCAAATCTAGGACTATGGTATCCAACAACATCAGAATTTGAATTAACTGGATTCTCAGATTTTGATTATGCTAGATGCAGAGTAGATAGGAAAAGCGCATCAGGAACTTGCCAGTTCATTGGTGATAAGCTTGTGTCTTGGTTTTGTAAGAAACAGACATCTGTGTCTACATCAACAGCTGAAGCAGAATATATTGTTGCTGGCAGTTGCTGCTCACAGATATTGTGGATACAAAATCAACTTCTAGACTATAGTATCAACTTAAATAATTCAATTATATTTTATGACAATTCTAGTGCAATATCTATAGCACAAAATCCAGTACTCCATAGTAGGACTAAACACATAGAAATTAGGCACCACTTTATCAGAGATAATGTGGATAAAAATAAAATTTGTCTATAATTCATTTCTACTGATTTGCAAAGGGCTGATATTTTCACCAAACCCTTGGATGAAAAGAAACATATCTTCTTTATAAACCAGCTAGGTATGATAGATGGAGATTCAATCAATTAAAAAAATTATATCTTTTATTTATCCCTCCATGTGTGAAATAAGTTCAGTAAGTTTGCTATCTAAGCAGCTGAGACAAGCTCTCAGTCTCAACTCAAACAGCTGAGACTAGCTCTCATTCTCAGCGGAACCACTGAGATAAGGCCTTGGTCTGCTGAGAAGCTATCTGTATCCGCTGGGATGGGACAAAAAATCCGCTGAGACAGCTTTCAGTCTCAACGGTTGAGCAGCTATTTTCTCAACGGTTTAGCTGAGACAGGGAAACTTTTCCAGCTGATTATTTAGCACGCCTCTGAACCTATTCCATTGTATGAAATTTCATTATAATCAAAACTTTTATTTTATTTTACTGTATGCCTACAGAAATTGCTTCTCCTTCCAGTTTCTTTGCACTTGATCTCTATTTTTTTGCCGAAACAATGGCAATATTTCTTCAAAAACTTGCATACTTCCCTACCTCCTCATATGTCCCTTCTTCTAGGGGCCTAGCTCCAGGTCTTCCTGAAACTAGGCAGGGGGAGATGTTTCGAAGAATCTCCTTTTTGATAGGAGAGATGTTTTCCTTTTTGATAGGGGGGAGATGCTTTATGAAGTTGCTCAAGTTTCAGGGGGAGATGTTGTATGAAGAAGCAAAAATCAGCTCTTGATGAAGAAGCTCACAACCGTTTTTGTTTTAGTTTCAGTTTGAAGATTCAGATATGACAGATGCAAATGTAGAGTCAGAAATAAAGAAGATCAGATCCAGTTATTGCTATCAGTTCAGATAATCAAAGCAAAAGCTGAAGGCAAGGATTTATTTCAGTTCTCTACAATTTCAGAATTTAGAAAACAAGAATTTGAAAGGCAAATCACATTCAAGCCTCCTTCAGAGAAAGACAAAAGGTTCTGATTATTTGTTTTTATTATTTCTATTTTTAATGTAAAATTTCAAAACTCAGAGTATCATATTTTATATCTGCTGAAATGTTTAAAATCTGTCAGATATATATGCTCTATTGTTTTGTTGTTTATTTTATTATTTAATTTTGTCAAATAGTGTCCTAACCCAAATAGGGGGAGATTGTTGGAACAACCCTATTACTGATTTGGGCTAGGATCACTATCTGTTGACTAGGACTAAGTTGACCCCAATGTATAGTCTAAGGGTCAAGGTTTTAGGCTGATTAGACCTTAAGAAAAGATCAAGTTTCTGCGTTCGACGAACTCCATACTGTGTATGACGAACTCCATCATGCATTCGACGAACGGCATGCTCCAGTTCGACGAACTTGCCAAGTCTCAGTGTTCTATGAACTCAGCTCTGCAATCGACGAACTCAACTCTGCGCTCGAAGAATAAGTATCAAGATGTTCAGATCGACGAAATTTATTCTCAGATCGACGAACTCAGTTCTTCAAGGCAGATTTAGCAGATTATCATTCAGGTCGACGAACTCAACATTCAAATCGACGAATTCAACATTCAGTTCGACGAATTCAATTTTTAGATCGACGAAATTTCTCCTCAGTTCATTATTTCAGAAGGATCAGTTTTATTCCATTCTCTGATCTCAGATCAACCTAAATCAGCAACGGATCTATATTTCAGATAATTCAAGGATATAATCCTTTCCTTTTATTTTATTCCTTTCCATTGTCTTATCTCGAGAAAGTAGTTGTTTGGCTCATTGGAAAAGGATATCATTTATTGAAAAGGAAAAGGAATTAAATATTCAGATTGCAGTTCCAAGAAATAATCAATTCAGATTATTCTATTTCTTATTCAGAAGATTTGTTTTTCAAATCAGTTAGAATATCTCTAAGGAAAAAGGAAGAAAGTAGATCGACAGTATTACAACAGTACAGCAAGACAGAAAAAGAATAGAGAAGAAGAAACAGTCGAGAGAAAGAGAAATATACAGAAAGCCAAAAAGCTTTTAGAGTTCATCTTCCTCCAGCAGCACCTCTCAATCTCTGCGAACAACAACACGAATCTTAATTATCTCAGATTTCTGCTGCTAGTTCAAATCTTCAAGTGTAATAAATAATCTGAGAAACATTGTCTCTCAGATTCATCAGCTATCAAGGAAGATTTTCATTCAAGAGAAAGCTTCATCCTCTTATTGTCAACCATTTCTATCAGACAGGGGGAGCTTTATAACAACATCAAATCCACTAGTCTTCTCTCAGATTATTGACAGAGAAGAACTTCATAACCCTCTTTATCCCATCTTGTACAGGGTTCTAACTCCCTTCAAAAGTTAAACCATTGGTGGCAGGGCACCTGATCAAAAACCTATAGTTTGGTTTGAGCACCTGATCAAAAGCTCAGTGGTGTTTGGGCACCTGATCAAAAACCCATTGGTGATAGGGCACCTGATCAAAAACCTAGTGGAATCCTACCAAGGGTGGTAGAAGAGTAGATGTACCCAGGTTTATTGGGGAACTACTATAAATCCTTGTGTCCTCTGTGCTTGTGTTTATTTTTCTGTGTTGTGTTGTGTGTTCTTTATTTGTTTTTATAAATCACGCAGTACACATATATATATCACTATTTTAACTCCGCTATAAAAATAAGTGAAAAACTTTTTAATACTCTATTCACCCCCCCCCCCCCCCCGCCCTCTAGAGTAACTTTAAGATCTAACCTCCCTTTCCTTTGATATCAGAGATTACTTTCAACTGATATCTGAGGACTTTCACTCTATTAATATAACTATTTTATTATTCTCCTACAAAAGACCATCTTAGAAATTAGGTTTTTATTTTCTCTTCTTCTTCTTTGTTTCCGCCAAACCGAGCGATCTGTGTAAGAGAGGGAGATCGACGTTCTTCTGGGAGCTTCGGGCGGCCGTTGCGGGAGCTCTAGCGCTCGGATTCTTCGTCGGAGTAGAGATTTGGACAGCTTTCATCGAGATCTACACTAGAGCGGTGAGTACTTACGGTTTCGTGGATTTTCGGAGTTGGAGTGTGTAGCTCTAACCTTCCTTTTCATCCGAAAAGTTTCAGAAATTTGTTCTTGTGATCTTTGATCGGCCGATCCTTGATGTGGAGTGTGTTGGAGGTTGGAAATCAAAATATTTGAGGCATGTGGCAGACTCTCCTTTCCTTATTGTTTAAAATTTCTTCCTATCTCCCTTTAATTGTCCTAGAGCATGTTGACATGGTTTTTCCCATAGGTAAAACTTCTAGATTTCGGGTTTGGTCAAGAAGCTAAGTGAATTCATCGAGTAGTTGTGTGAGTTTAAGTATAATTCGTCGATGCAGATTCGTCAAATTCGTCAAGTTAGTAGCTTTTCGTCGAGTGATCACGGTCTATTCATCGATTTGTTTGTGTTGAATGTTATAATCTATTCAAGTGTAATCTATTGAGTAGTTAAGTGTGATTCGTATAGTGGATAATTTATTCGTCGAGTGTTTACGATTAGCCGTCGAGTAGAAATTAATTTGTCGAGTAGATTTGAATCCGTCAAGCAGAGTTAAATTCGTCGAGTAATTTAGTCGAATTCATCGAGTAAGTTCAGTCGATTCCGTCGAATAGCGTAGCAGATTTCGTCGAGTAATCTAGTCAATTTTGTCGAGTGATTTAGATGATTTGTCGAGGGTTTTCGCCGAATGCAACGTGTGGTCTCGACAAATTCGTCGTGCAAGGCCGTATTACTTGGAATTTTATGGATTTTGCTCTTCTCGTTGTGATGAGTTTTTTTTGGACTGTTGGTTGGGTTGGAATGGATGACCACCACCACAGTGCATGTTGGTGAATCATTGTATCATGTGGATTTGTGGCGGACTCTATGTTGGGTTGCAAATGGCTGAGTCCCACCTCAGAACCATTTTATGTCTGGTATTAATGATTCATTTTTCTTTCAGAGCTGATCAGTCTCTTTTATTTATATAAATATATATATATATATTCGATTAACTTATGAATATTCGTCGCACTTGGAGCAAAACTTTCTCTCTATTATAGTCAATCCTGCTAAATTATTATACTTATTGTTCATATGACTTATTTGTTATTGATTTATAGTTGCTCTCGTTGGGTTTAACCCTCTTAACTCATTAATCGTTTGGTCTTTATTTTTGAGCTGCCTCTTTGCGCCTTTGTGTTGAGGCATTCTTTTCTTTTGAATGCCTCAGGTTCGGATCAGCAGCAGTTAGAGCTGACCAGACTGTCCTTTCCAGGCTGTAGAAGTTAATTTCATTTTCCTCGTTGGTGAGGCTTTGTTAGTTTGTATTTATCTTTGACTTTGTAGTATATTTCAGTTACTTTTCTAATTGTTCTAGAGGTTCGTGTCAGATTGTTGACGCCCATAACTTATTTCTTTGGTGTAGACTTTTTACTTGTTATTCCCGCTACAACAACTTACTGTTGTTGATGCATTGCTCTTTGGGAAGGTTTTATGTTATGGCACATAGTAGTTATTTTACGTGTATAAAAAAAACTGCACATTTGCTCATAATCATAGCATTATTTCAATCAAATATCACCCTACTTTAAAGATCGTACAAACTCTTTTCCTACTTATAATAAATTTAGAAATATGCATATCATTAGCCGGTTATCAGTCTTTCATGCTCATGTAGGATAAAATGAATCAAATCTTATATTTTTCACTGCGTATATATATATATATATATACTTGTGAACTAGTTGATCCACTGAACCGAGGGACACGGTCTCTGAACTTTAAACTTAAATTATACTTTATGTGAAAACTCATAAGCCTTTTATGAAAAAAAGATTAGAAGAATGTTTTGTCTGAGCATCTGCAGTTGTCCCATGCACGACGTGGCATCACGGCGCGTATTTTCTCTCACTATGATAATATATTTATCAGAGGGTCAGCTTTGGCTGACCAACAACAGTGTAACAACACCCCTCCTCCCGGCCATCCTAGCGGACTCCGGGGAACTACATCATCCTGCAAGTCAGCACTTCGTATGCAAATATAATAAACAGCAATAACATAAAAACTACAGGTATGAGTGTCACAAGCATCATCAACGTTTCTATGTTGAGCAAATAGAGTAAGGGGTCTATCAATACAACATGTATGCAAACCTGAGTTTCACCCAATGCACCTTATGACGTGTATGCTTCTAACATATCATCACACATCACATTTCACAACAATCAAGGGTACTCATTATTTTCCCCAGGGTCATGCAAGCCCAAAGCAAGAACTCCGCTGAGACCTCACACGCACATGGCCCACAATGTCATCAGGCGCATCAGCTCACATGTTCTCACCAAAAACACCAAACCAAACAACCAATGCTAAGAACTCTCACCGAGACCCCACCCGCACATGGCCAACAATGCCATCGGGCTTGACAATCAGCACAGAAAAAGGGGACTTGTCTTGCCGGGACACTCTCCACACATGAATCCCAGCATTCACAGGCTAGCCATCCGACCACAAAGATAAAGCCACGCCTCCACATACAAGCGGCATCACAAGTTGTTCACCACGCACGATATTTCCCTTTCCGAACCAACATTCGTTCCCACACGAAACATAAATGGCATCACAACAACGTTTTCGCCGTAAATGGATTTCTAGCAAAAATCCCTAAAATGCGTGTTACGCAACATCACCGAATCGGACAACCGGTCGCGATTTCAGCTTCACCCACAATGCCTAATCTGCTAATAGAGCGGATCTCTAATGCAAAAAAATGTCGGGGACGGACTCAATCAACTTGATGATTCATCTTGAATCAAGGCGACCCAAACCCCTCTCATTTGAGAGATCCAGTGCCAAAAATTCCAGAAAAAGAGAAGACAAAACAAGAGATGTCATGCACGCATCCTAAAACCAGGAAGAGAGATGTCATTACCCTTTGAACTCTCTTCCTCGCCATGGATCGGTTGCAAAGCACGGATGGAAATGAGCGCCTTCGAGCTCTCTCTGTGGATCTGGTCTCGAATCGACGAACGGAGCTTCGAAGCTCCAACAATGGTGGATCTTGCCCTTCTTCTTCCTCCAAGCTCTCCCTCTCACCCTAGCCCCCCAACTCACAAAAGACTTGAAAATGAAAGGAAAGAACTTCTCTTCCTTATTTAGAACTTTCGGGAGCACCTATCTAAGCCCTTAGATCAAGATCTAAGAAGATCGGACGCCTAGAAAACACTACTTGCGGATCTGTTCTCGTAAGTTATCGCACGGCGGTAGCACTACCGCATTGCGCTAACATCTCGATGAACCCTTTCGACGTTATCGTCTTGACAAACCCTTTCGATGTTATCATCTTGATGAACCTACCACCAGCGGTATCTCTACCGTGTTGCGCTAACCTTTTGACGAAACCTTCTCGACGAAACTGTCTTGACGTCTCGTCAAGACAATGAACCTCCTCATCGAGACATCTACCGCCAGCGTTAATACCTACCGCTAGGCGTTAGCTTCCAGCTATAGAAAACCTGCATTCAGCCTTGGGCATTCCAGCCCCCACACTCAGCGAAACTTGGGGTGTTACACCAGCCTCTTCCAAGATGTTTGATCACCAGTCGCCGATTTCACATGAGAGCATTCTGCTGGACTAGTCAGCAAGTAATTGAGCAGTTCCTTCTCCGCTTGGGAAAATGTCTCCCTTGCAGATGGGCGGGGACGGTGGCTGCCAATATCTAATTCAAACTAGGCAACTGTTGATCGACCATGAAAGGCAAACGCGGACCAATCTCGCTGACAATGGATGTGTTGTCCATAGCAGGTTCCTCCGTCATTGCGATGACTGCAAAAGAGGCTGGTTGATTTGAATTCAGGGTATTCGGAGATACGGCTGGGACTGATGGTTCAGTCGGCGATGACGGCGGAATGTTGAGGGAGTCTGGATCGCTGTGTTGGTGGGCCGCCTCGGAATGCGATTGCAAATGGGAATGATGACCTGGTCGTGCTGATGTGGTTGATGCCTCATGAGTCCCAATTATATACACATTTTCGGACTCATCTGGGCTAGTTTTCCTGCATTTGTACTTCAGTTTTTATCCATATTCGCCTTGTTCATGCTTTTATTTAAAGTACATGTTTAGGCCCGTTGTTGTGTGCAATTGCGCATTTTATTGTTGGGGGTAAGCACATTGTGCTCCCCATTGTATTTTTCTCATTTTGTTGGAGCTGGAACGATATTCCCAGTTATGCTGTGACTGATGCAGGTGGACGGTTCATCCCGTTCTATCCAGAATTCATGACTGCGCATATCGCATGGTCGTGCATTTTCCTTGACGCACGGTCACAGGTGATCGTGCGTTCTCTTCTGGGGTGGAATACGATGTTCTGTTGTTGATCGTGCGTCTCTACGCACAGGCAGTGCCCGTGCGTGAAGGAATCGCACGATCGACCTATTTAGTCTTACTTTTTGGCCTTTCTGAATTTACCCGTGCATTTTTGCGCATGAACGGCTACGACAGTGCGTGAGTAAAATGCACGGGCGCTCTGGGTCATCTTCCTTCTTTAATTTACGATTAATATTGCACGGGCAACGCACGGTCATGCGTTCGACCGTGTGTGACCAAATTTCTGATCTTTCTCTATAAAAGCTGCAGTTTTCGACCTAATAGAGGGACCGTACATGTCGTACAGCTACGCCATTTTCGCCACTTCCACTGAGGTTTCGTCCCTTTGGGGCCTCCTCCATCATCCTCAAGCTCTAAGGAGAGGGATTCAACCCTACATCCACCAAGATCCAAGGAGAAGGAAGCTAGGTCGTCTCCGGATCGTGACACGTAGAAGATGGGCCATTGGAGGGTAGTGACAGCCTTCTCTACCCCGGACGCAGTTGAGGACCGAGCTTGGATGTGGATTGACAACATAGCGATTCCAACCGTGAATCTTCAACAAGACTTCGGATTCGGTCGATTCCTTGCTCTCTCTATCTTTGTATTGGTAGTAGTAGTTAGTAGATCTCTTGTATTTTGATGATGAGCACTATAAACCATGTTATGTAATGCTTATTTCATTTTGTTGAAATTATCTTTTGTTTATATGTGTGTATGAGGTGCGCCGCCATCCATTTTCTATTCCGCCATCGTGTTCGTGTGCCGCACTAGCAATTGCTAGTGGCGTGCTTGTCAACGCGGTGCTTGTGACCCTCATTCTGCTTGCCTACTCGTCCATCCGCCCTTGCGAAGCAGCGCGCTCAAGGCCTGCCTAGTCTCCATCCCGCCAAGCGAAGCATTGCATAGCGGCATTGCATAGGAATAGTTGTAGTATTTTCTCTTTACTTCCACCAACCAAAACCCACGTTTCTGCAACCCATCGGACATAAAGGACTTCAATCTCAAGTCCTTCCTCAATAGTAAACTCCACCTTACTGTGTTCCTTCGAGATCGATACTTGGGGATTCACTCCCACATTTTATATTACTTGAACGATCGGTACACTGCCGTTTCGTGCCGCAGTCTAGCTACTGCCTATAGTGGTGTGCGAGATTTGCGCATCAAGTTTTTGGCGCCGTTGCTGGGGAACACAGACGTGTGAGTTTTCTGGAGAGGGAGAATCTGAGAGAGAAGCCCTTCCATTTGTTTATCGCGTCCTTTTTGTTTTATTTCTTCTTATTCTGTTTTCTTGTTTTATATTAGGTTGCTCTAGCAAATTTTTGTTAGGTGTGGTATTTTGCACAATAGTGTTTTTCTTTTGAATCTTGTTATCTTCACACAATGTGGGCTTCATTTAATATTTGTTGTCGTTTGTGTGGAGATATCTCTCATGCTAGTGATAGATGTCCAAAGGGAGATAATATCCCTAGCACTCAAGGCCCAGTATATGGAGCACGGACTTCGTCTGGTACTCCATATGGTGCGCGTAAGTCCTATGGCTATTCTATCGAGCCTTTACCGTCATACTTCTTTTCGGCTTCAGCACCTGCTGTGCCAAAGAAGCCCGTAAGGCAGTGCTTGTTTTATCAAAGCACGGATCATGTCTTGAAGGACTGTGCTGAGTATCTTCGCCAATTGGATGAGGATGACGAGCCAGATATCTGGATCGTCCCGACTCCCACTTCTGGCAGCACACCTTCAACATCTGGTTATGTGCCCGTATCACCTTCATGCTTTGAAGGGTATGATGTGGAACAGTCACCAGATATGTGGCTGATCCAGGCTCTGACAAGACTGAGCCCATCTCCCTTGTCCATATATCACCATGCATGAACTTGATTCTTCGTGAGGAATCGGTGCTCGACTTTTATCCGAGCATTATTCTTCCCCTTGTTGTGCATACTACTATACTCGTCTCTGACGACATTGTTGAGGATGTGTCGCAGGATGAGGCTGGCGATCTATGTGTTATGCCTACTCCTATGGAGGAGGACAACCTTCTAGGTGAAGAGGAGCTTTCCTCAGCACCGGTGGAGGAAGTCCAAATCTTGGGCATGGCTATGGTTGATCCCGCCGAACCTTATAGCATTGATGACAATGCAAACATTATTTTACTTCCCCAACCTGATGGGAGTGAGACCGGGACCACTCCCCCGATTGATTTTTATTTATGTTCTTCTTCTTTATTTCTTGATCCCCTTTCTTCATCTGAGCCTGTGCAGGTTGAGTCTTCACAGGTACTTCAGGAGGACTTGGAGCATTCTGCTCAAGTCAATGATGAGTGTATCCTCTCATGTGAGGAGGTTGATCCCCCCTCCATAGAGGAAGCCTCATTTATTGCCTTCTCTTCCTGCTACCTCCCTGGAGATGACACCTTGCTAGGCAAGGATTTATTTTGTGGTGAGACGAGTGATGACTAGCCTTCCTCCTCTTCTTACTTCCTATTTCCTCTACCTGTGTTAAGCAGGTATTATTATTTAAGTAGAGGAGTAACTGCTCTATCTCCGTATCGGTACTCGCTACCGACACGGGAATTAGAACAGTTTCCTGCCCATTTCTCTTTCAATACTCCCATTAGCTAAGACCCTCGCCTTTCTGAATAAGTCGTGCTGGGATGACAATAACCCCAGTAGTTATCTTACTTTTTCTTGTCTTTTATTTTATCGCCTACTCTAACCAGTTAGTTAGATTTTACTTTAGTTTGCTTTTGCGGAGACCACCCCTTGCAGGTATTTTCTATTTGTGTAGGCGGTGGTTATGATTCTTCGTAGGGCAGCTTTTGTTGGGCTTCACTCCAGGCTTCCGGCATGCTTACTAGCTGAGCATTGGGTGCTCTCTTCCCCTAACTTTGTTTTAGAATATCTTAATGCATAGTTTATGTCTGGGGGAGACCTGTTTGTGTACCCACTCACGTGCACATGTGTTTAGCATGCTAGAAGTTTTTATCTAGATTAGTTTGTTCATTTTGTCTATACACAAAGCACCCACTTAAGCGCGTACCTAACCTTTAGTGCGTCACGAGTATATCTCATTCCTTTTTGTATTTGGGAAAATGATTGTGCTAGCTTTTAAATTATGTAGTGGTATAAAATGTTGACTCCGGTGTTTCTAGTCAAATACTCATGTAAGTATAGGGATTCATGTAGATTAGATTCCTTTTTATGCTATCAGCTTTATGCATTTCTATTAGTATAAATATTTTTTACTCTACTCAAATGGTGAATCCGGTGTGAATCAAACGGTAGCATAGGGATATGTGTAAATGATTGTTAGATGTGTATTGCTCGAACCGGGAGGAAAGATAATCTTTCTCGCTGGCTAAGAACTTGCCCCAAGCGATTCTCGAAGCATAGACATAGGATAGTTCTAGTGCATGAGAATGATGTAGGCCATCATTTTGGCCCGGTTGAGCCTTTGTGCCATTCCTATCATCTTCTCCTCGTTAGCCAGTTGTGCCTACCCGTTTCTTGATTCAGCTCCACCTTTATCTCACCAAAGCCTAAAAGCCAATCCTAGTCGCACACCCAAAATTGAGCTTTAGTTGTTTGTTATTTTCATGATTGTGGCGTTGATGTGGTGTTATATTTTGTGAAAATGTGGATGCGCTTCATTGTTCATTTGCTGAAAAAAAAAGAGAAAAGAAAAAAGGAAAGAAAAATGAGAAAAAGAACAAAAAAAGTGAAAATGAAAAAAAGAGGCAGATGAGCTAAATTGAAAATTCTGTGTAAAATTGTGAGTAAAAGTAGGCGGTGCACACACACATGTTGCAAAAGTCTAAGTCTGGGGGTGTGGTGCACTTGCATTTGATGTCGGTGTGCGAGGAGTTATGTTAAAGCTCATTTGGGTTTAGTGTTTGAGCCACCCTTTCTATCTTTGTTTACCTCACCTTAACCCAAGCCCCATTTTAAACATAAAGTCCTACCGACTCACACTATGAATCAATCTAGTGTCGTGGAGAGAATGTGAACGGGTGAGCTTATGGTCTCCGACACCGATGGATTTCGGTGGAGTTTGTCCAGAACCCCAACTTTGGCAATGCTTATCTCAGCATTAATTTTACTTTCTTCATATGTGTGACCGGATGATTCACCGTGATTCCCATTTTGAGTAGAAGTAACACTTATGTATTCTTTTATAAATTTATAAACTATGTGTATAATTAGAAATCATCTCTAGTATTCTTGTACGCACATGGGCATGCGACTTCGCATGGTATTCCATTTTGTAATTTTAAGTTAGCTATTTAATGTTACTGCTTGGTTAGGATTTGTTTGCTCGGGACGTGCAAACAGGTAAGTCTGGGGGTGTGATGAGTCCCAATTATATACACATTTTTGGACTCATCTGGGCTAGTTTTCTTGCATTTGTACTTCAGTTTTTACCCATATTCGCCTTGTTCATGCTTTTATTTGAAGTACATGTTTAGGCCCGTTGTTGTATGCAATTGCGCATTTTATTGTTGGGGGTAAGCACGTTGTGCTCCCCATTGTATTTTTCTCATTTTGTTGGAGCTGGAACGGTATTCCCAGTTATGCTGTGGCTGATGCAGGTGGACAGTTCATCCAGTTCTATCCAGAATTCATGACTGCGCATATCGCATGGTCGTGCATTTTCCTTGACGCACGGTCACAGGTGATCGTGCGTTCTCTTCTGGGGTGGAATATGATGTTCTGTTGTTGATCGTGCGTCTCTACGCACGGGCAGTGCCCGTGCGTGAAGGAATCGCATGATCGACCTGTTTAGTCTTACTTTTTGGCCTTTCTGAATTTACCCGTGCATTTTTGCGCACGGACGGCTACGACCGTGCGTGAGTAAAATGCACGGGCGCTCTGGCTCATCTTCCTTCTTTAATTTATGATTAATATCGCACGGGCAACGCACGGTCGTGCGTTCGACCTTGCGTGACCAAATTGAAAGAATATTAGGTTTGTAGTCTGAATCACCTAGAGGGGGTGAATAGGTCTTTTTGATTTTCCTCTAAGCACCCTAGCTTATTTCTGATTTCTGGTTTAAGCAAAAGATCAACCACATAGAAAGCACACAAGTATGTATAGAGGTTCCTCAAGATAGGGTGTCTTGAGTAGTCCTCTTTCCCCCTTCACCTTTCTAACAATGTGTTAGACAAGGCCAACTCCTCCAAACTCGGCTCAAAAGAGTTTACAACACAGATCCCTCAGGATCTCTCAGGTTTTCTCAAACCCTACCTCAGGCACAGCAGCCCTACAACTCAGATCAGCTCCTGATCCTATAGCTCAGACCTCAGCAGGTCCTACAACTCAGACCACAACAGGTCCTACCTCAGGCTAAACAGCGCTACCTCAGATCAGCTCCTGATCCTACAGCTCAGACCTCAGCAGGCCCTATAACTCAGAGGATTCCTCCTCCTACAGCTCAGGCAATGAAGCCCTACAACTCAGATCAACAGATCCTACACTCAGGCCTTCAGCCCTACACTCAGAACCCTCAGGTTCCTACAAACTCAGACCAAATGGTCTTACAGCTCAGGCAAAATGCCCTACAGAAAGTTGATTTAGAATTATTCTACAGTAGAGGTACTCTCCTGTAGATCCTGCACAGACTGTGCTTCATGTAGCTGAAGATGTTGAATACAGCCACAACTTGATCTTCCTCTTCAATAGAGTGATGGAAGATCACCTTGCTCCTTCTGGTGGATGAGCTATCTTCTTCTCTCTGTTTATTCTTCTCTTTCAGGGAGCAGGAAGAAAGTCGAGAGCAGCTTCCGTCAATGAAATAGTTGATTTTCTTTTTGCACGCGACGGAGGAGGAGAGCTTCAAATGTGCCCTAGCATTTCCTTTTATACATCTCTGATCTTCAACGGCTCTTAGATGTCCTTCTGAGAAGTATGGGAGAAGCTGGTGGACCCCACACGGCTTGTCTGCAACTTGCCCCAGCCGCAGGTTCCGCCGCCCTACTTTTCTATAGAGAAGGACTGCGCTCGACGAACGCACTGTACCCTGCGTTCGACGAACTTGTCAAACTCTGCGTTCGACGATCTTGTTAAACTCTGTGATCGACGATCTTGTCTTATCTCTGCGTTCGTCGAACGGCACTCTGCGTTCGACGATCTTGTCAAACTCTGCGATCGACGATCTTGTCTTGTCTCTGCGTTCGTCGAACGGCACTCTGCGCTCGACGATCTGCACTCTGAGTTTGACGGACATGCCAACTCTCAGCTGTTTCTTCAATCTTGTCTCAGCGGTCGACGAACAGTGTTCTGTGTTCGACGAACGGCACTCTGCCTTCGACCGAACATGCCAATTATGCCTTCTCAGCGGCTCCTTCTTTGGTCTCATCTCAGCGGTCGACGAACTTAGTCCTGCGTTCGACGAACGGCCTTCAGCGATCGACGAACACGCTGATTCTCAGCGTTTGAAGAACTTATCAGCGGAGACACCTTCTTCTCAATGGATCCGTTGAGACGGCTCCTCGTCTCAGCGGTTTAGACCCTTCATCTCAGCGGTTCTGCTGAGATAAATCTTCATCTCTTTGTAGATGATTCTTCACAACTAAGGGCATGTTTGGCCCTTTCTTTTGAGTCACTTGTACCTGTATATACTACACAAGTATAGCTTTATCAAATACAATATGTCCTTAGCATTGAGAGTGATGCCTCTTCAAATCAAGGTAATATTGAGGGCAATATACCCAACAATCTCCCCCTATTTGAAGAAGGCAGAACATTCCCAATGCTAAGGTACATTAACAGCAAAAACATATCACAAAAATTGATATGTAGCATGGGCCCTAATACCCTAGGCATTTGCCCTATCTAGCATTGGCCTATCCTAAGCATTGGCCCTATCTCCCCCTTTTTGGTTTCTTCAACCTTTAACCTTCTATGGATAGGGAGACAACATCTATTGATCCTTTTGGATCAACTTATAGGTCAACCTATACACACTTAGCATTTGCCATCTCCCCCTCAACCTCAGCAGGGAATTTGCTCCCCCTCAAATAGAGAGCAATTTTCTGAAATAGCAGAATTTGTTCAATTTGAACAACCCATTCTAGCTCCCCCTCAATGTGAGTACTATTCTATACTCAACATTCCTAGTTCTATCTTGAAAGCATTAAACTTGGTCTCATCCAATGGCTTAGTGAAGATATCAGCCACTTGACTGTCAGTGGGGACAAATTCAAGGCTGATATCTTTACAGTCAACATGTTCTCTTATAAAATGATACCTTATCTCAATATGCTTAGTCCTGCTGTGAGAGACAGGATTCTTAGAAATGGAGATAGCACTAGATGTGTCACAATAAAGAGGAGATTGACTTACCTTGAGGATTTATTCCTCTATCTGATATCAAATTCATGATATCACCCTCCTTCCTTTCATGTGCCACAAGCACATACTGTCCAAGTACCAAACGATGATGAAGCTGGTACTTGAGCTATCCTGCAAAACAGAGTTTAATGTTCCTTAGGAGCCCAAGATGACTTGGGTCCTAGGTTATTGTTAGCATGATCAAAAGGCCTTACTCTAGCTGCACCTTTGGCAAGAAGACTCTTCTTTGCATTAGGTACATTGGGGTTGTACCAACAATCTATGGCAAAGTGTCCCACTTTACCACAGCACCAACATTCATGAATGTTGTATCTTCTCTTCTGAGCATTTCTTGAGGATTGTGCAGCACAGTCCTCATGTTCAGGAATAGATACAGCAGCATTATTCTTGTTCCTCTCAGCAATTATTTGATTGAATGCCATTCTGTGTGTTGTCTTGAGGCTCTTTATCCTGATGGCATCAGCTTGCAATGACTTGGTAGCCATACAAAATTTGATGACATCTGAAATGAGCAATCAGACATGTTTACAGAATTGGCAGCAGTCATGTTCTTGACTGATCCAATCTTAGAAGGGCTTGCCTTCTCATTCTTGAATGAAGTGGCTGAAGTACCAAAAACAAATGGTCCATGTTGGGCCATTTGAATTTCCTCATGGGGAGCCTTCATGGAACTCAATCCCATTCCCTTTCTTCCACTATGTGAAGGAGCATTTCCTTCCTATAGCACCTCTCATTCTTCCAGTGACCATAAATGCTTTCATGGTCATACCTGTTGGAGGGAAGTATCACCTTTTGAAAGGTGGGTTGAGGCTTAGCCTTCTCCTTGCTCTTTACTCCACTCTCTTCTCCTACTTCCATTTTCTTGAATCCTAGTCCTCTCCTATTAGTTTGAGAGGAGAAGGTGTCAATGATAGGAAGCACGGATCTGGGCTTGGAGAATTGAGCCACCAGGCTCTTCTCCTTCATAAGTTTTTCCTCAAGGTCCTTGATGACCTTGTTCTTCAGGGAAATAGTGCTTAATTGCACAACAGTTATCCCCTACAAATGGTTAATTTGTCTACTCATCTGAGCCACCAGGGTGGTAGGTTCAGTGTTGACATCCTTAATCATTTTGAGGGAAACAATTTCCTGGGCTTGCCTCTTCGCAAGCTTCGTGCTCTTCTTCAGAGCCTCCAAAAGAACACCATATTTATCAATCAATTGATTGAGTTCTTCCTCAGCATCCATGCCCCTTCCATCAATTGATGAAGGTGCAACAGATTCTGGACTAGTCTCAAAATCAGAAATTGCAGTGGACTGAGATAGTACCTGATCATTGTCAGAAACATTCTGACTCCCTTCCTCATCAGTGAAGGCCATAAGGCCTAGTTGAACAGTGTCTTCTTCATCCTCCTCTTCATCACTATCTGAGTGTGAAAGAGGGGCCCTTACTCCTATTCTAGCAGCAGGATAGTCTTCATCCTCCTGAGCAGCAAACAGCCCTATGTAGGCTTTCTCTTCTTCATCTGAATCTGAAGATGAAGATTCAGATTCACTCCAGCTCTTGCTTTTTTTGGCTAGAAGGGATTGTTCTCCCTTCCTCCCCTTCTTGTGATGAGGCTTCTTTTCACCTCTTTATTTCCTTTTGACTGGGCAGTCAGCAATGACATGCCCAGGCTTGCTGCATCTATAACAGATTATATTGTTAGAAGAATGTTTACTCAGTTTAGAGTCATACATGTCACCCTTTGGGTGATGTCTTTCTGATTTGCTGCTGTCCTTTTTGTTGTGTGAAGATGAGGAGGGCATGTTTTTCCACTGCTTCCTCTTCATCATCTTCTTGAACTGCCTTGTGAAGTCAGCAAACTCCTCATCAAAGGAAGAGCATCCTGAGGTGCTGACTTCATGTTCAGCACTTCTCCAAGGAGGAGACACCGTCCTGCTTTTGCTTTTCTTGGAGCTGTCAGCTTTGAGAGCAACAGATTTCTCCCTTGCTTGAACCCTTGAATAGGTGTCCTCTTCCTTCCTTGCAGATAGCTGCATCTCATAGGAGAGCAGCTTACCAAATAGTGTGTGAGTTGGGGTCTCACCTAGCTTGGCCACTTCCCTGATGGCACATATCTTTGTGTCTCAGTCTCTTGTGAGGGATCTAAGGAACTTATCATTCAGCTCATAAATGGTGAAGTTCCTTTCATAGGTCCTCAGCTCATTCACTATCCTGAAAAATCTTTCATAGCAATCAGCTATGCATTCCTGGTTCAGTTGCCTAAAGGCTTCATACTCTTGATTTAGGAGTGACCTCCTGTCATCCCTAACCTCAGCTGTCCCTTCCATATATACTATCGAAGTATCCCACATTTCCTTGGCAGAAGTGCAATGTACCAAGTTTTGAAAGGTGGAATCATCAATAGCATTGACAATGATGTTCTTGGCCCTTTTGTCCATGGTGAACAACTCAAGTTCATCCTTGGTCAGATCTTTGAATAGTTTGGCCACTCTTCTTGTTGGATCTATAGTGGATGCAGTGTGAAAGGTGAAAGGTCCTTCTTCAACTGTAATGAAGATCCTTGGATCAGATGCTTCCATAAACATCCTGATCCTTTGCTTCCATATGCCAAAATTCTCTTTGTTGCATATGGGCAACTTCATGGACCTCATTTCCTTTTGCAATCCAGAGGAGGCCATGGGATTCGATTTGACTAAACCTTTTAGGATCTTGTCAGACTGTTAAGTCCTTTTTGACCAACCTTGCTCTGATACCACTTGAAAGAATATTAGGTTTGTACTCTGAATCACCTAGAGGGGGGGGTGAATATGTCTTTTTGATTTTCCTCTAAGCACCCTAGCTTATTTCTGATTTCTGGTTTAAGCAAAAGATCAACCACACAGAAAGCACACAAGTATGTATAGAGGTTCCTCAAGACAGGGTGTCTTGAGTAGTCCTCTTTCCCCCTTCACCTTTCTAACAATGTGTTAGACAAGGCCAACTCCTCCAAACTCGGCTCAAAAGAGCTTACAACACAGATCCCTCAAGGATCTCTCAGGTTTTCTCAAACCCTACCTCAGGCACAGCAGCCCTACAACTCAGATCAACTCCTGATCCTACAGCTCAGACCTCAGCAGGTCCTACAACTCAGACCACAACAGGTCCTACCTCAGGCTAAACAGCCCTACCTCAGATCAGCTCCTGATCCTACAGCTCAGACCTCAGCAGGTCCGCAAACTCAGAGGATTCCTCCTCCTACAGCTCAGGCAATGAAGCCCTACAACTCAGATCAACAGATCCTACACTTAGGCCTTCAGCCCTACACTCAGAACCCTCATGTTCCTACAAACTCAGACCAAATGGTCTTACAGCTCAGGCAAAATGCCCTACAGAAAGTTGATTTAGAATTATTCTACAGTAGAGGTACTCTCCTATAGATCCTGCACAGACTGTGCTTCCTGTAGCTGAAGATGTTGAATACAGCCACAACTTGATCTTCCTCTTCAATAGAGTGATGGAAGATCACCTTGCTCCTTCTGGTGGAGGAGCTATCTTCTTCTCTCTATTTCTTCTTCTCTTTCAGGGAGCAGGAAGAAATTCGAGAGCAGCTTCCGTCAATGAAACAGTTGATTTTCTTTTTGCATGCGACGGAGGAGGAGAGCTTCAAATGTGCCCTAGCATTTCCTTTTATACATCTCTGATCTTCAACGGCTCTTAAATGTCCTTCTGAGAAGTATGGGAGAAGTTGGTGGACCCCACACGGCTTGTCTGCAACTTGCCCTAGCCGCAGGTTTCGCCGCCCTACTTTTCCGTAGAGAAGGACTGCGCTCGACGAACGCGTTGTACTCTGCGTTCGACGAACTTGTCAAACTCTGCGTTCGACGATCTTGTTAAACTCTGCGATCGACGATCTTGTCTTGTCTCTCAGGAATTTTGGGCATTTGAGGAAGGAATTGTCCAAACGATGTCGTCAATCCAAATTAGTTGTCACAATCATCAATCAAGAGAGGCAATAGATGAAACATCGTCGACAGATACGTAGGCGAGGGAGTGATGCCATCGGTCGAAAACAATGCGAGATACTAAGTGAGAATGATATGCATCCTAGAGATTGGTAAATAAACCCAACGAGGATCGAATTGGTGTTCGCCTCGAAAGTTGATTAGAGCGACAACGGCATGGAGCAACAAGTTCCCTCCTTTCAGGGATATGGTCTCCGGGCAAATGGCTCGTCCATGGCGCCACATGTTTTCATTTTTCCCCGATCCATGACGCAGACTCGAACGAAAGAAGCGATCCACGATGGTTGCCAACGCAGATGCGGGTGGTGTTAAGCAATTTCTAATGTGCTTTTTCTGCGTCTCGTGGCAAGCGAGAAGTTTACTCGTCACTATACGCTTGGATGGGGCACATCACTCTCGATTTCCCACTTTTCAATGTGATCCAACAATGCATCCAATTCAGCCTCAATGATGGAGCCTTCTCGCCATGGAGCTTGACTCATGCCAACAATGATTTCAGCCATGACAGACATGAATTGTTTATGTTGAGTACGATCTGTGTTGTTTGAATTGTCCTAGTACCTCGTGATCAGACGGTGATTGTCGAGGAGAACAATGATGTTCTCGAATTCTTCCAGCCATTCCTAATCATCGCAACACTTGTCCAGGTACATGATGAGCGGCGACGTATCAATACCATAAGTTGTAACGTTACAGCAAACCCTGACCAACAAATCGACGTTCTGCATTGCCCATCGTTGTTGTGAATTGATGAGAGAGGATTTATTGGCGCTCGTTCAAGACGAAGTTCAATTCATCAAAGGGGGCGAATTTCCTGCCGTTGAAGTCATCCGTCAATTTCATGTGTCTCGGCACGTTGTGAAGATGGTCGGCCGGGAGATGAGTCCCGGTGATGGCTCCTTCCATTTGGTTGAAGAACGGGAGTTGACGAGCAATGTAGTCATTGACCAGGCCTGTCAGCGTTGATTCCACTGGACCAAGAGTGCCATTGTACTCGTTGCAATGCTGAAAAATTGATGAAAGTTTGGGAAAGACTGTCGGATCCTGATGCGATGATGATTGCCGGAGTGCAGCATCCCGAGTACGCATTTCCAAATACCACGACACGTGACCACGATATAGCGTGTATTGACGCATGTATCGAGTCGTTCAGGCACAATGAATCACCTTGGCGGCATCAACACTGCCATAACGGGACGTGTACAAGTCGTATGCCATTTGAACAAGACCATCGTCGTGTACGCTCTGTTAGAGCAGCTGTACGGGATAGTTAAGGACAATGGGTGTCGGGATCAACTTCTCGATTTTGGCCTCGTCCATGACATGGAACGTGGCACCACAACCGCCTGAGCTCTTCGACTTCTTGCATATGTATCAAGTTGTAACACCCTGACCGTTCCAAGTAATATACCAGTAGGTCCGGCTGGGACTCCACGCCATATTAAGTGAACAAGCGAAAGAGTTACGCATTAGATTTTATTCAACCAAAGACATCGCAGAGTTAGCAAACGGAAGCATATTATATTTAAATTGAAACCAGTACTTGTCCATTTCACTAACATTGGAATGACTGATATATATACATAAAAGTGCTTGGCACTACGGCCATACATGATAATCAAAAGAGGTGTTTATCTTATTACATGGTTTACAAACATCGACATGCAGGGCGGCAATACATGAAATTAAAACACTCCAAAAGGTGGCCTTCAAGGGCAAGCTTAGCAAAGGACTTCACCCAGCTATTTCCCTCTCGGCTCGTCAGGACCTGTACAATAAAATCCACCAAAACGTGGGAAAATAGGTAACCGGTCAGTTTTAGCTGACCAAGATTTATAATGACCCCACCCCATTCTCGGGGCGGTGGTACTCCTTCCCTGCAAGCAAGCATTAACATCATATATTTCACAAGCGCATCTAAGCACCGCATACATACTATCATCACAAACGTCGGCACGCATGGCCACACATTTCCTGCTCTCATGGCACATTTACAGTGTACTCCCCGAGTCCACTTTCATCCTCAGTTAAGCAACTAGATGGAAATTGAGCTAAGTCGTACAAGTCTACGCTTTCCGACAATCCTTTCCATACGATGGTGCACCGATGGGCGACCTCTTCACCGAACACAACGGACGGGTTCGGATCCGCCTTGCCCGGCTCAATCATCGCGAACAACTAGCACGATGCGGGTATAGTTTCACCTTATCCCAGTAATGAGACAACCAGCACTACGTCATCAACACAGCCTCACGGGCAATTTCCAATCAAACCGATCGATATTTGGTATCACTGGCACTAACGTCGGCGTTAGCACCAACGCCGCGCGGTAACAGGCATAACACATTTCTGCCCTCTTTTTTGGATATTTTCTGGAGATTGCCTCCAGAACTCCCTGTAGCACATCACAACACCCAGAACCCAAAAACAAGCATACATACACGTAGTCTTCTCCGGAACGCAATAAGCGATAACATCATCACCAATCCAGACCAGCCTGTCCAGATGGGCTTCACATATTATGCCTACGTCCGTACATCCATCCGGGCTCTATATGCAATTTATGGGGATATTCCATATCAACCTATCGGAAGAATCCTATCTACTAATTAGTGGAAATCTTCCTACTACTATGCTAATCAAAGGACAAGCGTGTCTAGAGACGATCTCTTTGGCGCCATGATTTTGAACTTAATCCTGATGGAAAGGTTCGCAGCATGCTCTCCTACATGGATCTTAACTTAGCGCGTTGAACAAAGCTCAGAAGCTCTTCAAATGGCCAAAAGGGACTCCTTCTTCTTCCTGCCCACTTCTTCTTTGCCTTTGGAGAGAGAGAGTCAAAGGAAAAATAATAAGAGAATCCTGCCTTTGCTGCCATATCAATGAAAATAGCTACCGCCTAGCGGTATTGCTACTGCGTCACGGTAGTGACTAAGGCGGTGGAGCCTATCTGCTCACCGCTTAACCACTCAAGGAAGTTGACGCTGCGTCGAAAACCTACTGCCAGCATTAAGACTAACGCATGGCGTTAGTGTCTCGATGTCTCGACGCATCTCGACGATTCGTCTAGACCACTACTACCGCCAGCGGTAACACTACTGACTAGCATTAGCTTGGGAATCGTCGAGACCTCTCAACGACAGCAGGACCTTCACGTCGACTAAGTGCAGTCCTTACGTCGACATCCCTACCTCCAGCGTTAACACTACCGCCTGGCGGTAGGTCCAGCTACCAGAAATCTTTCATTCTTCAGATGGGAAATCTGGGGTGTTACAATACCCCTCCCCTTAAAGAAATTTTGTCTCGAACTTCCAGAATGAAGAAAGAAATTAAAGGTACAAAATATATAACTTGTACCTCAATGGAACAACTCGGGGAACTCCTCAAGCATGGTCTGCTCTCGCTCCCATGAAAGCTCCTCACGATCGCAATTGTCTCAGCAGACTTTGACCATTTTGATCATTTTGTTCCGCAATTGCTTGACTTTAGTGTCTTCAATGTGAATGAGCTTGACCTTTGTCTTTAACCCACCATCGACCGACACTTGAACATCAGCAACATGAGTAGGCTCTTTTAATGTCTTTCTCAACACGGATATACGAAAGACATCGTGCAATCTGCTTAACTCTGTCGAAAGAGCAACCCGGTAGGCGGCTTCACCAACACGCTCCAAGACCTCAAACGGTCCAAGATATCTCGGACTTAGATTTTTCAAGAGTCGAATCCTTGATACACCCTTGAATGGTTTGATCTTCAAGTAAACCTAGTGTCCAACAACAAACTCGATATTGTGGTGCTTCGTGTTATAATATTTCTCCTGCCTATCCTGAGCAATCAACAATCGCTCCTGGATCGTTCGAATTGTCGAATTTGCATCATCGACATCCTCCCGCTTAAACAACTTTATGTCGCCTGTTTCTGCCCAAGCCAAGGGAGTACAATATTTTCTACCATAAAGGGCCTCAAAGGGCACCATTTGTATACTCGCTTGGTAGATATTGTTGTAGGCAAACTCGATCATATAGAGATGGTCCTTCCACCTCTTGCTGAAATCCAAGGCGCACATTCGGACCATACCCTCCAATGTTCTATTGGTACGTTCAGTCTGCCCATCAGTTTGAGGGTGAAAGGCAGTACTAAATTATAGTTTGGTACCCAATAATTGGTGGATTTGCCTCCAATCATTTGATGTAAAGCGCCCATCTCAGTCACTTACGATGCTACTGGGCACACCGTGCAATTGTACTATGTTATCCACGTATAACTTTACCATTTTTCCACTGAATTTTCTCGCCGGTTCGGAATGAAATGTGCGACTTTCGTCAATCGGTCTGTTGGAACCATAGCTTTTGATTTGAGTTAGGATCCATCCTTTTGTTAAATCTAATAATTTAGATCAATCTAAATTAACACAAATTAAATATGATGCGATTGAATCGGAGAGTATACTTAAGCAAATAATATAAGTTCTCTACGTTCGACAAATGTCGAACGGCGCTCGACAAATAGCCAGACAGCGCTCGACAAATATTCATCAGAACAGCGTTCGACAAATAGCGAACGGCGCTCGACAAACTCAATCCAGCCAGTCTCAGCGGTCGACAAGTGAAGACAATTGCTCAGCACTTCAGAAAGGCGCTCGACAAATCTTCAGAAAGGCGCTCGACAAATGTCGTTCAGTGCTCGACAAATTCTAGCCAGAGCTCGACTAATATTGTTTTACTCTGCTATCTTTCTTTATAATATTTAACTTAGCCGTTGCAGATCAATAAATACTATAGCCGTTGCAGATCAACTTTAATGAACAGAAACGGCAGGTTATCTTCTCGAGGAGTCAAATCATTGATGGAGACCTAAGCTCTTTTCTTCTTCCCGAGAGAAGAATTCAAATTAAGGGCAAGGGTCCTAAGATTATAAAGAAGAAGAAAAAGGAGAAAGAAGTAGAGATGTAGTACACACACGACAGAAACACAGAGAGCAAAATCTATTCTCTTATTTGCTAACACTTTCCTGCAGATTACATACATCCTGAGACACAAATCATAACTACTTGCTCAGGATCATCACTGCACAAAAGGAAAGAAACTGTGTACAATCAAAAGGAGAGACCTCCAGAACTGCCATCCTTCTATATCAGACAGGGGGAGCTCTTCAACATAATATTCAGATCCATTCAACACCATATCAGGATCCTCAAGAGTCTTCTCATACAGAGAAGAACATTATATTTTCTATTTTTCATTACTCTTTTTCCTTCCTCTCTTGTACAGGGTTATAACTCCCTTCAAAAGTTAACTCCCGGTGACAGGGCACCTTAGCAAAAACCTGCAGTTTGGTTAGAGCACCTTATCAACAGCTCACCTAGTGTGAGGGCACCTTATCAACAACCTCATAGTGGATTCCTACTAGTGGGTGGAAGAGTAGATGTACCCAGTTGAGGGGAACTACTATATATCTTGTGTCATCTGGATTGTGCTTCTTGTTTGTTTGCTTTATTTCTTTTGCTGTTTATTATTTATGCACTTCAACTATTTGTGTATATTACTCCTACAGCAATCAGCACTCTTATATATTTATATATCATTATTTTGGAAGTAAAACTTAATCAAGATCTTTTAATAAGAAGAATAAGAACTAAAACACTCCACTTTCAATTGGTATCAGAGGGTGTTGATTTTACCATTTTAATTTCTAGCATCTAATACTTTCAAAATTAAAAACTTCTGTTTCAATTAGTATTAGAGAAGTTGATTTGTCACACAGGTTAACACCTGAAATCACAAAGATCACTTAGTTCTTAAATTTGCTCTAAAAAGTTATAATTTAATGATACAAGTAAAATTTCTGTTTTCAGATCCACCTATACTTAATTTGGATAATTTTTCTTTATGGCAAGTTAGAATTAAGTTATATATGAATGCCATAGATGAAGAAATTAACAAATCTATCTTGACAGGGCCTGTTTATGTTGGCGCTGATATATCTTCTTCAAAGAAAACTACCGAAATAAAACGTGGCAACAGAGAAACTGATGTCACTGCCCGTGTTTGCAAAATGAAGCCAGATAAATTCAAAGCTGGTACTGATGATGGGCGGACTGATAAACATAAAGAACCTTCCCCATCTACAGAACTTTCTCCATCCTCAGAAGCAGATGCCAAAGCCATGCAGATCTTGGCTCAGTCAGTGTCAAAAGACATTCTTCAAAAGCTTGAAGACTGCACCTCTGCAAGAGGAATCTGGACCTCCCTCTCCAGGATGGTAAATAAACCTTCTTCCATTTCTTCAACTAATTGTATTTTTGATGCAGAACCATCAACAAACCTAAGTGAAGAAGAAGAAGAAGAAGAACTTAGAGCTAGAGCTTTCTGCATGATGGCCATAAATGGGTCATACCAATATCCAGATGCAGAAGCAGGTCTAGGAAAGGTAAAAGAGGTAAAATCAAATCATAACTCTACCTCTAAAAATGTTTTTAAAACAACTCTCACAGATTTAATAATAATAGATAAAGAAATTAAAAGGAAATTAACAAACATAAACTATTTAACTTCTGAAAGTAATAAGACTGAAGAAAAATTAAAAGTACAAAGTAAATCAATTAAGGAAAAAATACTTAAAAATTGTCAAGAAAACCTTAAGATAATATCAAACATATATTTTAATGACTACAAAAGAAAGCTTTCAATTAGCATTAAAAATCAGTTTTTAAAATTCTTAAAGCATATATTTTCAAAAGAAATTAAAAAGTTTTCCACTGTTAAACTCAAACCCAGTTAAAACAAATTCCTTAATAAACTAAATTAGAAAAAGGTTGTCAGATAACTTCACATTCTATCAGATTTCCCTAAAATTATGATGAGCATTCTACTGTAGTCATATTGATTAGAAATGATCATATGGCTGAGTGTGAGTCTCCTCTGATTTAAGAGATTCTATAGAATGAAGATATCAGGCAATGCTCTTCTAAAGAAAATCAATTAAGGGGAAGAATACAACCATGAATCTTGCAAGATAAACATAAATCCAAACCAAATAAGTTGCTTAAATAAACCTGTAGGGAAAATAATTTAAGAATCTACAGAAGAAAATTGAAAACTAAAACCAAGTGAGAGAGAAAATGAGAAACACAAATCTCAAACAAGACTTAAATCTGTATAAAGGTTGCTGCAATTAAAATTTTAAATAGGCTGAAATTAAAAATTTTAACTTCAAGAAATGAGCTGCTGCAACTGAAAATTCTAAAAACCATTTTAAGATTACCAGGTCACTAGTTTTGATTTGATCCCAACTCAAATAGGGGGAGATTGTTGGAACCATAGCTTTTGATTTGAGTTAGGATCCATCCTTTTGTTAAATCTAATAATTTAGATCAATCTAAATTAACACAAATTAAATATGATGCGATTGAATCGGAGAGTATACTTAAGCAAATAATATAAGTTCTCTACGTTCGACAAATGTCGAACGGCGCTCGACAAATAGCCAGACAGCGCTCGACAAATATTCATCAGAACAGCGTTCAACAAATAGCGAACGGCGCTCGACAAACTCAATCCAGCCAGTCTCAGCGGTCGACAAGTGAAGACAATTGCTCAGCACTTCAGAAAGGCGCTCGACAAATCTTCAGAAAGGCGCTCGACAAATGTCGTTCAGTGCTCGACAAATTCTAGCCAGAGCTCGACTAATATTGTTTTACTCTGCTATCTTTCTTTATAATATTTAACTTAGCAGTTGCAGATCAATAAATACTATAGCCGTTGCAGATCAACTTTAATGAACAGAAACGGCAGGTTATCTTCTCGAGGAGTCAAATCATTGATGGAGACCTAAGCTCTTTTCTTCTTCCCGAGAGAAGAATTCAAATTAAGGGCAAGGGTCCTCAGATTATAAAGAAGAAGAAAAAGGAGAAAGAAGTAGAGATATAGTACACACACGACAGAAACACAGAGAGCAAAATCTATTCTTTTCTTTGCTAACACTTTCCTGCAGATTACATACATCCTGAGACACAAATCATAACTACTTGCTCAGGATCATCACTGCACAAAAGGAAAGAAACTGTGTACAATCAAAAGGAGAGACCTCCAGAACTGTCATCCTTCTATATCAGACAGGGGGAGCTCTTCAACATAATATTCAGATCCATTCAACACCATATCAGGATCCTCAAGAGTCTTCTCATACAGAGAAGAACATTATATTTTCTGTTTTTTCATTACTCTTTTTCCTTCCTCTCTTGTACAGGGTTATAACTCCCTTCAAAAGTTAACTCCCGGTGACAGGGCACCTTAGCAAAAACCTGCAGTTTGGTTAGAGCACCTTATCAACAGCTCACCTGGTGTGAGGGCACCTTATCAACAACCTCATAGTGGATTCCTACCAGTGGGTGGAAGAGTAGATGTACCCAGTTGAGGGGAACTACTATATATCTTGTGTCATCTGGATTGTGCTTCTTGTTTGTTTGATTTATTTCTTTTGCTGTTTATTATTTATGCACTTCAACTGTTTGTGTATATTACTCCTACAGCAATCAGCACTCTTATATATTTATATATCATTATTTTGGAAGTAAAACTTAAACAAGATCTTTTAATAAGAAGAATAAGAACTAAAACACTCCACTTTCACGGTCTATGACCACCCAAATGGCATTGTTCCCGGGTTGCGATCTCGGCAATCCATGCACGAAATCCATAGATATGTCATCAAACTTCCATTCCAGAATCGGTAACGACTTCAGAAAACCACCAGGTTTTTGACATTTTGCCTTCATGAGCGCGTAAGTGTGACACTTCGCCACGTATATAGCTATGTCTTTCTACAAACCCGGCCACCAAAACATGGTTTCTTCATATCCTGGTACATTTTTGTGCTCCCGAGTGAATTGAGTATGTTGGGAACAGTGTCCAGCAATGTTCCTGATTCGAAGAAGTGCTCAGATCAATGATAAGTACAATTTGTATTTGATGTGCATTTGTTGTGATATGAATAGGCCAGAATATCAAAATTCACTAAGTATAATATATAAGGCTTAAGTAAAAGCCTCTAAGGCAAACATCGTTGTGTTAACAATATACATACTACGATATTGTTGAAGTGTCTAGCAACATCGTTGAGAAGACTCATGAGGAATCCAAGAATACTGCAAAGTATATACTATATGTCCAGTACTTCTCCAATCTCACTAAGTCTAAAATTATCGAGAAGGACTAGACATATCGTCGAAATAAGTACGCATACATCATCGAGATTACTCGCAGAGTTAAGCAAAAGGTTCATGTTAGTTATCGTCGAGATAATATGGACAATTCGACGATATCGTTGTGACATCAAAGTATACACGATGATATCGTCAGTAAGAGTAAGAATAATCGATCAAGTCTAGTATCATCGTGTCAACCAGATTCACACGACGATAACGATGTAAAGTCTAAGAAGAGTTAAGTCAAAGTATTCGGCAATGTCGATGACATCGTCGTAAAGAGATCTTATCGTCGAGACGAGAAAGGAAGCTCTCTGAAGACCTAAGTTGAAATGCTCGGGAATATCGACGACATCGTTGTAATGAAGCCTAGTCGTCGAGAAGGCTAAGGGAGAACTCGTGAAGACAGATTATAGAAGAATAATCGTTTGTCATCAGAATGATCTAGACGATATCGTCGATAAGACAGTATGGTTTCAACGATATCGTCGATAAGACAGTATGGTTTCGACGACATCATCAAGAAGACCGCAAGTTGACATCAAAATTATGACGACATCTTTAAGATGACTTCATGTCGTCGTGAGTGCAAGTGCAACTGAGATATCTTGTATCATCGAGATGTCTCTCTCTAAAGAAGATCTAAGAAGACTTGAAGATTTGTCCAAGTCCAAGATGGATCGGCGTAACGACAAGTTCTGTCATCAAAATGTTGTCAATGTCGTCGAGACGTTGCAAATATCGTCGAGACAAATCAAGTTATTTCAAATCACAATGTCAGCATTTAATGTCGACGTCTGATGGTCCAATCAGTTCGTGTCGTTAAGGAATGGATCTCTGACACTTAAAGGACATCATAGGAGACCGTTAGTCAGCTTCTCAGTTATATAAAAGAGATAAGTGTCTGCCCTAAAAATAATAGAAGCACAAGTAAGAAACGAAAAGAATACGCGCACGAATGAATAGAATAGTAACCAAGCTGCGTAAAGAAGGAACAAGATCCAGAGAACAAATTTATCAAGTGTTCTTCAAGTTTCGGTCCAGCAACATCGGCTGATAAGAATTGTTCCAGATTGAAGAAAGGATTGAAGAGGAATCTGTGCTATCCAAGATAACATTCAAAAGCATCCTATTCAAGTCCAAGAAACCAATCTTCATCCGGCTAAAGAAGTTTTTCTTATTCTTTCTCTGTAGGGCTTTTATAAGCCTGAGTTTGTAGGATCTGTTTCAGATCTGAGTTGTAGGGCTTGAGGGCCTGAGTTGTAGGGCTTGCGGGCCTGAGTTTGTAGGATTTGATTCAGATCTGAGCTGTAGGGCTTGAGGGCCTGAGATTGTAGGGCTTGCGGGCCTGAGTTTTGGCGGAGTTTGACGACCCTAGCACACTGCTAGATAGGCGCAGAGGGACAGTGAACTACTCAAGATACATTGTCTTGAGGAACTACTATAAATCTCTGAGTGTTTTCTGTGAAGTGCTCTTAATCTCTAAATTCTTATACTAGGACCATCATAGAAATAGACTAAAAAGAAAGAGGGTCAAGAGATTTTAAAATACCTATTCACCCCCCCCCCCCCCCCCCCCCTCTAGGTGACTTGACAACATCCATAACTAAGAAGTGGTATCAGAGCTAGGTTGTTCAAAGAAAGCCTAACAGCTTGAACAGATCTGTTATTGGGTGTGTCAAATCATCAGATCAAAAAGATTAAAGTTTTATGAAGAAAATGAGAAGATCTAATATTAAGAAGTTCAGACCTCTAAGTGAAAGCAGCTGCAACACTTCTTATTCTGAAGAAAAAAGATGTATAGGGCTAAATGAGAAAGCAATCAGAGCGCCTCTGACTCTCTCAGACAGTGAATCTAAGGATGAAGAAGGCTCTATGACTAGAAAAGGGATAAGGGCACCACTCACTCTTTCAGACTGTGACTCTGAGGATGAGGAGCTTTATGGGTTGGTTGCTTTATCAAATGAAGAAAGTCATGATGATTCACATCCTGCTCAGGTATGTACCACTCGCACATCTCCAGTACCTGCTACATTTGAAAAGACCAAGATTGCACCAGATGATTGCTCATCATCTAAAAATGGTGTAGAACACTATTCATCATGCAATAATGAGAACCATACTCAACTAATAGAACAGTTTGGTACTCTCTTGGGAGCTCTTAAAAGGAACAAGAAATTGGTCAAATCTCAAGTTGAGGAAATTAACATCCTCAAGCCCTTTAGATCTCAAACTGGTGAGATGACCAAGGAGGTAATTAGATTGTCCAATGAGCTTATCCTACTTTAGAAGAAATTTAATGCTCAGGATAGGACAATCAAGTCTCCAGAGAACAAGCTTATAGCAGAGAGAAAGCTTGTGACTAACTTCTGTAGGCCCAAAATGGCTCTCCCTATTATAGGCTGCCTCTCCACTCTAGACAGAGGAGAACTAGGATATAATAAGGAAGTTGGAGAGACTTCCCAAGCTAGAATTGTCTTTCAAAAGGTTGTCTCTCCACAAGCACCATCAACCAAGCAGAAGGGAAAGACCTCACCTCAAAAACCTATTCCCAAGGAAAGATCATTGACTGTACAACCAAAATCAAGGCACAATCACATGATCAGTAGAAATGCATGCTGTGAAGCAGCCTGCTCTTCTAGTCACCTGTCATCCACTCAAAAATGACTTAAAAAAGAAGGTACAATAGATTCGGGTGCTAGTGTTGTGGCAAGGTTGGGCACTTTGCTATAAATTGTTGGTTCAACCCAACAGTGCCTAGAGCAAGGTATGAGAAGGCAGTCAGTGGTTTGACTGCAAAAGTTGCAGTGAGTAGAAATGGTTCTTGCACTGCTAACAAGATCCTAGGACCCAAATTCATTTGGGTTCCTAAGTGATATTAAATCTCTGTCTTGCAGGTTTGTCCAAGTAGCCAACCAAAAGTAAGTATGGTCAATGGACATTAAGTAATCCAGGTGTAAATCTGGAATAAGAAGAAATTTATCACAAACAAAGGTATCATGCCTGACATAATTATTGGATCTCATTATTAGTCCAACAACTCAGGTATGTGTTCCCTCACAATCTAAAGTAAGAAATATTCAAATATATTGCATGTTTAGAAATATAGTAAAATGCACATTTGCTCTAAGTCATCCCATGAAGAAGAATGACTTGAAAACTCTGAAGAGAAAGGAAGAATGGACAAAAAGTGAGTTCAGTTCTTCAGCAGAATGAAACAACACATCAAATTCAAAAAAAAATGCAAAGACTCATGTTGCTGGATGACAGTACATGAACACTTGTCTGCTAGAAAGAATAATGCAACAATTGAGGGGGAGACTCTTGCTGAGCCCTCAGCACAAGAAATTATGCTGCCAATCAGGGATGAGGCTGTTGTTGAGGGGGAGTCTCAAAATGAAGTCACTGCTCCAGAGGTTGAAAAGACTGCTAACACTGAAGATGATATGCAAGAAGTCTAAAGAAGCTACAAGATGAATGCTGAAAACACAATCCTTAAAAAGTGAGGACACTCCACTACAACAAAGCCATCAGAAAAATGTGAATCTGAAAAGAGGAGCAAAGGGGGTCAACTGATGCAGAAGGAATGAAGGATGTTGCTGCTTATAATGATAATCTTAGTGAAAATTCTGTCCAACTGAACAATGCTACAGTTGAGTGGGAACATACAAGGATCCCTGTGTAGAATAAGATGGATCCATCCACCCCATATGCTAAGACATCCGATTTTCCTAAGTGTGATGTTCTAGAAAGTTAAGAGCAAGAGGATCAAAGGAAGGAGAAAGGTGCAGAGAATGAAAGGAACTGAACTGGTTCATATGATAGCTAAAAGCAAATGTGGTCGAAATTCTATTTTGAAAACATTTAGCTTAACTGTGAAATGGCAATAAAGTAGTGACACTCTTAAAAATATGCAACTACTTCAGCATATAAATGTGAAGCTAACACGCAACACACTGATGATGCAAAAGAATAAAAAAAGATAATATCGTTGTGTCTACAAAATGATATCGTCGTAACAATAGTGTGTGTCGTCGAAATGATAGTGTGTGTCATCAAAATTGTTGGACATGTGTGTCACATCCCTTTGTTTGAGAATAACAAATCCCAAATTGTATTTGATCTTGCTTGTCGTGTATTTAGAGTGTGCAGGAACTATAGGTGCAATACTCCACAGGTAGAAAACAGATTGGAGATGACTCTCTGGAAAGTGTGCTAACGCTCGTGTTAGTTGTTAACGCCCAGCGTTAACAACCGCTGAGAAGGAAACCGCTGAGATGGCGTTCGACGAAATCTGTTGGAAACTGCGTTCGACGAAAGTAGAAGGAAACTGCGTTCGACGAATGGAAACTGCGTTCGACAAAATCTGAAGGCGCTCGACGAAACCTGAAGGAACCTGCGTTCGACGAAATCTGAAGGAAACTGCGCTCGACTTATTGCATGCGACGAACTAAACTGCACTCGACGAATTGGAGCGTTCGACGAACTGAACTGCGCTCGACGAATTAAAGTTAACTGCGCTCGACTTATTGCATTCGACGAACTGAACTGCGCTCGACGAATTGGAGCGTTCGACGAACTGAAGTGCGCTCGACGATAGTACGTTCGACGAAATATGTTGTGTTCGACGAAATGTGTTGCGTTCGACGAAATTAGTTTCTGCCACGATCCTGACGGTTGCGGTTGATGAAATGGATTTTCGTTCGACGAAGGCGCGTTCGACGAAATTTGGTTCTGCCACGCTCCCGACGCTATGCACGATCTCAGCAACTGCCGTACAAGTTCACTAACGCTGGCGTTAACCTTAACGTCATGCGTTAGCTCTAGTTTCTATTTAAAGATCTGATTTTGTTTGCTGATTGGAGATGATTTTCGGGGCCTACATTCCAGAGATCTGAGAGAGCTTCCAGAGATATACTTGTACCAAAACTCCATTGTTGTTATGATGCCAAAGATGGATCTCCCACAAAAAGCTTAAGGAGAATTATGGAGGAGGACTACGTCACGCTACATCCGAAGGACAATCGCTTTGACCTCGCTCATATTACAGCGATCCTTCATCTCCAACTTCAGAAGATCTCATATAGGGAGTTTTTATTATTATCTTTACTTTCATTCTATATATATTTTGTAACCGTTAAAGAATTCATCTTGTTTTGGCGACTAGGTCTGGGTAGGACTTAGGGAGGAATTCGTCTTGTGTTGGCGACTAGGTCTAGGTGATTAGATCTAGGGGTGCTCGAGGCCATATCCGGGGAAGGATTGGCTAGAGCGGCTTGAGGCCTTATCCGGGGAAGGATAGGCTAAAGCCAACCGGTTTGTGGGGATACAAGTCGGTATAGAAAAGGAAAAGAAATTTTCATGTGTACGCCTCTGATTTCTAGCGATATTGAAATCAAATTTATGTAAACACCTTTTCATATGAATACAATCATGTCTCTATTTGTGTTTACTTGATTTCTCTCCTTTGGCATAATCTCTAAAATATTGGTTACTAAGTTTTCAATTATAAATACTTTATCTAAATTATTTCTTTCAATCTCTTTCATCGTAAAACAATTTAGTACTTGTTTCTAAACTTGGTTATTATGATATTCTCTTAATTTAACTAAATTGTTATTTCGTTCTAATATTACTTTAAACAATTTAGTAAATCGTCTAAAAATTTATACAGAATTTTATTCCCTTATTCACCCCCTCAAAGGGCGCCTATCGATCCAACAAAAATGACTCTACGACTTCGTCGTAAAGCCACGACGATACCTAAGTGTCTACTCGAGAATTCAGAATTCTAAAATAAATCGATCATGAGCATTCAATCTGATTTAATTAAACATTTGACAAGCGACACTTCGTCTTCCACACCATAAGTTATAAATAGGGTCAAATGTCTTAAACTAAAAGCACTTGCTACATTTGCCCTAAAAATCCACAGTGTACTCCTTGACCTCGAAGAGTGAACAAGACGATGCTGGTGAACCCTCCCTTGATTAACCAAGAAATGACACCGAAGAAGGAAGGATATCTGAATGAAGGAAGTGAAGTAGTAAGGAATGGCTTCACGAAGGCTCCAGAAGAAATTCAAAGCACCATAAGACTGCTCGACTCCGTCAGCTTGGAGTTCGTTCTCTCGAAATCAACAGTAATAATGAAGAGGGAAGTTCCAGAATTCTACTCGAACGCCAATGGTGGCTCTAAAGGAATGTCCATCAAAAGCCAAGTCAATGAGATAAGTGTTAAGGTAACTCCTAAGAGATTGGTTAGGGCTTTGTAGCTGCCGACCTTTGCCAAAGAGGAGGAGAATGAAGACGTCACCCAAGAGGGCCTAGATAAATCTCTTGCATGGTGTGAGCATTCCAGGAAGACCTATGGGTATCTGGAAAGGAAGAACTTTAATCAGCAAGGAAAGTTACTGGTTGATATCGTGGGAAAGGCCCTTCTCTGCAAGGTAGGGTCTCATGACAGGATATCCAAACAGATGTTTGACATAATTACCAGGATAATCCTAAGCAAGAAAACCAATTGGGCTCAGATCATTTTCAAGAGAATTCAAGAGAGCTTTCAAGTGCCCAACTTAGGAAGAATACTATCTCTTTATCTGCAGCTATCCTACCCTGAAAACTTCATTCATCACATGAGAAGAATGGACATTAAGATACTGGAGAGGTGGGAAAAAGTCGTAACAAGGTCTCCCAAGAGGTCACAGGGTGCAGAGGATGTGGTGAGTGAAGAAGAACGTTAATCAGAAGAAAGTGAGCCCATCCACAATTCAAAACTGCCTAGCTCTGAAGGGATCACTGTTGGAATAGTTCAAGGGGATGCTGAGATTGAGGGGGAGCAGGACACTGAGCACCCTGCTCATGTGGAAGATGTCATCCATTCTGGACTAGCAGTCCAAGAGAATCCATGTGAAGCTCAACAAGAAGCCAGTCAAGATAATCCAGCTGCTGAAAAGTCAGGTGTGCCTGAGGATAAACCAAGACAATCACCCCTTAGAAGATCTCCATCCCCCATGTTTGATGAGGCTGAAGGGATGGACATCTATCTCTCCACCATAATGCAGAAAAAGGTTGAAGGACAACCTGACAAGCCCATCTCTTCCCTAGAGCAAAGACCAGAAGACACCTCATTGCTGCCTCAGATAAGGATGCTCTTGGAAGAGCAAATGTTCAAAATTGAAAGCTATATTGACACTGCTGTAAATGAGATAAGAATTGACCTATCTAATGAAACTGTAAATCTAAGAACTGATATGAAGAGTCTGCAAGAAAACACTGCCAAACAGCTAGCACTTACTCACCAAGGTATAACTAAAGTTCTGGAAAATTAAGGCATGATATGCAACAACATAGAGAAAGCCTACATAGCCACTAATAGGTGGATGAATGAACACAAAACCAATCTCCAAGAAAAATTTGATCAACGCAGTCAGGAATTGGATAGTCATCTACTTGAGACAAAAAAACATCAGGAAAAGGGAATTCATATGCTTAAAGATAAGATTCTGAATCTTCAGGGGAACATCCAGAGGGAAATATCAGAAGAAGTCATAAAGGGGGAGAGATCAATGATAAAGGTCAGTGGTGAGCATGCCATATGGACCTCCAATACTATCAGGGAAGCAATGAATCTCCCTCCTCTGAACTATGATTGCCCTGCTGATCAACCTGCTGATATTCCTGCTATTGCTGCTGATCAGAGTAAAGGAAAGGAGATATTAGAGAAAGATGAGGTAAAGCTGAGAAAGAAAATGTACAGAGAAGAAATGGAGAAGAAGGATGACTATGAGAAGTGGAGTCTTAAATCCAGAGCCATAATATTAAATGCATGGGAGCTCATGAAAGTAAACAAATCTGAAAGATATAAGTTGTATAGCTCCTAAGAGTGGACTAAATATGAAGATCAAGAAGAGTCAAGAAGAAGCCACATAAGAGACAAGCTAGCTGGAAGAATTCCAGCAGATGCTCCAGAACCACTCAAATACCATCCCAAGCCATATGAATATTTCACCAAGCAATCTGAGAAGAAACAGGAAGCTGCTGCCAAGAAAGCAATGAATGAAATAGCTATAAAGGAACTTGAGACATAGATGACTGACTCACTGTGGGCATATGTAGCAATGCTGAAAACTTCAAAACATATGTCACTATTTGTAATTTCTCAATGAAATAATATGTGTTAAAATATCTCTTTCTGTGATCACATGAACTAAACTGAAATGTCATTATTATATACTGATTTTCTTTAAGATGTACTTTATCATTGAATGAATTATAACTTCTTCAAATAGGGGGAAATTATTGGGGACAGTGCCCAACAATGTTCCTGATTTAAAGAAGTGCTCAGATCAATGATAAGTATTTGATGTACATTTGTTGTGACATGAACAAGTCAGAATATCAACATTCACTAAGTATAATATTTAAGGATCAAGTAAAAGCATCTAAGGCAAATATCGTCGTGTTAACAATATACATACTACGATATTGCTGAAGTGTCTATCAACATCATTGAGAAGACTCATGAGGAATCCAATAATACTGCAAAGTATAGACTATATGTCAAGTACTTCTCCAATCTCACTAAGTCCAAAATCGTCGAGAAGGACTGGACATATCGTCGAAATAAGCACGCATACATCGTCGAGATTACTCACAGAGTTAAGCAGAAGGTTCATGTCAGTTATCGTCGAGATAATATGGACAATTCAACGATATCATTGTGACATCAAAGTATACACGACGATATCGTCGGTAAGAGAAAGATTAATCGATCAAGTCTAGTATCGTCGTGTCAACCAGAATCACACGACGATATCGCTGTAAGGTCTAAGAAAAGTTAAGTCAAAGTATTCGGCAACGTCGACGACATCGTCGTAAAGTGATCTTGTCGTCGAGACGAGAAAGGAAGCTCTCAGAAGACCTAAGTTGAAATGCTCGGGAATGTCGACGACAACGTCGTAAAGAAGCCTAGTCGTCGAGAAGGCTAAGGGAGAACTCGTGAAGACAGCTTATAGAAGAAGAATCGTATGTCGTCAGAATGATCTAGACGATATCGTCGATAAGACAATATGGTTTCAACGATATCATCGATAAGACAGTATGGTTTCGACGACATCGTCGAGAAGATCGCAAGTGGACATCAAGATTACGATGACATCTTTAAGATGACTTTATGTCGTCGTGAGTGCATGTGCAACTGAGATATCTTGTATCATCGAGATGTCTCTCTCTAAAGAAGATTTAAGAAGGCTTGAAGATTTATCCAAGTCCACGATGGGTCGGCGCAACGATAAGTTCTGTCGTCAAAATGTTGTCAATGTCGTTGAGACGTTACAAATATCGTCGAGACAGATCAAGTTATTTCAAATCGCACCGTCAACATTTAATGCCACCGCCTGATGGTCCAATCAGCGCGTGCCATTAAGGAATGAGTCTCTGACACTTAAAAGACATCATATGAGACCGTTAGTCGGATCCTCAGTCATATAAAAGAGATAAGTGTCTACCCTAAAAATAATAGAAGCACGAGTAAGAAATGAAAAGAATACGCGCACGAATCAATAGAATAGTAACCAAGCTGTGTAAAGAAGGAACAAGATCCAGAGAACAAATTCATCAAGTGTTCTTCAAGTTTCGGTTCAGCAATATTTGATGATAAGAATTGTTTCAGATTGAAGAAAGGATTGAAGAGGAATCTGTGTTGTCCAAGATAACATTCAAAAGCATCATCTTCAAGTCCAAGAAGTCAATCTTCATCCGACTAAAAAAGTTTTTCTTATTCTTTCTCTGTAGGGCTTTTATAAGCCTGAGTTTGTAGGATTTGTTTCAGATTTGAGTTGTAGGTCTTGAGGGCCTGAGCTGTAGGGCTTGCGCGCCTGGGTTTGTAGGATTTATTTCAGATCTGACTTTTGACGGAGTTTGCCGACTAGAACATACTGCTATATAGGCGCAGAGGGACGATGGACTACTCAAGCCACTCTGACTACTCAAGACACTACTCAAGACACTCTGTCTTGAGGAACCACTATAAATCTCGGAGAATTTTCTGTGATGTGCTCTTAATCTATAAATCCTCACCGCGCAACCATCACTGCGGACGCCGATGAAATCTGCACGATTTCACGGGAATTTAGCGGCTGAGCGGATCCCCACCGTCCAACCACGGCCGGGCGCGGGGGTGGTAAAGTGCGGCCCTTGCACTTTACTGTAAAGTGCAGCTGGGAGATGTTGACACATGGCTATTAATAATCCAATGGACATTAATTTTCTACCTGCAATAACATCCATTTCACCAGGAAAAAGCTGAAAACAGGGGAGTCAAAAACCAGGCCCTGTCGTTCGACGAACGACCTGCCATTCGACGAACTGGCCTGGCCGTTCGACGGATTGGCCTGGCCGTTCGACGGACTGGCCTGGCCGTTCGACGGACTGGCCTGGCCGTTCGACGGACTGGCCTGGCCGTTCGATTTGTGCTCTGCTAGTCTGCTTTACTAGATTTGGGGTGTTACAGTGTGTGTGTGTGTGTTATATGTGTTTGTGTGTGTAACACCCTGCCAGTACAAAAAGTATAACAGCAGGTCCGGCCGGGACCCCACGCCATACAAACCACACTAGCTAGGAGTTAAAAGGTGATAACCAGAAAAGTAACAACTAACGAGAGTACAAAACGTAAGCGGAAGCATTAATTAAACCATTCAAATAGACATGTCCACTATCATAGGAATGAATCCAGAAATAAGAGTTACGGCCTTAGGGCCTTACATCAAATCAATGTACAAAACTCTAACAAAACATACATCGGCACGCAGGCCGGCAATACATGAGAAAACAGGAAAAAGGCTGGCCTTCGAGGGCCAACTCAGCAAAAGGACAGCAAGAGGACCAACGCCCGCTATTTCCCGCTAGGCTCACCTGCACCTGCATAAGAACATTCCACCAAGCGGTGGTAAACAAGGCAACGGTCAGCACAGCTGACCAAATTATAACGACCCCACCCCTTTCCCGGGGTGGCGGAGATTCTACCCTGCAAGTAAGCCATACTAGCACAAGCACTAATCTAAAGAGAGTGCAACTACACAAGGTGAGGTTTCAAGCACAATCAATCTTCTAGGTTGAGCATCAAAAGAAGGGAACCTAGGTATGCACATGATGTTGGTTGGGTTCACCCGAAGGTTTCCCACAACCGCCTAAGCAAACCGCATGAGGCTAAACATAACATCAAATTCACAACACTCCACCCTAAGGGTCACAACCTTAGGTGGGAAACAAGAGCTTTTGGTCGGTCTAGGTATGACACCTTCCACGACCTCTCCCATGATCACACGGCTTTCATGAGGAAGGGACCTCTCGCCGATCTGCATGGAAACGGGTTCGGTTCAGCTTTGCCCGTGCTCTAATCGTCGTGATCTATCGCACGACGCGGGTACGGCTTCACCTCGGCCCGTAAGGGTTTAGCACTTTCAAGTGCTACACAAAAATATACGCTACGCACCTAACCCCTTCACAAGGATCTAGGCTTCGCGAATTCTCAACAAGGGAGGTACATACGCTCCGCATCAATAACGTGGTGAAGGTTTGCCTTCATCCAAAACTCAAAGCATGGGGCTTTCGTAGGGATCTCCACAAGACGCCTACACTTAACTCCCGCAATACTATAGGTGAGTTCACGGAGTCATTCTCCGGCACGCATTCTAGGTCTAACCTAAATGCAACGTCGCAAATCAAGCATCACCGATTCGGGCTCACGGCCACGAATAGGCTTCACACAAAATGCCTAAATCCGCACGACTACCGGATTTTCTACATGCAATATGCCGGGGACGGACACAATCTACCCGGAGTCCCGAAGGACTTGAGGAAATCCTACACTTCACCCATTTGGTGAAAGAGATACCTCATGCAAGCAAAGAAAGAGGAATGAATGGACAAATACACGTCCAAAGTTCGGGAGGAAGAATCGTTACCCTAGACGTGTTCCTCTTCGCCATGGATCCAAGATTCTACGCGGAGGGAAAGAACCGCACCGGGCTGCACTCTCCGGATCTGGAAACGGCTCGCGAAACGGAGCTCCGGAGCTCCGTCAATGGCGGGATCTTCCTTCTTCTTCCTTGCCTCCTTCTTCTTCCTCTAGCCTAGGAGAGAGAAACACCTCAAAATAATGAGGATTAATCTCCTCTCATAAGCCCTAATAGCCTCCAGCATCTAATCCTAGCCATCGGATCAGATCTCAAAAGATTTGGACGGCCCGATCTTCTTCTCCGCTCAAAATCGCGGAACAGAATAAACAGGGCGCACGATCACAGGCGCACGGTCAGTGGTCGTGCGCGACGAGGGCAATGGTCGTGCGCACTATCCGGGACAGAACTCTGAATTCTTGCGAATAAGCGCACGATCGCTGGCGCACGATCACTGGTCGTGCGCGAAGAGGGAAATGGTCGTGCGCACTGTCCGAGACAGAACTCGATTCTCTTCTGAATTAACGCACGATCGCTGGCACACGATCACTGGTCGTGCGCGATGAGGCCACTGATCGTGCGCTAAGAGCAGACAGGGAAAATTCTAGCCTGCTTCACGTGCCGCACTACCACTCCGCCTACTTCGCGGAACTACCAGAATCGGGGTGTTACAACTCCACCCTCCTTAAAAGAATTTCGTCCCGAAATCCAGGAAACAGTAATAGCATAAATTACAGTTATACTTTACCTGAGGGAAATAGCTCGGGATACTCCGCAAGCATCGTTTGCTCTCTCTCCCAAGAGAGCTCCTCTCGGCCGCAGTTATCCCACCGGACTTTTACCATCCGAATGGACTTGTTCCGCAGCTGCTTTACTTCGGTATCTACGATGCGTAAAGGCTTGACTTTCGTCGACAACCCACTATCGACCGGAACTTTGCCGACCGCAACGATATGAGTAGGCTCTTGCACTGCCTTCCTCAACACTGAAATGTGGAACACGTCGTGCAGACCGCTCAGCTCTGCAGATAGTGCAAGCCGATAAGCCGCATCACCAACACGCTCCACGATCTCGAACGGTCCTAAGTACCTCGGACTGAGCTTTTTCAAGCGTCGAATCCTTGATACCCCTTTGAACGGTTTGATCTTCAAGTAAACCCGGTCACCGACGGCAAACTCTAAGTTCCTATGCTTGGCGTTGAAATACTTTGCTTGCCTATCCTGGGCAACCAATAGCCTTTCGCGTATAGCCCGGATCGTCGACATTGCTTCTTCAACATCCTTTCGCTTCAATAGCTTAGTATCGCCCGTTTCCGCCCAAGACAACGGCGTACGACACTTCCTACCATAGAGGGCCTCGAAAGGAGCCATCTTTATGCTGGCTTGGTAGCTATTATTGTAGGCGAATTCGATCATATAGAGGTGATCCTCCCACCTCTTTCCAAAGTCTAGAGCGCACATTCGGAGCATATCCTCCATAGTCCTGTTGGTTCTCTCGGTTTGTCCATCCGTTTGCGGGTGGAAGGCCGTGCTGAACTTCAATTTTGTGCCCAACAGTTCATGGATAAGCCTCCAATCTTTCGACGTGAAACGCCCGTCACGATCGCTGACGATGCTACGAGGGACACCGTGCAGTCTCACGATACTATCCACATAGAGCTTTGCTAGCTTTTCTACAGAATCATCCTTCCGGTTCGGAATGAAGTGTGATACCTTTGTCAAACGGTCCACGATCACCCATATGGCGTCGTTTCCATGTTGCGATCTCGGCAATCCGTGCACGAAATCCATCGAAATATCATCAAACTTCCATTCCGGAATCGGCAAGGACTTCAGAAACCCACCGGGACGTTGACATTCTGCTTTCACCAACGCGCAAGTATGACACTTGGCTACGTAAAGGGCAATGTCTTTCTTCATGCCCGGCCACCAGAACAATTTCTTCATATCCATAAACATTTTAGTGCTCCTCGGGTGGATCGAGTACTTGGTATGATGAGCCTCGTACATCAATTCCGCCCGTAGAGTACCAACGTTTGGGATGCATAACCTTTCCTGCTTCCACATAAGGTCGTCTTCGAAGGAGAAATCAGCGTTTAACCCTTCAACGGTTTCCGCTTTGTATCGTTTCAAGCTCTCGTCCAACTCCAATGCTTGTCGAACTCGGTCGGCAAGGTCGTAGTGAACTTCCGTCCAGTTCAAGCATGCTGAAGTAGACGTTCTCCTATCAATGCATATGATCTCCATCTCTTCTAGCTCACGGATTAGACGCTCATCGTGCATCAAAATCCAATTTGCTTGTGCGGGAGCCCGACGACTCAACGCGTCTGCAACTACGTTTCCTTTACCGGGAGTATACTTGATATCGAAGGTGTAGTCCCCAAGGAACTCCATCCACCTCCTTTGGCGCATGTTCAACTCCCTTTGGTCTAGTAAGTACTTGAGGCTCTTATGGTCGGTAAAGATATCGATCTTCACGCCATATAGATAGTGCCTCCAAAGTTTGAGGGCAAAAACCACGGCCGCTAGCTCCAAATCATGGACCGGGTAATTCCTCTCGTGAACCTTCAGTTGCCGGGAGCCGTAGGCAATTACCTTCCCGAACTGCACTAGGACACAACCCAAACCACTTCCTGAGGCGTCGCTATATATTTCGTAGCCTTCCGTACCCTGTGGCGAGCATAGAATGGGCGCCGTGGTCAGACGGCTCTTTAGCTCTTCAAAAGCTCGTGCGCACTCGGGCGACCAAACGAACTTATGATCCTTCCTAGTCAGTTTTGTGAGAGGAAGTGCGATCCTCGAGAAGTTTTCCACAAAGCGCCTATAATAGCCGGCAAGTCCTAAGAAACTTCGGACTTCCGCTACGTTTTTCAACAAAGGCCACGCTTGGATCGCTTCTATCTTCGACGGATCAACTGCAATTCCTTCGCCACTAACAACATGACCAAGGAATGCCACTGACGGTAGCCAAAACTCGCACTTGGAGAACTTGGCATATAGCTGACTCCTCCTCAAGGTGCTCAGGACTGCGTGCAGATGCCCTATATGCTCCTCTTCCGACTGAGAGTATACCAAAATGTCGTCGATGAAGACGATCACAAATTGATCTAAATACTCTCGGAATGTCCTATTCATCAAGTCCATGAATACCGACGGTGCGTTGGATAGACCGAACGGCATTACCGTGAACTCAAAGTGCCCAAAGCGGGTACTGAACGCTGTCTTTGGAATGTCGCATTCCCTTATTCGCAGTTGATAGTAGCCGGACCTTAGGTCTAGCTTGGAGTAAACCGTCGACCCCATCAGTTGGTCGAATAGATCATCGATTCTAGGAATCGGATATCGGTTTTTCTCGGTCAACTTGTTTAGCTCTCTATAATCAATACATAGACGCAAGCTCCCATCCTTCTTTTTCACAAAGAGGACCGGTGCACTCCAAGGCGAAGAACTTGGACGTACGTAGCCTTGCTCTAGCAGCTCTTGCAATTGGACCTTCAACTCTGCCAATTCCTTTGGCGCTATTCTGTATGGTGAGCGGGCCACAGGTTTGGCACCTGGCACCAACTCGATACAGAAATCAATCTCCCGATGAGGCGGAGCCCCAGGGAGTTCGTTAGGAAACACGTCGGCGTATTCCGCTACAACTGGGACATCACACAACCTGGGCTTTGGCTCCGAAGCCTCCAACAAGGTGAAGAACAACTCGGCGCCTTTTCTCACCGCCTTAACCACCTGGAGAGCAGACATCAGCGTCTTGCTCGCTCCTCGCATACCGGCGAATGTGGTTTCATCGTCGGTGTTCGTTCCCAGAGTGATCTCCTTTGTATTGCAATCTATGCATGCTCGCTGCTCCGAGAGCCAGTCCATGCCGAAGATCACATCGAATTCAGCTAACGGTAGTAACGACGCTTCCAAGTCGAAATCTTGACTTCCGATCCGCACCTTCACACGGCTCTTCCTATCCGCACTCATTCGAGATCCATTGGGTAGCATTACTTCCAATCTATCCTCTACAAAGGTAGACGGCACTCCGATTCGCACCACGAAGTCCTCAGACAGAAAAGAGTGCGATGCGCCCGTATCGAATAGAGCTCTCGCCGGATAGTTGAAAATTAGGACGAAACCTAATTGTACACCAATAACACATATAGTCGTACAACAGTAAGAATCATATACATAGCTGTAAAAGCTAACTTCTAATTCGTACCTGTGACGACATCGGTTTGTCGTATAGCTTCTTGTTGGCCAAGCGAATAGACTCTCGGCTGAGTCGGAATGTGTTGGGAGGCCGAAGACTCTGCCGCTTTGCCCTTTTCCGCAGCCCGAGCATAATCCACCGCTCGATTTGCCGCCTTTGGGGGACCACTTCGACACACCGCAGCTTTGTGTCCCACCTTCCCGCAGGTGAAACACGTAATAGGAGTCCGCGCGGTCGTGGCTCCCGAAACATTCGAAGAAGCTGGTTCCGCCTGCTTGAACTTCCGCTTGTTCCTTCTGAAGTCCGGCTTGGACTGAGAGGCCGGCGCATGAAACTCGGGTTTCTTTACAACACTCTTTGCTTGTACCCTCTTCATGTCCAACTCCAAAGATCTGGCGGTTTGCACCATCACTTGGAAGCCAAACGTCATAGGGCCTGCAAGGAGCAGCCTCAACTCGTCCCGAAGCCCTTCATAGAATTTATTCGTCTTTGTCTCCTCATCCTCCACCAATGCCCCCGCATAGCGACTCAGTCTGGTAAACTCATGTAAGTAATCGTCAACGGAGCGATCACCTTGAGTTAACCTCAGGAACTGGTTTTGTAACGCAATGCGTTGGGCAGAGGGGATAAACCGCTGGAGGAACGACTTTGAAAACTCAGCCATTGATATTTCAGTAATGTCTCTATCGCCGAACTTGTGCAGTTCCTGCTCTTCCCACCACAGCACAGCCTCTCCGTCAAGAAGGAAAGTGGCTAAGGTGACCATCATGGCTTCGTCCGTCGCCGTCGCCCTCAGAGTTCTTCTAACTCTTGACAACCAGTCTTCTGCCTCCGTTGGGGACTCAGATCCCGAGAAGGTAGGAGGATTAAAGCTCAAGAAGTGCTTTAATTGTTGGTCACGCGCTCGCCCCGCAACTACTTGCGCAACTTGACGCTCCACCCTCGGTGCTAACGCCGGTTCCACTGCAGCTACTGGCACAGGGGCATCAACCCTTGGTGCTACCGCAGGTTCCACTGCAGGTTCAACTGCCGGGGCTGCATCAGTAGTAGGCGTAGCAGGCTGTGCAAGCCTTTGCGGTTGAGCATTGATCATCGCGAAGACTGCTTCTGCGACCATTCTGATCATCTCAGCCGAAGGAGTGGTCGCTGGCACCTCAGCCGACCCACTACTTTCAGCGGTGTTACGGGATTGAGACCGCCCCGCAGCACTTCTAGTCACCTATAATCATGCAAGGCACAATTTAGTGACCCTAAACATATCAAACATCAATCATGGAACGCTCAGGTTCCGCAAACAAGTATGTTTTTTCATTCCTAAGTGGACATTCTTATTAGTTTTTGTCGTTTTAGGTGAATGCACAGCCCGTGCGCACCACCCCTTAAAAGGAATTCGTCCCGAATTCGCTAAACTACGGATCGACGCCTTAAGTCCGATACCAAATTGTAACACCCTGCCAGTACAAAAAGTATAACAGCAGGTCCGGCCGGGACCCCACGCCATACAAACCACACTAGCTAGGAGTTAAAAGGTGATAACCAGAAAAGTAACAACTAACGAGAGTACAAAACGTAAGCGGAAGCATTAATTAAACCATTCAAATAGACATGTCCACTATCATAGGAATGAATCCAGAAATAAGAGTTACGGCCTTAGGGCCTTACATCAAATCAATGTACAAAACTCTAACAAAACATACATCGGCACGCAGGCCGGCAATACATGAGAAAACAGGAAAAAGGCTGGCCTTCGAGGGCCAACTCAGCAAAAGGACAGCAAGAGGACCAACGCCCGCTATTTCCCGCTAGGCTCACCTGCACCTGCATAAGAACATTCCACCAAGCGGTGGTAAACAAGGCAACGGTCAGCACAGCTGACCAAATTATAACGACCCCACCCCTTTCCCGGGGTGGCGGAGATTCTACCCTGCAAGTAAGCCATACTAGCACAAGCACTAATCTAAAGAGAGTGCAACTACACAAGGTGAGGTTTCAAGCACAATCAATCTTCTAGGTTGAGCATCAAAAGAAGGGATCCTAGGTATGCACATGATGTTGGTTGGGTTCACCCGAAGGTTTCCCACAACCGCCTAAGCAAACCGCATGAGGCTAAACATAACATCAAATTCACAACACTCCACCCTAAGGGTCACAACCTTAGGTGGGAAACAAGAGCTTTTGGTCGGTCTAGGTATGACACCTTCCACGACCTCTCCCATGATCACACGGCTTTCATGAGGAAGGGACCTCTCGCCGATCTGCATGGAAACGGGTTCGGTTCAGCTTTGCCCGTGCTCTAATCGTCGTGATCTATCGCACGACGCGGGTACGGCTTCACCTCGGCCCGTAAGGGTTTAGCACTTTCAAGTGCTACACAAAAATATACGCTACGCACCTAACCCCTTCACAAGGATCTAGGCTTCGCGAATTCTCAACAAGGGAGGTACATACGCTCCGCATCAATAACGTGGTGAAGGTTTGCCTTCATCCAAAACTCAAAGCATGGGGCTTTCGTAGGGATCTCCACAAGACGCCTACACTTAACTCCCGCAATACTATAGGTGAGTTCACGGAGTCATTCTCCGGCACGCATTCTAGGTCTAACCTAAATGCAACGTCGCAAATCAAGCATCACCGATTCGGGCTCACGGCCACGAATAGGCTTCACACAAAATGCCTAAATCCGCACGACTACCGGATTTTCTACATGCAATATGCCGGGGACGGACACAATCTACCCGGAGTCCCGAAGGACTTGAGGAAATCCTACACTTCACCCATTTGGTGAAAGAGATACCTCATGCAAGCAAAGAAAGAGGAATGAATGGACAAATACACGTCCAAAGTTCGGGAGGAAGAATCGTTACCCTAGACGTGTTCCTCTTCGCCATGGATCCGAGATTCTACGCGGAGGGAAAGAACCGCACCGGGCTGCACTCTCCGGATCTGGAAACGGCTCGCGAAACGGAGCTCCGGAGCTCCGTCAATGGCGGGATCTTCCTTCTTCTTCCTTGCCTCCTTCTTCTTCCTCTAGCCTAGGAGAGAGAAACACCTCAAAATAATGAGGATTAATCTCCTCTCATAAGCCCTAATAGCCTCCAGCATCTAATCCTAGCCATCGGATCAGATCTCAAAAGATTTGGACGGCCCGATCTTCTTCTCCGCTCAAAATCGCGGAACAGAATAAACAGGGCGCACGATCACAGGCGCACGGTCAGTGGTCGTGCGCGACGAGGGCAATGGTCGTGCGCACTATCCGGGACAGAACTCTGAATTCTTGCGAATAAGCGCACGATCGCTGGCGCACGATCACTGGTCGTGCGCGAAGAGGGAAATGGTCGTGCGCACTGTCCGAGACAGAACTCGATTCTCTTCTGAATTAACGCACGATCGCTGGCACACGATCACTGGTCGTGCGCGATGAGGCCACTGATCGTGCGCTAAGAGCAGACAGGGAAAATTCTAGCCTGCTTCACGTGCCGCACTACCACTCCGCCTACTTCGCGGAACTACCAGAATCGGGGTGTTACAGTGTGTGTGTGTTATATGTGTTTGTGTACATAAAGATTTTACCGAAAAAAGTACAGAACAACACAAATTATTCATAGCTTCATTCATGCAAGATAAATATACAATTACATATAAAAAATTTGAAATGGAACACCGCCATCTTGTCTCCCTTGTAATGAAGTCTTTTGTTTCTTAGTTGTCAATTTTTCTTGTCATTGTTTCAGCCTTTTCGTATTTTTTACTTTCACTTCTTTTTTCTTGAAACCCTTGGCACGAGCAAAGTTTGGATCAATCCACGCACATTCACCTCCAAAATCCATGACTTTTTCTCTTACACCATCTTCAACGGTACCATTCGATGATACAATTTGCTCAATTTCTTGACACATTTGCGATAAACAACGAGATAGATGCGTAAACATCATTTCATTCTCAACTGCAAGAGCTACCATTTTTACTGCTACATGACACCATGTCCTATATCTAGCTGCAACCAACAATTTTGGATCCTCCTCATTTGTAGAAGGTAAATAAGATGAACATGTTTTTGCATCTTTTCTCCACCGTCTCAAATTATATTTAGAAGGTAGATCCATTATATCCATTCTATCGAGGACCTTAAGAGCGTGCCTACATAAAATCCCGAAACTTTCAAATTTTTTGCAATTGCAGAATACAGTTTGAGCTTCTTGATATTGTATTAGCTTCTCGGTCACCTCAAACCGTACTCCAACATCAACCTCCTCACACTGTTTGACTTTACATGAAATTGAAGCGAGAAATTCTTTTTGAAATATTTCAAATACTGAGTATGTGTAATGCCTCGAAGCCTTCATCAACATGTCACATTCATGAATCACTATATCAGGGATTTTATCATTTAAGATAAACAACGATTTCAATTCATTGTACCTTACATCCTCCAGAACTCGATCAAAGTGAGTGAAAAATTCTGACAAATTATGATCCTTATTGAGATATTGTCGTATCCTCGCATTGAAACTTTCACTTAACTGGGTGTTTCGCATTCCTCCCGAAAAATGGCATTTCATATATACATGTGCCCACTTTTTTCGTAAGTTCCATGTTTTTTGCATCCATGCATTGTCTTGTAAATTGTATTGAATAAGTATTTTAGACCATGCTTCATTCAATTCATCCTCCGTCTCATATGAATATAAGCAAGCACTTAAATCAAGAAGGAATGATGATCCATTTTTGCACAGATAGCCCAAATGGTGTAGGGCATTTTGGGAAAGGTGCCAAGTACAAAGGCCATGGAATGTGTCTTGCATAATATTTTTAAGAGCGTTTGTCATTGCTTGGTCTTGATCTGTGAAAATGGTTGCATGTTTCTTCCCTAACATTGCATGTACAAAAGTCTAAAACACCCACTCAAATGACGGAATGGTTTCATCGTACATAAGAGCAGCTCCAAAAACCACTGTTTGTCTGAAAAATGGTTGAATCCCACAAAGCAACCAAATGGTCTTGATTCCTTATTTGTCCGAAAAGTAGTATCAAAAGACACAACATCACCAAAGTTTGCATAATCGTTAATCATTCTACCATCGACCCAGAATATATTAGTGATGTACTCGGTACAATCCATTTGGACTGCATAGTAAAAAGTAGGATCTTCTCCCTTCTTATCCTGCAGATATTTCATCATTCCGCCCAAACCCCCATACTCCATATCCCTTTGCCTTCTAGTACGCAAGTACCATTTTAAATCTTCATTTGTGAAGCCTAAGTTCTCTTTACCTCCAACTTGAGCACTCATTAAGTCCAAAGATGTCTTCAAAGATAAACCTGAATCTGCAGCAATAAAAGCATTGATTTTTTGTACCAGGGTTAATCTCCGCTGCGATAACATCATGTGAGCCACTTCTGCTGTGTAATTCGTGGTTGTGGACTTCAGAAAATGCCGTCACGAACCATGTATTTATTTCTCGACTCAAGCGCACCCAAGCATGCTTTACATTTAGTTCGTGTCAGCTTTACTCTACTACTAACTGCTTTCCCATTTCTCATCTTTGCCCTTTCTCCCTCTTTTGAACAAACAAATCTCTTGTTGTTCACTACGCCATCCGTTTAATTTGAGTTTGATAATGTTTCCTGATACTAAAACCACTATGTCTCCCGTATTCATTGTAGAACTGATATGCTAGTTCATCGGAATCAAACTTCATTCCAAGACAAGGAGTAATTTGTTGGTCCACATGTGGAGTATAATTTAACTCATCAACTCCTATGTCCTCGATAACATTGCTTGTGCCGCCATTTGAATTCCATCTAATCAAAGATTTGAGACATTAGACAAAAACAAAATATATTGTGGGTGTCATATAATCAAATTGATACAAAAAAAAATGGATTCCATATGATCCAAAGTTTTGAGACATTAAAAAAAGGCGAGGATGACATTTCAATTAGAATCATTTTTGTGACATTAACTGCACCCCACTCAGATTCTAGAAGGGAAAGTTTCTCCATAGAATACAAGGGAAGATGACAATTCAATTAGAACAATTTTTTTTCCTTTCTAACAGTTCATCAAGCCCACTGTACCCCACTCAGATTCTGGAAGTGAAATGCTTGGATTGCTTGTTAGACAACAGGTCATCAAGCCAACTGTACTGGTTGGATCTTCAGGAGTGGGCAGAACTTTTACAAAGAAACTCAAATTTTTTTTGTTTGAAATGCAGATAGTATCTCTCTCCAATCTAACATCACACTCTCAATGATATTACCTTCTTCTCGAAGTAATAGGTCCAGAAACGAGGTTGTCGTTTCCCGCCGTTGTCCCGACGGGAATGTTTCGGTGGCAGCGGCTGAAGGTGGCCGTTCGAACTCGTATTCCGGTGATATTTCCGGCGCCACCAGGTTCGACACATCGGGAGAACGGAGGAGGAATATTTCAGAGGCGGTCGGTGATGGAGCCCAGTCGAACCCGTGTTCCGAAGCCCTTGTTGACACCTCCATGGAGGAAGGAGGAAAAAGGTGAAGTGCGGGTCTGGTTTTTGACTTCCCTGTTTTCAGCTTTTTCTGATGAAATGGCGGGAGAAATACCGCCTAATATTGCAGGTAAAAAATTAATGTCAATTGAATTATTAATAGTCATGTGTCAATATCACCCCGCGCCCACCACAGCTCCACTAAACGGGAGATTTTCTCGGCTAGTCGGTGCCATCCGCGCGACCGGCGAGGATCTGCCCCCGCGCCAAACTGGGACTTAAGTCACTAAAAAACCCTAAATAAACCTTTACGTCTTCGCTCGATCCCTCTCCAGCGCGCAAGCAACGCCAGAGCCTCCCCTTCCAACTACGGCGCCGCCCCTGGAGTTTCTTCCAAGGACCGGCGTCCACTCCTCCGGCCGTTTCCAAGGTGTTCGACTCCTCTTCCACAGGGTTTCGATGTTCCAGCCTCCTTAGCTCTTCCGACCATGCACGCCGCCGTTTTCCACGGCAACCCTGACAACCGGAGGCCACACTACTCCCCACCACCGACTGATTCGACTCCTCCCTAGTCGATTCCAGCCCCTCAGCGTCTACCCTAGCCTCTTCCGACGAGAGCGTCAAATCCGCCGATGACCTGCAGTCTCATTCCCATTAGTACATGCCTTCCCGTCCAGCCTCGTTTCAACCAGCCCACTTCCTGAACCAGGTTCGGTCAACCATCCCTTTGCCAGCCCAAGATTGATTCAGAGTCTCACTCGTCCTGGAGGTACAGCACCCCTCTTCTTGTTCCCATATTATTCTTGCTTTTGTTGAAAAACCCGTGGATGATTTACCTTAAATTGCGGAAATGCGCATAAATGTTAGCATTTATAGCGCGCTTAACGCTAGATATTACTCGTGAAACTTCCACTAGCGCCACTTAATTTAATTTTGATCTCAGATTTTGACTTTTAAAATCAAATCCAAATTTTAGTATACATCATATAGTCAGACATTAATTATGATGGTCGAACACCAAAGTGCAATATGCATCACACTTGAGCCATCATGAAGTAGCTACTATCAATTTGAATGCTCCACTGTTTTTAAAAAATAGTCTCCAAGTTAATCAATTTGTATAACATAGAAAAAATGCAATTTTCAATCGTAACATTTTACCACAATGTGATATTTGCTGTTGTCTTATGCCTATACCATAATCTATAAAAAACTCTTTTTGTGCATCTTCAGAAACAATTTACTGTGAACGAATGATATTCTCAGATTTTAAACTTGCGTGTCACTTTGAGCATATGTTTTATTCAGGCTATAAGGCTATTTACCTGTTGTGTCCCAATCAATGAAAAACTAGATTCTATTTGATATAGACGACCATTTAATGTTAGAATAATTTGGTCCATCAATTAAAATTTGCAGTAGACTATTAATATTTAGTTTACATAATCTCATTCCTAATCTTCAGTATTTGTGTAGGTTTAGTTTGGCAAAGGCGTGAGTTTCCCCTGTCTTCATGCAAGGTGTAACAGTTAGGTGGGTAGGGCAATCATTTGCCCTACCTAGATGCAGTGCTTCCTCTAGTGAGAACAAAATACGGACTCGACGAACAAAAGAAGAGAGGAGAACAATGGCTGAAGCCTTCATAAAGAAGTAATCACTTTATACTAGATTAATGATCTTAGTGGAGCTCTTTTAAAAAATAGATTATAAAAAACCTGCTATTGATCTTCATTTATCCGCTATCTCATTACATATAGTATTTCTTGTTAGTATACTATTTTCATGTTTTGTATGAATGCATAGAAATAATGTACATCGATCTGTACTAGACTAAAAAAAGGCAGCCCGGTGCACAAAGCATCCTTGCGCAGCCAGGGTCCCACCACAAGGGTAAAATGTAGGCAAACCTTACATTGCATTTTTGCAAGAGGCTGCTTCCGGGACTCGAACACGTGACCTCAAGGTCACACGACAGCACCTTAACCGGTGCGCCAAGGCTCCCCTTCATCGATTTGATCTAGACTAAAAATATAAATTTGAATTTTCTAACAATCTATTTAAATGATTCTTTTTCCCGCAGAAGATGAAGAATCAATTGCTATTCAATAAAATTACATTTGTGTTGATCAATCTTACCTAAAATCAATTGGATGTTTGCGGAGAGTCTCAGGATCTATAGTAAGTGCACATGACTGCATGAGTTTCTTGACATGAAATTATATTCTTAACAAATCCTCTCATTTATCGGATCTTTGACATCTAACGCTTAGACCTTTTTTTGATTGAGCGATATAGGAGTAGATCGCTGAGTCTAGCCTGCTTTGATACCATGTTAGAAACTATGCATCTAACCTAGACCAATTGTTTATTGTTGGAGGGCCCCATGATTTATATTAAATGCATTGAGCTATGCAAGTTTTCTGATGTGAGATTATATTCTTAACATTTAAACAAGACTACATTATTTTCAATGCAATTAAATACCTCTCACCTTGCACATTGAAATCAAATGTATTTCAAATGAATCACCCTTCTGAATGTCGCTGAATCAAGTGCAATCTTCCCTTTACTTTTTAGCATGCCATCTCTCCAGATATTGATACTTGATTACTATCCAAGGAGAAATATGATTGATTGACCTTATGGTATCATGCCCTCTTCCCCTACCTCTCATTTTATTCCCTTTGGATCCGTTGGAACTATATGCGCTAGTGCGTCTTGGGTTTTAGATTATGATACATCATCCGTGTGATCGACGGTTAAATCCCGCCTTCAAGTATTCTTTCTTCCTGTGGATGGTCCCCCCTTTCTTGTATTTGAGGAAAGGCTAGTTCACCCATTCCCTTCTCAAAGTGTATTAAATGTTCTATATGTACAATCATTTTAGGTCATTTTATTATCAATTTAACCTATTCACTAGTACCAATAATTGTTCTATAAATTTTTTTCCGCTTCTCACTATCTTTCAGTGCATCAACTATAAGAAGACGATTGACATGGGTAATGCGGGTGTAAGAATCTACTAACCCACACCCATTACATAGATTGCACTGACATCACTTTCACTTTTTTATCTATGGCACTGCCAATAGTTTCATCTTGCTTTCAAATGTCTCTTCTCAAATTTGAGTGTTATGCCTGCGGGATAGGGAATCACCAGCATGCCATGTTCTCTCTTCCAACACTCATTGTTGTTCTCTCTTTTGATTTAGTTCACTTGGACATAGACTCTTAAGTCATGTCTTGAGTCATCTGGTTATCATTTTTTGGTTACGTTTATTGATGATTTTTTTCGTGTTGCTTATCTTTTCAATTGTTGGTCTAACGTTTCACAAGCATTTGAATATATTTTATGAGGAAATAGAAGTTTTTTTTTTACTATAATTCAGACTGTAATGTACAAAAATGTCCTAGAATTTGTGCAGTTATTGTTTCGCTCCTTTTGTTCTGAGCATGGTATTTAAGAGTTTCTATCTACTTGATATTGCCAGGAAATTTATGTTTCATATCATCATATGAATGTTAGTTGCCAGTTCTGTGGGATTCTATCCTCCTAGCTTGCTACCTCATTAATCATTTTCCTCACCTCACTTATATAATTTATCACCACTTTCTATCCTCTTCCCTGGACAAATACCATTTCCTCTCCCACCTTGGATATTTGGACATATTTGTTTGTTCATTTCTTCTGCAACCCATGATAAATTCTCTCATCGTTATCCGGTGCCTCTTTCTTAGCTGTTCACATTTAATTTTACTGGTTTTCAATTTATGCAATCAAAAATATCAGATTTCATGAAGTAGATTTTAGGGGATCTTTTACGAAATTGTGCATTGGGTAAAAATGTGTATGGATTTGTAGAAATTGCATTTCAACAACTACTATGACAGACAAATTGTGAAATCTATAAAATGGATGAGAAGAGCTGCACTCTTAGTTTGCGGTTTGAGAACCTGTAGTGTAGATATGATTGAAATCCCTCTTGAAGAAGCTGCTGGTTGACAAATGAAATCCTTAGTCTGATATTAAACATGTAATCCTATATATCTAACCTATGTGGTTTTCGACTCAAAGAAGGGAATCCGTGAGATTAACACCTAGTTAGGTAGGAACTGGTAAACGGTCTGATATATAAACACTCACATTCAAACCAATTTAACTCGACAATTGATTTCATATATTGAATTTTTGAAATTGTATAAAGAGCTTATCAAACTATTGCTATTTTAACAGGAGGATTGATTATGTTGGGCAACTGGTAAATACCCTTGAACTTGCTTTATAAGGAGATGCAACGACGGATATTTGGGTTGAATGGGTTGAGTTTGGCACTAACGTCTAGGCCGAGAGACAGCATACTGAAGCATAATCACTCACATGTTTTCTTATGTTTTTATTAAAGGAACATAGAATAGAGGGTTCTTATTTAGCATGTAGATCCAATCTTTTCCTCTATCTACTCTATCATTTCACCGTGTCCAAAAAAAGTTGATTATATGTCATGTAATTGCCACCTGACCTACTCATCACTCGATTGCTGAATTATGTGTATTTTAATATAAATTCCCAGAGCAGGATCTTTACTCACAATTGTTAGAAATGGGCTGGTGTACAAGTAGTGCCCCGTTGTTGGTATTTAGTTAGGGTTTAGGTTTTGGGTCGCACCTCCACAATGTTGGTTTATATCGTTGGTCAGGTCATACATTGGAGAAAGTAAAAGGTTATGTGTATACTAATGGTACTCGGGAATAATTGTTTTACCTTAGAAATATTAGCCATTAGGTCCAAGCAATTTGCTAACACCATTATAAATTCATACATGTACTGGTATTCTTTTCCTCATTTGCAAGTCTACACCATTGATGATGGTATTATTGTTTATATGACCTGCCTAGTTCATTGATGTTCTATTGTTTTGTAATTTTTTTATGTACACCCCCATTGTTGGCTATATGCCCCTAGTTGCTTAGTACTCTGGAAAATAAACTGTGTGCTCTGTAAGACAGGTTTGCTTTAAAATTAATTTAAAGTGTTGATTTTCGTATCAGTTTATATTATGAAATAATGTATATAATTGTTGGTAGTAAGTTCTTTCAGTTAGTATATTATTCTTGTGCACACTGTCTAGTTCTAAGTTGTGCTGCAGGAATTGCCTGAGTTTGTATCACAATAAGGGATTAGTTGAGGTGTTACACAATTATTACCCATTGCTCGTTCACATCTGCTGATGCTATTTTCATATGACTAATCCTTTTTTCTCTCCATTTCCCTCCACTGTCACCATATGTTTCTCTTCCTCTAAAGGTACATCTTCCTATATCCCATTATAGGTACATCCTCCTACTGAGACATCTCTATTGGTTTGACTCATCTAATGGTAAGACTTTCTGATGCGGAACGGAGATGAGGACTAGCGGCGGTGGACGAGTTTTGGGCCCGTTCGGGGCCAATTGGCCACCTGCCATATATGACACCTCCGGATCGACTATCCGACTCCACGGATGTGTCCGGCTCGCCGTTCACCTAAATTTTTATATATTATATTGTTGCGTTTCAGTTTTATTTAATATAATCGGGCCCTCAGCATCCCCGATCAATCATAGCCGTTGATGCGGGAGTGCCATAATTGTGTTTTATTATAAATAAGAGGCATGAAAGCTGTTTTGTGGAATGCAGAATTTGGAGATTTGAAATCCCGGATTCCAGCGATCCCTCCACGGTGCCGACTCCGTGGAATCCTAAGTGACGACTCCTAGACCTTCTCCTGCTCTCCAAAGGTATCCCCTACCCCTAGCCACCTTCCTCCACCCTTAAAACCCTCCACTGCCGCCCATACAATCCTCCAAACACCCAGCCGCCGCCCCTCCTGTTTGCTGTCCAGCAAAAGACCGCTCACTCCAGCCCTTCCCCTGCAGCCACCGCCCAGTCCAGATCTCCTCTTGCTGCCGCCGCCTGTCCAGACCCCTCCCATCCATCCTGCTGCCCCACCAAAGGCCCCCCAACAGCCCACCGCACCATCCCTTCCTCTCTCCTACAGCCAGCAACCACAAACCCCCTCCCAGCCGCCCTCCCGTGCCTCAAACAGGCTATCACTACTCCGATCCAAGCCCTCACAACCCCGATCCCACCCCAAGCAGCTAGATCCTACCATTCCATCCCCTAATACTTTTGTGAGTTTTCTTGTTGTATGAACTCTTGTTTTCATTATTAAAATATTGTGTTGTGATCTTATACTTGTTTGAATAAATAACATCATAGAATTTTTTCTTAGATATCTTGTGATTTGCAGGAATCATTCGCCGCGTGCTCTTGCTTTGACCCTCCACGCGGAGGATGTCAAAGCTTGTTCGCTTAAAAAAAATTATTTTGTCTTGCTTAATATATATATATGTGTGTGTGTGTGTGTGTGATTGAACCCTTTATTGCTATGTTTCGTTCTCTTTGTCGTGTCCCATTTGCATGCTACATATACGAGAGCTACTTTTCTACACTTCACCTAGGGTTGTATGTTAGTCATGCACCAACATAGTCTACCCCATATCAGTTGGTATCAGAGCCTAAGGTTTGGGCCACATTTATATACGTAATGGTATGTCATATAGAGTCTTTAGGTTCATCTATGACTAGTTATCGTCATTCCTCTCCTCTATTTAGGGATCCCGATTCTACCTATACCCGATCCCATAGAGCCCCTTTTGAGAAATTCTCATGTTATTATGATGATTATTATTGTTTGCGCACACCACTTCTCGAGATCGTGTCGACCCCTCGACGTGATTCCACTGTGCTAGAGATGATTACTATGATGATTATCGTCGTCCTCATCCCCATGCACGAGCAGATAGTGCCGACCCTCCGACACGACTCGATTGTTTTAGGGATGACTATTACGAGGATCATCATTTTGGGAGAGATCTTGAGTGTAGGTTTCGTGCTGTTGCCACACCTTTTGACGGTTCATCGAGTCCCAAGTCTTTCAGTTATTGACTGGTGGATATGAAATATTATCTTGATTATTTCGAATTATTCGGCGAGCGTCGCATAAAATTTGCGAAACTTAGGCTTCTAGATGAAGCCAAAGCATATTGGTCTAGCATTGAAAGGACCCGTGAGCGAGATCGTCTTCACCACATCACTAGTTGGGTGGAGATAAAGCGTAGGTTGTGTCAGAGGTATTTGCCTGCATCGTATCGGAGCTGTTTGCTCGATCAGTTATTTATCCTTCGACAAGGATCCCTATCTGTCTTTGAGTAGAGAAATCGTTTTGATGAGCTAGTAGTGAGGAGTGACATCTGAGAGGAGCCAGCTATGATCACTTCCCGGTTTTGGTATGGACTGCGATCTGACATACACACTGAATTGGCTTATCACCGCTCGGAGTCCCTTGAGTAGATATATCAGCTCGCCCTTCATCATGAGCAGTGCTTGAGATCCACTAGAGTTAGCTGAGTGGATTCACACCTTGACCGCCCCAGTATGAGTCCCTCCCGTACTGAGGTCACCACTTTGCCTACCTTTGTCCCGTCAAATACGATAGAAGTTTTACCTGAGTCTGATTTCTCTCACCCTAGTGAGATACTTAGTCCAGTGAGTGGTCAGTCATTTGTTCCTGACTCATTTCTTGTGACCCCGACTGAGAGTGAGTCTGGGCAACCTAGTGATCATATAATGATGTGTTCTTACCCTACCTCTTGCGTTGACTTCATTATTGCTCCTACCATAAACCCAATTATTGACACCATACCTAAGAACCCATTTTTGAGAGTATACCTTTTTTCACTCTCCCTCTATCATTGTCTCGAGCCACATCACGACTAATAGCTAAGAGCCTGGTGTTGATCACATAGTGGTTGTCTCACATGTTTATGGGGACACTACCCCTTACGTTGGTACTTATCTGGAGGATCATGACCCTGTTGACTGGTTCTTTGACGAGCATCCCGTTGAGCTTCCTGATGAGCCACCACGTCCTGGTGACGATGAGATTCAGGTGAGTCACTCTTTTATGAGTATTGAGTTATTGACCTCTCTTTCGTTATCGTCCTTGGTCTTGCCCCAGGGAATGAATCTTGAGTGAAGCATCAAGTATTTAGGGCTTTCCTTAAGTTCACTTGAGTATACTCCCGATATTTCGAGGACCTACCTTATGACACAACAAACTCTTGATGAGTTTTGGGACACACCACTTGCTGACACACCAAATGAGTTCTTTCTTTTGAGGGGCACTAGCCACACTCTAGAGTCACGTCTTCTAGTCGATGTATATGGTTTTCACTCAGGTGGTCGTAGCATTCACGATGAATTTTCATACATACCTCCTGGTGAGCCCCCTGATGCGTCACATTTCCTGAGAGACATTTGACTCTTCATGAGCTCGTATTTTAGTGCTGATGTCTCATGCAGTCATTTGGATACTCGTCGCACGCTCTATGAGTTTTTCTATACTCCACTAAAAGAGCCTCTTGATAGGCCGCTCCGTCTTAGATATTTGCATGTCATTGTCGGACCGCCCCCTCAAGAATATGTCGTATTTCATTGCATCATTTGCATGAGTCTGCTAAGTCATTTGTTCATCATTTGCATGTTTGTTGAGTCGTTTGTTCATCATTTGCATATGATGTTGAGTTGTTTGTTCATCGTTTGCATGTGTTTCATGAGTCGGCCTGGCGGATGATCAATACTGGTAATAAATTTTATAAATCACATGCAGATGTTCATTGGCAAGAGCAGGAATTTCATGAAAGAGGGCAGGTGATGGTGAGAATCCGCGCTGTGAGGCTCCTTGGGAGGCCTGCTAAAAGTTTGAGCGTTAGGCGAATGGATCCCTACACAGTCATGAGAAGGACCAGAGCAAATACATATGATCTTGATATCCCTACGAGCATGAGTATACATCCCATATTTAATGTTGAGAACCTGATGTCATACTACAAGCCTCACAAGTATGTGAACCCATTTCATTGAGATCCTCTTGAGCCTACGCCTTTATTCTCTTGAGCTTACACCTCCACATCCTTTTGAGCCCACACCCCCACATCTCAGTCCTGTACCCAGCCCACTTCTGAGCCCTACCTGCCTTTGGGTCAGTCGCCTATGGCTTCACCATCTGCACCAGCGATCACACCGGGACTTCTAGCACATCAATGGATTGTTGAGAGCATTATTGACATCGTGGCTCACACATGCATAACCGCGCCAGGCAGCCAGACACAAGAGTACCATTGGCGAGGATGCTCTGTCATCGACAATACTTGGACGACCTCTGATAGACCTCATCGATCCTTACCTGGCATACACCGAGAGGATTCCGATCTCTATTTATTGAGAGATGAATTCTTTCAAGTCGGGCAGAATGATGCGGAACGGAAACGCGGACCCGCGGCGGTGGACGAGTTTTGGGACCGTTCGACGCCAATTAGCCACCTTCCATATATGGCACCTCCGAATCGACGATCCGACTCCACGGATGCGTCTGGCTCGTCGTTTAATTAAATTTTCATATATTATATAATTTATATTGTTGCGTTTCAATTTTATTTAATGTCATCGGGCCCTCCGCATCCACGACCAATCATAGCCGTTGATGCCGGGAGCCTTAATTATGTTTTATTATAAATAAGAGGCACGGAGGCTGTTTTGTGGATTGCAGAATTTGGAGATTTGAAATCCCGGATTCCAGCGATCCCTCCACTGTGCCGACTCCGTGGAACCATAGATGACGACTCCTAGGCCTTCTCCTGCTCCCCAAAGGTATCCCATACCCCTAGCCACCTTCCGCCACCCTCAAAACCCTCCACTGTCGTCCATACAATCCTCCAAACACCCAGCCGCCGCCCCCTCCTGTTTGCTGTCCATCAAAAGACCGCCTAGTCCAACCCTTCCCCTTGCTGACGCCGCCTGTCCAGATCTCCCCTTGCTGACGCCGCCTGTCCAGACCCCCTCCCAGCCATCCCGCTGCCCCATCTAAGGCCCCCCAAGTCCCCAACAGCCCACCGCACCATCCCTCCCCCTCTCCTACAGCCCGCAGCCACAAACCCCCTCCCAGCCGCCCTCCCACGCCCCAAACAGACCACCACTACTCCGATCCAAGCCCTCACAACCCCGATCCCACCCTCAACAGCTAGATCCTACCATTCAAACCCCTAAATCCCTTCCAGATCGTCTCCACCGCGCTGTGCTTCACCAAATGTCCACACCTCGGGCAACCCTCATACTTTTGTGAGTTTTCTTGTTGTATGAACTCTTGTTTTCATCATTAAAATATTGTGTTGTGATCTTTTACTTGTTTGGATAAATAGCATCATAGAATTTTGTCCTAGATATCTTGTGAATTGCAGGAACCATTCACCGCTTGCTCTTGCTTTGACCCTCCACGTAGAGGATAACCAAAGCTTGTTTGCTTAAAAGAAATTATTTTGTCTTTCTTAATATATATATATATGTGTGTGTGTGATTGAATCCTTTATTGTTATGTTTCATTCTCTCCCTCGTTTCCCGTTTGCATGCTACATATAGGAGAGCTACTTTTCTACACTTCACCTAGGGTTGCATGTTTGTCACGCACCCACGTAGCCTACCCTACATTACTTTCACTTTGCCATTGCCGAAGGTGCTGTGACAATGCAACTGACGCAGGGCAGGCTGTGTGACTCGGGTGTGCTGACACAAATGCGACCCTAGGAGGATGTGATGCGAGATGGACTCAAAGAAATAGAACCTAAACGAAAATGCAAATGAGTTTTAAAACCATTAATCTGGAAGTAAAGTTTGCAGTGATGATTTTATAAACGAAGCAAAATTAACACAAGATGATTTAATAATTTTTCGGTGCGCATGCAACCCACGCTAACATTCACACGAAGTGCACTACAATGTCCACAATTAAGCCATATAGGGCAAAGACAATAATGAACAAATACGCTATGACATCAAAATACCCAAACAAATACATAATGTCTTCTCAGATTCAATAACAAAAGAAATAAGCACAATACAATAGTACGTACGTAGCAAAGAGGATCCGACAATGACGGCGGTTGTGGCTCCACGAGAAGATGTGTACGGCTCTGTCAGATTCAGGAAATGGGGGGGGGGGGGTATGGTTGTTGTGTGGTGGTTCCACGACGGGGTTGAGGCGGGATGAGGAGGTGTTGTTGAGAAAATGAAGATGGAATGTCGTTTGCGGCTTGCTGTAGGGTTGTTGCTCGATATTTGAAGGTAAGGATTTGCGACAGAATGCAGAAACGGAAGGGGATTTGGCAGGAAAACTTGCGGCAATGATAATGGAGGGCTGGAGTTACGAACTGGGGGGTGGAGGCTGGCGTAACCGGGCTAGGGTTGGGCGTCGGTTTAGAACACCGTGAGGAGTGAGGGGAGGGCTTACCAACGGTTGGAGGAAATGGTGAGTCGGAGGCAGGGAGACAACGGGAATGATATCGGGCTGCGGAGGGCTGCTCCACGGGACTTGCGATTACAGGAGAAGAGAAGGAGATGAGCAGGGCGTGCGGCTTTGGATCGCTGGGAGAAGAAGAATAGTGATTTGGCGTGAAACTCCCATGCGGTTTTTCTGTCGACGAGGAAGGAACAAGAGGGAATGGGCGGTTTTCTCCTTCCCTGAATGGGGATCGTGGGCTATGAAGTATTTCATGGGAGAATAGAAGGAAAACAATGAATAGAAATTGAATAGGGAAGTCGGGGCGTCGCACCTCGGGCTCGCGGCGTCGCACCACGAAGATTGCCGGAATTCTGGATTCTCTCACAAAATCAACAATGACCATAAACTGCAGCACCCACCCCTATTTATAACGAGAAGGGGCGGTTGGGCACCAGGCGTGTACGGCTATGATTGGCCGTTACGCCCGAGGCCCTAAAATACTAAAAACAAATCCAATAAAATAAAATAAAATACATAAAAATAATAGCGCGACGAGCCGGACGCGCTCACGGTCTCGGATTGCCGATCCGATTATCGCCTCCTGCGCGAATATACACAAAGTGGGCCCCGCCTACTGGTGACCCGTAATCTGATGGCGATCCCCATCAACTCCCCCCGACTGAAAAGCATTCATCTCCGATGAAGGGAGATGATCGTACTGACGTCGAAGATGGTGGTGGGCAAGTCTATCATGTTCTGCCGCGGACATCCAAATTTCATCACAAATGGGGCGTCCGCTCCAGTGTACTAGGTAGCGGCATGAAGGGCCGTCCACAGTGGGAATGCACTCATGCGCTGCAATATCAGTAATGCGCTAAACTCTCACCTCTCGTGCTGGTGGATCCAGAAGAAGTGGTGGAATCATAGGTGTTGCGGGCAAATCCGTAGGTGTTCGTCCAAGGTGGTCAGGGGAAGAGTTAGGCTGTGACGAGGAGGATGTAGGAAGTGGATCAAGGTATGGATCCATATGCTCGAGAGGCTCAAAGTTCGGTGTCAAATCTTCAGTATTAAATACTGGATGAATGCCCATATCTGCTGGGAGATTGACCTCATAGGCATTTGCTCCAATTTTCTTTATAATCCTATACGGGCCCATTCGCTTCGGTTGTAGCTTCTTAGCGACTCCTTTTGGGAGCCTCTCCATGTGAAGTCGGATCATGACTTGCTCGCCTACCCGAAAATGTTGTTCACGCTTGTGTTCATCTGCCTGTGCTATATAATTCATTACTGCTAGCAATTTTTTTTCCGGATTAATTCATGCAGTTCATGTATGTGATGAATGAAAGACTCGGCGGGCTTACTAAGACGTGACTCTAAAGGAACATGGGCAAGGTCAATAGGCTTCCTAGGCTCATAACCTGATACTATATGAAATGGACTCATGCCAGTAGACCGATTGACCGAACTATTGTACGCGAACTCCGCTACGGGTAACACAAAATCCCAAACCGACGGGTGATCACCAACTAGACACCAAGTTGTTACGTGAAAAGGGAGAGAGAGAGATAGAGTTAGAGAGAGAGAGAGATGAAATTAGAGAGAAATAGGTAAAAATTAAGATACTTGTTTTTTGCTCCCTCTTCTAGGTTCCCCACCCGGGTATTAAATAGTCACACAAAAATGCCCCCTCCTTGGGCTTAGACACGGAGGATCTCCACCCTGCTCTAGGTTCTCCACCCTGCTCGACTACAAGCTTGCCCTCAAGCTTGTTCTGTGGTGACGGTCGGCGTCGGATCCCCTGTGTCCGAGTCCGCATCCCGTTCTGCGGCCAGGCCGTCTACCTCCAACCAGAAGAGGCGCTTGCAGCGATGTCCACGGAGAAGGGGCTCGTCGCAGTTGTAGCAGAGGCCCTTGGCACGACGGTCAATCATCTCCTGTGCAGACAGTCGACGAATGGTGGTGGGACGGTCGGCATCGCGGTCTAGAGGGCGCGGGGTGCGAACGGCCCCGTCAGTTCCCGGGTGATGTAGATGAGGGCGATCCAAGAGCAGACGCTTCTCGCAGATGCGAGCCAAGCTCATTGCAGTCGTCAGATCGGCGGGGGCCTGAAATTCCACGTCCATGCGTAGGCGCTCATGGAGTCCCGCCGTGAAGATGGGCACCTGCTGTGTCAGGAGAACTGAAGGAGTGCGGGCCAGGCGGACCTGAAACTGCTCGAGGTACTCGTCGATCGGACCGGTTTGTCGGAGAGAAATGAGATCCCCCAAGGTATTGCTGTGGAGGGGTGGGCCGAAGCGGAGGGTGCAACTCACTTTGAACTCCTCCCAAGATAGGAGTGGTTTCTCCCGTTGTAGTTGGGAAAACCAAAGTTGGCCAGTGCCCATTAAGTGGAAGGAAGCAATATTGAGTCATTCTTCCCATGGGGTGCGTTGATGGGCGAAGAACTGCTCACAACGAGAGAGCCAGGCCAAGGGGTCTTCGTGGCCATCAAATATGGGGAAGTCCAGTCGCACATATCGTGGCACGCCGTTGCCCTCATGTCGCTGTTGGCACACCTCCGGCGGGGTTGGCGGAATCGGCACGTCATTGGAGGAGCCCACTGCCGGTTAGCCGCAAGCTGGGCCGTTATGGTGCTGATTAGTGCGGTGTTGTTATCTGCTAGGAGCTTGGCGAGGGACTCAAAGATTTGAGATAAAGAGGGCGGTTCGGCCATTGCTGAAGGCTTGTCGGCGTCGGAGGGGCTGGAGGCGGACGGGGAGGAAAACTGGATCGGCGGCGGCAGCAGCCTGATAGAGGCAGCGAGCAAGGGGCTCCCGTCGATGAAAGAGCCCAGTGGTACGCGATGTGGAGTCGGCCTGGCAGAGGGCGGTCGGGGCAAAGCGGGTCTTGTGGAGCAACGACTGGCAGCGTCGGTCGAGGCGGCTGGGCAGAGCAGGTCGGAGCGGGGCCGGTCGAGGCAGAGGCAAGCAGGGCGGACGACAGCAGATCTGGAGTTTCGGTTGATGGGAGGAGAGTTCCCTCTGATACCAAGTTGTTACGTGCCCTAGATTGAGAGCATGTGCAAGGGGGAAGAGGAGGAAACTCCTCGATGAAGGAGGAGGAAGCCTTCTTGGAGCCTCGGGAAGCAATGGCTGTCGGCGGTGGTCTTCGGCAGAGGGAGTGGAGGCGGATGTGCGGGAACCGCGGGCGTGCGGCTGGGTCGCGAAATGAGGGCGTCGGCTTGAGCGGGTCCGTGAAAAGGGAGAGTGAGAGATAGAGTTAGAGAGAGAGATAGGAAATTAGAGAGAAATAGATAAAAATTAAGATACTTGTTTTTTTGCTCCCTCTTCTAGGTTCCCCACCTGGGTATTAAATAGTCACAAAAATGCTCATTCCTTGGGCTTAGGCACGGAGGATCAGTTGTGCATAGAAAAATATAAAGTAGGACTAGATAACGGTCTGCGATATACGCGACCAAAGCGGGACCATAACATATTTCACGGGAGAATAGAAGGAAAACAATGAATAGAAATTGAATAGGGAAGTCGGGGCATCGCACCTCGGGCTCGCGGCGTCGCACCACGAAGATTGCCGGAATTCTGGAATCTCTTACAAAATCAGCAATGACCATAAACTGCAACACCCACCCCTATTTATAACGAGAAGAGGCGGTTGGGCACCGGGCGTGTACGACTATGATTGACCGTTACGCCCGAGGCCCTAAAATACTAAAAAAAAATTAAAAATAAAATAAAATAAAATACATAAAAATAATAGCGCGACGAGCGGTCTCGGATCGCCAATCCGATCATCGCCTCCTGCGCGAATATACAAAAGTGGGCCCCGTCGACTGGTGACCTGTAATCTGATGGCGATCCCCATCAGCAACCCTTATCCTTTTCACTTTTATCATGTCATTTAACTACTCTCATGTTTTTCATAGTTTTGCTTTGTCTATCTTGCTTGTAGCTACTAGGATGTATCAAGAAGCACTACAACATTCTGTCTGAAAACAACCATGGATAACATGATAGGTCATTTTTCATATATGGGACTTGGTTGATCCCCATATGAGGTGCAACTACCTAATTGTTCGTGGGTGTTTGTGATCAAATATGATCCATATGACTAGATTGATCTCTACTAAGCTTGTTCGGTAATGGAAGTGCTTCACTTAAATCTATTTCAACACCTTCTCCTTTGTTATTATGCTTAAACCCATTTAAACTCTTATCACAGTCGCCATCAATCACTGGTTGCAAGTTTTTCAAAAAAAAAAAAAAATCTCCAGGAGCAGTATGCACTTTACATGGAGCCATTGCTCAGGTATGTTGCACTGGTACAGAACCATATGTCTGCTTCAGAAGTCTATCTATAGGCCGATAAGGTTCAGGCTTGGTTTCACAAGTCCTCTTCCTAGGTGAGATTGATCTTTGCATTAGAACCTCAAATCAATCCTTCTTCGACAGAGATAACCATCTAGGTAAATTATATTTGTGGTATATCTGGGTGATATCTTACTCAATGGCACTCACTAAGAAGTTTTTTTGACATAATCATTTATTTACGTAATTGCTATGTTACCAAGAATTTAAACCACCCATAAATGTTCTTGGCGTAAGGCTTGCCTTTAACAAACAAAGACCTTACTCTCTCTCTCTCTCTCTGCGAAAATATACTACAATCTTCTAAATTTTTTTGACCTTCTTGGGTGCAAGCCGACCAATATGGGACACAAACAAGATCTGAAAATGAGGAGTTGTGAGTTAACATATCTGAAAATTGATCTATCAAATCGCCACTGAACTTGAGATAGTTGTGAATCACCATATGCAAACTCCAAAATTATAACATTGGAAAGAAAATTCACATTCTTAGATACATCTAGAAGTCCCCTAGAAAAGGATTACTGTACTCGAGGAGTATTACTTCAATGTGGAAGCCTTCTCCTGTGCAAATTGTGTAGACTTGATCGATCATAGGAAAACCATGTTAGGGTTTGCTGCTTTGTTGACAATACTTTGATCACTCGAAAAAGTACAAGCAAACTATGTTAGTAGTACATTTGAAATATGTAGCTTTGATCCATTTTACTTCTAAAATGAAGTGGTTGAGAATGCTTTTTAGGAGTTTGGTTTCCATAATACTCAACTTTTGACTCTATACTGTGATATTCAAGTTGCTTTCGACTTTTTTAGCAATCCCGAATTCAAATATGTTAGAGGTTGATTGTCACTCTGTTACAAACAAGAACTTTTTGCGATCGTGTGGCGAGAGATTGGACATTCAAAGCAAATTACATTAACTAAAGCAAACACACATTATACAATCTGAAGACAAGCCTCAATCACTCTCGGAGGTTAGGTCCTCCAAAGGCTTCTCTCACAAGAGAGCCTAAACCAAGAGATCCCCAACGATATCCATATCCTCATACTCCTCTCCCTTATATAGATGAGGGAGGGCACACATAATAAGGTAGTACAAACATATTAATTAATATAATTAATTAAATAATTTTTTTAATAATAATTAATCAATATAAAATAATTAATACTAATTAATTACAAGATATTATATTCCGCTGTGAATTTATTGTGGCGGCTTCCATATGCGCACTCTGGTGGTTCCAGCGAGGGGGATCCGCTTGGGCAATTTTGTGAGCGCAGCACTATTCCGCCCTTGAAATCGATCTTGCCCTCAAGATCGAAACTCCACTCTTTGTCGAGATCTTTAAAAATTTTCATGTACTATATCTGAGGAAACATAGGAGAGGCCATGTCCAGAGGGAGTGGTCGTAAGCGTGGTGCAGTAGAAAAATTAAATGGGGGAGCCGAGGAAGTAGTGGGGCGTGGGAGGGTGAGATAAATGCATAGGTTGAGAGAAAGTAATTGGGGAAATACTGTTGGGAACAATAGTGTGGGGCTTTGGGTGGAAAGGTATGTGGAGTAAAGGGGGCTAACATGATATGATTGGAAGGGGAGACTGGGACCCACTGAGTTGGAAAACATGTTGTAGAAGAGATAACATGCATGAGAGGTCAGCTCGAAAAGCTGCTGCGCGGGGACTCGAGAAAGGAGAGGGGAATCAATGCGGAAGAGGAGAAGCTGTGGTCAAGGAGGTTAGCCCTAAGGGCGTGCAGCTAGATAGCAAGGATGGGAGACGCTGGGCGAGGGCGGCTCGATGCGCAACAACTCGTGTCGAAGGTGACGCGGGGCTCGACACCGGTAAGGGAGGAGGACGACGTTGTGGGAAGTTGGGTCAAATGTCGACAGGGAAAAACTGAAAGAGAATGGGCAACGACTGTGGAGTGGCTGGCGGAAAACCAATTGGGAACAAATGTGGACTTGGTAACTGAACGGGCGAGGGATGCCCGTGGTGGTCGGGATCCGTCTTTGGCATCCGCGGGTCGTCGAGATAGTGCGATCATGGGCAACTGGTAGGTCATGTTGCGCATTGGTCTTGCCGACGATGGCAAGCAAAAGCAGTGGAGCAGTGAGAACACGTATGTGAAGGTCGCTTGAGCTGGAGAGTTTCACGACTGGAGGAGTTGGGAATTGTCGAGATGGGGTTGAGACCGCGATGGCGGAGGCGGTTGGCAGCGAACCGCTTGGAGGTACTTCTGGAGCCATTTGGGCGAGCTCTTCGAGTCGATCAAGTTTATCCTTGAGACGTTGCGCCATGGCGAATATATTGGTGAGCATAGTGTCCTGCCGATCGAGGCTCTCGTGGATCGATTCGGCGGTGGAGGATATGGCCAGAGAGGATGGTTTCCTACCGCGATTGAAGGGAGCGCTGGTGGAAATCCGACGATGGAAATCGCGGTCGGAAAACAGCTGGTCGGACCAATTGTTACGAACAAGAACTTCCTGCAATCATGAGGCAGAGAATGGACATTCAAAGCAAATTACATTAACTAAAACAAACACAACGAATACAATCCGAAGGCAAGCCTCGGCCATTTCTCGAAGGCTAGGTCCTCCAAAGAGCTTCTCTCACAAGAGAGCCTAAACCAAGAGATCCTCAAAGATATCCATACCCTCATACCTCTCCCCCTTATATAGATGAGGGAGGGCACATATAATAAGATAGTACATACATATTAATTAATATAATTAATTAAATCAATGTCAATTAATAATAATTATTCAATATTAATTAATTAATACTAATTAATTGTAAGATTTCATATTCCGCCATGAATTTATTACGACGGTTTCCATATGTGCATTCTGGTGGTTCCGACAAGGGGGTCCGTCCGCTTGGGCGATTGTGTGAGCTTAACACACTCTCTTTTAAGTATATTGAGGTTTGACTACCATGTTATTCAGGGCACTATTCTCTCTATTAATGTTTCACATCTCCAGCTCAAATCAGGTGTGGACATCCTTAACAAAGGTTTAAAGCCTTTGCATTTCCTTAAATTATATAAGTGTCTGGTGCAACTTGATACATATGCTTCAGAGGGAGAGTGCTAAATAATAAATAAAAGAATTTATTATAATTGTGGGATTATTTTCCTTTGGTTATTATTTTATCCCTTCCTTTTTTTGTTATACCCCTATTATGTGTAGTACTTTTCTTTGTTGTTTAGCTGCAGTGGACATGATTGTCTCTTGTTACTGAGTATACATAACCATATTACATAACCGTATACTGAATCCCTTGTATAAATAATTCTTGACACTAGGTTGAAGGTTCACCAGAGCATCATTGTCTCTGACTGAAGTATGAGTGCATCAGTCTTCAACAAAACTAAAAAAAAATCATTTAACTGAATACTTTTTCTAGCTGTGATTCTTGCATTATGTCTATAATTTTCATGCTTCTCGTATCTGACAACAGTATTTCATACAGAAGTAACTGATATACATTTTGAAAATAAGGTTGCATTTAATTAAAAAATTCTTATAGGTATCAGAGCTCAAATAATGGGAAATTTCCGTCCCTTAATCTTACACACAAAGAAGTCGGTGGATCTTTCTACACCATAAGAGAAATTGTTAGAGATATAATTCAGGAAAACAAAGTGCTGGGTCCTGGAAACCCATCATCAAAATTACTGAATCTCGAGTATTACTCGGATGAAGAGGAACATAAGGGTTCTTTTTTGGATGTTCATGGAAATATATCCGTTTCAACAGTTGTTAATGGAAAAGATCAAGTACGACATGAAGTTGTTTCTTCTATGGAAGATCATGAAATTTCAATTGATCTAGATAATACATTAATCAAATCTGTTATATTGTCTAAAACGTATCTCAATGAGAATTCTTCTTGGCAAGTTCCGCAAGATGAACCTAATTTTGCAGAGAACTTCTCTGATGGCATTGTTCTACATGAGGAAGTGATTAATACAGTGGCGAAGGAATCTAACTGTCACTTGCTAGCAGAAAAGAAAGATGATGCCTCTTTTATTGAAACTGAACTGAAGAATGAAGACACGCACACTAAAATATCTGTGACAAGTCAATTTTTGGAAGATAGCACCAATATTTCCGAGCCTGCTTCTACTGGCAGCATACCAGAAACTAATTTGTTTTTCTCAGACGGAGCAGATGATCAGTCAAAATTCTGTCCAAAACATGATAATGGTGAAGTTTTTCCATTAGTTGCTCATACTTTAGGCCAAGATAGTTCCTCCGAAGCACCAGTTCTACTTGTCTCCGACACACCAGAAATCTTCGAATCTGGTCAAAAAGCGCATTTGATGGCAGAGCCTTATGAGGATGGGGAGGCCATTGACAAATCAGACTTAGAATCTGCGGGCTTAAACAGTATTAACAGTACTTTCAGAATGTCCGAAATTTCTGTTATTGTTAATAATGGTGTGATACCATTTATTCCCTTTGACAAAGAATATATCAGCAAACAGCGTGGAGAGATTGCTTCATTCAGTGAAAATAATGTTGATGTTCCAGAAAGCAGAAGTGTGGATAACCTGGACTTACAAGCAATAAGCCCTTGTGCACCTGGACCTGCAGAGAATGATGTAAGATATACTAAACTAGAATTCCCACCAGCTTCAGCTTTTAATTTCATATATTCTATGGGTAATTATCAAAAACTCCCTTTAATTTTGCATAATAACTTTATATTGTTAATATGCATGTACAAAATAAAACCTGGAAGACGCCTCAAGGGTTTATTTTAGATGGTTTGCAAAAGAATTGGTATATATATATTATAGAGATCTGATATCTACACGTAGAATGTAAAAGTTGTGAGCCATTTAATTGATAAATATGCTCAAGTTTGAGCTTTAGAGAAATTGTAAACTTATATACTATTTATTATATTCCTCTTAACATCCAATATTGCTATGAAATGATAAGCTAAACTTTCATTATTAGCATACATGCGAAGCCTGTTTATTGGGTTTATTGCTTTTTCTTATGCAGGTACATATGGTAGATAAGTCTAGTAGTTTTGTTGATGCCCTTACAGAATCAGAAAGTGTCTCGGGCAAATTTCTTAAATCTATCATTCAAGTGGCAGACCATACAAAAATCAAGGTTGAAAAACAATCTGATGCTGCCAGTACGGTGAATGATGGAGGCTTTATGAGGTATTTTCCACACTTTATCCCTTTTCCATAATATTCTAAAATTATGATACGTATACGACTTGCACACACGCACTTGGATGATCTTCCTCACTACAGGAGAGCTCTCTCGGAGTTGCGGCGACCTTTGTGGATTATCTTATATTTTACAATTACTTACATAATTGTCATTTATGTAATACATCATATAGTGCCCTTGTTCTGTAGGGAACCTCTATCTATATAAGAAGCCTCTTAGGTGGTGAGATCTAATCTTAGAATATTTAGTCCCCTGGGCTCTCTTGCAGAGAAGGGTGTACTTTGGAGGACCCAACCTCCAAGTGCTAGGTGGGAGTTAGTCTCCGAGTTGTATCCATTATCTTCTTGCAATGCGATTCATCGTTATTGTTCTAGTTCTTGATATGGCGCAACGCCTACGTATCAGTTGGTCAGACCTGCCGCTCCCCTAGGGTTTCCACCAGAACCCAACGCGGATCTCTTCCATTCCATCCAACAACCGCCGGCTATGGCCCACCTTGCGGCCTTGTTGCAAGCCCTCTCCGATCGGCTTGACGCGACCATGGATGACATCCTCACCATCGCGCATGAGTTACGTCGTCGACTCCTTCCTCTTCCTCCGCACATAGCTCTATCTACTCCCGACTCCGACGGTTCGCTCCATGGCATTCCGCGGACGCCCTGCATGCTGTCGAGCCACACCCTGCCCATTGGAGTCCCGATCCAGCCTCCTCGTCCGCGGGATTCCATCTCCGACAACCAGACATTTGGCTTTGTGGTTGCTTCCTACCTCAACCTTGCCCGCCAGGCCCACTTCCTGAGAACGATCAACGCTTCCTCCCTCGCCCATCCATCGCCCATCCTCAACTCACCTCAGTTGGTCCTCGATCCAACACTCTCTACACTTCTGCCTGCCCTTGGTATCGTCCCTGCGACCCTTCTCCCGCGTCGTCGACGACTACCCCTAAGCCCACGCCTATTGTCCTTCCCCACCGAGCTCGCGCTTGCCGATTCCTTCTCTCCGCTGTCTATCCGTCCGATGCGATGTGTTGTTCCCTCTTTGTATCTTTTCCTGCAAGTCTCTCGAGCCCTGCGCTGCCGCCTCTACGTGTGCTTCCTTGCCAGCCTGCCGTCCATCGCTCTGCCCCACCTTTGTCGCGCTCCCTTTTCTCACACGTCGCACACCTTGTTTCTTGATTTTATTGCCTACTCGTGCCTTCCCACGCCCTTTCGATCCAGGCCCCGAGTCGTGGAATCCACCGACTTTGGAGTCCCCACCTTCTCATTTCCTTAATCACTTAATTATTACTCTCCGTGGGGCCATTCCACGTCTCCACTGCACCTCATTTTTATTATTGGATATCGACTGCCTCCACCACATACATATTTTTCGGCTTCACGCGTGCACCAATTAACATCCGCTCTTTCATTTTCTTTTACGATAATTCTTCTCGTGCATAACATCGCCAATGGACCCAACAAATTCGCTCCGCTGCTTTTCATCCCGTTTCGACTTCGCCCGAAACCGTGGCCCAACTGGGGCGTTCTGGTCATTGTGGCTGCCTGCACGTCCATGCTGCCTCACTCGACTTTGAGAAGGGCAATTTTCAAGACGGGCTCGTGTTGATACACATATGCTTTGCACATGCGCGCTCGGACGACAGTCCTCATTACACGAGAGTGACCTCTCCCGGAGTTGCGCCGACATTTATAGATTATCTTATATTTCACAATTAATTACGTAATTGTCATTTATGTAATTTGTTCTGTAGTGTCCTTGTCTTGTAGGGGGCCTCCATCTATATATGGAGCCCCTTAGGTGATGAGATCTAATCTTGGAGTGTTTGGTCTCTTGAGCTTTTATAGAGAGAAGGGTACTTTGGATGAGTGATGGAACCTGAGTTGCATCATTATTTTATTTGCTGTTTTTATTATCTTGTAGCACATGTCTTTGCGCACATGTCTTTTATTTTCCATGCATTTTGTGTGTTTTGTATCGCACATGTCACTTGCGCGCGATCGAACAACTTATTGGTGTGATCGACCAATAAGATCATGCGTGAAAAAGTCCGTCAAATTAAGACTAATGTTAATTTGGGAGAGCAAGAACATAAAATTATTAAACATGATTAGTTCTTAAATTAATAATTTATTAATTATTTTTAATTTAAAACTAATAATTTTTGGGGAATATCAAAATTCTTGGAATCTATCATTCTTTTATTTTCATTTAATGCAAGAAAACATCCTAAAACAATCAAACAGCTAGCCCCATTAAAACCACCTTTATTTTATTTAATAAGGCCCCTTTGAAACCCCCTTTTATTTAATATCATTTAAATCCCCGTATTCTTTTATATGCAGCCGTCCCTCTGAAAAGAAGGGGAGATGGGATTAGAATTGGGCAGTCATTTCTTTGCTCGATAATATTCCGCGACTTCCTTGCCGAATCCGCCTGACATCGCCTGATGACCGTCCTCCTCGCCCCTCCTCTGCCGCTAGAGGACCTCTCCGACCTCGACGACCCCTCCTCCGCCTGTCGCCAGACTGTTCGTTGAGGCCAGGACCGACGTTTGCTGTTTTCGACGCTTTCAGCTGCTGGGAGCTCTTATCCTGAACTGCAACCGCCGCCAGATCCCTCTTCCTTCTGTTTTTTAGACATGGTTCAACCCCTCGCCGCCGACAACCAGTCCCCTGCCGATTCTTGCCCACGGTTGTGTCCATTCGTGGCTGTGTACTCCTGCCGAGCCTTCCTCCTCTGTCCCAGATCCAGGCCAATTGGGCGTTGCCTCTATTCTTCATTTCTACACAACTGGATTTCGTTGTTTCACACACAATGTTGGTATGACTCTCACCTCATCTCGTGTCTTGATTACTATTAGTCAATTTTCATGGATGCATGTGATCTTTAAATTTAGAGCTTGTCTGCCCAAAGTTAACATAATTCCTATTTGTCGTTAATTTAATAACTATTGTCGTTTTTCTCTCATTGAGATTGAGATTTGTCGTTAATTTAAAAACTATTGTCATTTTTCTCTCATTGAGATTTGTCGGTAATTTAAAACTATTGTCGTTTTTCTCTCATTGAGATGTTGCGGATGAGTTTATCTAAATGTTGATTGCGTACAATTGCTAGTTCACTTATGCACGTGTACGAACCCTAGTCCGATTGTCACTTAAAGTTATTCGTGAAAGTGTCGCGCCACATATTTTAAACCGATCTAAAAAATTATTATTTAAAATCAAATTATCATTTTTAGATTACATCAATGACCCAACCTCCATGTGCTAATGCGGGAGTTAGTCTCCCGAGTTGTATCTATTATATCCTTGCAATGCGATTTCATCGTTCTTGTTCTAGTTCTTGATACGGTGCAACGCCTACGTATCATATTATCCTTGCCATAATATTCTAAGTTTACACATGGTATGGTGTCTCATGTTAGTGGTAACCAACCATTTACGTAAATAAATTGCTGTGATAATAATTTTTGGACTTGGGAATTTACCTGGAAGTTAATTTCTTAGTCTGTATTTGTGATGAATATGATGATAAATAAAAATTGGAAAAGGAGGATACAAATTTGACTAGTTAAAAAAATCTATATGTATTTGCGTATAACGTTTGATGCTTAAACAGATTTATCCTATTTGGGTTGAGTATTTTCCCCCAAGAGCATAGGTTTTTATTCTTGCAGCTTTCACTAGATTAGTTTCTATAAACACCGACCATCATCATCATATACCTTATCCAAACTATTTGATTCCATAATTGTAATTATCCTACATTTGTTCTTCGTAAGTATTACATGCCGTATTACCTCTATCTTGTCACAACTTTCAGACATGTTATTCTATTTACTCATTTTCTCTGGTAATTATTTCATATTTGCACATTCACACATTTTCTTTTGTAATTTTTCTATATACTCGTGTTCCTTTAACTGTATCTTATATTAGTCAGGCATAAAACTGTTCATCAATTTTTTTATCTTCAATAAGTGCTACCTCACTCTTTAATATAGTAATTTCTCATTCACACATTCATTTTAGTATTCTCATTTACACCATAGGCCAATTGATTGATAGTAATTCTTTGTTGGCCAGTGCTAAATCTGTTAATTACATATTAAGTATGTAATTTATATACTATATCATAGTATTTTATCGTATATTATACTTTAAAGGAATTATATGTTTGATTTAAATCAATTTGAGCTCTAAAAGTTGACGGTTTTGAACATCTGAGGTCTGATATTGAAACTGTGGGAGCCATGATTCGATTAGCCATCCTCTTTAATTCGATTATTAGTTGGACAAGCGGTCCACCACTATTAGGATGCAATTACTGATGGAAGACCGAGGCAGGTATGTGATCAAATTCATAGCTAGATTATCCCAAATTAGGTCAGGAATGGGTAATGGCTGTGGCAGCCCCCTGAAATAGTGGCTTTGTACTTGGAGTACTGCCAAATCAAACATGCTGCCACGAACTCCTCCACTTGGCGTAACATCACTTTCCATTATAGGGCGGAGGTGTGGCGCTGACATGACCAGCCACAGAATATTGTGGAACTCGATAGGAAATCTTAGGTTGCACGTCAAGGATGGAGATAATATGAGTCGATTTCGATATTGCAGTCGGTCGCCAATGAGGGTGCACATGGCATGCATGGTCAACCCTCACTCCCCAAAATGGGTCGTAGTGTTGAATCGACCTCCACCTCGCCCTGAATGGTGCTAGCTTCCAGCCACACTGGTCGGGAAATGGATGTCAATTCAGCCGATTCAGACTAGTGCGACAAGGCATCATTGACATTGTTGGTCTTTCGCGAACAAAACTCGACGATAAAATCATAACCCAGATGTTTTGCCATCCAAACCTTTTGTGCGGGTGTCAACATTTTTTGGCTCAGAAGGTATCTCAAATTGTGGTGATCTTTGCGCACTATAAATTGTCGGCCCAAGAGGTATGTCCGCCAATGCTGGATGACCAGGACAATTCCATCAACTCGTTCTCATAGGCTGATTAAGAGCAGACGGTGGAAAAGGACCAGATGAAGTAGGCAATCAGTCGATCATAAGGACCTTACATATTCCCGTCTTCGATGCATCACACTCGACCACAAAGGGTTTTGAGAAGTCTAGCATATCAACGAGCGAGGCGCTACTAGTGCCTTCTGAAGAGCGGTGAAGTCCGTGGCGGCCTCTAGAGACCAAAAATTGAGTTAGTGGTTTTGCGGAGAAAAGTCCTCAAAGGTCTTGCGAGTTTGCCGTAGTCGCGGATAAAGCGTCGATAATATCATGTTAATCCCAGGAAGCCACACACATCCCGCAAGGATCACAGAGGTGGCCATTGTAGCACCGCGACAATCTTGCCCGGGTCCATGACAATGCCTCGAGCTGAAATTGTGTGGCCCAAGTACGGGACCTAAATCTAAGCAAAAGTGCATTTCTTGCGGTTCACCACAAGGGAGTGATGTTGTAAGGTCTCCAGAATTGCCTCCAGGTGACGCAAGTGGTCCTGCCATGTGAGGCTACACATGAGCATATCATCGAAAACTACGAGACTTACTTTCAGAGCACTGGGCGGAAGATATCATTCATGGTTTCTTTGAAGCAAGCAAGCACCGATACGCCCCTTTTCAAGGCGTATCCGTATCCGACTCGTATTGGACACGGATACGCCTCGATTCGAATGCGATTCGAATCGATACTTAAGGCCGCGAGAACGACATTCCGTTCTCTGTTGCCGCCTGCCGGACGAACCCTAATTTCCTCTCCGTTTTTGTCGCAACTGCCGCTGAGTCCTGCTTCCGCCGAGCCCTGCTCGCCTGAGTCCTGCTCGCTGAGTCCTGCTCGCCTGAGTCCTGCTCGCCTGAGTCCTGCTTCCGCCGAGCCCTGCTCGCCTGAGTCCTGCTCGCCGAGTCCTGCTCGCCTGAGTCCTGCTCGCCTGAGTCCTGCTTCCGCCGAGCCCTGCTCGCCTGAGTCCAGAGGCTCACGTCGTCGCCTGTCTCAACAGGCTCACGTCGTCGCCTAAGTCCTGCTTCCGCCGCACCAACTTCATCGTCGTGCCTGCAGGTCTCAACTTCAGTTCAGGTATTCACCAACTTCATCGCCTGAGTCCTGCTCGCCTGATTTCAGTCAAGTTTTTTTTCAAGTCATCTCTATTTTTTCAAGTCAAGTTTTTTTTTTTTTTTAGATGGAGGATTCATCATCATCCAATTCAAGCATTAGTTCATTTGCTGTTAATGCGATTTTTGATTCTAGCAAACCTTTATGGGCGTACGCTACAATTATGAGTGGTAGACAACAAAATGCAGCGGGGGGGGGGGGGGGGGGGGGGAATATAAGATGGAATTGTAGTTTTTGTAAAGGAGATTTTACCGGATCATACACACGAATTAAAAGTCATATGCTACGTTTGGGAACTAATGGTGTACGCAAATGTGGAAGTTGCAGATCTATCACTTGAGGAACCAGATATGGAGGCTATGATATTCACGGATATTATTGATGAGAATGATGAGATATAAAGACTGAGTTTTATGAAACAATATTTAATATCAAGTTTTGTATGATTGTAAGATGCAACTTTTATTTATTTTTGAAATATTAAAAACGTATCGGATCGTATCGGATTTCCGATTCTTCAAAAATTTGGTATCGCCGTATCGGATTCGTATCGTATCGGACTCTCGTATCCGTATCGGTGCTTCGTAGCTTTGAAGCTAGGGCGTTTGTCAGGCCGAACGACATGACAAGGAACTCGTAAAATCCATTATGCGTGCGTAAATCAGTCTTTGGAATGTCCTCAGGGGTAACATGTATCTAGTGGTAGCTGGAGTGAAGGTCCAACTTGGAGAAATATGTGACCCTCTGGTGCTCATCCAAAAGCTTCTGAATCACTGCTTTCGGGTTGTCTACTACGGTTGCCTTGTTTAATTTTCGGTAATCAACATAAAAGCGTCAACTGTCATCCTTCTTTCGCACCAGTAAGATCAGGTTGGAGAATGAGCTGGCACTGGGACGGATCAAGTCAATCGCAAGCATATTCGTAACCAGGCGCTCAATCTCATCTTTCTGCACGTGGCCATACTTGTAGGGGCAGACCGACATTGACTGCACTCCCTCCAAAGTTGGAATGCAATGGATGGTGGGTCGTTGAGGCGAGAGGCCTCAGGTCTTGACAAAAACCTAGGAAAAGGACTCCAGAAGTCGTTTCAACTGAGGGGAATGGTCTGGCCCTTAAATCTCCGTTGTAGCGAGTTGAGGCCCAGGGAGCTGCCAAAGTAGCGCACATAAATTCATGGGGTGGGTCTGCTATAGGGCGTGATGGGATACTGATATACGTTGGAGGGAAGCGTCCTCTGTCAAGGTGCATGTACGACGCCCATTGAAAGGTCATCTGCATGACAATACTGAGGGTAACTGCAGGAGAGGCGCCAAATCATGGGATATAAAGTTGTTGCTGGTGTCACTTTCAATCATCACCACAATGGGGATCTCCTGAAGAGTGCCCCGCAGTTTCATGGCACTCGGCCCTGCAATGGGGATGTCCTGAAGAGTGCCCCGCAGTTTCTTGCCACGCGGCCCTGCAATGCCATCTGCTGAGAAGCAAGACAAGTCTAAGCGCTGGAGGAGTGTATCATCCGAGTCCTCTCTGGATGGATCCTTTACCATGAGTGCGTTGATGTCCGCGATTGTAAACTCTATATCATCATCGCCAATGATGATCTGTAGTTCCTTCATGGGGCAACCATGATTCGGGGATTAGGGTTCTCAACAATAAAGGCATAATCCTTTACTCCATAAATCATTGTATTCCTGATTAGAGAGACAATGTGGCGCCTGTGGATGGGGAGGGCGGGGAGGAAAGGGTTGTTTGGTAGGGTGGTGCGGTACCGAGGGTGTAGCAACAGATGGTGGGTAGGTGAGGCATGATGGTGGTACACAGAGGATGGTTGGAAGTGCAAGGTAGAAAAACGGAGCCGGTCAGCAGCCATGACGGTAAAATCAGCTTCCACCAAGCGGGCCATCTCCATCATGTCAGAAATGTCTTGAGGTGTTGAGTGCGAAGCCAAGATCGAATGTGGGGTTGCAGGCCATGCAGGAAGAATCCCAAGTAGTGATTGGGTGGTAGGCCAAGAACATGGTTGATATTTTCAATAAGCTCGTCAATGTATTGATCCACTGTGGAAGAGTGTTAGAGGGCGCATAAGCTTTCCACTGCATTCTGCAAGTAGTGGCGATCATACCCCCGAACGAGGGTCTGTTTGAGATCGGACCAGGATAGGAGGGGCGTCATTTGGAGAAGCCACACACTTAGTGTAAGGCGGAGCCTTCCGTTGCTAAGAGCATAAGGGATACTTTATGTGTTCCAGGGTGCCATGAATGACAAAGAACTGCTCCACCTTCGTTATACATGCCAAGGGGTCAGTACCATTGAAGTGAAGAACCTCTAAGGCGCGGGGGCATGTGGCGTTGCAAGAGTAGCCATGGAGTGGACCTGTATGGGGCGGTCCAGGTGGCCAATGAGGGAGGGTGGTTCGTCTGGAAGTCCATGTGTAGTAGAATGATGGTCCGAACAGGTATATCGAGCCTCGATTTGTTGGAGGATGGCTTGCATGGAAGCAAGAGTGTTGGACTGTTCATCTAGGCGATGTTCCACGACATCGAGGCATGTGTCAGTCATAGCACGGGTAGTGGGCATTCACCACGAAAGATCAGAAGGTGGCGTAACTGAAGCGAAACGACAGAAAAGGCCGCCAGGTAGCTTGGGCTCGGGTGGAGGTGTGGTGATGCGGAACGGAGATGCGAACCCGCAGCAGAGGACGAGTTTTGGGCCCGTTCGGGGCCAATTGGCCACCTGCCATATATGGCATCTCTGGATCGACGATCCGATTTCACGGATGCGTTCGGCTTGTCGCTTACTTACGATTTCATATATTACATTGTTGTTGTTGAGTTATATTTATTGTAATCGGGCCCTCCACATCCATGACCAATCATATCCGTTGATGTCGGGTACCCTAAGTGTATTTTTATTATAAATAAGAAGACATGAGGGTTGTCAACGCTATTGCAGAATTTGGAGATTAGAAATCCCGGATTCCAGTGATCCTTCTATGGTGCCGACTCTGTGGAACCCTAGGTGACGACTCTAGGCCTTCTCTCGCTCCCATTGATACGCCCTCCCACAACCACCTTTCTCCACTCTCAAATCCCTCCACCGCCACCCCCACAACTCTCCAAACAGCCAACCGCCACCCCTCACTGCTGGCCATCAAAAGCCTCCACTCCCACAACCTGTCGCCGCCCCTTCAAGCCACCTCCCTGCTTGCTGTCGCCCCTTCCAGCCACCCCCTGCCTTCCGCCGCTCCACCTCAAGCCCCAACAGCCCACCTCACCTCCTCCCTCCATCTCCCCTACAGCCTGTAGCCTCCAACTCCACTGCCTACCTCCCTTGAACCCCTATAGGCCGCCAATCTCCCAGGTCCTACCGCCACAACCCCGATCCCGTTCCAAACAGCCAGATCCAACCCTAATTCCCTTCTGAATTGTCTCCACCACGCCGTGCTTCACTGGATCTCCACACCTCGGGCAGCCCCCATGCTTTTGTGAGTTTTCTTGTTGTACGGACTCTTGTTTCTTACTATTAATCTACTCTCTTTGGATCTCATTATTGCTTGGATATTTGGTGTTGTGGAATATTGTTTAGAAGCCCGTGTGATTCGCAGGACGGAATTATTCGCAACGCACTTAACTTTGGCCCTCTTAGCGGAGGAAAGTTATGACCTCTTTGCCCTAAAGAAATTCAATCTCGCTTGTGCTCTTTACATTCTTATTGAGTAGATTAATGTTCTTGCTAATTAATTAATTATTGTCGTCATCTCTTGCATGGTTGCATCATACTAGAATAGGAACTGTTGATCGGAATATCTCCATCCACTAGTCGTGCATCGTAGGTTTTCTCTACACAGCCTACCTTACATCACGGGATTTGGAACTAGAGCAGCGAGGAGAGAGGCCGAAGCTTCATCGTCGTCGGTGTGGCTGCGAAGGTCGCTGTATGGAGATCAGAAGATCGTCGGGGATTGGATCTGCTGGGTGTCAAAAGAGAGATAACGACGTGGGATCGTGCGATCCAATGCAGGACTGCGGCGAAAGCAATGAGGGTAATCGTGACGAGATCGCATGAAGTGGGCTGAGGTGTAGGATCGCCGAGCGGAAGCGAGTCACGCATGTGTCGCACGACAAGGAACTGGGAGGAACTAGATCCGATTACGAGGAGTAGACGGGAACGACGAGGATGGACCAATGTTACCTAGTGGGGAAGAGATGAGAAGGTATAATCCAAGAAGAGCTCTCGTGGCCAGCCCTAGGCTCAAAATTTCTATTCATCTAAGATAACTTATACAATAGTCTAGGTTGGGTATTAAACCCACGTAATGTCCTAACCAAAATTAACCCAAATTACATTAAGATAAAAGAAGTGAAATAAAATAAAGCTGGGAAATATGAAGGCCTACTCTTCTCACCCGTGGATTCTGTCCTCCTGGAATAAACACGACAAACCTCCGATGCACCCTTGCTGCTATCTGAATCCTCCTTCGTAATAAAAAACTTCCACATGGGTGTTTCCTATTTGAGTGCTAGACTAGGGAGTGGTTTGGGTCACCATCGCCTTTTATAAATTTGTAATTAGCTTTCTTATAACACATGTTGTTAAAGGAGCGCTTAAGGCTCATGGCTCAGTAGGCTCAGAGGTTTGCGCCTTTGTGTGCCTTTTTTACACTTTTGGAGCATAAAAAGCTCACCCAGGTGAGATTTCTGTTGTAATTTTTTTTTTCAAAATAAAGAAAGAAATAATATATGAACTCAATAATTTTTATATGATTTGGTATTTGTGAAATATAATCGAGCGTTGAGATTTAGATATGATGCAAGAGACCATATTGATTATATATTTTAAGAGATATAAATGTTAGTAATGAATGATTAATGAGTAGAATATATGAAGAATCTGATCAATAAGATGAACTAATATTTGATGCTGATTATTTAAAATGGATTTGGTCGTGCCTTACACTCATCAGGCGCATCCCCGCGTCCAGGCTCCAAGTCCATTTTGCGTCTTGGTCCACCTTGAGTCTTTAATAACTAAGCTTATAACTATATGCAGTATTAATTCCCTTTCCACATGCCATGTTCTAGTTATGTTTGGCATAAAAATTTCATTTTATAAATTCTGGATGACTTTCCCACCCTTTAAATCTTGGTTGAGTTGGCTTCACCATTTCTTGTTTTGGGACATATTGAGTTCAAAAATCTGCAATCATAACTACAGTTCTACAAATACAAGGGACAAATGTGGCCCATTGACGTAACTTGCAATGCATCAATTTGGCTCATTTTTATTTATTTATTTGCATTTTATCTTTCTTGTTTACATTTTGGTGTAACGTACCAGTAAGATTCTGAATATAAAAGCTCTTTCAAATTAGGCCGTGACAATTAGGGCAAGCCAATTACAAAACTTTAAAAAATAAAAATAAAATTATTTTCATTTTAATAATTTTGAAAGTAAAAATTAAATTAAAATATAATAATGTCTAAATTATTCGGCTATGAGGATAATTCCAAGAGTTGAAATTAAATCCTTGAACACTCCCTTCATCTTTGATCTCACACTTTAATTAAAACCCTAAATCATATTATAGCTATTAAACCCCCTCTTATTAAGTCACGACAGATGACATAAACTGAGAATAGAGAAGTATTTTATGTTCTTGACCGCCTCCCAAAATTGAAGTTGATCGACCCTTCTACTAGTTCTCGCTTCGACGCTTCCCCAGCCGCCTGACATTGCCCCATCAGGGTTTTCCGTCACCGTCGGATCCCTGATCAAGAACTAACGACCCATCCTTCGCTATCCCTTTTGATTTCGATCACTTCTTCGTCGAATCCGATTGTCCAGAAATTTGCAGTTGTTGAGCTCCATTTCCATCCTTCTCTCATCTCCGTTCAGTCCCCCAACACCTCCTTATGGACGCCCACGCTCTTCCTGACCCGTCCCGAGCCACTATAGGGAGTTCTTGCTCCTTCCATGCCATGTCCACCTATATCATCTCTAGAGACAACTCAACCTCTCTTCCTTTGCAGTCAGTCATTAACCAACCACCTGAAGCCTTTGACAACCCCTCGCTCCACTACTTTAGTTGTTTTCCCCCTAGCCTTCATTCCCAGCAGCCAATTCGACAATGTATTGGATCTACCTCGACATTTGAAACCTTTGGGGTACTCTCTTCTTTCTCCTTGCTCAGTTAATGTTAATTAACTTTTTGCGAAGTTTTGATTTTTTTTTGAATTAGAGGTTGCCTAAATGTCATTACTCATGTTTGTTGTTAATTTGTTGAACCCCTATTTGCTATTTCTTTAACTGTGGAAGAACTTGTGTTGTCCTTGTCTGATTACTTGGGCCTTTGCTAGTCTTACTAAACCTTAAAGTAATTGTTTCAATTTACTCATTCGGACGAGATGAGTTGCGCCATTTAGTATAATTTAGATCGCAAGAATATTTAATATTAATTTTTGAAAGTTCGGTTTACATCACCTATTCTTGGTTTGAGCAAGAAAATTGTTTTATGACTTGCATAGTTAACACGACTTAAGGAGACATAAAGTATGACCCACCAATCCATCTCGTTACACGTTATCGGTGTTATTATTTCAAAATTTTGTCCATAAGCCTAATAGTCGCTAAAGACGAAAATTTGAGAGTGATGAGAGTTATTATATTGCTGATTCACGACATATTCGTTCCAATCATTATCACAAGAGAGACTTGTGAGTTTTTAGTTTATTTGAATTATATTTAGTACCTTATAATTTACTATAATTCTTATGTATGAAGTTATTTTCATGTATATTGATTCATTCAGGTTACCATTGGGTTACAAGTCTATTGAGTTTTGGGTGAAAATGATTGGACCTAATATCTCTTTTTTCTCGTCATATTTTACACTTGCTCCCATCCACTCCACACACCAAGCTTTGGTCCTCCCTCCCCCGTTTCACCGTTTTTATATTTTTTTATCTTTGCCCCTATTTACTTCACTCCTAGATCTACCTTCTTTCTGCCTTGAATTCTTCCATACACTCGACTTGGACCACCCTTTCATCTTCTTTTTGGAATTTTACATATAACTCCCTCGGAAGTGAATTTTATGGGTGAATTTTAAGTTTTTCCCATGCCATCCTTCCCCCCTTGCCTATGGCCGACCGTCTCTCCCCTATATTTATGCTTTTCATTTGTTCTTTCCTCGTGTGTGTGTGTGTGTGTGCGTGTTTTGAGAGAATAGAATGATTCATTCAAATTAAACAAGAGACACTCCATATATATAGGAGTGACAAATACAAACCACATAACACAACATACAAACCACATAACACAATACAAACTAAATAAAACCGGAAACTCTAACACCCCGCTCAAGTTGGGCTTGTGATGTCTGTCAAACCCAACTTGCTCATTATGTTTCCAAAGGCTCTATGACTCAATCCCTTAGTAAGAACATCAGTCAGTTTTTGATCAGAGGGGACAAAATGAGTGCTCACAACTCCCCGCACTATGTTCTCCTTGCTGAAATGTCTGTCAACTTCCACATGTTTAGTGCGGTCATACTGAATATGATTGCGCTCAGTGCGTATAGCCGCCTTGTTATCACAATAAAGCCGGATGGGACCCTTGCTTTGAATCCCAAGTTCAGACATAAGGGACCAAATCCACATTCCTTCACATATTACATGAGCCATAGCTCTGAGTTTAGTTTCAGTACTAGACATGGCAACATGTTTTTTTACTTCTCCAGGTTACCAGATTTCCCCCAACAAGAGTACAATATCCAGAAGTGGATCTACGATCATCAACATATCCCGCCCAATCAACATCTTTGAAAACTTTAATGGTTAATTCTTTATTGGGAGAAAACGAGATACCACGCCCAGGAAAGGTTTTGAGATATCGAAGGATCCTGTGGGCGGCATCTAAGTGGTGAGACTTGGGAGAATGCATGTATTGACTGATAACTCCAACAACATAAGAGATATCTGGACGAGTATGAGATAGGTAGATGAGTCTCCCCACAAGTCGTTGAAAGCCATTGATATATGCAACAACTTCTCCACCATCCCTCCCCAATTTGTGGTTGGCTTCGATTGGGATGTCTGCAAGTCTACACCCACTCACCCCGTTGTCTCGAGTAGGTCAAGGACGTACTTCCTCTGAGAGATAAAGATCCCGTGCTTGGATCTTGCAACTTAAATGCCAAGGAAGTACGTGAGATCCCCGAGATCCTTTACCTCGAATTCACTATCCAATCTTGTCTTGAGATTCTGAATCTTCTCCATGCCATCCTCAGTTATGACAATGCCGTCCACATAGACAATCAGAGCGGTCAATTTTTCTTGCCTGTGTTTTATAAACATGGTATGGTCAACATTGCTCTGAGTATACCCAAATGACATCATTGATTTTTGGAACCTTCCAAACCAAGCCCTAAGGTATTGTTTTAGGCCGTATAGAGTTTTCTTCAGCCTGCAGACCTTTCCCTCAGATCCTTCAGCGGCCAGACCCGGAGGTAGAGGCATGTATACTTCATCTTCCAAATCGCCATGGAGGAACACATTCTTCACGTCTAACTGGTTGAGACTCCACCCTTTGCAGACAACACATGAGATCAGGATTCTAATGGAATTCATCTTTGCTACAAGAGCAAAGGTTTCCTGATAGTCAATCCCAACAGTCTGAATGTATCCTCTGGTCACAGACCTAGCTTTGCAACGTTCAACAAGTCCATAGGAGTTTTGTTTCACCGAGAAGATCCACTTACATCCAACAACGGTCTTCCCTTGAGGAAGCTGAACCAGATCCCACGTGCAATTCTTTTCAAGTGCATTCATTTCTTCAAGCATTGCTTCCTTCCACTTTTGGTGCCCCAGAGCTTCCTGCCAAGAGGATGGGATGGATATGGAGGACAGAGAAGTGACAAAAGCTCTATGCGAGGAAGACAAAGTGTCATAAGTCACATAATGAGATAAGGGATGTCGAGTGGAAGCACAGTTACCTTGAAGACCAGTAGACGGATCAGGTGGTGGATCCGGTATGGTGTGCGAAACCTGATTATTGGTGCCTCTGCGTCGACGAGTATAAACCTGCTGTACAACCCTCATATTTTCCGAGTCAGTGTGACCCGACGCAGATGAGGTCGGGATAGAGAGGGTGATCATGACGCAGTAGACCGACCCGTAAGGAGGCCGTCGAGATCAAAAAAGAAGTCCCAGGGGGGAGGAAGTGGACCGGAAGTCCACTTCCTGGGCGAGTGGACCTAGTGGTCCACTCGCCCAGGGTGGGGGGCGAGTGGACCTGTGGTCCACTCGCCCCGGGCACTCAGGTGAGTGGACCCTGGGTCCACTCGCCCCTAAGGGGAGTGGACCGAATGGTCCACTCGCCCAGCCCAGGCAGTGGACCATTCGGTCCACTCTCCCGACCCCCGGCAAGGGGGGGAGTGGACATCTCAAGCTCCACTCGCCCCCCTCCTATTTTGGTCGTTCAGGTTCGTTATTGAGCTGCAGATAGTAGATTTTTGGCTATCCGCAGCCCAATTTTGGGAAGTCTATAAATAGACCCCCATGGGCACCTTGGGAAGGGTTGGTCTCCACCCCTCTCCTCGTGTGTGTCTTGTGAGCAAGCACTACCCCCTCCCCCTGTCAGTGAAGGTTGACGGTGAGGTGGTCCTTAGTGCCCTCCAAGGTTCCCAGGCTCAGCATTGGCTTAGGAGGGGAAGTTCCTTGTGAGCTTCCGGGTGTGTGGTGGGACCTCCACGCTACAGCTTAAGGGGTTCGTTTGTGGACTCAGGTGTTCTTCAAGGGCAGGATCTTCCAGTTCTTAGCAACCAGTCAGGGGTTCTAGCTCGGATCAAGTAAGGGCTAGCTGCATCCCCCTTTCGAACGTCGAGACCAGTTCTCTGGTTTCAACACCTGCAAAGGAGGAATATGACGAGGAGGCAATGTCTGAGGCAGAACAACCAGACTAATAGGAGAAATAACAGGTTGATATGGAGGAGAAATAGGTAGAGGAATAAAGTGAGAGTTCGCTTCCATAGTAGCAGACTCCCCCCAAAGAGAACTCCCATAATAAGATTCGGATTCATGATAAGTGACATCCATGGAGACAAAAGTCTTTCGGGTCAAGACGGTCATCATATCTTGCATTCAATTAATTATCATAGTTCCAAGGAACATTAGCGTATGGATTGAAATGCTTATATTTTAATGATTATTTTATAAAAAATTGGATTTTCATAACCATTGTATAATTAAATTCTCCACATTTTTCCTATTGGTTAATTTTAGGTTGGACAACTCCACTGTCTCCTAATTCGTTAATTGCATAAGTTTACTACTACTTAAATTAATTAAGGCGACTAAATTAATTTATATAATTATTAGAAGACCATGTTTATAATTAAATTTCACACGGTTTTCATTATGACCATTTTTTTGTTTGACTAAGTCATTTTATACAACATTAATTGATTATATCTTACTAAATCTAAGGGAAAAACACTCTTTGATGAAACATTCATGCTTCCAATTTTACCCCTTTATTATAATTTTGACATTTTAAAAGTGGCTTTAATTTGTGTTTTTTTTCTATTTTAAAAAAATGTGTCATCATCCCCTAATTTTAATTAAGCTTGATATTTAGAGAGGCAAAGATTTTCATGAAGACGAATGACAGTTGTACTGTTGTCTCAGGGCAGGGATAACCCACTGCACGACTGCTTGTATATCTATTACTACTTAAAAACAATTATCATGGCTAGGAAATTAGACTAGCTAAATAAGACGTGGAGCGATTCTCCACCGTTTGATCGCAAAATCAAGCCATCAAAATGGCCTGCGAATAGTAATTTCAAGTAAATCTTCCTAAGTCCCTCCTCCCAAAATCCCGAGACCCCCCTCCACCCCCACCCACGTCCTTCTACCAGCCGCCATTTTGGACTGCCGCCGCCGGCTTGTCGGCGTGAGCCCACCGACGGTTCGCCGGACCCCGACGAACCTGCCGGGGGTACTCCGGCGGGGCTCCAGCAGGCCCCTGGTTTTTTCCAGCACCAGGTCGTGTGGTATGAATTCTGCAGCACCAGGTTGCCCCCCCCCACCCCCCACCACTCTTATTTCTTCTCTTCTTCTTCTTCTTACAAGATCTTTTTTTTTCTTCCGTTTTTTTTCTTCTGCGGTACTGGCTAATGCCTACAAGCTATTTGTGTTTATGCCTGTTTGAAGTTCTTTTTAAGGGTTCATACACTATAGCTGAGACCTGAGAGGTGGGAAAAAACGTTCTTTTTTTCCCTTTTCATCTTCTTTTTACAAAAAAAAGAATTAAAGTTCTCTTTTGTTGATTAGTTTGGAGCTTATTAGGTATGTACTGTGTGTATTGTGATTACTGTTACAGCATACATAAGATTATTTAGGGTGATGTGGCTCCATATAATCCATCTTCTTTAATTTACTGCATTATTTTATTATACATATATATTAAGAATATTTCGGGGCAGACGAATTCCGCGGGGGGGGGGGGGGGGGGGGGGGGGGGGGGCAACCCGGCCGGGGGCGAGCGAAACCCGTCGATTGCACTCACGTAGGGCCGGAGGCCCGTGCCGTTCGACTTGTATATATATATATATTCGTACCCGTTAATGTTGAAAATGACATACATGTGGTCATGGCCTTCATCGGTGCTTGAGTCGGCGGCGGCGCAATGTGGCACATCCGGCAAAGCCGCCGGAGTGTAGTTGTTACGGACATGGAAGAAGGCAAGAGACGAGGAGGCGAAGACACAACGCATATGCTGATGTCGGGACCAAGACGACATGGACACAAAACCCAACACGACGACAGATGTTCGTCAAGAGTGCGCAGGGGCGTAGCGCACCCGCCAGCCTTATCTTTTATTATCGCATATGTTTTTTGGGCCATGGATTATTTACCGTTTTTCCTCGCGTACTTCAAAATTAGACACTATATAAGTCTATTTGTATCTCTCATTTGAATTATCTTGGAAGTATGATGAAAATGGAACCCCATGAGTTTTCTTTTCTCCTCCTCTCTCCCTTTCCCTCTCCTCATCTCTCCATTTCCTTCTCCTATTCTCTCTTTTCCCCTTTCTCTATCTCGGAATTCCCGATTATGTAACATCTGATTCGACATGCCATCTTTAGGACAATTTTCGCCGCCCGCCGACCTAGCAACCGTTTCCGTCGCTCCTCCCCGCAGATGATCCAACAGCCGCTTCCTGCTCCTTCCCACATATGCTTCGGCACCGTGGAACTCTCCCCTCTTTCCGCTTGCGACTAACGACCTCTTATGCGCTGATGGCGCCGTGTCACTGCGCCTCGTCTCGACACCTTTTCCGCTCCAGCGATTGCATTGATCTCTCCCGCCACTGCGTCGATCTCTCCCGCCACTGCGTCGATCTCTCCCGCCACTGCGTCGTTCTCTCCCGCCACTCCGTCGTTCTTTCCCGCCACTGCATCATTCTTTCCCGCCACTGCGTCGTTCTCTCCCGCCACTGCGTCGTTCTATCCTGCCACTGTCGTTCTCTCCCGCCACTACGTCGTTCTCTCCCGCCACTACGTCGTTCTCTCCGTACGCTAGTACCTCCCTTCACAACTCCGTCTCGCCTCGCCTCCCCCAGCTCCATTCCACCGCGAATGTGCCTTTGCCGGCAGTTTCTGCCGCAATCCACGACGTTGCTCTAGCTTCCTGCACCGCGCCAGCCCTCTCCCGCGTGTATGCCCCCTCGACTTCATTACATGGCGTCCTCCGACACACCACCGTCTCCGCCTCCTGTGGATCCGGCCATTACCAGCCACCTCGATGCTCATGAAGCGTCCATCGCCTCACTCCATGCCCTCAGGCTGCAGATGGAGGCTAAGTTTGACGCCCTCCTCGCAGGTCGCGTGAGTTTCTCCACTTCCAATGCAAACTTTTCATCGCTTCTCGATGCACCTCCAGACCTTCCATGGGATTCCGCTCCACCACCGATGGGATTCCGCTCGCCACCGATGGGATTCCCTCTAGCTCACCGTTCGTTCGATGTTCCCTCCTTCAGCGGCACCGACCCCGTGGGGTGGATTGCCTGTGCAGAATAATTTTTTGACACTCATCTGACCCCGCAACCGCAAAAAGTTGCTACGACTCTCATCGGCATGGATGGGTCAACCCTTCATTGGGCCTGTTGGTTGCGATTGAACAACCCTTCGCTCTCTTGGGCAGAAGTTCAACAGGACCTCATCCTCCGCTACGATGTTCGCTATTCTGGGACATCAGTAGAATGTTTTTGTGGTGTCCGCCAATCAGGCCTCCTTGACGACTACATCGACGAGTTCATTGCCTTGACGACACACGTTCTTGGCTTGCCGCCAGATCATTACTTAGGCTTTTTTATGCGGAGGCTCCTTCCCCACACTCGGTGAAGTGTATAGATAAATCGAACCGACGATGACACCAACATAGTTACAATTGGACTCTGAAAATTAGATTTATAAAGTACTTAACTTTAGATGTTTCAATCGGTATTCCCGCACATGTAAGTCTGTGGCACGTCTCACTAGCACGCCTCCGCTGCACCCCACGTCGCCCACATCACGCCAATACCTCGTGGCCCCAGCCATCTGATGCAACCTGCGTTGCTTCGTTATTTTTATTCATGTTATTTTTTTATGTAGCGCACGTATTCGCGCATATTTGTCTGTTTTGTTTCGCGCACGTCACTTGCGCACGTCGTTTGGCTTGTTGGTGAGACCGACAAATAAGACCTTGAATAAAAAGGTCCGTCATTTTATGTTAGGTATTAAATAGGGCATGCTTTGAAAAATTAATTTCATTAAAATATCTTTTACGTAAGTTATTTTCTGAAATTATCGAAGTTATAAGTTTGGAAGTTATAATTGCCAAGGTGAAGGGTCTCTTGAAATCACTTTGAAGTCCTCTCCCAGTCGTGTCAATTTGGAAGACCTCCTAAATTAATTTTCTTTAATTAAAAGCCCAGTCACTTTAACCCGATGGAAGCAGCCTGGACAGAACCTTTCGAAGACGAGACCTTTCTCTGTCTTCGGAAGGTAGTGCTGGTCCTAGTCCTCCCCATCTGCGAGCAATCGAGCCTCGCTTCCGCCGATTTTGCCCTCTCTCAACCTCTGACGAAGCCCCACCGTCGAGCCCTGTATCTGGTGAGTCCTCCAGCATCGTCCAATCCGGTACCAACCGCTCCTGCGCTCAAAACCCTCCTTCCAGACGGTTGATCCACCTCCGGTTTGCTCCCTCTCCGTCGATCTGACCACCCCCCCTCCCCGGTCGGCCTTCAGATCTCCATCCCGTCCATCACCGTCCATCCCTAGGTCTCTCCTGGCCTCCGACGAATTCTGGCGGAGCACAGTGCGTTTGAGAGACGTTGAAGAAGGCTCAACTACTGGTTCCATTTCATTTCGCTTCCAGAAATCTGAAGTCTGCCCTGTCACAACTCTGACCCACTGTTTGACACCACGCGACTCAGTTAAAGGGCCGATGATACGATCCTAAACTTATTCCATTGCTAAAAAATTACCGGTTTGTTTTTATGCATAATATTTGAATGATCTTAATGATTTAGAGCTTGCCTTACTTTATTACATGCATAATTGTCGTTAACTTTTATAAAGAAATGTCTTGACCTCTACAACTAAAAGCTCGTGGAATGTTAATGAGTTTACTCATCGTTCGAATGATAGCACTATATGAGCGCTCGCGAACCCTAGGATGATTATCGTTTGGTATTGCTCATGAAATTCTCGCTCGCATCACAATTTTAAAACAAAACTCATTTTTAGCATTTAAAATATAGTTCTGCAATTTTAGTATACATCACCATCACACTCATATCTTCGACTACTCCAACACATTGAGCCCCCCTGTCTATTTCCTCTCATGGTCCATCCCGTCTCTGTTTTCGGATTTTTCCCTTCACGAGCTCTTATGACTTAACTTTCCTCTTTGTCTTACCTCCTCTCACTCACATGCACCCCGGTCCTTCCTATTTTGCTTTTACACACTGCTCCACCCCCTCCTTTCAATCCGCATGGGGCCCACCTCTTAATTAACACAAGTTTTCCAATTTTGCTCCACTTGCTCCCATTTCACAGGATCCGTCCATATAATGCATCTGCCAAGGCTAACATTCAGTGTGGACGCCGCCTCATCGTGATGTTCTTCGGCCCTACAATGATGATCAACATTCCTGGCCAGTAAACGTCCTTTCGCTTATCCAGGCTTCTTTTGAAGCACTGGCCTAACTAGTGTCTCTCCGATGCTATGGCGACCTTCAAGTTCGATCCACCTAGCTCAACCTCGAGGGCAAGGTGATTTTTCCAGACGGGTGTGTTGATATGTATACGCTTTGCGAACATGTCACATACACGCTTAGACGACCGACCTCACTATGCGAGAGAGCTCTCTGTGAAGCATCTATCTTTTTGGATTATCTTGTATTCGTAGTTAATCGTGTAATTGTCCTTCTATGTTTTTTCTTTCATGTAGCTGGTCTCAATCGATATAAGGAGCCCATAGTGTAGGAGTTTGAGGATTTTGATGTTAGTTACTTTGGGCTATCTTAGGAGAGAGGACCCTTGGAGGGAACCTGCCGTCAAGAGTGGGTAACAAGAATGCCTCGTTATTTGTATCCTTCTTTCATTCTTCCCATAGCAATATTATAAATGTTTCTATCTGTGATCTTGATATGCAATTTCTTGTCCGTATCACATTTCGCATGGTCGCAAATAACTATCACGGAACCAATCCTAGTCGCTCGTGAAATGGTCAATGAATATATGCTTTTGCGACATATTTACCAGTTCTAGTCAAAATTGTAGGATCAAGCGCTTACCATTTTTCCTTAACTCAACTTATTGCAAGGACAACTTTATTCCAACCCAACGACGCTTACCAGTTTTCCTTAAGCTGAACTTATTGCAAGGACACAAATCCATACCATGATAGTGCAAAACCGCATACTAAATGGCACATGGACATTAGGTGTGCAGTTAGTCTCATTCGTGTCAAAGGGTGATGCCGAACTGCAGTCCGTCGAGACCCAACAATTCCTCCTCCAGCTCAGCCAATGTTCTTGGTCCTCGAACCCACAATCTGTATCTAATGTGACTCGTAGGATCAAGCCTTTAACATTTTACCATAAGCTCAAACTTATTTTAGAAGCGGAAGTTTATTTTCACATCAAATGACTGCGCAAAGTCCGTACTAAACAACGGGCGGGCATTAGGTGCTTCACCCTACATGCACCTTGGCTGGGCAGTTAGCCACTTAGCCCCTTCGAATAAAAGGGTGGCGCTGTTTAGTGGTCCAGCGAGACCCAATAAAAAAAATTATTTTCCTGTAGATACTAGGCTATCCTTAGTTTTAATATAAAGCAGTTATATACTCAAAGATAGCCGAAAAATTTGGGATTGATGTGGAATAGTGACCCAATCTTATGTGGAGCAATTAAAAAAAGTGGAGTGCTCATTAAGATGCTTAATTTGGTGGTGGGATTCTTTGTTTTAAATAACTATATATGAGTATTTGAAACTAGCAAATATACACTATACCGACGACGACGAACAAGATATAATTTTTTTTCTGCTATGTTCTTCT